>CM060912.1:664638898-665930981 GCA_030737875.1 Allium sativum
TTATAGAACAATAGTATGTTTAAACTCCAGAATTAGCTTGATTAATTTCAACATAATTTACATTGTTTTCAAAAAATTAAAATTTCAAAAATTCCTTAAGGCATGTCGACATGTATACCTCCCGTGTCGACATGGTGACAGTTAATTTTGAAATTCAAATTTCAAAAGTTGTGTCTATTGGTTTAAATCCTTTCCTGAAAGGATATGACTATTGAACCACTATAAATAGGATTCTAAATTCGAAATTTTATAACTAACTTCATTTGCCTTCTTCTCTCTTTTCTCCTATCCACTTTTACTTCTAAAATTTCAAGTTTCTATAATCAAACTCTGCCAAATTTTGAAGAGAACTAAACCAATTCAATTCTAGTTTGATTCTCTATCAACCTCTCTCAAAAATTCAAGTACTATTCAAAGTTATAGGAGTTTTTATAACCAAAGATCGCAAGATCAAAGTTCTATCGAGTCTTCCTTCCAAAATTGATATTGAAAAGGTGTGTTTGTAGCTCGTACAAATCAACTTGGTGTGACTGTAGCCTGAAAATTAATTGAGTCACACTATACTTTGGAAACAGGTAGGGTGTACCTCATGGCATGTGAAATCGAGGATTGTAATTTGAAGATTATATGGAAAATAAATGTGCATCAATGTAGAGTTGTGCGGGACTAGATGTAGGCTAACTCTGAACCATTATAAAAATCCTATTGTGTTCTTTTATTTACTGCTTTTATTTTCTATTCTGAATCTGTGTTTGATTCCGTGATTGTTAAATATAAGTGATTTGCATCTGCTTCTGATTAATTCAAATAGATTTCATAAAATCTATGAATTCCACTAAACAATATTCACCCCCTCTAGTGTTATCACCTTAAGACCTTTAATCCGCATTTTCTTCAAGAACAATCGATGAGTAAGACTCGCGAGTTTACAAGTGTTGTAAGCATCAGATTGTTTAATTCTAGTAAAAACCTTGGGGGTAGCAGTAAACATGGTTTTGTAGAAGGTGGGTAAATTCCGTGTGTTACTTACTATATGCAATTACTCTTATTATTATCTACGTTGATATATTGTTTATCACTATTTTGTTAAAAATTATAATAAATCATATTCACCCATCTATAGGGTTAATTCAGATCCTACACTGGCTCATGTCCTAAGCGATATCGAACGACACAAGCATACATTTTTCAGACACAGACGTGGAAGGATATATTATTTATATCAAATTTTATGTTTTTTAATAAACATTTTTCAGTTATATACTGAATATTTAGAAGAAATTTGGACACATTCGAACAAAGACGGACTTGATAAGATCATTCCTCGTGCAAATTTTGGTGTAGTGCCTAGTTCCCTAATTGAAAATCAGACGGATATATTTCGACCACAGACGCGGCGGCACATCGAACACTCATATAAAATTAATAGTCGTATATATAAATAAAGTTTAATTTATTTATGAAAGTTTATATGATATTGAGTTTCTAAACTTTGCACCTATATATGTTTTGGCAACAAATCAAAAACTTGGTTGATCACTATAAATTTCTAATTGTGGTAATCAGGAAGAATGACAAATTTTGAAAAAAAAAATAGCTTGAAGGACACTAAGTTTCTGTAACAACCCGAAAATCTGGGCCAGTTTAAAATTTTTATTTTGGCAATTTTAGCGAATTTTCTATATTTAAAATGAATTATTTTAAGAATATCGACGAGAAATTTATTTTGAATAGAATTCGAACGTATATATTATATACGTCGTCGTTAGAATATAAATAATTATATATAATTATAAAAGGAATTGAAAATGGCGCGGTAGTTCGATAATTCGATTTCAAACTTCAATTGAATGTACCGGGTGCAAAACAAACCGGATTTTAGTGAAACAAAAAATAATAGGATCTAATTGGGAATATCTTTCCAACGAACCCGAAAAATTGAAATTTCATAGCGGGAATCAAAAGATATGTCCAGTTGAAAATTCTGAATAGTCGCTATGGAATTCAGGCCCTTAAAAATGGAAATTTTGCAAACGACCTCGAATTTCGACGAAACCATTTTTATTGGATCCGGGATGTCAAATTATTGCTAGGTTTCAAATTTCGTATTTTTTCGAATCAATATGTAAGCGTGGCAAAGGAAAACGTATTTGACCAGTTTCAGTTGATTTTAATCGACTGGAAAATGGCCATTTTTCCAACGGTCCCAGAATTCGACGAAATTAGTTTTGTTAGGACCGTATCGTCAATACGAAGCTAGAAAATATTTTTCTGGGATTTTTAGGGTTAGTATGTGGCCTCGGTAAAATGAAATGCGCGTTCAAATTCAACATTTAGAGTTATATTTGTATTTTAACGAAAACTGATCGAAACGATCGAATCAGCTTACGACACATATCCCATTGTGTTCGGAATGGGGGTAATTAGCTATGAACGACAGGCGGTGGGTCTCGTTTCGAGTTCGAATGAGAAAGTTACTTTTTGAAATTAAAATAAATTAAAATATAAATTATTATATAAAACCTTGGCCCCCCCCTCTTTCTCTTCCACTCAGAATCGATTAAAGGAAAAAAAGGTAAGACGATGAAGAGGGGGGAGCAGCGCCGTCGCTCCTCCCATCGGAGCGCCGCCGCGCCCCAGGGCGGCGCCGCCACACCGCACCCTCCTTCGATCCCTTCTCCTTCTTCTCCTTTCCCCCTTCTCCCTCCACTCTGCTTCCTTCTTCCGCCGACGTCGATCCTCCCTCTCCCTTCGCTCCTCTGCCGACATCGCCATCACCCCCGTGGCCTTCTCCTCCACCTCCTCTCCTTCCTCGCCTTGCCCTCTTCTCCTGTGCACCAAAGCCACCGTACCACTTCCCTAAGCCCCAACCCCCGAGCACAACCACCGCCGATGGCCTCGACACCCCCTGCGCCTCCGCTTCACCCTCCTCTGGCCACCGTCGACGCAGCACAGCCCTCCCTTTTCGACCAAAACCATTAAGTTTTTATTTTATAATTTCGATTTTTGCTATAAAAAAAGGGTTTGTTTTATTTTCAGTTCTTATGAAAAAGATTGGATTTTTCTAAAGGAAAAAGAGTAGATTTTTAATAGGATAAAGGTTAGATTATTAATACGATAGAAACTAGATTTTTAATAAGTTAAAAATATAATTTTTATACTTGTAGCGAATTAAAAATTTGATCTTTATATAATAGAAGATATAAAAATATTATTTTTACTTATGTAGAGTATTAAAAATATAATCTTTATATTATAGAAATAATAAAAATATAATTTTCATATTATAGAAGGGTTAAAACTATAATTTTTATATGAGTAGTGAAGTAAAAATTTGATCTTTGTATAGATAGCGATATAATGAAAAGGCGATATCTTTACAAATGAAATAAGCATTGTAAATATATATGAATTCGAAATAAAAATAGAATTTTTATTTATTGAAATGAAGAAATAAAAATATAATTTTTATTTGAACAGCTTGAAAAGAACTGCATTGGGAGTTCAAACCAATTCAGGCGATTCAGCAGTTCAACAGCAAAGCACGGCGGAGTGGAACCCTCGGCGAGAACTTCTCACTCTTCAATTTCGTTTTCTAGTTATATATATATACTAGGATGCAGACGGTGCTTAGCAGCACCCGACACCCGTCATCCACATACCACGGATGGCTTGTTTGTTTGATTGATGTGTTGTGAAAATTGTTTGTGATGTTGATGTGAAATCGATGAAAAATTGTAGATGGTTGAAATAAATTAATTATCGTTAAAAATATAATTTTTAACGTGAAAGTGAATAAATAAATATTTATAAAAAAATCGGCCGATTTGTTTGTATACACTGATTTGACTGATATTGATTGGGATGATAAATTTTACACATCACCCAACTGCACAAATAAAAATCTGTGTTTGTTGATTTGAAACCCCACACGGGTGTTGGGATGATATTTGGGTACACTAATCCCAATTATTTAATTGTATGTCGATCGATTGGTCGACAGACTTTGTAAGCGTTGATTATTTATATTTGATGCTTATGCAGTTGTGTGGTGCACTTTGGATGATGGTTGATTGTTTATCGTTGCTATTATATACATGTGTTGTATGGAATCCATATAATTAACATTATATGGTAATTGATTGGGCCTCATTCCAATCGGGAAAAATAATGAATATTATAAAAGAAAATTCATGTGTTGAAACTATTTATGTGTTGAGTAAAATATTTTAATAATAAAATTTACATCTTCATCATATTTAAAATTAGAACTACTTCACGGTGGAGTCTGATTTAAAAATCAAACGATATGTACCATAATTTTATAAAATATTTTACATAACAAAAATAATGATGTGTTGACAGTGCTCATGTGTTGAGATTAGTCGTGTGTTGAAAGAAATATAGATTCATGTGTTGAATAGAATAAATATTTATTTGTTGAATAGAATAACAAATTTATTGAAATATATAAAGCCGTGTTGATTAGAGTTGCGCTATTTTGACGTGAACGATATTTATATCGATTATATTCGTTTTTATAATGAATATAGAAAAGAAGTGATTTCAAAATATAACGTTTTGAAAATATTATCATTTATATAGTAATGATATGAAATATTCAATTTTGATTTGAAATTGAATGTAGCGTTGAAATGGTTTTAAAAACGAATTTAAAACGATTTATAAAATACGTTTTAAAAGGAAATCGACGAAATATATATAATATATATATATATATATTATATATATAATAGCCTGAATAGAACGCGCCGCGCCGCGGCAGTTCGTGAATTTCGACCATTGACTTCGAGTTGACGTTGCGAGAGATCCGACCGTCGGATTCTCCTAAAACCGGAAATGTTGGGTTCGTATCTAAAAGAGCTTTCCAATGAATATTAGAAATTTGAAATCTAACGGTTGAATTTGGAATTATATCCAAATCAAATTTGGAAAAGGTCGTTGTAAGTGCAGTTCGATGGACGTTGATGGAAATCGACTGTACGGGCCTTGATAAAATTATTAAAAATATCTATAATTTGTGTAAAATCATAAGAAATGATTTGGGAAAAATTAGGCTGAAAAATTCCATATTTGAAAAGATAAGAATAGATTTTTATCGGAATGAACTAGTTTTGAACTAGAATTAAAATCAATTTATTTTTGAAATAAATAAATTGAATTTGAAAGTGATTTTAAAAATAATCAATATTCCCAATACGTGGATTGGACTGGAGTTGAATCCAAATTATCTTCGGAATATTTCGATGTTGGATTTCGTGACTATACAAATATTGTTATAGGAATTTTAAAGATATATTTTATATCATTATTTCCAATACGATATTTGTTGGTTTCAGAATTTGATATTGAATATAAGTCGGTATATTTTCTATTCAGAGCCTTGTGTTTAATATCAAATGTGATTTGGGTTTATCGTGAATCATGTTTTAGATGACATTGGTTCTTTAACCCAGTTAAAGGCAGGATGTTGATTTTTGAGAGGATTAAAACTAAGTGGAGTTTTAATGAATCTTTAATTAGATTAAAAAGTGAATTGATAATTTAAATTATCAAATTTGAAAGGTGATCGAGAATGGAGTACCACCAGTTTTGCTCCAAAGCGATAGTTAAATCTTTAATTAGATTTGAACGTAAAATGGTAATTAAATCTACCGATAATACTGTGGTGTTAGATATGGAGTATTACCAGTTTTGCTCCAGGGGATGAATATGTTGGGATTGAGAAATAAAATAAATAATTACTTCGGTGTGGTTCGCTAATCCCGACTAGTTTGAAATGATATCCAAAGGAAGATTAAATAATAAATTTAGAAGAATTTATCTTTGATAAAATTAATGGGAACCTTTCCCTAAGAATATGATTTTGAGATAAAAGAATATTCTGAATTGGAATGAGGCGTTTGTTGTGTTTGTGTAACATTTGTTTATCATATACGTGGGTTGTTCAGAAAGGCCGGGGTTATACCCATTCTGAATAACCGATTCGACGAGATGTCGAAGATGAAGACGGTGGTTGAAGACCGGAAGTCTTCACATCGTTTGGGTGATTACTGATGATCTCGATTGGGCTGTACACCCAAGATGAGGGAAACAGTTGGTGATCGTCCAGACGTACTTGGAGATGGATGGATATGCGAGGAAAGTGCCTCCGGTTTCGTTCAGACCCAGAACGAACTTGTAAATGGATTGTGTGTCTGACATTGGATTTTATTCTGTGTTGATTGATCTCCATTAAATATACATCTGTTTGGCGGCGGAGAATTTATTCTCTTGCTTAACGCCCTTCTCTGAGACGTACGAGCTCAGAGATTGTATATCGATGGACATCAGTCGCATGGAGTGAATTGCCAGTGTGACACGCGTAAGTGGCAATTGATTAGGGCTTCTGTTGAAAAGCAAAGTCTTGTGGTTGATGATCAAAGCACGGCCTGTGTGGCGTAGCTTTGTGTATAACGTGAATTCGCGAGCCTCACACCTCGGTATGAGTCAAAACGGGAGACAGACCGCTGGGAGAGCACGACGTTTCTTTCTAGCTAGGGTGGTGTCAGTGACCTACCAGCCCTGACATTTATATACTTTTCACCTGTGTGGTTGTTGGAATGCGAGGCGCCTCGGATATAGGTCTGTAAGGACCGGGAAACGTGTGTTCAGGAATTGCCAATCCTCAAAAGTAAGAGAGGACCGGCCCAACCGATTCCAAGGATCAAAGTGGGGTCCTGGGACATTTGCTAGAGTGTCTCGAACGCGGAGAGGAGCTTGCCCCTTGCCTCGACTCATGACGGAAATCCAATTTCCAATACGTGATATTGCGGTTTTAATTGTAGAACTAGTATGGCGACATGATAGATGGTACCCATGCCGCCTATGATTGATATTTATGATTGAAAATTGTTTTGACACTATACACTTATTATAGTATCAAGTGATTTGTTTTAAACGTACCAAGCATGTTTGGATATTATAAGGGAAAACCCTATCCTCCGGCTTGCGTTGCATTGTGCGATGGGACTTGGGTCATATAATAGCTTCATTTTTCCAAAGAGCATTGCGCTGTTTTGTTATATGCACTAGTATTCTTGGGAGGAAACCCGTTCCGTGTTATACGGCGTGGTCCCTTGAATTACTCTCTTTTAAAGTAAAGTTTTAAATAATTGTTTTAGTTCTCACACCTGTCACATGACTGACCTGGAGTTTATTGTTTTAACCTAAACTCTGGGTGCCCCTATTTTCCGCACGGGCAGCTAGTAGTTTTGGTTTTGCAGATTTATATTCACAGGGTCCTGATTTACAGCTGGAACGATGCTCGGAAAGCTCTGTATCCGTGTATGACTTTCAGTTGTGTTTTGTATATTTTTCCGCAGCTATGTAATTTATTTAAAACTCTGATATTTATGGAATGTAATTTATTCATTTATACTCTGTATATTCTTATATCTGAGGAATTGTTGTAATAACAATGAAATGTTCTTCCGTTTGCGTTCTATTTTGTCTTGTCCTCAACGCCATTCGTGCTTTCCTTCACGGGGAAGTTCGGGTCATGTCAGTTTGGTATCAGAGCTTTGGTTTACAGAGCTCGAGAACAAGACACATTAGAACCATACGAAAGAATTCATCAGATATTGGATTAGTAATATCCAGTTAGAATGACTCGTTAGAGATAGGATCAGTAGTATCCTAGAACAAGTGAAGAGTATATTTTTCAAATAAAAACAAATTTTGTTTTGAAATTTAAATCGTTTTATACGTATTTGAATATTTTATTTGTATTGAATATGGACAATCCAATATATAAAGGTTTTGTATATACGCGTCATGAACGTATATTCGAAGTTTTAATATACTGGATAAATATAGGATTACACTCTAGTCGCTCGGAGATGATTTTTATGATGGAGCTCCATCACCAAAATTTATGTTCGTGTTTCGAAGGTGTGATTTCTATATATTTCCATTAGACTGGTGTGAGAACCAAAACTTATATAGATAGATTTAATTATTGTGATTTGGCATCAATAACCTGATTTTCTGTATATGTATCAAAATTATGAATTTGAAACTCTAATTCACTAATTGATTGATGTTTGTGTTTTTTGTTTATTTGTTTGAAATTTAGAACCATTTAGCCTAATTGAATCGAATATTGAATTGTATTGAAATTGGTCGCATTTGCATGCATATACATGTACTTACATTGAACAGGTCATAGCAAGGAGGCTAGAGCAGAGAATAAAATTTGTTTGCCCGACAAATAGGTACATGTTTACTACAATTTACTGTTTTGTTTGGGTGATGATGATTTTATGAGCCGATTGGCTTTTTCTTTTTGAGATCAGAAGGCCTATATGGCAATTTCGGGATTTTCCCATTGCTCCCGATGCAGGGGAGGTTATGGCGAAATTTTTCGAAAATTTAGGGTGTTAGCCAAATTTTTGAAAAATTTGAAAAGTTCTTAGAAACTGAAAAGTTGAAGAACTTAAGCCGTAGTCAAAATAATAGAAGTTGAGTTGATTTGTTAAACAACTTTCGGCTTCGTTCCTTTTCGGCTTCCATTGTTATGTTCCTTTTCGGCCTTTGATTTAGAGAAGATTAGAAAATCATCAATAAAAACCAGAACAAATTTATTCAATTAAATCACACATTGAACTGATAAGAAAATAGTTAGAAATATATACTTGTGCATTATATATGTTTGAACAGGAAATTGGATAGCTTTGAGTAAAGATTTTATTTGCGTGTCCGACAAATGGTTAAACCTTAATGAGTTGGATGCGCACTTTTATTATTATATCAACTCCTGTGAATGCCATTGGATGCAGAGTGCTGGTTATTCTGTGTGAAATAATAAACATCGCCATAGGATAGCAATAATTAATTTTGAACTACATTACATGGCATACTTCTGGAAGATAGGCATACTTCATCATATACCACATAAGCATTTGGAGCTTGTGTGACGAGGTGGAATATTTACCATATAAGCGAGAGGCTTGTATGGCGATGACTATATTTTCCAGGTTGAACTGATGACTGATATGGACTATTTAAATTGTAACGGTAAAATTGCCAGATTAATAAAAACCCCACACGGGTCTAGAGTTGACAATAATCACGTCTCTCTAGTTATTAAATATGGTACATGGACTATTTATTTCCCACACGGGACGAGGTGACGAGGATTTATCCTCTGGAGCATTTAAAATACACACTCACTCAGGCTTTGACAAGGTGACGAGAATTTATTCTCTGGAGTTATTATCAATACACGCTCCCCTGTAAACACCAGAATATAACACTATAAATATGTGTATGCTTATTAGGATTTATTGGGTACCTGATACGGCCCAATAAATTTCCAAACCTCTCCCCGTACAAAGGAGGTTATGGCGAAATTTTTCGAAAATTCCGGGTGTTAGCCAAATTTTTGAAGAATTTGAAAATTCTCAGAAACAGAAAAGTTGGTGAATGGAAGCCAGATCGTACGTAGAATTGATTAATCAAACCACTTTCGACTTTGTTCCTTTTCGGGGACGAAAAGTTTTAAGTGGGGGAGATTGTAACAACCCGAAAATCTGGGCCAGTTTAAAATTTTTATTTTGGCAATTTTAGCGAATTTTCTATATTTAAAATGAATTATTTTAAGAATATCGACGAGAAATTTATTTTGAATAGAATTCGAACGTATATATTATATACGTCATCGTTAGAATATAAATAATTATATATAATTATAAAAGGAATTGAAAATGGCGCGGTAGTTCGATAATTCGATTTCAAACTTCAATTGAATGTACCGGGTGCAAAACAAACCGAATTTTAGAAAACAAAAAATAATAGGATCTAATTGGGAATATCTTTCCAAAGAACCCGAAAAATTGAAATTTCATAGCGGGAATCAAAAGATATGTCCAGTTGAAAATTCTGAATAGTCGCTATGGAATTCAGGCCCTTAAAAAATGGAAATTTTGCAAACGACCTCGGATTTCGACGAAACCACTTTTGTTGGATCCAGGATGTCAAATTATAGCTAGGTTTCAAATTTCGTATTTTTTTGAATCAATATGTGAGCGTGGCAAAGGAAAACGTGTTTGACCAGTTTCAGTTGATTTTAATCGACTGGAAAATGGCCATTTTTCCAACGGTCTCAGAATTCAACGAAATTAGTTTTGTTAGGACCGTATCGTCAATACGAAGCTAGAAAATATTTTTCTGGAATTTTTAGGGTTAGTATGTGGCCCCGGTAAAATGAAATGCGCGTTCAAATTCAATATATAGAGTTATATTTGGATTTTAACGAAAACTGATCGAAACGATCGAATTAACTTACGACACATATCCCATTGTGTTTGGAATGGGGGTAATTAGCTATGAACGATAGGCGGTGGGTCTCGTTTCGAGTTCGAATGAGAAAGTTACTTTTTGAAATTAAAATAAATTAAAATATAAATTATTATATAAAACCTTGGCCCCCCTCTTTCTCTTCCACTCAGAATCGATTAAAGAAAAAAAAGGGGGAGACGATGAAGAGGGGGGAGGAGCGCCGTCGCTCCTCCCATCGGAGCGCGGCCGCGCCCCAGGGCGCCGCCGCCACACTGCACCCCCCTTCGATCCCTTCTCCTTCTTCTCCTTTCCCCCTTCTCCCTCCACTCCGCTTCCTTCTTCCGCCGACGTCGATCCTCCCCCTCCCTTCGCTCCTCCGCCGACATCGCCACCACCCCTGTGGCCTTCTCCTCCACCTCCTCTCCTACCTCGCCTTGCCCTCTTCTCCTGTGCACCACCGCCGTACCACTGCCCTAAGCCCCAACACCCGAGCACAACCACCGCCGATGGCCTCGGCACCCCCTGCGCCTCCGCTTCACCCTCCTATGGCCACCGTCGACGCAGCACAGCCCCCCCCCCTTTTCGACCAAAACCAGAAAGTTTTTATTTTATTTTTATTTTATAATTTCGATTTTTGCTATAAAAAAAGGGTATGTTTTATTTTCAGTTCTTATGAAAAAGATTGGATTTTTCTAAAGGAAAAAGAGTAGATTTTTAATAGGATAAAGGTTAGATTATTAATACGATAGAAACTAGATTTTTAATAAGTTAAAAATATAATTTTTATACTTGTAGCGAATTAAAAATTTGATCTTTATATAATAGAAGATATAAAAATATTATTTTTACTTATGTAGAGTATTAAAAATATAATCTTTATATTATAGAAATAATAAAAATATAATTTTCATATTATAGAAGGGTTAAAAATATAATTTTTATATGAGTAGTGAAGTAAAAATTTGTTCTTTGTATAGATAGCGATATAATGAAAAGGCGATATCTTTACAAATGAAATAAGCATTGTAAATATATATGAATTCGAAAGAAAAATAGAATTTTTATTTATTGAAATGAAGAAATAAAAATATAATTTTTATTTGAACAGCTTGAAAAGAACTGCATTGGGAGTTCAAACCAATTCAGGCGATTCAGCAGTTCAACAGCAAAGCACGGCAGAGTGGAACCCTCGGTGAGAACTTCTCACTCTTCAATTTCTTTTTCTAGTTATATATATATATATATATATATATATATATATATATATATATATATATATATACTAGGATGCAGATGGTGCTTAGCAGCGCCCGACACCCGCCATCCACATACCATGGATGGCTTGTTTGTTTGATTGATGTGTTGTGAAAATTGTTTGTGATGTTGATGTGAAATCGATAATAAATTGTAGATGGTTGAAATAAATTAATTATCGTTATAAATATATTTTTTAACATGAAAATGAATAAATAAATATTTATAAACAAATCGGCCGATTTGTTTATATACACTGATTTGACTGATATTGATTGGGATGATAAATTTTACACATCACCCAACTGCACAAATAAAAATATGTGTTTGTTGATTTGAAACCCCACACGGGTGTTGGGATGATATTTGGGTACACTAATCCCAATTATTTAATTGTATGTCGACCGATTGGTCGACAGACTGTGTAAGCGTTGATTATTTATATTTGATGCTTATGCAGTTGTGTGGCGCATTTTGGATGATGGTTGATTGTTTATCGTTGCTATTATATACATGTGTTGTATGAAATCCATATAATTAACGTTATATGGTAATTGATTGGGCCTCATTCCAATCGGGAAAAATAATGAATATTATAAAAGAAAATTCATGTGTTGAGTAAAATATTTTAATAATAAAATTTACATCTTCATCATATTTAAAATTAGAACTACTTCACGGTGGAGTCTGATTTAAAAATCAAACGATAGGTACCATAATTTTATAAAATATTTTACATAACAAAAATAGTGATGTGTTGACAGTGCTTTTGTGTTGAGATTAGTCGTGTGTTGAAAGAAATATAGATTCATGTGTTGAATAGAATAAATATTCATTTTTTGAATAGAATAACGAATTTATTGAAATATATAAAGCCGTGTTGATTAGAGTTGCGCTATTTTGACGTGATCGATATTTATATCGATTATATTCGTTTTTATAATGAATATAGAAAAGAAGTGATTTCAAAATATAACGTTTTGAAAATATTATCATTTATATAGTAATGATATGAAATATTCAATTTTGATTTGAAATTGAATGTAGCGTTGAAATGGTTTTGAAAACGAATTTAAAACGATTTATAAAATACGTTTTAAAAGGAAATCGATGAAATATATATTATATATATATTATATATATATTATATATAATGGCCTGAATAGAATGCACCGCGCCGCGGCAGTTCGTGAATTTCGACCATTGACTTCGAATTGACGTTGCAGGAGATCCGACCGTCGGATTCTCCTAAAACCAGAACCGTTGGGTTCGTATCGAAAAGAGCTTTCCAATGAATATTAGAAATTTGAAATCTAACGGTTGGATTTGGAATTATATCCAAATCAAATTTGGAAAAGGTCGTTGTAAGTGCAGTTCGATGGCCATTGATGGAAATCGACTGTATGGGCCTTGATAAAATTATTAAAAAAAAATATATAATTTGTGTAAAATCATAAGAAATGATTTGGGAAAAATTGGGCTGAAAAATTCCCTATTTGAAAAGATAAGAATAGATTTTTATCGGAATGAACTAATTTTGAACTAGAATTAAAATCAATTTATTTTTGAAATAAATAAATTGAATTTGAAAGTGATTTTAAAAATAATCAATATTCCCAATACGTGGATTGGACTGGAGTTGAATCGAAATTATCTTCGGAATATTTCGATGTTGGATTTCGTGATTTTACAGATATTATTATGGGAATTTGAAAGATATATTTTATATCGTTATTTCCAATACGATATTTGTTGGTTTCAGAATTTGATATTGAATATAAGCCGGTATATTTTCTATTCAGAGCCTTGTATTTAATATCAAATGTGATTTGGGTTTATCGTGAATCGTGTTTTAGATGACATTGGTCTTTAACCCAGTTAAAGGCAGGATGTTGATTTTTGAGAGGATTAAAACTAAGTGGAGTTTTAATGAATCTTTAATTAGATTAAAAAGTGAATTGATAATTTAAATTATCAAATCTGAAAGGTGATAGAGAATGGAGTGCCACCAGTTTTTCTCCAAAGCGATAGTTAAATCTTTAATTAGATTTGAACGTGAAATGGTAATTAATTTTACCGATAATACTGTGGTGTTAGATATGGAGTATTACCAGTTTTGCTCCAGGGGATGAATAGGTTGGGATTGGGAAATAAAATAAATAATTACTTCGGTGTGGTTCGCTAATCCCGACTAGTTTGAAATGATATCCAAAGGAAGATTAAAGAATAAATTTAGAAGAATTTATCTTTGATAAAATTAATGGGAACCTTTCCCTAAGAATGTGATTTTGAGAATAAAAGAATATTCTGAATTGGAATGAGGCGTTTGTTGTGTTTGTGTAACATTTGTCTATCATATACGTGGGTTGTTCAGAAAGGCCGGGGTTATACCCATTCTGAATAACCGATTTGACGAGATGTCGAAGATGAAGATGGTGGTTGAAGACCGGAAGTCTTCACATCGTTTGGGTGATTACTGATGATCTCGATTGGGCTGTACACCCAAGATGAGGGAAACAGTCGGTGATCGTCCAGACGTACTTGGAGATGGATGGATATGCGAGGAAAGTGCCTCCGGTTTCGTTCAGACCCAGAACGAACTTGTAAATGGATTGTGTGTCTGACATTGGATTTTATTCTGTGTTGATTGATCTCCATTAAATATACATCTGTTTGGCGGCGGAGAATTTATTCTCTTGGTTAACGCCCTTCTCTGAGACGTACGAGCTCAGAGGTTGTATATCGATGGAAATCAGTCGCTTGGAGTGAATTGCCAGTGTGACATGCGTAAGTGGCAATTGATCAGGGCTTCTGTTGAAAATCAAAGTCCCTTGGTTGATGATCAAAGCACGGCCTATGTGGCGTAGCTTTGTGTATAACGTGAATTCGCGAGCCTCACACCTCGGTATGAGTCAAAACGGGAGACGGACCGCTGGGAGAGCACGACGTTTCTTTCTAGCTAGGGTGGTGTCAGTGACCTACCAGCCCTGACATTTATATACTTTTCACCTATGTGGTTGTTGGAATGCGAGGCGCATCGGATATAGGTCTGTAAGGACCGGGAAACGTGTGTTCAGGAATTGCCAATCCTCAAAAGTAAGAGAGGACCGGCCCAACCGATTCCAAGGATCAAAGTGGGGTCCTGGGACATTTGCTAGAGTGTCTCAAACGCAGAGAGGAGCTTGCCCCTTGCCTCGACTCATGACGGAAATCCAATTTCCAATACGTGATATTGCGGTTTTAATTGTAGAACTAGTATGGCGACATAATAGATGGTACCCATGCCGCCTATGATTGATATTTATGATTGAAAATTGTTTTGACACTATACACTTATTATAGTATCAAATGATTTGTTTTAAACGTACCAAGCATGTTTGGCTATTATAAGGGAAAACCCTATCCTCCGGCTTGCGTTGCATTGTGTGATGGGACCTGGGTCTTATAATTGCTTCAGTTTTCCAAAGAGCATTGCGCTGTTTTGTTATATGCACTAGTATTCTTGGGAGGAAACCCGTTCCGTGTTATACAACGTGGTCCCTTGAATTACTCTCTTTTAAAGTAAAGTTTTAAATAACTGTTTTGGTTCTCACACCAGTCACATGACTGACCTAGAGTTTATTGTTTTAACCTAAACTCTGGGTGCCCCTATTTTCCACACGGGTAGCTAGTAGTTTTGGTTTTGCAGATTTATATTCACAGGGTCCTGATTTACAGCTGGAACGATGCTCAGAAAGCTCTGTATCCGTGTATCACTTTTAGTTGTGTTTTGTATATTTTTCCGCTGCTATGTAATTTATTTAAAACTCTGATATTTGTGGAATGTAATTTATTCATTTATACTCTGTATATTCTTGTATCTGATGGAATTGTTGTAATAACAATGAAATGTTCTTCCGTTTGCGTTCTATTTTGTCTTGTCCTCAATGCTATCCGTGCTTTCCTTCACAGGGAAGTTCGGGTCGTGTCAGTTTCATTCGTAAGTAGAAGGATAGACTTTAAAAAAAATTATGTCAAAGAAAAATGTTAAATACAACTAGAAATATATCCAGTTTTTACACTATACAGAAATGCTAGTTGTAACTAGCATTATATTCAGTTTTACACTGTAAAAAATGCTAATTATATTTAGCATTGTCCTTCAACCTAATTTTCTTTAAAGTTTATCCTTCAGTCTAGCATTAAAACTTGTTGACCTTCAGTCTATTTTTTTTAAAAAAGTTTTTCCTTGTGACTGTTTTTCACTAAAAAAAATAGACGTCAAATGAAAGGATAACTAGAAAGGCTTGTTTTATAAATAGTCATTTTGATCATTTCATTGTATCTACCTTCATATAGTTATCACTATAAATAAAAACCACGATTCTAATAGTAGTAATTAATGTTGGCATAATATAAGTAAGCATAACAACCAGATATCTGAATTCTAAAAAAAAAACATTGTAGACAGTCCAAGACCATAGAAATTGATAGATGAAATTTCAATTTATTTGTTGAATAGAAAAATTAACATGAAATACCATGACTATAGTTAGCATCAAAACAATTAGAAAAGCTCACATACGTGGAATATTTTTTGTTGCTGCAGGAATTAGTAGAAGTCCAAATCCTACTAACATAGCAATAGAAAATGGAAAAAAAGTATTATCCAAACATATATATATATATATTACATTAAAAAACACATTTTTTATTATTATAATTATTCATTAATTTTTATTGTTTTTGGAGAAAACAATAAAAAATTCAAAAGGTGAAAAATAGACACTAGTACAAACTTTGCACACAAATATTATGTACAGCCGATGTCTTCCCCTTTGAACTCACGCACAAACATTCCATCACGTTTTCTCCTTCGGCATTATCCACGTCAGCGATCACGGTACCACCTTCGACACCCAGCTTCAGCCATACCTCTCCTAGTTCAGTCGAGAATCTAATTGCCTCGACCTCCCTTGTATTAGGAAGAAAGCACACAAGTGAAGAGTTGTGTAGAAGCATATATATAATTATATATACATATGGTTGGGTTTACAAAGAAAGAAGCAGTGCGCGAAGTGGTACGGTCATCTACGAAAAATTATAAGCGATCATCCGTTGGTTTGTTGCAGTTGATGAGAGTCTTGACGGTGAAGAATTTTGGAGAGCTTTCGATGAGAACTCTAATTTAAATTATTATTATTTTTATTTAGTGGTTAATTTTAATTAATTGATAATTATAATTAGTTAATATTAATTGATACTGTGCAAATATGGATTTTGTATGCGATGTTTGAATGGACAGTTATAGAGTTAAACATGCAAAACACTAAGCGTTATTAGACATAATGCTTTGCGCACAATAAAATTGGTTGTTTTAATTGTTGTGTTTACAATGGATGAATGTATAATATATGGTTAATTATTACTTGCTATGGTTGCATCACACGCACCGTAGTTGCGAATAATACGAATAATCGATTTAAATTCTCCTTCTTTTTAAATGAAGATTTTATTTTTAAAATGATGGGTGGAAATTTAGTTTTTATTTGATTTCAACTATTTGAAAATCTAAGCGATATTTTGTAAAAGGAGAAAATGTTGGATTTTTCGAAGTGAACTATTTTTGAAATTAGTAAGGAATGTGATTTTGAGTTATATACTCAGATAATGGATTTTATGTGGATACTTGATAACGGTTTGGGAAAATAATCAAGTTAGTTTTGAAGGAAATATTATTTTGATTCTATTTGAAATGAAATTTAGGAATTTGGAATGTAATTCGGAAATTTGAATTGGTGATTTTAATAAAAAGTTATTTTGGACTAAAATTGAGAATATAAAGTATTATTTTGGGAAAGGGATTTGGAATAATTGTTAATATAAAGTTGTTTAGAATATGTTTAAATCGAACGCATCGCATAGCGACAATTCATTAATATCGTTTTAAATTTTCAAATGAGTATAACTTGATAGTTTTGAATCGGATTGAAGTGAAACGGAAAACGTTTGATTCCTATTAATAATAGTTTTTGAATAGAAAAGAGATTTTCAAATCCTAACGTATGGATTTACAGTTAGGTATAGTTCAAAACTGGGAAAGATCGCTATAAGTGCAGTTTGGCGACTGTAGTGGAAAATCGAACAAAATGGACTTATAAAAATTTATTGGAAATTTGGAAAAAAATATGATTTTATCATGTTTTATTATTTAAAATGATTTGAGTTGAAATATTTGAATTTCGTATGATTTAGAATCAATTTGATTTAAAAGGCTATTGTACAACATTTCGGTAACGTTGTTAAATGTTAATTATAACGTTCTTTAGAAATAATCGAGTTTTGAAGTTATTAACCATAAGCTACTATTTAAAAGATTTTAATATTTTGGAAGAATTTAAAATGATTATATATTTTTACCGTTTTAAGTTAAGTTTCGAAGTTTGAATTTGAAAGGAAAGAAGTTGGATAAAGTTAGTTTTGAATATTAAATATGAAATGCCATCATTAGGCAAATACTATGTGTGAAATCATAAATGGTTATGACAAGGTTCTGTTTATAATTTTTCCGTCGAATTTGTGAATTGATATCCAATATAAGCAGATTTAACTCTATTTACTTATAATTGAATATCAAATTGTCTGAATCATCGTAAATGGAATTTAATCCGAATAAGGATTTGGCAAATTTGAGAATGTTAGAAAAATACGATAAATGAAATTTGTGTTTTGAAATGTAGAATTTGTAAAAGGGATAATGACAAATAAAAATTTATGTTTTGAATATAAGGTTGGAAATGAAATTCAAATTCAAAAAGGAATTAAGATAGTAACGGATTTAAGGAATTTGGAATAAATCCAACCAAGTTTGTAAGTGAATCGATAACGATTTTGGAAGGGGATTTGAATTGATAAATCCATGTAGTCCGTAGCTATGTTTTTTTAAAGAGCGTGTATTACTTGGAAAGACCGAGATCAGATATAGATCCGAAAACCATTCCGAGTAATAACAAGACATTGCAAAAAATTCAAGACTTGGAAACGATGAATGAAGACCGTAAATCTTTGGATTATTTAGATTGATTGCTGATGTCTCGGATCGGGTCTTACACCCGATATGAGGTAATAAGTGGTATGAGATCTGAATATATTTGGAGATTTTAGGATTGTTGTTTCATTCAGACTCAGAATGGACTTGTATGGATTGTGTGTCTGACATTGTAATTGGCTACGTAGCACTGATTTCTGTTAATATATATCGGATTTGTAGCAATAAATTATTTTCATCTTTAAGACATATGAACTTAGAGGTTATGTAGATAGAAATCAGTGACATGTCATGAATTGACAATGTGGCATACTCGAGTTATGTAATGAGCTAGTGATGATCAAAGCATGGCTTATTGAAGCGTAGCTTTGTGTATATCGTGACCTCGACAAACCTCACACCTCAGATTGATGGGAAACCGGCAGTTAGGTTCTATACATATACATAATCTCTGTTGAACTCGAAAGCTTCGGCGGTGTGCGCTCACCGGTGAAACCTGACGGAATAAAGTATATACGGTGTCCGAGTCTGGATGAAAACCGAGATATATACTTCGCGCTATGTATTTGGTGTCCATGTCCAGATGTTAACCGGGAGATACTTAGCTTGTGTCCTCGATTAATCTTTCGTGCCAGGAACCATCATGTTGGAAACCCAATAACCAATACGAATCTTTTGCTTTGTTTGTAAACTACTTTTGCTTTGTTTGTAAACTATGTACGTGGGAATAGTTAATATGTTCACTAAGATTTATATAATTATTTGTAAAATGGTTTTCAACACTATGCACTAATAATGGTATTAAAAGAGGATTTTTACGTATGAAGCATTTTTGGTTATCATAAGGCAAAACTCTCCCATCTGGTGTGCGCTTGCATTGTGTGATATGAGACGATCTTATGATAGCTTCATTTTGCAAAGTCATTGCGATGCACGGGAATTCACATGGAGTAAACCCGTTCCGCGTTAGTGGCGTGGTCGGTGAATTTCTCAACTTTAAAGTAAACCCTGAATAATAATTGTTTTGAGTTCTCACACCTATCCTACAACTGACCTGGAGTTTATTGTTCCCACCCCTAAACTCTAGGTGCCCATAATTTTGCATGGACAACTAGTAGTTTAGTTCGCAGGTTAAGTCCTTAGAGCTGGATTCAGATTTGGAGCTAGATTTTGGTTTTACATCTTCCGCTGTGAGCATTTTGTTTTCTGCTGAGCTTATGTTGTACACTGATTCCTTGTAACTCTGATGTAAAATTTTGTAATAAAATAAAAAGTTCTGTTATTTGTGTTCAAATATGTTAGTACACATAACCATCCGTCTTTATGAACGATTCAAGTTGGTTTAATTACCGGCGAGAATCGGACAAAAAGGCGGGTCGTTATACCTACAATATAAGTAGTGGTACCACGGGCCTACTGATTGAGTATGATTATGAAATGCATGGTCGTGCTCAAATATTGATTTGTTTTATATAGTCTACTCATCGATCAAGATAAAAGGATTAAATTATAAAGAGAATGATATGTTCCATGCCTCGAGTTTAATCTTGGATATATTGATTAAAAGGATTAAATTACATTGTAACACTGGTTACAGAAAAGGTTGTATCAAATCGTTGATTTTATTATAACTTGGGTAATAACGATGTATTACTAGATGTCACTTACTGTTTACAATTTAAATATATTTTTAAATTATTGACAACGTTATAGTAACCTATAGGGTCACACATAAGAACGTTTGAAAGGGTGAGAACCGTTCTTAATAAAAGAAAATCAAATGTTGACATTTTCTTTTATTTTTGAAATGGCATATAGATTGAACACTACCCTATTATATCTCGTTTCATGTTATAAAATAGGTACCAAACTTTATTTTATTTAACACAGAAAAACGAAGTATAAAAATAGGGGAAAACCTACATCCCTAATTCGACTAGTATCAATCTTTATCCATCTCGAATTCGTTTGACGTTGTCGAGAGTGGACGTTTGTGGATACCTATGGAGGCGCCGCCTTCAAGTGCTAGACTTTGATTCGTTCAAATTGTCTTCGATTTCATTACATAGTGAAAGCTTCGAAAGGTATATATTACTTGATTTACAATTTTATCGCTTGGATCATGTTTAATTTGCTTGAAATTTCGATTATTAACTGTGAATTTGATCCAAATTTCCCTTCACTTATCATAACCCTATATAATTTTTGATCTACATGTTTAATCTGATGGGTCATCTTTGTTTAAGGCTTCACTAGTTGCCACGAGTGTGGGTTTTCCTTTGGAGTTAGCCATATTAAATTTATTAATTATGTCTTTAGCATATTTTTCTTGATTAATAAATATACCATTATCTAATTGTTTTATTTGTAATCTTATAAAAAAGGCGAGTTCTCATGTATGACTCATTTCAAACTTTTTTGTCATAATTTCAGAAATTTTTTGGTTTATTTCATTATTTGTTGATCTAAAAATAAAATCATCTACATATATTTGTACTAATTGAATATCATCTTTATTTTTTTAATAAAAAGAGTATTATCTACTTTACCAATTTCAAAAATTGATTTTAATCAATAAGATCTTAATCTATCATGCCAGGCTCTAGGAAGTTGTTTTAAACCATATAGGGTTTTCTTTAATCTATAAACATGGTTTGAAAATTTTTCATCTTCAAATAATGGAGGTTGTTCAACATAAACATCTTCTTTACCATTAGAAAGAAACTTTTAACATCCATTTGAAATAACTTGAAATTATTATAATTACCGAAAGCAAGTAGAATTATAATAGGTTATAATCTTTGCTATGGGACAAAGGTTTCATTGTAATCTACCCGTTCTTCTTGACAATATCCTTTTGCAGCTAATTGAGACTTTTTTCTGATAATCTCACCAAGTTCATTCGTTTTATTTTTATGTACCCATTTAGTTCCTATTATAATTTTATCCTCTGGTCTAAGAACATATTTCCATACTTCGTTTCTGGTAAATTGATTCAATTCTTATTGCATAGCAAGTATCCATGAATCATCAAATGAAGCTTCCTTCGGATTTTTAGGTTCGATAGTTGATATAAAGACTATATTACTCATGTTATTTAATTGATTTCTAGTTCTAACCACAGACTCAATATCTCCTAGCATGTTTTCTACAGGGTGATCTCTCAAAAGTACAATTCTTTTACTAGACTAATTGACTTCATTATTTATTTCATTTGATTCATTTGGTTAATTATTTTCATCATTAAATTTCATCTTCATTATGTCTTTGACTCATATCTTTGTGACCTTCATTAAAAGATACATTTATAGTTTCTTCAATAGAGTTGGGTTTTAAATTATAAGCTCTGTAGGATTTACTTCTCTTTGAGTAACCAATAAAAATTCCTTTATCTGATTTGGAATCAAGTTTATCTAAATTTTCTTTAATATTTAATATAAAACATTTACTTTAAAAAATTCTAAAATAATATACTTCTGGTTTCTTATTGTGAAGAAGTTCGTATGGTGTTTATTAGTTTATGGTCTAAATAAAATTATATTCAAGATAGAACAAGCGATAACAACTGCTTCGGCCTAAAAATTTGTAAAATACTATTATAAAGCATAGTTCTAACACACTCTTGGATCATTTTATTCTTACACTCAATTACTCCGTTTTACTATGGAGTTTTTGGAAAGGAGAAATCATGAGTAATTCCCTTTTTATTATAGAATTTCTCAAAATTTTCATTTTCAAATTCTCCACTGTGTTCACTACGCATAGTTTTGATTTTTGAAGAAAATAATTTTTTTTTGTAATATATATGAGTGAATATGCTTTTGTCGTATTCTGTTTAGTCCCACATTGTGGGTTAAGTTTTACTCTAAGCCCCAGGCCTTTATATAAGGAGCTCATGTAATGTAAATAATGTACCGATTGATGAATGAATAAAAAGTATCCGCTTTCTCCTCCTTTAATGGCTTTCTTATTGTATATTATTTACAACACGTTATCAGCACGAAGCTCTATTAGAGCTATTGTTTGAAATATTCTAGATCTATATTTGTAACGACCCGCCTTTTTGCCCAGTTCTTGCCGGTAATTAAACCGACTCAAACCGTTCATAAAGACGAATTATTATGGGTACGTACATATATTGAACAAAATAACAGAACTTTTCATTTGCAAAGTACAATGTTACATCAGAGTTACATAGAATATCAGAGTTACAACACATACAACGGAAGAAAGGAAAATATACTCTCTGCGGAAGAAACCGTATGATATAGCAGAAGCTCTAAACTCTTGTGTGAACTCCAATCCAGAAAGCGCTCCGAATCTTGCTCTAACGATCTATAACTGCAAAACTAAACTACTAGCTGCTCGTGCAAAAATTTTGAGCACCCAGAGTTTAGGTGTGGGAACAATAAACTCTAGGTTAGTCGTGGGACTAGTGTGAGAACTCAAAACAGTTATTATTTAGAATTCATTTCAAAGTTGGGAATTTCACTGTACCACGCCACTAACGCGAAACGAGTTTTATTCCCTATGAATTCCCATGCATATATATACGCAATGACATTTTTAAAATGAAGCTATCATAAGCTCGTCCCACATCACACAATGCAAGCGCACGCCAGATGGGCGAGGTTTATCTTATGATAACCAAAAATGCTTTCATACGTGAAAATCCTCTTTTAATACTATCATATAGTGTGGAAAACAATTTCGCAAATAAATGTATTAATCCTAGACGGCATAATACCCCATAATATTATGTCGCCATATATATGTACAATCAAAATCGTATGGCTCGTATTGGAGATTTGGGTTTCCAACTTGATGATTCCTGGCACGAAAGATCAATCGGAACACAAACGAAATGTAATCACGGGTTTTTCATCCAGACGCAGACACTAATACAAATCGCGAGGTAGATCAACGGTTTTCGACCAAACACGGCCCCCCGAACATACCCTATTCCATAAGTCATAAGTGGTTTCCCACTGCTGCAGCGGTCATCATCAATTCATATATATACACAACCTAACCGCCAGTTTCTCATCATCCGGGGTGTGAGGTTTGTCGATGTCACGTCATACATAAAGCTACGCTTCGATAAGCCATGCTTTGATCATTACTAGTTCGTTTCATAACTCGGGTATGCCACATTAACAATTCACGACATATCACTGATTTTAATCAATGCATACCCTCTAAGTTCATATGACTTAGAGACGAGGATAATATCTTTGCCACAAATTCGATATATATTAACAGAATCAGTGCTATGCGGTCAATTTCAACGTCAGACACACCATCCATACAAGTCCGTCCTGGGTCTAAACGGAACAACAACCCGACAATATTCAAATATGTTCAGGTCTCATGCAATTCATATCCTCGTATCGGGTGGCCTACCCAACCGAGACATCAATCAACAATCAATCTAAACAATTCAAATATTCCCGGTCTTCATTTTTCGTTTTACCAAGTCTTGAATTGCTTCATAACGTCGTATTATTACTTGGAATGGTTTTCGAACATATACTCGATCCCAGTCTTTCCAAGTAATAAGTGCACTTAAAACAGTAGCTATGGTTTACACAGGCTTTCAATTCAAATCTGCTTCCAAATAGTTATTAATTCATTTACGATTCAAGATTTGAATTACTATAAATTTTATATATCTCGTTATCATCTTAACTCTACTTTAAAATCAAAGGTTATATCTTCGCTTCAAATTTTTACTTTTAATTCCCTCGAATCAAAGATTTGATTTAATTCCCAAATTACGATATGAATTTCCACCACTCAATTTCATTGGGTTTCAAGAATGATATTATTGAAGATACGATTCACGACAAAACTTAAATCAATCGATAGGTTACGCAGAAATTTTTATCCACTTATATTCGATATAAATTCTCAAAATCAACGAACACTATAAGTGGAATAACGATATAATAATATCTTTCAAATTCCCCAGATAGTATACGTTTACATCATGAGGTTTCATACCAAACATCGAAGATTATTTTTGTCTTACTTATTTCAATCAGGTTGAGAAACCCTGCATCTTAATTGAAAGATTTATTCAATTCTTCGACACTAGATCTGGATAGAAATACCATCAACTTATCTTCAATATTAATTACCGTATCCAACTCATATTATAAGCGGAATAACGGTGAATTACCTTTTAAATTCCTCAGATAATAAGAGTTTTCATTTACCGAATTAATATCAAACATCCGAAGATTTATCTCCAACCATATCCAATTTTAGAATTGGAAAACACATTTCAATTCCATATAAATATTTCTAATACTTTAATAATCTTCGAAACTATTTTATAAATCATTCTTACAATCAAATAATGGTTCACGCCTATAAATTTCAAAACCAATAACAACATTTGGAAGTGTTACCAAAAGTACTGCTATTAAAATAACCATTTAAATCACATAAATTTAAAATTGTTTGAAATTCAAATATTCCAATGCTTTTCAAAACTGTTATCATTTGCAATTCAACATTTCTTATTTTCACGTCAAATTAATTTCCAATAATCAAGTTAAAACTTGAAATCGATATTTACGAATTGTCGCATCATAGTGCGTTCTATTCAAACCATATAATGATTTAAATACAAATTATTCAAATCCTTTTAAAATTTATTTATATTTCTAAATCATTTGAAAAACAGTTTTAAAATATATTTCAAATTAGATTTCAAATTTACCATTCCGTTTGTCGGATCAGTTAGGGATAACTAGGGAGAGCAAGAAACTGAATTTCCAAACCCAAGCCTAGACACTATCCTCTCTGGCATCCAAGAACGTTCTGGTGTATCTTATATTACTAAAATAAAGAGACGTCATTAATATATATATATATATATATAACCATATTCAAATCTCAAAAATCTCATTTCGAATTTAAATTGAAAATAATATATTTTTACCAAAACTAGTTTCAAATAGATATAAAGATCGTTATACAAAATCAATACATAATTCAAATCATTTCCAATCCTAATTCAATATTTAAAAAGTTGATATTTAATTCAAAACTAACAATTAAATATTATTTAACAATAAAATAAAATTGTATATAGGAAGGAGACTCTAATTCGATCACCCATATATTCCACAGCCACGGTGTGTGTGTGTGTGTAATATCATGCAATGCAATTATATTTATCTAAATGAATCATATGATCAGATGGATACGAATTCATTCATCACAAACATCATTTTAACTGTGCATAAGCGTTACAGACAATAACGCTTACTAGTATTCAATGTATTATCTAATTCATGAACAACCATTCAAACATCAACATCCATCACACAATCATCATCAACTAATTATAATTAAATCTCAGCTAATTATAATTAACTAATTTAAATTAGAATTTCTCACCATAATAGCTCCAACATCTTCATTACCAAGACGAACAGACCAATGAACACTTCCACTGCTGCTCGTACTGTTCTCGATCTATTTTGATTAGCAGTTGATGATTTCTGCTAATTTATACATATTGGAATTAAATAAATAACGATGTTCATTATGTATTATTACATATATATAAGGCCATTTATTTTTATTTTATTAAATTTATACTTAACAAAAATTATTAAATTTATATATCACTGCGTTCTATTTTCAGATACGATTCTAATGCTTCTGACGGCGAGCAAATCTGGTTTAAAACGAGTGAGATATGGGTGTTTAAAGTTTAAACAAGAATAACTTAAATAAAAACGATAATAAAACATACCTAAGCAATCGGCCCAAAGCCCAATTGTCAAAACCCAACCCGAATGAGCTTCTACTTCCTCTCCTCCTAATCCCTTGCGTTGAGATTCCTGTAACCCATTTTCACGTGTACAACATGCACACGCACCACCACTCCTCTTCACCGAACTCCAATCCGAACCCACCCGCAAACTTCTCTTCACACCCTCATTCATCTACACCGCATCAACCAACGGCCGACACCCTAAATCAAAATCTGACGCAACCCCGAGATCTGGAAACCCAAAATGTCCATGAACCCATACAAATGTCGTACCTCCATAACATGCATCGATCTTCACAAAAATTACACCACATCGAAGCCTGCTCCGTCCTCATCGCCACTCCATGCTCGAATTCGCCTATCATCCCTCGTTTCTCCAACAATCCTCAACCCTAGTCTCGAACAATTCCAATCATCAACGCGGAATCGAACTAAATTCGCACCGAAAATACTACGCTCCCTCACGATCACAATGGTGCAGATGGCACGAGCTAATTCTTCCTGGTTTTTGAGATATGATTTTTCAAACATCTCTACACAAATTTTCCATTTTACTGTAATTCTGAGATTCCTCCATCGTTACTTGATGAAATTTCGATCCGTCAGTTTCTAAAAATCGTAAACGATGATCTGAACAACAACTGTGCAGATCATATTAGCTAAAATCCAACGGATTGAGAGATTTGGATTTTTGAATGGATAGAATTGTGAATTTTCATGTACAGAAAGTTTAAAAACATAGAACAGAAGAGAATGACGTGAGGAATTCATCTGAAGTGGATAATGGCTGAAGTGTGAGGGGAAAATGGAGCCATGGTCCTCTTTATATAGGGATGATTTAAGGGTATTTTAGTCAATTTAAAGAAGGACATATGTTCTCATCTTATATTTGACTACATGCATGCCTTACACATAAGTGACTACATGGCTCTACAACATGAATCTCTCCATGCATGAATACACATAAGTGGACACCTAACTATCTAAGCCTTAATTAATTTATTTAAATCAATACATAATCATAACACTTATAAATGTAGCAAATTTTCCAATACTTAAGTGTAACCAACATATTACATAAGGTTTAAACCTATTAATACTTCAAAATATTTATCCAGATTATTTATCAAATATATATACATATAACTTACTAAAATAGTCTAAAATAAATGCTTAAATTTTATAAACATCATTATAAATTATTTTACTTATTGATAATCAAAATTAAAAATCATTTGGGTGAAATCTTTAAAAATAAATTATCCTTTACCAAATTCATATTTTACAAATCAATATTATCAAAATCAGAAAATATCATTACTTAAACATAAATCTTGTAAATAAATTTTCAAAATAAGTTTTCTTATAAAAATCATATTAAATAAAACAAAATACTTATACAAAGTTAAAATTCATATTTAAACCTAATAAAAATCAATTTATATTCAGAAAGTCCAAAATTATATAATAAAAATCCTAGTCAAACATAGTAAAAATTATGGGATGAAAATCAATTTATATTCAGAAGATCCAAAATTATATAATAAAAATCCAAGTCAAACATAGTAAAAATTATGGGATGTTACAATATTTATGGATCTATCATGTAAGTTATTTTTTAATTTTTTATGCTTGAAATCATATAGATCTACATACATGAACTTGTTGTATCTTCTGCTTAGATGTGATCCATACTTCTAGATCTCTTTTCTTTTTCAATTTTTGTAGATCTAGATTCTATTTTAGTGGATCTAACTTTTTAGATCTAGTTATCTATTCTGATCCTAAATATGCATAGATATATTCTTTCAATTCTTTGCAAATCTAATTTTGAGTTTCCAAATCCAAATGGAGATTTGATTATATATGTATTGTTTACATTATTGACGATGTAGAGGTAGATATAGTTTTGTCCTTTCCGATCTACTATTATTCTTCGTATGCGATTCTTTTGGATAGACTAACGATGTAATAACCCGGAAATCTGAGCCAATTTAAAATTTTTATTTCGGCAAATTCAGTGAATTTTGAATATTTAAAATGAATTATTTTAAATATTAACGATGAGAAATTTATTTTGAATAGAATTAGAACGTATATATTTATTTGAATCGTCATTAGAATATAAATATTTATTTTAAATTATAAAAGAAATTGAAAATGGCACGGTAGTTTGAAAATTCGATTTCAAAGTTCAAATGAATGTACAGGATTTAAAATAAACCGGATTTTAGTGAAACCAAAAATATTTGAATCTATTTGAGAATATATTTTCAACGAATCTGAAAAATTGAAATTTCATAGCGGGGATAAAAAGTTATGACCAGTTGAAAATTCAGAATAGTCGCTATGGAATTCTGGCCCTTAAAAATGGAAATTTTGCAAACGACCTCGGTTTTCGACGAAACCACTTTTGATGGATCCGTGATGTCAAATTATTGCTAGATTCTAAAATTCATAATTTTTCGAATCAATATGTGAGCATGGCAAAGGAAAACGTGTTTTGACAATTTTATTCAATTTCGATCGACCAGAAAATGGCCATTTTTCAAATGGTCTCAGAATTTGATGAAATTAGTTTTGTTAAGACCGTATCGTCAATACGAAGCTAGAAATAATTTTTCAGCAATTTTTAGAGTCAGTGTGTGGCCGCGGTAAATTGAAATGTATGTTTAAAATTGAATATATAGATTTATATTTTGATTTTGACGGAAACTGGTCAAAACGATCGAATCAGCCTACGATACATATCCCATTGTGTTCGGAATGAGGGAAATTTGCTATGGACGACAGGCGGTGGGTCTCGTTTCGAGGTCAAAATAAAAAGGTACCTTTTCGAAATTAAATAAATAAATTATATATATTTTTCTTTCCCTCCTCACTCACCCTATCTCCCTGTCATTCATTTCAAAGGAAAAAAAAGAAAAAAAACCCACGCCCTCCTCAAATCGCGTCGTCCAGCCCTTCTGCCCACCGCCGTCGACCGTCGAACATCCCTCCCCTCCTCCGCCAGTGTAACACCCCACGTCCATTAATGTCACTCACAAAGGGAATGCATTAACTTCCATGGAGGTCATAAGTGAATATAGAACAGAAAAATTACAACAAGACAGACAATAAATAGCACTTGGAAATCAAAAACTTCATTTTATTGCAGCGGAAATTAAATATGTCTGTTACATCATAAAACCATAGATTATAACCAAGTACAACATCCGTCTTCAAAAACAAAATACATAATCCCATTACAATAAATAGCCATTAAAAATAAAGATAACAAGCTGGACTTTACTTCTGCAGCCCAAGCTTCCCAAGAGATAAGCGATCCAACTAGACTCCACTAGAACTTGGCCCAACCTGAGGACCTGAAGGAAAAGAAAGATGGAAAAGAGGGGGTCAGACATAAAGTCTGGCGAGTATGATAATTCTACAATACTACTATCAAAATAACTGGACTAAGGCATAAGCTGGAAAACAAGGAAATGTCTATGAAAGAGCAGATTAAGGACATAGACAATCGCTAAAGGAAACGTTATAGGCGCTCCTAAATACTAAAGGATAAACACTATACTGCACCACACCAGTCACCCTAAAGATTGATCCCACTTCGCTTCACTTAGAAACTTTCTTAATGGCTTTACGTACTCCTAGCTGACTACATAGGTGCCGCCTGCCCCTATCTCCACTAGGTGTACCCCACTTCCCATTTTTTGATCGGCTCCCTACTCGTAGATACCCGTGCTGGCCCCACAGTGGGGTGTATCATTCCCCTAAAGTGGCAACCCAGTATAACGGAGATGCACGACTTATACCTACACGATGCAACAACGTCTTACCTACCAGCCCGGGTCCACACACGCATATGAAACCCGTTGGACTTGCGTTGCCACCGCTCCCTGTTTTGGCCTCTTATAGTCAAACCCAGTATGCGTGTCCCGTCCTCGACTTGGGTCGAGCCCACAAAGATACGTTTTGGGATACTGGTTGAAATGGGCCCCCATTATTTCCCACAAGCATTCCACCTAAGCTTGTCCCATTAGTCCATCCACTTAACCCACTTAGTCATGTTCATTTACATGTGTGTTTGGTTAAGTCTAATCGTATTTCAAATGCCTCTAAAGGCAACCACTAGATTCCTAATGCCACCCAAGGCACCTACTTAACCCCCATGTCCCACCTTACATGATTATCTGGTTAAGTATTCCTTAATTCATTAAGGCCATAACCTCATAAAGACCTCTCACATTAGACTGGCATTTATGGCAGCTGGATTTGCCGGGCGGGTCCGGGCAGTCTTACACCATAAAAGAGTCTAACCTCGTGTCTTTACAACTGTTATGCTTTAGTTTCGGCCTAGGATCTCTCACATTGGGCCGACATTTGTGACTACTGGATTTGCCGGGCGGGTCCGGGCAGGTTTACGTCACAAACGGGTCCAACCTCGTGTCCTAAGCATTGATTATTATTAATAATCCATTTTCCCCAATTTTAATAATTCCCTACTTGAATTATTAATTAATTCCAAATTCAACAATGTCCATAATTGACTCAATTATGGACATCCATTCAAGGCGTGCAAAATCATACAAAATTGCACCCAATTTATTAATTCCTAATATCACCCCTACCCCACGTTTGAATGTTTATTCGCAAAATATATATATTAGACTCGAATAGTCTAACTCATAGCATAAAAGAGATTATCACAATAACAAAATGTATATATGACTAAATGAATCATAATAAGGGGTGAAACTTGCATATGTACAACTTGCATAGGATTATACATGTCATGGATCTAAAGATGTCAACTTGTTCATAATTCACATAATATGGTCTCAATCAAATTTCATAAACTTGCATAGGAACATGTGTGAATCAACATCGTCTAATCCAACAATATGGGTTTTTATGGGTACACCGAACTCAATAGGCAAATTCCCAAAAATCAAAATTCATTTAATCATAGATTCACGTATATGGGTACACCTAACTTAATAGGCAAATTCCCATATTCAAGATCCAATTAATTTGTAGATTCATGTATATGGGTACACCTAACCCAATAGGCAAATTCCCATAATCAAGATCTATTATAAAAAAAAACATAAACTTTAAACATGATCCAATTCGCATAAATAATAACATCATGATTTTACAACTTGTATGATTCAACACAACTTAACATGACGTCATTATCATATAACATAAGTATTTCAACATATGTGATAATATGAGATCTACAACATATATAAGATTTACAACATAGCATATCATAATTTGCAACATAGCATGATATGATTTACAACATAGCATAGTATGATTTACAACATGGCATAACATGATTTATAACATAGCATAGCATGATTAATCACATATGACATAGCATAGGATTATTTACAACATAATCACTACAACATAACAACATATATATGATAACATAATAGCATAACAAGAGATCCACAACATAATTTACAAATACATAACAATTCATATCACTTTCTTGTGATCCATTCATAACTTAATCAAATTATTTTATAATAATATTGTGAGATTCATCATACTCATGATTTTAAAAAAGAGAAATAGAAAGAGAGAGAGCTTTTGATTTGATTTGAGTAGATTTAGTTTGTAGATTAGGCCTTCTTCTTCTTCTTTAGTTTGTGACGGCTACGCTGAACTCCATGGCAACGGCATGTCGGTAGCTCTCCAATTTTTCAAGTGATTTAAGGTTAGAGTGTACCCACTTATTTATAGATGTTAGGATGCATTTAGGCCAATAGATTTACCCTAGAATTGATTTGAGCCATTAGATTTCGTCCAGCCTTCAAAACACAGCCCGAAAACCCAACCAGATGCACCCAGGTCACCTGGGCTCGACCAGGGAGGTCGACTCCCAGGTCGACCCTAGGGTCGACTCCCCAGTCGACCTGGGGGGGAGGTCGACTCCCCAGTCGACCCCCAGGTCGACACCCTGGGTCTGGGCGGGAGTTTTCCCGCCTTCCTCCATTTCTGTGTTTTTGAAATCTGTTTTAAAATTTGAATTTTTCGTGAAACTTCTCGAGGCCATATCTCGGTCATACGAACTCCGATTTACAAAATTTCGGACTCTATTTCGCGTATTTTTCCGAGACGAACACAATAGCGCAGCCTGTTTCCCAATATTCTTATATTTGTAATTAATTATTCTTTCATTTGTGAATATTAGTATTAACTGATTTACGGGGTGTTACATTCTCCCCTCCTTAAAGGATTTCGACCCCGAAATCTTCAAGTCAAGAAGAATGTTTAACCTAACATCCAATCAACCATCTACTCAATCATCAAACACTGGCATCCACTGTCCTTATAAACTTCTAATGCTTTTATGTTTAAATGCATAGTGTGTGTATATGTCCGTATCTAATGCAAAATCAGGCGGTCCACTGATTCAGTTGACCTCCTTGATGCAATTCATGATAGTGCCATGCATCCATTATGTATGCAAAAGATCCTAATTGCTTACATACTACTTCTATATGCGTGCACATCCATTCAACCGAATGCAGCATCTATATGATGGTACAACCATTATACATCCATTATACTAAATACATTCATTTATGCAATATGCAATATGTAGTGACTGAGCCGATCTAGTGCCTAAAGTGTGTGTATATATGCATCCACGAGCAACCACTAGCAAACACTTGCATCCATTTTGCATCCATCATACATAACATGTCTCAAACACATGTTTCAACCATAGGATTATCCTAACTAAAGGTCAAAGATACTAATGAGAGGACATACTAAAGATAAGCTAAGCTAAGCGATAAAGGAGAAATTAAAAGACATACCCTCAAAAAGAAAAGGGTACAACGAACGCATCTTCTCTTCTGTCTCCCAAGTAGCGTTGCTCTCATCATCTCCCCATTGCACTTTAACTAGTCTGACCTCTCGATTCCTCAACTTTTTTATCTCCGACCCAAGAATGCATGTAGGAGCTCGTCGAATTGTTGCATCACGCTCTATTTCCACCTCTTTAAGCAAGCTCGGCTCTATCACCTCCGCGGTCTTGTGCAAACACTTCCTCAAATGTGATACATGGAATACGTCGTGTACTCCGCTAAGTTTCTCAGGCAACTCCACCCTATACGCCATCTTCCCGATCCTGTCTTTTATAGGAAACGGCCCTACAAATCTTGGCGCTAATTTCCCAACGGACCCAAAGCGAACAACATTTCTTAGCGGAGATACTTTGATAAAAACCATGTCCCCAATGTCAAACTCAAGATCTTTCCTCCTCTTATCAGCATATGATTTCTGCCTATCTTGTGCTGCTTTCATCCTCCTTCGAATCAAATCAATCTTCTCCGAGGTTTCCCTAACCATATCGGGCCCAAGTAGGATTTTATCGGTAGATTCCCACCAACATGTAGGCGAACGGCAAGGCCTTCCATAAAGAGCTTCGAAAGGTGCCATGCCAATACTAGACTGAAAGCTATTATTATATGCGAATTCTACCAACGGAAGGTGCTCTTCCCATGTACCCCCAAAGTCTAGGATACAAAGCCTTAAAAGATCCTCTAGAATACGATTCACCCTCTCGGTCTGGCCGTCTGTCTGAGGATGATATGCGGTGCTCAAACATAGCTGAGTCCCTACCGCCTCTTGTAAACTCTTCCAAAATTCGCTAGTGAAGATGGGATCACGGTCGCTTACTATACTAGAAGGAATACCGTGCAAACGAACTATCTCTTTAATGTATACAGAAGCCAACCACGGAGCAGTCCTCTTACTTTTCACGGGAATAAAATGGGTGCTCTTAGTAAGTCTATCTACTATAACCCAAATCCCCGTATTACCCTTCCCTGATCTTGGTAATCCATCCACAAAATCCATTGAGACGCTTTCCCATTTCCATAGTGGAACTTCCAATGGGTGAAGCAACCCACCGGGTTTCTTTTGTTCCGCTTTTACTCGTTGGCACACCAAGCATCTAGCGCCGTACTCGGCCACATCCTTTTTCATACCGGCCCAAAAGAAAACCCGCTTCATATCTTTGTACATCTTGTCTCCGCCGGGATGAATGGTCATCTTTGAGCGATGAGCATCATCAAGAATGGCCTTCCTTAAGTCTTCGTCTTGTGGTACACAAAGTCTATTATCCCTTCGTAACCAACCCTTATCGTCTAGGGTATACCTACGAAGATGGCTAGACGACTCCCCTCCTTTGAGCTTTTCTACTATCTCAACCAACTGTGGGTCGTCTTGCTGTGCCTCACCAACTCGTCCTAGAAGTGTAGGTCTAACCTCCAAGGATGCTAACAAACCAGGTACTAGGTCAACGGAGGGTCTAAAGTCAAACATGGAGATGAATTCTAAGCTTCGTCGTTCAACAAACAACGGACTCAAGGACAACCTTTTCCTACTTAAGGCGTCTGCTACCACGTTACCCTTGCCCGGGGTATATGCTATTTCAAAATCGTAGGAGGCTAAGAATTCCATCCACCGTTGTTGCCTTAAATTCAAATCCTTCTGAGAGAATAAGTATTTTAATGATTTGTGGTCAGTGAACAGTTCGAATTTCTCACCAAGAAGATAGTGACGCCAAGACTTAAGCGCGAAAACAATTGCGGCTAACTCAAGGTCATGCGTAGGGTAATTCTTTTCATGAACCCTCAACTGCCTTCCACCATAGGCTATTACTCTTCCCTCTTGCATGAGGACCGCGCCAAGTCCCGTCCCACAAGCATCAGTATAGACGGTAAATGGTTTATTCCCGTCTGGCAGCACTAAGACTGGGGCTGAAGTTAAGGCTCTCTTTAAACGTTGGAACGCATCATCACAATCTTCGTCCCACGTAAAAACCAGGTTCTTTTTCGTTAACCGTGTTAATGGAGCTGATATTTTTGCGAAGTCTTTGATAAACTTCCTATAATAGCCAGCCAACCCCAAGAAACTTCTTACTTCGGTTACATTTTTAGGGACCTTCCAATCTTGGATGGCCACCACCTTTGCGGGATCCACTGCTATCCCTTCTTTGGAAACCACGTGCCCTAAGAACCGTACTTCTTTCCTCCAGAAGTGACACTTAGATAATTTTGCCTTAAGGTTATGCGCTCGAAGGGTTTCCAACACTTCCCTAAGATGTAGGGCATGCTCTTCTTCATTCTTAGAAAAGACTAAGATGTCATCCACAAAGACTACCACGAATTTGTTAAGGTACTCCCTAAACACCCTACTCATCAAATCAACAAAATATGCGGGGGCGTTTGTCAAACCAAAGGGCATCACTAGCCATTCATAAAATCCGTCCTGAGTCCTAAAAGCAGTCTTATCTATACTATCCTCAACCACTCTCAGTTGATGAAAGCCAGTGGCTAAGTCCAACTGCGAAAACACTGAGGCGCCAACTAACTGATCAAAGAGATCGTCAATCCTCGGCAGTGGGTGTCGGTTCTTTTTAGTAAGCTTGTTTAGTTCTCTATAGTCCACACAAAGTCTAAGGGACCCATCCGCCTTTTTGGCAAATACTACTGGAGCACCCCACTCCGATATACTACGTCTTATGAACCCCTTCTCAAGCAACTCCTTCACTTGCTTATTGAGTTCCCTCCTTTCACGAGGAGCCATGTGGCGCACTGGCAAAGATACGGGTTTAGCATTATCCACAAGATAAATTCGAAAGTCTATCTCCCGCTTTGGAGGTAAGCCCTTCACCTCCTCAAACACATCCGGATATTCCCGGACCACCTCTACCGATCGCAGATTCTCTACAGACGCGTCAAGCGATTCAAGATAACTTAGCATAACGGAATTTATGGGATTACAAAAGATGTCGAGAGCATTACCAAGGCGAGTCACAAGCCTAACTACTCTCCTTTCACAATCAAGAATGGCCCCATTTCTAGATAACCAATCCATTCCTAAAATTAGCCCATAGCCCGTGAAGCCCAATACATAAGCATCACATCTAAATTCAACGCTAAGTATGGAGATTTTCAAATCCAAACATATCATGGTCAAATGAGCCGAACCCCCAATTGGATTTGAAACAACCAAGGGATCCTCTACTAAACTGGTGTTCAAGTGCAATAATTCAACTAATGATGCAGAGATAAACGAATGAGATGCGCCAGAATCGAATAAGGTACGGACAGGATGATCAAACAGAAAAACTAAGCTTTCAACAGAAATTGTTCTACCTCTTTCTTGCAGCGGTAGGGCCGCAATAGCCTGAACTTTCCCCCTTGCCTGCCTTGGTGCCATAAGAGCCTGCACCTGTCCTCCCGAGGTAGACCCTGCCCTCTGCCCCTTCTTTGGGCAGTCCTTCACCAAATGTCCCGCATCTCCACAATGAAAACAACCAGTCTTCTTTTTCTTTCTACAATCTTTGCTGAGATGGCCAGGCGTCCCACAATTGAAGCATCTCTTCTTCCCTTTGCCATTATTGTTTTTACCACCCTTCTTATTTTGCTGTTGGGGTTTCTTCTGATCCCCTTTCTTTTCAACTGCCTTATCCTCATGCATAAGTGCCATTTCTACTAGCCTTTCAAAGGTGGCTCCCATAGGGATGTGGGTCATAGCCAACCCTTGCAACAGTTCATTCAAGCCTCTAACGAACCTCAAAGCTTTCTTCTCTGGCGTGTTCACCAACTCCAAGCCAAACCTTGCTAACTGATTAAATTTATTGACATATTCCTTCTCTGACAAGCTCCCTTGCTTTAATGTCAGGAATTTTTCCATATTTAAATTCTCCTCTGCCCTTGAAAGAAACTTTGCCTCAAACCTTCGTCTGAAATCCGCCCATGAATCAACTGGACGTTCCCCGTTAGTGACCTCCTACCAAAACGAGGCCTCTCCCTTCATTAACCAAGCAGCTAAATGTACTTTCCTCCCATCTTCCACTTCAAAGATATCCAACAATTTCTCAGTCTCCTTAAGCCAGTCTCTGGCCTCCACAAACGTCTCAGTCCCTTGAAAAGTTTTTCCTCACATAGCCTTAAATTCCTTGCACGTCTTTGCAAAAGTGTCAACACGAGGAGGAGGAGGAGGAATGGGTGCAACTGGGGGTGGAGGAACATCTGCTGGGCCTGCAGTGGTGGCCCTAGCCTCCAAATATCTCCTAAACCACCCTGGAACCGTCACACCTTCTGGGAGATTAAGATCTTCAACCATGCTGAAACGAAAAAGGAAAGATTCAAAATGGGGAATTCGAAAGATAAAGATAAGGATATGGCTATCTGGGACTATGTTTTTCATAAAAACTCTCTCTAAATAACATGTTTTTGAAAGCACTTCTTCCAAAAATACTTTAAAAAACTATTTTTCTAAAATTTTTATCTGTTCTGGTAACCTTATGCTCTGATACCACGTGTAACACCCCACGTCCATTAATGTCACTCACAAAGGGAATGCATTAACTTCCATGGAGGTCATAAGTGAATATAGAACAGAAAAATTACAACAAGACAGACAATAAATAGCACTTGGAAATCAAAAACTTCATTTTATTGCAGCGGAAATTAAATATGTCTGTTACATCATAAAACCATAGATTATAACCAAGTACAACATCCGTCTTCAAAAACAAAATACATAATCCCATTACAATAAATAGCCATTAAAAATAAAGATAACAAGCTGGACTTTACTTCTGCAGCCCAAGCTTCCCAAGAGATAAGCGATCCAACTAGACTCCACTAGAACTTGGCCCAACCTGAGGACCTGAAGGAAAAGAAAGATGGAAAAGAGGGGGTCAGACATAAAGTCTGGCGAGTATGATAATTCTACAATACTACTATCAAAATAACTGGACTAAGGCATAAGCTGGAAAACAAGGAAATGTCTATGAAAGAGCAGATTAAGGACATAGACAATCGCTAAAGGAAACGTTATAGGCGCTCCTAAATACTAAAGGATAAACACTATACTGCACCACACCAGTCACCCTAAAGATTGATCCCACTTCGCTTCACTTAGAAACTTTCTTAATGGCTTTACGTACTCCTACCTGACTACATAGGTGTCGCCTGCCCCTATCTCCACTAGGTGTACCCCACTTCCCATTTTTCGATCGGCTCCCTACTCGTAGATACCCGTGCTGGCCCCACAGTGGGGTGTATCATTCCCCTAAAGTGGCAACCCGGTATAACGGAGATGCACAACTTATACCTACACGATGCAACAACGTCTTACCTACCAGCCCGGGTCCACACACGCATATGAAACCCGTTGGACTTGCGTTGCCACCGCTCCCTGTTTTGGCCTCTTATAGTCAAACCCAGTATGCGTGTCCCGTCCTCGACTTGGGTCGAGCCCACAAAGATACGTTTTGGGATACTGGTTGAAATAGGCCCCCATTATTTCCCACAAGCATTCCACCTAAGCTTGTCCCATTAGTCCATCCACTTAACCCACTTAGTCATGTTCATTTACATGTGTGTTTGGTTAAGTCTAATCGTATTTCAAATGCCTCTAAAGGCAACCACTAGATTCCTAATGCCACCCAAGGCACCTACTTAACCCCCATGTCCCACCTTACATGATTATCTGGTTAAGTATTCCTTAATTCATTGAGGCCATAACCTCATAAAGACCTCTCACATTAGACTGGCATTTGTGGCAGCTGGATTTGCCGGGCGGGTCCGGGCAGTCTTACACCATAAAAGAGTCTAACCTCGTGTCTTTACAACTGTTATGCTTTAGTTTGGGCCTAGGACCTCTCACATTGGGCCGACATTTGTGACTACTGGATTTGCCAGGCAGGTCCGGGCAGGTTTACGTCACAAACGGGTCCAACCTCGTGTCCTAAGCATTGATTATTATTAATAATCCATTTTCCCCAATTTTAATAATTCCCTACTTGAATTATTAATTAATTCCAAATTCAACAATGTCCATAATTGACTCAATTATGGACACCCATTCAAGCCGTGCAAAATCATACAAAATTGCACCCAATTTATTAATTCCTAATATCACCCCTACCCCACGTTTGAACGTTTATTCGCAAAATATATATATTAGACTCGAATAGTCTAACTCATAGCATAAAAGAGATTATCACAATAACAACATGTATATATGACTAAATGAATCATAATAAGGGGTGAAACTTGCATATGTACAACTTGCATAGGATTATACATGTCATGGATCTAAAGATGTCAACTTGTTCATAATTCACATAATATGGTCTCAATCAAATTTCATAAACTTGCATAGGAACATGTGTGAATCAACATCATCTAATCTAACAATATGGGTTTTTATGGGTACACCTAACTCAATAGGAAAATTCCCAAAAATCAAAATTCATTTAATCATAGATTCACGTATATGGGTACACCTAACTTAATAGGCAAATTCCCATATTCAAGATCCAATTAATTTGTAGATTCATGTATATGGGTACACCTAACCCAATAGGCAAATTCCCATAATCAAGATTTGTTATAAAAAAAAAACATAAACTTTAAACATGATCCAATTCGCATAAATAATAACATCATGATTTTACAACTTGTATGATTCAACACAACTTAACATGACATCATTATCATATAACATAAGTATTTCAACATATGTGATAATATGAGATCTACAACATATATAAGATTTACAACATAGCATTTCATAATTTGCAACATAGAATGATATGATTTACAACATAACATAGCTTGATTTACAACATGGCATAACATGATTTATAACATAGCATAGCATGATTAATTACATATGACATAGCATAGGATTATTTACAACATAATCACTACAACATAACAACATATATATGATAACATAATAGCATAACAAGAGATCCACAACATAATTTACAAATACATAACAATTCATATCACTTTCTTGTGATCCATTCATAACTTAATCAAATTATTTTATAATAATATTGTGAGATTCATCATACTCACGATTTTAAAGAAGAGAAATAGAAAGAGAGAGAGCTTTTGATTTGAGTAGATTTAGTTTGTAGATTAGGCCTTCTTCTTCTTTAGTTTGTGACGACTACGCTGAACTACATGGCAACGGCATGTCGGTAGCTCTCCAATTTTTCAAGTGATTTAGGGTTAGAGTCTACCCACTTATTTATAGATGTTAGGATGCATTTAGGCCAATAGATTTACCCTAGAATAGATTAGAGCCATTAGATTTCGTCCAGCCTTCAAAACACAGCCCGAAAACCCAACCAGATGCACCCAGGTCACCTGGGCTCGACCCCCAGGTCGACCCCCTGGGTCTGGGCGGGAGTTTTCCCGCCTGCCTCCATTTCTGTGTTTTTGAAATCTGTTTTAAAATTTGAATTTTTCATGAAACTTCTCGAGGCCATATCTCGGTCATACGAACTCCGATTTACAAAATTTCGGACTCTATTTCGCGTATTTTTCCTAGACGAACACAATCGCGCAGCCCATTTCCCAATATTCTTATATTTGTAATTAATTATTCTTTCATTTGTGAATATTAGTATTAACTGATTTACGGGGTGTTACAGCCAGCCTCCCACGCCACCACTCCCCCTCCTTCCAATTCGAGATCCCCAAAATCCCCAACCCTAAAAGCCGCCGCCTCTGGCCAACTGGCCCCACGTTGACCACATGGAAGCCTCCCCCAACCCGCCGCGCCGGCCTGGCAGCCCCTCCACCAGTTCCGACAGTAAAACCCCCTCCTGCAATTAACAATGTAAGTTTTTATTTATTTCTTCGTTGTTTTACCTATTTTCTGCAATGTAAAATAAAATAGAAAGATTAGAGTTTTATACAACGAAAAGATGTGGTTTTGAAAAAAAAACATAAAAGATTTGATTTTCATCGCTTAAAAGATTCGATTTTTATATGGCAAAAAGATGAGATTTTTAGCGAATAAAAATATGATTTTTAGAGAGAGTAAGAATATAAATTTTATGCGAACAAAGATTTGATTTTTAAAAACATGAAGATACGAATTTTATAATATAAAAATACTATTTTTATATATGTAATGAAATTAAAATATGATTTTTATATGATGTAGAGAATAAAAATATGATTTTTATATATGTGATGAAATAAAAATATGATTTTTATATGATGTAGAGAATAAAAATATAATTTTTATATGATGTAGAGAACAAAAATATAATTTTTATATGATGCAGAGAATAAAAATATGATTTTTATATACTAGAGAATATAAAAATGTGATTTTTATATATGTAGTGGATGCGGACAACGAAAGTGACAAAAGGCGAGCGCGGCGAAGATTTCCTACATATGAAGAGTCATGGCGTTTGGTTAAGCTAATCGGTGAGAACTCCTCACCTTTAATTTATTTCTAGTTTGAAATATATACTAGGATGCAGACAGTGCTTAGTAGCACCCGACACCCGTCGTCCACAGACCATGGATGACTTGTTTGTTTGATTGTTGTGTTGTGAAATTTGATTGTGTGATGTGGAACGAAATAAAATATTTTATAGTTAAAAATATGATTTTTAACGTGTATATAAAATAAATAGTAATAAACAAATCGGACGATTTGTTTATATACACTGATTTGACTGATATTGATTGGGACGATAAATTTTACACATCGCCCAACTGCACAAATCAAAATCTGTGTTTATTGATTTGAAACCCCACACGGGTATTGGGATGATATTTGACGTACACTAATCCCGAATGTTTAGTTGTATGTTAATGATGGGTTGACAGACTGTGTAAGCGTTAATTATTTATATTTAATGCTTATGCAGTTGTGTGGTGCACTCTGGATGATGGTTGATGATTTATCGTTGCTATTATATACATATGTTGTATTGAATCCATATAATTAACATTATATGGTAATTAATTGGGCCTCATTCCAATTTGGAAAATGAGGATTATTATAAAAGGAAAATTCATGTGTTGAATAGAAAGAATATTCATGTGTTGAATAAAAATATATATTCATGTGTTGAATAAGAATAAATATTCATGTGTTGAATAAAAATATATATTCATGTGTTGAATAAAAATATATATTCATGTGTTGAAGAAAATATTCATTTGTTGAATAGAATAACGAAGTTATTGAAATATATATAAAGCCGTGTTGGTTAGATTGACGCCATTTTGTCGCGAACGATACTTATATCGGTTTTATTCATTTTTATAATGAATATCGAAAAGGAAGTGATTTCAAAATATAATGTCTTCAAAATATTATCATTTATAGATTAATGATATGGAATATTCAATTTTGATTCGAAATTGAGAATGAAGTTGAAATCGTTTTGAAAACGAATTTAAAACGATTTATAAAATACGTTTTAAAAGGAAATTGAAGAAATATATATATAAGATATATTATATATATAATGGCCTGAATAGAACGAGCCACGCTGCGGCAGTTCATGAATTTCGACCACTGACTTCGAGTGGACATTTCGGGAGATCCGACCGTCGGATTCTCCTAAAACTGGAACCGTTGGGTTCGTATCGAAAAGAGCTTTCTAACAAATATTAGAGATTTGAAATCTAACGGTTGGATTTGGAATTATGTCCAAATCAAATTTGGAAAAGGTCGTTGTAAGTGCAGTTTGATGGCCGTTGATGGAAATCGACTGTACGGGCCTTGATAAAATTATTAAAAATAGTAATAATTTGTGTAAAATCATAAGAAATGATTTGTGAAGAACTGAGATGAATAATTCCACATTTGAAAAGATAAAAATAGATTTTTGTCGAAATGAACTAGTTTTGAACTAGAATAATAATTTATTTATTTTTAAATAAATAAATTGGATTTGAAAGGGTTTTTAAAGTAACCAGAATTTCCAATAATTGAATTGGAATGGATTTGAATCGAAATTGTCTTTGGAATATTTCGATGTTGGGTTTTGTGATTATACAGATATTGTTATGGAAATTTGAAAGATATATTTATATCGTTATTTCCAATATGATATTTGTTGGTCGTAGAATTTGATATTGAATATAAGACGATATATTTTCTATTTAGAGCCTTATATTTAATATCAAATGGGAATTGGGTTTATCGTGAACTGTGTTTTAACGACATTTTTTCTTTAACCCGATTTACAGTGAAATGTGATTTGGAATTTATAAATCTTTTGTTAAGATTTAAAGGAGGTTTTCCAAAGTAATGTTTTCCAATTTAATAAAATAAATTGGAATGGAATAGAATGTGATTTTGGGTTTATAGTGAACTGTGTTTTAAATGACATTGGTTCTTTAACCCAGTTAAAGACAGGATGTGATTTCCCAAGTCAAACAATCATTAATATTGATTTTTGGGAAGATTAAAATCAGGTGGTGTTTTAATGAATCTTTAATTAGATTGAAATAATCGAGAATGGAGTATCACCAGTTTTGCCCCAGGCGATAGTTAAATCTTTAATTAGATTTGAACGTGGAATGGTTATTGAATTTATCGATAACACCGTGGTGTTAGATATGAAGTATGATCAGTTTTACTTCATGGGATGAATAGGTTGGGATTGGGAAATAAAATAAATGATTACTTCGGTGTGGTTCACTAATCCCGACTAATTTGAATTGATATTCAAAAGGAGATTAAAGAATAAATTTAAAGAATTTATCTTTGATAAAATTAATGGGAACCTTTCCCAAAGTATAAGAATATTTGAATAAATGAATTCTGAATTGGAATGAGGCGTATGTTGTGTTTGTGTAACACTTGTTTATTATATACGCGAGTTATTCAGAAAGACCGAGTTTATCCCATTCTGAATGACTGATTCGACGTGGTGTCGAAGATGAAGACGGTGGTCGAAGACCGGAGGTCTTCACGTCGTTTGGGTGATTAGTGATGATCTTGATTGGGCTGTACACCCAAGAGGAGGGAATCGGTTGGTAATCGTCCTGACGTACTTAGAGATCGATGGATATGCAAGGTACAAGGTGCCTCCGGTTTCGTTCAGACCCAGAACGGACTTGTAAATGGACTGTGTGTCTGACATTGGATTTTATTCTGTGTGATTGATTTCTATTAAATATATATCTGTTTGGCGGCGGAGAATTTATTCTCTTGCTTAACGCCCTTCTCTAAGACGTACGAGCTCAGGGGTTATATACTGATGGATATCAATCGCATGGAGTGAATTGCCTGTGTGGCATGCCTAAGTGGCAAATGATCAAGGCTTCTGTTGAAAAGAAGAGTCTTGTGGTTGATGATCAAAGCACCGCCTGTGTGGCATAGCTTTGTGTAATGTTGATTCGCGAGCCTCACACCCCGGTTGTGAACCAAAAACGGGAGAGGACCTCAGGGAGGGCATGCGTTTCCTTCTAGCTAGGGTGGTGTCAGTGACCTACCAGCCCTGACATTTATATTATTTTCACCTGTGTGGTTGTTGCTGTTGCGAGGCGCCTCAGATATATCGGTGACTATGTGGAGTCGATGGAGTCATTTGGCTCATTTACACCCCAAAGGGTGGGGAAACGCAGTGTTCAGGCATAATAATCCACATCGGTCGACCGACCCTGACGATCCAAGGCTTGCCTGCGTGCTTGCCTGAGGGGCGGGCTAGAGCATCTCGAATTCGGTAGAGGACGATCCCTTGCCTCGGTTCACAGATGGAAATCCAATTTCCAAATAGGACACCGTGCGGTTTTGATTGTATACCTATATATGGCGACATAGTGGTATGGGGCATTTATGCCATCTTTGATTGATACTTATGATTGAAATTGTTTTGACACTATACACTTATAGTAATAATAAAACATGAAATTTAGCGTATCAAGCATTCTTTGGCTATTATAAGGTAAAACCCTATCCTCTGACTTGTGTTGCATTGTGTGATGGGACCTGGGTCTTATAATAGCTTCATTATTCTTTATTTAGCATTGCGCTGTTGTTTTATGCACTGGTATTCTTGGGAGGAAGCCCGTTCCGTGTTATACTGCGTGGTCCCTTGATTTACCTAACTTTAAAAAAAGATTAATAATTGTTTTAGTTCTCACACTTGTCACATGACTGATCTGGAGTTTATTATTTTAACCTAAACTCTGGGTGCCCCTATTTTCTACATGGGCAGCTAGTAGTTTTGGTTTTGCAAATTTGTATTCACAGGATCCTGGTTTACAGCTGGAACGATACTCGGAAAGCTCTATATCCGTGTATTACTTTCAGTAGTGTTTTGAATAATTTTTCCGCTGCTATGTAATGTATTGTAATCTCTGATATTTTATGAAGTGTATTATTTGTTTATACTCTGTATATTCTTGTAATCTGATGAAATTGTTGTAATAAGCAATGAAATGTTCGTCTGTTTGCGTTTCGATGTGTCTTGTCCTCAATACAATCCGCGATTTCCCATTTGGGGGATTTCAGGTCGTTTCATATTGGTATCAGAGCATTGGTTTGCAGAGCTCGAGAACAAGATACATTAGAACCAAACGAAATAATTCATTAGAGATTGGATTACTAATATCCAATGAGAATGACTCGTTAGAGATGAGATCAGTAGTATCCTAGAACGAGTGTGAAGAGTAGTGTTTTTAAAAATAAATTTGAAAACAAATTTTGTTCTGAAAATTTAAATCGCTTATTCGTATTTGATTATTTATTTATATTGATTTGGACTATCAAGTATATAAAGATTTTGTGTATAGTCTGATCCGCATGTATTTGAAGTTTTAATATACTGGATAGATATAGTATCACACTCTAGTCGCCCGAAGAAGATATTGATGATTGAGATCTCATCATCAGTGTTTATGTTCGAGTGACGAAAGTGGGATTTCTATATATTTCCAATTGACTGGTGTGAGAACCAAAGGTAGATAAGGCTTATTGTTGTGATTTAGCACCAAAAATGTGATTTTTTTTACTATGTATCAAAGTTATGAATTTGAAAAGTTAATCAACTAATTGATTGCTGATTGTGTTGTTTGATTATTGTTTGATTAATTGAACGTTGAAACTTTAGCCCAATTGAACCAAATAGTGGATTGTATTGAAAATTAGTCGCATTTGCATGCATATACATGTACTTACATTGAACAGGTCATAGCAAGGAGGCTAGAGAAGAGGAATAAAATTGTTTGCCCGACAAATAGGTACATGTTTGTTGTATTTCTTGGGTTTTTGATGATTTTATGAGCCGATTTGCTAGCCGCTTGGCTGTTTCTTTTTCTTTTTGGATTGGTGAGGGCCATGGGAGGCTGTTTGAAATATCCCGAAGTCCCCGGTGCAGGGGAGGTTATGGCGAAATTTTTCGAAAATTTAGGGTGTTAGTCAAATTTTTGAAAAATTTGAAAAGTTCTTAGAAACTGAAAAGTTGATGGAAATAGTGAAAGTTGAGTTGGTTTGTGAAACAACTTTCGGCTTCGTTCCTTTTCGGGGACGAAAAGTTCTAAGTGGGGGAGATTGTAATAATCCGGAAATCCGAGCCAATTTAAATTTTTTATTTTGGCAATTTTAGTGAATTTAGAATATATAAAATGAATTATTTTAAATATTAACGACGAGAAATTTATTTTGAATAGAATTAGAACGTATATATTTATTTGAATCGTTGTTAGAATATAAATATTTATTTTAAATTATAAAAGGAATTGAAAATGGCGCTATAGTTTAAAAATTCGATTTCAAAGTTCAAATGAATGTACAAGATTCAAAATAAACCGGATTTTAGTCAAACAAAAAATATTTGAATCTATTTGAGAATATCTTTCCAACGAATCCGAAAAATTGAAATTTCATAGCGGGGATAAAAAGTTATGCCCAGTTGATAATTCAGAATAGTCGCTATGGAATTCTGGCCCTTAAAAACGGAAATTTTGCAAACGACCTCGGTTTTCGACGAAACCACTTTTGTTGGATCCGTGATGTCAAATTATAGCTAGATTCCAAAATTCATAATTTTTCGAACCAGTATGTGAGCGTGGCAAAGGAAAACATGTTTTGACAATTTCAGTCAATTTCGATCGACCAGAAAATGGCCATTTTTCAAATGGTCTTAGAATTTGATGAAATTAGTTTTGTTAAGACCGTATCGTCAATACGAAGCTAGAAATAATTTTTCGGCAATTTTTAGAGTCAGTATGGCCTCGGTAAATTGAAATTTACGTTTAAAATTGAATATATAGATTTATATTTTGATTTTGACGGAAACTGGTCGAAACGATCGAGTCAGCCTACGATACATATCCCATTGTGTTCGGAATGGGAGTAATTAGCTATGGACGACAGGCGGTAGGTCTCGTTTTGAGGTCAAAATAAATAGGTACATTTTCGAAAATAAATAAATAAATTATATATATTTTTCTTTCCCTCCTCACTCTCCCTATCTCCCTGTCATTCATTTCAGAGGAAAAAAGGAAAGAAAAAAAACTCATGCCCTCCTCAAATCGCGTTGCCCAGCCTTTCTGCCCACCGCCGTCGACCGTCAAGCATCCCTCCCCTCCTCTGCCAGCCTCCCACGCCACCACCCCCTCTTTCCAATTCGAGATCCCCAAAATCCCCAACCCTAAAAGCCGCCACCTCTGGCCAACTGGCCCCACGCCGTCCACCTGTAAGCCTCCCCTGACCCGCTGCGCCGGCCTAACAGCCCCTCCACCAGTTCCGACAGTAAACCCCCCTCCTGCAATTAACAGTGTAAGTTTTTATTTATTTCTTCGTTGTTTTACCTATTTTCTGCGATGTAAAATAAAACAGAAAGATTAGAGTTTTATACAACGAAAAGATGTGGTTTTGAAAAAAAGCATAAAAGATTTGATTGTTATCGCTTAAAAGATTCGATTTTTATATGGAGAAAAGATGAGATTTTTAGCGAATAAAAATATGATTTTTAGAGAGAGTAAGAATATAAATTTTATGCGAACAAAGATTTGATTTTTGTGATTTGATTTTTAAAAACATGAAGATACGATTTTTATAATATAAAAATATGATTTTTATATATGTGATGAAATAAAAATATGATTTTTATATGATGTAGAGAATAAAAATATGATTTTCGTATATGTGATGAAATAAAAATATGATTTTTATATGATGTAGAGAATAAAAATATAATTTTTATATGATGTAGAGAATAAAAATATAATTTTTATATGATTTAGAGAATAAAAATATGATTTTTATATACTACAGAATATTAAAATGTGATTTTTATATATGTAGTGGATGCGGACAATGAAAGTGACAAAAGGCGAGCGCGGTGAAGATTTCCTACATATGAAGAGTCGTGGCGTTTGGTTAAGCTAATCGGTGAGAACTCCTCACCTTTAATTTATTTCTAGTTTGAAATATACACTAGTATGCAGACGGTGCTTAGTAGCACCCGACACCCGTCGTCCACAGACCGTAGATGACTTGTTTGTTTGATTGATGTGTTGTGAAATTTGATTATGTGATGTGGAATGAAATAAAATATTTTATAGTGGAAAATATTTTATAGTTAAAAATATGATTTTTAACGTGTATATATAATAAATAGTAACAAACAAATAGGACGATTTGTTTATATACACTGATTTGACTGATATTGATTGGGACGATAAATTTTTCACATCGCCCAACTGCACAAATAAAAATCTGTGTTTATTGATTTGAAACCCCACACGGGTATTGGGATGATATTTGACGTACACTAATCCCAATTGTTTAGTTGTATGTTAATGATTGGTTGACAGATTGTGTAAGCGTTAATTATTTATATTTAATGCTTATGTAGTTGTGTGGTGCACTCTGGATGATGGTTGATGATTTATCGTTGCTATTATATACATGTGTTGTATGGAATCCATATAATTAACATTATATGGTAATTGATTGGGCCTCATTCCAATTTGGAAAATGAGGAATATTATAAAAGGAAAATTCATGTGTTGAATAGAAAGAATATTCATGTGTTAAATAAAAATATATATTCATGTATTGAATAAAAATATATATTCATGTGTTAAAGAAAATATCCATTTGTTGAATAGAATAACGAAGTTATTGAAATATATATAAAGCCGTGTTGGTTAGATTGACGCCATTTTGATGTGAACAATATTTATATCAGTTTTATTCATTTTTATAATGAATATCGAAAAGGAAGTGATTTCAAAATATAATGTCTTGAAAATATTATCATTTATAGATTAATGATATGTAATATTCAATTTTGATTCGAAATTGAACATGAAGTTGAAATCGTTTTGAAAACGAATTTAAAACGATTTATAAAATACGTTTTAAAAGGAAATCGAAGAAATATATATAATATATATTATATATATAATGGCCTGAATAGAACGCGCCGCGCTGCGGCAGTTCGTGAATTTCGACCATTGACTTCGAGTGGATATTACGGGATATCCGACCGTCAGATTCTCCTAAAACCGGAACCGTTGGGTTCGTATCAAAAAGAGCTTTCTAATGAATATTAGAGATTTGAAATCTAACGGCTGGATTTGGAATTATGTCCAAATCAAATTTGGAAAAGGTCGCTGTAAGTGCAGTTCGATTGCCGCTGATGGAAATCGACTGTATGGGCCTTGATAAAAATTTTAAAAATAGTAATAATTTGTGTAAAATCATAAGAAATGATTTGTGAAGAATTGAGATGAAAAATTCCAAATTTGAGAAGATAAAAATAGTTTTTTATTGAAATGAACTAGTTTTGAACTAGAATAATAATTTATTTATTTTTAAATAAATAAATTGGATTTGAAAGGGTTTTAAAAGTAACCAGAATTTCCAATAATTGAATTGGAATGGATTTGAATCTAAATTGTCTTTGGAATATTTCGATGTTGGGTTTCGTGATTATACAGATATTGTTATGGAAATTTGAAAGATATATTTATATCGTTATTTCCAATATGATATTTGTTGGTCATAGAATTTGATATTGAATATAAGCCGATATATTTTCTATTCAGAGCCTTATATTTAATATCAAATGGGAATTGGGTTCATCGTGAACTGTGTTTTAACGACATTTGTTCTTTAACCCGATTTACAGTGAAATGTGATTTGGAATTTATAAATCTTTTGTTAAGATTTAAAGGAGGTTTTCCAAAGTAAAGTTTTCCAATTTAATAAAATAAATTGGAATGGAATAGAATGTGATTTTCGGTTTATAGTGAACCGTGTTTTAAATGACATTGGTTCTTTAACCCAGTTGAAGACAGGATGTGATTTCCCAAGTTAAACAATCATTAATATTGATTTTTGGGAAGATTAAAATCAAGTGGTGTTTTAATGAATCTTTAATTAGATTGAAATAATCGAGAATGGAGTATCACCAGTTTTGCCCCAGGCGATAGTTAAATCTTTAATTAGATTTGAACGTGGAATGATTATTGAATTTATCGATAACACCGTGGTGTTAGATATGAAGTATGATCAGTTTTACTTCATGGGATGAATAGGTTGGGATTGGGAAATAAAATAAATGATTACTTCGGTGTGGTTCACTAATCCCGACTAATTTGAATTGATATTCAAAAGGAGATTAAAGAATAAATTTAAAGAATTTATCTTTGATAAAATTAATGGGAACCTTTCCCAAAGTATAAGAATATTTGAATAAATGAATATTCTGAATTGGAATGAGGCGTATGTTGTGTTTGTGTAACACTTGTTAATTATATACGCGAGTTATTCAGAAAGACCGAGTTTATCCCATTCTGAATGACTGATTCGACGTGGTGTCGAAGATGAAAACGGTGGTCGAAGACCGGAGGTCTTCACGTCGTTTGGGTGATTAGTGATGATCTTGATTGGGCTGTACACCCAACAGGAGGGAATCGGTTGGTGATCGTCCAGACGTACTTAGAGATCGATGGATATGCAAGGTACAAGGTGCCTCCGGTTTCGTCCAGACCCAGAACGGACTTGTAAATGGACTGTGTGTCTGACATTGGATTTTATTCTGTGTGATTGATTTCTATTAAATATATATATCTGTTTGGCGGCGGAGAATTTATTCTCTTGCTTAACCCCCTTCTCTGAGACGTACGAGCTCAGAGGTTATATATTGATGGATATCAATCGCATAGAGTGAATTGCCTGTGTGGCATGCCTAAGTGGCAAATGATAAAGGCTTCTGTTGAAAAGCAGAGTCTTGTGGTTGATGATCAAAGAACCGCCTGTGTGGCATAGCTTTATGTAACGTTGATTCGCGAGCCTCACACCCCAGTTGTAAACCAGAAATGGGAGAGGACCTCAAGGAGGCATGCGTTTCCTTCTGGCTAGGGTGGTGTCAGTGACCTACCAGCCCTGACATTTATATTATTTTCACCTGTGTGGTTGTTGCTGTTGTGAGGCGCCTCGGATATATCGGTGACTATGTGGAGCCGATGGAGTCATTTGGCTCATTTACACCCCAAAGGGTGGGGAAACGCAGTGTTCAGGCATAATAATCCACATTGGTGGATTGGCCCTGACGATCCAAGGCTTGCCTGCACGCTTGCCTGAGGGGCGGGCTAGAGCGTCTCGAATTCGGTAGAGGACGATCCCTTGCCTCGATTCACAGATGGAAATCCAATTTTCAAATACGACACCATGCGGTTTTGATTGTATAGCTATATATGGCGACATAGTGGTATGAGCCACTTATGCCGTCTATGATTGATACTTATGATTGAAATTGCTTTGACACTATACACTTATAGTAATAATAAAACATGAAATTTAGCGTATCAAGCATTCTTTAGCTATTATAAGGTAAAAACCCTATCCTCCGACTTACGTTGCATTGTGTGATGGGACCTGGGTCTTATAATAGCTTCATTGTTCTTTATTTAGCATTGCGCTGTTGTATTATGCACTGGTATTCTTGGGAGGAAACCCGTTCCGTGTTATACGGCATGGTCCCTTGATTTACCTAACTTTAAAATAAAGATTAATAATTGTTTTAGTTCTCACACCAGTCACATGACTGACCTGGAGTTTATTGTTTTAACCTAAACTCTGGGTGCCCCTATTTTTGACATGGGCAGCTAGTAGTTTTGGTTTTGCAGATTTATATTCACAGGATCCTGGTTTATAGCTGGAACGATACTCAGAAAGCTCTGTATCCATGTATTACTTTCAGTTGTGTTTTGTATTATTTTTCCGCTGCTATGTATTGTATTGTATTGTATTGTAATCTCTGATATTTTATGATGTGTATTATTTGTTTGTACTCTGTATATTCTTGTAATCTGAAGAAATTGTTGTAATAAGCAATGAAATGTTTGTCTGTTTGCATTCCGATGTGGCTTGTCCTCAGTACATTCCACGATTTCCCATAAGGGGGATTTCGGGTCGTTTCAAAAGACAAAATATCTCTTGAAAAAAAATGATTTTTTTTAATGTATATCCAACATAATTATGGGTATAAAATATAATGATATAGCATTTAAATTCAATAGCAATATTTATTTATCACTGGAAGTGAGATTGAAAACTCATGATGTAAACCAATTAGGAACCTGAAGTTCATATGTAAATGACCTGAAGTTCATATACATTTTTTTTTTAAATATGGAACCTGAAGTTCATATGCAAGTAAGGAACCTGAAGTTCATAGGAAAATGAGGAACCTGAAGTTCATATGCAAATAAAGAACCTGAAGTTCATATGCAAATGCGAAAGATGAAACAAAAGTCCGAAGCTTTCTTAAAGGTTGTGACATAAAAAGATTGTACCTTCAAAAGAAGTTAAAAGAGACACACACATTATACTATGTGACAAAAACATTAGATTAAATAGAAAATCTCTAAACATGTTCATTTAACTGACATCTTTCATGTACAGTTTATATTAACTGGATATCCTGAAGATCTAGTATACATATTAATCTCTTGAAGAGATGTTTTACAGATTTAATTTTATATAGCAAATCCAACATCCTAGAAGAGATGTTAGAATTTTTTTTGTTGCATTGCAATTTCATAAGTAAGATATATGTTCCCTGAAGGAATACCATACACTCCAGAAGTAGTAATTTCTTTTCTCTCTTGAACCTTATTTTTATTTAATGCACCTAATTTTGTTAATGCATTTAAGGTTTGAATGTATTTTTGTATATTGATATGACATTTCAATAGTTTGTATACATTTATCTCTGGAAGAGATAAGTTCATCCTAGAAGTGGTGATAACAAAATATCTTTAGAGGATATTTGTATATTTGGAAATGGTAAAATATCTCCAGAAGAGATCTGTTTATTTGAAAATAATAAAATATCTTCAGAAGAGAATTCTACAATTAAAGGCGATAATTTTTGTAAAAAAAATATATGTATTAAAACTCCATAAATGGTGTTTATGGAATATCCCATAAGCGGTATTATATTTTGATATGTCTATAAAAGAATTTGCATTGAAATATTTTCAAATATCAAAGATGATAATGCAAATTTAATGACTAAAGAAAATATGCATCTTGAAGATCATATTAAGTTAAGATCTAAATATTGATCTTAATTTTGCACACCGGAAGTGAATGCAAAAGAAATTTTTGTTATAAAAATGGAAAACTTAGAACCTGCAATTTCTATGATGGTAAGAAGTAATTTTGATAAAAAAGAAAGATCTATATATGGATAGTATAATTTGAAACATGTAATTTTTTTATGTTATGAATTTTATGTATAGATCTGCAAGATTTTCGAATCATTCATGTTAAAGAATGTAAACTCTTAGTTCTATAATTATGCATTTCTACTCAATTCTGGATCAGATATTATGCGTGTATATGGTATTTTAGAAAATATGATTATTGGGAATGTAGTACAACTATAAGTTGTTTATTTCAGTTTTGATCAATACTGCTTCCAGATCCAAATTCTGTTATGTTGTTTTAAGTAAAAATTTATATATTTAAAAATATATATTTAGACCGTATAATGGTGATTTCCGTTATTTTTATAATAAATGCATTAAATATATCATTATGGTAATACATATTGCATTACCATTATTATTATAAATGTATTAAAAGCATTGGCTATTGTAAGTTAAATGATGTATGTTTGTGTTTGGAATAAGAATAGACATATGTATTATTAGTCGATTGTTTGGCAACTAATATCTAATGTAATGGAAAAAGTTGTATAACTCAGATCTAAGACCTGAAGTCTTGGATTATGAAAAAAGAATTTTTTTGATGAAGTTTACAAGTTTGAAATCTTGACAATTAGCAAGAATGTAAAAGCTTCTAAATTAGAAGTATGTTAAAAGATTGAGAACCAAAAGTTCATCATAAATTAATAAACTAGATATAATATGTATGTTTATATATATGCATAGGAACTTGAAGTTCCTTAATCAATGAACTTGAAATACTTCATAATTTAAAAGCCTGAAGCTTTATTGAAACTATGTGAAATAATAACATTAATAAAATTGATATCCAAAGATTTCACAATTTTCAAAATGATTTGTATCTTGCTTATATATTTATATTTACATATTATATCGAAGAATAAATTTTAACAACTCAATGTGGTTATATATTTTATTTGAACCAGAAGTTCAACACAGTGGAACCATAAGTTCAACACAGTGGAACTAGAAGTTCAATACAGTGGAATCATAAGTTCAATACAATTGAACCATAAGTTCAATACAGTTTAACAAACTTGAAATTGTTTATATATTATTTGAACCAGAAGTTCAATATGGATTAACAACTCGAAGTTGTTCATATACTTCATTTGAACCAGAAGTTCAATATAGTTCCAAATCAGATATTTTGGATATTATGAAACGATCTTTAAGATTCACGTTGATATTGCTTGATAAGCAAAAATTAATTATTGGGACATTATAAAAAAAATTGTTTTAAAATCTATAACTTGAATGAGAAAGAATATGCAAATTAATTACATATGTAATACGTGGACGCCATATATACACATATATGCGATATTTAATTAACAACCTGAATTTGTTATGAACTCATATTATAATTTATGAAGTCGACTGACATCAATATTGAATGACCTGAAGTCATGTGCATATTCAAATGATAGAAAATTCCTCCAAGTCATTAGATCATTGAAAGGGAATATGCAATACAATATGAATGCATCTTATCAACTAATAAGAGAATTATCCTCCTACAATTGAAATACATATAATGTATTTGCTAGCTATGATGCTATAATGGATCAAAAATGAATCCAAAGTAGGTTTATTATTTAAAGTGACAATGTTTGTCAACATTGAGGGGGAGGATAAAGGAATCATCGATGTTAAATATTTGCTAACATATAGAATTATACAAAGTATTAAGTAACTTGCATAAATTATCAATTATGTCCCTAATAGACTTTCTCCAATATACATTTGAATCCCCGAAGGTTCAAAAGGTGTAAATCACAGCTAAAAATGTGGTATAAAAGTCAGTTCAAAATATCTTTGGAGTAAGTCATAAAGATGCAAAATAAAGGAGATGAGTGTTCCTGAAGAAACATTTAAGGGTACTTTGAAAGAAACCCATGACATGATTGTCAAAATAACCCCAGAAGTGGTTTAGGTACCTAAAGCATGATAAGTTTTGAGATCTCAACAAATTATGTACAAAACTGACATGAAATAATCATCGATGATAAATTAATAAATAATAAAGCGCTTAGATTTATAAATGGATCAAAAATCCCATATTAGAGAGAAACATGATTGGCCATCATGAAATTCTCCTAAATAAGATATATGGACCTGTATTCCATAAGATATGAACCTGTAGTTCATAAGATAAAAATAGAAATATATATAATGACTGAAGCACCACAGAGTGTCAACAACATGTTAAGTGCCATGAGCATTGTATTTTCAGAGATAATTGAATTGATTAAAGTGGTGAAAGTGTTTAAAACACTTATATTAACCTGAAGGTATAAACGATGAAAGTATACAAATTCCAGAAGAATTTAAATAACTCTGGTAGTGATAAAGAGAAAGAAATATAGATTACAATATTCTTTTAAGTATTGTTATGATGAAAATCTTGAAATAATTCATGATGAGTAGATCACTTCCTGCTTTCAATAATTGTTGTAATGAAACTCTTACTATCCATTGAAGTGGTAATTGCGATATGCAAAACTTATTATAATATATAAGTTCCTGAAGAACATAAATAACATTTGTTATTATAAAGACTACCAAAAACATGGACGATAGATTACAACGTTCTTCTAAGTATTGTTGTAATGAAAATCTTGATATACTTCAAGGTGAGTATATTTGCTTAGTAATGAAAGTTGTCTTATTCATCAAATATGTATTGCAATATGCAAGTCCGATTGAAACAAAAAATTATAAGCACCTGAAGTGTATTCATAAATGAATATTAGTATCATACAAATCGCAAAAGGAAGGTGTTTTAAATAAGAAAAAATGCCTGAAGCATGGAAATGCACATGAAGTTTTTAAAATGAAAAACTTCATTAAGAAGTATTTGTAAGCAATTTGAGTTATTGAAAGAAGAATACGAATTCGGAGGAAATTATTAAATCAGGGGGAGCATCCAGAAGTATGATATAATGCACTATTTTTCCTTAACTAAGTTTTTCCAACTAGGTTTTCTTAGTAAGGTTTTAGTGAGGCATGGGTCATGATCCAGAAGTATCAACCCAAAAGTAACATACAAAAATGAGTTATAATGTACTCTTTTTCCTTATTTAAAATTTTTCCCGTTGGGTTTTTCTTATTAAGGTTTTAACGAGGCATTACATTGATCCAGAAGTATCATACTACTTTTGACATAGCAAATATGACATTTTATATTGCACTCTTTTTCCTTCACTAAGATTTTTCCCATTGGGTTTTTCTTAATAAGGTTTTAACGAGGCACATTTTGATCCAGAAGTATCAAACATCTTTTGATGAAGTAAACTATTATTTGTGAAGAAGACAAGGCAGTTTGCATGACCCAGATTCAAGTGAATTACATCAAGGGTGGTAGGATGGAGCAAATTTCTTCTAAATTTCTCTTCACACATGAATGAAAGGATAACAAGAATGAGGAGAAACAAATCCAGTTGAAGAAAAGAGGGTAGATTTGTTCTCAAAGGCAATTTTCAAATCAACGTTCTAGAAGTTGATGTACCAAATTGGCATGCGTCAACTACATCAATAGACTAATTGAATAATGAGTTATAAATAAGGGGGAGCATATAAATTTATGCTATAATGTACTCTTTTCCTTCACTAATATTTTTCCCACCGGTTTTTTTTAGTAAGGTTTTTAATGAGGTATTATCTTGATCCTGAAGTATCAACCCTTATGGTAACATTATAAAACATGTTACCTAAAGATGAAATAAATTTGCACTCTTTTCCTTGTTTATGATTTTTCCCACGGGGTTTTTCATAAAAAGGTTTTTAATAAGGCATTGTTTTGATCCTGAAGAATCAAACTCTTTTAAGGAATATCATTTTAATATAATATTCATAATGTCAGACGCTGTACTCTTTTTCTCTTTCAAGGTTTTTCCCATTGGGTTTTCCTGATAGAGTTTTGAAGACAACAAACAATAGTTGTATCGACTGAACGGATAATTATAAGGGGGAGTAATAAACATATATGTTTTCAAAAGGGAAAACTTCAAGTTAGTAGAGCATTCAAGATTTTGAAGACGCATATTCAATGGGGAGTGTTGTAATATATATGAGTGAATATGCTTTTGTCATATTCTGTTTAGTCCCACATTATGGGATAAGTTTTACTCCAAGCTCCCAGGCCTTTATATAAGGAGCTCATGTAATGTAAATAATGTACCGATTGATGAATGAATAAAAAGTATCCTCTTTCTCCTCCTCTAATGGCTTTCTTATTGTATATTATTTACAACAATTTTGTCATAATTTTGTGTTTAAATAAACTTTCCATATACATACACATACACGCACATAATGACTACTACCTAAGCTTAAGAAATCTAATGTACATAATATTAACATTATCTAAAATATTGTTACTTAAACAAAAGGGACATTTTGGGTAAAGTTCCTATTAGGTTTCAAAATAGCCAAAACATCCTTGCTAAAAAAGGAATGTAAATTAGGTCCTTAAAATTAAGTTAACTAATAATTGTATAAATTATGCAATTGTTCAGTAAATAGTTGCAAACATTCATGCAATTATATCAAAAAATTGCAGAAATTTGTGTAATTATTCAACGAAAATTTCCGTAGTTGTTCATCAAAAAAATTGTGGAAATATCCGCAATTCGACAAAAAAAGGAGAATTATGCAATTTTTTGACATAATTGCATAAATGTCTACAATTATTCATTGAATTATAGCATAATCTTATGCAAATTTTGGTAACTAGATTTTAAGGACCTAAATTACAATAAAATTTAGGAAGGAGATCTTGTGCATTAAGTTTGATTTTAAGAACCTGAGCTTAATATTTTCACAATAATCATTTTTCATCACAGGTAAATTGGTAAGATATAAAAATATTTAGATAGGCCGAGTTTTTAATGGTAAGTTTAAAGAAAAAGAGAGTGACTCAAAAATTATAAACAATAAAAATATTTATTGTCATCCACAAAAGTCAGCGTACGTTGAAATACAGGAAATACTTATGCCAAGTTATCAAGTTTCCATTTCAACAATTCAAAATTTCATAACTCAAGTACACTCGGGGTTAAACTATTTTAATTAAACATACACATGCTGCCTTCGGTTGTGATATGTTGATATGACTATGATTATTGTAAGTCAGTTGGAAAGAGATGGTAGAAACGTACATAGGATAGAAATGCAATACGCAGTATCTCATTGCTCTTAGAGCATTCCTAACAATGGGTATATTCAAGAAAGTGGGGGCAATCTCCACTTGATTTGCGCTCCTCGCGGTGCAGCATTTTTGATAACAGCGTGAGGAGCGAGTTCAAGTGGGGATTGTCCCCACTTTTTTAAGTGTCGATTCCTAAACGGTAATCTGATAGTCGTTTAATGCAAAAGAATTCTAATTATAAGAAAAATAAAAAAATAAGGCGTTAAATGGAAAAAAAAAAACCGTTTAAGGACTTAACGATTTTATGTTTGTCATTTAGCCTATTTGTTTTAAATAGAAAAAAAAACATGCAAAGTTCCACTCGTTGCTAGAAGAGTGAGGCTTTTCCACTTTTTTTTCTTCCCACTCAAAAAAATAAACACCTTACTGCGTATGCTCTTAGAACAAATTAATATTCCTTAACCTTGAGTGGACAAATTTGCAACTAATGGAGTACACTCCTCAGATGACATCCGCTGTCACTTAAGCAAAAAAAAGTATTTACATAACATTAAAGATGTTGTATTCATAAAACAATTATAAAAAAAAATAAACTATAAGTATAAAATAACATAAAACAGTTACCTCTCATTTATCAAGCAAGCTCTTAGGATCTTCAATTACCCTGTTCCTTTTATTTTTCATGCTCGTATCCCGTATTAGGTAAGGTATTTTGGGAGCGAAAACGTGTGCGACATGATTAAGTAGTAAAATTTTTTTGGTGTTTTTACGGTAAACGAAAACAAGGTATTTTAACGTGACATTTAAAAGGGACTGAGAGTTAAATGGAGAATGTATTTGCAATTTCAAGCGAAGCAACTAAACGGAACATTTAAAATGGGGTATTTTAATTTTTTAAAATTGTTTTATAACTAATAAAATATATATTTATAATTGTAATATGTGTGTAATAACTGAAAATAAATACATCCGAAACAACAAATTTTTTACTACTAGCAGCAAAACAAAGTCGAATACAAAACAAACTGAACAAACAGACAACAATAAATCAAATAAAGTATAAATATACCACTGTTGACTATTGTGCAGTTAATGCCCCATTATTACCTCGCTATATCCCATAGTGGATTACTACTGCCACATTTTTTTCCAAATAACCTCTAATATAGCTCTTTCGCTTTAAGTCATGTTATATTCCGTTCTTCCCCTATATCTTTGATGAAAGAAATTAACTGAAACATGACATTCATATACTATAAAACTTATGAAATTAGACTTTTTTGAATTAAATTTTTTAACATATATATTTTAGAAATAAAAATATTCTTATATTCTCTTAAATTTTATTAAGTTAAATAGTGGTTTAAATTTATTTATAGGTATTTTCACATGTTTTTATTTAAAATTAAGAATGTACTAATTATAAATAAACGAATGTTAGATTTTAGTTTAATAATCATTTATATATTCACAACAAATTGATTATAATAATGTTTTTATTTCCTTGCTTTATTGTAACAACTCAAATTTTAATGAATAATAATCAAATAAAAAAAATTGATTAATTAAAGTATAAGTTAAAAAATAATGGGAATTGGGAAACGTGGTATGCGCCATTGGGTCTGTTACGGTTTTCTAGCTAAGTTAGACTTCTGATTTGTGTAAAATGGATTTAAAATCAACAAATTATTACTAATTGAAGTTTGAAATTAAAACCAGAATTTAAAATAAAACAGAACGAATTAATATAATTAATTATGCTTAATTAGCATAATACTCGGGACGACCTAGTCCTAGCTGGGTCGACCCAGACCCCGTGTGCGTCAACCCCTATGTCGACCCACTTGAGAGGTGGGTCGACCTATGTAGTTTAGCCAGGCACGTTTTAGTACCTAGCACGAAACGGAGGGTGTTTTAAGTTGAGTTTTTTTTATCCAACATTTGATGTTTTTGACCTAATATTCGACGACCTAAAATCTCTTATCTATCTATAAATAAATCTATATTCCTCCTGCATTCCTCACAATTCTCATTCTTCACTTCTCTGCCTTTACTACACGTTTCTTCTTCAAAATAAAAATAAAGTTGTTCTCGTACAAATTGGAGTATTGTTTATGCATAGATTTTGGGGATTTCTACTAGGGCTAATTGGATAATCACGTTTTAGGTGAGATTTCTGTAATTTCTAGATTTCTTACAAGTTAAAAATAAATCTATAAAATATTAGTGGTATTTCTTCCTAATATGGATTATTTACAAATCTTAGATCAAGATTATTACCGTTTGATTTCAAATTCTACCATTTCTATTTCTTTCTAAATTCCTTCTGTCTATTCTATTTAGATTTTGTTATTTCAGATCTCTTTTTCCTTTCTCTGTTTTTAGATTTTGCAGTTGTTCCAAATATATGCGTATAAAGTGCATATGAATACGATTAAAATAGGCATGAACCTGTAAAGCCTAATAACTCGCAATGGATTATTTCTTTTTTTATTCTGCGCTTGGATTAGGGAATAATATTAATTGAATAAGAATAATGAAGATTGAGGCTTAATTTGAATGTGTTGAAAACTGCAAGAAAGGAATGACTGGATTAAGAAAAAAAGGACTGCATAAATGCTAATTTGATAGATTTTGATTAAATTGAACTGTAATTAGAAAAATTGTTTTAATATGATAAATGGAAATCATAATAAACACAAATAGCTTATTTGCAATTTTAAATACTACTTGGAATATTTGAAAGGGACGGTTCGGCTTAATATATGCGTATTGATTTACGGTGTGTGGGTAAATTACAAGCCTTGTACTTTTCGTTGTCAGGGTTTAATTTGAACATATTAATTTATAGTGTATGGGTAAATTATAAGCTTAAACTAGACTGTCATGGTTAGGCCGTATATATACATATTGATTTACATTGTATGGGTAAATTACGAACCTAGTACTTTTCGTTGTCAGGCTTTAATATGAACATATTAATTTATAGTGCGTGGGTAAATTAGGGGACTAATATGTTGAATTTGTTTTGGTGGCCAAATCAAGGGTTGGGGATTTGAGCCAAGTTATTTATTGTTAGGATCCATTCTATGGAGCATACTCTTTAATCATTTTCGATCTCAATATGTGGCAAGGGCATGCACCATTTTATGTTATTGATGTAAGCCGGTCCAATTAGAAGGTGTGAGTGTGTTCCGGCGAGTCAATGTGCATGCACTAGTTCGATTAGGGGACATAAGCCACTTTTACACATATGGATAAGATTATGTATTTTTGCTGATGGGCTAGGGACCGATAAACCCAAACTCATAGTCGGCATAGATTATCCATGACTTGTCGTAGCGGGTCTTTTGGGTAGTATTAGGGAATCTCTTCCTAATTTCGATTCTATTTGTAGAAGTGCAAAACAATCACCATTATTGTAAGGGCGCACAAATCTGAACCATTAAGTTAACTAAATACAACACACATCCACCTCAAATTGCGCAAAAATACAAATCATTTTGGGTAAAGAAGAAAAAGATTGAAGAAGAAAACGGAAACAACATAAAATCTCATATCTTATCGGAATAATATATAATATATATAACAGCTTTTAAATACAGAATTTCATACTATTATACATACATTATTAGAGTACAACGCAACACATTATAGCGGAAATAAACAGTAGGTAACTAACAATGAAGCCTTCTGCTTCAAGCTCCTCTAAGGGTATCTGTAAACACCTGAACTACTTGACTGCCTATACAAATTTGGGCACCTAACATTTTAGGGTAAAACACAACAAAATAAACTCTGTGTCAGTTATGGGACCAGTGTGAGAAAACTCTAATCACTTGATTTACTACAAACATCCTTTCTAAAGAAAAGATAATCGCAAGACCAATCCACACATAAACATGGATGGTTTTTATCTTACGATGACCCAAAATAATCTTTGTATCAACACAACTCTGATATTACAATAGTGTCTAATTAAATCAATAGCAATGTAGTAGAATGCTTACATGTCATGCTCCACATACATGGTATACAATCAAACACTGCGGGCGCTTATTATAGAATGGATTTCTAACTATGACAAAGTATGGAAGCACATTCCGATAATGTGTCTCTGAGACGAATACACTAGCCTCAACAAGAACATCTTGCAACCCGACCACGCATGATCGACCACTCATTTCGCTTGAGTGTATCGAATGTATTATCACCAATAGTTGTGATCAGCAACCGTTCTAAAAATATACAACAGTGATAGAATAAGAAGCAATTTATTTATTTTTAGATCGGGTGATAATACACCTAAATGGGTGTGATCCACATAACCATGCTGTCTGTCGGACATATTTCTGGTTGATGAAGCTTGAGGCTACGATTACCTTTTTGGCCATTTCATTCACTTTGACTGCCACATTAATAGATCCGTCAATTACTAATATATTTACACAAATATACTCTGGGTGTTCAGCTAAGAGAAGTTGTCTTCTCTGCCACCATACTCGGTATGTTTGCAAGAAACAACGTACGTAATCATCGAAAATACCATGTCAGACATTTGTCTATACAAGTTCGTTTTGCAACTGAACGAAACTGAAGGTAATATTTCCAGTAATCTATCTTAGGAAATTTCTACTTAGGATTAACAGAAAAAGCCCTTGCACTTTTACTTCGTCTTCTGTTATCTTCATTATAATCTAATTCGCAACGCTTATGTAAATACAGAGTGGTCTCTCCATATTGATCATGATAACATTTAATTGGCCAGAATTTCGATAGTTGGTTATTTAATTATTGAAGAAACAAACATTCATCCAAATCCCTATTTCCAAAGGGAAATACTATTGATTTGCACCAAGCAATCTTTGAGCCCTTTTTAAATTAAAATTTCATTAATTAAATTCCTTTCCCAATTCATCTTAAATATCCTTATCGATATATTTTTCAAAACTGCTTTGGCCTCTTAAGATACTTGGAACATGTTTCCAAATTCCCATCAATTCTTATTTTCTATAGTTCAAAAATATTCCTCATTTTATTTGGAAAACGTTTCCAAATCACATTTTCTTGGGTTTAAATGAATGTTGCGTAAAACATCGTTACAATTAACTCAAAATATTGCATTTATCTAACTATACTTAAATCTCGTATTGAATTTTAACCGTTTCCTTTCCGGAAATCATTTACTATAACAATAGTGTTAACGTCCATGCTTTTCTATTTTTAATGAAAAATATCTATTACAACACATTAAATTATATTAACCAGTTTGGTTTCAAATTCTATATATAATCGATTAATTGACTTTAGTTATAAATAAAAATTAGAATTTTTCTATGTCCTTAAATTTTCGATTTTTTTGCTATAGCATCTCTTTTGTACGACTCAATCAGTACAACTACAAATCGTCTCTCTAGGTCTTTTTCATTCAAAAAGAAAATCAGAAAGGCAAGCAGCTTGCCTAGTAGGCTCAAAAAAATCTCATATTGAATTAAATATGTACCTTTTTGTTGGGCATTCAACTTATTTTCTTCCATTAGCTTCATTCCATACCTGTTTAACATATATTCATCCAATTCCAATTTATTTCGAATCAATCTAATCATTCTTAACTCAATTCTATAATTTCTTCTCTAATTAGCTCTTTTGCCCAATCCACTTTTAGTCCGAACATATCATGTTCAAATATATTTTTATTCACTTAAAAACGGGCGAATTCCATTTCTAACTCGAGTTCCAGATTCAACTTCAAATTTTAATTCACAAATCCAATTTACTTATCCCAAGTTAAGTTCGATCCAAAACTCCATTAATTAATTACTTTTCAAATTATTTAACTTGATTCAGTAATTAAAAATTTGATTTTTGATTCAAAAATAAACCCATTTACCCCATTTGAATTCATATTTATTTTATAACTCAAGTCTGGATTTTATTAATGGAAACTTAAGTTTTATTCACTTAAAATCCTTTTATTTTATTCAGTAAATTATTATGGTTTATAAACGATTATACCGTTGTTTTTCTGGAAATTTTATTATGACATAACTCAGTATCTGTTATACAAAATCCAGATTTTTCCGTTTCATTAGAAAACTATTATTCAATAGGTCTAGGCGATTCTTGTTTCAAAGATTTCCAACTTATATTGAGTTCTATAAACTCAGTTGAAGTTTGAAAGCAAAACTACGAACTACTGCTCCGTGGCAAGCTCGTTTAAACTAAATTTAAATATAAACGTTAAAACTTCGTTTATTTAATAAATTTCAACCTCATTCTTCGATATATTAGAATCAATTAAACCAGTTTTCTTTAAATCTAACTTAAAACTTTCGATTATCCTAAATTGTTGATTATTTCATTCAAGATTCATCACCCGGTTATAAATTTATTCATAACTCAATTTTCAATATTAAATTCCAATTTCCTTGAAAATGAATTATTTTATAAAATTCGATATAATCAAATTCAAATTATAAATCCCTTGGATTTATCTCAATTCATTTTATATTTCGAATTCCCAAATAAAATCTTTCTTTCACTTTTTGAAACGATTTTCAATTCCCTTTATATTCGTAGTTGAATTTATAATTCCAAATTATCCAATGATAATTATCTCATTTTATTTATAAGCATCATTTATAACTTTACTTCATTGTTTTATACATTAAAACAAGTTTCCATTTCAAAATCCGTTTGAAATTCAATTCCTATATTGAAAAAATAAATTTTCCTTTTAATCTCAAATTTTCTTTTTATTTTACATTCAAAAATATTTTATCTATAAACTTATATCATATTTTTAAATACTTGAAATATTAACTTTTTAAAATATTTAATTTTAATTTATAGTTTCTACTAAATAAAATTTAAATATCTTTTCTAAGAATAATTTATTTTTATAAATTCGATATAGTCGAATTCCTATCATAAATCTGTATGGATTTATTTCAATTCAATTTACATTCGAATATCGGAATAAATTTCATTGTTTTCTTTTTCGAAATGATTCCCAATTTCCCTTCTAAATTCACTCTTGAATTCATATTCCCAAATTTTCCAATGATAATTGTTTCCCTTCATTTATAAATATCATTTATAAATTCATTACTTGTTTTTATTATCAAAAGAAGTTAATATTTTCTAGCCCATTCGAATTTCAAATACTATTTTGGAAAAATAAATTTTCCCTTTCAAACTCAAATTCTTTTCCTTTCATTCAAATATATTTTTATGTTAATTAAATACCAATATTTTAGGGCCAGAGCTATTCAAACATTCAAATAAATCATAATTTATTTATCACATCAAGTAACATTATATATGAAAACAACAATTTAATTGTTGAGGAATCTAGTTGGATCCCTCCAACCTATTTTTCACGCATCCACATATGTTAGCCAATATAAATAGTACCAATCTTACTTCAAGGTAGGATATCGCAGTATAGAAGGTCATCCACTATTATGCAGGGTGCATAGGGTCTCATCTGTTAAAAAAATTTGCGAGAGTATCCAACTATCAAGCCTATATATAACTAATATATATAATAACCACAATTGATCAATATTTCATCAATGCATCCAAACAGCCAACAAACATCAAATAAAAATTATATACCAAATAAAAATTCATTTATAATAAATTATAAATGATCCAGATAGTGGGTTTACTCACCTTGATTTTTAATTTGCTGAATATCCCAATTTAGATTAAACTGAATATCATTCGATTTAAATTATATTCTAGTCAACTCTGATTAACTCCAAGTGAATTCCAGATTGTAAGATCTGCAATTACGAATCTAAATACCCTACTTCACAATTTTCTAACCTTGTATAAATTAAATACATTACATTATCATATTTTTCGATTATATAAAAATTAAATGAAATAACTAAATTAAATATTTTATTATACCTTAATCCAGGTTTAACTACTCCTCCCGTTTCAGAAACACAGATCGCTAGAACCCCTCACCTCCCTCTTTCACCATTACCGTGAATACTAGCTCCTACATGTAACAACCCGGATTTTAGAACCAATTTAATTTTTATATTTTTGCTATTTTAATGGATTTTGAATATTTAAAATGATTTATTTTAAATAATAACGACTAAAAATTTATTTAAATCGAAGTTAGAACGTAAAATTTTAACTATAAAACGAACTCGAAATGGCGCGGTAGTTTGAAAATTCGATTTTAAATTTCAAATGAATGTACATAATTCAAAAATAAGTCAGATTTCAGTAAAACCAAAAACATTTGAATCTGTTTAATTATATCTTTCTAACGAATGTGAAAAATCTAGATTTCATAACGAGAATTGAAAGTTATGTCTAGTTTAAAATCAGAATATTGCTATCGAATTTAATATAATAAGTAGCCATTTTGCAAACGACCTCCGTTTTCGACGAAACCACTTCGGTTGGATCCAGAATGTCAAATTATTGCTAGGTTTCAAATTTCATAATTTTTGGATTTAATATGTGAGCGCAGTAAATTTAAATGTGTTTGTTAATTTAAATTTGAATTGGATCGACCAGAAAATGACCGTTTTTCAAACAGTCTCCAAATTAGACGAAATTAGTTTTGTTAGGGCCGTATCGTCAAAAGATAGCAAGATTTATTTTTCGGGAATTTTTGGAGTCGGTATGTGGCCCCGGTAAATTAAATTGTACGTTTAAATTCAATATATATTGATTTATATTTTAATTTTGATAAAAACTGATTGAAATGATAGAATTGGCTTACGAAACATATCCCATTGTGTTCATAATGGGGGTATCTGGCTAGGGGCGACAATCGTTGAGTTTCATTTGGAGTTTGGAGCGTTAATCTTGGAATTAATGAAATAATATAATTAAATATATTATAAAATAGTATATAAGCACCCTAAAATAACTAGACCCTAGCCTATCCAGTTATCTGCTGCCGCTAATATGATTTAAATGGCTTAGGCGCTCCAATTTTTTTTCTTGATCTTTCGATTTATTCAATGATTTCAAAATTTACAAGAACGAAAATGGAAGTGCTAAATTCGATCTTCAAATTGGCATTGGTTGGGTGAATTTTCATTGCCAGATTTGTTCGATTTAGAGCCATGAACTGTTGCTGCCTCACCTTGAATTCTGGCGCCTCCAGAACCTCGAACGGTGCGCCATCGAGGGTGCAGGGTGGTGAAGCCAAGAGCTTCGGCGTGATGGCATTCGATCTTGATCTGGCAGCCCGAGGTGACGCGTGCAGAAGGAAATCCAGATCGAGCGAATGGGTTCTATAATCGCGTGAACCAGGAAGAAGTATAATGGTTAAAAAGGGGATTAGCAAAATAATAGGGTAAATAACTTATTAATTACTCTATAATGTAATACATGTTTGTAACACCATAACTTCTTCATACGAGGTCGAAATTCTATAATTCAAGTTGCGTTGCGGTCGTGGAACTGAGAGCTTCACAACAAGACTAACCGGGTCAAATTTGGAGCGCATTAGAATTTCGGGCACATTCAAATCAAAATAGAATCGAAATTCAGAAATAAAAGAACGGAGAAGTGGAAACGAAAGTGAGAACTCTCTCTCACTCAGATTATTTCACAGTTAATATATAATAGGATGCAGACGGGGCTTAGAATCGCCTGACACTATTTGTTGTACAGACCAATTGATTATTTTTTTAGATTGTGATTGTTTGATATTGTTGTACATAAAATCTATTTATATAAATATATATAAATTATTATGAAATGAAAATAAAATAAATATTCATTTACAAATCGAATGGTTTGTTTATGTACACTTATTTATCTGATATTGATTGGGACGATAATTTTTACACATCGCCCAACTGCACAAATAATAAACAATATTTGTTGTTTGAAAACCCCACACTGGTATTGAGATTATATTTGACATACACTGATCCCAATAATTAGTGGTATGTCAATCAATGGGTTGATAGACTGTATAAGCAATATTTATTTATTTATTTATTTTAATGCTTATATAGTTGTAAAATGCACTCTAGATCTTGTATGAATTTTTAATGATTGTTTATCATTATTATTGTATACATGTGATGTATGAAATCCATATAACTGAAATTATATGGTAATTGACTGAGTCTGATTCCAGTTCAGAATTAACGAGTATTTTAAAATAATATTCAGTGAATATTGAAATGTGAAGTCGTGTTAAGTAGTTTAACGCCATTTTAACACGACTGGGATTTTCTGTCGATTTTATTCATTTTATAATGAACACCGAAACGTGATTCCAAAATCTGATATTTTGAAAATATTATCATTTTAATATTATAATGATAAGGAATATTCAATTTTGATTTAAATTTGAAAATGAAATTGAAACCATTTTAAAAAGAATTTAAAAAGAATTTATAATGGACATTCAATATTGACTTAAATTTGAAAATGAAATTGAAATCGTTTTAAAATGAATTTATAATGTAATATTCAATTTTGATTTAAATTTGAAAATGAAATTGAAATCGTTTTAAAATGAATTTAAAACGAATTTATAATGGAATATTCAATTTTGATTTAAATTGGAAAATGAAATTGAAATCCTTTTAAAATGAATTTAAAACGAATTTATAATGGAATATTCAATTTTGATTTAAATTTGATAATGAAACGGAAATCATTTTAAAATGAATTTTAAAATGAGTTTATAACGGAATATTCAGTTTTGATTTAAATTTGAAAACGAAAAGGAAATGAATTTAAAATGAATTTATAATAGAATATTCAATTTTGATTTGAAACTGAAATGGAAGTGGAAATCATTTTTTTTAAATGAATTTAAAACAAATTATAAAATTAGTTTTAAATGGAAATCGACGATATTTATATTATAATGGCCTGAATAGAACGTGCCATGCAGCGACCGTTCGCGAATTTCGACCATTAACTTCAAATTGACGTTACGGGAGATCCGACCGTCGGATTCTCCTAAAACCGGAACCGTTGGATTTATATTGAAAAGAGCTTTCCAATGAATACAAGAGATTTAAAATCTAACAGTTGGATTTTAAGATATGTCCAAATCATTTTCAGAAAAGGTCGCTATGGATGCAGTTCGGTGGCTATTATTGGAAACTGACAGTACGGGCGGTAATAAATTTAATAAAAATTGTAAAATCATAATAAATGATTTGGAAAGATTTTGGATCAAAAATTCAAGTTTTGAAACGATAAAAATATATTTTTATCGAAATGAACTATTTATTAACTAGAATAACAATTTAATTATTTTTAGAAATAAATAAATTGGTTTTGAAATGGTTTTAAAATAACCAGGATTTTGCCAATAAATAAATTGGAATGGATTTAATCTTCGGAATATTTCGATATTGGATTCCGTAATTATACGGATATTGTTGAGGAATTTGGAAGATATATATATATATATATATATATATATATCGTTATTCCCAATACGATATTGGTTAGTTTTAGAATTCGATATTGAATATAAGCCGATATAATTTCTATTCAGAGCCTTTTATTTGATATCAAATTGGATTTTCGGTTTATCATGAACGGTGTCTTAAATAACACTGTTCTTAAACCCAGTTGTGAAAAGAATAAATCTTTTAATTAAGATTTAGGGAATTTTACCAATTAATTAATATTCAATTGGATTTGAATAAAAGATTTGGATTTTGGATTTGGTGTGAATGGTGTCTTCATTAACACTGTTTTTAAACCCAGCCAAGAAAAGAAGAAATCATTTAATTAAGATTTAGGAAATTTTACCAATTAATTAGTATTTAATTGGAATTGAATAAAAGAATTGGATTTTTGGGTTTATCATGAACGGTGTTTTAAAAAAAACTTGTTCTTTAACCCAATTAATAGTGAATAATATGATTTGGAATTTATAATCTTTTAGCTAAGATTAATGGAATTTTCCAAAGTAAAGATTTCCAATTTAATATATTAAATTGGAATTGAATGAAATTCGATTTGGTAATAATCGAAGTGAGTTTCTGTGGAGGAAGACTGTTAATATATATGTAATTTAAAAGGCTTTGTCGTTATTCCATTTATATTATTAGTTGGATACGGAAATTGATATCGATTATATATTGATCTGTTTTCCGTGAAGATTCCATGGTTAATGGAATGTGATTTTGGGTTTATCGTGAACCATGTTTTGAATGACATTGGTTCTTTAACCCAGTTAAAGACAGGATTATATGTCTAACATTGTATTTCGAACTGTATTGTTGATCTCTGTTAAATATACATCCATTTAGTGGTGGAGAATTTATTCTCTTGCTTAACATCCTTCTATGAGACGTACGAGCTCAGAGGTTATATATTGGTAGAAATCAGTGGTACAGTGTAGATTATCGATGTGACATGTCTGTGTTTCCAAAGTTAAATAATGACTACTAATGATTTTTGGGAAGATTAAAACTAAGTGGAGTTATAATGATTCTTTAGTTAGATTGAAACGTGAATGTGATAATTTAAATTATCAAATTTGGGTAAATTATCGTGAATGGAGTATCACCAGTTTTGCTCCAAGCGATTGTTAAATCTTTAACAAGATTTGAACGTGAAATGATAATTAATTTTTATCGACAGCACCATGGTTTTAAATATGGAGTATTACCAGTTTTGCTCCATGGGATGAATAGGTTGGGATTGGGAAAAATAAACAAATGATTACTTCGATAAGGTTCGCTAATCCCGACTAGTTTGGAAAACCTTAATTTAGTTTAAATTGTGAAAAGAATATTTGAATAAAAGAATATTCTAGATTGCAATGAGGCATATGATGTGTTGTTATAACACTTGATTATAAGATACGCGAGTTATTTGGAAAGACCGGGTTTAACGCATTTTGAATAACTGATACGACGAAAATTCAAAGAGATTGAAGACGGTGCTAGACCGATGATCTTCACATCGAATGGATAGATTGCTACTGATGTCCATTATTGGAGTAGCTACCTTAAAGGGGCTACAGTGGTAGCCGTCCGGACGTACTTGTTGATTGTTCGGATATGCGAGGGCCTCTCTCTTTTATTGGACATACGGGACGAGGAATAAGGTGCCTCCGGTTTCGTTCAGACCCAGAACGGACTTGTATATGGATGATGTGTCTGAAATTTTATTCCTTTATGATGTATTCGTTGATCTCTGCTAAATATATAACTATTTGGTGGCAGATAATTTATTCTCTTGCTAAACACCTTTCTCTAAGACGTGCGAGCTCAGAGGTTATATATTGGCAGAAATCAGTGGTACAGTATGGATTGATAGTGTGGCATGCTGAGATGCAGTGATCCAAGTTGTTGTTGAAAAGCAGAGCTTGGTGGATGATGATCAAAGCAACTCTTTAAATAGCAAAGCCTTGTGCAGCGTTAATTCACGAGCCTCACACACTGGTATGGTGGTAAACTGATGGTTAAATCAATATACTTTAGAGATGAGGATAGACATCCTACAGGTTGTCATGGATTCGGTCGACCGAGGTGATATTGGGTGTGGTCACCCCACACCAGTAGGGATAGGGAACACCCCCGATTCCCAGATGGATAGAGTTAGCGGTGTTTTCCAATGCTTGGACGTAAGCCGCGGTAACTTGTTTCTTGGATATAGTGCGGATGTGCATTACGACATTTTCTCATGCATGGGACACAAGCCGTTGGGTATTGCACTACGCGATAGATCTTTCGAATCAGGAGCCGTCATGATGGAAATCCAACTTCCAAATACGGCACTTTTCGGTTTTGATTGTATACATATATGGTGACTTAGTGGGATGGGGCATGCCGTCTATGATTGATATATTTATATTTGAAGTTGATTTCTTCACTTATAGTAATAATAAAAGATTTGTTTTAAAACGTACCAAACATATTTGGCTATTATAAGGTAAAAATCTATCCCTCGGCTTGCGTTGCATTGTGTGATGGGACCTGAGTCTTATAATAGCTTCATTTTTCTTTATTTAGCATTGCGCTGTTATTTTTATGCACTGGTATTCTTGGAGGTAAACCCATTCCGTCTTATACGGCGTGATCCCTTGATTTACTAAACTTTAAAATCAAATTAATAACTGTTTAAGTTCTCACACCAGTCCCATGGCTGACTCGGAGTTTATTGTTTTAACCTAAACTCTGGGTGCCTATATTTTCTACACGGGCAGCTAATAGTTTTGGTTTTTCGCAGATATTTCTTTTCCCAAGATCCTGGATTTACAACTAGAGCTATATCCGGAAAGCTTTGTATCCGTAAATCTCTTTCAGTTGTGTCAGTTGATATTTTCCACTATGCATTGTATTTATATATTTTATTTCCACTGCTTTGTAATTTAAAACTCTGATATATTCTACTGTATATTATTTGAACTCTATAATATTCTTGTACTCTGATGTAAATTGTTGTAATAGCAATGAAATGTTCTTATGTTTGTGTTCTTATTTGTCGTGTTCTCAATTCAATCCAGGCTTTCCCATAAGGGTGAGTTTGGGTCGTCTCAGCGTGGTATCAGAGCTTTTGTTTACAGAGCTCGAGAACAAGACACATTAGAACCGTACGAAAGAATTCATCAGAGATTGGATTAGTAATATCTAATGGAAATGACTCGTTAGAGATAGGATCAGTAGTATCCTAGAACAAGTGTGAAGAGTGTTATTTTTAAAATAAAAATGGAAAAGATTTTAATTTTGAAAATTTAAACCTTATTATATGTATTTGAGTATTTTATTTTATATTGATTTGGACTATCGGGTACATGGAGATTTTGAATATACATCTGACTAGTCGACGTGTATTCGAAGCCTCAAATATACTGGGTAGATATAGAATCACACTCTACTCGCCCGGAGATGATTCTGATGATGTTGCATCATCATCAGTGTTTATGTTCGAGTTTCGAAAGTGGAATATCTATATGTCCGTTGGACCAGTGTGAGAACCAAAACTTAGATACGGTTTATTGTTGGTAAATTGACACTAGAAATATGATTTTTGAATAAATATACTGTTAACCCTATTAAAACACAGTTTAAAGTGCCCGGTCGGTTCATTTCATTCAGAACGGACCGGGTCGGTCTTGATCGCTTGAAGAACGGATCGGGTCGGTCAGTTTACACATTCAAAACAGGTCGACACTTTGATACTTAAAGTCGGGTCGGCCATAATAAACAAAACATGATGATGTCTACATACAATATGTATGTAATTGAATATGTATTCCATAATACAACATGGATCACTCCGGATTAGTAGAGGGATGGAACTTGCATGGCATGTTAATCATTTACACTAAGTACCAACATGTCGTGATCATATGAATTGTGAGTCACAAGGAAGTGGAGCACTATTGTATGAGCTAGCATCTAAGGATTGCCATGTGATCAATATCAAAGAATAAATTCGAAAGCCTGAGAACTATTTGATAAATTATGAGCTCTACGTCAGCTCCTTCATGTGTTTATATAAAATGGATAAGCATCAACTGTTGAATGCAGACAACTTCAACAACAAACGTACATCGTGTGTTCGAAACATGGCAAACGTAAGACATTTGCATGGTTTGATCATTAATACTATTCAGTCCCCAATGCTTGCAAATTCACAGGGCGTTTCAATGTGCTGATCATTTGGTCCATTTAATCCACGTAAATGATGACTGGTTGGCCATGAATGAGATCACGTTGAGAAACATATGTGTTCATGCATGATGAACAAAGCACCTGAGATCAAATAGCAGAGCAATGAAAACCAAGCTTCTTATGTATTCATGGTTTAGATAACATTATGTATGAGAATCAGTCCTAAATCTTGTACGGACCAGCATTAAGAAAAGTGCACACATGAAACAATATGAAGAAAACAATCCTGGTCAGTGGCAAAGTATAACATGGATTGATATAATACTACATAGCAGATTGGTACATTACAAACTGGATCGGGGCAAGTTTTCATGCAGGATGACATGTGGATCGGGGCAAGCGAACTAGCATGGATTGGTATGGGTACACGTGGATTGGGGCATTAAGATTAAGTGGGTCGGTGTATGTGATCAGCTATGGAAAAACGGTGGCAAGAAAGTAAATAATTCAAATAGTGGATCGGGACAATGCAAACGAAAGTGGATCGGTCCCATTCACCAAAGTTTGGATCGGTTCCATTTAATAAAGTGGATCGGTACTACCCCGATCCAAGTCTACCCCGATCCAGATCTATGCCCGAGTCAAACTTACGCCCGATCCAGATCTATGCCCGAGCCAAACGTACTCCCGATCCAAACCACGCCCGATCTAAACCACGCCCGATCCAAACTACACAACAGTGGCAGAACCGTAAATATTGGACCATGACAGCTGTACACAGCTGTAAAGTGGACTAGTGGCATTTCTTTAAATAGTGTTTAGCCCGAGCCAGATCTATGCCCAAGCCAAATTCTATACTCCGAAATTACGAAACTGTCATTACCCTCAAACTTTGCCTATAAATAGCCCCTTGTTCCACAATTCAAAGGACCGATTCCACTACCCCGAAGGGCTGCCTAAACCATTCCTACACCACTTTTAAGCTTATACAAACTTCATTGATGGCCGCCAAACTTCTCTCCTCCTTTCTCCAACATGAGATGGATCTTATCTTCTCTAGGCACCATTAATTCACACTCCGATCTGCTACAAGTGATCTCCAATCGCCATAGCTCCTCCATAATGCACCGGTCTAAAATCATTTTCATGATGGAACCAAGGAAAAGCATATAATTACGTAATCCAATCCGTTCCTTCTCGAATCAAAGTGTGATCTAAAGTGAAAATAGAGCGATAAGTGGAGAATTATGACAAAAGTGGTCAAGTGTAATTAATGCGATGCATGAGATGATAAAATTTGTAATTCTCTCCATAATGATGAAAAGTGATTGAAAAGTGGACATAGATTCATAGCGAATCGAACCACTATAAAAATCTTGTCTTATTACTGCTTTTTACTTTTATTTTGTGTTCATAGCTCCACAATTTCATACCATTTACTTGGTGACCTTCTTTTCTAGCATCATTTGGTGTTTGACCATTTTTGGTTCAAACATTTCGCGCCCGCCATGGGGCCGCGTTTGCATCTCCTTCGTTCACATTGAATTTCTAAGTCTACTTCTACCATATATTCCGCAAATCTAAGATCTAGGCCGATCGACGAATTATCTTCCAAATTCAAGGCCTTATCCGAGATCATGAAAAAATCCAAGAAGACCGCTAGCAAAACCATGGTAGAAGCCGATAATGTTGTCAATGAAGAAACACCACTCGCAAACCGCTTTGAAGTTGGTGAAAACTCAGAAAGCGGAGCCGGTGTGACCAGAAATGAATTAAAAATCGCTATTGCCAATGTTAACAACCGAATGGATGCCTCTACTAAAATGATGATGGAGAAACTTGATGCCATTCTCAACGCTCGATCAAATCCAGCCCCTCCGAAAGTGCATGTGGATTTCAAAGAGAATGATAAATCGCCCGCTTCCGATCATAACCACAACGACAATATGGAAGAGGATTATGATTGGGCAAGTGACAGGGACGAAGCTAACATCGAAGAATTGACATCAAAAGCTAAGAATCATTCCGAAATGGATGCTCGAAAGATCGCTAACCCTATCACGGGGGCACCCCCTCGTCGAGAAGGCAAAGCACCTAAGCTCTCAAATTGAGATCATATGCATAGACGGACGTTTGGTAAAGAGCTCAGTTTCACAGAGCGCCATAACACTGAAGAATAAATTTCAGATATAATAGAACGAGCCATGAAAAAGAATCAAGCTAGCAAAGACGATGAAAGGGAATGGGACTTCTCTCCCAATTGGACTCCATTCACCGAAAGGATCCTCGAAGCAGAATGTCCAAAGAAATTTAATCCTCCTACTTTGCCTCCATACAACGACCTCGTTGATCCCAACTACTTTCTATTCAAATATGAGTGGCATATGAGCGCAGCTAAAGCGACTGATGAAATGAGATGCACCTACTTTCCCCTTTTTCTAGAAGGTGCCGCGTCATTATGGTTCACAAAGCTGCCACCCAAATCCATAAACCGTTTCTCCGACCTAACCAAAAAGTTCAAGGAGCAGTTCCGCTTTGTATGTTACCAAAGCCAAGGATGCTATAACTCTCTCAGCAATGAAGCAGAAGCCAGGGGAAACTGTCAAAGCCTTCCTTGGTCGATTCAATATCTCCTTATCTGAAGTAAGGAATCTAGAACCATGTATAGTCCTCATGGCTCTACTCGATGCTATAGATAAAACGAGCGAATTGGGAAGATGGATAAAGATAAAGGAACTTACTATGCTTGACAAGTTCTATAAGAAAGCAGAGGAGTATATGAGAGTGGATGATAATCCTGTACCTCTTCAGATCATTGGCGGAAACCAACTCCTTGAAGCTCTTAAGAGTGCGGCTATTCAACCTAGTCAGAAGAATACTCAGGGGCAAAAGCGAGCTAATGACGGAAACGACAACAAAGCTAATAAAAAGTTTCGCCCTCTTGACTCGTCTAATCTAACGCCTCTGAATGACAATCCTGAGAACATATACCTTGCCACAAAGGATACAGAAGATTATCCAGAGCCTCGGCCAATGAGAATGAATGACCATCTGACCAAATCTGGGAAGTTTTGTCGGTATCATAATCAGCCAGGACACAACACCAACGAGTGCAGACAACTAAGATCATTGATCGAAGAGATGATTAAGAAGAACCGTTTGCAATAGTATGTGAAAAATTCTCAGGATGCAAATCCTTCCGCGACTACCCAGGGGCAAGGGGCATCAAATGACCAATCCGGTCCAAGCAATGTATCTTCTGCTCATGCTATGCCAAGGATGATAATCAACTAATGACCGTTGACGATGATCTAATATCTGCGGCTCAGAATAAGCGATCACTATCGCGTTTACTTTACTTCTCGCACTACTTTACTCTTTGCTATGTTCTACTTTCTAGTATATATTCTATAATGATTTACATGCATTGTGCGAAACAATGGCATTCTGAATGAAGTATTACCTTCCTGTATAAATCTTTGTCTTGCCAAATTTATATTAAAATTTGCTAACAGACAATTTCTCATTACAGGCTATCCGACAGGAGCTTGCTTTCTCACAACCCGACTAAGTGAGACAATTCCGGTAACACCGTTTCAATGGTAGATCGAGAAAGTCTTGATGAGTCAAATGCACAATAAAGCAGCAAGCAATCCTGGATTCAGAACCTCATCCCCCAAAGGTTCGCGAGAGTCTAGGGCACGTCAGTCGGGCAGCGATCACTTACCAAAGTTAAGTGACTCCGACCGATGACTGATGTTTGCTTTGCGGATCGATGCAACCTTCACCTTACCTTATGGTTCATGGAGGTCCAGGTGCTTCAATCGGGCAGCGATCACTTACCAAAGTTAAGTGACTCCGACCGATGGCTGATGCCCGCTCCGTGGATCAAAACAACCTTTACCTCATGGTTCATGGAGGTCCAGGTGCTTCGGCTGGGCAGCGATCACTTACCAAAGTTAAGTGACTCCGACCGATGGCTGATGCCCGCTCCGTGGATCAAAACAACCTTTACCTCATGGTTCATGGAGGTCTAGGTGCTTCGGCCGGGTAGCGATCACTTACCAAAGTTAAGTGACTCCGACTGATGGCTGATGCCCGCTCCGTGGATCAAATCAGCCTTTTGCTCATGGTTCATAGAGGTCCAGGTGCTTCAGCCGGGCAGTGATCACTTACAAAAGTTAAGTGACTCCGAACGATGGCTGATGCCCGCTACGTGGATCAAAACAACCTTTACCTCATGGTTTATGGAGGTTCAGGATGCTTCAGTCGGGCAGCGAGCACTTACCAAAGTTAAGTGACTTCGACCGATGACTGACACCCGCTTCATGGATCGATATAGCCTTACCTTATGGTTCATGGAGGTCTAGGATGCCTCAGTCGAGCAGCGATCACTTACCAAGTTAAGTGACTCCGACCAATGACAGATGCCCGCTCCGTGGATCAGTCCAACCTTCACCCAAACTTCATGGAAGTTTGCACTGCGAAATGATGCAACAACCAAAAATCATTTCCATAAAGAAAGCAATTTCTCCATAGGAAAAACCAGCAACGCTCGAGGAGCTCCATCATGTTGACTCAGTCGGCAAAAGAAGACAAATTAGGGCATCCGATGGAGTCTCCGATGTCAGAGCTGGCCTATAAAGCAGGCAAATACTGAGCCATAAAAGTCTATCCCATAATGGCAGATAAATACTTCCCAGATAAAGACACGAATGTCCGGAGCTTCTTCGAAAAGAAGCAAAAAATGACTCACAGATAAGTATTCCCCAAATATGAAATACCATACACCATCATATAAATCATTAAGACGATAACGTCTGGAATCCACAATCGGCTTTAGTTGATTAGTTGATTTTAAGCGTTAATGTGAATTCAAATTAGAATATCGTATTTGTGCAGACAATATTTTGACGAGTTATAAACCGTCGAGTAAAATAATTCTGTGGAGACACTTTATTCAATTCAAAATAAGATTCGCTTTATTTTAATGTTTAACTAATCCACTATCGATGTGGACGGTCGATGGTGAAGTATAAGTCCAAAATCATGCAAGAGCATGTTTTGATTACAGAAGAGGTAGCATGAGGCGTATGAATTCAATGTGTGGTTCGCAATAGCAAACAAAGAGCTGTAACCGGATCCTAATATAAAATGTATCAACAGCGATGTTCATTTCAAAGCGCGCATTTCTTGCAAGCAAAAAATACAAGCTTCGAGGGGCAAATGTTAACCCTGTTAAAACACAGTTCAAAGTGTCGGGTCGGTTCATTTCATTCAGAACGGATCAGGTCGGTCTTGATCGCTTAAAGAACGGATCGGGTCAGTCAGTTCACACATTCAGAACTGGTCGACACTTTGATACTTAAAGTCGGGTCGGCCATAATAAACAAAACATGATGATGTCTACATAAAATATGTATGTAATTGAATATGTATTCCATAATACAACATGGATCACTCCGGGTTAGTAGAGGGATGGAACTTGCATGGCATGTTAATCATTTACACTAAGTACCAACAAGTTGTGATCATATGAATTGTGAGTCACAAGGAAGTGGAGCACTATTGCACGAGCTGGCATCTAAGGATTGCCACGTGATCAATACCAAAGAATGAATTCGAAAGCTTGAGAACTTTTTGATAAATTATGAGCTCCAAGGCAGCTCCTTCATGTGTTTATATAAAATGGATAAGCATCAACTGTCGAATGCCAACAACTTCAACAACAAATGTACATCGTATGTTTGAAACATGGCAAACGTAACACATTTGCATGGTTTGATCATTAATACTATTCAGTCCCGGATGCTTGCAACTTCATAGTGGGGTTCAATGTGCTGATCATTTGGTCCATTTAATCCATGTAAATGATGACTGGTCGGCCATGAATGAGATCACGTTGAGAAACATGTGTGTTCGTGCGTGATGAACAAAGCACCTGAGATCAAATAGCAGAGCAATGAAAATCAAGCTTCTTATGTATTCACGGTTTAGATAACATTATGTATGAGAATCAGTCCTAAATCTTATACGGACCAGCATTAAGCAAAGTGCACACATGAAACAATATGAAGAAAATAATCCTGGTCAGCGGCAAAGTATAGCATGGATTGGTATAATAATACATAGCGGATTGGTACATGACAAACTGGATCGGGGCATGTTTTCATGCAGGATGACATGTGGATCGGGGCGAGCGAACTAGCATGGATTGGTATGGGTACACGTGGATCGGGGCATTGAGATTAAGTGGGTCGATGTATTTGATCAGCTATGGAAAAACGGTGGCAAGAAAGTAAATAACGCAAATAGTGGATTGGGGCATTACAAACGAAGGTGGATCGGTCCCATTCACCAAAGTTTGGATCGGTTCCATTTAATAAAGTTGATAGGTACTACCTCGATCCAAGTCTACCCCGATCCAGATCTATGCCCGAGCCAAACTTACGCCCGATCCAGATCTATGCCCGAGCCAAACATACTCCCAATCCAAACCACGCCCGATCCAAACTACATAGTAGTGGCAGAACCATAAATATTAGAACATGACAGCTGTACACAGCTGTAAAGTGGACAAGTGGCAATTCTGTAAATAGTGTTTAGCCCGAGCCAGATCTATGCCCGAGCCAAATTTTGTACTCCGAAATTACGAAACTGCCATCACCCTCAAACTTTGCCTATAATTAGTCCCTTGTTCCACAATTCAAAGGACCGATTCCACTATCCCAAAGGGCTGCCTAAACCAATCCTACACCACTCTAAAACTTCTAAAAACTTCATTAATGGCCGCCAAACTTCTCTCCTCCTTTCTCCAACATGAGATGGATCTTATCTTCTCCAAGCACCATTAATTCACACTCCGATCTACTCCAAATGATCTCCAATCGCCATAGCTCCTCCATAATGCACAGATCTAAAATCATTTTCATGATCGAACCAAGGAAAAGCATATAATTATGCAATCCAATTCGTTCTTTCTCGAATCAAAGTGCGATCTAAAGCAGAAAGAGAGCGATAAGTGGAAAATGATCACAAAAGTGGTCAAGTGTAATTAATGCGATGTATAAGATGATAAAATTTGTAATTCTCTCCATAATGATGAAAATTGATTGAAAAGTGGACGTAGATTCATAGAAAATCGAACCACTATAAAAATATTGTCTTCTTACTACTTTTTACTTTTATTTTGTGTTCGTGGCTCCACAATTTCATACCATTTACTTGGTGACGTGCTTTTCTAGCATCATTTGGTATTTGACCATTTTTGGTTCATACATATACAAAAGTTATATGTTTTGGAAATTAATTCATAAATTGATTGCTGGTTATGTTGTTTGATTATAGTTGAACTAATAAAAATATTGGAATAATAAAACCCATATGAGAAGGAATGATTAGTAAAGCCAAATCAAATATTGAAGTAAACTGAAATTGATTGAAACTGCATGCATATACATGTATATACAATGAACATGTCATAGCATGGAAGCTAAGAATAGGAATAAATTCGTTTGCCCGACAAATAGGTACATGTTTATTGGGTTTTGATGATTTAATGAGCCAATTGGCTAGCAGCTAGGCGTTTTCGTTTTCTTTTGGATTGATGAGGACCTGTAAGGCTAGTTGCGTTTTTAAATATCAACTCGTACAAAGGATGTTATGGCAAAAAATTTCGAAAATTTAGGGTATTAGCCAAATTTATGAAAAATTAGAAAATTCTTAGAAAGTGAAAAGTTAAAGAATGAAAGCCAGAATGAAAGTTGAGTTGGTTGGTTAAACAACTTTCAGCTCCATTCCTTTTCGAGGATGAAAAGATTTTAAGTGGGGGAGATTGCAATAACCCAGATTTTCAGAACCAATTTAAAATTTTCATTTTTGCTATTTTAATGGATTTTGAATATTTAAAATGATTTATTTTAAATAATAACGAATAAAAATTTATTTAAATCAAAGTTAGAATGTAAAAATTTAATTTAATTATAGAACGAGCTCGAAATGGCGTGGGAGTTTGAAAATTCGATTTTAAATTTCAAATGAATGTACAGGATTCAAAATAAATCGGATTTCAGTAAAACCAAAAACATTTGAATCTATTTAATTATGTCTTTCTAACGAATGTGAAAAATCTAGATTTCATAACGAGAATTGAAAGTTATGTCCAGTTTAAAATTCAGAATAGTCGCTATGGAATTTAATATAATATAATAAATAGCCATTTTGCAAACGACCTCCGTTTTTGACGAAACCACTTTTGTTGGATCTGGAATGTCAAATTATAGCTAGGTTTCAAATTTCATAATTTTTGGATTTAATATGTGCGCGTTGTAAATTTAAATGTGTTTGGTAATTTAAATTTGAATTGGATCGACCAGAAAATGACTATTTTTCAAATGGTCTCCAAACTCGATGAAATTAGTTTTGTTAGGACCGTACCATCAAAAAATATTTAGATTTATTTTTCGGAAATTTTTGGAGTTAGTATATGGCCCCGTTAAATTGAAATGTACGTTTAAATTCAATATATATTGATTTATTTTTTAATTTTGATAAAAACTGATCAAAATGATAGAATTGGCTTATGAAACATATCCCATTGTGTTCGGAATGAGGGTATTTGGCTAGGGGCGACAGTTGTTGAGTTTCGTTTGGAGTTCGGAGCGTTAATCTTGGAATTAATAAAATAATATAATTAAATATATTATAAAATAGTATATAAGTACCCTAAAATAACTAAACCCTTGCCTATCTAGTTATTTGCCGCCGCCAATATGATTTCAATGGATGAGGCGCTCCAATTTTTTTCCTCTCGATCTTTCGATTTATTCGATGATTTCAGAAATTACAAGAACAAAAATGGAAGTGCTAAATTTGATCTTCAAATTGGAATGGGTGGGTGAATTTTTGTTGCAAGATTTGTTCGATTTAGAGCCATGAACTGCTTCCGCCTCGCCTTGAATTCTGGCACCTCCAGACCCTCGAACGGCGCGCCGTCGAGGGTGTAGGGTGGTGACGCCAAGAGCTTCAACGTGGTAGGATTCGATCTTGTTCCGGCAGCCCAAGGTGACTCACGTAGGAGGAAATCCAAATCGAGCAAATGGGTTCTGTAATCGCGTGAACCAGGAAGAAGTATTAACGGTAAAAAAGGGGATTAGCAAAATAATCGGGCAATTAATTTATTAATTACTTTATTAATTGCTCCATAATGTAATACACGTTTGTGACACCATAACTTCTTCATGCGAGTTCGAAATTCAACGATTCAAGTTATATTGCGGTCGTGGAGCCGAGAGCTTCACAACAAGACTAACCTGGTCAAATTTGGTGCGAGTTAGAATTTTAGGCACATTCAAATCCAAATAGAACCGAAATTCAGAAATAAAAGAACGGAGGAGTGGAAACAAAAGTGAGAACTCTCTCTCGCTCAATTTATTTCACAGTTATTATATACTAGGATGCAGACGGGGCTTAGAAGCCACGACACTATTTATTTTAAAGACCAGTTGATTGTTTGTTTGGATTGTGATTGTTTGATATTGTTGTACATAAAAATTATTTATATAAATATATATAAAAATTATTATGAAATGAAATTAAAATAAATATTCATTTACAAATCGGATGGTTTGTTTACGTACACTTATTTATCTGATATTGATCGGGACGATAATTTTTACACATCGCCCAACTACACAAAATAATTAACAGTATTTGTCGTTAGAAAATCCCACATGGGTATTGGGGTTATATTTGACATACACTGATCCCAATAATTTGTGGTATGTCAATCGATGGGTTGATAGACTGTATAAGCGTTATTTATTTATTTTAATGCTCATACAGTTGTAAAATGCACTCTGGATGTTGTATGAATTTTAGATTATTTATCATTATTATTGTATACATGCGATGTATGAAACCCATGTAACTGAAATTATATGGTAATTGATTGAGTCTGATTCCAGTTGAGAACTAACGAATATTTTAAAATAATATTCAGTGAATATTGAAATGTGAAGCCGTATTAAGTAGTTTAACGCCATTTTAACGCGAACGGGATTTTTTGTCGATTTTATTCATTTCATAACAAATATCGAAAAGTGATTTCAAATCTGATATTTTGAAAATATTATCATTTTAATATTATAATGATAAGGAATATTCAATTTTGATTTAAATTTGAAAATGAAATTGAAATCGGTTTAAAATGAATTTAAAATGAATTTATAATGGAATATTCAATTTTGATTTAAATTCGAAAATGAAATTGAAATCTTTTTAAAATGAATTTATAATGGAATATACAGTTTTGATTTAAACTTGAAAATGAAATTGAAATCATTTTAATATGAATTTAAAACGAATTTATAATGGAATATTCAATTTTGATTTAAATTTGAAAATAAAATTGAAATCGTGTTAAAATGAATTTAAAACCAATTTATAATGGAATATTCAAATTTGATTTAAATTTGATAATGAAATGGAAACCGTTTTAAAATGAATTTTAAAACAAAATTTTAATGGAATATTCAATTTTTATTTAAATTTGAAAATGAAATGGAAATCGTTTTAAAATGAATTTAAAACAAATTTATAATGGAATATTCAATTTTGATTTGAAATTGAAATGGAAGTGGAAATCGTTTTTTTTAAAATGAATTTAAACGATTTAAAAAATTTGTTTTAAATGGAAATCGACGATATATATATATATATATATATATATATATATATATATATATATATTATAATGGCCTGAATAGAAAGCGTCGTGCAGCGACCGTTCGCGAATTTCGACCATTAACTTGAAATTGATATTACGGGAGTTTCGACCGTCAGATTCTCCTAAAACCAAAGCAGTGAGTTCGTATCGAAAAGAGATTTCCAAAGAATACAAGAGATTTGAAATCTAACAGTTGGATTTTAAGATATGTCCAAATCAATTTCAGAAAAGGTCGCTATGGATGCAGTTCGGTGGCCGTTATTGGAAACCGAATGTACGGGCGATAATAAAATTATGAAAAATATGGAAAAATTATGTAAAATCATAATAAATGATTTGGAAAGATTCTGGATGAAAAATTCAAGTTTTGAAAAGATAAAAATGTATTTTTATCGAAATGAACTAGTTATTAACTAGAATAATAATTTAATTATTTTTAGAAATAAATAAATTGGATTTGAAATGGTTTTAAAATAACCAGAATTTTTCCAATAAATAAAATGGATTTGGAATGGAAATAATCTTCAGAATATTTCGATATTGGATTCTGTGACTATACGGATATTATTGAGGAATTTGGAAGATATATATTTATATATATATATATATATTGTTATTCCCAATACGATATTGGTTGGTTTCAGAATTTGATATTGAATATAAGCCGATATAATTTCTATTCAGAGCCTTTTGTTTGATATCAAATTGGATTTTGGGTTTATCGTGAACGGTGTCTTAAATAACACTGTTCTTAAACCCAGTTGAGAAAAGAATAAATCTTTTAATTAAGATTTAGGGAATTTTACAGATTAATTAATATTTAATTGGATTTGAAGAAAAGATTTGGATTTTGGGTTTGTCGTGAATGGTGTCTTCATTAACACTGTTCTTAAACCCAGTTGAGAAAAGAATAAATCTTTTAATTAAGATTTAGGAAATTTTACCAATTAATTAATATTTAATTGGAATTAAATAAAAGAATTGGATTTTTGGGTTTATCGTGAACGATGTTTTAAATAACACTTGTTCTTTAACCCAGTTAACAGTGAAGAATACGATTTGGAATTTATAATCTTTTAATTAAGATTAATGGAGTATTCCAAAGTAAAGATTTCCAATTTAAAATATTAAATTGGAATTGAATGGAATTCGATTTGGTAATAATCGAAGTGAGTTTCTGTGGAGGAAGACTATTAATATATATGGAATTTAAAAGTATTTGTCGTTATTCCATTTATATTATTAGTTGGATACGGAAATTGATATCGATTATATATTGATCTGTTTTCCGTGAAGATTCCATGGTTAATGGAATGTGATTTTGGGTTTATCGTGAACCGTGTTTTAAATGACATTAGTTCTTTAACCCAGTTAAAGACAGTGTCTAACATTGTATTTCGAACTGTATTGTTGATGTCTGTTAAATATACATATGTTTGGTGGCGGAGAATTTATTCTCTTGCATAACACTCTTCTCTTAGACGTACGAGCTCAGAGGTTATATATTTACAGAAATCAGTGGTACGGTGTAGATTGTCAATGTGACATGTTTGTGTTTCCAAAGTTAAATAATCATTAATAATGATTTTTGGGAAGATTAAAACTAAGTGGAGTTTTAATGAATCTTTAATTAGATTGAAACGTGAATGTGATAATTTAAATTATCAAATTTAGGGAAATTATCGTGAATGGAGTATCACCAGTTTTGCTCCAAGCGATTGTTAAATCTCTAATTAGATTTGAACGTGAAATGATAATTATTTTTTACCGACAGCACCGTGGTGTTAAATATGGAGTATACTAGTTTTTCTCCATGGGATGAATAGGTTGGGATTGGGAAAAATAAACAAATGATTACTTCGGTAAGGTTCGCTAATCCCGAATAGTTTGGAAAACCTTAATTTGGTTTAAATTGTGAAAAGAATATTTGAATAAAAGAATATTCTGGATTGGAATGAGGCATATGATGTGTTGTTATAGCACTTGATTATAAGATACGCGAGTTATTCGGAAAGACCGGGTTTAACCCATTCTGAATAACTAATACGACGGAAAGTCGAAGAGATTGAAGACAGTGCAAGACCGACGATCTTCACATCGAATGGATGGGTTGCTACTGATGCCTATGATTCGAATAACTACCTTGAAGGGGCTACAGTGGTAGCCGTCCGGACGTACTTGTTGATTGTTCGGATATGTGAGGGCCTCTCTCCTGTATTGGACATACGGGACGAGGAATAAGGTGCCTCCGGTTTCGTTCAGACCTAGAACGGACTTGTATATGGATGGTGTGTCTGACATTGTATTCCTTTATGCTGCATTCGTTGATCTCTGCTAAATATATATCTGTTTGGTGGCAGAGAATTTATTCTCTTGCTTAATGCCCTTCTTTGAGACGTACGAGCCCAGAGGTTATATATTGACAGAAATCAGTGGTATAGTATAGATTGATAGTGTGGCATGCTGAGATGTAGTGATCCAAGCTATTGTTGAAAAGCATAGCTTGATGGATGATGATCAAAGCTCAACTTTAAATACCATAACTTTGTGTAGTGTTAATTTGCGAGCCTCACACTCTGGTATGGTGATAAACTGATGGTTAGATCAATATACTTTAGAGATGAGGATAGACATCCTACGGGTTGTCATGGATTCGGTCAACCGAGGTGATACTGGGTGTGGTCGCCCCACACCATTAGGGATAGGGAACACCCCCGATTCCCAGATGGATAGAGTTAGCGGTGTTTTCCAATGCCTGGACGTAAGCCGCAGTTACTTGTTTCGTGGATATAGTGCGGATGTGCATTACGACGTTTTTTCGTGCACGGGACGTAAGCCGTTGGGTATTGCACTACGCGATAGATCTTTCGAATCAGAAGACATCATGATGAAAATCCAACTTCCAAATACGACATTTTTCGGTTTTGATTGTATACCTATATGGTGACATAGAGGGATGGGGCGCTCATGCCGTCTATGATTGATACAATTATATTTGAAGTTGATTTCTTCACTTATAGTAATAATAAAAGATTTGTTTGAAAACGTACCAAGCATATTTGGCTATTATAAGGTAAAACTATATCCTCCTGCTTGCATTGCATTGTGTGATGGGACCCGAGTCTTATAATAGCTTCATTTTTCTTTATTTGGCATTGCGTTGTTATTTTTATGCACTGGTATTCTTGGGGGTAAACCCATTCCTTGTTTTACGGCGTGGTCCCTTGAGTTACCTAACTTTAAAATCAAATTAATAACTGTTTTAGTTCTCACACCAGTCCCATGACTGAATCAGAGTTTATTGTTTTAACCTAAACTCTGGGTGCCCATATTTTCCACACGGGCAGCTAGTAGTTTTGGTTTTTCGCAGATATTTCTTTTCCAAAGATCCTGGATTTACAGCTGGAGCTATATTCGGAAAGCTATGTATCCGTATATCTCTTTTAGTTGTGTCAGTTGTTATATTCCGCTACGCATTGTATTTATACATTTTATTTCCACTGCTTTGTAATTTAAAACTCCGATATTTTCTGTTGTATATTATTTGAACTATGTTATATTCTTGTACTCTTATGTAAATTATTGTAATAACAATGAAATGTTCTTATGTTTGTGTTCTGATTTGTCATGTTCTCAATTCAATCTGGGCTTTCCCGTAAGGGTGAGTTTGGGTCGTCCCACTACATCTTCCTCTTTTTCTCAAAATCGTGCCTCGCACTAAAGGAGCACGTCTTCACTTCCCCAAACGCTACAGTTTGCGAACTTTTATGCTTCGATAACCCTCAAAACTCCTCCACCTCCAGTACCCTCACTACCCAAACCACACCGGTCATCCTTCTTGTCATGCAGTTCCTCCCCTCAATGATCATCAATAGTAGGTTGTGAACTCCTTCAGCACCGAATTCACTCAAAACCCAAGATGCGGTGCTAAACCACTTCGTTGACGTGAATTCGTGCTCAAATTATAAATTCGAAGCCTTTATCTAAATAAAAATTGAATTCTAGTTCGATCTTTCTTCCGTCGAACTCGAGTGAAAGGTATCGAACACCCCTGCACGTGTTTTGGCATGAACAAGAACTCCATACGAGTTCGATGATATAAATTTTCCATTTTCTTTTGAGTTTCCTTTGATCGATTTTGATACTGTAAAAGAAGAAATGTTTTTGAAAGGGAGTGGTTTTGATTTGTTTTCAGTGAATGGGAAGGAACAAATAGAAGATGGTGGTTGCGAACTTATAAATGAGAAAGGGAACAAATGTACATGCCAATTTAATTTGTGTTGGCTAATTTACACACACAAATTTAATTCGATTTGATTTTTAATTACAATTTGATTTCGATGCGATTTATTATTATAATATTCTCGTGAAACTTAGGCCTGAAGTTTCATGTTCAAATGACCACATACGAGCTCTGATCGTGATGAAAATTGGCACACTGTTATGATTTGACGTTCCGGACCCAATAAAATTGGTTTCGTCAAAAATTGAGATTGTTTGAAAAATGTTTATTCTCACGTTTCAAATTAAATCGATAAAAATATAATTTAAATTCAAAATAATCAACTCCTCGATAATAAATTATTATTTTTGTTTCTACTCAAATAGAATTTATATTGATCATTTGAATCGTTTTGATTCAGTTTTAACTTCAAATTCAGTTATCTATCGTTTCCCTATTACGATTATTCGATATATTCAAAATTAAATCGTACTTCGATTATTAAATTGATAAACTCCATATAAAAGTAGTTTGTATTTCCAACTCAACATTTAAAACAATATTAAATGATCAAAATTATTCGACCAAAAATCCAAGTCATTACATTCTTCTCCCCTTAAAAGAGTTTCATCCCCGAAATTACTAAGGTAGGAAAAATGCTATGAACTCATTAAATTTTCAAAATCCACTTATGTCCAATTGACACTCATGTTCCTGCATATCTTATTTCATTTATATTGCACTCCATATATGCTCACAATTATTTTTTTCGAATGACTTACAATCAGTACATTCACATCCAATTCATACGCATTCAAATTCATTCGATTAGTAACTAATCAATTTATTTACTACGCTTACGACAAATGGTTCTTTTATGCATATTTGGTATTATACGGTTAAAAAAATAGCCACTTATTCTCTAGCTAAATTTCAATTGATTCCAGATTAATTTATTCATTTCAATCCGTTTAACTTACTTAGGTTAAATTTAAATTCCAACATTTAAATTCCTGGGTTTTTGTTTCAAACCCTTTAGAAATCACATAAATATATACCTATATTTATAACCATCTCAAATTAAAAACATTTGAATAGGGCCTATTATGGGACATACAATGCATTACAGACGTATGATCATTATGCTTCAACCGGGTTATTCTATTCCACCTCTTATAGAGAAAAGAACTTAAAGCAAAATACTTAATAATACGACGATACATTTATACAAAACTTCTACCCCGAGCACACGTAATAAAGCCATAGATAGAAAGCTGAAATCCAAATCCACAAAATAATTTGATCTATGGACAACACCATTGTGGTAAAGGTCGTAATGCCAGAGGAATCATTACCGCAAGACATAGAGGGGGAGGTCATAAGTGTCTATACCGTAAAATCGATTTTCGACGGAATGAAAAAGACATATCTGGTAGAATCGTAACCATAGAATATGACCCTAATCGAAATGCATACATTTGTCTCATACATTATGGTGATGGCGAGAAAAGATATATTTTACACCCCCCAAAACAACTTGTTTCCCCAAATAAATTTCTGTTAGAAATTTTTAGTATGGCAGCAATCCATCACTTAGAAACTCCAAATGAATAACAATGATGCTGCAGTCATCATTAGAATTATTTTCCATTAACTGAAGCGAGTTCAATGCTTTATCACTTTCAAAATCCATTCAAAATGATTTTCATTCAAAAATTCCTTAAAGTAATGGTATATTACTTTATATTCTTTCAGAAGAATATTTTTCTAAACATTCGGGATTAAAAATTCCAGATGCTGATTGAATTCAATTTTAGTTCATCTTACTTGTATATATTATTCATATACAAATTTTATTTGGTTAGGTATATCTGTTTTAATTTTATAATCTCATTTGATTATAATACCAACCAACACATCAATATACCATAATAATTTCGAAAAATTATTCTTTTCATATCAAAATATAAGTTTGGGTAAAATTATTTTATTTACCCTTTTTAAAACAATATCATGTCGAATTTCTCTATCCGAGTGTTTAGAGACTCTTATCGACTCATGGCGTCCTACGGTTGAACCAAAATTCATACATCACTCAACAAACAAACCAACATAAAATAAAACAACTCTTATATCAACTCAAAGATTCACTCTCTCATACATATACACTCAACTCATTCTAGGGAACCACTGACCTCATCTAAAAAGTAAACCCCCACCAAAGCCTAGGTATTCACTCAACCTAAGCTTTGATACCAACAGTAAAGGCCCGAAAATTTGTACCATCTGAATTGACTAAATACAACACACATCCAACTTAAATTGCACAGAAATGCGAATCATTATGGGTAAAGAAGAAAAAGGTAGAAGAAAAAATAGAAACAACCACACATAATCTCACATCGCAGCGGAATATAATATAGTAAATATATATATAAAAGCTTTTAAATACAAAATTTGGTACCATTATACATACATCATCAGAGTACAACACAACACTTTATAGCGGAAATAAACAATAGGTAACTAACACTGAAGCCTCTTGCTCAAAGCTCCTCCAAGGGTATCTGTAAACACCTGAACTACTACCCGTATAAGTTTGGGCACCCAAAAGTTTAGGGTAAAAATAAACAAAATAAACTCTGGATCAGTCATAGGGAGGACGTGAGTAAACTCTAATCACTTGATTACTATGAACATCCTTTATAAAGAAAAGATAATCGTAAGACTGATCCACACATGAACATGGATGGTTTTTATCTTACAACAACCCTAAATATTCTGTAAAAACCCGTAACCTCCCCGTAAAGGAAAGAGCGGATAGTTCGAGAACAAGCCACAACAGAACGCAGACGGAAGAACATTTCATTGTATATTACAACAATACCATCAGATTACAAGAATATACAGAGTATAAATGGATAAACACAGAAACATCAGAGATTTAAATTACATTTAAATACATCGCAGTGGAAAATAATACAATACACAACTAGAAGAGTTATACGGATAAAAAGCTTTCCGGATATCGTTCCAGCTATAAACCAGGATCCTGTGAATATAAATCTGCAAAACCAAAACTACCAGCTGCCCGTGTCAAAATAGGGGCACCCAGAGTTTAGGTTAAAACAATAAACTCCAGGTCAGTCATGGGACTGGTGTGAGAACTAAAGCAGTTATTAATCTTTATTTTTAAAGTTAGGTAAATCAAGGGACCACGCCGTATAACACGGAACAGGTTTCCTCCCAAGAATACCAGTGCATAAAACAAAAAGTGCAATGCTAAATAAAGAAAAATAAAGCTATTATAAGACCCAGTTCCCATCACACAATGCAACGCAAGCCGGAGGATAGGGTTTTTACCTTATAATAGCCAAGAATGCTTGATACGTTTAAAACAAATCATTTGATACTATCATAAGTGCATAGTGTATAAAACAATCTTCAAATCATAAGTATCAATCATAGACGGCATAAGCGCCCCATCCCACTATGTCGCCATACTAGGCTCAACAAATAAAACCGCAAATGTCACGTATTTGGAAATTGGATTTCCATCTATGAACCGAGGCAAAAGATAGTCCTCAACCGATTCGAGACTCTCTAGCCCGAGCCTTAGGTCAGAGCTCGAGTGACCTTGGAGCGACAGGGCCGGTCCACCGATGTGGGTTAAACTTAAATCCTGAACACCGCGTTTCCCCGCCCTTTGGGGCGTAAATGAGCCAACGAATGACTCCATCGGACCCGGATCGTCCGATCAAACCGAGGCGCCTCGCAACAGCAACAACCACACAGGTGAAAAGTATATAAATGTCAGGGCTGGTAGCTCACTGACACCACCCTAGCTAGAAAGAAACGCATGCCCTCCCTGAGGTCTTTCTCCCGTTTTTGGTTCACAACCGGGGTGCGAGGCTCGCGAATCAACGCTACACAAAGCTATGCCACACAGGCCTTGCTTTGATCATCATCCACAAGACTTTGCTTTTCAACAGAAGCCTTGATCAATTGCCACTTAGGCATGCCACACAGGCAATTCACTCCATGCGATTGATATCCATCAATATATAACCCCTGAGCTCGTACGTCTCAGAGAAGGGCGTTAAGCAAGGGAATAAATTCTTCGTCGCCAAAACAGATATATATTTAATAGAAATCAATCACACAGACTAAAATCCAATGTCAGACACACAGTCCATTTACAAGTCCGTTCTGGGTCTGAACGAAACCGGAGGCACCTAGTACCCCGCATATCCATCGATCTCCAAGTACGTCTGGACAATCACCAACTGTTTCCATCTTCTTGGGTGTACATCCCAATCAAGATCATCAGTAATCACCCAAACGACGTGAAGACCTCCAGTCTTCGACCACCGTCTTTATCTTCGACTTATCGTCGTATCAGTTATCCAGAATGGGATAAACCCGGTCTTTCCGAATAACTCGCGTATATTTAAGTAAGTGTTACACAAACACAACATACACCTCATTCCAATTCATCAGTCACTAACCGTAAATTAACAAGAGAATAATTCCCCAAATATTAACCCCAAAGGCCGAAACCAACATCAGATCAATATCTAGAAAACCATTCTGCTTAGCTAACCGACAGTTGGTTTCTAAATTTCACATTCATAGGGAAAGATTACCATTAATTTTATCAAAGATAAATTCTTTAATTTATTCTTTAATCTATTTTTGAATATCAATTCAAACTAGTCGGGATTAACGAACCTTACCGAAGTAATCATTTGTTTTAATTTCCCAATCCCAACCTATTCATCCCATGAAGTAAAACTGGTAATACTTCATATCTAACACCACGGTGTTATCGGTAAATTCAATTACCATTTCACGTTCAAATCTAATTAAAGATTTAACTATCTCCTGGAGCAAAACTGGTGATACTCCATTCTCGATCATTTCAATCTAATTAAAGATTCATTAAAACTCCACTTAGTTTTAATCTTTAACTGGGTTAAAGAATCAGTGTCATTTAAAACACGGTTCACGATAGACCCAAAATCACATCACATTTCAATCAGTTCCTAATCATAAATTAGCAAGTGAGCAATTCCCTAAGTATTAACCCCGAAGGCCGAAACCAACATCAGATCAATACCCCAGAAACCGTTCAACTTAACTAATCTCCAGTTTGTTTCTGATTTTCTTATCTCCTTTGGGTCTAAGAACAATATTATTGAAGATACCGTTCACGACAACCCAAAATCACATTTCATTAATTATCGGGTTAAAGAACAAGTGTTATATAAAACACTGTTCACGATAAACCAAAAAATCAATACCAATTCAATTACAAATAAATATTATTTAATTGGTACACTTCATTAAATCTAAATAAAAAGATTTAATCTTTTCTCAACTGGGTTTAAGAACAGTGTTAATGAAGACACCATTCACGACAAACCCAAATCACATTTGATATTAAATACAAGGCTCTGAATAGAAAATATACCGGCTTATATTCAATATCAAATTCTACGACCAACAAATATCGTATTGGAAATAACGATATATATATATATATATCTTTCAAATTCCCATAACAATATCTGTATCATCACGAAATCCAACATCGAAATATTCCGAAGACAATTTCGATTCAAATCCATTCCAATATAATTATTGGAAATTCTGGTTATTTTCAAAACCATTTCAAATCCAATTTATTTATTTAAAAATAAATAGAATTATAATTCTAGCTCAAGACTAGTTCATTTCGATAAAAATCTATTTTTATCTTTTCAAATATGGAGTTTTTCATCCCGATTCTTTCTAAATCATTTCTTATGATTTTACACAAATTATTACTATTTTTAATAATTTTATCAAGGCCCGTACAGTCGATTTCCATCAACGGCCATCGAACTGCACTTACAGCGACCTTTTCCAAATTTGATTTGGACATAATTCCAAATCCAACTGTTAGATTTCAAATCTCTAATATTCGTTAGAAAGCTCTTTTCGATACTAACCCAACGGTTCCGGTTTCAGGAGAATCCGACGGTCGGATCTCCCGTAATATCCGTTCGAAGTCAATGGTCGAAATTCGCGAACTGCCGCGGCGCGGCGCGTTCTATTCAGGCCATTATATTATATATATAATATATACTTCGTCGATTTCCTTTTCAAAACGATTTTTAATTCAATTTCAATTCGTTTTCAATTCAATTTGAATTTCAAATTTACTCAATTTCAATTCAAATTCAATTCTATTCAATTTGAATTCAAATTCATTTCAAAACGATTTCAATTCTATTTCAATTCTATTCGAATTCATTTCAAAAAGATTTCAATTCTATTTCAATTCTATTCGAATTCATTTCAAAACGATTTCAATTCTATTCGAATTCATTTCAAAACGATTTCAATTCTATTCGAATTCATTTCAAACCATTTCAGTTTATTTCGAATTTCAAATTAGTTCAATTAAATTCGAATTTCAATTTACTTTAATATTCACTTCAGTTTGAATAAAATCGATATAAATATCGTTCACGTCAAAATGGCGTTAATCTATCAACGCGGCTTCATATATTTCGATTTTCAAATATTCTATTTCAAATATTTCTATTTTTCAAAACTGAAATGAGGCCCGATCAATTACCATATAATGTTAATTATATGGATTTTCTACAACACATGTATACAATGACAACGATGAGTAATCAACCATCATCCAAAGTGCATTCTACACTGTATAAACATCAAATATAAATATTCAACGCTTATAACAGCCTGTCAATCAATCGATCGACATACAACTAAACAATCGGGATTAGTGTACGTCAAATATCATCTCAATACCCGTGTGGGGTTTCAAACAATCAAACACCGATTTTATTTGTGCAGTTGGGCGATGTGTAAAATTTATCGTCCCAATCAATATCAGTCAAATGTGTGTATATAAACAAATCATCCGATTTGTTTATTTTTATTTCATTTCATATACACGTTAAAATTTTTATGTTTAACTATAAAACATTTTAACTATATAAATATTGTATTTCATTTCACATCACATCACATCACACAATCAACTACACAGCAAAATCGAACAAACAAGCATACAAGCCGTCCATGGTCTGTGGACGACGGGTGTCGGGTGCTACTAAACACCGTCTGCATCCTAGTATATATATATATAACTAGAAAATTAAATTAAAGAGTGAGAAATTCTCACATCTTAGCTAATCCAATACCTCGACTCTTCTTATGTAGAAATCTTCGTCGTTCTTGCCTCTTGTCACTTTCTTTGCCCGTATTCTCTACATATGTAAAAATCACATTTTTACTTCGCTATTCAATATATAAAAATCGAATTTTTACTTCGCTATTCAATATATAAAAATCGAATTTTTACCTCGCTATTCAATATATAAAAATCGAATTTTTACTATGCTATTCAATATATAAAAATCGAATTTTTACTATGCTATTCAATATATAAAAATCGAATTTTTACTATGCTATTCAATATATAAAAATCGAATTTTTACTATGCTATTCAATATATAAAAATCGAATTTTTACTATGCTATTCAATATATAAAAATCGAATTTTTACTTTGCTATTCAATATATAAAAATCGAATTTTTACTATGCTATTCAATATATAAAAATCGAATTTTTTATTCTTTTATATTATAAAAATCTGACATTTTACACTTTTAAAAAAATCCGACCTCTTACTAAATTAAAAATCCCATTTAAAATAATGCCACTACTAAATAAAATAAAAAGAATAGAAAATTATATATACTTACAGTAAAAATTTCTGGATCGAGGGGGGGTGATGTGGCAGCTGGCGGAGGTCCAAGGGAGGGGAGAGAGTGGCGGCGTCGGCGGAGAATGGGGGGTGCGGCGATGCGGTCTCCGGCGAGGTGGCTTTCGTGGGAGGATTAGGGCTCACGTCGCTGACTGGAGAGAGGAGAAGCAAGGGGGAGGGAAGAGGAGGGGCGTGGCGGTCAGAAGAGGCGGGGGTAGGCTGAGCGGAGGCGGCGAGGGCCGGGGGGCTTTTGAGGAGCGACGGGCTTTTGAGGAAGAAGGAGGCGTGGTTTACCGAGTTGACCAAAGAAATGAATTTTGACCAATAAAAACTCTGACCTAGGGTTATATATTATTTTAGTCAAAAAGGTTAATTTTTATTTCGAACACCAAAACGAACCCAACGACTGTCGCCCTTAGCTAAATACCCCCATTCCGAACACAATGGGATATGTTTTGTAAGCCAATTCGGCCGCTACGATCAGTTTTCATCGAAATTAAATATAAATCATTATATTGAATTTTAAACGTACATTTCAATTTACCGGGGTCACATACGGATCCTAAAAATTCCCGAAAAATATTTTCTAACTTTGTATTGACGTTACAGTCCTAACAAAAGTAGTTTCGTCAAATTCTGAGACCATTTGAAAAATGGCCATTTTCCAGTCGATTAAAATCAACTAAAACTGGTCAAACGCGTTTTCCTTTGCCACTCTCACATATTGATTCGAAAAATTATGAAATTTGAAACCTAGCAATAATTTGACATCACGGATCCAACAAAAGTGGTTTCATCAAAATCCGAGGCCGTTTGCAAAATTCCCATTTTTAAGGGCCTGAATTCCATAGCGACTATTCAGAATTTTCAACTGGACATATCTTTTGATTCCCGCTATGAAATTTCAATTTTTCAGATTCGTTGGAAAGATATTTTCAATTAGATTCAAATATTTTTGGTTTCACTAAAATCCGGTTTATTTTGCACCCGGTATGTTCAATTGAAGTTTGAAATCGAATTATCGAACTACCGCGCCATTTTCAATTCCTTTTATATTTATAAATAATTATTTATACTCTATCGTCGATCTATATAACTATATACGATTGAATTTTATTCAAAAGAAATTTTCTCGTCGATATTATTTAAAATAACTCATTTTAAATAATCAAAATTCGCTAAAATTGCAAAAATAAATTTTTTAAATTGGCCCAGATTTCCGGGTTATTACATATTCTTTATATCAACACTATTCTGATATCATAATGCTGTTTAATCAAATCGATAGCAATCCAGCAGAACACTTGCATCTCACTCTCCACAAACATAGCATACAATCAAAATCCGCGGGCGCTTATTGGAGAACGGATTTCCAACTATGATAAGGTATGAAACCACCTTCCAATAATATATCTCCAGATAGGAATACAATGGGCTCAACAAGAGCATCTTGCAACCCGACCACACATGATCGTCCACTCATTTCGCCCTAGTGTACCGAATGTATTATCACCAACGGTTGTGATCAACAACCGTTTCCGAAAGCATATAGCAGCGGTAGAATAAGAAGCAATTGTATTTTCTCTAGATCGGGTGATAATACACCCTAATGGTTACGATCCACGTAGCCATGCTACCTGCCCGATTTTTATCATCTTTCCGGTTGATGAGGCTTGTGACTACGATTACCTTTTTGGTCATCATATTCACTTTGAATGACACATTATCAGATGCGTCAATTACTAATTGATTTGCACAAGTGTACACTGGGTGTTAAGCTAAGAGAAGTTATTCTCTTCGTCACCATACATGGTATATTTGTAAAAACCAACGTACGTAATCATTGGAAATACTCTGTCAAACACTCAACTGTACAAGTTCATTCTGGGACTGAACAAAACAGAAGGCACTATTTCCATTAACCCATCTTAGGCAATTGTTACCTATGATTAACAGAAAAAGCCTTTGCGCTTTTACTCCATTTTCGATTATCTTCAATATAATCTTATTTGCAATGCTTATGCCAATACAGAGTGTTTTCGGATAATAAAAAGTCCAATCGATCTCTCTATATTGACCATGATAACATTTAATTGGCCAGAATTTCGATAGTCGGTTATTTAACTATCGAAGTAACAAACGTTCATCCAAATCCCTATTTCCAAAAGGAAATACTATTGATTTGCACCAAACAATCCCTGAGCCATTTTCTAATTAATATTTCATTAATTAAATTCTTTTCCCAATTCATCTCAAATATTCTTATCGGTATATTTTTCAAAACTGCTTTGGCCTCTCAAGATATTTGGAAAACATTTCCAAATTCCTATCAACTCTTATTTTCTATACTTCGAAAATATTCCTCATTTTATTTGGAAATCATTTCCAAATCACATTTTCTTGGGTTAAAACGAATAGTGCGTAAAACATCGTTACAACAATCCAGAATACTACATTTAACTAACTATATTTAAATCTCGCATTAAATCTCAATTTTTTCCTTTTCGGAAATCATTTACTATTACAATACTGTTATAGCCCATGCTTTTCTATTTTCAATGAAAAGCATTTATTACAACACGTTAAACTCTATTAACCAATTTGGTTCCAAACTCTATATATAATCGATAAATCGATTTTAGTTATCAATTTTTCTTATAATTTTTCTATGCCCTTAAAATTTTAGAAAATTTTGTTAGTGTCTTCTTTATACGGCTCAATCGATACAACTACAAATTGTCTCTCTTGGCCCTTTTCATTCAAAAAGAAAATCAAAGATCTAAGCGGCTTGCCCAATAGGCTCATAAAAATCTCATAATGAATTAAATATGTACCTCTTTTGTTGGGCATTCAATTTATCTTCTTCCATTAGCTTCATTCCATGCCTGTTTAACACATATTCATCAACCTCCAATTTATTTCAAATCAATCCAATCATTCTTAACTCAATTCGCAAATTTCTTCTCTAATTAACTCTTTTGCCTAATCCATTTTAGTTTGAACATATCATGTATGTATGTGTGTGTGTGTGTATATATATATATATGTATTACACAAGTCGAATTCCATTTCTAACTAGGGTTCCATATTCAACTTCAAATTTTAATTCATAAATCCAATTCACTTATCCCTAGTTAAGTCTGATAAAAAACTCCATGAACTAATTACTTTTCTGATTAGTTAACTTTATTCAATAATTAAAAATCTGATTATAGTTTCAAAAATCAACCTATTTACCCCACTTGAGTTCTAGTTTTTTTATAACTCAAGTCTAGATTTTACTAATGGAAATTTTAGTTTTATTCGCTTAAAATCCTTTTATTTTATTCAATAAATCGTTATGGTTTATAAATGATTATTCCATGTTTTATGGAAATTTGATTTTGACATAACTTAAACTCTATAAGACAAAATCCATATTTTTCTCTTTCATTAGAAAATTATTATTCAGGAGTTCCGTATGATTCTTGTTTCAAAGAATTCCGACTTATACTGAGTTCTGTAAATTTAATCAAAGTTCGAAATGCAAAACTACGTTTATTAAATAAACGTTAAAACTTCGTTTATTAAATAAATTCCAACCTCATTCTTCAATATATTAAAATTAATTAAGCCATTTTTTCAAATCTAACATAAGATTTCCGATTATCCTAAATCGTCAATTATTTTGTTCAAGATTCATCACCTGGTTATAAAATTTTTTCATAACTCAATTTTTAATATTAAATTCCAATTCCCTTGAAAATAAATTATTTTATAAAATTCGATATAAGCTAATTTCAATTATAAATCTCTTGGACCTATCTCAATCCTGTTTATATTTCAAATTCCAGAATAGAATCTATCGTTTGTTTTTTGAAACGATTTACATTTCTCTTTACATTCATACTTGAATATATAATTCCAAATTATCCAATGATAATTATCCCAGTTTATTTATAAACATCATTTATAAATTTACTTCCTTGTTTTATACATTAAAACAAGTTTCCATTTCAAAATCCATTTGAAATTCAATTCCTATTTTGGAAAAATAAATTTCCTTTTTAAATCTCAAATTTTCTTTTTCTTTTACATTCAAAAATATTTTGTTACTATAAACTTATATATAAACATAAAACCTATTTTCATATTTTTAAATATTGGAAATATTTAATTTTAAATTAAAGTTTCTACTAATTAAAATTCAAATATCTTTTCTAAGAATAATTTATTTTTATAAATTCGACATAGACGAATTCCAATCATAAATCCGTATGGATTTATTTCAATTCAATTTACATTCCGAATATCGGAATAGATTTCATAGTTCCCGTTTTCGAAACGATTCCCAGTTTCCCTTCTAAACTCATTCTTGAATTCAAATTTCCAACAATCATAATTATTTCCCTTCTTTTGTAAACATCGTTTATAAATCCACTACTTGTTTTTATTATTAAAACAAGTTAGTTTTTTCTAGCCCATTCGAAATACAAATTGTATTTTGAGTTTTTTTTTTCCTTTCAAACTCAATTTCTTTTCCTTTAATTTGAATATATTTTTATTTATTTAAATACCAATATTTTAGGATTAGTACTTTACAAACATTAAAAACACCCAATAATCAATCATATATTATTTATCACATCATATAACATTATATATGAAAGCAACAATTTAATTGTTGAGGAATCCAGTTGGATCCCTCCAACCTGTTTTTTCTGCATCCACAGATATTAGCCAATATAAACAATACCAATCCTGCTCTAAGGCAGGATACCGTGACATATAAGGTTATCCGCTATTATGCGGGGCGCATAGGGTCTCATTCGCTAAATAAAATTGCGGGAATATCCAGCTACCAAGCCTAAATATAACTAATATATATAATAGCCACGATTGATCAATAATCCATCAGTGCATCAAAACAACCAGTAAACAACATATAAAAATTATACACTAGATAAAAATTCATTTATGATAAATTATAAATGAACCAAAGAGCTAGTTTATTCACCTTGATTTCTAATTTGCCGAATATCCCAATTCAAATTAAATCGAATCATTCGATTTAAATTAAATTTCAGTCAACTCTGGTTGACTTCAAATAAATTCCAAATTGTAAGTCAGTAATTACGAATCCAAATACCCTACTTCACGGTTTTCCAACCTTGTATAAATTAAATACATTGCATTATCAAAATTTTGATTATACAAAAATTAAAGGAATTAACTAAATTAGATATTTAATTATACCTTAATCCACGTTTAACTACTCTTCCCATTTCAAAAACACAGATCGCCGGAACCCCCCTCTTTCACCATTACTGTGTATACCAGCTCCTTCATCTTCCTCTTTTTCTCAAAATTGTGACTAAGACAAAAAAAAACCGACTTCACTACCCCAAACACTAAAAGTTGTGAACTTTTATGCTTTGTTAACCATCAAAACTCCTCCACTTCCAGTACCCTCACTACCCAGACAACTCCGGTCATCCTCCCTGTCACGCGATTCAACCCCTCTACGATCAGCAGCAGTAAGTTGTGAACCCCTTCAGCACCGAATTCACCCAAAATCCAAGACATGGGGCTAAACCCCTTCGTTATCGTAAATTCATGCTCAAATCATAAATTTGAAGCCTTTATCTAAAGAAAAATTGGATCCTAGTTCGATCCTTCTTCCGTCAAACTCGAGTGAAGGGTATCGAACACACCAGCGTGTGTGTTGGCACGAAGAAGAACTCCATACGAGTTCGATGATATAATTTTTCCATTATTATTTTCCATTTTCTTTCGAGTTTCCTTTGATCGATTTTGATACTGGAAGAGAAGAAATATTTTTGAAAGGGAGCGGTTTTGATTTGTTTTCAGTGAATGGGAAGGAACGAATAGAAGAGGGTGGTTGCATACTTATAAACGAGAAAGGGAGCAAACCTACACGCCAATTTAATTTGTGTTGACTACAGTACACACACAAATTTAATATGATTTGATTTCGATGCGATTTATTATTATAATATTCTCACGAAACTTACGCCTGAAGTAATTCATATTTAAATGACTACATGCGAGCTCCAATCACGATGAAAATTGACATACTATTATGGTTTGACATTCCGGACCCAATAAAATTTGTTTTGCCGAAAACCAAGGTCGTTTGAAAAATCTTTATTCCCACGTATCAAATTAAATTGATAAAAATATAATTTAAATTCAAAACAATCAACTCCTCGATAATAAATTATTATTATTATCGTTTCTATTCAAATATAATTTATATTGATCATCTGAATCGTTTCGATTCAGTTTTAACTTTGAATTCAATTATTTATCATTTTCGTATTACGGTAATTCGATACATTCGAAATTGAATCGTATTTCGATTATTAAATTGATAAACTTCATGTAAAACTCATCTATAACTTCAGCTCAACATTTAAAACAATATTAAATCTTCAAAATTAATCGACCAAATATCTGAATCGTTGCAATTATCAAATCTTGTGAATAAGAACGCTTACATCTTTTTATGTTATTTATGATATCCCTATTTTATTTTGTTCACACTTTTAGGTGTGCCCAGACACTTACCTTTTTTATGACACTAGAACTACTGTTTTATTTATTTCTCTTTCGCTTATCAATTGTGTTATTGATCACTACAGCACACCAGACTTTTTGTCTGACATAATTTTCCTTTTCTTCCCCTAGGCTCACATGGAAGAAGTGTGTAGCTTGAACTGCTTAATTGGTTTTTTCTTGGAAGACTCTTGTAGAGATGTACTGTATTTTTGTTTTTCTCCGCGGTTTATATGTATTTTTTTTGGCTATTTGGTGATACTATTATTTTTGTAATATGATATTGCCATTATGACTGAGATTTGGGATATGTTATTTTAAGACAATTGGGTTTGGTTGAAATAATAAGAATGCCTTTGTTATTTAATGTAAATTGTCTTCTTCTTCTACTGTAATTATTTTTTATGTGTTGTGAAATCTTAATCTCTATAATGTTTACTGTCTTTATACCTATAATGTTTCATATTTCTTAATGAAATTCTATATTATGATAACGTTACGGAGTGTGGGGTGTTACATTTATTCCCGTTATGGCTTTTTGGACATCCGTTGAATTGAATCCACTAAGAGCTTTAATTGCACAAGCTGACTACGGCGGAACCTCCTCACATGATAATCAGGATAACCTATCAGATCTAAGTGGGCAAGCGTCTACACCACATCTAAAATCATAGGATCAATGCGAAATATCTTAACAAACTTCCACCTTTGAACGTCCCCAACAGAGGTCATCGCAAAAAATCATCCGTTCATCTTCTCATTGAAGTGATCGGTCAGAACTAGAAACGGTGGAGCCGTAGGCGTCATAGCCTTGATAGATGTTGCACATTTAGGTGGGCTTGTGAAGTCTCACCTGCTAGTCACCTGATCGTCGTAAAGAGATGCGACTACAGCTGTTAGCTGTTGTGAAGGAGGCACAACCTATGGAGGTGCACCTGGAGGTATCTCATGCTGGTAGTTGTCATTTCCTATGCACCCATCAAACATTTCGTCCCACTCCCCAAATTTAAAAGGAGCATTCATCCTAAACCTCTTATACCTATGCACAACATTGTTCCACCTGTCTAATCCATTTAGATAATTCTGCTTTTCATGTCACTCTCCGTCTGGAATCTGCAATAAACCGTCTCATGCTCTCCATTAACCGCTTGAGGTTGTCCCATTTATTCTTCATTTGCGTTTTTGATTGGTTATCATCGAATCTTTCGTTGAATTTCCCCACGACAACTGTTAAAAATGAGCGGTAAATGTCACGTAAGCCAAGGTTGCTTACGAATATGTCAATGAACGCGATTATGCATTCATTCGTCCAGTTAGCAATAGAGATAGATGAAGTAACCATAGGTCTGAAACGATGAAATTTCAAAGTATTCAGAAAGTCACGAAAAAAAAAAAAAAAAAAACTATTTTCCAAAATTAAAAATATGCATAAACATAAAGAAAATTACTCAACAAATGACGATTCGAAGCTCAAAAAAATCAACCAAGGGGAGGATTTGCTATGTCCCATGTTGGGTGGGAATGGATGGAAGCGGAGAAAGGAAATTTGTGGCCACCGGATGATATTCCACCGTTGGCTCAATTGATCGGATGGCCTCCGCGAGCGGCCCCTACGTTCCTTATATGTTTTTCATACCTTTTTCGATTGTTTTTCTTGCGGATGTAAAAGACAGTGTTCTTCTTGATCAGATAATCAGTAAGTACACAAGACCATCCATAGAATTACTAAATATATTCTTTTTAAGTTCAAATAGACATCCATGACAATATAAGCAAGCATGCCTCTTTTTCTAGTATATTTCATTCTAAGGAGGCGACTTATGCAAGCAATATACATATAGGGAAAGGGGAAGGTAAGCTCCCTCCAAACTTTGCAAACTGTGCAACCAATTCATGCAGTGAATACGTTCCAGTAACTAATGTGATTGTTCGCTGAATCATTTTGCCTATTCCATACAATAAGAGAAAATATAACCGGAATCCTTCAAAAGCTAATTTGATTTAGAATCTCAATAAAATTTGGACCAAGTGCGTTGAAATAAATCATTTGCTTGCATGCACTTTCTAAGTGTGCTGGAAAGAGATTGAAGCATTTTGTTCAGTACAGAATCATATTGAATGATCCCCACAACATATCCAAAGAAATTAACAAAACCTGGAAATACAGGAGTATTACTGATACATCAAAAATTAAACTAACATAAAACCGAATTAAGAAAAATGTTTTAACCAAGTCGTAAGCAAAATAACCTGGTTCTACCGAGCACTTCGACTTTATCCAGCGAAACAAATAACAACCATAGTTATATCTCCAATAGCAAAGAATAATTGCTACGCATCTACGATCACTCTCTTACCTTTCTTGGACTCGTGTGAAACATTCCCTGCTAGTATCCTTGATAAGCTATCCGCTTGTCGCGTCTTCCCTTGCTCGTTGAGACTCTTAATAACAGCTTCACATCCTTTCATGTCGATAACTCCTCCTTTAGCTTTTATCTTACAAAGTATCGAGTAAGCAGGCATTATTTTATTATTTTTGTAAAGCGTATCGAGCAATTTGTCGTAGCTTGAGAAATCAAAGTCCAAATTCCTTTCCAGACCAAAATCAACCAATTTGATAGCCGGAACTGTTTTGTTGCCTTCACAAAGAGAGACAACCAAGCCATCCAAATCTGGAGTCACATCGTTCTCCAGCATTAGATTGATACGACCTAAAGCTTCTTCGTCGTGTCCTCTCATGAAAAGCGCTTCAAGAATCTTTTGAACAATGTCCATGTTTCCCTTGACTCCTTTCTCTATCATATTCTTCATCACTCTGCTAGCTGTTTGCACTCGCCCATCATCAAATAATGCAACCATCACAGAACGGAACAGCTCCTTTGTTGGCATGTGTCCTTGCTCGATCATTCCATCCAGTACGGTTCTAGCATCCGCTGGCTCGCCCTTATTCAAGAAACTCTCAACAAGCAGAACATAAGCATCAGCATCAGACTTAACTCCACGTCTAGTCATGATGCTCAAAATCTCAAATGCAGACTCGGGATTCCCTTCTTTGGCATGTCCTCTAATCAAATTATTGAAAGCAATCTTATCATCCACACCTCTCTTCATCAGCTGTCTAAACAAAGTCTCCGCTTTCGAAGTCAAACCGTTATCACACAAATACTCAATCATCGGATTATACGCCGAAGGTTCTAAAGGAGCACTATCAAATGGTGCCAACACTTTCCTCTCAAGAAGCTCGTCTACTATCTCAACCGCTGTGCTGTACCTATCACCCCTACATAATCCTTCAATTATAAGACCATAATACTGAGAATCAAGTCTGACTCTGAACTTATCCATTGACTTGTGAACTTCAACTACACCATCCAAATCACCTGATTCAAGCATGCTAGCAATCAATCTAAAAAAGACTGATTTATTCTTGTCTCTTGGTGTGACCTTCTTTTCTGCCATTTCATCAAATATCTTCTTTGCTTCCCCGACCCGCTCCACGTCATCACAAAGCCATGGCATCAATGATGCATAGCTCCTCTCACTCAGTTTCATCTCCTTCTTCTTCATCTCATTAAACAAACTCAACCCTTCATCGATCTTACCACTTCCCATATACCCTTTGATCATCAGATTATAACTAACCAGATTTGGTTCCAAACCAACACTCCTTATCGACTCCCAAATCTTCTCTGCTTCATCAATCTTGTTGGCCCTAACCCATCCATTTAAAATCATATTGTAAGTCACAATGTCTTCCCCTAAACCCTTATTTTTCACATCTTCAAAGAACCTTCTTGCTGTCTCCATCTTCTTCGACAAGCTAAAACCCCAAATTAAAACATTATAAGTTGACAAAGCAGGAGTCACACCCTCCTTCACCATAAAATTGAACACCCTCTTAGCCATCATAGTCCTCCCATTCTTTAATATCGCTTTGAAAAACACATCGTATGTCAAAACTGTACGCTCAACCCCAATATCTGGCATAACTTTGAACATTTTCACAGCCTCTTGAGGAATCTTTTTATCTCCATACCCAGCTATAAGGTCAGCCAGCATTTGTTCAGTAGGCTTCAGGTTCCGCTTCGGCATGTCTTCGAAGATCATACATCGGGCATGATTGAGCATCAAATTGTTGGTCAAAATATTAATAATCAATTCATATGTCTGTTGATCATGAACAAATCCAGTTTTTTCAACCCAGCGAAAAAACCTGAGGGCCTTCTCTGGGGAGCGTTTGGCAGTGGAGGTGATTATACGAGAAACAAGAGGTGTGGTAAAAGAAGGTATCATGTTCCGAACGGAATTCTGAAGCCTGGTTGTCCATGGGCGGCGGAGGACAACTCCGGCGACTTCTTTGGCGAGCATAGATGTGGGATCGCGTCGAAGCGGGCGAGTATTAGTTTGAAGTTCAGGTTCGAGCTCAGATACAACTCGAATAGGCTCCGGTTCGTGATCTGACACCGCATTGATTGGGAGCGAGTCAGTGAGGGTGGACAAGGTTCGCAGATTGGGGATGAAGTTTGTCGGATTCCTAAATAAGGGTAGGATTCTTCTGCGGGTAACAGCAGTGGACAAGAGTGAGGCCATTGCGATGTTTTGGGATTGATGGGTTCGCGTTCAAGGTCACTCCAAGTTGGTGTGAAATTTCTGAATGGATCACCTACCAAATGACTTGACTTTCGGAAACCCTAAGCTGAGTGGGAGATGACAGAAAGTACTGACTTGGGGTCAGCTATTTCCCGAAGACCAAATTATCCGTCTAAATTTTCACCCTAGGTTAATTTGCCGTTTTGTCCTTCCGTTTCTTCGTACACTTCAGCAATGATCTACTATTGCATGTGACACAATTTATTTTGTGGAAAATAGACATAAGGACAAACTTTGAAAAAAAATTAGTCTGGAGGACGTCAAGTTTTATTTTTAGGCTGAAGGACAAACTTTAAAAAAAATTAGGTTGAAGGGCAATGCTAAATATAATTAGCATTTTCTATAGTGTAAAACTGAATAATGCTGATTACGTTTAGCATTTTCGTGTAGTGTAAAAAGTTGAATATAATGCTAATTATATTTAGCATTTTTCTTCAGTTTAATTTTGGTTTAAAGTTTGTCCTTCAGACTAAACATAAAACTTGGTGTCTTTCAGCCTAATCTTTCGGCAAAGTTTGTCCTTCTCCCTAATTACCTCTATTTATTTTTATCTTTTTTCTCATGCATACTAAAGTCATCTTATTTCCAATAAAAAATCGAAAACCGCATTTAAATATTGCTTCATCAATTACTATTACACTACAGAAATTTATAAATAAATTAAAAGGCAAACTTTTCGAATTGAGCTATGAAAATTCACTATTGTATTCGTGGATAATTTCCATATATAATTTGTCATGATCTGAATCAGAACGAATAAGTTATGAAGAAAAAATTGAAAATTTAGAATTCAAATTCAGACTCCGTAAAAAAAATACGTCCACACTTAGGTCGACCGCCTCCAGGGACGGTCCGTCTATGCGCCTTGTACCTGGTCGATATTTCGACCAGGTACGTGGCAGCTATTGAGTTTTTGAGGTATATTAAATTTGAGAGAACCGACTTTGTTTTAAGACCAAATTCAAATCCGAGGTAGAGATGAGTGGTCGAATCGAAACTAAATCCAAGGATAGATCTAACCTGGAACTTAATCTAATGGCTAGTGATAGATGTGTGACATGGTTGCGCTTGATTAAATCAGGTTAGATCTTCATTAAACCTATAAATAGGAGTCTATGACTAATCCTAATTCACAAACATTTTGTTCTAAATATATTCTCCTTAGTTGTAATATATTAATTAATCATTTAATGTGAATTATATCTAGGTTTAGCATAATTTAAAGAATGTTAAAAGGTCTAAGTATAATACTTGATAAATAACAAAAGACCTAGTATAATATTTGATGAATAATGAAAAGACTAAGGCCTAAGTATGATACTTCATGAATAATAAAAAGACAAGGCAAAAGCATAATACTTGATGTGTAATACAAAAACAAAAGTCGAAGTATAATACGATGCATTATTTATTGATGGTTTGCGGAGATTTGAAAGAAAATCTAGACTTTTCTTCTAAATAGAACCTAAATGACAAAAACCAAATAAATAAATAAATAAATACCGAAGCATAATACACCTTATGTGAATTGTAACTTATTCCCTAAATTATGGTAAAATAATAATGATACTTACAATGACAAATCATTATAAATATATATGATAAAATTGTAATAGCATATTCTTGATGACTTGGTAGAAATTAAATGTTTTCTTTCTAAATTGAATTTATAGACAAAGATTCAATGGGACTGGGGTTGGAGGCTTGTCTAAACGATGTTGGTCACGCACGTCGAAGATGGAAATAAGAGGCTAAAAATCTAAAAACTCGGTATGGACTGAGATGTGAGCCCAACAAGATTACTATTTAAAGCCCACCCAAATGACAAAAGGACACTCACGTCGGAGATGAAAACAAGTGGCCATAGGAAGAGAGAGATTGAAGGGAGTGCGTCCTAGCGATGTTTGGACATGCATGCATCAGAGCAGGAAATAAGACGCTCTAGGTACTCGTGCGCTAAATTGGTGAGGTGCCCATCCAGGTGGGATTCTCAGATACGTTTAGATATGGAAATAAGACACAGTTAAATGGAAGGAGCGTGAGCCGTTGTTGGTGAGTCATTACATGAGATTATGCTTTATGCTCCCATTCAGGCGTGGAAGATTAGAAAAAGGAACATTGGGTAGATTAGGAATGAACTTTAAGCCAGAATTTGTGGTGCAATCAATTACCTTAAGAAATCAATTACCTTAAGAAAGAAAGCATGAACGCCGAACCTTTATGACAACTAAAATAGATTGCACTTGAATTTTTCTTTCTACTAGTTTATTTCTCATTCACTAGACTTTTATATTTGATCCGTTCCTTTTCTTTGCCACTTAGACATGCATTCAAGTGGATGATATCTTGGAAGATTTTGAGCATTGCTGGGATGCTCCATTATTAGTATGTATTCCTATTTATATCTTATCTTCATCTTGATTTTGATGTATTTGGATTTGAGAGAAAGATATTTTGATATGTTTTGTACTTAGACATTATGATTTGAGACTTGGATGTATTGACATTAAATTTGGTTATGTTATTCTGAAATGATGCTTTTCTAAAGTTTTACATTCCTTCTGCTTTGACATGGTTATTTTATATCATGTATTGATATCTTAGTCTCTAGATGATTTATCTATACCCAACGATGCATACTCTTTAAAATCACCATGATTAGGGTGTTAAGGGGAGTGGTTGTCACATTTGGTTTCAGAGCTTAAGGTTTCAACGCTCCTAAAAATAATTTTTTTTTGAAGTAAAGTATTTATTCGAAAAGTTTTCAAGAGAAAGAATTTTGAAAAAAATAAAAGTTTTATCAAAAATCCTTCAAACCAATCTCCCTTCCTTGTTCAAATTTTCCCTTCCTTCTTTAAATCCTTATTTGATCTTATGCAAGAATGACTGGCACTGCCGATATTTATGATATTCCCAAAGTTGATATGTCTGCACTGTTCCATAAGTATATGTAGTCCATAACACCCATAGAGCCTCAAAATGATATGCAAGTCGATGTCCCTATTGGTAGAGCCATTGTTCGTCCATTAGATATGGTATAACTTTTTAAGCTTTGTAAGGATTTCACAAATCTTAAAGGGAAGACCTTTAATGGTACCAAACCAAATATGAAAGCAAAAGCATGGATCTGAAACTGTGAGAAGATATCTAGCTTATTAGGTTGGGGGATACGACTAGAGGGTAGCTTGTCACTTAGCAGCTGTAAGGAGAGGCTCTTTGTTTGTAAGAGATTCTTCAGATTAAGCTTGGTGCGATAACTTGGAATTATTTTAGGACAAAGTTAGAGAGGAAATTTTTGTCTTAGATGAAAGATATGGTTTATTAGAGAAGTTTAGAAATTTTAGACAATGAGAGATGTATATGAAGGAGTACACAGTTCAGCGAGTTGGCTAGGTCTGGGATGGAGCTTGTAAATATTCCAGATGAGAAAGATTTGAATTTTTCTAAGGGGTCAAATCGACGACTGCAAGAGTTGACGATTAGTCAACTGCCCATGGGTGACAAGTTTGAGAGTTTAGTTGAGATGACACTAATGACTAAAGTTGAGAAGAAGGATGTCGCAGATCAAGGTAAAGGAAGAGACTCCTGGAAAGGAAAGAAAAAGGAAGGAGGAGGATCTATAATAAAAGGATAGATTCAAAAAGAGAGACTCAAAATGTTGCAATTACAGTAAAATGGTGCATTATGCTAGATACAGAAGATTAAACCAATCGAAGGGAAAGGATTATATTTGTGATCAAGAAACACCCTCGGTAAGAGTTGCGCATTGAAACTTAGGATTGCACCTTCGACCTCTGCATAGGCAGCGTAGGCTTATACTTTGGAGGCGGCTCCTTCGGCTAGTGGGCGTCAGGACAATGGGAAGAAGGCTATTGTTGAAGGTGTGTTATGTATTTCTAGTTTACTAGTTTGTGCTTTATTTTTGATTTTGGGGCATCCCAATCTTTTTTATCTAGTACTCTTATAGATAGTCTATGCCTAAATGTTAGCATAGTCATAGATCCAGTAGTAGTCTAGAACCCCATAGGTAGATCGACCCATTTGTTTACGGTTTGCCGGTGTTCGAAATTGATGGCATTAGGTGATGAGTTTAAGTATATTGCTTATGCATTAGGTTTTCCGAGTGAGGGATGATTCTAGATTTATAGTGGTTAGCTATATACGAGGTTATCCTAGGTTATAATAGGGGGTAATTATTTTAAGCATATGTAGTAGACGTGCCCTAAAGGTCTTTTGTGATATGAGATGATGAATCAAGATGAATTGTCTTTATTTCCTCAACTTATCTTCAGACAAGATGAATATCGACCTATTGTAAGAGACTTTCCACGTGTGTTTGAAGAAGTCATTGGACTTCAATCACCAAGAGAGTTGATTTTAAGGTAAATCTAACTGATAATACTAATCTTGTAGCTTTACCAGCAAGGCGTATAGCTTCATAGAAAAGACGCTAGCTAAGCAAACAAATCAAGGAGCTTTTGGAGAAAGATTTTATTAGAAAATGTGTTTCAAAATGGGGAGCACCGGTCTTCTTTACTGTAAAGACAGATGGTTTTGTTAGGCTCGACAATGATTATAATGGGGTTAAATAAATTGATGAAGGAGGATCATCAACCCCCCTTGAATTGACGATCTCTTTGATCAATTGGTTGGAACCTAGGCTTTCTTATATTTAGATATTGCAGCGTAGTTTCATAAGTTATGAGTAGCAAAGGACCATAAAAAAGAGGTTTCTTTTAGGATCTATGATGGATTCTATGGGTAGTCAGTCATTTCCTTTGAACTAACAAATGCTCCTACATACTATGCAAATTTGATGAGTGGAGTATTTCGAGATATTTCGAATAAGTTTGTGGGGGTTATATGGATAACATTTTGGTCTAATCAAAAGGTGACCATGAACATGTTTAGTTTTTAGAGGAGGTATTTAGTATCCTTTTAGCCCATATGCTCTAGGCCAAGTTTTCTAAGAACCATTTTTGAAGGTAGAAATTTCTTTAACATCACATTCTCTAAGACCTAAAGCTAAGTGCTATGAATGTTGCAGTCATCCCTAGTATTAACATACAAAAACGGAAAATGGACATGTTAATGAATCATAACATCAAAGAACACAAGAATAAGAATCTTTTAAAAAAAATATTCATTACATTCCCATTTTCAAAACCTCGTTCATATCAAATATGCTTATTACAAATATGACTCAAAGAGCGACATATGAAGATTCCCCCTTGGATGATCAGAATCAAGGTATATAGGTAATAAATCGCTTTGCCTTCAATACATGTAAACTGATAAAGCAAACAACAGAAAAAATCCTAGAATATCTACTGTCTCCTGCACATCTTTTGAAGCTTATTCGTGAAGAAGAAAAACCTGAAAATTCCTAAACCTTCAATCTACTTAAATGAGTACCCGAGATTTTAAGGGGAAAATTAAAAGTATGGGTTAGTCAACATACTGGTATGAATAATAATTTAGCTACCCAATTTCTTTGCATATCTAGTAGGTCAATGACTCTTAGCGGAATGGGTTTCCTCCTCACTGGTATCTCCATCACAATAACCATCTCTATGTCCCCACACTTACGACACTTAAAACAATCATAATAAATATGTAATCATGCAACATAATGTGGATTACCTTTACCCAACTCATCATTTTACCTGTTGGATGACTATGAACCCCTATCGTCACATGTTGGGATCAACCACGCATATGAACCGACCAATCTGTGTTGGGAACAACCATGAATGGACTCCTTTTGATATTTGTTGGGAATAACCATATATGTACTCCTTTCGATATATACATGGAATAACCATATATGTACTCTAGTTATACCTATAAGACAACTATTAACCTTTCGCCATATGTCAACACCAATTGGGAAAAATCATAAGTGTGCTACAGTTTTATCCTATAATAACTAAGAACCTATCAAATATTACATAATTTAACCCTTCCCATTGGTTCCCCCAATATGCTTGTAAATCATGTGTCTAAAACGTTAGCGATAGCCAAAATATATGAGTAATGGAAAACTTCCACGTCATATAAGCCCTATGCTTTCGATGTGTTGATACAACTTCTTCCAAGATCAATATATAACCAATAGGTACGTTACTCCTATCATCTATAATTCCCCTTTCGACTTCTTCCATAAGTGTCGAAGGCCGCAATTCATTCAATGATAGGTAAAGCCTTATCGATATGTACAAACAATCAAACCAAACAGGCCTTGTTAACACCAACATTAAAGACACACTATTGAGGTGAAAGCCTCAAGCTAGTTTAAAGCAAGCTTATAAAAATCTCCCTGTCGACAGGATCGACAACAACAAGCCATAAAGGTAAGAGTCTCTCGTTTAAAAACAGATTCGAAAGCTCTTCGTTGATCACAACGGCTGCTTCAGGGAAAAGAGGTGTTATCCTCTAGTATTTTGGAAACAATTTAAAATAAGGCTTGTTGATATAAACAATAGCGCCAAGAGATTTGGAAGTAATAAGATTCAAAGCCTTTGGGTATCAATGTAGGAAATACACCCCTTTCGATGTAGTCAAAAAGTAGTGTGGTTATGAGCCTTAATCTTTACAAAACAACCTTCGATTTGGTTAAGAGGGCATTGTGGCATAACCTTTCGTACGTGGTAGAACTAATCTCAGAATTGCGGATCCCCTTCGATTCAGTCAAAAGGATCTAAAGGCATAGGCCTCGCTCTTATTATATAACATGGTTTTTAATACCCGCCCTTTCGGTATAGTCAAAAGAGTAGGGAGGCGCAAGCCTCTATGTCAAACACATAAGCTTTTGGAAAACTAGCCCTTTTGACATAGTCAAAAGAACCTTGAGGCGGAAGCCTCCTATTTTACAAAATAAGTTTAGGAAAACTAACCCCTTCGACATAGTTGAAGGAGCATTGAGGAGGAAGCCTCCTGGTTTGCAAAATTGGTTTGGGAAAACTAACCCCTTCGACACAGTTGAAGGAGCATCGAGGAGGAAGCCTCTTTACTTAAAATTAAGTTTAAAAAACAAACCCTTTCAACTCGGTCGAAAGAGTATAGAGGAAATAAAACCTCCTAACTTTGAAAGCAATATTTTTAGGAAAACAACCCCTTCGACACAGTCGAAGGAATATTGAGGTGAAACCCTCTAAGCTTTTAAAACAGTTGAGGCGAAACCCCTTATATAATAGGTTTCGAAAGATAGTCCCACTGACTGAGTACAACGACGAAAACCATGTACAAAGGGGATAGGCTCATATGGAGTGACAAACTTTTTAAACCGTAGTCTAAGTACCAAGACTGGGTCGGAAGGCTTGAGGCGAAGGCCTGGATACTTCCTATAACATATGTAGAGGAATTTCAAGCATCTAAAGGCAACTTTAGATCGGGTAAAAGGGTCCTTGACCTAATCGGAAGGGTACTTTCGACTGGGATAGTGGCATTGATAGTAAATATACGGAAAATTGAATTGTTTCCATATAAAGCACTACTTTTTTTTTGTTTTTACCAAATACACTATATTTATTAATTTTGATTGGCTAAATAAAAAGTTGTATTTTACAAATACAATCTTTTTCCAGATTTTATATTTTCAAAATATAAAATATTAATAATTACGTTAATACCTAAATCAACGTTTTAATTACCCTAAATCTACTTAAATTAGGAAATTATTTAGTGCATAGATAAATATGAAATTCGAAAGTCGTTTCCAAAATCATGTTATAAACAATATATTGAATTTTTGAAGCATTAAGAGATGATAAACTATAGGTTTTAAGCTAAAATCTATCCTTATCACGCTAAATAAGAATGCATAACATATTCAAGTATTTCTAGGAAAACAATTGAGGATCATTATTCAAAACATGAAAGAACTTATGTAATCATATAAACTACTCGAGTATACCATAATAAACAAAATAAAATAGAGGCAGAAATTATTATTCACCTTGTTTATAGATGGAAAGTTGAGATTTTATGTTTTGGATCCTTAGCTTGATCTTTATAGATTTTTTTTTTTTAATTTCTATTCTTCTTCTTACTCTTTATATATATACAGCTATATATGGGTTCCCCATTTCGTCCTTATCATAATCCTTACTATTTACATTCCTAGATTGATTAGTTACTATGGTTAAATCACATAAATTAATCACAAATCTTGCCTCTAATCAATCTACTTATTCTAAATTAATTTTTTGAATGATGCCCACTAAAATTTAGGGATGTTACATTTTCTTAGATTTACGGGTTGCTATATAAATTTTACTTGGGACAAAAAGTGTAAATGTCCTCGTAGGGAATTAAAGAGAGTTTGACCAGTGCATTGGTATTAGCTCCACCCGATCACACTAAGTGTTTTGCTCTCTATACAAATGCATGTTGTACAGGAAAACATGGCGGTGTTGATGCAAAGACATAGGGTGGTGTGTTATGATAGAGGGCAACTAAAGACCCATGAGTAGAACTATCACACACATGATCTTCAACTATAAGTTATTGGAATATTTTTCCTCTAAGAGAACTGAACTTAAGGGAATAAAGATGGTTATAGTTTCTAGCATCCTATGATTTTGGGATTTCATGTACTTTTGGAAAAAGTAATGTTATAGTTATGCATTAAGTAGAAAGAAGGTGGCTTCAAGTACTTTATTCCTAGTATGAAAGCTCTTGGAATATATTTAGTAGAAGTCAACGTTAGAGAATAAGTTTTCACTAGTGAGTTTTGGAGAAGTCTCTAAGAAGCTTTATGAACCAAGTTGAACCTTAGTACAGATTATCACCAGCTAGTAGAATGTTATAAATAGAGAGGCGAGTAAGGCCTTAGAGGATTTACTTCGAATGTATATCTTGGATTTTTGTGGGACAAGGGGAAAGAACTTACTGTTAGTAGAGTTCATGGTCGTAGATTTAACATTCATCGAGGTTTTGCCATTAAGGCATGTGATGAGGTTTGGCTCAACTGGTAAGCTTGCACCAAGGTATGTAGTACATTTTTCCATAATAGGTAGAGTTATTAAGATGGTTCATAAGTAAAACTTTGGAATAAGTTCTAGCGTGCATGTTGAAAGTGGATGTATGACTATATTAGAGCTTTGTTGGTTAAAAGAAAGGAAGGTAGACCATGAGTCCTTAATTTTTCATAGACCTACCTGCATCATAGGACATGACAACAAACAACCCCACAACGAAGTCATTCATCTCATGGGCATAATTAACAACATCGGAATCATAGGCGAGGACTCTAGCTTCTTACTCGTATCTTTTTGATGACACATGTAATGCCCTACCCCGGTACACACTCCAATAAAGGGAATTACTGAGTAATACTGTCTATTAGAGTAGAGAATAGGGTTGGTTATGAGCGACCATTAATCTTATATTAGATGAGTATTGAATACATCGATTGGATGTATAATTTTTTTCTTTCTTACCTGATATGGATCGACATACTCAATTCCTATCTAATATAGATCTACAGTGGCTAAGGATCGTATTCAAAACAGAGTGTAAATACAAACACATACACCAAATCACATAATAGATCACATATATTTACATACTGCTGAATCATAACAATACATGTTTACATATTCGAATAGTTCAAATGATATAATATAATGACCCATATTCTACATATCGAAGGATCATAGAATATTTATATTATTTGCATATGAGGTTGTATGGTTCTATAACTTTGGAAAATGACCACTAGGGCCATATCTTATCTTCACATTTTTTTGTCGAATTTTTATCTGATCATTTTACCTTTGGTGAATCTTATTTTTCCCATAACTTTTGACCAAAAAGGAATCCATAACTGAAACAACTTCCGTTGAATCTGGAGATGGTTTCCCATTTCAAAGAATGGTCACATTAAGCAAACGAACTTACCGCTTGGGAAGAATGACTGAAATAGATTTCAAGGAAGTTTGGACAACTTAAGTGGACTTGAAGGGCCATTAGGGAGTGGGCCCATGACTCATTTCGGGAATTAAGTGTTGTAGGGGCTGAAATGATGGGAGAATCTTCTCCTATTCATTTCATAACTCCCAAAATAGATTCCAAGCTCCATTTATAACATCCACTCTCTTAATAACCACCAAACCTTACTTTAATTAGCCAAACCTCATCATTAGTGAAGATTAAGTCAAATCAACATCAAATCTAGATAAAAGTTGCTAAAACACCTAGGGATTTGTGCAAAATATTATTCACTTTGGATCTCACAAGGATTTGGAAATTAAGGTGAGTGATTAGTACCTTTGCTCACTAACTAGAGTGTATTAGCTTATAATCACCTAATAAAAATATGAAAAAAGCTTATAAATCATGATTAATCATATTATCACATATATGTGAATTTGGGGTGGTTTGGGTAATGTTTGTGAAACATCGAATTTAAGGAGAGGGTTAGATCTACCATACAAGCATATGTTATTTCCTTTGTTTGATGCTTTGCTTTGATTGAACTAAGTATTGTTTGAGGATGTTTTGCATGTTAGAAATTTTTATGGGGATGCTTGAACGGGTGCAAACGCCGACAAATAATGGATTAGGAATAGGAAGTAATTTGGTAGGAAGTAGTAGGTTCCAATTCGGATAGCCTGGATCGACATGAGATTTCATAGGGACAAAAAGGAAGGTCTCATGAGGCCTTAGGAAAAGTTTCAAGTCGTTGAAGCCATTCCTACGAGTAACTCGACCATTCCTACCAGTTCATTCACAGAGACATTAAAGCCATGTATTCTAGCCTTACACGGCTTCAAGTCTTTCTTTTCTAACACCATCTGGTCATAGGATCTCTTGAGCAGAATATTCACATAACTTCTGCAATCAACAAGGACTTTTCATACCAAAGCAGGGCCAATCATGGTCGAAATTACCAATGGATCAATACTTGGGGCCTCCTCCCCATCCGCATCTTTATTTCTAAGGCTGATATTATCCAACATCATCCTTCTTTTTTTCATGGGAGCAGACTCTTCTACATTGTTTCACTCCTCAACCTCTACATGCTTCACCGTATTCACATACTGCTCCATTGTCCGAAGACTAAAACCATATTGATGTGGTCCTCCGACAATGGTGTTAATAACAATCCCTTTGTTCTTTTACTGGGCAATGGCTCTAGGAGCTACCTGACTTAGACGATTGGGGTTGGAAGTCCTCTGCCCTTGTCCCGCGAGGTTATTCGATATTCGTCCAACTTTCTTTTTCGGATCAATTTCTCCAAGATGTCCTAGAGGTGATGACGTTCATTAGTCGTATGGTCGTAGTTCTCATGGAACAGACAAAACTACACTATTTCATACTGCATTACATTGCAAATGTCCCAGTACACATTCTCCAGATTGTCATTCAGAGACGTGTAATTGTCAAAAGTATGGAATCGAGGTTTCTTCTTAGCATCCCTTTTTTGACTACAACCTCCTTAATTACCGCCTTTACACTGGTTATGAATTCTCTTATTTTGGTCTGGACATTTACCTAAACTTTCCTTGAATTTTCGCTAGACTGTCTTAGTGTCATGTTACTCGGGATGCCTTCATTCACAATGTCGCCGATTCTACTTTTCTGAGTCCTTTACGCCTCCTCAACTCGTAGAAACTGGTCGGCATTCTCATAGAATTTATCGAAAGAAGAGGGAGACTTTCCAGGTAGCCATTTTCCAAACTATGTATTGAGGTATATGCCGTCAACTAATGCCATCAGTATAGTTTCATAGTTAGGGTTACTAACTCGATGATAGCAATGTTGAAGCATTCAAGGTATTTATTAAGTGACTCCCCTTGAGCCTGGTTTATGTGGCAAAGGGTTATCACATGTTTAGACTTGGTGGCATAAAGGCGAAATTGATTCTTAAACTTCTTGTTTAGATCCTCGAACGAAGGCACTTGTAACACTCCATATTTTCTGAGAATATTAAAATAACAAATTAAAGAATAATTTATTTGAAAAAGAGGAATGAGAAAAGAATGATGTTTAGCATTGTTCTAAGGTTTGTAAGCAAAAGACTTAGTAGCTCATTTGGTTAGAACATGTGACTTGCATACAAGAGGTACAGAGTTCGATCCCCGCCAGTGCCATATTTTTGTTTTAGGGGAATGGCTAAAAAGTTGCTTAGTGTGAACGCAGTTCAAAAAGTGGTTTAGTGTGAAAATGGTTAATTATGAAGAAGTTATTAAGCCATGAAGTTTGTATGCATATGAGAGAAATATATATATATATAAATTAAATAAATATTCAAAAAAAGTTCAAAATAGCGAATCGGGAGGGGGAATAGCCGAACCGCACCATTTTTGGAGTCGACCCAAGCCCCGCTGGGTCGACTAGAGGTCAATCCAGGGTGTTTGGCTGTCAACCCGTGGCCCGATTCGCCCTAAGGGCTGATATGGCATCTGAGTGGTCCAGATCAGTTCTAGGGTTAATCTTAAGGCCTAAATAACTTCCTACACCTATATATACACCCTAAGACCTACCCCTAATTCATAAATATTATCTATGACACCATTATGCCGTCAAATTCTCTCTTAAACCCTAGCCGTCGCCTCTAAATCAAATCTTAAGTGTTCAACTTCAACTCAAATTAAAGATTAGAGCTTCTACAACAATTGAAGAAGATAAATCAGCAACACCGCAACGTTTCTACACCAATTTCAGTGCATAATTCTATTCTTTAACCACGAAAGGTGAGTACAGTTATTTTCACAAATCTAATGGGATTAACGTAACATGAAAAAGTTGTAAAAAGGATTCATATATATGTTTGTAATGAAAATCTCACCAAGTCTTCACCTTTTTGATTCATGTCATCATATGCCTATGTTTCTATGTAAAGTTCATACCTTTTATCAGTTTATTCATGTTGAATCTTTTATTATGCCTCTATGCCAGTCTATATGCATCTTTATTTCATGATGATGTTTTATTCCAATTTTCTATGAATTGATTCTCTCTTCTTACCCATATTCCTTTTATTTGTGGATCTAGGCTACCTTCGAGCCTATATTAAAAATACGCACGAATGAGAAAACGTGAGAACGATGTGGAATATTGAGAATATGGGAAATTTGGAAAATTGGATATTATTCGATATTTTGGATAATTGGATAATATGTGAAATTGGCATATTTGGGTATGAATTACATGGAATTGATGAAATTGCCTAAAATTGTAAATTTGTAATTGAGGCTAATTAATGTGTAATTAGTGACAATTTGGAATAGGCAATATTATAGACATGATTATATGTTCAATTGGATATATATGACATGAAAATTGGGTATGGGTGAAATACGATGTTAATGAACCTTTGACACGAGGTTAGGCGCAATTGTGACGTAAGACTGCCCGGAACCGCCCGGCAAATCCAGCGGTCACAATTGGACGTCTAATGTGAGAGGTCAAAGGAATGAATTGTAGGCGTAACAGTTAATGACACGAGGTTAGACCTGGTTTGTGGCGTAAGACTACCCGGAACCGCCCGGCAAATCCAGCGGCCACAAAGTGTTCGATTTAATGTGAGAGGTCATGCACCATTCGTCATAAGGAATGAATTAAAGAATACTAACCATAATAAGACATGGGTATGGTTAGAGGGTTAAGTGGGGTGACATGTAAATTATGACATGTAAATATGGACTTAACCGGAATAAGATAGGACGTGTAAATTATGACATGTAAGTATGGACTTAACCGTAGCATGTGTAAGACGTGGACATTTAAATTAAAATGGTTAAGTGGGAGAGAAACCTAGTGGGGACCAAGCATAGGTGGGAGGCTTGTGTCGGATGGGGATCCGTTTCAACCAATAACCCGTTTGAGTATCTAATTGGGCCCGGTACTAGGTCGGTGTTGGGGCATGCTTACTGGGCTTGAATATAAGATGTCAAAACGTGAATAGCGGTGGCAACGCAAGTCTAACGGGTTCATGTGCGTGCATGGGTCCGGGCTGGTAGGTAAGACGTTGTTGCATCGTGTAGGTATGGCCGTGCATTTCATGTTGGTATCGGGGTTGCCACTTTGGGGAGTGATACACCCCACTGTGGGGCCAGCACGGGTGCCTATGGGGTTTAGGGAGCCGATCAAATGGGTAGATTAAGGGTACCTTAGCGGTGGTAGGAGCAAGTCGGCACCTACGATAACAGCTAGGTACAAGTAACTACCAAGTTTGTCATGTGAGTACAGTTAGTGGGAAGGGATCAACCTCTAGTAAAAAGAGACTAGTAGATGTGCGGTGTAATTAAGTAATGTGGTGTAACTTAGCAAAAGTGCGGTGCAACGAAATACATGTTGGTTGAGTTGGATAGTCCTTTTGGTGCTAGTCTTATGCTGACTTCGGTCTTCGGGGTTAGTAGTTGGAGGGTTGTTCGCTTAGCCAAGGTGTAGGATTGTCTTAGTACTTAGGAATGAAATCATCTTGTCCATCCTTTTTATCTACCTTATCTAAGTTACAGCCATATCATGATGCCTATTTATGTCTTGATCATTTACCTTACCTATTATTTGTTAAAATTACTGACTCGCCAGATTTTATGTCTGATCCATTTGTTTCTACCTCTTTTATTTCCTTCCCCCCCCCTCAGGTTTGCAAGGAGTGAATACTACAGCTTAGTGCCGATTTCTTTCAGTTGCTTGAAAAGAGTAGATGTATCGCTTTGGACTCTCTCATCTTTATGGCTTTGCTTATGCTCAGAAGGGATTTATGCATTTATGTTATTTTAGTATTTGCTTCTTTATGTACTTTGAAGTTTTTGGAAAAGACTATTGATCCTGTTGTAATGGTTTTGGAAACTACTCATGTAAGCTTGTTTTGAGTTATGATGCTATGAAATAAGTTTCATCTTCCGCTGTGTTGTTTTATTTATTTATTCTTGTAATTTATCTATTCTATACAACAATAACGCTCCATGGACATTGATGCATTCCCTTTGTGAGTGACATTAAAAGACATGGGGTGTTACAGCACTCATATTGGGGAAAATGTTGTAAGCCACATAAGTGCCACTCCATTCATCTGAGGCAAGATAAACCTCCGAGGGAACTCCGCTTGAAAGAAGTCATCAGTAAACGGAGTATGACTATGGTCGATCCTCCAATCGTCATTACTGTAACTCCAGTTGTCTAAGAATCTTCCTGACCATATGTAACGTCCCGTATTTTTACGGTATAATAATTAAATTATTTAATTATTAAAAATGGTTTGGTAATATAATATGGTCGTTTAATTAAATATTATTGAATATTTAATTAATTTAAATAATAGAATAATATATTTATTTTCGAAATAATCGGAAATAATAGAACTCACAATATTGTGTGATTTGGATAATTTAAAATATATAATTCAGTTTAGAATTGAATTATATTAACGCATTTTATTTATAAATGTCTGTTGAACGTATAATTTATATTATAATTATAATCGAGCTTGAAATGGCACGGTAGTTCGTAATTTGGTAATTCGAACTTTAAACGAATATACAGAATCCGTTTTAAATTGGATTTTTGTGATACAAGAAACGTTCGGAGCTGGTGAAGTATATTTTCTAATGGACGAGAAAAATGGGGATTTCCTCGTGTAGATTTTGAGTTATATCCAAATCAAATTTTAAAATAGTCGCTACGGAATTCCTTTATAATTTTTAACCTTTTATTTATATTATAAATGAGTTTTTAATATAAATTGAATACTGATTTAATCTGGATTTGAAATATCGAGTTATAAATTCAGATAGGAATATTTTGGAGATGTAGGATATTCTGTTGGGATATATACACAAAAATATTAATTTATTAATATTAAATTAAATTGTTTTTAAATATATTTATATTTTAATTGGTTTATTTAGAGCTTTATAAATAACCAGTTTTTGCAAACGAACTCCGTTTTCGACGAAACTAATTTTGTTGGATCGGGAATATTAAATTGTTGTTAGATTTTAGTTTTCGTAATTTTTGAAATCAGTATATGGCCGTACGGAATTTTATTTTGAAAAACTATCAATATTTTGACTTTAAAAATACGCTATGTGAGCAAACAGACTCGGAATTAGACGAAACAAGTTTCGTTGGGTCTGTAATGTCAAACTATAGTTGCATGCTTATTTTCATGATTTTTGTGTATCATATGTGATCATATGGATTTTTAGAAGACAATACGGATTATGGCAATTATATAAATTAATAAAATAAAATATGTAGCTTATCCTATAAGCTATCTACCTCTATATAAATACCTCCTCATCCTTCTAAACCTAGGTCAATTCTCATTCTTCTGGTCAAATTCTTCAACCGCCAGGTTCTTTCTTCCAAACTAAGAAAAACATGAGCAAACAAATCCATTTAAAAAATCATAACAATTCATATGAAAACCTATAAATCTCAAAACATGTATTCTTGGATTCACTTCGAGTTATTCTACAAATCCGTGCTATTTTCTGAGAGCTCGAACACGATTTTCTGTGGAAGCCGTGTATATACAATTGGCTAGGCTTTATTGTTTTAGGCATTTGAAGTCTCGATGTTGGTTTTGATTATTTTACTTGGGTTTGTTGACTTATTTAGAGCTTGTATGCTAAAAATTGGGAATCTCGGTGAGATTTTGGTTCGATATCTGTACTGTAGCAGGGAGTTTTTCCTGTTCGACGCAATGAGGATCCAGTGTGCGAGTTGGCCATTTAGGGGATAATGAGAGAGAGAGAGATCGGGAAGAGATGAACAATGGTGAAATAGTTGTGGATTTTAGTGGAGAGATGAAGCAGAAAATGGAGATTGAAAAATCGGCCATGCCTTGAAGTATGCGGGTTGGAACCTGCTGTTGGAAGAGAGAAAGGGTTGAGGCGCTAATCATGATTACGGGAATATAATTAATGTTAATAACAATTTCATTAATTATATTATTATCATTTAAATTGATATAACTTGTAAAAATGTATCTTTTTCATATGTGATCAGAATTGAGCGAAACAAGATCCGTTGGGATCATATGAACGGACACTACGCAATGAAACTGACTGGGAGTGGATTGGAGCTTGTTACAATTTATAGCGAAATAAATTGTCTGTCTGAATCAACCGACAATTATCGTTATTTAACGACGATCATCCAATGTGAGTAAATCTCACTAACTCTGCCTAGTTATATTTTTATAACATATTTTTAGAATTGATAAATATTGGTTGATTGCTGTGTGTTGTTTGTTTGGATTAATGGCAAAATGATTGGTAGAAAATATAGATATAGTTATATGTATATAACGTTAATTATATATTGATTCTATTTATCAGAATATTTCATATTGAAATGAAACTGATGTTATTTATATTTTTCAACATCTGTGATGCAGGGAAATATGTTGGAGGGATCTAACTGGATTCCTCAATATTTATAATATTGTTTTTCGATATATTGTGATATATGATGTGATATATAATCTGTTGTTGATTATGTGTATTTAGATGATATTAATCATGGTTATTTGGTAATCTAAATACCATAAGAAAAACCAAAATTTAAAAAAGGAATTTTCAAAGTGTATATTGAAAATGAAATATTTATAAAATCAAAGGATTTTATAAAAGAAATTATTTATAAAATCAAAGGATTTTATAAAATAAAATATTTATAACATCAAAGGATTTTATAAAAGGAAATATTTATAAAATCAAAGAATATTATAAAAGGAATATTTATCTAGAAAATAAATAGAATTATAAAAGGAATATTTATTTAGAAAATAAATAGAATTATAAAAGGAATATTTATTTAGAAATAAATAGAATCATAAAAGGAATATTTATTTAGAAAATAAATAGAATTATAAAAGGAATTATTTGGAAAACAAATAGAAATATTTAGAAAACAAATAGAATTAAAAAAGAATTATTCGGGAAATAAATAGAATTATAAAAGGAAATATTTGGAAAGTAAGTAGGATTATAAAAGGAAATTGACAAGATATAAAAGAATTATGAGAGATGGATTTAAAGGATATTTTATATAAAAATCTGTTTTAACAGATAAATGGAGAAGATTAATTTGTAAGTAATGTTTTTATAAATTAAGTGAAATAATTTATCATGAGATAAATTGAATATATAAGTCTGAATTTATATAGAGGAGTAGAAATCGGTTTTAACACTGATATTTTAAATAGAAATTGAAGTTACCATTTATAAAGGGAATTATAAATGAGACTTTTAGTGTTAGAAGTAAAAAGGAGATTTTGCATAATTAATTCTACAAATAGAATTTGGAAAAGGGATATTATTTTTAAATGAAAAATCAAACATAATGGATATGTGAATAATGGATTAAATTGAATATTTTATGAATTAAAACATTTATAACAGAAAATTAGGTTTTGAAATAGGAATTCAAATGGGAATTTGAATGAAATAGGAATTAGAGTTAATCGAATATTAGTTATTCAAATAGAGTTAATCGAATTAGAGTTAATCGAATATTAGTTATTCGAATAGTTAATCGAATTAGAGTTAATCGAATATTAGTTAATCGAATTAGAGTTAATCAAATATTAGTTAATCGAATATAGTTTATTCGGAAAGAGTTATCGAATATAGTTTATTCGAAAAAGAGTTATCGAATATAGTTTACTCGGAAAAGTTATCAAATATAGTTTATTTGAAAAGAGATAATCGAATATAGTTTATTCGAAGAGAGATAATCGAAAATAGTAATTCGAAAGAGAGTTATCGAATAGAGATTATTCGAAACAGAATTATACATTGAAATTCGATTTTATCGAATTTGGGAAAATACTATTCACTTTCCGTTTTTTATCAAGATTTATTTATTTATTAATAAATTAGTTGTTTGTTTAATTATCCAAATTAATAAATAAAAGTTATATTTAAGTTATTATATTTTTGAAGCATGAGATTGTAACACTATTTTAATAATCAAATGATTTCTGTAAAAGAAGTGGATTCGTAAATAGAATCCAAGAGTTACGTAAGGAAGTTTGTTAAAGATTTAAAAGGTGAACTTTGTCTATTTTGAAGTTAGAATTGTTGTTCAGTTAAGGTCTGAGAGGTAGTCATACCCCAACTTGATTGACTTCACTTTTAACTGAGGAATGGTTAATGTTCGACAGTGAAGGTTGGTTAAGTGAATTTAGTTAATGAGTGTAATGGTTTGAGTTGGCATAGCGATGTTTTATTTAAACATCTGTTCAAATCCAATGAAGGAGTTTTGGAAATGTTTTCCAAACAAGAATCAGAAATGTTTTCTAATATAAAAAAATAGAAATGAGAGTAAATATGGAAATGTTTTCCAATGATTAATATCACATATTTTCTAAATTTTAAAAATAAGAATTTACGAATATATGGAAACAGGAATAGAGAAATGGATAATTGAATGACAAATTAAACTAAAGGGAATCAGCAGTGATTGATGATTTGCTTGGTAAGATTTCCATTTGGAAATATGACCATTGTTTGTACACATGTTTTCCTTTGATAGTTAAATAACCGACTATTAAAGTTTTTGACCATTTTCGTTGCAAATACGGAGAGACCGGGATTAGATTTATTATCTGAAAATCACTCTGTATGGGCATTAGCGTTGCGAATCAGATATGATGAAGATAATTGAGGACGGAGTTTGTGCAAAGGCTGTTCTGGCAAATCCTAGGTAGAAATTGCCTAAGATGGGTTTACAGAATAGTGTCTTCGGTTAGTCCAGTCCCAGGACAACCTGTATGGAAGAATGTTTGACAGAGTATATTTAATTAATCACGTAAGTTGATCTCTTCAAACGTATTTACGTTTGGTGGCGGGGAATTCATTTCTCTTAGCTGTATACCCGTGGTATTTTTGGAGAAATCAATTTGTGATTTGGCGGGTATAACGATGTGACATTCAAAGGAAATAAATATGTGATCTGTATAATGATACGTTATGACCTCAAGCCTCATCAACCAAGAAATGACAGAAATCGGGCAGGTAGCATGACTAAGTGGGTCGCACCCAATTAGGGTATATTGTCACCATCTAGAGAATATTCATATTTGTTACTTCTTTCAATTCTGTATCTCCCGGGAATGGTAAAGTTGGTATACCAACAGTAAGGTGACAATATATTCGTAACATTCAAGTGAAATGAATGGCCAATTATGTGTGGCTAAATTACAAGATGTTCTTGTTAAACTCCAGTGTATCGCTTCTAAAGTACACTGATCGGAAGGTGGTTCCATACCTTGTCATAATTGGGAATTCATTATCCAATAAGAGACCGCGATTTTTGATTGTATATTATATATGTAGAGCGTGAGATGAAAACGTTCTACTAGATTGCTATTTATTCGATTTAGACATTATTAAGAAGAGTATGGATTATAAAAGAATGTTTTGGGTTATCGTAAGGTAAAAATCATCTGTGTTTATGTGTGGGTCAAGCTTACGATTATTCTTTATTTTAAAAGTATTTTAAAAGTTAAACAAATGGTTGGAGTTTACTCACACTAGTCGCATCACTGATTCAGAGTTTATTTTGTTTTGTTTTCCTTAAATTCTTGGGTGCCCAATTTTGTACGGGCAGTCAAGTAGTCAAGATTTTAAAGATATACTGAGAGCTTGGAGCAGGAGGCTTCAGAATTTTATAGCAATTGTTTATTTCTGCTGTGTTGTAAGTGTTGTACTCTAATAAATGTTATTGTATACATATATTGGTTTTATTTCAAAGTTATGTTATATTTTATTCATTCCGCTGTGAGATTCGTGTTACTCTGATTCTGTTGTTGTGAACTTCTTCTTCTTCTGTTATAATTTTCTATCTTATCTATTTTCACCCTCTGACTTCTTTCTATTAACTATCTGGTATTTTTGATGCTTGGATAATCGACATTGAGTTTATGTCGATAACCAAGGTTGCAAATTCCCCGGGTCGTTACAGTGGTATCAGAGTGAAGGTTAAGTGATTACCTTAGCTCTGTGGCGTAACTCAGTAGAGATAGGGTTAGTAATACCCTAGATTGAGTTTGAGTGTATATATATACGAGAGAGCATATTTGTAGATTTTATAAAAATTATTTTATATTGTAGAGCTTTATTAGTTGAGTTGTTTATGAATTCGGGTCGATCAGTTTGATCCATTGTATCGGTAGGGGTTTCTAAACACTCGAATACGATGAACCAATACAGTATGTTTGAAAACAGGGTAAATGAAATAATTTTACCCAAAATATATTTTGATATATATATATATACATATATTGGAAATATTATAGTATATTTGATGTGTTGGTTATCATTATAATCGAATGAAATTATAAAAGTAAAATGGTTATGTAAATAGCCAATCGGAATTCATATGAATGTAGTATATGAAATCAGAAGGATTAAATTTGAATTTAAAATCAGAATTGGAATTAAAACTCTAGAAATTTGAAAAATTGTTTGTAAATGGACATGGATTGAATATATGAGAATTTTAAAATCCTGGGAGATTTTAAATTGCTTTACAAGCATTGAGAAGGATATTTTGAAATTATTTCAAAATGGAAGTGTTTAAATATGAGTTTTGAAATGTGATATAGTTGAACTCACTTTGATAGCCGGGAAATAATTCTGATGATGCTGGCTACATCTTCAGTGTTCATTTTCGAGTTCTAAGTGACGGATTACTACCAAAGATATTGTTTTTGAATTGTTTTGAGAAACAAGTGATTTTGAAATTCCGAAAAGGAATATCTTGTTTTAGAAAATAAAATCTGTTTGAAATTCCCAGGGAAATATTATTTTAATTAAAAACAAATTTAATTAAAAATTTGTGAAAGAAAATTGGAATTGAGTTAAAACCAGTGAAGTGGAAACTGTATTGAAATGGAGTAATATCGAGTAAAATTGGAATTTGGTATATAATTGGACTCGGTTGAGTAAATGGATTGATTTTTGAAATAAAAATCAGTATTTTGATTTTGGGATGAAGATAACTGATTAGAGGAATTAATTAGTTAATGAAATATGTGGATGGAACTTAACGAGGTTAAGTAAGTTGAATTGATGAGTTAGGAGTTAGGAATCAAGAATGGAACTTTGCTTTGAAATGGAATTTTGCTTGTATAAGCAAATGATTGGGTTTGAAGTTAAAAACTGATTGGAGTTTGATTGAGATGACATTGGTATATGCTGAATTAGCAGCAGATGGAAAAGATCTAATGATATGCCCAAAAAAAGTACAAGCTTATTTATATATGAGTTTGGTGATTTATGAGCCGATTTGGCAAGCCACTTGGTTGTTTGATTTTCTTTGGGATTGGAGAAGGCCTAGAGAGGCGAGTTGTAGGTGTACCGATTAAGCCGTACAAAGGAGGTGTTGGCGAATTTTTTTGAAAATTTTGGGGTTAGTAAATTTTCAGAATTTTTGAATGTTTTTGTTAATAGAAATGAATTAATATTTTAATTAAAATTTATTGGTTCAGTGAAACTGAAATTTAAGAAGTAAACAAATAATTTTTAACCCAGTTAATAGGGTTAGTCTTCTACCTTAGTAATTTCGAGGACAAAATTATTTTAAGGGGGGAAGAATGTAACGTCCCATATTTTTACAGTATAATAATTAATTTATTTAATTACTAAATAATGGTTTGGTAATATAATATGGTCGTTTAATTAAATAATATTGAATTTTTAATTAATATAAATAATAGAATAATATATTTATTTCTGAAATAATCGGAAATAACAGAATTCACAATATTGTGTGAATTGGACAATTTAAAATATATAATTCAGTTTATAATTGAATTATATTAACGAATTTTATTTATAAATGTCAATTGAATGTATAATTTATATTATAATTATAATCAAGCTCGAAATGGCACGGCAGTTCGTAATTTGGCGATTCAAACTTTAAACGAATATACGAATCCGTTTTAAATTGGATTTTTGTGAAACAGAAACGTTCGGAGCTGGTGAAGTATATTTTTCTAATGGAAGAGAAAAACGGGGATTTCGTCGGGTAGGTTTTGAGTTATGTCCAAATCAAAATTTAAAATAGTCGCTATGGAATTCCTTTATAATTTATAATGATTTATTTATATTATAAATGAGTTTTTAATATAAATTGAATACTGATTTAATCTGGATTTGAAATATCAAGTTATAAATTCAGATAGGAATATTTTGGAGCTGTACGATATTCTTTGGGGATATATACACGATAATATTAATTTATTAGTATTAAATTATTATTTTTAAATATATTTATATTTTAATTGGTTTATTTAGAGCTTTAAAAATGGCCAGTTTTTGCAAACAAACTCCATATTTCGAAGAAACTAATTTTGTTGGATCTGGAATATTAAATTATTGTTAGATTTCAATTTTCATAATTTTTGAAATCTATATGTGGCCGTACGGAATTTTAATGTGAAAAACTGTCAATATTTTGACTTTAAAAATACCCTATGTGAGCAAACAGACTCGGAATTAGACAAAACAAGTTTCGTTGGGTCCGTAATGTCAAACTGTAGCCGCATGCCCATTTTCATGATTTTTGGGTATTATATGTGATCATATAGATTTTTAGAAGACAATACAAATTACGGAAATTATATAAATTAATAAAATAAAATATGTAGCTTATCAGATAACTATCTACCTCTATATAAATACCCCCTCATCCTTCTAAACCTAGGTCAATTCTCATTCTTCTGGTCAAATTCTTCAGCCGCCAAGTTCTTTCTTCCAAACTAAGAAAAACATGAGCAAAAAAATCCATTTCAAAAATCATAACAATTCATATGAAAACCGATAAATCTCAAAACATGTATTCTTGGATTCACTTCGAGCTATTCTACAAATCTGTGTTGTTTTCTGGGAGCTCGAACATGATTTTCTACGTAAGCCGTGTATATACAATAGCCTAGGGTTTATTGTTTTAGGCATTTGAAGTCTCGATGTTGGTTTTGAGTATTTTACTTGGGTTTGTTGAGTGATTTAGAGCTTGTATGCTAAAAATTGGGAATCTCGGTGAGATTTTGGTTCGATATCTTTAAAGTTGCAGGGAGTTTTTCCTGTTCGACGCAATGAGAATCCGGTGTGCGAGTTGGCCATTTAGGGGATAAGGAGAGAGAGATCGGGAAGAGATGAACATTGGTGAAATCGTTGTGGATTTTAGTGGAGAGATGAAGCAGAAAATGGAGACTGAAAAATCGTCCATGTCTTGAAGTATGCGGGCTGGAACATGCTGTAGGAAGAGAGAAAGGGTAGAGGCATTAATCATGATTAAGGGAATACAATTAAGGTTAATAACAATTTTATTAATTATATTATTATCATTTAAATTGATATAAATTGTAAAAATCGTATCTTTGTCATACGTGATCAGAATTGAGCGAAACAAAATCCGTTGGAATCGTATGGACGGACACTACACAGTGGAACTGACTAGTTGTGGATTGGAGCTCGTTACAATTTATAGCGAAATAAATTGTTTGTCTGAATCAACCGACAATTATCGTTATTTTACGATGATCGTCCAATGTGAGTAAATCTCACTAACTCTACTTAGTTATATTTTTATAACGTATTTTTAGAATTGATAAATATTGGTTGATTGTTGTGTGTTGTTTGTTTGGATTAATTGCAAATCGATTGGTTGAAAATATAGATATAGTTATATATTTATATAAATCGTTAATTATATATTGATTCTGTTTATCAGAATATTTCATATTGAAATGACATTGATGTTATTTATATTGTTTAACATATGTGAATGCAGGGAAACAGGTTTGTAACGACCCAAGGATTTTCGGCCTCGAAAATCGACGTAAATATATCTACCGTACCTCATGCCGACCTTCCAAACACCGAAAACACCGGAGCGTTATTAGAAAGAAATTAAAGGGTGAGATAAGAAAGAAAGAAATATTAGAATAGAAGAAGAAGGACCAACACAATACAGAATCAGAGTCTCACATTGCAGCGGAACAAAATATAATATAGACATAAAACTTTACTGAGAGCTTTTAAAATACTTACAATCATCAGAGTACATCACACATCTGGACAGTTATAATAACTTGTCCTCATATACAACACAGCGGAGTAGTAGTTATGTAATATCATATATCTGAACTCTTCCAGCTCGTTTCTTCACAGCAGTCGGTAACCTGAACCTGTACAACCCGGTCTAACTCGAGCATTTACAAAATACCGGGTCAGTCTGGTGAACCAAAGTGAGAAAAACACAATAAGTTTAAGGGTATCACACCACTTGATTTTAAAGTCAAAATCTTTTTGAAAGAAAAGAATAATCGTAAGACCAAATCCACACATAAATACGGACGGTTTTTACCTTACGATAAGCCAAAACATTTTTGAAATCAATATCTTTTCTGATATTATAATAGTGTCTAAATATAAGTAAATATCAATCTAGCGGAACTCTTACATCTCACGTTCCACATATATAGTATACAGTCAAAACCGCGGGCGATTATTGGAGATTGGATTTCGACTATGACAAGGTATGGAACCGCCTGCCGATAGTGTATATCTAGAGGCGAATACACTGGATTCAACAAGAACATCTTGCAACCAGGCCCACACATGACCGACCACTCATTTTGCTTGAGTGTTTTGAATGTATATCACCAACGGTTAGGCTTAAACCACCGTTTACCGAAAGGGATAGCATCGAAATAGATTAAAGAAGCAAAAGGAATTTCTCTAGATAGGTGATTATACACCCTAATGGGAGCGACCCACATAGCCATGCTGCCTGCCCGATTTTTGTCATTTCCGGTTGATGAGGCTTAAGGTTAGAATTTCCTTTTTGAAATATTAGGTCACCATTCACTTTGAATGCCACATCGTCAGATCCGTCAAATCACTAATTGACGTCCACAAAAAATACTATGCAGCTGACAGAAGTACGTTTGTAAAAATCAATGTACGTAATTTTTAAGAAATACTCTGTCAGACGTTCGTCCATATAAGTCATTCAGGAATAGGATGAACCAAAGGCACTCTCCTACTGCATCCCATATAGGAATCACCCCAAGGATCATTAGCGAGTAGTCCTTGCAATCCGTAGATTCCAACCACGATAGAATCACGGTATATCTTTGGCTGCAGACCGAAGATTATTAGCAGTTCTTCCGTTTATGAAATTCTACGGTCTTCAATGCTCCATCTCGATCATCTTCTGATATCTTCACCTATTTATTGGTCGGAATGATTTTCGAATATAAATTCGATCTCGGTCTTCCCGTACCAACAATCGTATTGGACAGATTTGATAGTCGGTGATTTAACTATCAAATAAACAGTGATTCAATAATGATAATCCAATGAGTTCGCTGGTTCCGTATTCAGCATCAATTGGCCTTTTAATTAAAACAAAATTGTAAATTTAAAACTCTTAAATATTTCAATATTATGGATATAGTTTTTTGCTACTTGTAACATAAGATTTTTCTTTAAACAAATTCATTTTTTATACATCCAGTTTCCTATTTTCACTTTCAAAACATTTGCCATATTATTATCTAATATTGGGAAATCCATTCAACCTATTACTCGTAAAACAACGTTACGAGATATCTTTTATTCATTACTTGAAAACAAAATCCAATGTTCATTCTTATAGAATAAAACTCAACTTTGTATTTCATTTCTAACTCAAACATATAATTATATTTTCACACAACCCCTTTTTACTTCCCTTTTACTTTGGAATCATCATTATATATATATTTTCCAACTTTTCCACCAAACATTCGTATTATTGTTTCTCAGATGAAATAATAAACTTTTACTAACATTTTTACCATTACAACTAATATCATCTTCAGATAATTCTGAAGTCGTTCAAGTTGGGGTATTTTAATTACCTCTCAGACCTTGATCAACAGCGTTCATATTAAAAGATTGATACAAGTTGTAATCCAAAAACCAATATTTCTTTCTAATAACAATTCAAATTTCCATTTAACCGAACTATATGAAATACGATTTCATAAAACCCTTCTTACCTTTTTGAAAATCTCTTTCTTGGATATACCCATTCCTTCTTAATTCAATAATTAAGTAACATCTTATAAAACACCACTTTTTACCCTTTACCTCTTTAAAACAAATTCATTTTAAAATTCGGATTTTATTTCAAAATCCTATTACTCGCTTCTCTCACCAAATTCCCTTTTACCAATCCTTTTCAAATCCATTCACCCGCTTTGGAATTCTTATTTAAATTCCCCAATTTTTCTTAATCCCATTATTAAATCACGTTAATTTAAAATTAACGCTTGACCACCTCACCTCTTTTATAATTTTTTTTTATATAACTTTGGTTTATTATAAACCCTTCTGTTCTCAATCCCTTTTACTTAATTCGAATATTAAGTAACATTTAATTTAATATATCGTATTCACTTAAACTTCTCTTTATAACTTCGTTATAAAAATTAGGGTTTAAATATAAAACCTGTTCATAAACTCCTTTCACCATTCCATTAGATTTCATTTCAATTCTATTACCTTTTATATGAATTCCGATTAAAACGTAATTCCCTAAGTTATTATTAATTTAAAATAATAATTTACTTTGATTATTAAGTACTTCCTTAGTTATTTTTTTTTATTAACTAAAATAAATAGTAATTCCCTTTTTAAAAATCTTATTAAAATTAAAACTATATTCATTAAACTATTTTATTAGATTAATTCAAATCAAACTAATTTAATAATTAATTCCAGATAAAACCGTCAACTTAGTTACTCAAAACACAGTTATCTTGTTAACTGATTCCAATTCGTTTTTTCTTTAAATTAATTAATAATATGATTAATTTAAATAAATTCCATTTAATTGTTTCTTAACAAAACAATTATCCAAACTTTTAACCGTTAAGTTAATTTCTATTCACTTGTTTATAAATTTGATTAACATCAGAATTTTCTTTATAAAATCAATTAATAGTTAAACTTAAATAATAAATAATTATTTCCTTTAAATAAACTTTTATTCAAATAATATATTTCAAAATATATTTCTAGTTATAAAATAAATTTCATAACTTCAGTTCTATCGATTTACCTGACGGTAAATCAATATAAACAAAACAATTTATTCTTTGGCCATTTACTGCCGATTACCCAACCAATATTGCCTATTGGTTAAAACAAAACACAGGTTGAATTTTCAGTCAATGATCACTAATGAAATCAATCACCCAATCATGACAGTTCATATATGATAATATATTTGAGGAATCCCGTTGGATCCCTCCAACCTGTTCTTCCCTGTATCCAAAACGGTTATCTCAAATCAGAACATTCAATTCCATTTAACTGATAACAATAAATAAACCATTTAACATCAACCAATTCACAAGAAACTCAAACAATTTAAACACGTTTATTTAAAAGTGACCAATCAAGGTAAGTTACCTCTATTGGATCAAATCGTTAAAATAATGATTTGGTATTTCACTAAAATTAAACAATAGTTCAATTTCATCGGTTAAAACAATAAATAACTATCAAATGGTCAACCATCCGCAATCAGAGCACACAAAATAAAAACCCAATTTATACAAAATATAAATGGGAAGAACTGAGTGAGCTTAACTCACCTTGATCTGATTTCATTGTTTAACAGCTTGTTTCAGTTAAATTAAACGAGCATTTAATTTAACTGAAAATCTCAGTTGATTCCAATCTCATCCAAGTTATTCCGTAACGTAGTACTTGTCAACACGATTCCAATGGTATATGACTTGTCTGATTCTGATAATATAACAACAAGTTATTAATATTTTAATTTAACACTATTTAATTGTAATTAAAATCCTTAATCTTTAATTGAATAAATTAATTACGTTTTAAAATCTAGGGTCCAGGCCGATTACTCTTCGTCATCTTGTTTATCCCGATTCTGCAACAAAATTAACATTCATTCATATGATTTGGTTAGTATAACTATTTTGATCTAACTTTCCTTATCAAGGGATTATAATCTAATTACCATTAATGATTTCATTAGTTTGAATCTATACAGGTCCGCCCAAAGTTCCTGCTGCACACCTTTATTCAAGCAGTTCGAAACCCCTTTATCCTTACTCATTATTCAAATCTGTCCAATGGTGCAAAGTTATAATCAATTAATGTAAATGATTTATCCGATTATTAAATAAATAATAAATTTTCTAATCAACGTTAATTAATTGAATAGCATTACTAACCAGGCCGACATTGTTTTGAAAAGATTAGAAACCGAGCCCACTTATTTCTGTCTTGTTTTGTCTCCGTATATATACTTCACTGTAGATCTTCGTTTCCCATTCTTTGTTTAGACAGCAGACCAACACATCTCCCTTTTGCACAGTTCCGTCTACACACCACTGCTCCTCACGCCGGCCACTCGTCATGCATCCATCTCTTCACATACACCCACCACGGACTGTCATGGACTTATACCCTTTCAATCTCCTCAATCCTTATTCCAATCTATGACCACCCGCATGCAGCATGCCTCCAGCACGCTTCCCCTAAAACGCGACTGTGCATCCTTCTTTACCTCTGCACTGTCATCTGACCCCATCTGTCTGCCATAAACCCGGTGCGAGCTCCCTCACATCCACGCATCAGTTCCAATGCCACTATTCCAACTAAACAGCAGCCCGTTACAGATTCGCCGCCACCATCGTCAAACTGCATCACGTATAGACCGCCGGATCGCCTTAGTTCTCCGTCATCGAGCTCGCCTCGCCATTCCAGAAGAATCTGCACCCCCTGCTGATCCCAGTTTGCCATCCATCATTTCTTTTATGTTCTTCCCGAATCTACTGTTGGGATCGAACGCTATCTCAAAATGGGTTAAAGGCTATTAGAAGCGGGGATGGACGAAATATGGATGGAAGGGCAAGCGTCTGAGCTTGCTATGTGGTTTATTTAGGAATGGAGTATGGGTTTAACTCGAATGGTTTAGACTTTGATTACGGTGAAGGAACTTGTTTGTTTATGACTGGAGCGAGGTAATAAAGGAATGGAGCAACTATATATAGAAGAAGAAGACAGTGGAGAGAAAGTTTTAGGGTATAGGTTAGGATTAGCTGTATGGGGTGGGATTCTCAAATTTACTTTGTCAGCACGGTAAGAGGTAATCTGGCAGCCACGAAATTGAAAGTGTGAGGCGCAGGCAAGCTACAGTGTATTTGTGGGAAGAATTTATTTATAATATAATATAATGAAACTTCATTGTGAATTAACAGGTGAAACTAACCACAATCGATTTCTGTTTTCTAATAAAAATACTAATTCTAGCATAGAAAAATATTCCGGACCTGATGGGATAGGTTTCGTCCAATTTTGAGGTCGTTTGTGAAAAGTCCTTTATAATTATCGATGAAAAATCAAGCATTTAAAATCCCTAAAATTACATAAAAACTCCAATAAATTTGAAGCCTTAACATTCTACTAGACCTCTTCCTTATGGATCCAGTGAAATTTATTTCATTCAAATCAGAGTTCATTTGGCCAGTCGTTTATTCGTTTAAAGTTACCCCTGTCTGAACTAACCAAAATAATATAATCAATTTGGGCGTTTATCGATGCCACGATTAAATAGTAAGTCCAATTGATACGAAAATTGAAATCCTACAATAATTAATTAATATGAATCCAATGGCAGTAGTTTCATCGCATTTTGAGACTGTTTCTAGGTACGCTATTTTTATACGCACCACAATGCCATTTTGGACACCAAATTACCCGGTCTTCAAAAATAAGATGCTATATACCTATCCTGACTCTAATCGTTGATACGAACTCAATAGAACTAATTTCGTGGTTTAATTCGATCGTCTGTTCAAGTAATACACAAATATCCTTTTATTGAATTAATTTAATTTAATTACGTGCTATAGAAAATAACTAGGCGTTTACGGCTGCCGTGATCACATACGACATTGGTTTTCCATGCAATTTAATACCATGTAATACTTTAACGTTACGGTTCCAATGAAACTGGTTTCATCGAAATCGGAGATCGTTTGCAAAATGGTCGTTTTAAAGGCCTATAATTTAATAACAATTTCCATAACGACTATTTAAAAATTTGATTTAGCCATAAATAACAATCTATGACACGAAATCTGGATTTTTCCTTTTTATTAGAAATTTATCATTAATACGATTCCAACGTTTCTTGTTTCACATAACTCCGAATTATATGGGATCCTGTATATCCAGTTAAAGTTCAAAACTCCATATTACGAACTGCCACGCCATTCGAGCTCGATTTATAATTATATAAATATATAGCGTTCAAACTTCGTTTTAATAACGAATTCAATATTAAAATCCATTAATACTCCAAATAAAATATTTTAAAATAATAAATTTAATTAAATATTTGACTACCAAAAATACGGATCGTTATAAGGTTGGAGGGATCCAACTGGATTCCTCAATATTTATAATACTGTTTTTCGATATATTGTGATATATTATGTGATATATAATATGTTGCTGATTATGTATGTTTAGATGATATTGATCATGGTTAATTGATATTTTAAATACCATAAGAAAAACCAGAATGTAAAAAGGGAAGTTTCAAAGTGTATATTGAAAATGAAATATTTATAAAATCAAAGGATTTTATAAAAGAAATTATTTATAAAATCAAAGGATTTTATAAAAGAAAATATTTATAACATCAAAGGATTCTATAAAAGGAAATATTTATAAAATCAAAGAATATTATAAAAGGAATATTTATTTAGGAAATAAATAGAATTATAAAAGGAATATTTATTTAGAAAATAAATAGAATTATAAAAGGAATATTTATTTAGAAAATAAATAGATAAAAGGAATATTTATTTAGAAAATAAATAGAATCATAAAGGGAATATTTATTTAGAAAATAAATTGAATTATAAAAGAAATTATTTGGAAAATAAATAGAAATATTTAGAAAACAAATAGAATTGAAAAAGAATTATTTAGGAAATATATAGAATTATAAAAGGAAATATTTGGAAAGTAAGTAGGAATATAAAAGGAAATTGATGAGATATAAAAGAATTATGAGATATGGATTTAAAGGATATTTTTAAATAAAAATCTGTTTTAACAGATAAATGGAGAAGATTAATTTATAAGTAATGTTTTTATAAATTAAGTAAAATAATTTATCATGAGATAAATTGAATATATAAGTCTGAATTTATATAGAGTAGTAGAAATCGGTTTTAACACCGATATTTCAAATAGAAATTGAAGTTACCATTTATAAAGGGAATTAAATGAGACTTTTAGTGTTAGAAGTAAAAAGGAGATTTTAATTAGTTCTATAAATAAAAGTATAAATAGAATTTGGAAAAGGGATATTATTTTTAAATGTGAAATCAAACATAAGGGATATGTGAATAATGGATTAAAATGAATATTTTATAAATTAAAATATTTATAAGGGAAAAATTGGGTTTTGAAATAGGAATTCAAATGGGAATTTGAATGAGATAGGAATTAGAGTTAATCGAATATTAGTTATTCGAATAAAGTTAATCGAATTAGAATTAATCGAATATTAGTTATTCGAATATAATTAATCGAATTAGAGTTAATCGAATATTAGTTATTCGAATGGAGTTAATTGAATTAGAGTTAATCGAATATTAGTTAATCGAATAGAGTTATCGATTATAGTTTATTTGAAAAGAGTTATCGAATATAGTTTATTTGAAAAAGAGTTATCGAATATAGTTTACTTGGAAAGAGTTATTGAATATAGTTTATTCGAAAAAGAGATATCGAATACAGTTTATTTGAAGAGAGATAATCGAATATAGTTATTCGAAAGAGAGTTATCGATTAGAGATTATTCGAGACAGAACTATACGTCAAAATTCGATTTTATCGAATTCAGGAGAATACTACTCACTTTCCATTTTTAATCAAGATTTATTTATTTATTAATAAATTAGTTGTTTGTTTATTTATCCAAATTAATAAATAACAGTTATATTTAAGTTATTATATTTTGGAATCATGGGATTATAACACTATTGTTATAATCAAATGATTTCTGTAAAAGAAGTGGATTCGTAAATAGAATCCGAGAGTTACATAAGGAAGTTTGTTAAAGATTTAAAAGGTGAACTTTGACTATTTCGAGGTTAGAATTGTTGTTCAATTAAGGTCTAAGAGGTAGTTATACCCTAACTTGATTGACTTCATTTTTAACTAAGGAATGGTTAAGGTTCGATAGTGAAGGTTGGTTAAGTGAATTTAGTTAATGAGTGTAATGGCTTGAGTTGGCATAGTGATGTTTTATTTAAACAACTGTTTAAATCCGATGAAGGGGTTTTGGAAATGTTTTCTAAATAAGAATCAGAAATGTTTTCTAATATAAAAAAATAGAAATGAGAGTAAATATGGAACTGTTTTCCAATGATTAATATCGTATATTTTCTAAATTTAGAAAATAAGAATTTATGAATATATGGAAACAAGAATAGTGAAATGGATAATTGAATGACAACTTAAATTAAAGGGGATCAACGGTGATTGATGATTTGCTCGGTAAGATTTCCATTTGGAAATACGACTGTTGTTTGTACACATGTTTTCATTTGATAGTTAAATAACCGACTATTAAAGTTTTTGACCATTTCCGTTGCAAATACGGAGAGACCGGGATCAGATTTATTATCTGAAAACCACTCCGTATGAGCATTAGCGTTGTGAATCAAATACGATGAAGATAATTGAAGATGGTGTTTGTGCAAGGGTTGTTCTAGCAAATCGTATGTAGAAATTGCCTAAGATAGGTTTACAGAATAGTGCCTTCGGTTAGTCCAGTCCCAGGACAACCTGTATGGAAGAATGTCTGACAGAGTATATTTAATAGATCATGTAAGTTGATCTCTTCAAACATATTTACGTTTGGTGGCGGGAAATTCGTTTCTCTTATCTGTATACCCATGGTATTTTTGGAGAAATCAATTTGTGATTTGGCGAGTATGACGATGTGACATTCAAAGGAAATAAAGATGTGATCTTTATAATGATACGTTATGACCTCAAGCCTCATCAACCGAGAAATGACAGAAATCGGGCAGGCTGCATGGCTAAGTGGGTCGCACCCAATTAGGGTATATTGTCACCATCTAGAGAATATTCATATTTGTTACTTCTTTCAATTCTGTATCTCCCGGGAACGGTTATGTTGGTATACCAACCGTAAGGTGACAATATATTCGGAACATTCAAGCGAAATGAATGGCCGGTTATGAATGGCTGAGTTACAAGATGTTCTTGTTGAACTCCAGTGTATCGCTTCTAGAGTACACTGATCGGAAGGTGGTTCCATACCTTGTCATAATTGGGAATTCATTATCCAATAAGAGCCCATGATTTTTGATTGTATATTATACATGTAGAGCGTGAGATGAAAGCATTCTACTAGATTGCTATTTATTTGATTTAGATATTATTAAGAAGAGTATGGATTATAAAAAAATGTTTTGGGTTATCGTAAGGTAAAAACCATTCGTGTTTATGTGAGGGTTGGTCTTACGATTATTCTTTCTTTTAAAAGGATTTTAAAAGTTAAACAAATGGTTAGAGTTTACTCACACTGGTCACATGACTGACCCAGAGTTTATTTTGTTTTGTTTTCCCTAAACTCTTGGGTGCCCAATTTTGTACGGGCAATCAAGTAGTCAGGATTTTACAGATATACTGAGAGCTTGGATAGGCTTTAGGATTTTATAGCAATTGTTTATTTTTGCTATGTTGTAAGTGTTGTACTTTGATAAATGTTACTGTATATATATACTGGTTTTATTTCAAAGTTATGTTATATTTTTTTCGTTCCACTGTGAGATTCGTGTTACTCTTATTCTGTTGTTGTGATATTCTTCTTCTTCTATTATAATTTTCTATCTTATCTATTCTCACCATCTAACTTCTTTCTATTAACTATCTGGTATTTCCGATGCTTGGATAATCGACATTGAGTTTATGTCGATAACCAAGGTCGCAAATTCCCCGGGTCGTTACACCATGGCAGTTTGATCAGGAATGTTGAGGAGAAATTCTGGTTCAGAATTTGATCCTTGTTGTCCCAGTCAATCACAAGACACAAGGGGGAAGCAGGGGAGCACAAGAGGTTTGTGAAGCACTGTTATCTCATTGAGGATGGACATGAGTTGGTGGGACACCATCCGATTTGGCATTGTCTTGTACGGCATGGCCGAGCCCGTATGGTTCGGCATGGCCGAGCCCGTATGGTTCGGCATGACGAACGAGAAGGTCACTAAATAATATTTCTTTTGTGCTCTGAGGTCTAGTGAATTGCTGCTTTGTTTCACCCCCGCTTCTTCCTGACGAGGATGACTCTTTTGCTTGATGAAACGGAGGGGTGGGAGCTCTCTGACACCCGACGTCACTCCAATTCGCTGTCATGTAGTTCATATCATGCCTCAACGCTATGTTCTCATGCATTCTCTCATTCAACGTGGCAGTCGTCTTATTTAAATTCGACAGAAGTTCCATGAAGTCGTTACAGGTTATGAACGCAGAAGTTGGAGCCTGAGAAGTGGGTGCAGCAGTGGTCATAGGGGTACTTCTGATCTGGTTCTGCATGGTCAAAAATGGTTTTGGGTTGGCAGCAAGTTGAGTAGTTTCTTCTTGGGAGCGACTGGAAGGTCTGAAGGAGATAGCTTTTCACTTAGACACCATTTTTACTGGCAGAAATAAGGGAAAAAGATCTTCTCTTTGGATTTTCTATCCAAAAGTAGATTAAATTCCTTAAATGCTGAGAATTCAAACTTTCTCACTGAGAGCACCAAAAATGGCCCAAACACCCATAATTTCTAATGAAGAGAATAAAATAAAGACAACAGTAAACAAAAATGAGGAACACATCAATTTGTAAGGATTCGGCATGAATTGCCTATGTAAAATTTATAACTTCTCTTAATTCTTATTGAAAATGGAGATTACAAGAGCTGGAAATGAAAAAATCCTGAGTACAACGCAATTATAGTAAATAAATGGCATAAAAGAAGTCAAAAGTCCATTTCATATGCCCAAAGAGACTATTTATCGCTATGGTACTGAACCAGTTCAGCATTTAACATGCGCAGGAATTATAGGACTTGTGGAAGGCGAGGAATTAGTGTACAATGTCATGTATAATTGCCAGTCCGGTTCGGTATGGTTGAACCAGATGTTGGCCGAACCGGAATTTCCTTTAATTAGCTTTGTCGAACCAAACTTTAGTCGATCCATAACTTCACTCTTACGCTTAGCCAAAGCGGATGTATGATCGAGCCAGATTTTTCCTTCATGTGGCTTAGTCGATCTAGGGTTTGGTCAAACCAGATTTTGTGCTGAGTTGAAGTTGCTTCTGAGTAAGAATCGTCTTTACTGTGAACCTCTATGAACTTGACGAATTATCGAAAGGTAGATCAATAATTATACAGTGTGATGCGGAAGTTTAGAAACTTAAGACTAATTTAACACCAGATGGACGATTACTATTTTTAGTGGTTTTAGAATCTTTTTAAATTCTTTTGAAATTGATGTTAAATGATGCAAATTTAATGATCACAAAAGCTAACACAAATAAATGTAAACGCAATAAAACTAAGAAAGCAAAGAGTTAGAGAGGTCAAATCAGGATGTTTATACTGATTCAGAGTTACTTACATTTAGTTCCTTACAATCGCTTGTACAAATTTCTTTTTAAATGCTTAAGTTTCAATACAATCTCGATTTCTTGGCTATGGGACACTCTCTTCATATTCTCTAAGCTCTAGGTAAACCCCCTTGATTTACTGAGAACATGCCCACTTGAATTCAAGAGAAATAATCACACCTATTTGGATTTCATAGGTCACCAAGCACACCTTTGATTTTCCTTATATGGTTTAATGGATTTCACAAAATCAATTTCTTGATTTTGAGTATAGTTGATTGTAACAACTCAAATTTCGATAGACCTGTTTTTTCAGAAAAAACCCATTCTATCGAAGTTCTAGTTGACTTGTCTGGTATCCTATAGAAAATATAGAGATAATAAATATATCAGTGCTCAATAAAACATCTTACAGCAGAATGGATAAAATATAATAATTGGCCTTACCAAAATAATAACACTGTCTAACAAGTATCCAAAGGCTACCAAGTCTCTACCATAAACCTAACCTATGAGAATGTTATAAGGAGGGGGGCAGAACACAAAGTTCTGGTGATTGAACAAATTATAAATTCTAAAATAATCCTACGTACAGTTCAGTTATGTTTTCTTAATTATTAGGTTATTTGTGTTAACATTGCTCAAGGCTCTATGCTCACATAGTACCCACATATTCCCCGGTAGATTAAACCTAATATGGTATATATGTAGCTAAACCCAACATCTCAAGGTACTACCCATAGTACTCTCCTCGTATAGTCTCCATCGTCATGCTACAAAAGCGTATGCAACTTTCATCCTACGCCGAACGACGTACGGAAATCTAAATCATTACGTCACGTAATCGCATAGAACCATCATTGTTATGTCAGGCAAGCGTACGGGTCGTCGTATCCGAACTCCTCGGTCCAATCAAGTACCAACACAGAGTAATAACCTACTGTCTATAATACACAACCCGGTGCGTGTATCTAGACCCTCACACGAACGTTTTGTCTACTGTAACCCGAGTCCTATAATAGGGTTGCATCCAATGCATGAAACTCGGTTTTGAGCTTTCCATATCCATAAAGGTCTGCTTCATGAGGCCTACAATACAAATATTCAAGTATGGTCTGCATTTTCATGTTGGCTATGTCCCCACCCTGTCCCCTCCCTAAACTAGTGAAAGACTACATCAAGAGCTAAGTGAAATGCCCTAATCAAACAATCAAACATCCAATTTGGCATGTCCCACAACCAACGTCCCAGTAGTGAAAGATCGATGGTCTATAGGTTTAGCTCTAGTCTTTCCGTGTCACACTGATTGTTGATGACGGGTACCCAACAATTACTATCCTTAATTTCGTCCTAACCAGTCTCTCCCATGGCTAATCGCCAAATCACCCAACGCCATCCGCAACAGCCTTCTGACTGCTAAGTTATAATTGTAGTCAAGGTATACTCACGGGGTGGTACCGCACAGACCGAACCTCTGCGAGTACAAACTGAGCGTGTACTACAACACCACGGAGTACCCTACCATGTACCGTAGAAGTCACGTGCTTCCTTCTAGTCCTGTAGAGCAATCAGACAAAATAATACAGTAAAATAATTAGTTGAATGTGTTTCCCTCGTGCCTTCGGACACCACGATGATCTACCCTCATTGGGTTCTTCACCTTCGTATGTGCGAACTGGTCTAAGCGCATCACACTAATGTGTTATTAGATTCTACCTCTAATCTTTTAAATAGGCACTTGTTTTATCTCAATAGGTTGCTAGTTAACTTGCTTATCTACATTTTAACTTTTAATTTATTCAGGTTACTACGTTCATTAGCTCACAATTGGATGCTTATTTTCTTTATCCGGCCATATACGTCGGAGTAGACTTTCACTTATTATCTATTACGTTTATTAGACTTAATACTTCCAATTATAAGTCTACTAACCATAAGCTTACTTTATTCTTTCTTATTTAACCATTACCTTGTCTTGCTCAGTCGTCACAACCTGTTGTTGTTTACTTATTAACTTAGTTCTCTTAACTAAGGTTTACTAATAAGTTCCTTTTTTCATTTATTATAACCCATGTTATAATTGCATTTGTCCCTAGGAGAAGCCTACTTATTATATTACATTCATATTCACATAATTAATTGTAATAGGTTATATTCCTCGTTCATCATATTTCCTCGGTTACTTAGCATTAACCAAACTTTTACTGTTGTAACATCCACTTATTTACCGTCTTGTATATTCTCATTATTTTAGGGAAAATATTTCACAAACCTCATTAGATCGGTTAGTGGAAAGATGTAAAGATCAATTTCCATAACGCACATCAATCAAGGTTTGTAGTTGCAAGTTATTTCTTTTATTTTCATTTTATTTGATTATTGTGCGATATAGTCATCCATATTTCACACTAATCTCTTTTTTCTTTCTTTTCTTGCAACTAAGTTTACAGTAATTTTGCCATTATGGAAATGTGTAACAACCCGGAATTTCAGAACAGATTTAAAAAATTTATTTTGGTTATTTTAATGAATTTTGAATATTTAAAATTATTTATTTTAAATAATAACGAATAAAATTTATTTTAAACGAAGTTAGAACATATAAATTTATTTTAATTATAAAATGAGCCTGAAATGGCAAAGCAGTTCGAAAATTCGATCTCAAATTTCAAATGAATGTACAAGATTCAAAATAAATTGGATTTCAGTAAAACCAGAAATATTTGAATCTATTTAATTATATCTTTCTAACGAATGTGAAAAATTCAGATTTCATAACAGCAATAAAAAGTTATGTCTAGTTTAAAATTTAGAATAGTCGCTATGGAATTTATATATATTTTATATAATATATAGCCCTTAAAAATAGCAATTTCGGAAACGACTTTCATTTTCGACGAGACCACTTTTGTTGGATCTGGAATGTCAAATTATTGCTAGATTTCAATTTTCATAAATTTTTTGAATCAATATGTGAATGTGGAGGATTTAAACGTGTTTGGTAATTTCAGTTTGAATTTAATCGACTGGAAATTGACCGTTTTTCAAACGGTCTCCAAATTCGACAAAATTAGTTTTGTTAGGGCCGTATCGTCAAAACATTGCTAGGTTTATTTTTCTGGGATTTTTGGTGCCAGTATGTGGCCTCGGTAAAATAAAAGGTACGTTGAAATCAATTTTGAATGTTATATTAATTTATATTTTAATTTTGATGAAACTGATCAAAACGACAGAATTGGCTTACCGGACATATCACATTGTGTCCGGAATGGGGGTATTTAGTTAGGGGCGACAGTCGTTGGGTTTAATTTAGAGTCTGTGATGATTTTTACTTTTAAAACAGAATTAAAATAATAAAATAAATATTATATATATTATCGACCAATCAGAATTTTCCGTTCATAAAAAAATCCGCTCAGCCATAAATGATGCGAACGGTGGCTACAGCTCAAATCGTTGAGCTCCGATTTCTTCCAATCCATGCTAAAAATTCAATGCTCCTGAAGGGAAAATCATTGTACTCTTCATTAGCTTCAAATCCATACTTGTAGCTCGAGTTATCGTTCAGCGTGGAGGGAGAAATTAGTGCTCAAAGGCATGAAATTTGAGGCTGTTTTCTGGCTGATGGGCGCGACTGAGCTCGCCAGTGGCGGCGCTCCCTAGTCTTTCCGACGTGGCGGCTGACGATCTCCCTCCGGTGGCTCCAAGCGCGAGAAATTCTGAACCCTAGTTGGGAGCACGGGTATACGACGACGAATAGAAGGGTTTAAAGGAAGAAAGGTTAAATTTAATTAAATAATTAATTCCTTAATTATCCAACGTATGTAATGTTGTAACTTTTCCATATGAGGTCCAAATCGCATGAAATTGGATCCATTGCGATCGTGGGGACGAGAGCTCCACAACAAGACCAACCGGGTCCAATTTGGAGCACGTTAGAATTCCGGGCAAATTCAAATTCAAACTCTTCAGAAATTCAGAAATAAAACTGACGGAGTGGAAACCGACTGTGAGAACTCCTTCTCACTCTAAATTTATTTACATTTAAATATGTACTAGGATGCAGACGGTGCTTATTAGCACCCGACACCATTTATTGTACAAACCATGATTGTTTTCTTGGATTGAATTGACGGTGTTGTGTTTATTGATTGTATGAAATGTATAAAATATTCATGTGTTGAATAAAATGTTAGAATAATAAAAATATCATTTTTATTGTATAAATGAATTATATAAAATATTCAAGTGTTGAATAAAATGTTAGAATAATAAAAATATCATTTTAAATGAATTATATAAAATATTGATGTGTTGAATAACATGTTAGAATAATAAAAATATCATTTTTATTATATATATGAACTGTATATAATATACATGTGTTGAATAAAATGTTTGAACAATAAAAATCTCATTTTTATTGTATGAATGAGCTATTAAAAATAGCTAAGTGTTGAAATAAATATTTTGTCGTTAAAAATACAATTTTTAACGTATATATGAACGACATAAAATTTTCCTGGAATGAAAATGAATATTCATTTACAAATCAGACGATTTGTTTATGTACACCCATTTTACTGATATTGATTGGGACGATAAATTTTAGACATCGCCCAACTGCACAAATAATATTCTGTATTTGTTGTTTGAAACCCCACACGGGTATTGGGATGATATTTGACATACACTAATCCCAATTATTTAGTTGTATGTCAATCGATTAGTTGATAGACTGTTGTAAGCGTTATTTATTTATATTTAATGCTTATACAGTGTAGAATGCACTCTGGATGATGGATTATTGTTATCCTTGTTGTTGTATACATGTGTTGTATGAAATCCATATGAATAACATTATATGGTAATTGACTGTGTCAGATTACGATTCAGAAATAAGGAATATTTTAAAATAAGGAATATTTTACAATAACAAATATTTTAAAATAGCGAATATTTTTAAATAATATTTAGCAAAGGATTAAAATCTGATTTTGATGTCCGATTTTGGATGAACATGAAATTATTGAAATATGTGAAGCCGTATTGTTTAGATATGCGCCATTTTGACGCGAACGATAATTATATCGATTTTATTCATTTTTATAATGAATATCGAAAAGGAAATGATTTCAAGATCAGATATTTTGAAAAATTATCATTTATATATTATAATGATATGGAATATTCAATTTTGATTTAAAATTGAAAATGAAGTTGGAATCGTTTTTAAAACAAATTTAAAACGATTTATAAAATATGTTTTAAATGGAAATCAATGTAATATATATATTATATATATTTAATGGCCTGAATAGAATGCGCCGCGCAGCGACCGTTCGTGAATTTCGACCATTGACTTCGAATTGATATTACAGGAGATCCGACCGTCGGATTCTCGTAAAGCCAGAACCGTTGGGTTCGTATTGAAAAGAGCTTTCCAACGAATACAAGATATTTGAAATCTAACGGATGGATTTGGAATTATGTCCAAATCAAATTTGGAAAAGGTCGTTGTATGTGCAGTTCGATGATCGTTTATGGAAATCGACTGAAAGGGCCTTAATAAAATTATTAAAAATATTAATAATTTGTGTAAAATTATAATAAATGACTTGGAAAGAATTAGGATGAAAAATTCTATATTTGAAAAGATAAAAATATTTTTTTATCGAGATGAACTAGTTATTAACTAGAATTATAATCCAATTATTTTTAAATAAATAAATTGGATTGAGAATAGGTTTAATATAACCAGAATTTCCAGTATATGAATTGGAGTGGATTTGAATGGAAATCATCTTTGGAATATTTCGATGTTGGATTTCGTGATTATACGGATATTGTTATGGAAAGTTGGAAGATATATTTATATCGTTATTTCCAATACGATATTTGTTGGTTTTAGAATTTGATATTGAATATAAGCCAATATAGTTTCTATTCAGAGCCTTGTATTTAATATCAAATGGGATTTTGGGTTCGTCGTGAATGGTGTCTTTATTAACATTGTTTTTAAACCCAGTTGTGAAAAGAATAATTCTTTTAATTAAGATTATTAGTGTTTCCAGTAACTTAACATATAATTGGAACAAAATGGAATGTGAATTGGGTTTATTGTGAACTGTGTTTTTAACGACATTTGTTCTTTAACCCGATTAACAGTGAAATGAGATTTCGGATTTATAAATCTTTTAATTAAGATTAATGGGATTTTCCAAAGTAAAGTTTTCAAGTTTAATATATTAAATTGGAATAGAATGGAATTCGATTTGGTAATAATCGATGTGAGCTTCTGTGGAGGAAGACTGTTACTATATATGGAATTTAAAAGGCTTTGCCGTTATTCCATTTATATTGTTAGTTAGATACGGAAATTTATATTGATTATCTTGATCTGTTTTCCGTGAAGATTCCATTACTAATGGAATGTGATTTTGGGTTTATCATGAACTGTGTTTTAAATGACATTAGCTCTTTAACCCAGTTAAAGACAAGATTACATGTCTAACATTGTATTTTGAACTATATGGTTGATCTCTGCTAAATATATATCTGCTTGGTGGCGGAGAATTTATTCTCTTGCTTAACACCGTTCTCTAAGATGTACGAGCTTAAAGGTTATATATCAGCAGAAATCAACAGTACGGTGTAGATTGTCGATGCATCATGTTTTATTTTCCAAAGTTAAATAATCATTAATATTGATTTTTGGGAAAATTAAAACTAAATGGAGTTTTAATGAATCTTTAAATAGATTGAAATGTGAAAGTGATAATTTAAATTATAAAATTTGTGAAATGATCGAGAATGGAGTATCACCAGTTTTGCTCCAAGCGATAGTTAAATCTTTAATTAGATTTGAACGTGAAATGGTAATTAAACTTACCGATAACACCGTGGTGTTAGATATGGAGTAATACCAGTTTTTCTCCATGGGATGAATAAGTTGGGGTTGGGAAATTAAACAAATGATTACTTCGGTAAGGTGCGCTAATTCCCGATTAATTTGGATAAACCTTAATTTGGTTCAAATTGATATCCAAAGGAAGATTAAAGAATAAATTTAAAGAATTTATCTTTGATAAAATTAATGGGAAACTTTTTCTAATGATGTGAATATTTGAATAAAAGAATATTCTGAATTGGAATGAGGCGTATGTTGTGTTTGTGTAGCACTTGTTTATAATATACAAGAGTTATTCGGAAAGGTCGGATTTATACCCATTCTGAATAACTGATTCGACGAGAAAGGCGGTGGTTGAAGACCGGAGGTCTTCACATCATTTGGATGATTACTGATGTCTTGATTGGGTTGTACACCCAAGACAAGGTAATAAGTGGTGATCGTCCAGACGTACTTGGAGATCGACCGGATATGCGATGACCTCTCTCCTGTATTGGACACGGGACGAGGAATAAAGTGCCTCCGGTTTCGTTCAGACCCAGAACGAACTATTAAATGGATGAGTGTCTGACATTGGATTTTATTCTCTGTTGATTGATCTCTATTAAATATATATCTGTTTGGTGGCGGATAATTTTTCTCTTTCTTAACACACTTCTCTGAGACATACGAGCTCAGAGGTTATATATCGACAGACATCAGTTGCATTGCATGAATTTCCTATGTGGCATGCTGAGATGCAAATGATCAAGGCTTCTGTTGAAAAGAAGAGTCTTGTGGTTGATGATCAAAGCATGGCTTTAAATAGGATAGCTTTGGGTATAACTTTAATTCATGAGCCTCACAACCAGGTGTGAACTAGAAACGGGAGAGGACTGCAGGGAGGACATGCGTTTCTTTCTGGCTAGGAGTGGTGTCATGGTATGGAGCCCAAACATTTTTGCTTATGTAGATGATGGAAAGTGAGGTTCCTCGGTTATATCGGTCACTACGGGGCCGATGGATGATATGATCGACATACTGACCATTACGCCCCATAGAGCGGGGAAACGCATTGTTCAGGAATTATCAATCCTCAAACGTAAGAGAGGACCGACCCTGAAGATCCAAGGTGCAGTTGCGGCTGTAGCCTGAGACATGGCAGGCTAGATTGTCTCGAATTCGGTAAGGACGATCCCTTGCTATGGTTCACAGATGTCAATCCAATTTCCAATACGTGACATTTCGGTTTTGATTGTAAAGCCTAATATGGCGACATAGTAGCATGGGAAACTATGCCATCTATGATTGGTACATTTATATTTGAAGTTGTTTTATACACTATGCACTTATAATAGTATCAAATGATTTGTTTTAAACGTACCAAGCATGTTTGGCTATTATAAGGTAAAACTCTATCCTTCGGCTTGCGTTGCATTGTGTGATGGGACCTGAGTCTTATAATAGCTTAATTTTTCCAAAAAGCATTGTGTTGTTTATTCTATGCACTGGTATTCTTGGAAAGAAACCCGTTCCGTGTTAGACGGCGTGGTCCCTTGACTTACTCTATTTTAAAGTAAAGTTTTAAATAACTATTTTATTTCTCACACCAGTCACATGACTAACCTGTAGATTATTGTTTTAACCTAAACTCTGGGTGCCCCAATTTTCCACACGGGCAGCCAGTAGTTTCGATTTTGCAGACATTATATCCACAGGATCCTGGATTTACAACTGGAACTATACTCAAAAAGCTCTGTATCTGTGTATTTCTTTTAGTTGTGTTGTGTATTATTTTTTTGCTGCATTGTAATTTTGAATCTCTGATATTTTTCTGATGTATACTATTTATTCATACTCTGTTACATTCTTGTACTCTGATGTAATTAATTGTAATAAGCAATGAAATGTTCTTCTGTTTGTGTTCTGATTTGTCGTGTTCTCAACTCAATCGGGGCTTTCTCGTAAGGGCGAGTTTCGGGCTGTTTCATCGTGTTATCAGAGCTTTGGTTTACAGAGCTCGAGAATAAGACATATTAGAACTGAACGAAAGAATTCATCAGAGATTGGATTAGTAATATCCAATGAGGATGACTTGTTAGAGATGGGATCAGTAGTATCCTAAAATGAGTGTAAAGAGTGTTGTCATTAAAAATAAAAATGAAAACAAATTTTGTTTTGGAATTTAAATCTTATTATACGTATTTGAGTAATTTATTTTAAATTGGTTTAGACCATCGAGTATATGGAGATTTTAACATACGTCTTATCCACGTATATTTGAAGTCTCAAATATACTAGATGGATATAGAATCACACTCTAGTCGCTCGGAGATGATTCTGATGATGGCATGTCATCATTAGCATTTATGTTCGAGTTTCGAAAGTGGGATACCTATATGTCTCCAATTGAATGGTGTGAGAACCAAAACTAGATAGGGTTAATATTTGTGATTTGACACTAAAAATATGATTTTGGAGTATATATATTAAAGATATGTGTTTGAAAAGGTAATCAACTAATTGATTGATGGTTGTGTTGTATGATAATTGGTGCGACTAAATAAAAGATTGGACTAATAAAACCAATAGGAAAAATGTAAGGAAAATTTAGCCAAATCAAATTAAATATTGAACTGAATTGAAAATTGTTTGGAATTGCATATATATATATATATATATATATATATATATATATATATATATATATATATATATGTATGTGCGTGTGTGTGTGTGTGTGAACATGCCATAGCATGGAAGATATGAAGAGAAATAAAATTGTATGCCCGACAAATAGGTACATGTTTACTAATTTATTGGATTTTGATGATTCTATGAGCCGACTGGCTTTTTCTTTTTGGATGATGAGGACCCTATGACGCTAGTTGGGTTTTCAAGGTCTCCCCGTACAAAGGAGGTTATGGCGAAATTTTTCGAAAATTTAGGGTGTTAGCCAAATTTTTGAAGAATTAGAAAATTCTTAGAAACTGAAAATTTGAAGAATGAAAGCCAAAATGAAAGTTGAGTTGGTTAGTTAAGCTACTTTCAGCTCCGTTCCTTTTCGAGGATGAAAAGATTTTAAGTGGGGGAGATTGTAACAAACCGGGATTTCTGAACCAATTTAAAAATTTTATTTTGGTTATTTTAATGGATTTTGAATATTTAAAATGATTTATTTTAAATAATAACGGCTAAAAATTTATTTTAAATGAAGTTAGAACGTATAAAATTATTTTAATTATAAAACGAGCCTGAAATGGTGCGGCAGTTTGAAATTTCGATTTCAAATTTCAAATGAATGTACAGGATTCAAAATAAATTGGATTTCAGTAAAAGCAGAAATATTTGAATCTGTTTAATTATATCTTTCTAACGAATGTGAACAATTCAGATTTCGTACGGGAATAAAAAGTTATGTCCAGTTTAAAATTTAAAATAGTCGCTATGGGATTTATATATATTTTATATAATATATAGCCCTTAAAAATAGCGATTTTGCAAACGACCTCCGTTTTCGACGAGACTACTTTTGTCAGATCCGGAATGTCAAATTATTACTAGATTCTAGTTTTCATAATTTTTGGAACCAATATGTGAGCGTGGCAGATTTAAACATGTTTGGTAATTTCAGTTTGAATTTAATCAACTGGAAATTGACCGTTTTTAAAACGGTCTCCAAATTCGACGAAATTAGTTTTGTTAGGACCATATCATCAAAGCATAGCTAGATTTATTTTTCTGGGATTTTTGGAGGCAGTATGTGGCCCCGATAAATTAAAATACACATTGAAATCAATTTTGAACGTTATATTAATTTATATTTTAATTTTGATGAAAACTGATCAAAACGATAGAATTGGCTTACCAGACATATCCCATTCTGTCCGAAATGGGGGTATTTAGTTAAGGGCAATAGTTCTTGTGTTTAATTTGGAGTTCGTGATGATTTTTACTTTTAAAACAGAATTAAAATAATAAAATATATATTATTTATATTATCGACCAATCAGAATTTTCCGTTCATAAAAAAAATCCGCTCAGCCCTAAATGATGCGAACGGCGGCTGCAGCTCAAATCTTTGAGCTCCGATTTCTTCTAATCCATGCTATGAAGTTCAATGCTCCTAAAGGGAAAATCGTTATACTCTTCACCAGCTTCAAATCCATACCTATAGCTCGAGTTATCGATCAGCGCGGAAGGAGAAATCAGTGCTTAAAGGCACGAACTTCGAGGCCGTTTTCAGGCTGATGGGTGCGACCGAGCTCACAGTGTCTCCGGGCAGTGGCGGCGCTCCCCAGGCTCTCCGACGTGGCGGCTGACGATCTCCCTCCGGTGGCTCCAGGCGCGAAAATTTTTGAACCCTAGTTGGGAGCAAGGGTATACGACGGCGGCCAGAAGGATTAAAAGGAAGAAAGGTTAAATTTAATTAAATAATTAATTCCTTAATTATATCGTTAATTATCCAACGTATGTAAAGCTGTAACTTTTCCATATGAGGTCCAAATCGCGCGAAACTGGATCCATTGCGATCGCGGGGACGAGAGATCCACAACAAGACCAACCGGATCCAATTTGGAGCACGTTAGAATTTCGGGCAAATTCAAATTTAAACTGTTCAGAAATTCAGAAATAAAAACGGCGGAGTGGAAACCGACTGTGAGAACTCCTTCTCACTCTAAATTTATTTACAGTTAAATATATACTAGGATGCAGACGGTGCTTAGCAGCACCTGACACCATTTATTGTACAAACCATGATTCTTTGTTTGGATTGAATTGACTATGCTGTGTTTATTGATTGTATGAACTATATAAAATATTCATGTGTTAAATAAAATGTTAGAATAATTAAAATATTATTTTTATTGTATAAATGAATTACATAAAATATTCATGTATTGATTAAAATGTTAGAATAATAAAATATCAATTTTATTGTATAAATGAATTATATGAAATATTCATGTGTTGAAAAAAAATGTTAGAATAATAAAAACTTCATTTTTATTGTATATGTGAACTGTATATAATATTCGTGTGTTGAATAAAATGTTTGAACAAAAAAAATCTCATTTTTATTGTATGATATTAAAAATAGCCAAGTGTTGAAATAAATATTTTATCGTTAAAAAAATAATTTTTAACGTATATATTAACGACATAAAATTTTCCTGGATTGAAAATGAATATTCATTTACAAATCGGACGATTTGTTTATGTACACCCATTTTACTTATATTGATTGGGATGATGAATTTTACACATTGCCAACTGCACAAATAATATTCAGTATTTGTTGGTTGAAACCCCACATGGGTATTGGAATGATATTTGACACACACTACTCCCAATTGTTTAGTTGTATGTCAATCGATTGGTTGACAGACTATTGTAAACCTTATTTATTTATATTTAATGCTTATACAGTGTAGAATGCACTCTGGATGATGGATTATTGTTTATCCTTATTGTTGTGTATGAAATCCATATAAATAACATTATATGGTAATTGACTGTGTCTGATTCCAATTCACAAAGAACGAATATTTTAAAATAACGAATATTTTAAAATAATATTCAGCAAAGGATTAAAATCTGATTTTGATGTCCGATATTGGATGGACACGAAAATATTGAAATACGAGAAGTCATATTGTTTAGATATGCGCCATTTTGGCGTGAACGATATTTATATCGATTTTATTCATTTTATAATGAATATCGAAAAGGAAATGATTTCAAAATCGGATATCTTGTGAAATTATCATTTATATATTATAATGATGTGGAATATTCAATTTTAATTTTAAATTGAAAATGAAGTTGGAATCATTTTTAAAATGAATTTAAAACGATTTATAAAATACGTTTTAAATGGAAATCAACGAAATATATTATATATATATATTTAATGGCCTGAATAGAACGCGCCGCGCAGTGACCGTTCGCGAATTTCGACCATTTACTTCAAATTGACATTACGAGAGATCCGACCGTCGAATTCTCCTAAAACCGGAAACGTTGGGTTCGTATCGAAAAGAGCTTTCCAAAGAATGCAAGAGATTTGAAATCTAACGGTTGGATTTGGAATTATGTCCAAATCAAATTTGGAAAAGATCGTTGTAAGTGCAGTTCGATGACCGTTTATGGAAATCGACTGAAAGGGCCTTGTTAAAATTATTAAAAGTATTAATAATTTGTGTAAAATCATAATAAATGATTGGGAAAGAATTGGGATGAAAAATTCCATATTTAAAAGGATAAAAATATATTTTTATCGAGATGAACTAGTTATTAACTAGAATTATAATCCAATTATTTTTAAATAAATAAATTGGATTGAGAACAGGTTTTAATATAATCAGAATTTCCAATATATGAATTAGAGTGGATTTGAATGGAAATCATCTTCGGAATATTTCGATATTGGATTTCGTGATTATACGGATATTGTTATGGAAATTTGGTTTATATCGTTATTTCCAACACGATATTTGTTGGTTTCAGAATTTGATATTGAATATAAGCCTATATAATTTCTATTCAGAGTCTTGTATTTAACACCAAATTGGATTTTGGGTTTGTCATGAATGGTGTCTTTATTAACACTGTTCTTAAACCCAGTTGTGAAAAGAATAAATCTTTTAATTAAGATTATTAGAGTTTCTAGTTAATTAGTATTTAATTGGAATAAAATGGAATGTGAATTGGGTTTATTGTGAACTGTGTTTTTAACGACATTTGGTCTTTAACCCGATTAACAGTGAAATGAGATTTGGAATTTATAAATCTTTTAATTAAGATTAATGAGATTTTCCAAAGTAAAGTTTTCCAGTTTAATATATTAAATTGGAATAGAATGGAATTCGATTTGGTAATAATCGAAGTGAGCTTCTGTGGAGGAAGACTGTTACTATATATGGAATTTAAAAGGCTTTGCCGTGATTCCATTTATATTATTAGTCGGATACGGAAATTAATATCGATTGTATATATTGATCTGTTTTCCGAGAAGATTCCATAATTAATGGAATGTGATTTTGGGTTTATTATGAACTGTGTTTTTAATGACATTAGTTCTTTTACCCAGTTAAAAACAGGATTACATGTCTAACATTGTATTTCGAACTGTATGGTTGATCTCTGCTAAATATATATATATATATATATATATATATATATATATATATATATATATATATATATATATGTGTGTGTGTTTGGTGGCGGAGAATTTATTCTCTTGCTTAACACCCTTCTCTAAGACATATGAGCTTAGAGGTTATATATAGGCAGAAATCAATGGTACGGTGTAGATTGTCGATGCGGCATGTTTGATTTCCCAAAGTTAAATAATCATTAATATTGATTTTTGGGAATATTAAAACTAAGTGGAGTTTTAATGAATCTTTAATTAGATTGAAATGTGAAAGTGATAATTTAAATTATCAAATTTGTGAAATGATCGAGAATGGAGTACCACCAGTTTTGCTCCACGCGATAGTTAAATCTTTAATTAGATTTGAACGTGAAATGGTAATTAAACTTACCGATAACATCGTGGTGTTAGATATGAAGTATTAGTAGTTTTGTTCCATGGAATGAATAGGTTGGTATTGGGAAATTAAACAAATAATAACTTCGGTAAGGTGCGCTAAATCCCGATTAGTTTGGATAAACCTTAATTTGGTTTGAACTAGTATCTAAAGGAAGATTAAAGAATTAATTTAAAGAATTTATCTTTGATAAAATTAATGGGAACCTTTCCCTAATGATGTGAATATTTGAATAAAAATATATTCTGAATTGGAATGAGGCGTATGTTGTGTTTGTGTAGAACCTGTTTATAATATACGCGAGTTATTCGGAAAGGCCGGGTTTATACCCATTCTGAATAACTGATTCGACGATAAGTCGACGATGCAGACGGTGGTTGAAGACCAGAGGTCTTCACATCGTTTGGATGATTACTAATGTCTTGATTGGGTTGTACACCCAAGACAAGGTAATAAGTGGTGATCGTCCAGACGTACTTGGAGATCGACCGGATATGCGAGGACCTCTCTCCTGTATTGGACATGGGACGAGGAATAAGGTGCCTCTGGTTTCGTTCAGACCCAAAACGAACTATTAAATGGATGTGTGTCTGACACTGGATTTTATTCTGTGTTGATTGATCTCTATTAAATATATATTTGTTTGGTGGCGGAGAATTTATTCTCTTGCTTAACACCCTTCTCTGGGACGTACGAGCTCGGAGGTTATATATCGATAGACATCAGTTGAATGGTGTAAATTTCCTGTGTGGCTTGCTGAGATGCAAATGATCAAGGCTTCTGTTGAAAAGCAGAGTCTTGTAGTTGATGATCAAAGCACGGCTTTAAATAGCATAGCATTGGGTGTAGCGTTAATTCGCGAGCCTTACACCCCGGTGTGAACTAGAAACGGGAGAGGACTGCAGGGAGGACATGTGTTTCTTTCTAGCTACAAGTGGTGTCATGGTATGGAGCCCAGACATTTTTACTTATGTGGATGATGGAAAGCGAGGCGCCTCGGTTATATCGGTCACAACGGGGCCGATGGATGATATGGTCGACATACTGACCATTACGCCCCCATAGGGAGGGAAAACGCATTGTTCAGGAATTACCAATCCTCAAATGTAAGAGAGGACCGGCCCTGAAGATCCAAGGTGCAGTTGCGTCTATAGCCTGAGACATGGTAGTATAGATTGTCTCGAATTCGGTAAGGACGATCCCTTGCCTTGCTTCACAGATGTAAATCCAATTTCCAATACGTGACATTTCGGTTTTGATTGTAGAGCCTAGTATGGCGACATAGTAGCGTAGGATACTATGCCGTCGATGATTGATACCTTTATATTTGAAATTGTTTTATACACTATGCACTTATAATACTATCAAATGATTTGTTTTAAACGTACCAAGCATGTTTGGCTATTATAAGGTAAAACTCTATCCTTTGGCTTGCGTTGCATTGTGTGATAGGAACTGAGTCTTATGATAGCTTAATTTTTCCAAAAAGCATTGTGTTGTTTATTCTATGCACTGTTATTCTTGGGAGGAAACCCGTTCCGTATTATACGGCATGGTCCCTTGACTTACTTTATTTTAAAGTAAAGTTTAAATAACTGTTTTAATTCTTACACCAGTCACGTGAATGACCTGGAGTTTATTGTTTTAAGCTAAACTCTGGGTGCCCCTATTTTCCACGCGGGCGGCTAGTAGTTTCGATTTTGCAGATATTATATCCACAGGATCCAGGATTTACAGCTGGAACTATACTCGGAAAGCTCTGTATCCATGTATTTCTTTCAGTTGTGTTATGTATTATTTTTCCGCTGCATTGTAAATTTGAATCTCTGATATTTTTTTGATGTATATTATTTATTCATACTCTGTTACATTCTTGTACTCTAATGTAATTGATTGTAATAAGCAATGAAATGTTCTTCTGTTTGTGTTCTGATTTGTCGTGTTCTCAACTCAATCCGGGCTTTCCCGTAAGGGCGAGTTTCGGGCTGTTTCAAAATGTATCCCTATTCCCCCAAAATCCAACTAACTTGGTCCCTTATGAACTTCCCCTTTTTATTTTTTGAGTTAGATGTTAATTTTTGTTTCCATTTACCATTTCCAAATCATTGTAAATTCTCCATACATAATTAGGCATATCAATTCTTTTCCATTATTCCCAATTTCACTGTAATTATTTTTACAACATATCCAATTTGTCATTAAACAACAATTTCAGTACGTATTCATGTTTATTATAAATTCCACAATTTTAGTATTACATTAATTCTTATTCCAAACAGAAGATTGTAGGAATAGATATGGACAACAACAATATTTTTAACGTGCTTGATAATGAATTATATTGCAATTACCACAAATTACAGTTATTTAAAATGTTAAGAATTACAGGGAATGTAAACGATAAATATATCGTTACCCAAAAGGTATAATTCTAAATCTACTCACCTAACTGCTTTCCAATCCTTGAATTTGATTTAGATCTGTTATTCTACAGCCTTTCTAACTGAATCTAGTATTAAAATAACCATGAATTTGCAAATCTGATGCTAAAAGAAGAGGGAAAGAAAGGAAGAAACCTAAATAATTTAGATTCATAGGACCTACTCACATTGATCAGAAATCTGAACACCTAGATTTACATTCTTTGTCTTCAAATCTTGAATCAGAACTTCTAAAAGCTAATTTTCTAATTTTTGAAAGATTTGGAGAAGAAAGAAAATGGAGGAGCCTTGACATCATCTTAGAAAATTTGAGTTGGAGGCTAGGCCCTGCTAGTCTATTTATAGGTGTACAAGAAATTCTGGTCTATTGGATTTAATAATATAAAATTCGAACCGTTTAACTAAGAAATACACGTCTCTCAAAATACAGATCTGGCCTGGGGTGTGACGACCCATGTGTCGACCTACCTTCATGGTGTGTCGACCCCATGGGTCACCCATGTAAGGCTTGGGTCAACCCAGAGCCTGGGTCTTGAACGTGGTTTCAGCCGATATAAATTTTGTTTTAACGTTAGTGATAAAGTTTGTTTTATTTCTAATTATTCCTTATGTGAATTATTATTTTTTTGCTTATAACACTTATCTAAATTCAATTTTTGAGCGCGTATATACACGTTCAACCTTTTAAATCTTTATTCGTTAACAACGTTCCCATACGGACTCCGTTTGGGGTAAGTCTATATATAAAATTGAATCAGAAAATTGGCACAGACACAATGGTGTATGTTTCGGGGATAAATTCTGAAATTATAAATTATTGATATTTATTATTCTTGTTAGCATTCTTCTATATATTCTTTTCACGTTTGTTCTAATACTTTATTTAAAGATATCTTTTTCATTTTAAATCTGTTTTCTGCAAACCATATATCTAAATTGATCATAAAATTGCCACAGATGCAATGGCGCTAATTATGCGACTAAATTTTGAAAACTTTTCAAATTTATATTTTATTATTGAATTAAAATGCTGGGTGTTACATTCTCCTACCCTTAGGAAATTTCATCCTCGAAATTTGGTAAGGGTAAAACAAAGTAATTCCTTACGTAATCTACAACCATCATGTGTACATCCAGTTTTGCAACCATTTATGCGCTTGTTCAAAGTGTAATACAACATAATAATACGTGAATGCAATGAATGTCTTGTAACAACCCGAAAATCTAGGCCAGTTTAAAAAATTTATTTTGGCAATTTTAGCGAATTTTGAACATTTAAAATAGATTATTTTAAATAAATTCGATGAGAAATTTATTTTGAATAGAATTCGAACGTATATATTATATACGTCGTCGTTAGAATATAAATAATTATATATAATTATAAATAGAATTGAAAATGGCGCAGTAGTTCGATAATTCGATTTCAAACTTCAATTAAATGTACCGGCTGCAAAATAAACCGGATTTTAGTGAAACCAAAAACATTAGAAACTAATTGAGAATATCTTTCCAACGAATCCGAAAAATTGAAATTTCATAGCGGGAATCAAAAGATATGGCCAATTGAAAATTCTGAATAGTCGCTATGGAATTCAGGCCCTTAAAAATGGGAATTTTGCAAACGACCTCGGATTTCGACGAAACCACTTTTGTTGGATCCGCAGTGTCAAGTTATTGCTAGATTCCAGATTTCATAATTTTCTGAATCAATATGTGAGCGTGGCAAAGGAAAACGCGTTTGACCAGTTTTAGTTGATTTTAATCGACTGGAAAATGGCCATTTTTCCAACGGTCTCAGAATTCGACGAAACTAGTTTTGTTAGGACCGTATCGTCAATACGAAGCTAGAAAATATTTTTCTGGAATTTTTCGAGTTAGTATGTGACCCCGGTAAATTGAAATATGCGTTCAAAATCAATATATAGAGTTATATGTTGATTTTGATGAAAACTGATCGAAACAATCGAATCGGCCTGCGATACATATCCCATTGTGTTTGGAATGGGGGTAATTAGCTATGGACGACAGGCGGTGGGCCTCGTTTCGAGGTCGAAATAAAAAGTTACCTTTTTGAAATAATAAAAAATAAATATATAATTAAATAATATATTATACATAAAACCCCCCTCATCCCTTTCTTTTCTTTCATTCCCGTATGCCCCCTCTTCTTTCAGAAAAACCATCGTGCCCTCCCCTCTACATCAAATCGATTTCCGTCGATGCTCCCCTTCCCCTCTATCGTCGACGCGCCGCCAAGGGAGACCGCCGCGCCTCCCCATCAGCTTCCCCCCTTCCTTCCTCCCTCTTCCTTCTTCTCCGTCCTAGCGTCCTTCCCCTCTGGCCTCGCCCGATCCTGAAACCGCGACCAACCTCCACCTTCCGTCAGTGCCGCAATGCCACGACCAGCAGAGGAGCGGCACCACTGCTCCGGCACGCCATTTTTCCCTCCCCCTCTCTGATTCGATCAGCCTTCTCTTCCCCCTTCGCTGTAAGTCTTTTCTTTTCTTCCTTCTCTGAATGTGACACCTCAGTTTATGAAAGAAATATGATTTCTATGTTAGGGTATTTATGTTATAAAAATATAGATTTGAAAAGAAATAAAAATCTGATTTTTTTTCATTTGCGAAGCGAGATGAAGGTAGGTTTTTTTTATTTAAAATAAAAGGTAGGATTTTTATTTAAAATGAGGTAGCAAATGAAAGGCAAGGTTTTAGTCGCTTAAAGATATAATTTTTATTTAAGTAGTGAAGTAAAAATATGATTTTTACTTCGATAAAAATATGATTTTTATAAGATAGAGAATATAAAAATACGATTTTTATATATTGAATAGCAAAGTAAAAAATGTGATTTTTATATATTGAATAGCGAAGTAAAAATGTGATTTTTATATATTGAACAGCGAAGTAAAAATGTGATTTTTATATATTGAATAGCGAAGTAAAAATGTGATTTTTATATATTGAATAGCGAAGTAAAAATGTGATTTTTATATATTGAATAGCGAAGTAAAAATGTGATTTTTATATATTGAATAACGAAGTAAAAATGTGATTTTTATATATTGAATAGCGAAGTAAAAATGTGATTTTTATATATTGAACATCGAAGTAAAAATGTGATTTTTATATATTGAACATCGAAGTAAAAATGTGATTTTCATATATTGAACATCGAAGTAAAAATGTGATTTTTATATATTGAATAGTGAAGTAAAAATGTGATTTTTATATATTGAATAGCGAAGTAAAAATGTGATTTTTATACATTGAATAGCGAAGTAAAAATGTGATTTTTATATATTGAATAGCGAAGTAAAAATTCGATTTTTATATATTGAATAGCGAAGTAAAAATTCGATTTTTATATATGTAGTGGCTACGGGCAACGAAAGTGACAAGAGGCGAACACGGTGAAGATGTTCTACATAGGAAGTGCCGTGGAGTTGGATTAGCTATCGGTGAGAACTTCTCACTCTAAATTTCCTTTTCTAGTTATATATATATACTAGGATGCAGATGGTGCTTAGCAGCACCCGACACCTGTCATCCACAAACCATGGATGGCTTGTATGCTTGTTTGATGTGTTGTGAGATTTGTTTGTGTTGTTGATGTGAAATCGATAATAAAATGTAAATGGTTGAAATAAATTAATTATCGTTAAAAATATATTTTTTAACGTGAATATGAATATAGTGAATGTAAATAAATAAATATTTATAAACAAATCGGCCGATTTGTTTATATACACTGATTTGACTGATATTGATTGGGATGATAAATTTTACACATCGCCCAACTGCACAAATAAAAATCTGTGTTTGTTGATTTGAAACCCCACACGGGTGTTGGGATGACATTTGGGTACACTAATCCCAATTATTTAATTGTATGTCGATCGATTGGTCGACAGGCTGTGTAAGCGTTGATTATTTATATTTGATGCTTATGCAGTTGTGTGGTGCACTTTGGATGATGGTTGATTGTTTATCGTTGCTATTATATACATGTGTTGTATGGAGTCCATATAATTAACATTATATGGTGATTGATTGGGCCTCATTCCAATCGGCAAAATAATGAATATAAAAATAGTCATGTGTTGACGATGTTCATGAGTTGAAACTATTGATGTGTTGAGTGAAATATTTTATACAATAAAATATACATCTTTATCATATTTAAAATTAGAACTATTTCACGGTGGAGTCTGATTTAAAAATAAAACGATAGATATCATAATTTTATAAAATATTTTACATAACAAAAATAGTGATGTGTTGACAATACTCATGTGTTGAGATTAGTCGTGTGTTGAAAGAAATATAAATTCATGTGTTGAATAGAATAAATATTCATTTTTTGAATAGAATAAAGAAGTTTTTGAAAAATATAAAGCCGTGTTGATTAGAGATGCGTTATTTTGACGCGAACGATATTTATATCGATTTTATTCGTTATATAATGAATATTGAAAAGTGATTTCAAAATTTAATATTTTGAAATGAAATTCAAATTGAATTAGATTAAAATTCAAATTGAAATTTTATTGATTTGAAATGAATTAGAATTAGAATTAGAATTGAATAGAAATGAATTCAAATTGAATTTGAATTTGAATTGAATTGAAACGAATTAGAATTTGAACTGAATTGAAACGAATTTGAATTCGAATTAAATAAAATTGGAATGAATTCGAATTGAAATCAAATCGATTTGAAATGGAAGATGAAGTTGAAATGGTTTTGAAAACGAATTTAAAACGATTTGTAAAATACGTTTTAAAAAGGAAATCGACGAAATATATATATAATATATATTATATATATATTGGCCTGAATAGAACGCGCCGCGCCGCGGCAGTTCGTGAATTTCGACCATTGACTTCAAATTGACGTTGCGGGAGATCCGACCGTCGGATTCTCCGGATCTCCTAAAACCGGAACCGTTGGGTTCGTATTGAAAATAGCTTTCCAATGAATATTTGAAATTTGAAATCTAACGGTTGGATTTGGAATTATGTCCAAATCAAATTTGAAAAAGGTCGCTGTAAGTGCAGTTCGATGGCCGTTGTTGGAAATCGGCTGTACGGGCCTTGATAAAATTATTAAAAATATCTTTAATTAGTGTAAAATCATAAGAAATGATTTGGGAAAAATTGGGCTGAAGAATTCCACATTTGAAAGGATAAAAATAGATTTTTATCGAAATGAACTAGTTTTGAACTAGAATTAAAATCAATTTATTTTTTAAATAAATAAATTGAATTTGAAAGTGATTTTAAAAATAATCAATATTCCCAATACGTGGATTGGACTGGAGTTGAATTGAAATTATCTTCGGAATATTTCGAGGTTGGATTTCGTGACTATACAGATATTGTTATGGGAATTTGAAAGATATATTTTATATCGTTATTTCAAATACGATATTTGTTGGTTTCAGAATTTGATATTGAATATAAGCCGGTATATTTTCTATTCAGAGCCTTGTATTTAATATCAAATGTGATTTGGGTTTGTTGTGAATCGTGTTTTAGATGACATTGGTTCTTTAACCCAGTTAAAGGCAAAATATTAATTTTTGAAAAGATTAAAACTAAGTGGAGTTTTAATGAATCTTTAATTAGATTAAAATGTGAATTGATAATTTAAATTATCAAATCTGAAAAGGGATCGAGAGTGGAGTATCACCAGTTTTGCTCCAAAGCGATAGTTAAATCTTTAATTAGATTTGAACGTGAAATGGTAATTAATTTTACCGATAACACCGTGGTGTTAGGAATGGAGTATTACCAGTTTTTCTCCATGGGATATATAGGTTGGGATTGGGAAATAAAATAAATAATTACTTCGGTGTGGTTCGCTAATCCTGACTAGTTTGAAATGATATTCAAAGGAAGATTAAAGAAGAAATTTAGAAGAATTTATCTTGGATAAAATTAATGGGAACCTTTCCCTAAGAATGTGATTTTGTGAATAAAAGAATATTCTGAATTGGATTGAGGCGTTCGTTGTGTTTGTGTAACATTTGTTTACTATATACGTGGATTATTCAGAAAGGCCGGGGTTATACCCATTCTGAATAACCGATTCGACGGGATGTCGAAGATGAAGATGGTGGTTGAAGACCGTAAGTCTTCACATCGTTTGGGTGATTACTGATGATCTTGATTGGGCTGTACACCCAAGATGAGGGAAACAGTTGATGATCATCCAGACGTACTTGGAGATGGATGGATATGCGAGTAAAGTGCCTCCGGTTTCGTTCAGACCCAGAGCGAACTTGTAAATGGATTATGTGTCTGACATTGGATTTTATTCTGTGTTGATTGATCTCTATTAAATATACATCTGTTTGGCGGCAGAGAATTTATTCTCTTTCTTAACGCCCTTCTCTGAGACGTACGAGCTCAGTGGTTGTATATCGATGGACATCAGTCGCATGGAGTGAATTACCAGTGTGGCACGCGTAAGTGGCAATTGATCAAGGTTTCTGTTGAAAAGCAAAGTCTTGTGGTTGATGATCAAAGCACGGCCTGTGTGGCGTAGCTTTGTGTATAACGTGAATTCGCGAGCCTCACACCTCGGTATGAGTCAAAAACGGGAGACAGACCGCTGGGAGAGCACGACGTTTCTTTCTAGCTAGGGTGGTGTCAGTGACCTACCAGCCCTGACATTTATGTACTTTTCACCTGTGTGGTTGTTGGAATGCGAGGCGCCTCGAATATAGGTCTGTAAGGACCGGGAAACGTGTGTTCAGGAATAACTAATCCTCAAAAGTAAGAGAGGACCGGCCCAGCCGATTCCAAGAATCAAAGTGGGGTCCTGGGACATTTGCTAGAGTGTCTCGAACGCGGAGAGGAGCTTGCCCCTTGCCTCGACTCATGATGGAATCCAATTTCCAATACATGTGTTTCGGTTTTATATGTAGAGCCTAGTATGGCGACATAGTGGTATTGGTCATTCATGCCGCCTATGATTGATATTTATGATTGAAATTGTTTTGACACTATACACCTATAATAGTATCAAATAATGTGTTTTTAACGTATCAAGCATGCTTTGGCTGTTATAAGGTAAAAACCCTATCCTCCGGCATGCGTTGCATTGTGTGATGGGACCTGGGTCTTATAACAGCTTCATTTTTCTTTATTTAGCATTGCGCTGTTTGTTTTATGCACTGGTATTCTTGGGAGGAAACCCGTTCCGTGTCATACGGCGTGGTCCCTTGATTTACCGAACTATAAAATAAAGATTAATAACTGTTTTAGTTCTCACACCAGTCACATGACTGACCTAGATTTTATTGTTTTAACCTAAACTTTGGGTGCCCCTATTTTCCACACGGGCAGCTAGTAGTTTTGGTTTTGCAGATTTATATTCACAGGATCCTGATTTACAGCTGGAACGGTGCTCGGAAAGCTCTGTATCCGTGGATCACTTTCAGTTGTGTTTGTATATTTTTCCGCTGCTATGTAATTTATTGTAATCTCTGATATTTGTCGAATGTAATTTATTCATTTATACTCTGTATATTCTTGTATCTGATGGAATTGTTGTAATAACAATGAAATGTTCTTCCGTCTGCGTTCTATTTTGTCTTGTCCTCAAAGTATCTGTGCTTTCCTTCACGGGGAAGTTCGGGTCCTTACAGTTTGGTATCAGAGCTTTGGTTTACAGAGCTCGAGAACAAGACACATTAGAACCATACGAAAGAATTCATCAGATATTGGATTAGTAATATCCAATTAGAATGACTCGTTAGAGATAGGATCAGTAGTATCCTAGAACGAGTGTGAAGAGTATATTTTTCAAATGAAAACAATTTTGTTTTGAAATTTAAATCGCTTTATACGTATTTGAATATTTATTTATTTTGAATTTGGACAATCGAGTATATAAAGATTTTGCATATACGCGTCATGAACGTATATTCGAAATTTTAATATACTGGATAGATATAAGATCACACTCTACTCGCTTGGAGATGATTTTGATGATGGAGCTCCATCACCAATATTTATGTTCGTGTTTCGAAGGTGTGATATCTATATATTTCCATTAGACTGGTGTGAGATCCAAAACTAATATAGATAGAATTATTGTTGTGATTTGGCATCAAAACAAGATTTCTGTATATGTATCAAAATTATGAATTTGAAACGTTAATCCACTAATTGATTGATGTTTTTGTTGTTTGTTTATTTGTTTGATAATTTTGAACCATTTAGCCTAATTGAATCAAATATTGAATTGTATTGAAAATTGGTCGCATTTACTTGCATATACATGCACTTACATTGAACATGTCATAGCAAGGAGGCTAGAGCAGAGAATAAAATTTGTTTGCCCGACAAATAGGTACATGTTTACTATATAATTTACTGTTTTGTTTGGGTGGTGATGATTTTATGAGCCGATTGGCTAGCCGCTTGGCTTTTTCTTTTTGAGATCAGAAAGCCTGTATGGCAATTTCGGGATTTTCCTGTGGCTCCCGGTGCAGGGGAGGTTATGGCGAAATTTTTCGAAAATTTAGGGTGTTATCCAAATTTTTGAAGAATTCGAAAATTCTCAAAAACTGAAAAGTTGGAGAATGGAAGCCAGATCGAACGTAGAGTTGATTAATCAAACCACTTTCGACTTTGTTCCTTTTCGGGGACGAAAAGTTTTAAGTGGGGGCGGTACCTCCTATATGAATGCAATTTTTTCTTGAATTTTTTTTTGAAAACATGATGCACACATCCTAAATATACTGGCAATTTCTAAATGAATGTTATATTTTAAAAATCAAAATACCTTTTCATCCTATTTTTCCTACACTCTTACAGAGAAAGAGCATAGTTCATCTAATTTTTGCAGCAAGCTCTACCAACAAAGTTTAACTTTGTGAATTACAGAAAAATCTAATTTTCTAAATCTGATTTCTTATGTTACAAAAAGGTAGAAAACGAAAAAATTCACATCTTCCATTTTTCTTTCCGTACCTTTTCTGTCTGTACTTGGATTTTATCAACTATTATATAAAGATTTCCTATCTTTCTATCTAAGCACAGTTTACATAAGAAAATTTTCTTTGTTATTTAATTTCTTTTCCAATTTACATTGGAAAAATCCATTTTTTTTTTCTATTTCTCGAAATTTTCCACTTTTCTCAATTTTCATAATTGTTGCTTTATTGGATTTGTGTTTTCTTTTAGTTATGTCGTCACCTTTTTCCTTAGCTTATTTAACTTAATCCATTGATCTTAACTTAATTTAAATAAGCCTTCTAATTCTTTCAAAACTAAAATAGGGAAACAAGCACACTGCTCAACTACTACCAAGGGCTAAGAATCCTAGGACCATGTCCCCGTTGACAAAGAAAAGTCCAAACCACAGGATCTAAATAACTCACTTTCCCACTAGCATCCACTTGTCAAAATTAGTCTTTGTTGTGTACTAATTGTTTTCCCAAGCAACAACCTAGGCAGTATAGTGCTTACACACTCTACGAGAATTTACTAATAATTCTCGCTATCTACTTTATAGCCTCAAAAATATTCCCGTCTTTCCAAGGTACCACTCCTTACCTACTCCATGATTTTAAAACGTGATTTGGCTTTGTCGCCTTTATTCAACAATTAAAAGCTTCAAAACTTTATTTTTCTTCATTAAAACTTTTTTTTGCCAAACCATAAAAAACTGACATTTCATAAAAAAAAACACAATAACTTTTTTGTTCAAATCACAAAAACTAGAGAAGACAAGGCCAACTATTTCTCGACTAATTTCACAATAACTCATTATTATTACACTAGTTCAATTACTTACAACTAGGTGCTAATTTCTAAACTTATCCCAAACATCTACTCTATTCTAAATTTTTTAACAATTTGTTTTATCTACCCACCAAAGTTTATGTCAAAACAAGTGTCAAAAATTCATGTCAAAAAAATAGAGATTTTCAAAATTTTCTTTACCAAATTTTTTTTTTGACAAAATGCAATCTTTTCTATGTTTTCTTATTTAATTCTTTCATACTTTACAACTTAAAAACTAGCGAGTTACGTACTCTATAATGTACACATTTTTTGAAAGAATTCATTTGAGATAAAAAAAAAAATCATAAGAAATCATCGTTTCCAAAATATACCCTATTTTTTCTCTTAAAACTCAATATGAACTTTTCAAATATGTTACTTACATTTTTTCCTCAAATGTCAAAAATACCTGTTTTTATTTCAAAAAATGTTTCTATACAATTTAGCTAGTACATATTGTAAAATTGTAAACAATTAAGGTCAAAACTTGAAAAACACCATAAACTATCACCTAAATGCTTTAAAATTTCAAGTTCTTAAAAGTTAACAATGGGGCTAGACTCAAAGTGGGTTTCTAACTTATTTAGACTTTCGTAATTATTCCCACAATGCCATTTCTCTCAAGTATATATATATATTCTTCATTTTCAATAAAAAATATATTCCTAATCCATTTTCCTTTTTACTCTTTCCCAATTTATAAGGCTTTACTGCCAAACTCACTAATCTGAAATACTAACCTTTCAAATACAAACATATTGGATCTATCTTTTTTCTTTTTTCAATACAAAACACATTGTACACTTTTCACCCAACCACCTTAGGGTCCCTTATTCTCAAATTTTCATAGCCATTTCTTTAATGTACATAACTCATATCCAAACTCTAATCATATGCTGCTCTACCTATTTAATGGTTCCTTTATGGATCCAGGTGTATATATATAATATTTATATTTTCTAAAAATACAACACGTTCACTCACTATCTATACCTAGGAATCCTAACCCTGAGCTCTGGTACCAAATGTAACAACGCGAATTTCGACAAACCAATTTTTTTTTCAAAAAAAATACCCAATCCATCAAAGCTCGAGTTGGCATGTCTGGTATCTTGTAGAAAAGACAGAGATAATAAATATATCAGAGCTCGATAAAATATCTCACAACAAAATGGGTAAAATATAGCCTTACCAAAATAATAACATTGTTTTATAAGTGTCCAAAGGCTACCAATTCTCTGCCATAAACCTAATCTACGAGTATGTTATGAGGACGGAGTCAGAACACAAAGTTCTGGTGACTGGACAAATTATACATTCTGAAATAACCCTACATATACCGTTCGGTTATGTTTTCATAATTATTAGGTAATTTGCGTTAATAGCGCGCAAGGCTCTATACTCACACCGTACTCATCTACTCCCCGGTAGATTAAACCTAATATGGTATATATGGGGCTAAACCCAACGTCTAAATGTACTCCCATAGTACCATCCTCATACGGTCTCTATCGTCATGCCATGGAAGTGTATGCAACTTTCACCCTGCGCCAAACGATGTATGGAAATATAAATCATTACGCCACATAATCGCACAGAACCATCATTGCTATGCCACGCAAGCGTACGGATCGTTGTACCCGAACTTTCTCAGTCGAATCAAGTCTTAACATGGAGTAGTGCCCTACAGTCTATAATACACCTCTTAGTGCATGTATCTAGACCCTCACGCGAACATATTGTCTACTGTAATCTGAGTCCCGTAATAAGGCAAATGCGCGAAACTCGTTCGGAAGCTTTCCATATCTGTAAAGGTCTGCTTCATGAGGCCTACAATATGGATATCAAAGTATGGTCTGCATTTTCACAGTGGCTATGGCCCCACCTTGGCTCCTCCCTCAACTAATGAAAGACTACATCAAGTGCAAAGTGACGAGCCCCTATCAAACAATCCAATATCCAACTTGGCGTGTCCCACAACCAACGTCCCGATAGTGAAAATTCGATGGTCTATAGCTTTAGCTCTAGTCTTTCTGCATCACACTGACTGTCGATGATAGGTACCCGATGATAACTATCCTTAATTTGGTCTTGACCAACCTCTCCCGAGGCCAATCGTCGATTCACCCAATGTAACAACCTAAAATTCTGACAATATATTTGTTATTTAATTAGATTTCAAAAATAGAAATTCCTACAAACAATTAAATTTGACCATGATGCTTTAACTGTTGCGTTCGTCTCGGAATTTTGGTCAACTTTCATGTTTGGTGTTTCGCGAACGGAGTCCGTATGAAAAAGTTACAGACGAAATACAATAAATGGAAGGAAATAAATAAAACATAATATTATATATATAGTAATTAATAATCCCCCTAGCCACCTCAGTACCAGGTCGACTAAGCGGTCGACTGCTGGTTGCGACCGCTTGGTCGAGCCAGGCAGTGACGGTTATGGTTTTGGCTATATAAAATATTATATAAACGGACAGATGTTTATTTAATCAAATATAACGGTTCATGGCCAATTCCACTCCTATAAATAAAGGGGTAAGGACTTATTCTTTTCCACACAAATCTGTAGGAAGCCGTGAAGCTCTGCCATTTCCATTTCTCTTCAAATCAATTTCTTAATCAAAAATATATTTATATACGATCAATCAAACATAAATCATATAGATTTGAAAGGGACTATCAGATTCAAATGGAAAAGAGTGTGAATTGATGGCTAGGCTATTCTACATCAGATTCTCCCCTTTCTTCCTATTTTCATGCAAATCTACAGTTCTAAAAGTATCCCCTTTTCGGTTTAATTGTATATCTGTAAGAAATTTGGAATTGATAATTCAGATTTCAGATTTGGATGCTTTCAGGTGAGTGGGAAATTTACATACAAAGCTATAATAGCTTACTTATCTCGTTTGAATTAGATCTCAAAATATATGCCTAATAGTATCAGATCTTTTTGTTATGTTGTTAAATCTGAAATAACACCTATCTGATCTGCTTATGAATGTTGATAAAAACTTAAAAGTATAGACTTGTGGTTGTGAATAATATTATTTGTAGACTTACTTAGTTGTTTACACATACTGCCTACAATTATGTTTAAAAATATGTTGTGGTTATAGAAAAATACCGTTGATCTGGAAATCAACCCCATTAAACACTGTTTAGATGTAGTTTTATTTCAGATCTCTAGTTTAAGTGCTAAACAGTGAATGAGGTAATTTTGATTTAAAAGACATAAACCTGGGGGTTTTTTTTTCAATTTTGTTGGGGGTTTTGACTTAGCTGTTGTAAACATGCCTTTTTCCTCTTTTAAATAAAAAGGACATTTTTGAAACTAATAAGAGGTACGTCAAATATTGAAAAAGGGAAAAAGTTATGTAAATTTACATATGAATATAAATCTACATATTTGTGCATAGTTTGCATCAACTATTCCAAATTATACATAAAGTGTATTTCTTGTGGTTTGAAAATATATTCATTGTAATACACTCAGGCATAATTTACAATAATTACAGTTGACAGTCTTTTTGTAAGATTTAGAACCTTATGACAGGATTAAGTACAAAGAGGAATGTTTGATTATTAGTTAAACCAAATTAATAAACTTAACAGTAATAATAATAAAAGAAAATTTACACGTTAACCGCACAAAAATATAAAAATAAATATGTATACATTATCCGACCGAATCTACGTAAACAATGAAATATACATTATGATGGATGTTTGAGTGTTTGAACGATATTCATTCTATGGAATTATACATGTAAATGTAATCCATATTAAATGAATATATTTGTGGTGGCCATTGTAGTAATTAACGAAATTGATTGCTATATATAGGGCTATAAATAAATAACTGTTATAACCAACATTAATTTGGGGGAAAATAAATTTAATCGAGTAATTAAGTCAAATGGTTATAATTTCTAAATTGGTTAGGATTTATGTTGTACACCCTAATTAGGAAATTAAATATAATCGCGCTAAGACACGAGGTTAAGCTTAACTTGTGGTAGAAATCTGTCTAGAACCGCCTGTCAAATCCAGCATCCACAATTGGTCAGCTTAATGTGCGTAAATATAACTAGACTAAGACATAAGGTTAAGTTCAACTTGTGCAAGAATTCTGCCCGGAACTGCCCGACAAATCCAACATCCATAAGTGGTTAGCTTAATGTGAGAGGTCTGGTGCATAAATATGTATATATGCAACAAATAATAAATAAATAATCAAATAATTATATCTGTCTGTTGGGCTAAAACAAATAGATATTCCGGGATTGATAAAATAGGGATATTCCATTTTTAATTAATGTCTTAGGGAATTATAATCGTTAGGTCCATAAGTGGCATTAACTACAACCAATGGGAATAAAAAGAAATTAAAAATAAAGTGTTGCCTTAGGGAAATATAACCGTTATGGTCATTAATGGCAATAACTCTATAAATGAAATAAAAAGGGGATTTATGGGTATTGGTTGCCCTACTAAGTCCAATTAGGAAAAATAATTAAACAAATATCCCAGGATAAGGAGAAAATAACTGTCCTTATTTATACAAGTTAATATAGGAACCCGTGACGACGAACACTTGGCGCATGTATAGTATCCCCGTAAAGTGAAACTAAACGGGAATGACTCAATAACGTAGCCCGCTTCATCCCCATAAGAAGAGGCATTAAAGGCTAATTGCTTGTGAACTTGATAATCTTTGCGTATAGTCCGCTTCCTTGGGTCTTAAGTGGCTTAGGTCGAGGAGTCAACTTGGGAGTAGGCCTTCTAATATAGGGGTCTTAAATGGGGTGTGTGAGGCCTACCCAAACCTGAAAATTTAAAACATCTGGTATGGTCATTCCATAGGATTACCTATCCTACAGGAAGTATTAAGCGATTAAGGAGGTTATCCAATAGGGTTAGCTAGATGGTAAAGCGAAACACCATCTCTCACCTTACACGGGGGTGGGTTTATATGCGTGAATAATGGAAGCCTTAACTAGTAGGGTCCCAAAGCTAGTGCCCTCTAGTTTATAATAATGTTGAATAAATTATGGAGAGATATTGAGTGACCAATAGGTCCACCTAGGGTCTTAAGTGATCATTAAAATCCGCCCTATCTATCGGTAGTGAGGTGTTACGTGGTTTAGGGTGTGCGTGTGAATAAGTAAACTCTGCAATTAGGAGTTCATCCTCCATTTAATAATCAGCTATGTCTAGTTTAAAGGCTTCATAAATATATGCGTAAACGTGTTATCTCGGTATCGTATTTATTGGGAATACTACCTTGGGAAATGTAGTTAGAGTCGTGCGTAAATGTTTAAAAAGTTAGGCTAGAATTACTAACCTTGGAAGGCATACATCTTGGGTTGAACCAAACGGGGTACGTCTATGTATTATAATCTATGTTGTGCATTTCCTATTCACTAGAATCTTGTTGTTCTGACCCCCTCCTCATTTCAACCTCCCAGGTTTCTTTTTAGAAGGTCGGGTACTCACAGGTGTATAAGTTTGGATTTGGTTCTTGGTATCTCTCATGCTCGGTATTGACTAGGTGACTCACATTTATAAGGTTGTTACCTGAGTTAATAATAGCCTATCCTATTTTGTTTCCGCAGTGAGTTATTTTATCGTACTCTGATTATGCTTATGCTCATTTATTTGCAGGTACCATATTTACACGCTCTATACTTGGATGTGTTCAAGTTTTGTTTTTTGTCGAAATTTAGGCTTAGAAAAGTGAGGCGTGTTACACCCAACACCATCCGCCGCAGCCTTCTGACTGCCAAGTTTTAATTGCAGTCAAGGTATACTCACCGGGTGGTACAGCACAGACCAAACATCTACGAGTACAGCCTGAGCATGTACCGCACATAGGACGACCACGGAGTACCCTCCTACGTCCCGCTGAAGCCGTGTGCTTCCTTCCAGTCCCGCAAAGCAACCAGATAGAATAATCCAGCAAAATAATCAATTGGACGTGTTTCCCTCATGCCTCCGGACATCACGATGATCTACCTCATTGGGTTCTTCACCGTCGTACGTCCGGATTAATCCAAGCGCATCACACTTACGTGTTATTAGATTCTACGTCTAATCTTTTAACCAAGCGCTTGTTTTATCTCATTAGGTTGCTAGTTAACTTGATTATCCACATATTAACCTTTTATTAAAGTTACTAGGTTCATTAACTCACAATTGGCTGCTTACTTTCTTTATCCAGCCATATACAACCGGAGCAGTCTTCCTCTTATTATTTATTATGTTTATTAGACTTAATACTTCCAATTATAAGTCTACTACCTATAAGCTTACTTTATTATTTCTTATTTAATCATTACCCTGTTTTACTTAGTCATCACAACTTCTTTTTGTTGTTTACTTACTAACTTAGTTCTCTTAACTAAGGTTTACTAATAAGTTCCCTTTTTCATTTATTATAACCTATGTTATAATTCCACTTGTCCCTATGACAAGCCTACCTATTATATTATATTCTCATTCATATAATTAATTACAATAGGTTATATTCCCTGGTCATTATATTTTCTAGGTTCCTTAACATTAACCAAACTTTTACTATTGTAACGTCCACTTATTATCGTTTTGTATATTCTCATTATTTCAAGGAAAACATTTCACACACCTCATTAGATCGGTTAGTGGAAAGATGTAAAGACCCATTTCCATCACGCACATTAATCAAGATTCGTAGTTGCAAGCAACTTCTTTTTTTTCATTTTATTTGATTAATGCAAAACGGTAATCCCTGTTTCACACTAACTTCTTTTTTCTTTCTTTACTTGTAACTACATTTACATTAATTTTACCATTATGAAAATGTATCCATTTCTCCTCAAAATCCAATTACATCAGTCCATTATGAATTTCCCTTTTTTATTTTCAGAGTTAGATGTTAATTTCTGTTTTCATTTACTGTTTCCAAATCATTATAAATTTTCCATACATAATTAGGCATATATAATCTTTTCCATTATTCGCGTTTTATTGTAATTCTGTTTACAACATATCCAATTTTTCAGTAAACAACAATTTCTGTACATATTCATGTTTATTGTAAATTCCATAATTCCATTATTACAATAATTCTTAGTCAAAATAAAGGATTAAAGGAATATATTTGTACAACAACAATATTCATGATGTACTTGAAAATAAATTATATCACAATTACCGCAAATTACAGTTATTTAACATGTTAAGAATTACGGGGAATGTAAACATTAAATATACCGTTACCCAGGTATAATTCTAAATCCACTCTCCTGACTGCTTTCCAATCCTTCGAATATGTTATTCCATGGCCTTTCTAACTTAATCTAAGATTAAAATAACCACTAATTTACAAATATGATGCTAAAAAAAGAGAGAAAGAAAGGAAGAAACCTAAATAATTCAGATTCATAGGACACCCCCACATTGATAAGAAATCTGAATACTTATGTTGTAGATTTACATCCTTTGTCATCAAATCATGAATCAGAACTTCTGAAAGCAAATATTCTAATTTCTGAAAGATTTAGAGAAAAAAATGGGAGAGTCTTGGCATCGTCTCAGATAATACGAGTTGGAGGCTAGGCCCTACTAGTCTATTTATAGGTGCACAGGAAATTCTAGTATGTCGGATTTAATAATATAAAGTCCAAACTATTTAACCAAGAAATACATGTCACTTAAAATACAGTTCAGACCCGGGTGAGTCAACCCATGAGTCGACCCACATTCATGGTGTGTTGACCCCATGGTCGACACATGGCTCAACCCAGAGCCTGGGTCTTGAACGTGATTTCAACCGATATAAATTTCGTTTTAACATTAATATTAACATTTGTTTTATTTCTAATAATTCCTTATGTGAATTATTATTTTTCGCTTGTAACAATTATCTAATATAAAATTTCAAATTTATGCACGTATATACACATACGACCTTTATAATCTTTATTCATTAACAACTTTCCTATACAGACTCAGTTTTGGGGTAACTCATAAATATAAAAATGAATCAGAAAATTGCTACGAACACAATGGTATATGTTTCGAGGCTAAATTCTGAAATCATAAACTATTGATATTTATTATTCTTATTAGTGTTCTTCTATATTTTCTTTTCACGTTTATTCTAATACTTCATTTAAAGATATCTTTTTCATTTCAAATCCATTTTCTGCAAAACATAGGTCTAAATTGATTAGAAAATTGCCACAGATGCAATGTTGCTAATTTCGTGACCAAATTGTGATTTTTTTTCAAATTTATACTTTATTGTTTATTTAAAATGCGGGGTGTTACATTGATCATATGACTTCTTGAATAGTACCTGATCGTGATTTGAGTTAGAGAGATAAGAGAGTAATTAATAAAGAATCAAATCAACTAGGTTTGGATTTGATTCTACTTAAATTTGACAAGAGTTTGAGTATATTTTCAATACAAGGAAGTACAGCTATTCTGATGGCTCAAAACCGTCGGTGGTCATCGGGAGCCATCGAAATATGCCATCATAAATAAAGGTGTCGGGGAGCAATATTTCCGACGACTTACGACATGGCTTGTCGGACCATTCCCGGCGGTATCCGACACATGCCGGGAGCCATCGGAAACATCCAGATAAAAAAATACCCGTAGGCCATTGGATGCCGTCGAAATGTTGCTGCTTTTTTTTATTTTCTGTTGCAATATAGCCTTCAAGCCACATTTCACTTACATACACTATTTCACCAATATTGCGCAATACCTAATATACAATATTCCAACTAAAAATCAAAAAACAAGCTACACACAATTCATCAAACCAAAAAAATGTATAAAATCAAGTCAAACTTCATCATCAACAATCAAACAACAATACAATATAGTACATAATATCCATAAAAACCACAACATCAAATCTATCATTATACCACCAACCAACCAACCAAGTTTACCATCACATAGCACATAACATCAAACAAGTCTGTGATCCACCAAGTTATACTAATACAAAAAACATACCTCTCAAAGCAGTCACTCGTCTGCAGAACCTCCAAAGCCAGCAGTGGAAGGGAAGCGACCACCATACTACTGCATGAGCTCAGCAATACGCTGATCCAACGGCTATGTCATCTCTATTTCCTAGCGATGGTTCTAATCTGCTAGCTGCTCCATCTAGCCCTCTAATTGTCGATCTCTGCTAGATCGACATCGACCTGGGTATGTCGGCGTCAACTCTGGCTACTAGCCCGTAATAGTTAATATAATTTAGTTTTTGCACAAACTTGAACTCAAAATATGTATTATGTAATTTTTCCTAATCCTTAATATATTTACTTACCGCTTGATTGCCAAATTCATATCGTCTGCTCCGTGACGGCGTATCCATAACTGACTCAAATATAACATCCTCCTCATTCATCGTCAGCTGCTCTCGACCCATATCAACCAGCATTTTCTTGCGGTGCTCCATAAACTTATCCTGCATGAACAAATAAGTATGTAGCTAAATTTAATATAATATCTTATTTCATAATAGTTTAATAAGTAAAACAATTACTAATACTAAATAAATTGAAATATGCTTACACGACCCTTGCTGGATTTTTGATCATGCCCACGTATATGAAATTGTCCCGTCCGGATTTACATGGTCGACGACATGCGTACGGTAAACACATCCGTATATGACCCGGGACCCTGAGCTTCATCTTCCATAAATTGATTATTTTATACAATTATTGTACATTCAAAATTATATAGTACAACAACTATTTATAATTTGCATCCAGTAAATTTTCCAACTGTGCCGATACCGCTGGAATGACTTCGACCCTTCTCGATGGGTGATGGGATTTTTTTTCTATTTGTAGGGTTTCTTTCCGACTTTGTCTGTACATTCAAAATTTGATACATTAATTATCGATCAAGTATTTTTGATATTTATCTATTAATCAAATATTTGGAAAAAAGTTCAGTATATTTACCTTTTCCTCGTCACTATTCCAGTATGTCAACCAACCTTCTTATACACTCGCCCCCATCCAATTTGGTTTCTTTCCTTGTTTCTTCACTTCATACATCGAATCCTTATAGTTCTTTCGCATTTTTCGCGTCTAGTAATCTCGTGCATATTGCATATCGTCTGTTTGGAAGTCTAACTTAACTTGTGTTTCACAATTAAAAAAAGAATTACATTGTAAACGATAAACAATACTAAAGTGACAAAAAAAATTAAAAAAAATAAAACAGAAAAATATACTTATAAGGACGTTTGGCCAAATACACTCTACTATGTGGGGAGGGATGGTATCCAACTTCATCCGACAAGCCGGCATCCTACCCGGATAAGCCGCTTTAGAAACATCTAGTACAATCCTTAATGGTTGTAGATCGAATCCTCTGTTATTTTAATATGATTCACATAAGTATATATCTTGTTTAAAAAAAATTAAGATGCTGAATAAAGTTTATTTCATACCTCTTAGCTCTAGGTATACGCTGTGACAATTGCAATGGACCACTGCCATCGCCTCCGAATGATCGGGATGAACTCCTACCTCTGGATGACATATGTTTATACATGTGACGCACATACACATTATTGCAAAAGAGAATAATAACATGATAATGAAATATACTTCATACTTAAATGACATAAATAATATAAATTGCTAACTTAATGATTGAAATGGAAATAAAAATGAAATTGTATATTCCTGATTCATATTGCGTCCCATGTTCCCACGATAAGAAGATTACATTGCATTTTTAATAAAAATTTCTAAATAAATGACAAATGGAAATGTCATAAAAAATGCAAATAGTAGTAAACAGAATTGATTTCATTGTTGCATCAATTTCATAATATACCAAGAATTCAACATTGTTACATCAATTGAAAAATATACGTGGTAACATAACTATCAAATTAATACTACTCATTTATATCAATCGTCATCGTCTTCTGATTTAGATTCAACCTCATTTTGTATGTTAATTTCCTCCGTACTATCTAATGCTTCCACCAGAATATTTGATTCATTGATCAAAGATCCAAAATCTGTATGACTGTCTGTAAATATTATTTCGTTGTTCTCAAGATCTTCCTGATAAGCTTGTTCATCTGGAATAGTCTTCCCATCGAAAGTAAATATGGCCTTTGTTTTAAAAACTTCCAAACAATCTACTTTATCTCTTTTTAGAGATGGGTAAGGAGAATAATAAACTTGCAATGCTTGTTTGACTAGTATGAAAGGATCACTTGTGATAATGCGATGTGTGCTTTATTTCGATAAGATTAAAATTCTTGCGCACATTAATTCCAGAACCTGGAACATTGCTAAACTAATTGCACAGAAACACTTCCTTCGTGAGGCGTGAGAAATATGTTAGTTGCAAAATTTATGTTAAAACGTCATAAATATCATTTATGTGATTTTCTGGATCATTGCACCATTTAACAACTGCACATGTATCATTAGTTTAATTTTCTACATTGTTTTCTTTGGTGTTAAATTTATATCTATTAATGAAATACAATGGATATGTCTTCTCCGCTCTTTTTGGTCACATCGTAAGTTGTTTCAACCCTTCGTCAACAACACAATTTTCTGGTTCGTAAACGTATTTTGAAAACTAACCGGAAAATTCTTTACTGAGATCTCCATTCGGATGTTCGAGTTCATAAACATTGTACATATAAATAAAATATTACATTAGATTCTACATGTGCATGCATTATAAAAATAAATAAAACACAAATTATTATTTTAGATTACCTAACAAATGGTGATACCTCAACTTAATTTAGAAGATTATAAGTGTGTGCTACATGAAGATCTCTATTGTTTAGCCATATTTCTACGCATTTCCCAAAAGGCCAACCATGTTGTCTAAAAATAAATAACAATTTTTGATAGGAATGTTGTCAGTCGCCTTCGTCGTCATGAAGAACACTTTCAAATGATATATTCACATGGTCGTTGAAATAGTGAGACAAAAAGAATGAAGCTTTTCTTCGATGTAAGATTTACATATCGAACCTTCAACTCTTGCTTTTTGTCTCACTTTTTTCTTCATATGATTCAAATATCTATGCAAAATTAATTTTCGTTAACTTCATATTTTAAAATGCAATTAAACTACTAGGTAACATGTTATATACCTCTCAAATGGATATATTCATCAATATTGGACATGACCTCAAAGTCGTGCTTTAGATGTGAGATGAACAGGTAAATGCTCCATTACATTAAAGAAAACTAGTGGAAATATTTTCTCTTATTAGCAGTCCAATATAGGAATATCTATTTTAAGTTTGTGTAAACGTTGCACTTTTAAAGTAGTTGAACAAAACTCTTTATAAAACATACTAAGCTTCGTTACGCCCTTCCAGACTTTTAAGGGCAATGGTTCTTTTAACATAACGAGTAATAAATTTTCCATCATTATGTGACAGTCATGACTATTCATTCTGCTCAATCCACCTATTTTTACACAACTTTAATTTGATTACTATCTAATTCATAACATGCCTACGGTTTTTTATTGTCATTTGGTTTCATATAAAGCTCGGAATGCTTGTATAATTCTTCCATATCGCGTCTTGATTACAAATCATCCTTTGTCTTCCCTTTGACATTCAAAATTGTGTTAAAGACATTATCAAATACAATTTTCTCATTATGTATCACATCAATAATATGACGAAGCAGAAGATGTTTCCAATATGGGAACTCTCAAAAAATAGACTGTTTGTGTAATGTCCCGGATTTTTAAGCATTAATTATGAATATTTAAATCCGTTTAAATATTGATTTAGCGATATAATGGATTTTAGATCGAATTTATTATATAAAATGGAGTTCGAACATATATATATATATATATTTTATAATATAATTAAAACGACATCCGTTTCCAAATAAATGAATTTTATTGGGATGTGTATAATTAATTATTGCTACATTTCTAGTTTGGAGCCCAACGGAGTTATTTTGCCAATAGACGAAATTTAAGGGTGAACCGATTGTTATAATTTGAATTAAAACATATGCTATTTGTGCAAACAAAGTCCGTTTTTAATGAAATTAGTTTCATTGGGACCGTAATGTCAAACCATACCATGACTTCCATTTTTGTAATTTTTGGAGATCGTGTTTACCGGTGCTTATATTTAAGGGTAATGTAGATCGCCATACAGTGTTAAACTTAAATAAAAACATACCTTATTTTGTCTACATGTATACGCAACCTTCAACTTCATTTCAATTTGATGAAGGACGTGGCCAATGTAAAATCAAATTAATGAGAACCATACCCTGTACTAAAACCTCCACACTATTATCTTTCATTGCTGGCACCCTATATTTCATTGCTTGTACATAAAGATCTAGCCGACCAAAATGATATTTATATTTCTTTTCAATATTCCATCATCACCAACATTTCATTTCAGCTTTGTATTTTCATTTCACCAACTCTTTTCTTTCAGCCAATTGAAATGAAAACACACCATTCCTGTAGAGACCTAAATGGGGCTATGGTACGACTTCACATCACAATTTTTAGGGGTTCATATCCACTCCTTTCCTTGTATAAGAGCATCTCCAACAAAGGGCAATATTCATGTTACGGGGCGTAATACGGGTTGTTTTTGCACCCAACAGTTATCCTCTCGTGTAATATTTAGCGGAATGTTACAGCTTCGATTCAGGATCCGGAATGAGTCCGGCGAGCTGATTTTATCAGCTCGCCATGTGGCGAGCCGATTTTATCAGCTCGCGCTGATAAAATCGGCTCGCAACATGGCGAGCTGATAAAATCGGCTCGCCATCTCCCTCCCCAATTCCCCAACGGCTATCTCAATCCAATGGCTTCCAACGGCCATTTCCGCCTCGATTTTGATTACCAACGGCCATAAAACGGTGAAAACTTTTCTAACGGCCATATTTTCAGTTATAAAAGCATTCCATCGCATTCTTTCTTCATCACAACATATTCATATGTTCTTTCTACATCTCTCTACTCCACACCAAGTCTTGCTATATAATGTCTTCCCCATTCGGAGAATTTTCGCATCCGACGATAGATGGAACTCAGTTCTCACAAGGCAACACGAGCAATATATTTGAAACTCCATCGAGCAGGCAAGGAACCACTCTGTGGACTGACGAAGAAGACATTTCTCTATGCAACATATATTGTCATTTCACACAAGATTCTGCAACGGGGAACGACCAAACAAGCGCTGCGTTTTGGAAAAAAGTGGAAAAATCCTTCGTTGAGAGGCATCCGGGATGCCAAAGGACGTTATCGGCGATCCAGGGACGTTTTGGGAAAATAAGCCGCCAAACCCAATATTATGAGTCACAAGTGTACAAACTAAAGATAGCGAATCCAAGTGGCATGGGAGGAGAACATAATCTGGTATGTATGTATTTGTACGTACTTTATTTATGGGTGTTAGCATTTTAATTGATACATTTTATTTTGGTAAGTAGAAACGACTAGCGAATGAGGAGTTCAAGAAGTTTTTTCCTAGAGAAAATGGAACGAAAAGGGCACACTATTACCAGTTTATGCATTGTTATGATCTGCTTACTAGTCAACCAAAGTGGAACTCAGAACTTGCCAAGAGTCTCCGCGATGTTCAAAGTGCTAGCAAGGCCAAGAAAAAAAGTTCAAAATCGGGTTATTCTTCTAGTCCTAGCGGCTCAGGTGGCAATATTTCTCAATGTGTAGGGGAAAACCTACTTGATGAGTTCAATGCTACGAATGACGAAGATTTTAGACCTGAGGGATGCAAAGCGGCGAAAAGAAGGGGCAAAACAACGGTTGAGCTTGAATCAAAAGTGAACGCCCGACACGAAGAACACAGTCGTAGAGCGGAAAAAAGGCTTGTAGAAGCTAGGGATAGAACAGAAGTTCTGAAAAGGATTGCTGATCTGGAAGAGAAGAAACTTCAAATTCTTTCGGAGGACTTAGCGTATAAGAAAGAGCACGATGCGTATAAGAAACAACAAGATGCGTATAAGAAAGAACAAGAAGAGAACGCTATCATGGACAAAGATCTGGATGGAACGAGAGATTATGCGTCTCCCTTGAAATTGAATGTGTACTTTTAATGTTTGCGATGATGTAGTAGGCATGTACTATTATTCGGTGTTGTATCTGTAACGGTCGGTTGTATCTGTAACGGTCGGTTGTATCTGTAAGGTTATTGTTATGCGAAAACCCCCTAGTTGAATCATTGTAATCTTTCCTATACAAAAATTTCACGTTCTATATATTTAAAATATAATCTTTCGTATATAATCTTCTAAACTATAATCTTTCGTATATAATCTACTAATAAAAATTAATAAGTAGATAAAAATAAGAACTAAATATTTAATCAAATGAACACACATTCCACACAACCCCCCCCCCCCACAAACTTCCCGAGCCATAGATGGGCTCGGAAGATCGCGAGCTGATTTTATCAGCTCGCGAGCTGATAAAATCAGCTCGCAGGCTGCGAGCCGATAAAATCAGTTCGCGCCTGCTGGGACATATCAAAGATATCTCCCGTAATGTTACGGGCCGTAACGTTACGGCCCGTAACACTGTTGGAGATGCTCTAAATACAACATGCCAACCATTTGTTTCGTTCAGAAAATATGTAAACTCCCAAATACTTCAAAACAACAAAAACCGACCTTCTCACCAATCATCAACTGGCGCGTGAGTTTTAAAGTGATCGATACCTTGCTGACAGCAGCGTGGTGATGTCGAAGGCGTGACCATGACGAGGCGTGGGAGCTGAGGAAGACATAGCGGTACTGTTAGGTAGGCGGTGAAGTGGAGCGACATAAAACCGAAGCAGTTCATGGCCTGGGAGCTTTGGGAAGTAGATGCATGCGAAGAGAGTGACCCGGGTAGATGTTGCCTGGGATGTAGAAACAGAAGGTTGAAACAAAAAGGAGGTGAAGATGCGGTTCACAAGTGATGGGGTGACAGGGTGCTGCCCTGCCTTGATGAGAGTGCAGCTTTGAATTGGAGGGACTGGAAAACAATATAGAACATCAATAGTTGTTGCGGGCTAAAACTGGGTGTTGGAGGTGAAGTGACGTTGGCACGTACTGGTGAGTGGTAGTGTGGCAGCATTCGTGTGGTATTGGGAGGAGTACTCCATTACAGAGGGGGCAAACGGAACAGGAAAGTAATGGAGAGGTTATATTTTAGAAACGTGAAGTGAGTGCTGTGTACATATGGTTGGACATTGGCGTGTATGTGAGAAGGAGAGTGGCGGTTTCAGTGCAGTAGAGGACTGTGAGGAAGTGGCTTTGTGTTGTTGAAGATTAAAACGTTGGAGAGAAACAGAGGGGGTCTTATTGACTAGCATGCGGTGAGGAGTGGGAAAACTTGTGGCATATTCTGTGAACGGTGAAGAACAGAATGTGGATGAAGAGAATCAGATGGATGGCAAGAAACACAAAAAGAAAGTAAAGACGGAGAGAAGGTGGGTTGGTGAGCTGTAGAACAATGGCGGTGAGGTGTTCATAGCGTGGACGTTATAAGTGGAGTGGGAAGCTTCACGTTGAAGTGCATACTGGGAGAGAAAGAACATGCGACGGTGAAGTCTGAAGCTAATTGCATGGAGCGGGTCCTAACAGTAGTTGGAGATGAAGAAGAACAATACCATGGTATTTGTCTAACTGAGTTTAGTTTAACATAATTAAAGATTTAGTAGTACACATATTATATTGTTTACAGCGTTAGTTTAAATAGTGGGCCAAGAATGTATAAAACTGTTTTTACAAAACAAAATGGTTTTCGGTTATGCCTGATACTATAATTATGTGTATACATTGCCTAATTACATGTTAAACAATGCCTAATTACACTTGGATGCGCCTAGTCTGATTTTGAACGTGAACGATTTATGAAATGACAAATCAACGTTAATTAAATTTAGATAATATTTTATGTTAATTAAAATCAATACATATAAACTTTGCACCATGCTCATAGGTAATCAAAATTGAACAGACTTTGAGAAGTTGGAATCGTATCACGAAGCGCGACAATATAGAGCCATTTTGGTCATAATTGAACCCAGATGGAAGCTTGTAAAACAAACCCCTTTGACAACGGATGGAAATCCCAAGGTGAGTTCAACTCACTCAGTTTATCCCGTTTATATTTTATATAAACCCGGTTTTTATTTTGTGCGCAATGTTTGTTGATGATTGAAAATTGATGACTGGTTGCTTGTATGCTGAATATTATATAATATTCGGTGGTTAAACTAGGCATTTGTTTAATTTAATCGAATTTAATCGTTATTTTAATGATTAGATTCCAAATGAGGTAACTTACCTTGTTTGGTTACGTTTATAATAATATAAACGTACAAATAATTGAATGCTTGATTAGAGGTTATAAATTGTTTGTTGGCTGTTATTAGTTGAACCGGTTTATCGTATTGAATTTGAAGTAACCCATTTGATGCAGGGACGGACAGGTTGGAGGGATCCAACCGGATTCCTCAAATACATTGTTTATACTATATGAACTGTTAATCAAACTAATTGATTGTTGATTTTGAATTCAAAATGAACTTATGTGATATTAACCAACGGGTGATATTGGTTATGTAGTTATCGGCAGATGGCCTAAGAATAAACCGTTCTATAAAGATTGATTTACTGGAAGGTAAATCAATAGAATGAAAGTTATAAAATTGTTTAACTAAAGAAGGATTTTGAAATCTATTTTATATAGATTATTTTAAATGGAAGTTATTATGCGAAATGAATAATTATTTTATTTGGTAATTATAAACCACGTATATAAAGAAAGATCTCATATTAACAAATTAAACAAATGAGTGGAAATTTACATAACGGTTAGGGATTAATTAATTGTTTTAAATAAACAATTAATTAGGATTTTTTAATTTAATTAGATTGATAATTTAATCAAATGAAATTATTTAAATTAATTTATTTTGACTAAGGGGAAATGGGTAATGAATTAACCTTGATTTGTGGTAATTAAGTCAAACTGGTTTATCTAGAATTGATTAGTAGACAATTATTGGATTTTTAATTATTATTAAAGGGAAGATTAAATATTATAAAAATAGATAACTAATTGGGTTTTAATAACTGGAATTAGGATAAAGGATTTTACAAGAGGAAACAGATGGAGTAAACCAATGTTTAAAATCGTATAGTAAATAGAAGCGTTGAATAGTTATTGGAATGAGGATTCGTTAATAAACTTCTATCTATTCCAAAGATAAGATATTGTCGACTCAAGGTTTGAGAGGTAAATAAAATACCCCAACTTGTAACGACTTCATGATTATCCAAGAATGATATTAGTTTAGAGACGAAGGTAGTTGAGGGGAATTAAAATAGTATTTCCATGAAAAATATTATAAAATATAATTCGAGAATTATAAGTGGAAAAGATTGATTTGGAAATAAGAAGTGAAAGGACGGTATTCCAAATGTTGATTTAGAAATATAATTAACAACTGTTTAAATAAAGAGGCCAAGTGACGCTGTATACTGAACCGATGAATCCACCTCACTTTTTTATGGATGATTGATTGTTTATTTGATAATTAAATAACCGACTATCAAATCCGGCCAATATGATTGTTGGTACGGAAAGAACGGAATCGAATTTTCATTCGAAAACCATTCCGACCAATGAATAAGAAATCGAGAAAGGTGCTGATTGAAGATGGAGCATTGAAGACCGTTGATCTTCATTAGCGGAAGAACTACTCGTTAAATTTCTCTGGCTAGCTACCAGAGTTATGATGACTTGTGATTCCGTCGTGATTGGAATCTGCGGATCGCAAGGACTACTTGCTACTGATCCTTGGGGTGATTCCTATATATGGATGTAGTAGGAGGGTGCCTTCGGTTCATCCTGTTCCTAGATGACATGTATGGGCCATGCGAGATTCAAAGAAAATGGTGGCCAGATGATCTGAAAGATAACGTAGCCTCAAGCCTTATTAACCGGGAAAAAGACAGAAATCGGGCAGGCAGCATGGCTAGGTGGGTCATCCCCAAGCAGGGTGTATTGTCACCAATCTAGAGAAAATCCTTATTTGTTCTTCTTTCGATTGTGTATCCCCCAGGAATTATGATAGGTGCACAATAAAAGTCGTATGGTGACAATATATTCGATACACTCAAGTTAAATGAGTGGTCGGTCATGTGTGGCCGGGTTGCAAGACGTTCTTGTTGAACCCCAGTGTACACCCTCTAGAGTTCACTGATCGGAAGGTAGTCCCAATCCTTGTCTAGTTGGAATCCAATATCCAATAAGAACCCGCGGTTTTTGATTATATACTATATATGTAGAGCGTGAGATGCATGCGTTCTACGACTTGGTTATTTACTTGATTTACATCACTATGATAATATCAGACCAGTATTGATTTCAAAATGTTTTGGCTATAGTAAGGTAAAAACCGTCTGTGTTTATGTGTGGACTGGTCTTACAATTGCCTTTTTTTCAAATGGTTTCAAAGTTAAGCAATATGAATGTTATCTATAACTTAGTAAGTTTTACTCACGCTGGTTCACCAGACCGATCCGTGGCGTTTGTAATGTCTCAGGTCAGCCCGAGTTACAGGTTCAGGTTATCGGATGCAGTGAAATTCAAAGACGAGCTGGAGGAGTCCAGACGTATGAATAGTTATTCCGCTATGTATTATATGAGGACAGGATATCATAACTGTCCAGATTGTCTGTCGTACTCTGATGTATGTAAGTATATTTATTCAAGTTCTTTATAAAGATTTATTTCTATATTATATCTTGTTCCGCTGCGATGTAAGATTCTGATTCGATATTGTCTTCTTATTCTCCTATTCTAATAGTTCTATCATATCTTCCTCATCCTCTAACTTCATTCTTCTAGCTTTCTAGAGATTTGGTACTCGAGTTTGGACACAGGATTATATTTGTGTTGAAATTTCGAGCATTGAATTTTCCCACCCGCTACAGTTTGCACCAATTATGAACAATCGATTTGCCTTCAATACCTATTTGCACTCCAGTTTTATATATCTTTGGATAGTCCCTAACAAGTTCATATATGCCTTCGCTTGACCATATTGCTAGTGCTTGTCTGGTTTCTACTCTATTAGCTAAAAAGTTTTTCTTGTCTCCTCTGAAGGGATGATTTACATGGAGAAAACATTGATGACAGTCAAATCATGAAATTTTCTTATTATGCAGTAAAGAAAACGCTCGTGTTTCTTCCATGTAATATGGACATGCTAGTCGATCGACAATACTTCATCCCGAAAGCATTGCATAGGCAGGAAAATCACTTATAGTCCGCAACAAAGAAGCAAACATATGAAAAAAGTCTTCTTTGAAACATCATATGTTTTTACTTGTTTTTTCCATAGTGTTTTTATTCTTCAATCAACGATTGTAAATAAACATCAATTCTTTGTGTCGGATTGTCGGGACTAGGAATAACAACAGTAAGAAACATATATTGCGTTTTCATACACATCCATGTAGATAAATTATACGGTGTGATGATAATGGACCATGATGAATATTTATCACCAAATTGAGAAAATGGTGAAAACCCATCCATGAATAATCGTAGTCTAACATTACGAATCTCCACTGCAAAATTTGGATAAGTTTTATTTAAATGCTTCCATGCTTCTCCATCGGCCGGATGTGTCAACGTATCCTCTTCCTCCGGTCTCAAACTATGCCATCTCATATGAGATGCAGTTACAAAAGATGAATATAATCTTTGAAGCCTTGGAGTGATGAGTAAGTAATGCATGCGCTTGTTTGAAACTTCCTTTTCCTTCTTTTTTTCTAGGCTCGTATCTTTTCTGATTACATATTTTACAATTTATAAGGCTTACGCCTTTTTTTCAAAACAACATGCAGCTATTTAAACATGTATCTATTTTCTAATAAGGTAAACCAAAAGCCGATATAATTTTTTTTAACTTCGTAGTGATTTTCACACATTAAATTATCGGATGGCATATGTCTTTTTGCGGCTTGTACAATAGCCGTAAATCCAACTTCAGCGATGTTGTATTTTGACTTCATCGCAATGTATTCTGTGATTACTGACAAGATGAGTGCCTCTTTTACAACCATCATAAATAGGTTTCTAAGCATCATCTAGTAAATCATAAAAAAATTGCTTTAATATTCAGTTCTTCAACGTTTTCATCATCATCGTCATCTTCAACTATAGGAAACATTGATCATGCTGCATCTTCGACCATATTTTCAATACTGGTCGTATTAACATTTTCATTAACAACACTTTCTAACCCAGACTCTACATAAGTATTTGCTAAAACTTCTCCATTACGATCCCAAACATAATATTTAAGTATGAATCCGTTTTTGCACAATTGGACTTTCACAATATCGAGTAACAAATACTTCAGATGTCTACACTTACTACATAGACAACGAATTTCTAGATGATTTTTGTCATTACTTAATGCGAATTCAACAAATACGTTTGTATCATTATAATTTTTTTCTTTTATTGAGCCTCCCTGTCCACTTCTTTGATACATCCATCTCCTTCGAACAGCAAAATAATCAATCATTTTTTCTATTTGAGAAAGTGAGTCACAAGTTTGAAAATTAATATTTATTTTCAATAATACAAGTTTGAAAACTCTTATTTTCATGGTCATATAGCACGCGTATAAAATTTGTATTTAAATTACTATTTCACTAATTCAAAAATATTTTCAAATATGCTACATTTTATTTTTTAACATACTGATACAAAAAGTTATCTTTTTTCCATGGTCAACTATCCTACTTCCCATTACAAACACATTAAGCATTTATATTTCGTATATTACTTCGTCTCAAATGGGTCAACAACATTTTAGCAGTGTTTCCCTTTTGTTCCCTACATTGTACACAAGTGCGCGTACACAGGGAACAAAAAGGAAAAGTTACGCCGAAATTTTGTGAACCATTTGAGACGAAGTTTCATAAAAATGTAAATGCTTACTATTTTTATAACTTGTCCAATACATGGACAAGTCTAACAAAAATTTTACCTTATGAATATAAATGGTCGTTTTTAGATAAAAACGATTATTTATATAATGATCGTGTACAACACTCGTCGAACGGGGTCAGAAACTCTCTACGGGACATTGGTCAATTAAGTGTACGCATTTTACGAGAAAAATACAGTTTTACTAATTGTTCACATTTACAAAAAATATTTTAATTTAGTACATTTGTTGATGTATTACATCAACTTAAAGTTGGTTTAGTATTGTTGTCATTTTTCAAAATACATAATTAGATTTTAAACTTATGCATTTTTTGTTATTGCATAAGTCAAGACGTGCACAATCTAATATTCCTGGCTCGTCTATTCAGTTTATCTTATTTCAGCTAATACAATACAACGATAGGAGCGACACACATATACAACGATTTACATGTACACAAACAACCACGATTATACATGCATTTTACAATTTGATAATAAATCGTGAAATGTTTACATAAGGGAATGCTATAAACCATTACTGCGTTGTTGGAAACAATTACAATCACTAACTTACCTTAATTTGTCAATTTATGCAATAATAGGGTTAGGGTAAAAACTTGATTTTTAACAAAAATAAGAGAATATAATGACAATAAGGAGATGCTAACGTCGTACGTGGTGTTGGGGAAGATCCTAGAGCTCGAAATTGGATTGTAAGGTTTGAAATGGGGGGGGGGATGGGGTTTTGGAATAGGGATTTTTTGCTGGAAGAATAAAGAAGAAGGCTTGAATTTCAGATATCCATGATATTTCAACAACTTCCAATCGTCGTCGACGGTTCGTCGAGAGCCATCGAAAGCCATCTCCCCTTACTACCATAATAACTAGCTTTTCTACTAGTGTTTCTTTTTGAAATCAAAAGAGTGAAAGAAGAGAGGGAAAAAAATGAGAAGTTAGTTATAAAAATCATTAAAAATAACCCATACTAATAGAGAAACGACAGTCATGTCCATTCATGAAGAGATATGATGAAAAGATACTCCTATTTGAATTTTGAAATTATTGGCATATATCTGGACATGCTCATTTTATATATGTCGACGTATCATTTTCCATTTTGAAAATATTGTTATTTTAAAATATTTTAAAAATGTCAAGCATCGTAAACTATTTGATAGGCAACACACCTTCTCTTACATTCAAACACGATGTTATTTCAGTCATATTCATGACTCTACCTCCAAAAAAACACTAGTGAATCATCTCCATTTAATTAAAACCCTGTATATCCATACATGTTAGCAAAAGCTTTTTTGAAAGCTTTTATGCTTCCCAAATCCACCCGAGTAAATAGAATAATGATATTTATGTAAATGGTACATGATACTCTATTTTTTTTTATTTTGAATCAATTGCATTTGACCTCTTTCGATGTTCTTCTCCATTAAAAAGCTTCATGACCATCATAAAGTATAATGGAGATAGAGGTCTCCTTGTCTCAGACCATTTGAATTTTTGAAGAAGGTAATAGGACTATCTTGACTTATCGCGGAAAATCTCGATGTACTTATCATCTAACTTAATTAATTAATTACTTCATCCTTTTCCGAATCCATAGTAGATACTTGAAATTTCGTTCATATACAAATAACATGTTGCATGACGCACCTCCTAATTTTTTTCTATCATGATATACTGATCGCTCATACTAATGACAATGTACCTCCAAATCACATCATTAATAAGAATAAGTACAAATTAACATGAAATATCACTCGCCATTTCTCGTTACTTTCCATTCTTCTTCTGAGTTCATCTGTTTGATGGAATAACAGTTTATTTTCTAGTATTCCAAAAATATGATTATTGTCAATCTATCTTAGCACCATAGTGTTAGCTTTAAAATATATTATATTCCATTAAGCTATATTCATTGTTTACTCCTAAAGTGACTTATAAGTACCGTGTTTTGAGTGGCACTTGTACTCCCAGATTTGATCAAAGACTCTTTTGATACAATGAATTTTCACTAGTTAATTTTCAACTTTTAATTCTTTTTAGGTAATTCCCCCTTGTTAGTTGCATGTTCAACTATTGGAAAATTTCAACATGTAGGTCACAAATGTAAAATAAAATGTATTATGCTATTTTGGTGTGAAGCCAAATTAAAACTACCAAACAAAATAACAAAAATAAGTAAGGTGTAAAGATGCAATTATCAGGGAAAAAATACGTAAAGACGAAAGTGATTTTCAATTTGTTTAAAGGGCTAATAAAGCATCTGGTTTTACACTGCTTTCTTTATAGCTATATGGGCCTAGCCCATTTTGTATTTGTTTTTTACAAATTAGCATGTATCAGCATGTAAAAATAGCTTAGGCCATGTAAGTGTATGATTACTACAATCCGCTATCAGTATCAATACATAATTACATTTTCACTGCAAATCCTTTTAAGGTATCAGAGTGTCTTCTTGCCTAACAACACTATCATTGATCCTGATCATATCTCCTTCTCTTCTCTGTCTGATTGGTGTTCCTATCGATCAAAGGGGTGTTGAAGTATCATTTCTCTCCTCGATTTTGATATCATCATCGGAGAGGGTCCCTTTCTCTCAGCACAACACTGTTCAAATCAGTTTTTGCCTCGCCAAAGGACAAATTTCACCACCCTCAGCTGTAGTTTTAGGCTATTTAATAGTCTAGTCTCATCATATAGCCATTAGTTCTGGTTGCTACCCTTTCTCCCTTACTGTATCTCAAGAGGTTTTCATCTTCTTGATTTCCCTTCCTCTTTTTTCTCGAAATGGACAACAACAATGAAGCCATCAGTTTTGCAACATCAAGAATCATTGTAGTTGGTACCTCTTCCCCCACTCACACTCTGATAATAGCCAAAAGCCACATAATTATTATCCCACTTGACGAGGATAATTACATATTATGGAAATATCTAGTGGGGACTACACTAAGGGGTTACGACCTCCAAGAATACAACAGTAGGACAGTGGTGATACCACATGTACTAAGACAAGGTAAGAAGGAAATGTTATTAGCAATCAAGATTAAATCAGATATTAGAAATAAGACTGCCTATTAGCATCATGGTTAATATCTTCAGTAAGTGCTACTTGCTATCTCAGATTATAGGTAATAACACTGCTTATGAAATCTGGAATTATATAGAACAAATTTTCAATTCGCAATCTGCAACAATGGTAATGCACTGTAGAAAACAGCTACAAGGCATAAAGAAGAATGAAATGCCTATGGGTGAGTACCTTACAAATATTAAAAACATATGTGATAGATTAGCTGCGACTAGTCATAAGATATCTATAAACGAGCATGTTCTGTACATAACTGGAGGTTTAGGTAGTGAATATGAGTTTGTGGTGACCTTTATTGCTTCACAAAGAAGATTGACAAAACCTGTAACACCCTGAATTTTCTGTGAATATTAAATTAACGAATCTAAGAATACTTAATTTCAAATGGGAGAATTAAGGGAAACGGGTTACGCCATTGCGTTCGTCTTGGAATTCTGCTTGAGATAGAGTCCGAGTTTGCGTAAAACAGACACCGTATGAAGGAGATATGGACGAACGAAGTTAGGTAGAAAACCGGAAGTCGACCAGAATGCACTGGCGCACTTCACAAGTGCGCCTGTATAAAAATGCACTGGCGCACCTGCCAAGTGCGCCCATGTTGGGCTAAAGACCTGCACAGATTTCTGGAATGTTCTGATCCGAACAGTGAGTCATTGCTGAGTCATTAGGGCTGAGGTGTTATCCTATCTTGACTGGATGGTTTTGATTGCTTCTAGGGTTAATCTAACGGCTCTAAATTAATTAAAACTCTATATAAGCAACCTAACTCTCAACCTAAAATCATACTAATTCATACCAAGAGCCGCCATGCTGTCAATGGAGAACCTAGAGTAGTCGTCGTTCTCTTTCAACTCAGGAACAAGATAGAAGCAAGAATCAAAATCAAATCTAATCTAATTTAAACAACAATTAGTCTACATCAAAGGCGAGCAATTCAATTTCAGAATACAGATCCTAGAAAGACAAGACTATTCTTTTGTTTGTGAGTATAATATCTTTCACAAAATAATTAATTAATTTAATTATGATAAGTTATAATTGGGATTATGAGAATATGATTTTGAATCATGTGGTGTTATCATTGATGCTTTGTTATTGTGGATCTGTTTCATATCTTAAATTGTACGTGATTAACTAGATTCATCTTATGCAAGTTTGGATGTTAAAACATATGTATATGAATCATATGCAAGTTTGGGATGTTAAATCATATGCTAATTTTTGAATTTTATGCAAGTTTGGGATGTTAAATCATATGTTAATTTATTCAATTTTATGCAAGTTTGGGATGTTAAAACATATGTGAATCTTATGCAAGGCTGTTGGTGGATTATACTTAAGTTCATATATGAAATCATGTAGATACTTATGCTAGTTTTTATGTAAACATGTGACGTTATTTTACATATTTAGATCCATATGCAAGTTCATATCTTTATGTTTAGATCCATATGCAAGTTCACATCTTTATGTTTAGATCTATATTTTGATCCATGACAATACATATTTATGTAAATTTATGCCCATTACCTATGCTAGTTTTGTATGTGAATCATATGCTAGTTTGAATGAAATTCATAGGAAAACCATATCCATATATGCAAGTTATTGGCTATGAAAACTTATGTCATGATTCTTAGATCTATTTTATGTTGTGATGTTGCTCTTCTTTTATAAGTTAGACTATTTGCGAGTCTAACACATGTCATATTAAAACGTATGAATAGCGTGAGGACAATGGGAAATATTGAATATACATAATTGTGAATTGGCATAAAATGGCCTTAAAAGGCATATAATTAATTTGAGGCATTAATTGGTATAAATTATATACCTGAAATTATAGACATAATTTAGGTGACAATTATGAACATAAATAAATTTGGAATTTATTAACAAATTTGAATAGGGATATTAATCCAATTTGAGGATAAATAATTATGTGTAATAATTAATCGCCTAAGACACGAGGTTAGACTCGTTTGTGGTATAAGACTGCCCGGACCCGTCCGGCAAATCCAGCAACCACAAACGGTAGTCTAATGCGAGAGGTCAAAGGCACGAATTAAATGCGTAAAAATTGCAAAGACACGAGGTTAGGCTCGTTTGCGGTATAAGACTTCCCGGACCCGCCCGGCAAATCCAGCAACCGCAAACGGTAGTCTAATGTGGGAGGTCTTTACAAGGTTATAGTTCTAATGAATTAAGTAACACTTAACCAGATAAACATGTGGTGGGACATGGGGGTTAAGTGGGTGGCCTTAGGTGGCTTGTGAAATACGATTAAAAACACTTAACCAAGTTGAAACATGTAAGAAGACATGAATAAGAATGGGGTTAAGTGGGAAACCTTAGTGGGGACCAAGCATAGGTGGAAAGCTTGTGTCAGGCATAGGGCCCTTTTCAAACCAGTAACCCATTAAGTATCTTTGTGAGCTCGACCCAAGTTGAGGACGGGACACGCTTACTGGGTTTGATTATAAGAGGTCAAAACGGGTTAGCGGTGGTAACGCAAGTCCAACGGGGTCATGTACGTGCGTGGGCCCGGGCTGGTAGGTAAGACGTTGTTGCATCGTGTAGATATAAGCCGTGCATCTTTGGTGGTATCAGGTTGCCACTTTGAGGAGTGATACACCCCACTATGGGACCCACACGGGTATCTACGAGTTAGGGAGCCGATCGCATAGGGGTAGTGGGTACAACTAGTGGAGATAAGGGCAGACGACACCTATGAAGGCAGCTAGGAGTACACGAAACAACCATTATCATTATTATGTTCTGTAGGCGGGATCAACTTTTAGGGTGACTAGTAATGGTGCAGTATAGTAATTATCCTATAGTGATTAGGAACGAGATTAACGCCAGAATACTCCTCTTGTTTGCTTTGTCATGCCCACTTGTTTCACGGTCATATCTTGTTTTACCAGTTTATGCCTTATCCCAGTTAGTTTAATAATTATATTGTTAAAGTTATTATACTCGCCAGACTTTATGTCTAACCCCCTTTGTTTTCGCCTCTTTTCTTCCTTTCCCCCCTCCCCCCAGGTTCTCAGGTTGGGACTAGTACTAGTGGAGCTTTATCTTGGATCTCTTTCTCTCTCTTATGGAAGTGCTTGGATTGCTGAAAGTAAAGTTCAGCTCATCTCTTTTATGGCTACTTATGCTGGGGTTATGCTTTTTTACTTTTTGTACTCAAAAAACAATTTGTCAAGATGGATATTAAGTGTACTTGGTTTTACTGTTGGTTTATGTAGTTGTTATAATCAAACTATTTCTCCGCTGCAATAAATGTCGTTTTGAAATTCTTCAAGTACCAATATATGTATCTGTCGTGTTATATTCCGTTCTAATTCACCAGTAATACTCCATGAAAGTTAATGCATTCCCTTTAGAGTGACATTAATGGACGTGGGGTGTTACACGTGGTATCAGAGATGAAGGTTAACAGAACAGATAAGAGATTTTGAAAAACCGTTTTTCAAAAGCGTTTTATAGAGAAATACTTTCAAAAGTATGTTTTAAAGAGAGTATTTTCAAGAGAAAAGTTTGTTCTAAAAAAAAAAAACCCCAAGAGCCATATGTCTCTCCTTCGATTCTCCGTTTTGAAATCTCTTCCTTTTCTTTTTCAGCATGTATGGGGAACCTGAGATACCTGAGGGCATACCGATACCAGGCTGGTTTAGAAGGTATCTGGAGGCTAGGGCCAATGCCGCTGGCCCAGCAAATGTTCCTCCTCCCCCAGCTGCAGTAGCTCCTCCTCCCCCTCCTCGCGTTGATACTTTTTCAAAGATATGCAAAGACTTTCGAGCAATGGGCGGAAAATCTTTTCATGGATCAGAGACGTTTGTTGAAGCTCGAAATTGGCTTAAGGAGGTGGAAGACGGAAGGAAGGTCCAATTGGCTGCTTGGTTAATGAAGGACGAAGCCTCGTTTTGGTGGGAGGTCACGAATGGGGAGAGCGTCCAGTGGAGACATGGATGGATTTCAGGCATAGGTTCGAGATGAAATTTCTCTCATGAGCAGAAGAGAATTTATATATGGAAAGGTTCTTAGCATTGAAGCAAGTAAATTTGTCAGTAAACGAGTACGTTAACAAGTTCAATCAGTTGGCGAGATTTGGCTTGGAATTGGTAAACACACCTGAGAAGAAGGCCCTAAGGTTCGTTAAAGGTTTGAATGAGCCACTACATGGGTTGGCTATGACCCACATTCCGATGGGGGCTACCTTTGAGAAACTGGTTGACATGGCGCTTACGCATGAAGAGGAGAAATGTGCTAATGCTAATAAGGCACCAGAGAAGCAAGGGGACCAAAAGAAACCACAACAGCAAAACAAGAAAGGAGGGAAGAACAACAATAGCAAAGGAAAAAAAAGTGCTTTAATTGTAGAACACAAGGCCATCTGAGCAAGGACTGTAGGAAGAAGAAGAAGACTGGTTATTTCCACTGCGGAGAGGCAGGACATCTAGTTAAAGACTACACAAGGAAACAGGGGCAAGGGCAAAGAACGGGGTCCACTTCTGGAGGGCAGATTCAGGCTCTGATGGCGCCAGGGCAGGCAAGAGGGCAGATTCAGGCTCTCATGGCACCAGGACAGGAAAGAGGTAGAAACATTTCTGTTGAAAGTTTGGTTTTTCTGTTTGATCATCCTATTCGTACTTTATTTGATTCTGGTGCATCACACTCGTTTGTGTCTGCTTCGTTAGTTGAAACACTGCACCTTAATACTAGTCTAGTTACGGATCCCATAGTAGTCTCAAATCCTATTGGGGGTTCGGCTCATCTTTCAATGATTTGTCGGGATTTGAGAGTGTCTATTTTGAGCATTGAGTTTGAATGCAATGCCTTCGTTCTTGGCTTCATGGGCTATGGATTGATTCTAGGCATGGATTGGTTATCCAGTAATGGTGCCATGCTCGATTGTGAAAAGAGAGTGGTTAGACTTATGACTCGCCTTGGCAACACTCTCGAAATCTCTTGTAACCCCATACGTTCTGTTATGCTTAGTTACCTAGAATTTCTTGATGCGTCTGTTGAAAACTTGTAGTCTGTTTGAGTAGTCCATGAATACTCAGATGTCTTTGAAGAGGTGAAGGGCTTACCTCCAAAGTGGGAGATAGACTTCCGTATATACCTTGTTGATAATGCAAAACCCATAGCTCTACCCGTTAGACACATGGCTCCTAGGGAGAGAAAGGTGCTCAGTAAGCAAGTCAAAGAGCTGCTCGAAAGGGGGTTTATAAGGCAGAGTATTTCTGAATGGGTTGCTCCAGTAGTATTCACAACCAAAGAGGATGGTTCACTTCGCCTATGCATTGATTATAGGGAGCTAAACAAGCTGACCAAGAAGAATAGGCACCCACTTCCTAGAATAGATGACTTGTTTGATCAACTTGTAGGTGCATCTGTTTTCTCCCAACTAGATTTGGCTACCGGGTTCCATCAGCTGAGAGTGGTTGAGGACAACATTGATAAGACCGCGTTCAGAACCCCGAATGGTTTCTTCGAATGGCTTGTCATGCCTTTCGATTTGACAAACGCACCCGCTTACTTCATTGACTTGATGAGTAGGGTGTTTAGAGAATTCCTTAATAAGTTTGTGGTGGTCTTTGTAGACGACATTTTGATCTTCTCGAAGAATGAAGAAGAGCATGTTTTGCATTTAAGGGAAGTCATGGATACTCTTCGTACACATCAGCTGAAGGCCAAATTCTCCAAATGCCATTTCTGGAGAGAAGAGGTGAGATTTCTTAGACATGTGGTGTCTAAAGAGGGGTTAGCCATGGATCCCGCAAAAGTAGTTGCGGTGCAAGATTGGAAGGTCCCACGGAATGCAACCGAAGTCCGAAGCTTTCTCGGGTTAGCGGGCTTTTACCGAAAATTCATTAAAGACTTTGCTAAAATCTCTGCCCCACTCACAAGATTAACGAAGAAGAACCTAACTTTCGTTTGGGATTTGGATTGCGATATTGCTTTCCAACGTTTGAAAAGGGCTCTAACAATAGCCCCAGTACTGACATTGCCGGATGGGAGCAAGATGTTTACCGTATACACGGATGCATGTGGTACGGGACTTGGTGCTGTCTTGATGCAAGAAGGGAAGGTAGTAGCTTATGGAGGCAGACAGTTGATAGTACATGAGAAAAACAACCCAACCCACGATCTAGAGTTGGCTGCCAATGTCTTTGCGCTTAAGTCTTGGCGCCATTATCTCCTAGGTGAGAAATTTGAATTATATATCATTGAAGTACCTTTTATCGCAGAAAGATCTTAATTTAAGACATCAAAGGTGGATGGAATTTCTGGCCTCTTATGATTTTGAGATTTCGTATACCCCAGACAAGGGCAATGTGTTAGCAGATGCCTTAAGTAGGAAGAAGCTGACCTTGAGTCCTCTCTTTGTAGAAAGGAAAAGCTTAGAGTATATAGCAAACTTTAATTTTAGACCCTCCTCTGAAATTGTGCATGGCTTGTTAGCATCACTAGAGGTGCGGCCTACTCTTTTGGACTCAATAGGAACCGCGCAACGAGAAGACCCTCAGCTAGTTGATGTGATGGAAAAGCTAGTTAGGGGTGAGACTTCTAGTCACCTCAATAGATACTCCATCGATGATAGGGTTTGGTTGAGACGGGACGGAAGGTTATGCATCCCACAAGTAAGGGATTTAGTGAAGACGGTTCTCGAGGAGGCGCACCATTCTAAATTGACCATACATCCAGGCGGAGACAAGATGTATAAAGATATAAAAAGGGTTTTCCTTTGGAATGGCATGAAGAGTGATGTAGCTGAGTTCGTCGCTAAGTGTTTGATATGCCAACAAGTCAAAGCGGAGCAGAAGAAGCCTGGTGGTCTGCTTCATCCTCTCGAGGTCCCACAGTGGAAGTGGGATAGAATTTAGATGGATTTTGTTGATGGGTTTCCTAGGTCAAGAAGGGGCAATACCAGCATTTGGGTAATAGTGGATAGGCTCACTAAAAGCGCTCACTTTATACTTGTTAAAAGTAGAAGGACTGCCTGGTCCCTAGCATCCATTTATCTCAAAGAAATAGTTCGACTCCATGGGATACCCTCCACCATAGTGAGCGATCGAGATCCTATCTTTACGAGCGAGTTTTGGAAGAGTTTGCAAGAAGTAGTAGGCACCCAATTATGCTTAAGCACGGCCTATCACCCCCAAACCGATGGTCAGACGGAAAGGGTGAACAGAGTATTAGAAGACCTCTTGAGATTGTGCATTCTTGACTTTGGAGGGACATGGGAGGATCATCTTCCTTTAGTGGAATTCGCCTACAGCAATAGCTACCAAGCCACCATAGGAATGGCGCCCTTCGAAGCTTTATATGGAAGACCGTGCCGATCACCAACTTGTTGGTGGGAGTTTACAGACAAGCTCGTACTTGGGCCAGACATGATTAGAGAGACCTCAGAAAAGATGGACTTGATAAGAAGACAGATGAAGGCTGCACAAGATAGACAGATGTCCTACGCAGACAAAAGAAGGACCGACCTTGAGTTTAAGATTGGAGATAGGTTGTTTCTTAAAGTATCTCCTTTGAGGAATGTCATTTGCTTTGGGTCCGTAGGAAAGCTAGCGCCAAGATTTGTAGGTCCATTTCCTATCATTGAAAGGATTGGGACGATGGCTAACAGAGTAGAGCTACCCGAGAGACTGGCTGGAGTTCATAATGTTTTTCATGTTTCTCAAATACGAAAGTGCTTACATGAATCTGCGGAAGCGGTGGAGCCGAATATACTAGAGGAAGTAGAAGTGGAACGAGAAGTGATTATGAGAAGAGTTCCAACTCGTATCTTGGGTACGGAAGTCAAAAAGCTACGCAACCGTGAAATCAAGCTTGTTAAAGTTCAATGGAGTGATGCTGAGGAAGACGCGACTTGGGAAACTGATAGGAAAATACGTGCAGCCTACCCTTTTCTCTTTGAGGGTACCTCCTTGATCTCTTTTTCCATAAGTTTATTCATGTTTATCTTTCAAGTATACCTCCTCAGTCCTATTCTTTATCCTTAGGTAGAAACCGATGGATGTAAACATGTGTTTGAAACATGTTATGATTGATGGTTGCGAGTGGTTGCAAGTGGTTGCTCATGGATGCATGTACACACACACTTTAGGCACTAGATCGGCTCAATCACTTTCATATTGCATATAAATGAGTGTGCATATTTAAATTAATGGATGTATAATGGTTGTGTTATCATATGGATGTTGCATTTAGATGAATGGCTATGCACACATGTAGAAATAATATGTGTCGTTAGGATTCTTTCGCATACATAATGGATGCATGACACTATCAAGATTTGCATTAAGGAGGTCAACTGAATCAGTAGACCGCCTGATTTTGCATTAGATAAGGAACATATACACACACTTTTTTTTGAATATGTTCATACGGCATTAGAAATCTTGTAAGGACAATGGATGCCTGTGCTTGATGGTTGAGTAGATGGATGATTGGATGTAAGGATATACATTCTCCTTAACTTGGAGGTTTCGGGGGCGAAATCCTTTAAGGAGGGGAGAATGTAACACCCTGAATTTTCTGTGAATATTAAATTAACGAATCTAAGAATACTTAATTTCTTGAGATAGAGTCCGAGTTTGCGTAAAATGGACACCGTATGAAGGAGATATGGACGAACGAAGTTAGGCAGAAAACCGGAAGTTGACCAGAATGCACAGGCGCACTTCACAAGTGCACCAGTACCAAAATGCACTAGCGCACCTGCCAAGTGCGCCCATGTCGGGCTAAAGACCTGCACAGATTTCTGGAGTGTTCTGATCCGAATAGTGAGTCATTGCTGAGTCATTAGGGCTGAGGTGTTATCCTATCTTGACTGGATGGCCTTGATTGCTTCTAGGGTTAATATGACGGCTCTAAATTAATTAAAACTCTATATAAGCAACCTAACTCTCAACCTAAAATCACACTAATTCATACCAAGAGCCGCCATGTCGTCAATGGAGAACCTAGAGTAGCCGCTGTTCTCTTTCAACTCAGAAACAAAATAGAAGCAAGAATCAAAATCAATTCTAATCTAATCTAAACAACAATTAGTCTACATCAAAGGCGAGCAATTCAATTTCAGAATACAGATCCCAGAAAAACAAGACTATTCTTTTGTTTGTGAGTATAATATCTTTCACAAAATAATTAATTGGTTTAATTATGATAAGATATAATTGGGATTATGAGAATATGATTTTGAATCATGTGGTGTTATCATTGACGCTTTGTTATTGTGGATCTGTTTCATATGTTAAATTGTACGTGATTAACTAGATTCATCTTATGCAAGTTTGGATGTTAAAACATATGTATATGAATCATATGCAAGTTTGGAATGTTAAATCATATGCTAATTTGTGAATTTTATGCAAGTTTGGGATGTTAAATCATATGCTAATTTATTCAATTTAATGCAAGTTTGGGATGTTAAAACATATGTGAATCTTATGCAAGTCTGTTGGTGGATTATACACAAGTTCATATGTGAAATCATGTAGGTACTTATGCTAGTTTATATGTAAACATGTGACATTAATTTACATGTTTAGATCCATATGCAAGTTCACATCTTTATGTTTAGATCCATATGCAAGTTCACATCTTTATGTTTAGATCTATATTTTGATCCATGCCAATGCATAGTTATGCAAATTTATGCCCATTACCTATGCTAGTTTTGTATGTGAATCGTATGCTAGTTTGAATGAAATTCATAGGAAAATCATATCCATATATGCAAGTTATTGGCTATGAAAACTTATGTCATGATTCTTAGATCTATTTTATGTTGTGATGTTGCTTTTCTTTTATAAGTTAGACTATTTGCGAGTCTAACACATGTCATATTAAAACGTACGAATAGAGTGGGGACAATGGGAAAATATTGAATATACATAATTGTGAATTGGTATAAAATGGCCTTAAAAGGCATAGAATTAATTTAAGGCATTAATTGGTATAAATTATATACCTGAAATTATGGACATAATTTAGGTGACAATTATGGACATAAATAAATTTGGAATTTATTGACAAATTTGAATAGGGATATTAATCCAATTTGGGGATAAATAATTGTGTAATAATTAACCACCTAAGACACGAGATTAGACTCGTTTGTGGTATAAGACTTCCCGGACCCGCCCGGCAAATCCAGCAATCACAAACGGTGGTCTAATGTGAGAGGTCAAAGACACGAATTAAATGTGTAACAACTACAAAGACATGAGGTTAGGCTCGTTTGCGGTATAAGACTGCCCGGACCCGCCCGGCAAATCCAGCAACCGCAAACGGTAGTCTAATGTGGGAGGTCTTTACAAGGTTACGGTTCTAATGAATTAAGTAACACTTAACCAAATAAACATGTGGTGGGACATAGGGGTTAAGTGGGTGGCCTTGGCTGGCTTGTGAAATACGATTAGAAACACTTAACCAAGTTGAAACATGTAAGAAGACATGAATACGAATGGGGTTAAGTGGGAAACCTTAGTTGGGACCAAGCATAGGTGAAAAGCTTGTGTCAGGCATGAGGGCCCTTTTCAAACCAGTAACCCATTAAGTATCTTTGTGAGCTCGACCCAAGTTGAGGACGGGACACGCTTACTGGGGTTGATTATAAGAGGTCAAAACGGGTTAGCGGTGGCAACGCAAGTCCAATGGGGTCATGTGCGTGCGTGGGCCCGGGCTGGTAGGTAAGACGTTGTTGCATCGTGTAGATATAAGCCGTGCATCTTTGGTGGTATCAGGTTGCCACTTTGAGGAGTGATACACCCCACTATGGGACCCACACGGGTATCTACGAGTTAGGGAGTCGATTGCATGGGGGTAGTGGGTACAACTAGTGGAGATAAGGGCAGACGACACCTATGAAGGCAGCTAGGAGTACACGAAACAACCATTATCATTATTATGTTCTGTAGGCGGGATCAACTTTTAGGGTGACTAGTAATGGTGCAGTATAGTAATTATCCTATAGTGATTAGGAACGAGATTAACGCCAGAATACTCCTCTTGTTTGCCTTGTCATGCCCACTTGTTTCACGGTCATATCTTGTTTTACCAGTTTATGCCTTATCCTAGTTAGTTTAATAATTATATTGTTAAAGTTATTATACTCGCCAGACTTTATGTCTGACCCCCTTTGTTTTCGCCTCTTTTCTTCCTTTCCCCCCTCCCCCCAGGTTCTCAGGTTGGGACTAGTACTAGTGGAGCTTGATCTTGGATCTCTTTCTCTCTCTTTTGGAAGTGCTTGGATTGCTGAAAGTAAAGTTCAGCTCATCTCTTTTATGGCTACTTATGTTGGGGTTATGCCTTTTACTTTTTGTACTCAGAAAACAATTTGTCAAGATGGATATTAAGTGTACTTGGTTTTACTGTTGGTTTATGTAGTTGTTATAATCAAACTATTTCTCCGCTGCAATAAATGTCGTTTTGAAATTCTTCAAGTACCAATATATGTATCTGTCGTGTTATATTCCGTTCTAATTCACCAATAATACTCCTTGAAAGTTAATGCATTCCCTTTGAGAGTGACATTAATGGACGTGGGGTGTTACAAAACCTGACTATTCTATCAATTGTGCTTCAAGTTCAAGGAACAAAAATCAACAATAGGGTAATTCAAGCCAAACCAACAAACCAGAAGTTCAATTTCAAAGGGGCAATACCACTCAGAGAGGCAGAGGTAGATGGGGCACATGGAAATCAAATAACAGAATTAAATGCCAAATTTTCTGGAAATTTGGGTAAGTGGCCAGCAAATGTTACTTCAGGTTTAATACTGAATTCATTGTAAATCAGCTTAACCAGTCAAGTCAAAGAGGACCCAATGTTAATGTGGCACAAATGAGGCAATCAATAAGTAATGCATACAGTAAAAGAATGCAAAATGCTAATCAGATGAACCAGTCATATTCGGGTGCAACAAATGATGTCACAAGCAATCTTTAAATTTTGAATCTTGGTATTAAAAGTTACTTAGGTACGCATTCTATTAGTATGGGTAATGGTGAAACAATAAGTATCTCACATGTTAACAGTGGATACATCAGTGGAAAAAGGGAATTATATCTCAATAATTTACTAAGAGTTCCTAAAGTAAGAAGAAAAAAATTAATGAGTGCGTCATAATTTGCTAATGCTAATCATATGTACTTTGAGTATAACCCAAAGTTCTTCTTAGTTAGATACCAACTAAATAAAGATATATTGCTACAGGGTAAACTGTATAATGGCCTCTACAAGTTCAGTAATGTGAAACCAAGAAATATCCGTGTAACTGGAAATTCATGTAAACAATATAGAGATTGCATGTTATAATGTAGAAACTAGTTCCACTAACAAAATAAACATATTTTATACTTGGCATTGTAGATTAGGGCACCCTAGTACAAAAACTATAAAACAATTATTAAATGAGAATAAAATTGATTTTGAATGCATATATGTACCATACATTTGTACACACTGTTAAATTGGAATGAGTCACAAACTTCCATTTAGCGACTCAAGCACTACATATAGTGCACCTCTTATGTTAATTGCATCATATTTGTGGGGGACCTTCTCCAGTAATATCAGATCATGGATATAGGTATTACCTCTCTTTTGTTGATGCTTTTACTATATATACTTGGATTTTTTTCCTTAAAGCCAAATCAAAAGCATATAATGTAACAGTACAATTTGTCACGTATGCAGAAAAATAGACAAACGATACTGTAAAAGTCATACAAACTGATGGTGTTGCTGAGTTTAAACCACTAAAATATGTTTTTGACTATAATGGGTTCATGCATAGATTGACTTGTCCTCTTACATTAGAACAAATGGGTTGGTCAACATAGGCACATAGTTGAGACATGTCTGACACTGATGTCACAAGCATCTCTGCCATTAAAATTCTGGACAGAGGAGTTTGTAACATCAGTATACTTAATAAAAAAACTCCCCACCAAAGTTTTAAAAAATAAAAGCCCATATGAAGTGATGTTTGGAATAAAACCAAATTATCATGAACTTAAACCTTTTGGATGTCTATGTTTTCTTTGTTTGAGATCATATAACAAACATAAGTTATGCCATAGATCAACACCATGTACCTTTTTGGGTTACACTAGTAATCAAAAAGGATACAAATGCTTGGTAGGATTTTTATTTCCAAACATGTTGTATTTGATGAACATGTATTTCCTTTCGTAGAAAAGGAAATCAAGATTACTAAAAGAATTATCAGTCCAGAAATTATAAACCTACCACCGCCAAGCTTATTTGAAGAAATCACACATTACAACAACCATGAGCACAATAAAGCTTATGTTGAAAGAGGCAGTGTGCTAAGCACCAGGTCAAGTTTTAATTCATCATCTCTAACAAACAACGGCAATCAATCTGACAATAATGATTTAATGCAAGAAAACATGAGCACACAAGCCACTGATCATGATAGCGATGGAACACCATATTTAGACACTAAAGAATAGAACAAAGGTAACAATCAGAACACACATCACATGGTTACAAAAGCTAAAAGAGGTATGTTCAAACCAAAAAATATATGTTACCAGCTTAAGCAATAGGGAAACGGACAACTATAAAGAGGCTATCAAAGATGCAAATTGGAAAAAGGCCATGGATGAGGAGTACAATGAATTGATAAAGAACTATACATGGAGTCTAGTGTCACCACCTACTCACAAAAACATTATTGGCTGCAAGTGGACCTACAAAATTAAGAGAAACCCAAATGGAAGTGTTCAAAAACATAAGGCAAGACTAGTGGCCAAGGGTATTCTCAAGAGTTTGGATTCGATTTTAATGAGACTTTCTCCTATATAATAAAACCCACAACCATCAGAATTTTCATCACAATTTCCTTACACAAACAGTGGAGTATAAAGTAGTTAGTTGTTTATTATGCTTTTATGAATAAGAACCTTCAAGAAAAAGTGTATATGCAACAACCAAGGGGTACAGTATCAGTAATAAAGGTCATAAGGTCTATAAACTGCAGAAGGCCATATATGGTCTAATGCTAGCCCCGAGAGTTTGGTATGACAAACTAAAAGATACTTTTGGAAGACTGGGGTTTACTACTTCAAAATATGAATGTTCACTCCACATTAAAATGGAAATGGAAACATAACCTATATACTTGTGTATATTGATTACATTTTGATAATTCGAAGTGATATGTTGAAGTGGACAATTTTCATCTTTCTCGATCAAGCCTTCTCTATAAAAGATCTAGGAAAACTGAACTATTTCATAGGCATACAAGTTATACAAAAGTCAAACTTTGAAATTCTCCTATCACAAAGAAATTATATCCCAGATCCTAACTCGTTCAAAGATGGACAAAGAAAAATCATTAGCAACACCTACAATCAATGGCTTGAGACTATCCAAAGAAAAAGGTGAACCAATTGAAGATGCCAAACACTATAAAAGTATTGTGGGTGCTTTACAATACCTGACTGTCACAAGACTAGATTTATGCTATAGTGTTAATAGGGTTTGCTAGTTTATGTAGAACCCCTTAAGTGAGCATTGGTGTGCAGTGAAGCAAATACTTCGCTATGTAAAAGGAACAATGGACTAGGGGTTAGTTTAAAAGCTTGCAAGGAATTAAAAATTCATGCTTCCAGTGATGCCGACTAGGCATCAAACCCAAACGATCGTAGATCCACGACTTGATATTGTGTCTTTATGGGTTGCAATCCCATCTCTTGGTGTTCAAGGAAGAACCTAACCATCTCCTGTTCAAGCGTGGAAGATGAGTAACGTTCTGTAGCAAGTGCGACTACCGAGATTATATGGCTCAACTCCCTCGTTCGTGAACAATAGTTTCAAGGTAACAAGCCACCAACGATATGGTGTGATAATTTGAGCAACGTTTTGCTCTCAGCCAACCTTATCCAACATGCTCTTACCAAACACATAGAGATTCATCTCTATTTTGTTCAAGAACAAACGATGTCATGCAAATATGCTTGAATCATGTTCCAACAAACTTCCAGAAGGAAGATCTACTCACTAAAGCTCTCTCATCAAAGAATTTTCTAAGATTAGCAGATTTTTATATTAGAGATGGTGGCGCATGGAAAAGGAGAAATCGAAACATTAGATCTAATTGAGGGGGGATAATAAAGCATCTGGGTTTACGTCGCTTCCTTTAACATAATATATCATAGTTATATGGGTTTGGCCTTTTTTGTATTTGTTTTTTTTTTTTTTTTACAAATTAGCCTGTATCGGAATGTATAAATAGCTTAGGCTATGTACAATATACAATTACTACAATCCACTATCAGTATCAATACAAAATTACATTTTCACGACAAATCCTTTTTAGGCCAAATGGAAATTTTCACGCTATCATGAATAAGGGATCGTGGTCCCTAAGTTACATAAGCTAGGGATGTTATCCTAATATCTTTTGTAGATACAATTCAAAATTAGGAATTATGTCAATTTGGAAGATCAAATCCAACTTGTAACTTTTGAATCTATCTCTTTCTTTTAATCAGTTTAGAAAGGCACCAACTATAGACATGTATCTAATATCATATCTAAAGCTTATGTCAAATTGATAAATCTAAAATAGGTAAATTTTCTTCCAGTAAACACAAATGGATTCACGTATTGCTTCCGTTAAATCTTTTTTGTAAGGCCAACCGATTTTTGCAGTGGCCTGTCCACTTTTATTACAATATATAATAAATACAAGTGAGGAATAAAATATAAGTTGTTCCTCTATCTACTACAAGAATTGCTGCACTAAGCATGGTGTATAACATTGTAAGATGCATTAAACAGTCTAAATACCATGCAGGGTGAGTTCAAGTAGTAGGATAACATACTACAAGTAACTAAATCTAAAAACACTAGTTGAAGCAAGCAGTCCATGCATGACATATGGTGAACATAACATACAAGAAGCACAATACAAACCTTATGCAACCAAAAAATACATTAGAATCATCTGTTGGCATAACGTTACCTACATATATCAAGGAAACTGAAGGATTAACCTGAAAATACATAGAAATGAATTGGAAGCTCATAAAGACAGAGCTGATCTAAAACCTGCACCGCAGTAGTATGACCATAATAGTGGCAACAAAATGCTTATAACCATCAGCACCAAAAGACCATCATCAATGAGCAGGCCTGAAATCACCACCCAATAACCATGACCTCAAGCAGCAATACCACCATAATGATGCCCATAACAATGGATGATACACCTAAAAATCAACACCATCCAGGACAATACCAAAACAGACCTGGCTGTTAGAATAATCTGTTTTGTGATTAGAGAGGAAATGTAAAAATATGTATCATTGATACAAAACAAATACAGATATAATGTTGGATATATATATATATACACATACACACACACACAAGTTGGAATAGCTGAGAATGAGACCCGGCTAACATACAAAATGTAATATAGGGGCATAACAGGTTGAACCATTATCATCTCTATTATGCCCCCTCAAACCCAACGATGGGAGCTAGGTTTTGGAGACATTAAAATGGCAATAACAATTCCTAAAAATATTCAAATCCGAGCATCATCTTATAAAATTTAAGATGAATTGGCTTTAGATCTTCTCCCCGGTTAAGGATCTGAGCTTTTGTAGTTATGATGACTCTGATTTCTTTTGGAATCAGTAGTATCGAGGAGATCTGAAGCAGGTGTGTGGATCGACTATTCTTCATTCAAATGGTTGATAGCAGCTTTATATATGCCTCTATGCTTTTTAGTGAGCGGTCTTTGACTCACTGCAAAGATTGTTCCTATGCCCGATGAAGATTGCTTTGACAGTGGCTTTGGCAATATGTCTGCCACTTAGGAAGTGGAAGGTATGTGATTTATCTGAATTTTGTCCTTCAAAACAAGTTCTCGAACGAAATAAATGTCTAGTTCAATATGTTTTGATCTAGAATGTAGTATTGGATTAGCTGTAAGGGTTATGACACTTAGGTTATCACACCAAATTGTAGCCTTGCCATTGGTTTCAATTTTCAGCTCACTTAGAAGTGATTGAATCAATATTATTTTAGTAATGGCACTGGCCATCCTCTTGTATTTAGCTTCAATGTTTGACCTATATATAGTTGATTGTTTTTTTTGCACACCATGAAATAGAACTTTTGCCTAGAAAAATACAGTGTCCATATGTGGATCTTCAGTCATCTCTATCTTTTGCCAGTCATAATCAACATACCCTATTATATTTAGAACATTGTTGGTTTAGTGCTTAGGCCTTGATCAATGGTTCCTTTTAGATACCTTAAAAATCCTTTTTACAGCCATTCAGTGGTCACTAAGTGGCTTGTGCATACATTGACTTACTTTGTTAACGCTGTAAGTGATATCTTATCTTGTGATAGTAACATATTGAAGAGCACCCACTATACTTGTATTGTTTTTCATTTTCAACGAGTTCTCCTTTTTCTTTACTGAGTTGTAAACTGCTTACCATAGGTATGACTATAGAGTTAGCTTTGTCCATTTTTGACTTTGTGGGAATTTCAGAAATGCACTTTCTTTGGTTTAGATGTAGTTCATTATTTGAATTTCTGAAAATTTCAATTCCAAGGAAATACGATAGATTTGCTAAGTCCTTTATAGAGAACTCTTTGTTTAGTTGTTCAGTGATGTTCTTGATTTATTCAACACTATTACCTGTAATTAAGAAATCATTAACATATATACTAGCAATAGTGTTGTTAGAGAACTTGATAATTAAAGAGTCGTCCAATTTTGTTGGGATGTATCTCAGTCCGGACAGAGTTTCTTTAAGCTTGTCAAACCAAACTATTGGTGCTTCTTTGAGTCCATATATAGCTTTGCTAAGTTTGTAGACTATGTTTCCTTTTCCCTGAGCCTTAAAGACCTCAGGCTGTTCCATATACACTTTTTCCTATAAAACACCATTCAAAAAGGTATTATTAACATTTAACTGATTGATGGTCCAATTTTTGTATAAGGCAATGGTTAGAATGATTCTTATAGTTGTAGGTTTCACAACATGTGAAAATGTTTCTTTGAAATCAGTTCAATACTGTTGTGAATATCCCTTAGCAACTAATCTTGCCTTATATTTTGACATTGAACTATTAGGATTTCTTTTAATTCTGAAAGTCCATTTACATCCTATGATATTTATGCCTTTAGGATGTGGTATAAGAGTTCAAGTATTATTCTTTAAAAGGGCATTGAACTCTTCCTACGTTGCATCCCTCCACTTATCATTCAGCACAACATGATGGTGAGTGGTGGGTTCATCAGGAGTTTTTCAATGTGACATGTCTTGGGCTTAAATATACCACTTTTATCCCAAGTAGTAATATGATGTATGTTTTCCACATGGGCTGTAACGACCCGAATTCTGCGTATCGGAGGATCGCAGAATATTTAAGTTATTTTCATATAGGGTTGTATGACAGTGTAACTTTGGGAAATGACTAATAAGGTCATTTCCAACTTTCACCATTTTTATCGAACTTTAATGTGACCATTTTACCCTAGCGAATCTTGTTTCGCCCATAACTTTTGACTGGTAAGAGATATTGACTTAAAACCGACTCCATTAGATTCAAATGATGCTTTCCTATACCATAGAGTGGTCACATTAGCCAATCGGAGTCCTCGTTTGAGAGGAATGACTGAATTATGATCTGGACTGGTTTAGGCAGTCTAATTGGGCTGGGTAAGGCCATTTGTAGAAGAGCCCAAATTCCATTTTAGAATTAGGGTTAGGTGGGTGCTGAATGAGATAGGTGAATCTTTCATTCTCACTTTCACAACTCCAAAGAAAGGTCCCTTCAAACTCTAATGGCTTCCATCCTATAAAAACCTTCTAATCTCTTCCTTAATTAGCCTAAACCTAAGATTAGTGAAGATTTAATTACCTCAACGTCAAATCAAGCTTGGGGCTACTGCCTAGCATTGGGATCCGAGCTAAATCATCATCAATTTCAGATCTAATTATTTAGGGGAAATTAAGGTGAGTAATTAGTTTCATTACTCACTAATTTGGGTTAATTAGTAGATTACCACCTCTGAAAATTATAGAAAAATGCTTATAATTCATTATTGATCATGTTACGACACATATATAAGTTTGGATTGATATGTATTTGATTTTTGAATCCTGGATCTTAAGGGTTTAAGCGGAAAACATTCTTCTTTAGGTATTTTGATCTTGTTTGGTTGATGTATTTGTTGTTTGGTATTTAAACAGTGCCAAGGAACACTAGGGTGGATGCAAATGCTGTCGAGTGGCGAAATAGGGTATTAAAAATACTAAAATATACTTAGCAGATTCCAGGCCGGCTAAGTCAGGTTGACGTACCCCCTACCCAAAAATGAGGACCTAAAAAGTATATCCGGATTAGCACGGAATTTTGTAAGGATGACAAGTAAAGCACCAGAAGGCTCTAGTTCAAGTTTTAAGTCATTTGGAGTTCTGGAGACCAGGTTATGACGCTTTGGAGTTTGGGTCAGCTAAGTCGGGTCGGGGTACTCCTTACCCGTAAATGACGACACCGAAAAATGTTCTTGAATTGGCACGAAATTTTATGGGATGACAAGGAAGGTCCTATAAGGCTCTAGTTCAAGTTTCAAGGCATTCGGAGGTCTGGAGACTAAGTTATAATGCTTTAGAGTTTGGGTCGACTGAGTTGGGTTGGAGTACCCCTCCCCGAAAATGACAACCTAGAAAAATATTGTCAGATTGGCACGAAATTTTGTGGAGGCGACAAGGAAGGTCCTAAAAGGCTTCATTTCAAGTTTTAAGTCATTTGGAGTTTTGAAGGACAAGTTATGACGCTTTTGAGTTCGGGTCGAGGTACCCCCTAACTGAAAATGATGACCTATAAAAATGTTGTTGGATTAGTATAGAATTTTGTAGGGACGAAAAGGAAGTTCCCAAGAGGCTATAGGCGAATTTCAAGTCGTTTGGAGTTCTGGAGATCAAGTTATCACACTTGCAAGTTTGGTTCTACAAAATGGACGTAGAAATGACGAGCTTGAAAGGACAAGCCAGAAATGATGAGTCGAAAATGACTAGATAAAAATGACGGGTCGGAAATGACGACCCAAAAATGACAACTCGGAAATGATGACTCGGAAACGATGACTCGGAAACACTCTTTTGAATACCAAATCCAGTACGACTAATTATACCCGAGATGTAAAGAAAAGTCTAAATGAGGGGGTTACCACCATGGATCCAGATGGGAACCAACGAGGTGACTTCCAAATTGGGCTTTACTACGGATACATGTGCAAAGGAAGTCAATAGCATTAGACACTTTGGTGCACCTTAGGAAAAGTAGCATGAGGAGGGGATCTGAGACGGTTGACAATTTAGACCTAATCTGCTTAGGCCCCAAGGCCTGTTTGACATTGTGGACTGGGTAGGGTAACTCACTAGAGTCTGCTGAAGTTTTGACCTAGTGGCTAGTGTGGAAATTATTATGTAGATCTATTTGACGTTCAGACCTACCAATACTACTTGGAAGGGGTGGTTGAGATGTTTAATGTGGTGAATACAAAAGCACTGAGTGAGTGAATGTGATGATGTTTGTTATGTTTGGATGATTGCTATCACTATGATATGCACACTTTCGTTTACACCCAGTATTGTGATTAACATATAGTAGAGTACATGATTATGTGTGATAACTCTTTGGATATATGGCTAGGTCAGGTATGATTTATCATACTTATTATGTTATCCTATATAGTGATTTAGATTACTATCACCCACATCAAACTTTTGTCGTACCTAAATTTTTATGTTTCCTCTTATTGCTTTGGGTGATCATCGATGATACTGATGAGCATACCAAGTAGCATGTTTAAGTATTATTTGGAGCTATGTGGGTGGATTCATAGGAGGCAATGATATATATAATATACTTGTATTATATCTATTTACTTCTACTGTGGAGCACTATGGAGCCTTGACAGTGTTTTGTGTTCTATTAGAGACAGTGTATTAGTTGAGTTTATTCATCTCCTTTATATGTAACAGCCCGAATTTTGACAGACTGATTTTTTTTCAAAATTCCAATATATCGAAACTCAAGTTGTTGTGCTTTGGTATCCTGCAGAAAAGACAGAGACATAAAACATGTCAGAGCTCAGAAATTATCTCACAGCGGAATGGATAAAATATAATATAATCAAAATATAGCCTTACCGTATTAATAATACCGCCTAACCAGCATCCAAAGCTATCAATAGTGTCACATGCCTCTGCCACAAATCTAACCTGCGAGTATGTTATTAGAAGGGGGTTCATAACACAAGTTCTGGTGACTGGATTTAAATTATACATTTTGGATAATCCTACATATACCGTTCAATCATGTTTTCTTATTTATTAGGTTACTTGGGTTATCAGCTCTCAAGGCTTACACGCACATCGCACCCATTTTCTTCCCAGTTTATTAACTTAATACAGTATATATGTAGTTACCCCCAATATTAAGGTACACCCCATGGTACCCCACTCGCACGGTCTCCACCGTAACACCATCGAAATATACGCAGTCCCTCATCCTACGACGTAGTGACGTATGGATCTCTATATAACAATGTTTTGTTCCGCATATATCTATCATTACTATGCTATGTAAGCATGGGGACTTCCACCTTCGATCGAATCAGATTCCATACTAGAGTAATGCCCTCAAGTCTACGATACACCACACAGAACCGACATCCATGTATCTAGAATGTCCCACATATGTATTTCAATTGTAGCTCGATGCCATAACTGCACGTCCTCTAATGTGCACCGAGTCCCATGGTAGGGTGATACAAGAAACACGGAACTCGGTCGGGAGCTTTTCCATATCTGTACAGGCCCGTCTTTAAGAACCTCCGCATACAGATATACCTAGGATCTGTTTTCACGGTGGCTATGGCCCCACCTCGACCCCTTCCTCAACCAGTAAAGACTACAAGAGCTAAACGACTGCCTCTAAAAAAATCAGTCTAAACATCCATTTGGCGTCTTCCCTCAAACACTGTTCCACGATAGTGAAAGGTGAATGGCTATTGGTTTTAGCTCTAGTCTTTTCTCATCCCACTGGCTGCTGATGATGGGTATCCGACAATCTACTATCCTTATTGAACGTGCCCTTCACCTCCCCGTTGAGGCAACCGCCTAATCACCCTGGTGTCACTGCGTCATAGCATTCTGACTGCATAGCTACTTCTGCAGTCAAGGCCTACCCACCTAGTGGTTACTCGCAGACCAACCTCTGCGAGCACAGCCTAAAACATCTTCCACTGCATAAAGGACTACTAGGAGCACCTTACGCACCTCAGGAAGCCGCGTGCTTCTCCTTCCAGTCCCTTGGAGCCGTCAGAACAATCAGATGAATGTACGCTCCCCTCGTGCCTTATAACACCACGATGATCTACCCCATTGGGTTATTCACCATCAAACGTGTGGACTGGTCCAAGCGCCTTACTTCAATATGTTGTTAGACTCTATGTCTAAACATTCTTTTACGCGCTTGCCTTACCTCATCAGGTTTCCTTTTAACTTGGTTATTCTCATTTACATTGAATTCTTATTCAAATTACCAAGTTTCTCTTGCTGATTAATTTCAGCCATATAACTTAACCCATTTAAGTTTATTAATAAGCCCACAACATGTTATTCTCTAGATTGTGGCCCAAGGTTTGTAATCCACAATCTCTTTTATATTCTTGTTTGATTTCATCATTATATTAACATGTTTTTACTTAATATGTAATTAAGTATATCTCAATTCACATGTTTTCTGTTTAACACGTCAGTCATTATTTATGATTAAATATAACTTATTTCATAAGTTTTCCTCATTCTTTCTCATTTAATCATAATTCCATTTTACACTGTTACTACAACCAATCGTTGTTTACTTATTAACTTAGTTCTCTTAACTAAGACCCATTAATTAGTTTCTCTACCCATTTATTATAAACTATGTTATAATTTCCTCTTGTCCCTAGGACAAGCCTAAACATGTTTTTCTTATCAACGGGTTTTAGACTTCCAAGTTTACAGCTTACTTAATTTATAATTAAGTACAACTTCTTATATTCTCCCCCTTTTCCCAACTGGTTTCCGGCTTTCCCCATTTACTGATTACTTAATGTATAATTAAGTGTCCCTTATCTCATTTCACTAGTTATCCAATTTCCTTATTAGTTTATTATAACCTAAGTTATAATCTTCACTTGTCCCTAGGACAGATCTACCTATTATACAACATTTTCATTAATGTTATTTATTTATAATAGGTGATTATCATTCCCCTTTTAAACCATTTACTGTTGTAAACCATTATTCTTCATTCACTGTAATATATATTCCTTATTATATTAAGGAAAACACTTCATGCACCTTATCAGTTTGATAGAAGCAATCAATAATTTATTTTCATAACGTATTCCCATATAAATCCGTGGTAGCAAGTAATTTCTTTACTTTTCTTTATTTACGGTGGCTTACTTGCAACAACGTTCTCAGAACTAGGTCATTTATGGAAATACATCACTTTTCCTTCGCATCACACTAACTCAGTCCATTATATCTCTTCCTTTCTTATTTTCTGAGTTAGACATTTAATTACCATTATTGCCATTTATTCATATCTTGTTATATACATACATACATATATATATACACACACACACACACATATATATAAGCACTAGACCTCTCACATTAAGCCTATGCTCGTGGACACTGGATCTACCGGGCGGGTCCGGGAAGACTTCTACCACAAGTTAACTTAACCTCGTGTCTTAACCCCATTACATGTTTTTAATTTTCGCACTTAGACCCCTCACATTAGATTTACCACTTGTGAATGCTGGATATGCCGGGCTATTTCGAGCAGACTTCTATCATAAGTGAAATCTAACCTCGTGTCTAAGAGCGGTTAAATTTCTTATTTATTGTAAACCTTCTATACAGTCTAGGCATGTTTATTTCTTCCAATTATCCATTATAATTTATAATTCACATGTTATTATATCCTGCCTATTATAATCCTTTACATATAATCAATTCCTTCTTGAGATGTAATCAGTTAATTAGATAATTGTTTAAATCACATAAACCAATATGTACCTTTCTCAATCTTACAGTTAATGGCCTGGGTACGTAATTTACACAAATTGACATGAAATTTAAATAACGGTAATTACAATGCAAGATTTCACAAGCTCATATCCCAACAAATTAATATTTAGCATATTAGTTATTCCTACTTCGTACCCATCACATTAAGCATTATTAACATATGTTACATTTCTCAACATATTGCATTTCAATTTTACATACACGGAAATAGTAAACAATAACATATTCTTATCTAAACTGTATAGCTTAAATCCACTCACCTTTTATGCTTTCCCCAATTCTGGATTGGATCCAGTTTTAGCACCCATGGTTTTCCCCTTTAATTTGATTTAAAGCCTAATATCTATGGATTGCTTATTTTCATTAAAAGAGAAGAGAAAGAAAGAGTAAGAATTTGAATGGATTGGATCTAGAATTTTATCTTGCCTTTCATGATTCTGATTTTTTTATTAATGTTGATTCTCTCTTCCAGATCTTGAATTTTAAAATCTTCTTATTAATAATCTAAATTTCTGAATAAATTTGAGGAGAGAAAGAGAGTAATGGCAGAGCTTCAGCGTAGCCTCAGAATTATGAGGTTTAGGGTTAGGTCTAAGGTCTTATTTATAGGTGTAACAGAGAAACCAGGATCATCAGATTTGACCAAAGATCATCAGAAACGTCCAATCCTAAAAAATAACCTAATCTGCCAAAATCTGTCGCAGGGGGGTCGACCCCCCTTCACGTAGGTTGACCCACCTTCATGTGGGTCGACCCCCCGTGAAGGGGTCGACCCTCGTGGGTCTGGAGGCCGAAAATTGATCTGGGGTATTTCCTGTTTTCTCTGACAACTTCTGCAGCTCATAACTTCTTCATACAATGTCCGTTTTACGCAAACTCGGTGTCTATCTGAACAATACCGAGACGAACGCAACGGTACAATCCGTTTTACTTAATTCTAAATATTTAATTAAGTTATTCTTATTTTATTATCTTAAGTTAAAAATGCGGGGTGTTACATTCTCCCACCCTTAGGAAATTTCGTCCTTGAAATTTGATAAGAGTAAAATTAATTAACCCCTCGCATAATATATATCCATCATGTGTGCATCCAATTTTTGCAAACATCGTGCACTTGTGCAAAGTGAAATACAAGTATACAACATAATAATACATGTATGCCTATGCGGTACCTCCAACGTGTATGCAAATTTTTAAAAATCTTTTTAAAATATGATGCTCACATCCTATTGGCAGTTCTATATGAATGCAATATTTTGAAAATCAAAAATGCGTTTTCATCCAAATTTTCCCATACCCTTACTGAGTTGGAGCGTAGTTCATTCAATTGTTGCATCCATAATCCTACCAACAAGCTTTATTTTTCGAATGTCAGAAAAATCTAATTTTCTAAATTCGATTTCTTATGTTACAAAAAGGTGGAAAACGGAAAACTTTGCATCTTCTGTTTTACCTTTTCAACCTTTTTCTAACCGTACATGGATTTTATGTAACTATTTATAAAGATTCTCTTATTTTCCTATCCAAGCACAACCCACGTAAGAAAATTTTCTTTTGTTACTGGTTTTCTTTTTCATCTTATCTTGAAATTTTTTATCATTATCAATTAATTCTCATAATTTTCCATTTTCGTTGCTTTACTGAATTTTCTGTTTCCTTTTCAGTTGTAACATTTCTCTTTCCTTAGCTTATTTAATCATCTGATCTTAATTTAAAAAAATAAGCCTTATAGTCCTTCAACTAAAACAGGAGAACAAACACCCTACGCAGCTACTACTAAGGGTCAAGAATTTCGGGACTATTTCCCCCTCAGTCAGAAAAGTCCAAACTATGGGATTCATGACAGGTTTAGGTGTTACCCTAACTACCCCACACAACAAAACAATGGAACGATCCCAACAGAAATTTAGTAACGGGTTTTACCCCTAACATGGAAATTAGCAAAAGGATTTAAACACTTGCTTGCCCTTTACTATCTAGTAGTCACTACTAACTCTAGCTGTGTACCAATAATTATTTCAAGGAACACCCTAAGCTTTTCAATGCTTACACATTCTATGGAAACTTACCATTATTCCAAGATAATTTCTCGCTATTTACTTCATTGCCTCAAAAAATTTCCCGTCTTCCCTAGGCACTAAACCTATTACCTACTCCATCCTTTTAAAACACGGTTTGGCCTTTTCATTTAAATTTCCTTCCAAAAATTAAAAGTGTTAAAACTTTACTTTCCTTATGAAAACTTTCTTTTGCCAAACCATAAAAACATGTCATCTTAAAAAAATGTAAATCATCATTTTTTTTTCAAATCACAAAACTGGAGTAGATACAAACAACTATTTTCTCAATCGGGTTTATGACTTGTTCTTATCTATAAGGTCGGTTTAGTCTCTTACTTCAAGGTGCCAACATCCACTCTATTCTCATTTTCTACAACTTATTTTGTCCACCTAACAAATTTCTTTTCTTTAAACAATTTATCATTATCAAAAGAATAGAGACTTCAAAACTTTCTTTATTAAAAATTCTTGTATGAAATATAACAAGAAAACTAACAAGCTATACATGCTCTATAATATGCACCTTTTATTGAGAGAATTTTACTTTAGATAAAGTTTTCGCAAGAAATCGCTATTTACAAAATATACCCCATGTTACTTTAAAAACCCAGCATGTATACTTTACATATTTAAAACTATAACATTTAAGATTAAAACATGAAAACATCACAAACCATTTTCCCTAAACTTTTACAATTTCAAGTTCTTAAAAGTTAACAATAGGGTTAGACTCAAAGCGGGTTTCCAATTTTTCCTAGGCTTTTCGAGACGCTCCCCAAGGTCAATTCTCTCAATTATATATATTCCTAATCCATTTTCTCTTTGTAACCTTTTCCAATTTATAAGGTTTTCAAGCCTAATAACCCAAAATATTACTCATATGTGATTCACCTTCCTTCCATACAAAATACATTGTACACTTTCCACCTTGATTACCTAAGGGTCTCAGATTTCCATATTGCTTTCTTTAGTGTACAAAACAAACATCCCATTTCTTACCATATTATACTTTTTCTATTTATTGGGTTCCTCTATGGATCTAGGTATATATATAATATATTTATATTTTTAAAAATACAAATACGTTCACTCACTATTTATATAGGAATCCTAAACCTAATGTAATAACCCGGAAATTCGAGCCAGTTTAAATTTTTTATTTTGGCAATTTTAGCGAATTTTGATCATTTAAAATGAATAATTTTAAATAATATCAACAAGAAATTTATTTTGAATAGAATTAGAACATATATATTTATATACGTCGTCGTTAGAATATAAATAATTATATATATAATTATAAAAGGAATTGAAAATGGAGCGGTAGTTCGATAATTCGATTTCAAACTTCAATTGAACATACCGGGTGCAAAAACAACCAGATTTTAACAAAACTAAAAATAATAGGATCTATTTGAGGAAATCTTTCCCAAGAATCCAAAAAATTGATATTTCATAGCGGGAATCAAAAGATATGTCCAGTTGAAAATTCTGAATAGTTGCTATGGAATTCAGTCCATTAAAAATAGCCATTTTGCAAACGACCTCGGATTTCGACAAAACCACTTTTGTTGGATCTGTGATGTCAAATTATTGCTAGATTCCAAATTTCATAATTTTTCGAATCAATATGTGAGCGTGGCATAGGAAAACGTGTTTGGCCAGTTTCAGTTGATTTTAATCGACTGGAAAATGGCCATTTTTCCAACGGTCTCAGAATTCGACGAAACTAGTTTTGTTAGGACCGTATCGTCAATACGAAGCTAGAAAATACTTTTCGGGAATTTTTAGAGTTAGTATGTGACCCCAGTAAATTGAAATGCACCTTCCCCCTTCCTCCTCCTCCTGCCCCTCCTGCGATCGAAGAAACCGCGCCAGCAATGCCCAACCCCCACTCCCCGGAATCCCCAAATCCCGTTGATGCCCTCGCCGCTGCACAAGAGGTCGCACAAGCCCTCCGATGTCCGCAACCCAGCATCGACCAAGTCAGCGACGCCTTCCCCGTTCCTTGGCGGTTCAAACCCTAAAGAAATGTGAGTTTCTTTCTGATTTAATTTCTTTGATTTTATTCCTATATAAAGAAGTGATTTTTAGTGTGGGAAGAACAATATAAAAATATTATTTTTATTGTTAAAATAACAATATGAAAATATGATTTTTAATTATATGAGTGGCGATCAAGATTAGATTTTTAAAATAGAAAAGATTAGATTTTTTAAATAAAGAACTGATTTTTACTTTAGAAAAGAAATTAATTTTAGTGCATGAAGAAAAAAAATATAATCTTCCTTATGTAATGAACGAAATAAAAATATAATTTTTATAATATAGAAAAGTTAAAAATATAATTTTTATACTAGTGGCATATAAAAAAAATATGATCTTTATATTTGAAAAGGCGAAATCTTTATATAGAGAATAGCGTGATAAAAATAGAATTTTTATCTATATAGTAGCGATGTAAAAATAGAATTTTTATCTATATAGTAGTAGTATAAAAATGTGATTTTCATATACATGACAACAATATAAAAATTCGATTTTTATATATTGAATAGCAAAGTAAAAATTCGATTTTTATATATTGAATAGCGAAGTAAAAATTCGATTTTTATATATTAAATAGCGAAGAAAAATTTCGATTTTTATATATTGAATAGCAAAGTAAAAATTCGATTTTTACATATGTAGTGGCTACGGGCAACGAAAGTGACAAAAGGCGAGAATGACAAAGACTTCTACATTTGAAGTGTCGTGGAGTGGGATAAGCTATTGGTGAGAACCTCTCACTCTAAATTTCTTTTTCTAGTTATATATATATATATATATATATATACTAGGATGCAGACGGTGTTTAGTAGCACCCGACACCACTGTCCACAGACCATGGACTTGTTTGTTTGGTTGCATAGATTAGTTAAATTATTTGATTTGGAGTTGATTGTTTGGTGAATTGAAATTGATTTGATTGATATGTGTACGGCGTGGGCCATCACTAGACCGGGGATAAGGCTAGGCCTCGTCCCGTTTCTAGTATCGTGTCGTTATGCCGCCGAAATTTTCTAAAATAAGTTAGAAAAATAAAAATATCATTTTTACTTTGTAAATGAACTGAATAGAAATTCATGTGTTAAAATAAAATATTTTATCGTTAAAAATATAATTTTTAACGTGAATATGAATATAGTGAATGTGAATAAATAAATATTCATTTACAAACCGGACGGTTTGTTTATGTACACCTATTTGAAGGACATTGATTGAGACGATAAATTTTACACATCGCCCAACTGCACAAATAAAATCTGTGTTTGTTGATTTGAAACCCCACATGGGTATTGGGATAATATACGACATACACTATTCCCAATAATTAGTTGTATGTCGATCGATTGATTGACAGGCTGTTATAAGCGTTAGATATCTATATTTGATGCTTATACAGTGTAGTGCACTTTGGATGATGGTTGATTATTTAGCGTTGCTTTTATATACATGTGTTGTATGGAATCCATATAATTAACTTTATATGGTAATTGATTGGGCCTCATTCCAATTTAGAAAATAAAGTATATTATAAAATAAAGGTTCATGTGTTGACAGTACTCATCCGTTGAGATTAGTCATGTGTTGAACGAAATATTTTAACAATAAAATTGACATCTTTATCATATATAAAATTAGAAATTAACTGGAAAATAGATGAGATGAGTGGTCCCCTGGATATTGATCTGATATTGGTTTCGGCCTTCGGGGTTAATATTTAGGAAATCGTTCTCTTACTAATTTACAGTTGGAGTCTGATTTGAAATCAAACGATAGATACCATAATTTTTATAAAATATATTAAATAACAAAAATAGTCACACGTGGACAGTACTCATTCGTTGAGATTAGTCATGTGTTGACAAAAATATAGATTCACATATTGAATAGAATAAATATTCATTTGTTGAATAGAATAACGAGATTATTGAAATATATAAAGCCGTGTTGATTAGAGATGCGCTATTTTGACGCAAACGATATTTATATCGATTAGATTCGAATTTGAATTTAATCGAATAGAAAACGAGTTTGAATTGAATCGAATAGAAAACGAATTTGATTTGAATTGAATTGAATAGAAAACGAATTTGCTTTGAATTGAATAGAAAACGAATTTGATTTGAATTGAATAGAAAACGAATTCGAATTGAATTGAAAAGAAAACGAATTTGAATTGAATTGAAAAGAAAATGAATTCGAATCGAATTAAAATCGATTTGAATTGAAATCAAATAGAATTGAAAGTAAAAAGGATTTATAATAGAAAATTCAATTTTGATTTGAATTTGAAATAAAGGTTGAAATTGTTTTTGAAACAAATTTGAATCTATTTATAAAATTCGTTTTGAATAGAAATCGATGAAATATATATAATATATATATATATATATTATATATATATAATGGCCTGAATAGAACGCGCCGCGCCGCGGCAGTTCGTAAATTTCGACCGTTGACTTCGAACGGACATTACGGGAGATCCGACCGTCGGATTCACCTAAAACCAGAACCGTTGGGTTCATATCGAAAAGAGCTTTCTAACGAATATTAGAAATTTGAAATCTAATGGTTGGATTTGGAGATACGTCCAAATCAAATTTGGAAAAGGTCGTTGTAAGTGCAGTTCGATGACCGTTGATGGAAATCGACTGTATGGGCCTTGATAAAATTATTAAAAATATCAATAATTTTTGTAAAATCATAAGAAATGATTTGTGAAGAATTGGGATGAAAAACTCCATATTTGAAAAGATAATAATAGATTTTTATCGAAATATGAACTAAAATTAAAGCCCATTTATTTTTAAATAAATAAATTGGATTTGAAATGGGTTGTAAATAGAATTGATTTGTGAGTTTATCGTGAAGGGTGTTTTAAATGACACTTGTCCTTTAACCCGATAAATAATTAGAATGTGATTTGGGTTTGTCGTGAACTGTGTTTTAAATGACATTAGTTCTTAAACCCAGTAAAAGGAGTTTTAATGAATCTATAATTAGGTTGAAATGTGAATTGATAATCTAAATTATCAAATTTAGAAATTGAGCGGGAATGGAGTATCACCAGTTTTGCTCCAAAGCGATAGTTAAATCTTTAATTAGATTTGAACGTGAAATGGTAATTAATTTTACCGATAACACTGTGGTGTTAGATGTGGAGTATTACCAGTTTTGCTTCATGGGATGAATAGGTTGGGATTGGGAAATAAAATAAATAATTACTTCGGTGTGGTTCGCTAATCTCGACTAGTTTGGAAAACCACAATTTGGTTTGAAATGATATCCAAAGGAAGATTAAAGGGTAAATTTTAAAGAATTTATCTTGGATAAAATTAATGGGAACCTTTCCCTAAGAATTGAAATATAGAAACTAGCTGTAGGTTAGTTAAGAAGAATGGTTTCCTGGGTATTGATCTGATGTTGGTTTCGGCCTTCGGGGTTAATATTTGGGAAATTTTTCTCTTGCTAATTTGAGATTAGTGACAGCTGAATTGGAATGAGGCGTATGTTGTGTTTGTGTAACATTTGTTTACGATATACGCGGGTTGTTCAGAAAGGCCGGGTCTATACCCATTCTGAATAACTGATTCGACGATAAGTCGAAGATGATGACGGTGGTCGAAGACCGGAAGTCTTCACATCGTTTGGATAATTACTGATGATCCTGATTGGGCTGTACACCCAAGAGGATGGAAATAGTTGGTGGTCGTCCAAACGTACTTGGAGATCGATGGATATGCGAGGAAAGTGCCTCCGGTTTCGTTCAGACCCAGAACGAACTTGTAAATGGATTGTGTGTATGACATTGGATTTCATTCTGTGTTGATTGATTTCTGTTAAATATATATCTGTTTGGCAGCGGAGAATTTATTCTCTTGCTTAACGCCCTTCTCTGAGACGTACGAGCTTAGAGGTTATATATCGATAGATATCAATCGCATGGTATGAATTACCTGTGTGGCACGCTGAGTTGCATAGATCAAGGCTTCTGTTGAAAAGCAAAGTCTTGTGGTTGATGATCAAAGCACGGCCTTTGTGGCATAGCTTTGTGTATAGCGTGGATTCGCGAGCCTCACACCTCGGTATGAGTTAAAAACGGGATAAGGACTACAGGGAGAGCACGACGTTTCTTTCTAGGTTTGGTGGTGTCAGTGATTTACCAGCCCTAACATTTATATACTTTTCACCTATGTGGTTGTTGGATGAGGCGCCTCGATTTTAGGTCTGTAAGGACCGGGAAACGTGTGTTCAGGAATGGCCAATCCTCAAACGTAAGAGAGGAACGGCCCTGAAGATCCAAGGGTTGCCCAGAGTGCATAGCCCTGGGACATTTGCTAGAGTGTCTCGAAAGCGGAGAGGAGCTTGCCCCTTGCCTGGATTCATGACGGAAATCCAATTTCCAATACGTGTATTGTGGTTTTAATTGTAGAACTAGTATGGTGACATGATATATGGTACCCATGCCGTCTATGATTGATATTTATGATTGAAATTGTTTTGACATTATACACCTATTATAGTATCAAATGATTGGTTTTAAACGTACCAAGCATGTTTGGCTATTATAAGGGAAAGCCCTATCCTTCGGCTTGCGTTGCATTGTGTGATGGGACCTGGGTCTTATAATAGCTTCATTTTTCGAAAAAGCGTTGCGTTGTTTATTGTTATGCACTGGTATTCTTGGGAGGAAACCCGTTCCGTGTTATACGGCGTGGTCCCTTGAATTACTCTCTTCTAAAGTAAAGTTTTAAATACCTGTTTTAGTTCTCACACCAGTCACATGACTGACCTGGAGTTTATTGTTTTAACCTAAACTCTGGGTGCCCTCATTTTCGACACGGGCAGCTAGTAGTTTTGGTTTTTCAGATTTATATTCACAGGATCCTGATTTACAGCTGGAACGATGCTCGGAAAGCTCTGTATCCGTGTATTACTTTCAGTTGTGTTTTGTATTATTTTCCACTGTTATGTAATTTATTGCAATCTCTGATATTTATCGAATGTTGTTTACTCATTTATACTCTGTATATTCTTGTATCTGATGGAATTGTTGTAATAACAATGAAATATTCTTTCGTCTGTGTTCTGATTTGTCTTGTCCTCACAGTAATTCGTTCTTTCTCTTCTCTTCGGAGATCGGGGAAGTTCGGGTCACTACATTTGGTATCCGAGCTTTGGTTTTCAGAGCTCGAGAACAAGACACATTAGAACCATACGTAAGAATTCATCAGATATTGGATTAGTAATATCCAATTAGAATGACTCGTTAGAGATAGGATCAGTGGTATCCTAGAACGAGTGTAAAGAGTATATTTTTCAAATGAAAACAATTTTGTTTTAAAATTTAAATCGCTTTAGACGTATTTGAATATTTATTTATTTTGAATATGGACAATCTAGTATATAAAGGTTTTGCATATACGCGTCATGAATGTATATTCGAGGTTTTAATATATTAGATAGATATAGAGTCACACTCTAGTCGCCCGGACATGGTCCTGATGATGAAGTATACCATCACCAGTGTTTATTTTCGAGTGACAAAGGTATGATTTCTATATATTTCCATTAGACTGGTGTGAGAACCAAAACTTATATACATAGATTTATTGTTGTGATTTGGCATCAAAAACATGATTTTCTGTATATGTATCAAAATTTATGAATTTGAAACGTTAATCCACTAATTGATTGATGTTTGTGTTGTTTGTTTATTTGTTTGATAATTTTGAACCATTATGCCGAATTGAATCAAATATTGAGCTGTATTGAAAATTAGACGCATTTGTTTGCATATGCATGTACTTACATTGAACAGGTCATAGCAAGGAGGCTAGAGCAGAGAATAAAATTTGTTTGCCCGACAAATAGGTACATGTTTATTATAATTTACTGTTTTGTTTGAGTGATGATGATTTTATAAGCCTATTGGCTAGCCGCTTGGCTTTTTCTTTTTCTTTCTGAGATCAGAAGGCCTGTATGGCAATTTCGGGATTTTCCCGTGGCTCCCGGAGCAGGGGAGGTTATGGCGAAATTTTTCGAAAATTTAGGGTGTTAGCCAAATTTTTGAAGAATTTGAAAATTCTCAGAAACTGAAAAGTTGAAGAACTTAAGCCGTAATCGAAAATACTGGAAGTTGAATTGTTAAACAACTTTCGGCTTCGTTCCTTTTCGAGAACAAAAAGTTTTAAGTGGGGGAGATTGTAATAACCCGGAAATTCGAGCCAGTTTAAAATTTTTATTTTGGCAATTTTAGCGAATTTTGATCATTTAAAATGAATAATTTTAAATAAAATCGACGAGAAATTTATTTTGAATAGAATTAGAACGTATATGTTTATATACGCCGTCGCTAGAATATAAATAATTGTATATATAATTATAAAAGGAATTGAAAATGGAGCGGTAGTTCGATAATTCGATTTCAAACTTCAATTGAACATACCGGGTGCAAAACCAACCGGATTTTAACGAAACCAAAAATAATAGGATCTATTTGAGGATATCTTTCCAACGAATCCGAAAAATTGATATTTCATTGCGGGAATCAAAAGATATGTCCAGTTGAAAATTCTGAATAGTCGCTATGGAATTCAGGCCATTAAAAATAGCCATTTTGCAAACGACCTCGGATTTCGACGAAACCACTTTTGTTGGATCTGTGATGCCAAATTATTGCTAGATTCCGAATTTCATAATTTTTCGAATCAATATGTGAGCGTGGCATAGGAAAACGTGTTTGGCCAATTTCAGTTGATTTTAATCGATTGGAAAATGGCCATTTTTCCAACGATCTCAGAATTCGACGAAACTAGTTTTGTTAGGACCGTATCGTCAATACGAAGCTAGAAAATACTTTTTGGGAATTTTTAGAGTTAGTATGTGACCCCAGTAAATTGAAATGCGCGTTCAAATTCAATATATAGAGTTATATGTTGATTTTGGCGGAAACTGATCGAAACAGTCGAATCAGGTTACGGTATATATCCCATTGTGTTCGGAATGGGGGTAATTAGCTATGGACGACAGGCGGTGGGCCTCGTTTAGAGGTCGTATGAAAAAGTCAACTTTTTGTAAATAAAATAAAAAGAAACTTCCTCTCTCTCTCTCTCTCTCCCTTAAACTCCTCTGCCCCCCCCCCCCCCCCGTTCGATTTAAATCAGAAAAAGAAAAAAAAACCTCGATGGAACTCGTCTGCCCTAGCCCCACGACGCGCGGACGCCATCGAGTTCCCTTCCCCCCCTCCGGCCGTCAAGAACCACCTTCCCCCTTCCTCCTCCTCCTGCCCCTCCTGCGATCGAAGAAACCGCGTCAGCAATGCCCGAACCCCCCCCCCCCCCCGAATCCCCAAATCCCGTTGATACCCTCGCCGCTGCACAAGAGGTCGCGCAAGCCCTCCGATGTCCGCAACCCAGCATCGACCAAGTCAGCGACGCCTTCCCCGTTCCTTGGCGGTTCAAACCCTAAAGAAATGTGAGTTTCTTTCTGATTTAATTTCTTTGATTTTATTCCTATATAGAGAAGTGATTTTTATTGTCGGAAGAACAATCGAAAAATATTATTTTTATTGTTAAAATAACAATATGAAAATATGATTTTTAATTATATGAGTGGCGATCAAGATTAGATTTTTAAAATAGAAAAGATTAGATTTTTAAAATAGAAAAGAATTGATTTTTACTTTAGAAAAGAAATTAATTTTAGTGCATGAAGAAAAAAAATATAATCTTCCTTATGTAATGAACGAAATAAAAATATAATTTTTATAATATAGAAAAGTTAGAAATATAATTTTTATACTAGTGGCATATAAAAAATTATGATCTTTATATTAGAAAAGGCGAAATCTTTATATAGAGAATAGCGTGATAAAAATAGATTTTTTACCTATATAGCAGCGATGTAAATATTGAATTTTTATCTATATAGTAGTAGTATAAAAATGTGATTTTTATATACATGACAACAATATAAAAATTCGATTTTTATATATTGAATAGCAAAGTAAAAATTCGATTTTTATATATTGAATAGCGAAGTAAAAATTCGATTTTTATATATTGAATAGCGAAGAAAAATTTCGATTTTTATATATTGAATAGCAAAGTAAAAAATTCGATTTTTACATATGTAGTGGCTACAGGCAACGAAAGTGACAAAAGGCGAAAATGACGAAGACTTCTACATTTAAAGTGTCGTGGAGTTGGATAAGCTATTGGTGAGAACCTCTCACTCTAAATTTCTTTTTCTAGTTATATATATATATATATATACTAGGATGCAGACGGTGTTTAGTAGCACCCGACACCACTTTCCACAGACCATGGACTTGTTTGTTTGGTTGCATAGATTAGTTAAATTATTTTATTTGTAGTTGGTTGTTTGGTGAATTGAAATTTATTTGATTGATATGTGTATGGCGTGGGCCATCACTAGACTGGGGATAAGGCTAGGCCTCGTCCCGTTTCTAGTATCGTGCCGTTATGCCCCCGAAATTTTCTAAAATAAGTTAGAAAAATAAAAATATCATTTTTACTTTGTAAATGAACTGAATAGAAATTCATGTGTTAAAATAAAATATTTTATCGTTAAAAATATAATTTTTAACGTGAATATGAATATAGTGAATGTGAATAAATAAATATTCATTTACAAATCGGACGGTTTGTTTATGTACACCTATTTGAAGGACATTGATTGGGACGATAAATTTTACACATCGCCCAATTGCACAAATAAAATTTGTGTTTGTTGATTTGAAACCCCACACGGGTATTGGGATAATATACGACATACACTATTCCCAATAATTAGTTGTATGTCGATCGATTGATTGACAGGCTGTTATAAGCGTTAGATATCTATATTTGATGCTTATACAGTGTAGTGCACTTTGGATGATGGTTGATTATTTAGCGTTGCTATTCATATAATTAACTTTATATGGTAATTGATTGGGTCTCATTCCAATTTAGAAAATAAAGTATATTATAAAATAAAGGTTCATGTGTTGACAGTACTCATCCGTTGAGATTAGTCATGTGTTGAACGAAATATTTTAACAATAAAATTGACATCTTTATCATATATAAAATTAGAAATTAACTAGAAAATAAATGAGATGAGTGGTCCCCTGAATATTGATCTAATGTTGGTTTCGGTATTCGGGGTTAATATTTAGGAAATTGTTCTCTTACTAATTTACGGTTGGAGTCTGATTTGAAATCAAACGATAGATACCATAATTTTTATAAAATATATTAAATAACAAAAATAGTCGCATGTGGACATTACTCATTCGTTGAGATTAGTCATGTGTTGACAAAAATATAGATTCACATATTGAATAGAATAAATATTCATTTGTTGAATAGAATAACAGGATTATTGAAATATATAAAGCCGTGATGATTAGAGATGCGCTATTTTGACGCGAACGATATTTATATCGATTAGATTCGAATTTGAGTTGAATCGAATAGAAAACGAATTTGAATTGAATCGAATAGAAAACAAATTTGATTTGAATTGAATAGAAAACGAATTTGATTTGAATTGAATAGAAAACGAATTTGATTTGAATTGAAAAGAAAACGAATTCGAATTGAATTGAATTGAAAAGAAAATGAATTCGAATCGAATTAAAATCGATTTGAATTGAAATCAAATAGAAATGAAAGTAAAAAGGATTTATAATAAAAAATCCAATTTTGATTTGAATTTGAAATAAAGGTTGAAATTGTTTTTGAAAAAAATTTGAATCTATTTATAAAATTCGTTTTGAATAGAAATCGACGAAATATATATAATATATATATATATATTATATATATATAATGGCCCGAATAGAACGCGCCGCGCCGCGGCAGTTCGTAAATTTCGACTGTTGACTTCGAACGGACATTACGGGAGATCCGACCATTGGATTCTCCTAAAACCGGAACCGTTGGGTTCGTATCGAAAAGAGATTTCTAACGAATATTAGAAATTTGAAATCTAAGGGTTGGATTTGGAGATACGTCCAAATCAAATTTGGAAAAGGTCGCTGTAAGTGCAGTTCGATGACCGTTGATGGAAATCGACTGTATGGGCCATGATAAAATTATTAAAAATATCGATAATTTGTGTAAAATCATAAGAAATGATTTGTGAAGAATTGGGATGAAAAACTCCATATTTGAAAAGATAAAAATAGATTTTTATCGAAATAAACTAGTTTGAACTAAAATTAAAGCCATTTATTTTTAAATAAATAAATTGGATTTGAAATGGGTTGTAAATAGAATTGATTTGTGGGTTTATCGTGAAGGGTGTTTTAAATGACACTTGTCCTTTAACCCGATAAATAAATAGAATGTGATTTGGGTTTGTCGTGAACTGTGTTTTAAATAACATTAGTTCTTTAACCCAGTAAAAGGAGTTTTAATGAATCTGTAATTAGGTTGAAATGTGAATTGATAATCTAAATTATCAAATTTAGAAATTGAACGAGAATGGAGTATCACCAGTTTTGCTCTAAAGCGATAGTTAAATCTTTAATTAGATTTGAACGTGAAATGGTAATTAATTTTACCGATAACACTGTGGCGTTAGATGTGGAGTATTACCAGTTTTGCTTCATGGGATGAATAGGTTGGGATTGGGAAATAAAATAAATAATTACTTCGGTGTGGTTCGCTAATCTCGACTAGTTTGGAAAACCATAATTTGGTTTGAAATGATATCCAAAGGAAGATTAAAGGGTAAATTTTAAAGAATTTATCTTGGATAAAATTAATGGGAACCTTTCCCTAAGAATTGAAATTTAGAAAGTAGTTGTAGGTTAGTTAAGAAGAATGGTTTCCTGGGTATTGATCTGATGTTGGTTTCGGCCTTCGGGGTTAATATTTGGGAAATTGTTCTCTTGCTAATTTGCGGTTAGTGACTGCTGAAATGGAATGAGGCGTATGTCGTGTTTGTGTAACATTTGTTTACTATATACGCGGGTTGTTCAGAAAGGCCGGGTTTATACCCATTCTGAATAACCGATTCGACGATAAGTCGAAGATGATGACGGTGGTCGAAGACCGGAAGTCTTCACATCGTTTGGATAATTACTGATGATCCTGATTGGGCTGTACACCCAAGAGGATGGAAATAGTTGGTGGTCGTCCAGACGTACTTGGAGATCGATGGATATGCGAGGAAAGTGCCTCCGGTTTCGTTCAAACCCAAAACGAACTTGTAAATGGATTGTGTGTCTGACATTGGATTTCATTCTGTGTTGATTGATTTCTGTTAAATATATATCTGTTTGGCGGCGGAGAATTTATTCTCTTGCTTAATGCCCTTCTCTAAGACGTACGAGCTTAGAGGTTATATATCGATATATATCAATCGCATGGTATGAATTGCCTGTGTGGCACGCTGAGTTGCATAGATCAAGGCTTCTGTTGAAAAGCAAAGTATTGTGGTTGATGATCAAAGCACGGCCTTTGTGGCATATCTTTGTGTATAGCGTGGATTTGCGAGCCTCACACCTCGGTATGAGTTTAAAACGGGATAAGGACTGCAGGGAGAGCACAACGTTTCTTTCTAGCTTTGGTGGTGTCAGTGACTTACCAGCCCTGACATTTATATACTTTTCACCTATGTGGTTGTTGGATGAGGCGATTCGATTTTAGGTTTGTAAGGACCGGGAAACGTGTGTTCAGGAATTGCCAATCCTCAAACGTAAGAGAGGACTGGCCCTGAAGATCCAAGGGTTGCCCAGAGTGCGTAGCCCTGAGACATTTGCTAGAGTGTCTCGAAAGCGGAGAGGATCTTGCCCCTTGCATCGACTCATGACGGAAATCCAATTTCCAATACATGTATTACGGTTTTAATTGTAGAACTAGTATGGCGACATGATATATGGTACCCATGCCGTCGATGATTGATATTTATGATTGAAATTGTTTTGACATTATACACCTATTATAGTATCAAATGATTGGTTTTAAATGTACCAAGCATGTTTGGCTATTATAAGGGAAAACCTTATCCTTCGGCTTGCGTTGCATTGTGTGATGGGACCTGGGTCTTATAATAGCTTCATTTTTCGAAAAAGCATTGCGTTGTTTATTGTTATGCACTGGTATTCTTTGGAGGAAACCCGTTCCGTGTTATACGGCGTGGTCCCTTGAATTACTCTCTTCTAAAGTAAAGTTTTAAATATCTGTTTTAGTTCTCACACCAGTCACATGACTGACCTGGAGTTTATTGTTTTAACCTAAACTCTGGGTGCCCTCATTTTCGACACGGGCAGCTAGTAGTTTTGGTTTTGCAGATTTATATTCACAGGATCCTGATTTACAGCTGGAACGATGCTCAGAAAACTCTGTATCCGTGTATTACTTTCAAATGTGTTTTGTATTATTTTCCGCTGCTATGTAATTTATTGCAATCTCTGATATTTATCGAATGTAATTTATTCATTTATACTCTGTATATTCTTGTATCTGATGGAATTGTTGTAATAACAATGAAATGTTCTTCCGTCTGCGTTCTGATTTGTCTTGTCCTCACAGTAATTCGTTCTTTCTCTTCTCTTCGGAGATCGGGGAAGTTCGGGTCACTACACCTAAGCTCTGATACCATATGTAAAAACCTGAATTCCGACAGATCGATTTTTTTTTCAAAATTCCAACCTATCGAAACTCAAGTTGTTGTGCTCTGGTATCCTGTAGAAAAGGCAGAGACATAAAACATGTCAGAGCTCAGAAATTATCTGACAGCAGAATGGATAAAATATAATCAAAATATAGCCTTACCATATTAATAATACTGCCTAACTAGTATCCGAAGCTATCAATAGTGTCACATGCCTATGCCACAAATCTAACCTGCGAGTATGTTATGAGGAGGGGTCAGAACACAAGTTCTGGTGACTGGATTTAAATTATACACTTTGGATAATCCTACATATACCGTTCAATCATGTTTTCTTATTTATTAGGTTACTTGGGTCACCAGCACCCAAGGCTTACACACACGTCGCACCTGTTTTCTTCCTAGTTTATTAACCTAATACAGTATATATGTAGCTACCACAATATTAAGGTACACCCCATGGTACCCCACTCGCACGGTCTCCATAGTAACACCATCGAAATATACGCAGTCCCTCATCCTACGTCGTAGTAATGTATGGATCTCTATATAACAATGTTACGTTCCACATATATCTATCATTACTAGGATACGTAAGCGTGTGGACTGCACCTTCGATCGAATCAGATTCCATACAACAGTAATGCCCTCAAGTCTACGATACACCACCCAGAGCCGACATGCATGTATTTATATTGTCCCATATATGTATCTTCAACTGTAGATCGATGCCATAACCGCACATCCTCTAATGTGCACCGAGTCCCATGGCAGGGCGATACAAGAAACACGGAACTCGGTCGGGAGCTTTTCCATATCTGTACAGGCCCGTCTTTAAGAGCTTCTATATACAGATATATCTAGGGTCTGTTTTCACGGTGGCTATGGCCCCATCTCGGCCCCTCCCTCAACTAGTATAGACAACAAGTGCTAAACGACTGCCCCTAAGAAAAACAGTCTAAACATCCATTTGGCATCTTCCCTTAACCACCATGCCCCGATAGTGAAAGGTGAATGGTCTATTGGTTTTAGCTCTAGTCTTTCCACATCCCACTGGCTGCTGATTACACGTATCTGACGATCTACTATCCTTATTGGTCATGACCCTTCGCCTCCCCATTGAGGCAACCGCCGAATCACCCTGGTGTCACCGTGTCACATCATTCTGATTGCAAAGCTACTTCTGCAGTCAAGGCCCACCCACCTAGTAGTTACGTACAGACCCAACCTCTGCGAGCACAGCCTAAAACATCTGCCACTGCATAGAGGACTACTAGGAGAACCTTACGCACCTCAGGAAACTGCGTGCTTCCCCTTTCAGTCCCTTGGAGCCGTCAGAACAATCAGATGAATGTGCGCTCCCCTCATTCCTTATAACACCACGATGATCTACCCCGTTGGGTTATTCACCCTCAAACGTGCAGATTGATCCAAGCATCTTACTTTAATATGTTGTTAGACCCTATGTCTAAACATTCTTTTACGCGGTTGCCTTATCTCACCAGGTTTCCTTTTAACTTGGTTATTGTCATTTACATTGAATTCTTATTTAAATTACCAAGTTTATCTTGCTTATTAATTTCAGTCATGTAACTTAACCCATTTAAGTTTATTAATAAGCCCACAACATGTTATTCTCTAGATTGTGGTCCAAGGTCTATAATCCCCAATCTCTTTTATATTCTTGTTTGATTTCATCATATAACATGTTTAACTTAATATGTAATTAAGTATATCTCAATTCACATGTTTTCTGTTTAACATGTCAGTCATTATTTATGATTCAATATAACTTATTTCATAAGTTTTCCTCATTCTTTCTCATTTAATCATAATTCCATTTTACACCGTTACTACAACTTATCGTTGTTTACTTATTAACTTAGTTCTCTTAACTAAGGCCCATTAATAAGTTTCTCTACCCATTTATTATAACCTACGTTATGATTTCCTCTTATCCCTAGAACAAGCCTAAACATGTTTTTCTTATCAGCGGGTTTCAGACTTCCAAGTTTACAGCTTGCTTAATTTATATTAAGTACAACTTCTTATATTTCACATATTTTCCCCCTTTTCCCAACTGGTTTCCGGCTTTCCCCATTTACTGATTACTTAATTTATAATTAAGTGTCCCTTATATCATTTCACCAGTTATCTGAATTCCTTACTTATTTATTATAACCTAAGTTATGATCTTCACTTGTCCCTAGGACAAGTCTACCTATTATACAACATTTTCATTAATGTTATTTATTTATAATAGGTGATTATCATTCCCCTTTTAAACCATTATTCTTCATTCACTGTAATAAATATTCCTTATTATATTAAGGAAAACACTTCATGCACCTTATCAGTTTGATAGAAGGAATCAATGATTTATTTTCATAATGTATTCCCATCTAAATCCATGGTAGCAAGTAATTTCTTTACTTTTCTTTATTTACGGTGGCTTACATGCAACAACGTTCTCAAAACTAGGTCATTTAGGGAAATACATCACTATTCCTTTGCATCATACTAACTCAGTCCATTATATCTCTTCCTTTCTTATTTTTTGAGTTAGACATTTAATTACCATTATTGCCATTTCTTCATATCTTGTTATATACATACATATATATAAGCACTAGACCTCTCACATTAAGCCTACTCTCGTGGACGTTGGATTTGCCGGGTGGGTCCGGGCAGACTTCTACCACAAGTTGACTTAACATCATGTCTTAGCACTATTACATGTTTTTAATTTTAGCACTTAGACCCCTCACATTAGATTTACCACTTGTGAATGCTGGATATGCCGGGCGGTTCTGGGCAGACTTCTATCACAAGCGAAATCTAACCTCGTGTCTAAGAGCGGTTAAATTTCTTGTTTATCGTAAACCTTCTATACAGTCTAGGCATGTTTATTTCTTCCTGTTATCCATTATAATTTATAATTCACATGTAATTGTATCATGCCTATTGTAATCCTTTACATGTAATCAATTCCTTCTTAACTAGGGCTGTCAATGGGTCGGGTTGGCACTACAACAAAATGACCCTATTACAACGGTGGAACACCGTTGTAATATACATTTTACAACGGTGAGCGAACCGTCGTGTATTAAGAAGTTGTAATAGACTAATATCTTTTACAACTTTTTTGCACTCTTGCAACACCATTGTAATATGTATATTTTACAACATTTTTCCACCATTGTAATAAACTTTATTACAACAGTTATGCACCGTTGTAATAAAAATTACTACAGCCGTTATGCACTGTTGTGATTGGCATTTGGGTTTTTAAAAAAATAAACATTTTTTGCAACTGAAAAGAACAATACACTAAATATAACAATACTCCATAAGCAAATCCGATATTATAGTTATTTGCAAACTAATTTATAAAAATACTCAAGTATTCAGTATTACAAACAATAAGTTTAAGACAACATTTCGTACATTATTATATATTTGATGTTACAAAGCAACTTAGTACAAGCACAAGTTATCCACAAAAATTTGCATATCCTATGGGAGTACACTAGTCGAAGACAAGGAAATCTTTACGCCATTTATCTTTTTGGTGCAAGTTCACTGTAGTGATCAAACCTATTGCATAAGAATATGTCTGTTGTTAGAAAAAAGAACAAAAAGTGTTTTTTTAAGCCAACAATACCAAAACTTAACAATAACGCTTAACGTACCTAATAGCATGAACTGCATGTGGTCCAAAGCCCCTTTTAAACAATTGGATGTTGCACAACTTCTAAAAAAAAGAGCATCTGCATGTTTACCGCACATAACAAAATCAAAATTTAATATAATAAGATATGTTTGTTTACATGCATGTTTACCGCACATAACAAAGATCTCTTCTCAATAACCGTTCTACAAATTGTGCATTTTCTATGCCACCCAGAAAATATAGAATAGGATTGTTGTAAAATGTTATAGAAGACTTCTATTTTATGTCTATTGAAATTACATACAAAATCAAAATTTAATACAATAGGATATGTTTGTTTACATGCATGTTTACCGCACATAACAAAGATCTCTTCTCAATAAGTGTTCTACAAATTGTGCATTTTATATGCCACCCAGAAAATATAGAATAGGATTGTTGTAAAATGTTATAGAAGACTGCTAATTAATATTCATGAAACTGAGAGTGACTCAATACATGTTCGAATGATCATACTGAGTTCAGATCTATGTAAGAGAACCATATATACAGGAACAGTGGTATGATATTTAATATTTAATAAGAAAGCTACAAATCCAATGTGAATAGGTAATACAAGGTAGATGCATACCTTTTTGAAGGGTTCGTTGTCAATGCTTGGTTGTTCACCTTCACATGTCCTATGTGTTTCCTGTTCAAAATACATCCACAAATTGTTGAAGATTTTGAATCAATACTTGTTTACATTAACATCTAAGTTATCAGACATTGTAAGCAGAATCAAAATCTCCAGCTATAGAAAGGGGATTTTTTGAATAAGCATTTACGCAAACACTTCTTATGCAACCAACATAAACATCTAAGCCACAGGAAATTTTGACAGCTTCATTACATCCAACCGCCCAGACGTTATCACAGCCTTTACCATTATAATTCAACACATCCAATAGATCACTAAGATGTATTCCTAAAAAGAAAACAAAAGGAAACAACGAAATGTAATTCATAAAAGAACCAAATGGAAAGAAAAAAAACAGCAGCAATGTTATTCTGAAAAGCCACTAGTTTTTACACAAACATACCCAACGTAATGTAATTTTGAAAAGAAGCAGCAGTAAAAGCGATAAAAGGACTCACCTTCAAATCCTCAAGCAAGTAGCCGAAGCCTTTCTGCATCGATTTGGATGTGTGGTCAGTTGGCTCAGGCGTAGGTTTCAGATGTGTGGTCAGTTTAGGCGAGGGAAGCTAGGGAGCGAAGGCGGCTTGCTTTCTTGTGCTGATCTGTTGTGAGGAGGAACAAGGCAGTAGGAGGAGCAATGGCAGACGCAACGAGGCAGTAGGAGGAGCAATGGCAGACGCAATGTAGGGCTGAGAGGAGATGTTCGATGGTCGAGGGAGAAGCCAGTTGGAGGCTTAATCCGAAGGTGAAGTTCTGATTTTCAGGTGATGGGGCTGGCTTTATCGAGAATTGAGGAAGAAGAAGGAATACGAAGAAACGTAAATTTGGGAAAAGTTAATTTTGACTAAGGAGATAAGCGATAAACATATGTTATTATTTGGGTTTGGCACTGAAAATTTACTTTTGCCGCTAATTTTTTTGTTTTGGAGCCCAAAATGAGATTTTGTTTTGGAGTCAAAAGCATCTTTTACCACTAACAAAAAAAGTTGTAACATTTCATTGTTTTCTGATCGGTTAAACACTCTCGACATTCGAAGCCAAAATGTATATTTAAAAAAAAACGGGTACGATCTAAATTTAAAAAAAAAGGCTTGATAATCAAGATTCAACGGTTAGTCCAAAAATTCCAACAACTAAATGACGACGAGTGGGATTATTTGAAAAGGGGCATGACCTATTTACAGACTTTATCCAATGCATGAAGTCTAATTATTCACAGATTGTTATGTATATGTTACCAATTATCAATCATTAAATATTTAATAGTAATAATTAAAAGCTAATTACTATTCATTAATAATTATATTTATAATTAATTATTTAATATTTCAAATTAATTATTATTATTTAGTAGCCAAAATTATTATTAGTTGCCAAAATTATATTTATTAAAATTTCTAAAATAGTTACTACCAAATCAAATATTACTTATTAATAATAGTTATTATTTAACTTTTATTTATTTCTACTTAGATATAATAGATTAATAATTATTAAAAGCTTATAATGTATGTTACTAATTATTGATTAATAAGCAGTCAACATATATTAACTATTGAAAATAAATTACTACTTATTAAATATTAATTATTTAATAATAATTAGTAAATATTATTGATTCCTAAGTTTATTATTAATTATTAATTATTATTAAATATTAATATAATTAGTTATTAAATATATATATTATAAACATGAAGTTTGTAATAGACATATATTACAACTAACAAAATAAAAAGTTGTTAAAAAAATGTTTATTACAACTTTAGGGAATTGACAGTTGTAAAAAACATTTATTACAACGGTGATTTTACCACCGTTGTAAAATTAAAGTTGTAATATGGTGTTTTTGTTGTAGTGTGGGTTGGTTTCGTGTCGGGTCAAGTCGTGTTCGGGTTGAGTTCGGGTCGTGTCAGGCTCAACCCGTTTATTAAACGGGTCGGTTTCGGTTTGAGCCATTTATAATCGTGCGGGTTTCGGGTTTGATTCGGTAACCCGTTAAGAAAAATATGTGTATAAAAAGATGAAAACATGAAAGAAGGGTGTTGTCATTATTCACTTGTTGCATGCTAAGATGAGAATAAAAATGTAAAAAGTTGTTAATTCGCGAATAAACATGAAAACGTGTAGGAGTGAATCAGTGAAGAGGTAGAACCGTAAAAATCAGAATGACCAAATGAGTGGTGGCTTGGTAATTGGTAAATTAGGGTAAAGCGACAAATGGGTGGTGAACTAGGCTGGGCCTATGTTTTGTAGATTGTAGAGTAATAAAAATATTTTTATATTATACGGGTCATGACGGGTTATAAACGGGTTCACGGGTTGGGTCGGGTCAACCCGTTTATTAAACGGGTGAGAGCGGGTTACCCGAAATTGACCTGTTTATAAATGGGTCGGGTCGGGTTTTTTTCGTGTGGGTTACGAGTCGTGTTTCGGACCGTGTTAGAAATTGACGGCCCTATTCTTAACATGTAATCAATTAATCAGATAATTGTTTAAATCACATAAACCAATATGTACCTTTCTCAATTCTTACAATTAATGGCCTAAGTGCAAAATTACACAAATTGACATGAAATTTAAGTAACGGTAATTACTATACAAGATTTGACAAGTTCACATCCCAACAAATTAATATTTAGCATATTAATTATTCCTACTTCGTACCCATCACTTTAGGCATTATTAACATATGTTACATTTCTCAACATATTGCATTTCAATTATTCATGCAGGGGAATGGTAAACGATAACAAATTCTTATCTAAGCTGTATAGCTTAAATCCACTCACCTTTTATGCTTTCCCTAATTTTGGATCTGATCCAATTTTAGCATCCATGGTTTTTCCCCTTTAATTTGATTTGAAACCTAATAACCGTGGATTGCTTATTTTTATTAAAACGGAAGGGAAAGAAAGAGTAAGAATTTGAATGGATTGGATCTAGAATTTTACCTTGCTTTTCATGATTTTGAACAGTCTTTTTATTAATGTTGATTCTCTCTACCAGATCTTGAATTTTAAATTCTTCTTATTAATAATCTAAATTTCTATAGATTTGAGGAGAGAAAGAGAGTAATGACAGAGCTTCAGCATAGCCTCGGAATTATGAGGTTTAGGGTAAGGTCTAAGGTCTTATTTATAGGTGTAACAGAGAAATCAGGACCCTCAGATTTGACCAAAAACCATCAGAAACGTCCAATTCTCAAAAAAACCTAATCTGCCAAAATCTACCGTAGGGGGATCGACCCCCCTTGAATGGGTCGACCCCCCTTCATGTGGGTCGACCCCCTTGAAGGGGTCGACCCCAGTGGGTCCGGAGGCCGAAAATTGATCTGCGTTGTTTCCTGGTTTCTCTAACAACTTTTGCAACCCGTAATTTCTTCATACGATGTCCGTTTTATGCAAACTCGGAGTCTATCTAAACCAGAATTCCGAGATGAACGCAATGGTACAATCCGTTTTACTTAATTCGGAATATTTAACTGAGTTATTCTTATTTTATTATCTTAAATTAAAAATGCGGGGTGTTATAACTCTATTATTGTTATGTATAACAATATGAGCCTGTATACTCTGATTATCTGGTTTATATCGTTATTACTGTATCGCTTGTTTTATACCTAGATTTGACTATTGTATGTTTTCTGATGAGTTGTGAGATATATGATGGGTTTTGTGGTTGTGTTTATGTTTTGTTCTCTTCTATTAACTTATTTTCCTTCTTTCTCTTCTTTTCTACTATTTCTTCCTCTTGAAGATCGCTTACATCGATCAGATGCAAGGCACAACACAAATTTTTAGTTCTCAGCACCAATGGTGTAAGGCAGGTCGTCACACTTAGAATCAGATCTTAGGTTGCGTTGTTTATCCTAAGTAGTATTATTGAGTTTGAGGGTTAACATATATGAGAGTGTACATATTTGTATATATTTTGGGTTTCAAATCTATATATTAGTAATATATATAGTATTGATTTTGTTGCACACGAGCGCCAATGGGAATAGTTTTCTCTATTAGCGATTGATAGTCCTATTATTTGAGATGATCCAGCGAACGAGAAAATACTTCTAATTACTCCATCTCTAGAGTTAAGAGTCAGGCAGAATTGAGAACCATTTTTGTTTATTTACATTTTTGTTTTCAGTAGTGGTACGATACATTATCTTGAATTCACCAAAATCGCTACACTACAACAAAAATACCCTATTACAACATCATCTTTACAACAGGCATTAGCTGCCCGTTGTAATATAAGGCAATTACAATGGTCAATTTAGGACCCTTGTAATAGATGCCCTATATAACGCTCTTTTTACAATGGACAGTCACAACCCATTGTAATAGAGTGCTACTACAACGGTCCTTTCATGCCCGTTGTAATAGATGCTAATTTTACAATGTTCAAAAAATGCTTGTTATAATAGATACCAATTTTACAATGGCCACACAATGCTCGTTGTAATTATTATTATTTATGAAATTTTAATAATTGATAATAATAATAATAATTAGTAAATTATATTTAATATTTATAATGTTATTATTTTATATGCAATAATTTTTTATGGTTAATTATTAATAATTAGTAAATTACATTCAATACTTATTAATTAATTACTAATATATAACAAAAAAATAAATAATAATCAATAGATAAATTTATAATTAATTTTTTTTAGAAGAAGATAATATAATATACCAAAAAAGAAGAATTTAGCCATTCTCCAATGACTCACAAAAATGGTTTCTACCAGAGCAGAAACCGTGCACACACACGAACAATGGAAACCGAACATAGGAAAAACAGCAGAACAAAACAACCCAATACACTATGAAATAATACTAATGAAAGCCAACAGTGATGGCTCCAGAGGCCCCAGAGAACGACCAATGCCGACTGAAGGGTCGATGGTCTTCGTCGTGTGGTGAAGTAATCCACAAAGATCCCGTAAGACCTCTCAAAGAAAGCGACCTGCTCCAAGTACCCTCCTCGGTAGAAAAATGGAGATATCTCCCATGTCCTAACAAATGAAGTATAACATCCAGAAAGTCATACTAGCGAAGAGATATAATAGCATTATCCAGCATCCATCATCGCTGATCAGCAACCTAAAAACTGAAACCTGCACAACTAGAAACCTTCATCGGTTTTTGGAGGGGGGAGGGAGGGGGAAGGAAAAGGGAAAAAGGGGGGAGGGAAGAAAACACAAAAAGCCTTAGTGACAGAAAACAAGAAAAAAACCAAACACTTAACCAATTCCTGCTCTGGGAGCGGCGGACCGCCCTGAAACATCAAAGACAACCGCCAAACTCCTAGAGCGGGAGCCGATAACACCCTTGAACGGTCTACCCCTAAAAGCTAGGAATACATCATTTCTGACCTTCCGGATAATAAATAAATAAATGATAAGTGATTAATAATTAGTAGTAAAGAGTAACCAATAATTAACAATAATTTTTTACATAAGTTAATTTCTAATTTGTATCTGAAAGAGGTATTTTTATGAACAAATTAATTATTTATTATTATAAATTGATAATTAAGACAAATAAATTTAGCTTAATTAAGACGGATATTTAATAATTCACAATTAACATACGATATTAATAAGAAGTATTATAATTAAAAATCACCGATATAGCATAATTTATAGTTGATGACTTTAATAAATAATAATGTCTAATAAAGGTTGAAGTTTTATAATTAAAATTTTATTATTATTTATGATTTATAATTACACATTAAAAAATATAACCGATGATTTGTCACTATATTCGTTGTTATGCACCCCTTTCCAGATCAAATCATACAAATATACGATGATTCTCAAATAATATTAGCATTTATAATTAGTAAATTACTTATTAATATTAATGTAAGATAATTATCAAAGCCCGCCACAACTTACGGATCTAAATATGGATCGCAGTTAAACTTATAATTTCTCTAACCTAAATCCCCAAAGGTCCATCTATTTGCACCTTGTAATTACTTTTCACCCCCCCCCCCCCCGCCCCCGTTATACCAAAAATTAAATTAATGTCATTTTTACCCTCGAACGAATAATTAGATTTTTTTTTCTGTTGTGTCTCCTTTTGTATTATATTTAATTACTTTATGCATGAATTGTTAAAGCCAAAAATTTCTTAAGGAAGAGATGTAGTCAATCGATCACAAACTCTATCAAAAACATTGAAAGTCAACACGAAAAAACCCACACAATGCAAATGTGAGAACTATAAAAAAAAATTGATGAATGATATTGGAAACATACAAACAATGCTAGAAACTAACAAAAAATGTATATAAATCATTGTATTTGAACATAGAAAATTTTAGAAATATATTTGAAGGAGTGAAATGAAGGTGAAATAAAGAAAGTAAGTAAAAAGAAAAGGGCATTTTTGGAATAGAAGGGGTGTATAAAGAAAAAACATGGGTGAGAAGTTTATTTTGAAATGATTGGGTGGGAAGAGCAATCAAAAGGGATGCAAACAGAGGCATCTTAACTCACATGCCGAATCTTTAATCTGAGGATCTTTGCATCCATCAAATTTCAATTTGCGAATTCAATTGCGATAGGGACAAATTAGGGTTGCGAATTGAGGGTTTGAAAACTAGGGTCGCGGTTTGAGGATGTTCCCTACTGCGGTTCGTGAAGCAGGTTTCGCCCAAGATTGTGGTTTTCCTTGACACGGAGTGCTCCGAGGCTTCATGCTCGTTCATGAGGAGTTTCACGATAGGTATGGTGTTTTGCTCAACCGTTTTGGAGTCAATTTATGCAGTAGCCAGGGGTGAGGAGGTGGAGGATGTGTAGAGGGTGGAACGGGCAGTGATTAGGCCTAAGATATTTGGGGTAGTAGCAGGGTCGCTCCAAGGGATATGGAATGGTAGGAGCTTTTGGAAGGGGTGGGGTTTATTGGTTTCATGGAGTCGCAGGTGGAGTGGTTGCTTAGACTGGGGCTGGTGGAGGGATTCGACGAGGAAGGACGGTCCATGGCGCTGAGCTAGCGGGGTAGGGACATTGCTGCTATGTCGGCCTAGAGGTGTTAGTTGGTGAATGCCGTAATTTTTAGAATGGGGATTAAACTTGCTACTCACATTTTTTACTGCTGGAGCCAAACAGTAAATCTAGTAACTAAAGCAAATATTTTGTGTTCGATATTTCGGTTGCGGATAAAATGGAACTGACAGCATTGGCTATGGCGATACGGATGATTGGGCATGTGAACTTTGGTATGTTTTTATGAGTATATTTTAGTCTATTTGGGTGCATCTTTTGTTTTGTTTTTATGATACTGTATTTTAGTTTTCTTGGGTGCATCTTTTGTTTTTATGATAACGTATTTTGGTAGTAACCATTTTGCTCCTGGCATCTATACAACCGGAATATAAGCATTAGTTCTAAAAAAGTTATTAGCTCCTTTGCTTTATAAGTAAGCATATAGTCCTGGAATATAAGCGTTAGTTCTAAGTAATCTGACCCGTTAGCATGTATTAGTGGAGTCAGCCAACGAAGTTTACTGACCTCTAAAATACGGAAATATAAGCATTATGTATTGAATAAGAATCAATACTTATATTCAGACTGTAGGAATGATTTTAAAAAAGGTTGGAATGTTTGAATCGGGTTTGTCAAGGCCATGTATGATCATGCAAAATGTGCTTTATATATTAAGTTACACAAAAATAATATTGATGATTTTTTGCTTCTGATTTTTTTTTTTTGTTAATACAATAGCTTAAAAATGAACTACCTAAAAAATTTACGTTCAAATAGGTGGAATCTTGCTAGAAAAAGAGCGGCCTAGGTAGCTGAGCATTATTCGGGTATACATAAGCTTGCAAGCTAAACACGATGTAATATAATTCAAATTTATTGAACACCATTTTTTTACTCTCAAATTATTTTTTCAGTCCACTTTCAGGATTGATATAGGGGAGTAGAAATGGCTAATAATGCGTCTGTCGTGACTGGATAATGGAATATTGAATGGAATTTATATAAGTTTATTTCTAGCTCTGGTTATAGTCATTGAATTTGTCAGTCAGTAATCTGCTTGTGCATTTTTATTGCATGTCATTAGCTGGAATTTGATTGAACATAATGCACAACTGTGCTTGTTTAGTGCAAATAAGTATGAGAAATGATTTAATACTGATAATAGAAAAATTACAATTAAATATTTACTGTAAGTTGTTTATGCTAAATATATGTTTCTAGCAGCTTAGCGATATATCTTCATTATTTTAAATGTACATTTGGAAAATTTTGTCATACATGGGTGACACAACAATATCGATGTATCTTCATTATTTTATCGTTCAAAGGGTCTGCCAATCATTTTCCTTAAGTTGCCAGTTTTATAAGTTAAGGACTGTTAGGTAATGCTAATATGAAGTTACTGTCTAGGTAATGCTAACATGAAGTGCATAGGTTATGCTATTCTGCAAGCATTTTGATATAGTAAAATGATGACTTTAAGGAAGTTTAAATGTTAATTTTTGAAATGTAATTAAATTCTAGCACATTTATTTCCCCTATAAATATTTTTTTGTCAACATTTAAATTCTAGCACATTTAATTTTTAGTCCAGTGGAAATAAAAATATGTGCTGAATGTGAATTCTATACGCTTCTGTTGATCTGAAATGGCCAGGAGATGATGAAATCTTTTTTCTCTTAAGTCTCATAACGATGTACTGATTTCTTGGTTAGAGCCTATATAAAGTTTACATGTCTGCTAACATTACTTGGTTGACTTTCAAGATTGTTTTGACTTTGCAAAAATTAGATTATGTATTTTCTTACTGCCATTGGAGTCCATTTTACTCATGGTCTTGTGTAAGATGTAGTTGTATAGATATCTTAGTTGATATTTTGTTGCAAAATGAAAGTGAGCTGATCAACAGTTACAAATCAAAATGGAATAACTAGAATTTCATTAGAATTTTGAACTTGGTTTACATCTGTAGTTTAAACTAATATGTTTAATGATAGGTAAATCCATCATTTAAATGGTTCGTTGAAAACAGTTTGATGCTAGAAATTGAGCATTTTCAGATATTAATTCATATTATATCATTTGAAATGGCTTCTTGCCTAGACATCTTGTCAAGAATTACTTGGCTATGTGGTAAGACCTTTAAATTGTTGTAACTGTTAAATTGTCACACATCTAAATTAAGAATATATATGGAAACACTTATGTTTAATAAAGCTTCACAGTTTCACAACCACCATTTTCTAATATTCTGGTCGGTTGCCCCATTTCATATGCATCATGCCTCCCCTAGTGTATACTTATTGAATCTTACATACAATAGGAAAATGAAAAAAGATAGAGAAACTCACTCTTGTGCTATAACAGTATAACCACTACATTAAAAGACTTGAGAGATAAAGCATCTTATTTTTCATTCATAGCCCTAGTGTATACTTATTTAAGGATTGTTACCCTTTTTTCTTGCATAGCTTTTCTTTTAATTCAAAATTTTATTTTGATTAAACAGGTGATAAATCATCTCCAAAATAGTTTGATCTTACAATACGATGTCACTTCAAAAAGAAAAAAAGTGTAAACGACAGCTAACATAAAAGCAGCTTTATATTACCAGATTATTATTATGATCACCGCGACGGTCGTAGAAATAACAGAAGGTATGTGTTGGCTTAAGCCATCATTCTAATCTTATGTAAAAGCCATCATTCTGACCTTATATAAATAAGGATTAAGCAGCAATTTGACCAAAAACCATCTTTCTTATCTCAGGTAACTATTTTCGAAAGACCAAATTCAACCTTGCATCGAGTGTGTTCTCACAGAAGATTTTCCCATCTGCAGAAGCTAGAACAACTTCCCCAAAGCAGGAAAGTCCATGGCCTTCATGATGGTGAGGAAGAGAAATATATAGGTCAACTACAACTTTAGGAGTATGAACATTAGCCTTTTGCGCATGCTTCTCCTTTGCAGCCTCGAGCATCGATTCAACAAGCTCAAGCTCATGTTCACAGCAGCGTAGTAATAAAGCTAGCTCTTTCAATCTTAGTAAACTCTGAACAATCAACTCTTTCAAGAGCTTTTTATATGTATGGTGGTTTTGGCTTATATTCAGTAGTTCCTTTCCAGCGGCCGCCTCCATTGAACTTACCAGATCGTCCTGACCTTGAAGTTCCTTAAGCTGTGATGCATTCAGCTCCATTGAGTACTCAATTTTCTTCTTAATTTCCACATGCTTCTCCTTTCTCAAATATTCCTGCTTAATTTTTCTTCTTCTCGGTTTCAACCAGCTGCAGCTTCTCAATGTTGAATTCCTCTTCAGCGGATACAAAGATCTCATTTGCTTTCTCTTCGGCTTCCTGCTTGATGAATCTCACCATCTGCTGAATCTGTTTGGACACATCTCTGTCGTTAACTGTTTCAGGCGTTAATACATAACAGCTCCGATCGTTTAGTGAATGTTGGCGAAGATCTGAAATGGGACAGTTTTGCTATGTCTTTCATTGCTTTTATGTTGTATAGTCTGATTAATAAGTGAGAGTGCACAATTCAGTCTTACATTTGTAGTCTTATATTAGGAGTTTGTCATGTGTAAGTTAGAACTATTGTCAATGTAAACTTATCAAATTTTTTGAAATATGCTGGAATTTTATGACACTTGCTTTTGGTCTTTTCATATGTGATTTGCTTGTTCTATAATAATATTTATTGCTTGCTAAATTATTCATTATTGGTATGAATCTATTGCATGGATGGTGCTATATTTTTTTAAATTTGCATTCTTATTGCATGGATGGTGCTATATTTTTTTTAAATTTGCATTCTTATTGTTAAACGAACTTTTTACAACTGTCAATGCATGTTGTTATATGACCTTTTTACAGCGGTCATTGACTGTTGTAAAAATTCTATTACAACCGCCTATTATCATGTTCATTGCCCGTTGTAAAAGAGGACACATTACAACATGACCTAATATAGTGGGCAAGCTGACTGTTGTAAAACCCCTATTACAGCGGGCATTGCCCGTTGTAATAGATCTGTTTTGTTGTCGTGCTAATTAGTTATGGTGCTTATGTGCAGCAAGTCGAATATGCCACGGTGTGTGGACACTTATGTATCCATGTGGCGTATCGTTCCTCGAAACGGAATTAACTATTGTGGTAAGAGAGTTTTTGAGTTCTCGCAAGGGTTTTCTTCAATGATTTGGAGTTAGAATCAAATAAATTAGCAGTTTACTCCTAAGAGACTCCATGAATAGCCTGAATTGGCCTAAAGTCTAATCGCTTTCGGGTTTTCGAAATCAATTCGCTCGAGACTAGTTCATGGTTCGCTTTGAAGTGGTTTGTATCGAATTCTTAGAAGTCAATGAGGAATTCGTTGATTTAGACGATGTGTCTGCGTAAGAATATGTAATCATATTCGATATGATTTCGAAGTATGATTTATTTTCTCCCTTATCACTCCGAAGTTTGGGGTTTGTAGCTGGGTTGTGAGATCAACTCAGATGGTGGTTATTTCATCCCGAGGGAATGTTTGTTGGAGAAGTCGATTGAGTATGCTTACGGTGTTTGAGTTTGCGCCTAGTATGGAAGTTCATCCTACTTTGTCTGGACAAATCGTGGAGACATATGTTATTATTGTTGTTCCTATTCTGTCGAGTGCTCCCTCAATGAAGCGCGGATAACAATGTCAACATTTGATGTATGTTTCCATATGTGTTTTAGTTTGGCATTGAGATTTTGTCGTTCCATTTGATCTTGAGATTGATGGAAGGAACGAGATTGAGACTCGTGAATTGATTTATCTCTTTAGTTTGACTTACCGTGTCGAGGGCTTGGTTAAAATATGTATGTGTGTAACATCCTATGTTTTGTCTCTAGAAATTAATAATGTGGATGATTGTTGCATCCATAACGATTGATTTTAGGCCTCGAGGTAGGGTAGTGTTATGACATAGCTAGTTTATACTTGGCATTATACATTATTCGTCAAAGCTTCAATTCATCGAGTCATGATTGCATGATTACTAAATTGGTTTCTTGTTGATTGTTGAACTTAAGTGGACTTAATCTCTGAGTCCAAAAGTTCAATTACTAAGGGGATTCAAAATATTGGTGGTAGTGAGAGGTTGTTGGTGACGATAGTGGGTTAGGACAAGCTTTTCAGTGTTGAGTCATCCATGAGTTAGCAATAGTGGGCTGAGACTTAGATCTTTAGTAGGCGAATCGCTTATGATTGGATGATAGCAGGTTGAGACAGATCTCTAGTAGTGAGTCATCATTTTATCTTATAGCTTGAGAGTATTTGGACGCATTCGATGAGGTGACCAGGTTGCCACCATGTTTGAGTCGAGTTCCATATCGACCTGCTTATGGATGTTCTCTCGATTCAGAATTTAAGGGGTTTTTACCGATTGCGAGTAATTGATTAGTGCATGCCGATTACGTCATTGTGTAGGCTGTTTTGATCATGAAGGATGGTTGGGTTGTTCGTGCCAAATAGTGAGTCATTATATTTTGTGATTGGTTTGCCAGAGTTTCACTTTTCGTTAGGAAAGTGGAGTGCTTGGGTGACATCATCTCGAGTTGGACGCCGTTGTGAATCCTACGAGGATTTAGATGGTTTGGAAAGTTAGACTTGACCCGTGAGTGTTTTGGTTTCTCGTTTCGAGTAGAAACGAGAAGGCGATAGTACTCACTTGGTTGTGTGAGTGGTTTAAGTGCAGTTTGTTTCTGAGTAGAAGGTTGTTGAGTTAGTCAATAACCAAAACCTCATGAGGAATATTCGACTCACGATTTAGAGTCGATGGTGATTGAGTTCGTTTGGGAAGTTGGAGGCACTATTTATTAGCGATGGGGATAAAGTTGTTGGTGATGTCGTATCATCGGGATTTCTCTTCCCCTATAGTTATGTCAAACTTTGCTGGCGACAGTGGTTGAAATTCTTGGCCTACTATGAGTATGAGTTTCCTATAAGTATGTATGGAAATGTAAGATGTTTATGTGTGTCGATTTAGAGATGTACCATTTCAGATGTGATATTCCATTAATGAACGTCGCTTGTGTTATTACTGGTTATGTTCCATAACTCGAGGTGAGATAGTGCGTACTCGACCGAGGTAGTCGGTTCCTTGTTGAGAGGTGTTGTTTGTTTTCAACATCTTGATAAGGGGTTGATTACGCGTTCATTTCGTAATGAATGCGATGTTAGCTAGTGATAGCTGGATGAGATAGATCGAATAGTTATACATAACTATTCGAGATTTCTATGTGGTTGTGGGAATAGTTGTCGATGGTTTCCATCGGTAAGTTGCTACGAAAATTAGGGGTAGTATGATGGCGCTCGAGTCATACTCGATTTATTTACAAGAGATGCTAGATTACTATTCTTAATTTACAAAACGACAACCAAGCCGTCAAGGGATATATGGATTAAATTTAATTTTATGTATCATATTAGTTAGGTTAGTAACCTGCATGCTAGAATAGGTATGAATGTTATCTTCCATGATTGTTATTGCTTTGCTTATCCATGTTTAATTATGATGTTTTCATGTTCACATATATGTATATGGTTTTAAGGCATGCCGGATAATTACATTGTTGTATTGATAATTTATTTGACATAAAATCCATACATAACTTGACAAGTCCATGTTAGATAAATTCAGTTTATTTAACATTTATATTCCTTATTGTTATCTCAACTATTGTGCTTAATCCTCTTTGTTGAGTACATGCCCAGATACGAAGAAGCAAGTTTGATTAGTTTGGTTTCTAGATTTCTTTTATTTGCTTTTAAAATGCTAAGCTTGCTTAAAAAGAGATATGAAGTAGAAATAGAATTGTGATTTTTGCTATTTGCTGCATTTTGGTGATTTTATGCCTCGAATATGGATAGTCACTTTTAGGCTTTTGCTTTCTTTTGATGAGATGGGCCTTGCATGGCATATTTGGGTTTTTTAGGATTAAGCCATGTAGGGGAGGTGCCGTCGAAATTTTTTGTGAGTTTTGCATATTTTGGAAAGGAATCCAGCAAGCGATGCTAGGTTGGATTGTCTTCAAACTAGCAAGTTGTCACTTTTATCTTCCAACATAAAGTTGTTGGAAAATAAGTAAACAACTTAGAGGTTTGGCTTGGTTGCATGGTAACCAAGTCCGGATTGGCTATGCCGATCTGAATCCAGTTCGACATAGTCAATCCAGAGTTTAGCCGATCTGGATCCGGTTTGACATAGTCGATCTGGAGTTTGGCAGATCCGAGGTTGGCTGATCTTGGGAAGGTGATGATGGTGACCTCAAGGGAAGGAGTTCTTCAGGGAGGCATTCCTTAGTGGTGAGGACCTGGATTTTGTGATGAACACCAGACGTTTTACTTGGATGCGTATTTAGCCAATTTTGGTTAGATATGTGATCCAAGTTGTCATTATCGATTACTATAAAGTGGTCGATATCGATAACCATTGTTGTTGACAATTTTGGTTGATTTGACATTGACGAAGATTTGATTTCGAGGAGCAAGATACGAAGGTTCTTTCAAAAGTAGTTCAAGACGATGGCTCTTCGATTAGTGACTTGACTTGAGACGAGATATAGTGCTCCTATGCAGTGATGCGTCATCCAACGGCGATGATTCTAGGATGAGGCAAGGCTAGATTATTCCCAAACGGAATAATTGTTGAGAACGTTATGTGACAAATTTTGTTTTGTCGTCACTTATTTAAAAATGTTAGCTTGTGTTATTTTTTTGCTTAAAGAATTTTGTGGGTGAAATTTCTTAAAGGGAGAGGAAGAGAATGTAACGACCCACATTCTACGTATCGGAGAATCGTAGAATATTTATTTTATTTTAATATGGGGTCGTATGACTGTGTAACTTTGGGAGATGACTAATAGAGCCATTCCCTACTTTCAGAATTTTTATTGAATTTTAATGTGATCATTTTACCCCTAGAAAATCTTGTTTTTGCCCATAACTTTTAGTTGGTAAGAGATATCGACTTAAAACCACTTGCATTGGATTTAGATGATGGTTTCCCATTCTAAATAATGGTCACAATAGCCAAACCGTCTAGTTGCTTGAGAGGAATGCCTAGATTAAGATTTGGACTAGTTTAGGCAGCCTAATTGGGCTGGGCAAGGCCATTTGTGGGAGAGCCCAAATTCCATTTCAGGATTAGGGTTATATGGGTGCTGAATGGGATAAGTGAATCATTCATTCTCACTTTCACTCCTAGGAAAGGTCTCTTCGACCTCTAATGGCTTTCATCCTCTAAATCAACTTTTAATCTCTTCATTAATTAGCCTAAAACTAAGATTAATTGTAACACCCCACGTCCATTAATGTCAATCTCAAAGGGAATGCATTAACTTCCAAGGAGTATTATTGGTGTATAGAACAGAATATAACAAGACAAATACATATATTAGTACTTGAAAAATTAAAACAACTTTTATTGCAGCGGAGAAATAGTTTGGTTACAACAACATCAAAAACCAACAATAAAACCAAGTACACTTAATATCCATCTTGACAAATTATTTTCTGAGTACATAAAGTAAAAAGCATAACCCCAACATAAGTAGCCATAAAAGAGATAAGCTGAACTTTACTTTCAGCGATCCAAGCACTTCCAAAAGAGAGAGAAAGAGGTCCAAATCAAGCTCCACTAGCACTAGTCCCTCCTTGAGAACCTGGGGTTTGGGGGGGGGGAGGAAGAAAAGAGGCGAAAACAAAGGGGGTCAGACATAAAGTCTGGCAAGTCCAATAACTTTAACAATATAATTATCGAAGTAATTAGGATAAGGCATAAACTGGTAAAACAAGGAATGACTGTGAAGCAAATGGGCATGACAAAACCAACAAGAGGAATAAGATAACGTTAATTGCGTTCCTAATCACTATGGGATAATTACCATACTGCACCAATACTGGTCACCCTAAAAGTTGATCCAGCCTACAGAACAAAATAATAATAATGGTAGTTTCATGTACCCCTAGCTGTCTTCATAGGTGCTGCCTGCTTCTATCTCCACTAGTTGTACCCACTACCCTCCCCATTCTGATTACAACATTTATTCATAATATGGTAGTTGTACTCCTAGCCGTCTTCATAGGTGCCGCCTGCTCCTATCTCCACTAGTCGTACCCACTACCTTCCCCATTCGATCGGCTCCCTAACTCGTAGATACCCGTGCTGGTCCCATAGTGGGGTGTATCACTCCCCAAAGTGGCAACCCGATACCACTAAAGATGCACGACTTATACCTACACGATGCAACAACGTCTTACCTACCAGCCCAGGCCCGCGCACGCACATGACCCCGTTGGACTTGCGTTGCCACCGCTAACATGTTTTGGCCTCTTACAATCAAACTCAGTAAGCGTGCCCTGTCCTCGATCTAGATCGAGCTCACATAGATACTAAATGGGTTACTGGTTGAAAAGAGTCCCCACACTTGACACAAGCTTTCCACCTATGCTTGGTCCCCACTAGGATTTCCCACTTAACCCCCTCTTATTCATGTCTTCTTACATGTTTCAACTTGATCAAGTGTTTATAATTATATCCCACATGTCACCCATGTTACCCACTTATCAAATCAACATGTGTAATTGGTTAAGCTTGTCTTAACCCTATCCGCTTATCAGATCAATATATATATATATATATATATATATATATATATATATATATATATATATTATTGGTTAAGCTGGTCTTAACACTATCCACTTATATATTATTGGTTAAGTTGGTCTTAACCCTATCCACTTAACAGATTGATATGTATTATTGGTTAAGTTTTCCTTAACCCTATCCACTTATCAGATTAATATATATTATTGGTTAAGCTGGTCTTAACCCTACCCACTTATCAAATTAATATATATTATTGGTTAAGCTGGTCTTAACCCTACCTACTTAGAAGATTATGTATCATATATATATATATATATATATATATCGTATAACATGTTTTACTTAATTTATGATTAAGTACATCTTAGTTCACAGATACATTAGTTAAGAGAATAACTCCCTAAGTATCAACCCCGAAGACCGAAATCAACATCAGATTGGTACTCAGAGAATTACTCAACTCGACCAAACTTATGTTTATCATTCATATTCATTTTGATTAGCATTAATTAATTATTAATGCACAGACCTCTCACATTAAGTCAATTGCTTGTAGCCGCTGGATATGCCGGGCGGTTCCGGGCAGACTTCCACTACAAGCCAAACTTAACCTCGTGTCTAAGCATCTTTTAATTATGCCTACGACCTCTCACATTAGACTGTCGTTTGCGGTTGTTGGATGTGCCAGGACGGTCTGGGAAATCTTATAGCACAAAGGAGTCTAACCTCGTGTCTTAGGCATTTATTACCCATTTAATTTATGCCTTTGATCTCTCACATTAGACTACCATTTGTGGTTGCTGGATTTGCCGGGCAGGTCCGGGCAGTCTTATACCACAAACGAGTCTAACCTCGTATCTTAGGCATTTATTATTACACATTATTATTCAACCCCAATTTGAATTAATATCCCTATTTCAGATTGTCAATAACTTCCAATTTTAATCCATGTCCATAATTATCACTTAAATTATGTCCATAATTTCCAGGTATATAAATTATACCAATTCATGTCTCAAGTTAATTATATGCTTTTAAAGCCATTATATGCCAATTCACAATATTAATATTTAATATTTTCCCATTGCCCCTACGTCGTTCGTACGTTTAATATGAAATATGTTAGACCCGCAAATAGTCGAACTCATAAAAAGAAAAGAAACATCACAACTTGCATAACACATAAAGTAGATCTAACTTGCAAATAAGAATTATAACATAAATTTGCATAGCCAATAACTTGCATAGGCAATGGACATATAGAACATAAATTTGCATAAACTATGTACTTCCACGGATCTAAATATAGATCTAAACATAAAATTGTGGACTTACATGTATGAATATGGTTTTCACCTAAACTTGCATATGTGAATACGGTTTTCACCTAAACTTGCATATGTGAATTTGGTTTTCACCTAAACTTGCATATGTGAATATGGTTTTCGTCTAAACTTGCATATGGATTCCTACAAACTTGCACATGAATTTAAACATGTAAACTAATATCACATGTTTTACGTATAAACTCGCATATGTATATATATACTTGATTCACATATAAACTTGTGTATAATTCGCATACAGACTTGCATATGATCCACATACAAACTAGCATGTGATTTACATCCCAAACTTTCATATAAACTGATGTCATAAAATGAATCAAGCTAAACATATGTGATTGGACATATGAAATAGATCTACTAACATAAGTTAACAAAACTGTCATATGTTCACCAACAGACGATAACAAAGTTAAGTAACATCACATGATTCAAAAGACATGTTCTCATAATCCCAATTATAACTCATCATAATTAATTTATTAATTATTTTGTAAAAGAAATTGTACTCACAAAGACGGATTAGAGAAGAGGATAATTTGTTCGTCGTTTGTATTAGAATCCTGACTTACAATTCCTAAGCTTTAAGAAAAAGAAGAACTATTCTAGCAGCAGCATGGAGGCCAAGAGATTAATTTAGTTTAGGTTTAGAGCTTGCGTCTATGCATGCTTATATAGAAGTTTAAATCAATATAAGCCGTTAGATTATCATATGAGCAATCACAATCGTCTAGACTAGATAGAGTTATCCAGAATTCTTATCTATGCCCTAGTGACTCAGCAATAGGTCAGAAAAGACTCAGCAACAAGTTAGAATCGTCACAATTCCGATCTTCTCGAGGTGTAGGTCCACCCCCAGGTCGACCCCAAGGTCGACCTGTATAGGGGAGGTCGACCCCCTGGTCGACCTGGCCTGGGGCGGGAAAAATCCCGCCCAGCCCGCTTCTTCGTTTGAATTCGAATTTTGAATTTCAATATGAACTATTTTTAATTTATTTAAATTTCTGAAACTTATGAGGGCCATAACTTCCTCATACGAAGTCCGATTTACGAAAACTTGAACTCTATTCCAAGCAGAATTTCGAGACGAACGTAATTGCGTAACCTGTTTCCCTTAATTCTCACTTTAACAATTAAGTATTCTTTAATTCATTCTTTTAATAGTCACATAAAATTCAGGGTGTTACATTCTCCCCTGCTTAAAGGATTTCGTCCCCGAAATCTTTGAGTCAAGAAGAATGTATATCCTACCATCCAATCATCCATCTACTCAACCATCAAACATAGGCATCCATTGTTTTTACAAGATTTCTAATGCTGTATGAACATATGCAAAAAGTGTGTGTATATGTTCCTTACCCAATGCAAATTCAGGTGGTCTACTAATTCAGTTGACCTCCTTAATGCGAACCATGATAGTGCCATGCGTCCATTATGTATGCAAAAGAATCCTAATGACACATATTATTTCTACATGCGTGCACAATCAATCATCTTAATGCAACATCCATATGATAATACAACCAATATACATCCATTAATATGCACACATATTTATATGCAGTATGAAAGTGATTGAGCCGATCTAGTGCCTAATGTGTGTGTAAATGCATCCACGAGCAACCACTAGCAAACACTTGCATCCACTTTCATCCACCAAACATAACATGTCTCAAACACATGTTTACAACCATAGGATTTTTCCTAACTAAAGATCGAAGATATAATCGCGAAGACATACTAAACGATAGGACAAGCATAAACAAAGCGGTAGAAAAATGAGAAGTTAAAACATACCCTAAAAAAGGAAAGGGTACAGCGTACGCATCTCGTCTTCTGTTTCTCAAATCGCGTCTCCTTGATCATTCCCCCATTGCACCTTGGCCAACTTGACCTCTCTATTGCGTAGCTTTATGACCTTCGATCCAAGGATGCATGTAAGGGCTCGTCTAATCGGGGCGTCTCACTCCACTTCCACTTCTCTAAGCCTGCTCGGCTCTACTACTTCCGTGAGCGATATCTTGTAAACACTTCCACAAATGTGACATGTGAAACACGTCGTGAACACCACTAAGCTCGTTGCCTCTTCTCATGTCCCTCCAAAATATAGGATATGTAACCTCAAAAGATCTTCAAGGATTCTATTCACCCCTTTCTGTCTGTCCGTCCGTCCGTCCGTCTGTGAATGATAAGCGATGCTCGTACTTGCCGCCTTTTGCATATCACCTTTTCCTCTTGCATCAAAAACTGCTCCAAGCCCTGTCCCGCAAGCACCGGTGTATACTGTGAATGGCTTACTTCCATCTGGCAAAACTAAAACTGGAGTTGTCGTCAAAGCCCTCTTCAAATGCTGGAAAGCATCGTCATGGTCAACATCCCAAGCAAAAGTCAAGTTCTTCTTCGTTTACCGAGTAAGTGGGGCTGAAATCTTCGCGAAGTCCTTAATGAACTTCCTATAATAGCCCGCCAGGCCTAAAAAGCTTCTTACTTCTGTTGCGTTCTTAGGAGTCTTCCAATCTTGGATTGCCACCACCTTTGCGGGATCCGCAACTGTCCCCTCCTTAGAGACCACGTGTTCTAAGAACCTCACTTCTTTTCTCCAAAAATGGCATTTGGAGAACTTAGCTTTAAGTTGATGCGCTCGTAGGGTCTCTAAGACTTCCCTAAGATGTAGGGCATGCTCTTCCTCGCTTCTAGAGAAAATCAAGATATCGTTCACAAAGACTACCACAAACTTGTTTAGAAACTCCCTAAACACCCTACTCATTAAGTCAACGAAGTATGCGGGTGCATTCGTCAAACCAAAAGGCATGACGAGCCACTCGAAGAAACCATCAGGAGTTCTAAATGTAGTCTTATCTATGCTGTCTTCAGCCACCCTTAGCTGATGAAATCCTGTAACCAAATCCAACTACGAGAAAACCGAAGCACCAACCAACTGATCGAATAAATCGTCTATCCTCGACAATGGATGTCTGTTCTTCTTTGTGAGCTTATTCAGCTCTCTACAGTCCACGCACAATCTAAGTGAACCATCAGCCTTCGTAGCAAAAACAACTGGAGCACCTCATTCCGAAATACTTCTTCTTATGAACCCCTTCTCAAGCAACTCTTTCACTTGCTTACTAAGTTCTCTTCTCTCCCTCGGAGCCATGTGGCGCACTGATAATGCAACTGGCTTTGCATTATCTACTAGGTATATTCGAAAGTCTATCTCGTGCCTCAGGGGTAAACCCTGAACTTCATCGAAGACGTCACCATATTCACGAACCACACGAACAAATTCCAAATGATCGTTGGACGCGTCAAGAGATTCTAGGTAGCTAAGCATCACCGGACCTCTAGGGTCATAAGAAATATCAAGGATCTTGCCACAACGAGTCAACAATCTAACTACCCTTCTTTCACAGTCTAGGATGGCACCGCATCTGGATAGTCAATCCATGCCTAGAATCAAGCCGTAGCCCACGAAGCCAAGAACGAAGGCGTTGCATTCAAAGCCAACGCCCAAGATAGACACTCTCAAATCCTGACAAATCATTGAAAGATGAGCTGAACCACCAATAGGATTTGAGACTACTATGGGATCCGTAGCTAGAATAGCATTTAGGTAGAGTGTTTCAACTAACAAAGCAGATACAAACAAGTGTGAAGCTCCAGAATTCAAACAAGGTTCGAACAGGATGATCAAAAAGAAAAATCAAACTTCCAACCAAGATATTTCTACCATTATCAGGTATGCTAGCCGTGAGGGAACGCGTTTGCCCTCCAGAAGATCATGTACTTTGTCCTTACCTTTGCCTTTTGCTTCTTTTGACGATCCTAATAAGATGCCCTATTTCTCCGTAATGATAACATCTAGTCTTCTTCTTCTTTCTAACGTCTTTATTTAAGTAGTCAGGTATTTCACAAGTGTGGCCCTTCCTTTTCTCTTGCCCCTTGTTATCCTTACCGCCTTTCTTTGGATCTACTTTCTTATTGTGTGTCCTATCCATGCCTCTCCTGCACATTCTCCATTCGTGACCTCCTACCAAAATGAGGCTTCGTCCTTCATTAACCAAGCATCTAATTGAACCTTCCTCCCATCGTCTATCTTAAAGGTACAAACAAGTCCTCCACTTCCTTCTAGCTTTGACAGACGTCCCAGTCCCATGAAGCGGTTTTCTGCCCATCGTACGGAAGTTCTTACATATCTTAGAAAAAGCGTCTATATGTGGAGGAAGAAATTCAAAAAGGAAAGAGGAAGAGATTTAGAATGGAGAATCGAAGGAAAGATATATAGCTCTTGGGGGTTATGTTTTTAAAAATAATATTTTCTCTTAAAAATACACTCCTTAAGACATATTTTTGAAAATATTTCTTTATAAAAATGCTTTTGAAAAGTAGTTTTTCAAAATCTCTTATCTGTTCTGGTAACCTCCAGCTCTAATACCACGTGTAACACCCCATGTCCATTAATGTCACTCTCAAAGGGAATGCATTAACTTCCATGGAGTATTATTGGTGTATAGTACTATATATATAACAAGACAGATACATATATTGGTACTTGAAAAATTAAAACAACTTTTATTGCAACAGAGAAATAGTTTGGTTACAACAACATCAAAAACCAACAATAAAACCAAGTACACTTAATATCCATCTTGACAAATTATTTTCTGAGTACATAAAGTAAAAAGCATAACCCCAACATAAGTAGCCATTAAAGAGATAAGCTGAACTTTACTTTCAGCAATCCAAGCACTTCCAAAAGAGAGAGAGAAAGAGGTCCAAATCAAGCTCCACTAGCACTAGTCCCACCCTGAGAACCTAGGTGGGGGGGAGGGGGAAGGAAGAAAAGAGGCGAAAACAAAGGGGGTCAGACATAAAGTCTGGCGAGTCCAATAACTTTAACAATATAATTATTAAAGTAATTAGGATAAGGCATAAACTGGTAAAACAAGGAATGACTGTGAAGCAAACGGGCATGACAAAACCAACAAGAGGAATAAGATAACGTTAATTGCGTTCCAAATCACTATAGGATAGTTACTATACTGCACCAATACTAGTCACCCTAAAAGTTGATCCCGCCTACTGAACAAAATAATAATAATGGTAGTTTCGTGTACCCCTAGCTGTCTTCATAGGTGCCACCTGCTCCTATCTCCACTAGTTGTACCCACTACCCTCCCCATTCTAATTGCAACATTTATTCATAATATGGTAGTTGTACTCCTAGCTGTCTTCATAGGTGTCGCCTGCTCCTATCTTCGCTAGTCGTACCCACTATCTTCCCCATTCGATCGGCTCTCTAACTCGTAGATACCCGTGTTGGTCCCACAGTGGGGTGTATCACTCCCCAAAGTGGCAACCCGTTACCACTAAAGATGCACGGCTTATACCTACACGATGCAACAACGTCTTACCTACCAGCCTGGGTCCACGCACGTACATGACCTCGTTGGACTTGCGTTGCCATCGCTAATCCGTTTTGACCTCTTACAATCAAACCCAGTAAGCGTGCCCCGTCCTCGATCTAGACTGAGCTCACATAGATACTAAATGGGTTACTTGTTGAAAAGGGTCCCCACACTTGACACAAGCTTTCCACCTACGCTTGGTCCCCACTGGGATTTCCCACTTAACCCCCTCTTATTCATGTTTTCTTACATGTTTCAACTTGGTTAAGTGTTTATAATTATATCCAACATGTCACCCATGTTATCCACTTAACAAATCAACATGTGTAATTGGTTAAGCTTGTCTTAACCCTATCCGCTTATCAGATCAATATATATATTATTAGTTAAGCTGGTCTTAACCCTATCCACTTATATATTATTGGTTAAGTTATTCTTAACCCTATCCACTTATCAGATCGATATGTATTATTGGTTAAGTTTGTCTTAACCCTATCCACTTATCGGATTAATATATATACTATTGGTTAAGCTGGTCTTAACCCTACCCACTTATCAAATTAATATATATTATTGGTTAAGCTGGCCTTAACCCTACCTACTTATCAGATTATGTATCATATATATATATATATCGTATAACATGCTTTACTTAATTTGTGATTAAGTACATCTTAGTTCACAGATACATTGGTTAAGAGAATAACTCCCTAAGTATCAACCCCGAAGACCGAAATCAACATCAGATTGGTACTCAGAGAATTACTCAACTTGACCAAACTTCTTTTTTTCATTCATATTCATCTTTGATCAACATTAATTAATTATTAATAAACAGACCTCTCACATTAATTCGATTGCTTGTGGCCACTGGATATGCCGGGCGGTTCCGGGCAGGCTTCCACCACAAGCCAGACTTAACCTCGTGTCTAAGCATCTTTTAATTATGCTTACGACCTCTCACATTAGACTGCCGTTTGCGGTTGCTGGATGTGCCGGATGGGTCCATGCAGTCTTATACCACAAACGAGTCTAACCTCACGTCTTAGGCATTTATTATGCATTTAATTTATGCCTTTGACCTCTCACATTAGACTACCGTTTGTGGTTGCTGGATTTGCCGGGCGAGTCCGGGCAGTCTTATACCACAAATGAGTCTAACCTCGTGTCTTAGGCATTTATTATTACACATTATTATTCAACCCCAATTTTAATTAATATCCCTATTTCAGATTGTCAATAACTTCCAATTTTAATCCATGTCCATAATTGTCACTTAAATTATGTCCATAATTTTCACGTATATAAATTATACCAATTAATGTCTCAAATTAGTTATATGCTTTTAAAGCCATTGTACGCCAATTCACAATATTAATATTTAATATTTTCCCATTGCCCCTACGTCATTCGTACGTTTAATATGAAATATGTTAGAGCCGTAAATAGTCTAACTCGTAAAAAGAAAAGAAACATCACAACTTGCATAACACATAAAGTAGATCTAACTTGCAAATAAGAATTATAACATAAATTTGCATAGCCAATAACTTGCATAGGCAATGGACATATAGAACATAAATTTTCATAAACTATGTACTGCCATGGATCTAAATATAGATCTAAACATAAAATCGTGGACTTACATATATGAATATGGTTTTCACCTAAACTTGCATATGTGAATATGGTTTTCACCTAAACTTGCATATGTGAATATGGTTTTCACCTAAACTTGCATATGGATTCCTACAAACTTGCATATGAATTTAAACATGTAAACTAATATCACATGTTTTACGTATAAACTTGCATATGTATATATATACTTGATTCACATATAAACTTGTGTATAATTCGCATACAGACTTGCATATGATCCACATACAAACTAGCATATGATTTACATCCCAAACTTGCATATAAACCGATGTCATAAAATGAATCAAGTTAAACATATGTGATTGGACATATGAAATGGATCTACTAACATAAGTTAACAAAACTGTCATATGTTCACCAACAAACGATAACGAAGTTAAGTAACATCACATGATTCAACAGACATGTTCTCATAATCCCACTTATAACTCTTCATAATTAATTTATTAACTATTTTGTGAAATAAATTGTACTCACAAAGACGGATTAGAGAAGAGAATAATTCGTTCGTCGTTTGTATTAGAATGCTGACTTGCAATTCCTAAGCTTTAAGAAGAAGAAGAACTATTCTAGCAGCAACATGGAGGCCAAGAGATTAATTTAGTTTAGGTTTACAACTTGAGTCTATGCGTGCTTATATAGAAGTTTAAATCAATATAAGCCGTTAGATTATCATAGGAGCAATCACAACCGTCCAGACTAGATAGAGTTATCCAGAATTGCCACCTATGCCCTAGTGACTCAGCAACAGGTCAGAAAAGTCTCAACAACAAGTCAGAATCGTCACAGTTCAGATCTACCCGAGGGGTAGGTAGACCCCCCAGGTCGACCTATATAGGGGAGGTCGACCTTCTGGTCGACCTGGCCTGAGGCGGGAAAAATCCCGCCCAGCCATCTTCTTCGTTTGAATTCGAATTTTGAATTTCAATCTGAACTATTTTTAATTTATTTAAATTTCTAAAACTTCTGAGGGCCATAACTTCCTCATACGAAGTCCGATTTACGAAAACTTGGACTCTATTCCAAGCAGAATTTCGAGTTGAACGCAATGGCGTAACCCGTTTCCCTTAATTCTCACTTTAACAATTAAGTATTCTTTAATTCGTTCTTTTAATAGTCACATAAAATTCAGGGTTTTACATTAATGAAGACTTAATCACCTCAACGTCAAATCAAGCTTGGGGCTGTCTACATATAATTGGGATTCGAGCCAAATCATCATCGATTTTAGATCTAATTATTTAGGGAAATTAAGGTGAGTGATTATTTTCATTACTCACTAATTAGAGTTAATTAGTAGATAATCACCTTTGAAAATTATAGAAAATGCTTATAATTCATTATTAATCATGTTATGAAACATATATAAGTTTTGTTGATTTGGACTAGATTTATGACTCTTGGATCTTAAGGGATTAAGGGGAAAACATGCTTCTTTGGGTATTTTGATCTTATTTGGTTGATGTATAAGTTGTTTCAGTTGTTTGGTATGTTTGGACATTGCTTAGGATCACTAGGGTGGATGCAAATGCCATCGAGTGGCGAAATAAGGTGTTAAATTCACTAAAATAAACTTAGTAGATTCCGGGTAGGTAACCTCCTACCCGGAAATGACAACTCAGAAAAATATTGTCGGATTAGAACTAAATTTTGTGGGGACAACAAGGAAGGTCCTAGAAGGCTCCTGTTCAATTTTCAAGTCAATTGGAGTTTTGAGAGGAAGTTATGACGCTTTGGAGTTCGGGTCGGCTAAGTCGGGTCGGGGTAACATCTACCCAAAGTGATGACCTAGAAAAATGTTGTCAAATTGGCACGAAATTTTGCAAGGACTACATGGAAGGTCCCAAAAGACCCTAATTCAAGTTTCAAGTCATTTGGAGTTCTAGAGACGAATTTATGACACTTTGGAGTTCGGGTGGCCAAGTCGGGTCGGGGTATCCCTTCCTCGAAAATGACGACTTGGAAAAATATTGTCGGACTAGTATGAAAATTTTGTGGGAACGACAAGGAAGGTCCAAGAAGGGTCTAGTTCGAGTTTCAAGTCATTTGGAGTTCTAGAGACAAAGTTATGATGCTTTGGAGTTCGGGTCTGCTAACTCGGGTTGGGGTACCCCCACCTGAAAATGACGAACAAGAATAATATTGTCGGATTGGTACGAAAAGTTGTGGGAATGACAAGGAAGATCCTAGGAGGCTATAAGCATAATTTAAAGTTATTTGGAGTTCTCGAGATCACGTTATGGCACTTGCTAGTTCGGTTCTATAGATGGACCTAGAAATGATGAGCCGAAAACGATGAGCCAAAAACAACGACCCGAAAATGATGAACCGGAAAAGATGACTGGAAATGACGGGTCAGAAATGACAACGCGGAAACGAAGAGTCGAAAATGATGACCTGGAAACGACGACTTGGAAATACTCTTTTAAAGACCGACTCAAATACGGCTAATAATGCTCCGGACGTAAAGAACAATCTAACTGGGGGGTTACCACCGAGGATCCATATGGGAACCAAGGGCATGGCTTCCAAGTTGGACTTCGCTGTGGTACGTGTGCAAAGGAAGTTAACAACATTAAACACTTTGGCGCACTTTGGGAAAAGTAGCATGAGGAGGGGATCAGAGTCAGTTGACGATTTGGACCAGATCTTCCCTGACCCTAGAGCCTGTTTACATTGTGGATTGGTAGGATAATTCATTAGAGTTTGTTGATGTTTTCACTTTGTGACTAGTGTAGAAATTAATTGGTAGAGTCAGTTGACGTTCAGACCAACCGGTACTACTTGGAAGGGTGGCCAAGATGTTTGATGTCGTTATTTCAAAAGCACCGAGTGAGTGAACTTGAGGATATTTGTTGTGTTTAGATGATTTCTATCGCTACGACACCCATACTTTCATTTACACTTAGTATTGTGATTACCATTGTGTAGAGTACATGATTATGTGTGCTAACACTTTGGATGTAGGGCCAACTCAAGTATGATTTATTATACGCATTGTATTATCGTATATAGTGATTGAGATTACTATCGCTCACACCAGACTTTTGTCAAACCCAAAGTTTAATGTTTCCTCTTATTACTTCAGGTACTCATCGACGATGCTGATGAGCAGACCAGGTAGAAGGTTTAGATATTATGCGGAGCTATGCGGGTTATATAATAATACTTGTATTATATCTATTTAGTTTTGCTCTGTAGCACTGTGGAGCCTTGAAAATGTTGTATGTTCTTTTAGAGACAGTGTATCAGTTGAGTTTATTCATCTCTTGTATAAACTCTATTATTGTTATGTATAACTGTATGAGCCTTTATAATCTGATTATCTGGTTTATATAGTTATTACTGTCTCGCATGTTTTTACCTGTGATTTGATTATATGTTATTTGACACGCTGTGAGATATACGACATGTTTATGTTCTATTCTCTCCTTTCTCTTATATTCCATTATTTTCCCTCTTATTTCTCTTCTTTCTACTATTTATTCCTCTTGATGATTGCTTGCATTGATTGGGTGCCTGCACAATGCAAATTTTTAGTTCTGAGCACCGGTGGTGTAAAGCGGGTGATCACAAGGATAGTATTGTCCTTCCTGATATCTTCCTGTTCATTTTAAGTAGTATTTTCCTGACTGTTGTTACTGACAATCTGTTGTGAATTTTCGCTAGTACTTTCAGGTGATTCAGTAGACCCTTGACTTGGATCATCATTGATCAATATGTGTTGAGGGCCTGAGTTATTAGAGGGCAATTGGCTCAGTTAATCACAATGCTGACTCTTTACCTAAATGACTTCATCATGAAGGTCAGGTATTGGAGGAGTAGATATTTTTGAGTTATATACTTTTTTGTCATTCTAAAATCCTCCTTACGGAAAGGGAATATTCTTTCATTGAAAGTGACATGTTTAGAAAGATAAATTCTACCAATACTATCCAAACATTTGTAGCCCTTGTGATTAGAGGCATAGCCTAGAAATGTGTAAGGTGCAAACAAAAAATCAAGTTTGTGAGTCTTGTATGGCTTTAGATAGGGAAAGCACAAACATCCAAAGACTTTCAGTTCATTGTACTTTGATTTAGTATTAGTCAGCACCACAATTTGACACTTAAAATCAAGTACTTTTATGGAAAGTCTGTTAATGAGGTGCACTACTGTGGCTAAAACATCTTGCCAAAATTTTAGTGGAAAAGATGTTTGTGCAAGAAGTGTTAACCCAGTTTCAATAATATGTCTGTTCTTTATTTCTATAAGTCCATTTTGTTTATATGTGTGTCGGCAGGTTAGTCTGTGTGTAATGCCCTTTTTATTGAATTTTTTTAGTGGTAAGAATTCCTTACCTCTATCAGATTGTAACATCTTTACTTGGCTGTTTAACTATTTTTCAATATTTTGCTATGAACTTTATCATTGCACTATAAGTCTCTGATTTTGACTTCGTAAAATAAATCCATACATGTCTAGAATAAGCATTAATAAAAGAGATGTAATAGTTATAATTGTAATCAGTGTTAACTGGGGTTGGCCCTCATAGATCCACCGCAACTAGTTTAAGTGGTTTAGTGTAGGTTGTTTCGGACTTTTGAAATATGAGTTTATGACTCTTTCTTGGTTGACAATATGGACATAAATAGTGTTCAACAATGTTGATCACAATATTACTACTGTTCAGAACTTTCTTTACAATTTTCATACTTGGATGGCCAAGTTTACAATGCCATATATTAGAGCTTTTTCAATTCAGACATGTTACAACCAAAATCTTGTTTTAGGTCAGCAACATTTCTTGAATTTCCAACATTAAATTTGTATAATCCATTTTACTCATTACACTGCAAAATAATTTCCTTAGGTAGGATGTCTCTAACTAGGTAGTGATTTGGGTAAAAATCAAACGAGACATTGTTGTCTCTATCACACTGTGACACACTTATAATATTTTTCCTGATGTTAGGTACCCTTAAAAGATTGCTAAGATGTAGCTTTTTAATACCCCTAACGCTAGTGTGACCAGTGTGTATGATAAGAGAAGTGTTTCCATTACCCACACAGAGATTGTTAACTTCCATATTCTCTATTTCCAAGGTTGAGGTTACCTAGGTTGTTTGTAACATGATTTGAGGCATCGGAGTCAGGATACCATGCTTCATCTTGAACATCGGTGATGCTGGAAAATTTATTTGCACTTTCTTGTGAGACTTTGCTGCCACTCTGATTGCTAGCCGTGTTTGATGTTGGATTATTTCTGTTATTGCTTGTAGCTTGATTAGTATTGAATTTTTTTTTGAATCTGGAATAGCTTGTTGTATGGCCAAACTTGTCACATATTTGACATTTTAATATGGTATTGTTTCCTCTGCTGGTTTGTCCACCTCTTTGGTAGGTATTAGTTTGATTTCTTGAATTATTTCCATGATCTTGATTTTTGAATTTTCTTGTGGCAAACTTTATGTTATACTCAGCATGAGCATCCTTCTTTTTGCTGTAGCCTTCCCTCATGGATTAATAGCATTGAGTATACACTATGTAAAGAAGGGGTTGGCTCGATTGATGTTATGAATGCAACTACTGCTTCATAATTATCTCCGAATCCACTTACAATGTACATAACTTGTTAGTTTTCAAAAATATTTTGGCCAACACATAATAGTTGATCACACAGATTTTTTACCTTCATCAAATATTCATTCATTGTTGAGTTTTCTTTCTTGATGCTTTGGAGCTGCCTTTTGAAGTGGAGAATCCTTGTAGAGGAGAGGTGTAAATATTCTTTCCACCAAATTTCATGAAATGAATTACATCCAGTTAACTGTGGCAATAAATTTGTGCCCACGGATGACAGGATCCATGAACTTATCAAATTGTCTTGTCTTTGGTAAGTTGTGAATTTTGGGTTTGAGACAAGTTTTTCTTCAGCATCTCTTATGTATTTTGCAGGAATTACCTTTGAGTCTTATATATAATCTTCAAGGCTGTAACCTTTGGCTACCATCTCAATTTGCAATTTCCGGAGCAAGAAATTTGATTCATCTAATTGAATTGAGATAAGTTGACTTTGAGGCTTGATTATGGATTTGATTAACTCTTGAGTAATATAACCTGAAGATTGACTTGTTTTTGCCACAAATGTTGGAGATGTAAATTAGAGGGTTGTTGCAGTCATGATTGAAGGATGAGCAACCAATCATACCTTTTAAAAAATCAAGAAACGCTCCAAGAACTGAGGATGTGAAACCGGATCACAAAATGCTGGGACGATCCTTGAACTTGGTGATCAAGGACGACACAACGATGATGATGACTAGAGGCTTATTGCAAATGATGCAACCGACACATTTGATCTTCGATCAGATGTGCTTGGATGGCACAGTGTCAAATGATGATGATTAATATAATACCAATCACTCTTGAGTTGAATAGAATGGGTCACAGGCAAGAAATATGAATACATATCGAAAGTAATGTTGTTAAGCAGATTTAGGCTCTGATACAATGTTAGGATAACCAAAGATTTGTGATTTGAGAGTAAATGTAAAAATCTGTATTATTGATACAAAACGAGTACATATATAATGCGAGATATATATACAAATTGGAATGGGCTAAGAATGCAGCCTAGCAAACATACAAAATGTAATATAGGACATATCAGGTTGCACCATTATTATCTCAATCACTAAGAACGTCAAGTTTCTTGATTAAAGACAAGGACATAACTCAGAAAAATCTACATATAAAGACAGGCAGTAGTGAAAGGTGTGTCAAGGCCCATCTGTAGATGCGATTGATTTGGTAGGCATGTGTAATGGCACAGATTTCCATACGCTTTAAGTTGACTAAGTACACCACACATCCACCCAAATTGTACAGAAATACGAATCATTATGGCTTAAAGAAGAAAAAGATAGAAGAAGAATAGAAATAACAATACAGAATCTCACATTGCAGCGAAACAAAATATAATATATATGTAATAGCTTTTGGAATACAAAATCTTAACTATATAAACATAAAATTACCAGAGTACAATACTTACAACACAACGGAAATAACAATAGCTATATAATGTTGAAGCTTCCTACTCTAAGCTCCTCCAAGTATATCTGTAAACTTCTAAACTACTTGACTTCCTGTACAAATTTGGGCATCCAAGAGTTTAGGGTAAAACAAAACAAAATAAACTTTGGGTCAGTCATGGGACTGGTGAGAGTAAACTCCAACCACTTGGTTTAACTTTTAAAAATCCTTTTAAAAGAAAGAATAATGGTAAGACTGATCCACAAATAAATACGGATGGTTTTTACCTTACGATAACCCAAAACATTCTTTAAAATCAACACTATTATGATATTATAATAGCGTCTAAATCAAATAAATAACAATCTAGCAGAATGTTTGCATCTCACGCTCTACATACATAGTATACAATCAAAACCGTGGGCTCTTATTGGAGAATGGATTCCAACTGGAAAGGTATGGGACCACCTTCTGATGGTGTATCTCCAAAGAGGAATGCACTGCGTTAAACAAGAACATCTTGCAACCCAGGCTAAACATGACCGACCACTCACTTCGCTTAAGTGTACCTAATATATTACCACCAATGGTTGGGATCGGCCCATTACCGAAAGCATGCAGCAGCGATAGAATAAAGAAGCAAATGTATTTTCTCTAGATCATGTGACAATACCCCTTGATTGGGAGTGACCTACCCGATTTTATACCATTTCCCGGTTGTGAGGCTTGAGGTTACGTCTTACCTATTTAATACTAGAGCATCATTCACTTTGAATGCCATATTGTCAAACCCGCCAAAATCATTTACTAATTTCCCCAAAATATCACAGGCATAAAGCTAAGAGAAACGAATTCCTCTGCCACCAACGTAAATATGTTTGAAGAGATTAATGAAAATTATCTGTTAGTCTATCAGACATTCGTCCATACAAGTTATCCTGAGACTAGACAAACTGAAGACACTATTCCATCAATCCATCTTAGACAATTTCTACCTAGGATTAATAAAACAGTCCTTGCATTTTACTTTATCTTCAGTTATCTCCAATATAATCTGATTTGCAACGCTTATGCCTATCCGGAGCGGTTTTCGGATAATAAGTCCAACCGGTCTTTCCATGTTGATAACGATAATATTAAATTGACCAATACTCCGATAGTCAGTTATTTAACTATCGAAGAAACAAACATTCATCCAAAAATCCAATTCCCAAAGGGAATGCTATTGATTAGCATCAAACAACCACTGAGACCTTTTAATTAATGTTTCATTAATTAAATTTATCATTTCGCAATTTCTCTTCAATATCTTTACCCAAATATTTCTCCAAAGTCGTTTAGCCTATCATAACTATTTATTTTCTATATTCCAGAAAATTTCTCTTTTTTAACATCAGAAAACATTTTCATAAATTCACAAATCACTATTCTTCCACATTCATCAGTCCCTAACTGTAAACTAGTAAGAGAACAACTCCCAAAGTATCAACCCCGAAGGCCGAAACCAATATCAGATCGACACTCAGGAAGCCATTCAACTCGACTAATCTTCAGTCGATTTCTAATTTCCTTAACTCCATTTCTTAACTTCAAATCAATAAAATCATTTCATTCTGCAAAATTTTTGCTTTTAAACCATCATTCACTTCAAAACGTATATATGCTTCTCCTTCCAACCTCTCAAGATTTAATTTTATAAATTCTCTTTTTCTTATAAAATTCCATTGTATGTTTATTCTCTTATTAAATTTCATATATAATTGATAAGTCGATATCTAGTTATCAAACGTTCTTAAATTTTTCAATCTTCTTAAATTTTCGGAAAATTTCACCAACATCTCCTTTGTACGACTCAATCGGTACAACTACAAATTTCCTCTTTGGACCCTTCCCATCCAAAAAGAAAATCAAAAAGCCAACCGGATTGCCAAACAGGATCATAAAAGTGGAAAACAGGGAGAAGGCCAAACATAGCAAAAAATTTGGCCAAAAGTATGGAAAGTTTGTTTTTTAGTCAAAGTCCACATTTTAGTGCAAAGAGGAAAATGACATTGAGCCCCCTGAATTCCACATTTGCACTAAAATGTGGACTTTTGCCTAAAAAACAAACTTAGCATACTTTTAACCAAAGAATTTGCTAAGTTTGTCCTTTAAAAGAAAATGCTCCTCATAAAAACTCATATTTAATTAAATATGTACCTCTTTTGTTGAGCGTTCAATTTATTTATTCCATTAGCATCATTCCATTCATGTTTAACAGATATATCCATCCATTCCCAATTTTTCTCAACTTAATCCAATCATTTGAATTTAATTTGCTAATTTATTCTTTAATTAGATCCTTTTCCTATTTCGCTTTTTATTTGCACATATTACGTTCAAATATATTTTTAATTTGCACATAACTAATCAAATTCCATTTTCAATTAAAGTTTCATATTCGATTTCGAATATTAATTCACAAATCTCATTCACTCATCCATAGTTAAATTCAATCCAAAATTCCATTAAATAATTATTCTTCTAATTAGTTAATTCTATTTAATGATGAAAAATTAGATTTTTGTTTCAAAAATCAATTCATATACTCCACTTGAGTTCATATTTATTTTATAACTCAAGTCTGGATTTTTGTTATGGAAATCTAAGTATTATTTGCTTAAAATCCTTTATTATATTAAATAAACCGTTATGGTTTTTAAACTATTATAGCGCTATTTTTCTGAAAGTTTGATTTTAACATAACTCAAACTCTATAAGACGAAATCCATATTTTTCTCTTTCATTAGAAAACTATTATTTAATAGATTCGGACGATTCTTGTTTCATAGGATTCCAACTGATATTGAGTTCTATATACTCAATTGAAGTTCGAAATGTTAAATTATGAACTACTACGCTTCGCAAGCTCATTTTAATTATGTTTAAATATAAACGTTTAAATTTCGTTTATTAATAAATTCCAATACCATTCTTCCATATTTTAATATAAATTAAATCGGTTTTCCAAATCTAACTTGAATGATCCCAATTATCCTAAATTGTCGATTATTTCATTCAAAATTCATAACTTAGTTATAAATTCATATACTAACTCAGTTTCTATATTAAATTCCAATTCCTTTGGAAATAAATTATTTATAAAGTACATTATAATCGAATTCTAATTATAAATCCTTTAAATTTAATTTAATTTATATTCCAAATTCCAAAATGAAATATATCATTTTCGAAACGATTCCCAATTCCCCTTTTTAAATTCAAATTCAAATTTCATTCCCCAAATTATCCAGTGCTAATTTTTCCATTTCATTTATGAACATTGTTTACAAATTCACTACTTGTCTTTATTCTTCAAAACAAGTTATTATTTCCTAGCCCATTCGAAATTCAAATTCTATTTAAAAAAAGTCCCTTTTAAATCTTAATTTTTTTTCATGATATTTTTAAATATCAATTTACATAAGGCCAGTGATATTCTAACATACAAAACATCCAATTATCAATCACATGTCTTGTAACACATCATATATGATAATCTATATGAAAACAAAAAATAATTAATTTTGAGGAATCCAATTGGATCCCTCCAACATGTTTTTCCTGCATCCATTGATGTTAGACAACATAAATTATACCCATCCTGCTTCAAGATAGGATATCGCGGTATAGAAGGTCATCCACTATATATATTGTGAGGCGCATAGGGTCATCCGCTAATGGTACTGTGGGAAATATCAATATCCAACAACTAAGCCTAAATATAACTAATATATATATATATATATATATATATATATATATATATGAGGAAGGTTCCGCTACACCTCTTATGTTGCACGTGAACTCTCCCCCTTAATCTCCACCACCCATTTCCCCACAGCGGAGTCCTCCTATATATATATATATATATATATATATATATATATATAATAGCCATGACCACCAAGCCTAAATATAACTAATATGTATATATATAATAGCCATAATTCAACAACAATTATTCAATGCATCCAAACAGTCAACAAACAATATATAAAAATTATTTAAAATAAAAATTCGTTTATGATAAAATTATAAATGAATTCAGAGAGTGAGTTTACTCACGTTGACTTTTGTTGCGATCCGCTCCAATTTTAAATTAAATCGAATAATGTTCGATTAAATTTAAAATCCTTACCAACTCCAACAATTTCCAAACAATTACCAATCCCGATTCCATTGCAAGCTTAAGCCATTACGAATCCAATTAATTTCGTTTTTTGCCGAAACTGTTACCGTAAGAAAGATATATATGCATTACAAATTTTGATATAATTATTTATAGTCATTACTTGTTAATTAAAATTTTAAATAAATAGGTTAATTTACCTTAAATCCAGGGTTTCATATCTTCTTCCTTACTCCAGTCGCCTTCGAACCCCAAATGGCGTGATGTCGAGCCTCACACTATACTTGAGTTCACCTGATGGAAGTGACGCTGACCCCAACCTCCTACAATAGATTGTGACTTCAACCCCAAACCCACACAGAAACATTGACATCGATTTTACTCGATTCGCCCAAACAATTACCGTAAGGTGCTATTGGCCAACCCAAACCCTTTGTTGATGTCAGAACAACTTCCGACAACACTATGATAGCATCGACTTTGCTTGCCACCCCTTTAATCACTCGTGTGCCTCAACCCTAGGCTTCCTTCGAACTGTCAAGCTCCATAAGCCACTACACTGATCGTAGTCCCCTTGCCATTCGATTCGATTTTGTTTAGGAATAATGTTTTTAAATATTTGAAGCTTTCGATTTTTGATTGAGGGAAGGAAGGGGAATTTCATTCGATTCTGAAAGGAAAAAGGATAGCGCGATTTTATTTGATTTATGAAGAGAGGAAATGGATCGGCCATTTTTGCTTGAAGGAATGATTTCGAAGAGAGAAAGAATGGGTGTATCATTTATATAAAGGAAAAGACTAGGTTGACTTTGAGTATGTGTATAGGTTGGCTTTAAGTACACGAAATTAAATTCGATTTGATTTTTAAAAAATTGATTTGATTCTGAGCTTATCCATAAATTTTATTATCATAACATCCCCATGAAACTTACGCATGAAGCTTCATTTTTAAATGCCCACATACTATCTCCAATCACAATGAAAATTGACACATCACTATGGCTTAACGTTCCAGACCAAATAAATTTGATTTCGTCGAAAAACGAGGTCATTTAAATTTTTTACTATTCTTAAGTTCCATATTTTTGACATAATATAATTTAAATAGAGTTTATATTAATTATATGAATCATTCCAATTCAGTGTTAACTTCGAATTCAATTATTTTTGTTTTCGTATTTTGATAATTCAATATACTCGAAATTAAATTGTAAATCGATTATTAAATCAATATAAAAATCCGTTTATATTATCAACTAAACATTTAAAAAAACATTAAATGTTTAAAATTAATTGATTAAAAATCTGGGTCGTTACAGTAGGTAGTAGACAAGATCGAGAATTGATTATGGGGAACTCCGATACAAATGTAAAAAAGGCGACGAACTATGTAACACCCCACCTCCGCTAGGGTCACTCACAAAGGGAATGCCCTAGTTTTGGAGGGGTATTATCTAGTGAACAAGCACATAGATACACAAGACAGAACATAGATAAAATAAAGTATATAAAGCAGCGGATATAAACTTTAAAACCAAATCTCATTACTGAAAAATAGAGTCAAAACCTCTTACATCAAAATGCCAAGTCATTATTTCATTACATCAAGTTCTAAAGAAGCAAGGTACTTAAAACAACATAAGTAAAATATTATTCCCCAAAAAGTGCATGAGTGCAGCCATAGCATAGCTCAAGACCAAACCGTACATGATCTGTCAGAAAGCAAGCAAAGTCCAAGCTAAGAGCTAGAGTTTCCTCCCTGAGAACCTGGGGGGAAACGAAAGACAAAGAGGCGAAAGAAAACGGGTCAGTCAAAAAGACTGGTAAGCCCTAGTGACTATCAGCATAGAAACTAGTAAAGCTAACAAGACATGAATAAACTGGAATTAAACATAGGAATGATGATAAGTCTGACATGATAACTAAGTTAACAAGATAACTCAAGTCTAACATTGTGTATTCAAGGTTCGCCATACCAACTATACTGGTATACTAATCCCGTGTCAACTATAAATCAAGGAATAATCCCTTGGCCCAATATCGTGAAGTGACCCAATTCGGGGTCCAACGGTATGATCTAATCGATCGGCTCCCTACCAGTCTAGCTCGTCGTGTGTCTGTGTCATACGGCCCTATCACGAATGTAGTCACCTGTGCTAGGTCCACCATAGGGTGTATCAAGCCCTAGGGTGCCAACCACCGACACGAATCAAGAATGCACATATAATCCTACTGATGCCCAATGCCTGCTTTTTCAACTCCGGACTAAGTGCATGACCTTAGTCCGCCTGAACCTACAATGGCGCACCACCTCAGCCGTCGTTCTGGTCGCTTACAATCAGCCCAGCAATCGTGCCCCACCCTGCCTAGTCCCAGGGTACCGTGATACATCTAGTGGGTTACTGTTGAAAAGGACCGCGCAACTAGGGTTTCGTTCAGCAGGTTAAGTTGTCATTTAAAATCGAGACTTAACCCCATCTACGTGTCATGTCAAATTGACTAAGTGTGTCGTTCTAGTTCAAGACTTAGTCCTACGAATCATGTGTCAGGTTGGTTAAGTGTGTTCAAGCGGTTCATGACTTAACCCTATCAAATCAACGTGTCAAACTGGTTAAGTATATTCAAGTGGTCCATGACTTAACCCTATCCAGTGGCATTAATTTACTTAATGCACCCCTAACCTCTCACATTAGACTTGGTTATGGTTACTAGATGTGCCGGGCGGGTCCGGGCAGTTTTACACCATAACCTAGTCTAACCTCGGGTTTCGAGTGCGATATGACCAACTACTCCACTACACTAAAACAGGTGATTCCCAACGAGTATAACCGTCGCAAACAATTTCAACAACGCTTATTAGTATTGCTATGGAGGGGTGGCAAATTAGTACCTGATATACACGTAAATGTGTATATTTTATCCGCATATTTATCTTATTTTATCTTTTAAATAATTAATATTGTGTATTTATAGCAGTGTTTTCAGATTGTTGATAAAAAGCTTGGTTTAGAGCATTTGATGGATAAAGCATGAAGAATTTGCTGAAAAAGAGTGAAGTTAAAATTACTTAAGCTTGAAGAGTTCAAAGCTTGAAGAACGGTTGCAAATAGAGTTTAGTTGGGTAGATTTGGCTCACTAAAGACTCATATTGTGTTCACATTGGCTCAATTGCAGACCATTTCACTCATGTAGCGTTCACATTAGCTCCTTTGCAAGGCTTCTCATTCATGAACTGCACGCGTTCACACTGGCTCACTTACAAGGCCTCTTACTCTACAACCCCGTTCACACTAGCTTATGTGTTATTTGGGCTAATTCTTTAGTCCTACATTGTGGAATTTGCCAAGTAGTCTTTGTCATGTCAGCTATAAATACCTTGTATCTCATTCATTGTAAAACACATTAGGTTTTATTCTGTAATTCTCTTCTTGGAATAAAATCATTCTCTCCCTTTCTTTTTACTTTTTGTTTATTTTATTTATGTTCATGTTATTTATTTTCTTTTTCTCTTCTTCTTTAGCTATGTCTAGCTAATCCCCTTTGATTAGGGGGTGATGACGCTGATAGTATGATTCAATATGAATCACATAGCCAAAAGATGAGGACTGTATACATGTAGATCTGGATCTGAATTAAGGGTTAGATCTGAACCTTCATACCCTGTGTCGTTTAAGAGCTGTGCTCCTTCACAGGGTATATTCGAGTTCAATCTAACACTTATCAGATTTAGATCTAATTTTAGGGTTTTAGAAATTAATTAGTGAATCTGTCCTGATAGTCTATGGTTGTAGAGCTGAGCTCCTGCATAGGCTATGCTTGTCGTTATTTACATATTTGTTTCTAAAAACCTATTATCGTTGATTCATGTTTGTGACAGAAACATGTATTAGATCTGGTTAATCTTTTGGCTATTGATGATTATGAATCTGATCTATGTCATTATCCCCTAATTGCTTTCACTTATTGTTAAAACTCTCTTTTGTTTAATTTTGCTATTTTCTTTGTTTTCAACCAATCAAAAGTTAGGGATAACTTGATTGGATTTATTAATAAAATAATTTGGTCCCAGAGTTCGACACCCCTACAACAATCCTTGTTGTTTAGGAAAGCCGAACGGATTTTACAGTTGTTTACAATTGTATAATTTGTTCGCAAACAGTACCAACGCTTATAAGCGTTGGTAGATTTTCTGTACCAATGCATATAAGCGTTGGTAAATTTTCAGTCGCAACGCTTATAAGCGTTGGTAGATTTTCTTTAGCAACGCTTATAAGCGTTGGTAGATTTTCTTTAGCAACGCTTGTAAGCGTTGTAAGATTTTTGTTTGCAACGCTTATACATGTTGCAATAAATTTGTTTGTAACGCCTATACATGTTACAAAATTTTAATTCACAACAAATATAAATTTTAATAATAACAGAAATATGTATTAACAACTCGCATATTCTAACATTAATATTCAATTAATAACCAACATGATGATAATATAGACGATATTTAATATGAATCAAAAACTAATATTAAACTCAATGCATACTAATAGATAACATTCATAACATAACGACATAGAATATCAGTTAACAATAAACAAACACAATACATAATTAAGATGTCAAATTCAATAATACATAATTAGTTTGCTAAATTCAATACATAAATAAGATTCTACAAATAACGAATACGAAACTCTTGCCATATAACGAAGCCTCCATCTGAAAATTCACATAACTTGTACATTCCATTTTGAGGACCATCATAAATTGGTGCATCCGGTTCAAGAACTTCAACAACCCAAATTACTTTCTCAATATTCGGTACCACTTTCCTAAAATAACAAACTGTTTGTGTTCCAAGATAACCTTTTGCTACCTCCTTCTCTAAATCATTTGACAATAGCATTACGTATTTCTTTTCCATTGTAGATGAATGAAGATCATTAAGTGACACATTTGGAGTAACGGTTACATTATTACTTATAGGAGAATCCCTTAAATTAGAAGCACCTTCTGTATGAGGAGTGGAAGGACTTGCAACAAGTTTTTCTTGCATATTAGGTATAAATTTCATAAAAGTTGAAGTAATTGAATTGATGGCGTTATTAACTTGAGTAGCTACTTGCCTTTCTGTCTCCAATTTCCAAACGGACAAATCCACGGCTTGTTTTTTATCAGCTACAGCTTTTACAGCTCGAGCCACCTTTACTTGTTTTATAGAAGAAGTAGAACTAATTGCTCGACAATAATTTTTCTTCGTGTTGGAACCAAAAACTTCTGCAATTGGATCATTATCAAGATCATCTACTGCGTCACTAGAACTACCATCCAATTTTCTCTTTTCTTCCGTTGCCTCTAGAAGTGCCTGCATTCATTGAATATCACATTAAATTGAAAATTTCAGTTTCTTGTTAAAAACAGAAAAACATCTCGCACGAAATACCGAATTCACAAAAGTCAAAACAGAAAAACATCTTGCAAATTAGGTAAGGCTCGGCTCAGCAGTTGCTGAGCCAAAAGGCTCAGCATTTGCTGAGTTTTGGCTCAGCAAATGCCGAGTTTTGGCTCAGCAAATGCTGAGCCAAAACTCAGCAAATGCTGAGCCTGTGGCTCAGCAGCATTTGCTAAGCCTCAGGCTCTGCATTCAGCAAATGCTGAGCCTCAGGCTCAGCATTTGCTGCTGAGCCTCGGGCTCAGCATTTGCTGAGCCGTGGGCTCAGCATTTGCTGAGCCAAAACTCAGCAAATGCTGAGCCTGTGGCTCAGCAGTTGCTGAGCCAAAGCTCAGCAAATGCCGAGCCACGGCTCAGCCTGTGGGTCAGCATTTGCTGAGCCGTGGGCTCAGCATTTGCTGAGCCAAAACTCAGCAAATGCTGAGCCTGTGGCTCAGCAAAGCTGAGCGGTAAGGCTCAGCAGTTGCTGAGCCAAAGCTCAGCAAATGCTGAGCCACGGCTCAGCCTGTGGGTCAGCTTTGCTGAGCCGTGGGCTTAGCATTTGCTGACCCAAAACTCAGCAAATGCTGAGCCTGTGGGTCAGCAAAGCTGAGCGGTAAGGCTCAGCAGTTGCTGAGCCAAAGCTCAGCAAATGCTGAGCCTCAGGCTCAGCATTTGCTGGGCAAAAGCTCAGCAAATGCTAATCCACGGCTCAGCCTGTGGGCTCAGCATTTGCTGAGCGAAAACTCAGCAAATGCTGAGCCTTACGGCTCAGCTTTGCTGCGCGGCAAGTCTCAGCAAAGCTGAGCGGTAAGGCTCAGCAAAGCTGTATATGTTTTCGGTATTTGTAGAAACCCAACTTTATGTACTCAACATTGTTCAGGCAAAACATCATGAGTTCAGGCAAATAATGATCAATTAAAATAATTTACTGAGCTTAACAACATACATGCAAACCTACATATGTTTCTGCGGCACATGGTAGTACTTCTCCCGATTTTCTTTTATGTCCAACCTTCCAAATCGTCGTTCGTGAAATATTTGCTTCTGGATTGGATAAGACCTACAAGAAATATCAAAGTTGACAACACATAATTAATATAACATTCTACAAACAACCATTTACAAATGATAATTTTATTACCATTTCATGGTGCACTCTATGGTAAGGTTTCCTTCCTAGAGTATGAGTAGTTTGGTTTTTCGCTTTGTTTTTTGCATTTTTTTTACATTGCTCCATCTTTTCATTCGTATACTCAATATCAAGAAACTTTTCCCACCACACTCTATCTATATCATCTGGACATCTGTCAATGGCAACACGTTTAGGAATCATAGTGTCATCAACTTTATGAAGACTTTTTCTTAATGTTGACTTCATTGATCTATAGTACGATGGGAAATGTTTCTCTAATAACGGTCGAGCTATGCTAGGGTCTACATCCATGTCAAATTCTTCCTATCACGAGAAAAGAAACAAAATAAACGAAATCATGAAACAATCAAATATATCATAATTTAAACTTGATGATGAAATTGATATGAGTGAAAATACCAAAAGCCCTTCCCATAGTTTATCCTTGTAGAAGCTATCTACGGCCCTCTATTCTTTGTAGCCAACGGGTATATGACAACGAATTAACTCACCACTACGTGTACTCCATTTAGCTGAATCTTCCCCTACTGCACCCTCAACCCCAACCGTTATAAAGTACTTTTTACCTTTGGGTGGTTGAGGTTCAATAGTCTGTGTTGTACTTAAATTTGCATTTGCGCTATTGTTTGTCATTTTAATGAAAAATCTACATTAAAAAACAAACAAAATGTAAAGTTAACATAACACGTAAAAGATACTTACAAGACATGAATTAACATAACAAACTGGCAATAGTTTCAAAAGACATCAATAAAAGAAAATCATACATTTCAAAACACAACATAATTGTACAATTGCATGATCAAAACAAGCAAAATACATGCAAAATATTTTCAATCAACATGTTGATTTCGATTGAATACATTTCAATAATGGTTCTAAATTTGGTTGTTCTTTCAAAATAGATTGATATGTTGTTGGTACTTCATAATCATCTATGTTATCCATTATGCGTTTAGGAGAGCGTCGAACAATTGACCAGTCGGAATTGATATGTGTATTTATGATGTAAAATACTTGACTTGCTTCGGACGCAAGAATAGCAGGCTCATCATATTCTCCATCGGTATTCTTGAGCTTCTTTAAGTTTACCATTAACAAATTTGTATCCGGGCAAAATTTACAACCATTTGTCTTATCTGCAGCATTCACCCAATCACAATAGAATACCACATGTTGAAAATCATAGTAATCAACTTCCATGATCTCCCTAATAACACCATACCAAGTAGTATCGTCATCCGTAGGATTTAAATCTTTTGAACTTGCAACAAATGTAGTGATCGCATCCATACAAACACCACTATCTTGCATTGAAATGCTATCGTCTTAATGTTGAGGAGAGAATGTATAGTCGTTCACTCTATACTTAAGAAAAGTTCTGACTTCCCACTTTGGACCATTGACATACAACCATAACATTGTGTTCATGCATTTTTCGTCCACTAACTATTAAGAATTAACAAAATTAATAGAATAACATTAGTTAAAAAGAAATATATTGCTCTCAAGTAAATTTAGCACACCTTATTGTATAGCCAATCAACAAATTCAGATTGGACTACTACTTCTGCTTTTGTGATAGTTTTCCTTTTACCACGAAGACCGTCTTCTAAAGATAAGCGGTATGCACTACAAATTCAATATTGTGATAAATATATATATATATATATATATATATATACATATTCTTGACTAAATGTGATACATATTGAAAAAGGTGAAAATGTATGACCTGTAGTATTCATCTCGTTCCGGTATATCAATTCTAAATAGTAACCATCGTCGAATCTATGATCGTTGCACTCTAGATAATTTTAACGGTTTACCTTCAACGATGGAACGCTCATATATATCATCACTATTCTCATCTAAAAAGGATGCTTGTTTAGAGCTATGATTTCCATCACGTGGATTTGGCATATATTCCATTGCGTGTCGAACTGATTCTGAAACAAGGTATGCTTCAGAAATTGATCCTTCTATATACCTTTTGTTACTAGGTATGTTTTTGCAATCTTTCATAGCCCTAGCACACAAAAATTAATATGCATACTTACAGTTAGTTATTTCATAACCCTTAGGTAAAATAATTTGTATGCAAAAACAATATTTACCTTTCAAATGGATACATCCATATATAATTCGATGGTCCACAGAGTAGAGCTTGATCTGCTAAATGTACCATCAAATGGATGCTTATATCAAAAAAATCCGTTGAAACATAGTGTGCCAAGGAAACACAATCGTCTCACCACTAAGCAATCCAAGGAAACACAATCGTCTCACCACTAAGCACAACCGCCAAATTTATTTTAGCATATTTTAAATTAATTTTTTCATCCAAAATATGCATGTACAGTAACCTTTATTATCGCTCACAACTTTCTTGTAATACCAACAAATAATATACTATGGGAATCTCTCTTAAATTCTTATTTTTTATTAATGGAGTAAATACGACTTAATTTTTCAAAAGAATTTTCAGATCAATTTCTTTGGTATTAAGTAGATCGAAAAACTAATATATTGATAAGCATATCCCAATATTGTATTAACGCTAGGATGGAAGGCGGGAGATCCAAGGATCAGCCCATAGCTAAGTAACTTTAGTTTTTAAACCATGATTTGAACTATGCATTAAATACGTGCCAAAATAATAGAATTTAGTTAGATGATTTATTGATGACATGATTTTTTGAGGATTTATCTAATTTTCAGATTTATCTAAGTCATGGAAGGCTCAGAATTTACTTAAATTGCTCTATTTAAAGAATTAAATACGTGCCAAAATAATTATCTGACAGTTTAACGGTGCCTGATAGTAGTATAGCAATTATTAGAATCAAGATTTTAGTTGAGTCCATTGTGAATGAAGTGTGTACTTGAACATAGATATATTAGAAGAAGTCACTTTTTCTCTTTTCATTATTTCAGTATTTCAGTATTTTAGAATATAGCAATCAACATATTATGTTGAAATACTCCAACAGGTTATTATATGTGATCAGGTATACCTAAGTTTTTCCTTGGTTACAGAAATAAGGTTATCACTTCAACATAGATATATTAATATAAATCTCTTTGCAAACGTTGATATCTATATGCCTCTTTATACAGATAGGCACATGCATGTATAGCTGTGCATGTATCTTCTTTACAATACATCTGACCAATGCTTTTGAACTTATTCTCAGGTCCTCAAACCATTACCTTATGATTTTTCCGTAGTCCTCTTTCTTTTCGTATTTTTACCCATTTTCTGCAATTAAAAAATAACATCAGTTTGGCCTAGGGTATCGCATGAACTATTACTAAGCATCTAGTATACACGTACACTACTGCAGCTAAGTTATAAATAAAAAAGATTCAAGGTTGAAAAATAAAAAATAGCCACTACTTGCAGTTCAAACTGTTTTATTGTACTGATGTTGGTAAGTGTATTACAAATCAAATGTTAAAAAAACTGATACACACTGAACAAAGTGCATGCATAATAGAAGATAGCTGATGTATAAACATAATGTAATACTTAACAAATTCATGATACATTACAGTAACATACAACATAACCATCAATAAGGAAGGAAGTAGTGCATTAAATAAAAACTGAAAAAATAAGATATGGTGCAACTAAAATTTAATCTGGAAATAATTTGGAAAGAAGAAATAATAAAAGTCAGGTAAAATGAGATATTGTGCATTAATGACTTGTCCTATTAAGTGATCCTTAGGTATTTACAGTAAGCTGGTAATTTATTAATGTAAATGCTAAAATTCCTGTAAGTTTTGACAAATGTATGGTTTCCTAAATATGATAATAGGAATTTATTATCGTAGTTGATATTTCCATATACAATATAAACAGTAAATGCATTACCATAAGTGTTAACACATAAATATGAGCAAGTGTTTAAAATTGAACATGGAAAATAATCTCAATGTTAGAAAATGTCCGCTATAGTGCATAAATTCAACCAAAGGTAGTGACGTGTTAAAAGTTGATATGGATTATCGTAGATACGGAAAGACTATAGCGCCTTGTTCCCAGATTATCCACCTCGGATGGACTATTTTACATATTTATTCCATTTTATATTATATGATCCAGTCAATGGAAAATCAAGGAAGACTGTAATTGTGCAGTTTTAGGAAGCTTCATAAAAATTGTAGTAAATTTTGAATTTCCTATTTTATATATATTCAATGCAATTGTCACAGTTTACAGTAATTTAGGATTTTATTTAATTTCAAAAGAAAACAGTCATATTTACCAAATGAAAACATCAATGAACATGGAATCAAACGGCTAACATTGGCTTCTAAAATTTTCTCTTTTAATACCACTACCATGCTTTGTATTGAGAATAATGCCTATATCATTGCAAAATAATTTATTCAATTACTCAATAAGTTCAACAACATAGAAAAGAGAGAAAAGATTGCAAGCAACAGTTTGTCAAGGGGCTATTTATAAACTTATATGCCAGCAACATGTTAGTATAGGTCTTGTTGAACAAGAAACTTCCCTCAAAGGGCTATTTAGCATTCTTAGTAATTTCTCAAAGGGCTAGTTAGAAATTACAGTCTTCACGACTATTTTTAGCCAATATGGAAACAAAAGTTCAATATATCATTTGCTAACAAACGAAAAACATTACTTACTTGGCCTATCACAATAGTATCTTCCCTACTTTTAATATTTGGTCCCCATCTCTAACCTCATATTAAATATGTCTCTATCTCAATATAAAATTTCAGGCCTGACATATAAATCCTCCTCAATACTGGAAAGTTAGCAATCTTATTAGTACCCACTAAAGAGTAACTAATCTGCCAAAGCAACAACATGACAACAGCAGTAAATTGTTTTGCTGATTAACCAGTAGAGCACTAGCTGCGAGTCGATACATATCAAAGCTATTAGATTTTAGGCTTGGGAGCAAAATTATACTTGGTCTCTTACTTAGAAATGCAGTAAATAATCAATGTATGATGACAAAATTTGGATCATATATCCTTCAGCTCTTTTTCTTTAAAATTAACACTTCAATTAAAATAGTATACACTTCAGGTTTTCACATAGTTGCGTAATAGAAGGAAACTAGCTTACATATTAAAACTGCCAGTAGCTCCCCCCCCCCTCTCTCTCTCTGTTTACATATATCAGCTCCGCTATGACTAATCTCACAATGTGAATGTTATAAGCTAAATATTCAGATAACATTATCAGTGAATAAATGATTTCAACATTTTACGGTTGAGTCAACCTTCCCTATTTTATAGTTATCTAGCTAAATGCAGTTACATGAAAATCTTATAAAGAGAACAAAAAGTAAGAACATGTGCAACATACTAAAAACTAAACGAATGAGAACACCATAATGGAAACACCACCCAGTCATTTTAAGCATATTCTCCATGGCATTTTATATTTGGTTAGATAAATCTACACTCAACATGTTGTATATAAAGAAAAGGACAAAATAATGCACACAAAACAAAATAACTATAAAAGAGGCATGACATCACATACTGAATGTAAACCTGGTTCAAAAATATTGAATTAACGGGGCCAAGTTTAATTATACACTCACCATTATAAATAGGCTAGGCGAAATAAACATGTGTCCATATATGTATCATGTAGTTGTGCCCACTAATTTATAACATGACCATGAAACGTAATGAAAACAGGATTACATTCTACAATCAATAAAGGAACTGTTAAAATTTAATCGCTGCCATCTCAACTCCACTTGAAATCACATAAATACAGTTTCAAATTAATTTTGAAAAAAAAAATGAGAGGAAGAGAGCAAAGGATGAGGGCAAGTTCTAGATATAAAAACATACTCACTTGGCCCAGACCAAAAAAATAATTGATGAATGGATATGTTTGAGTACGTCGTGCCTACCAATAATAAGAAAAATTAATTACAGATGTCAAAAACCCAACGTGAAGGGATTTGGGATAAGAAAACTGAATATCATTATGAAAACGAAAAACCATAACAAAGAATGAATCTAGGACATAAAACAATATCTTTTAAAGCGTTCAACATCCAATATAGTAACTTTGAAATGTGAAAGATGCTTTAAATATCAAATTCCAGTTTTCAATATGAAGAGTGCAACTTAACAAACATGGCTAAATAACAGGATAAAAATTGCAAATGTCACAGCTCCATGGACAAAAATCAAGCCCACTTCCATATTATAAACAATCAGGCTCTGTCATATCACCATACAAACTGTGTAACAGAGTATATTGTAACTAAATCCTGAGGGGAAAAAGAAATAAAGATATCTAGAACCATATATCGTCCATTTTAATTTACAAGAGATTTTCCCGAAACCATTTTTAATGGAAGGAAGGTGTTGGATTATTACTTGGTCATTGCATTACTCTTTATTAGGTTTAATGACTTCATTTAGTTAGTTAAGACACGAGAATTAATTATCCAAATCTTCCAAATAGAAAAAAAAGTCTAGATAAAATGTAACAAAGTAATCAATGTTAGAAATAGCTGAATTATCGCATAAAGCTTCATATACTGGAAATGTGGTTAAGCCATAAAGGATAATCAATAGAATTATTTTTGAAGATTCAAAAGAAAGATTGTTAAGTTTAATAATAAAATGGAAGTCAAGTTTATCTGAAGCATAACCATGTTTGATTTAATTTTGCAGCAGATTAGTAAGACCTCTGATCAATTGCATTTGCAACTAGGCAATAAAATTATTGATTTAATCAATGAAACCTAAATTGAGATATTTGGTACATCTGCATAATTAAAACTTCCTAACAACATATATACATGGTGAGTTACTAAAACTAATTCAGAGTTGCTACAAATAATTAAGATGTTCAAACTATTTAGTGAACCTTATAAATTCGCTTAAGATATTTAGTACAGCTGTTCAGTTTTACCATTATAGCATTTTATTTTATTTTTGCATATGCATACCAAGTTACTGTGAATAATTAAGTTGTTTAAACTTTAAATCAAAAGTGGTTCAAATAGTTCAGCATACCATACTTATTTAGTCCAATTATATTTGTTTCTTGTAAAAAAAAACCAAGAGAGCTTACTGTATTTTGACCATTGTAATTGAAGTTGTCTCATTAACGTGCTCAACTAACACCATGCATGCACAAATATATATGCTATAATTCATAATGATTAAACATAGGAAATTCATTCTTATTTTGAACACATCATCCATAACGTATGTGGATTGGTCCCCTGAGATTCTAGATGTGCTGCAGGCCGTTAATTATATCTGTATGTTTCTTAACTTTCGCTCCACTTCTCAAATTTTCAGCTAAGGCTAATGAGGTGCAAAACAATTTTGATTATACTGAAGTGTTCAGTGAAGATGGATATACTATTAGAAATCTTGGGAGCACTACCTATTCTGGCTTCTTGCAATATATATTGTCTAAACTACAAGTACTATCATGAAGTACTTGAATTGTGGATTGTACGCTAATGAAGATGCTTTTAACGTGCAATTGTATTAGCTTCCTTTGCATGCAATTATATTGGTTAATTACATATCAAAGGCTGCATTGCAACAACTTTCCATAGAGTCTCTTACTGCATTTCACTTTAATTGTGATTTATACATATTGTAACTTTAATTTTGTAGTACATGAGCAAGACCTCTTGTCAATTTCATATACTAAATTTTTATTATAATTATAAATCAATACATGACAATATACTTCTTTTGATAGTTATAAGAATTGGAAAAACACTTCCAAATTGCTGAACACTTATAAACAAAGATAAAGATAGTGGACTGGGATAATCAACAGGTTTGTTCCTACTCACGAGATAAAGAAGCACAAAATCATATAGAACCACATCACGTTTATCTATAAGCTTACCATACAATATGCATAATCTATCTCAAAAAATCATGTCATCAATAAATCATCTAACTAAATTCGATCCCAAAATAGCCCTAGTAGGCTCAGATTTATCTAATGCATTTAAATAGAGCAATTTAATTATTTAACTAAATTCTATTATTTTGGCACGTATTTAATTATTTAACCAAAATAGCCCTAGTAGGCTCAGAATTTATCTAATTTTCAGATTTATCTAAGTCATGGAAGGTGTTACTTCAACATCATTTGTAGGCCAATTTAATTTAAAAAGTCAGAGCAACATTATCTTTAAGCGCTTAAGTTACGTGGCTTCTAAATCAATATAGCATAGGACCATTTCCCTTGACCTTGTATGAATTTTGATAAGCATTGATTTCTTCCAAATATAAGTGTATAGCCATTAATCACCCACCTAACTTTGCTGATTTAATAATATTTTGTTATACGCAGCCATTTAACAACCACAACTCATGTTTAAAAATGGAAAAGGATGAATCAACCACAACTCATGTTTAAATATTTTGATAAGCTTGAAGCTGCTGTGGCAACAGCAGCTTGAAGCTGCTATTGCCACAGCAGCTACAAGCTGCTGTGCCATGACAAATCCTGACGTAACCCTCGGATTGACCTAACAAAGCTTATCTTTTACCAAACCTAACAAAGCTAGAAGCTACATTACAGTATCATGACAAATCCTGACAATCAAAGGGACAAAAAAGATACCAAACCTAACAAAACATAAATCAATTGACCTAACTACAACGATAATAAAATTATTTACCTCAAATCTGAAGATAATAGCAAAGACGGAGTTGAAAGCGAATTGAACCCTAAAGCGTGAGTTGTAACCTGAAACGCGAGTTGTACCCTGAGTTGAAATCAAACAAAATCCCTAAAACTGAATGAAATTTATACCTGCGAGTTGAAAGCGAGTGAAGCCACCCCTAAAATCCGATCAGAGAGGAACCTTCATCTTCGTCATGCTCACATTTTTTTTTCCTCTGAGATTCTCGTGGGAGGGAAATAATGTTTTACGCGGCCAAAAGGGGGAAAGCGTTGGAACGATGGAACGTAGAAGAGGAATTAGGGTTATGCTGGTTTGTTTACATTTTTACCCCCAGAATCCACCCTTAACAACCCAAATAAGTGTTGCTAATAATAAAGTTATTAATATGTATTTTTGGCAACACTTTTTTAATATAGCAACACGTAATATTGTTACCACCTTACAACCCAAATAAGTGTTGCCAATTGAAAAATAAAAGGGTTGCCAATTGGCTATTATGGTGTAGTGCTCACATTGGGTCCTATTGTTTGCAGTTACTGGATTCGCCGGGCGGTTCCGGGCAGATTTATACTGCAAACTCAACCCAACCTCGAGTTGGCCACGTTCAAGTTATCTAAGTGTCATGTCCCAAATTCATATTTTCAAGTATAATTTCATGTCAAGTTCATGTTCCTATCCAAGCTCAAGTTATAACGATATTCATGTTTCAAGTTCATACTAAATTCAGGTTTTCCTAAACTACCCAAATCGCATCCCCAACGCTCATGAATTCGGATCAAGGCAATAGATGTAACTAGGGAATAACATAACAAGGATGGGTATAAAGTGGCAAAGGTGATTTCAAGGCAAGCATGGTGTAACTTGAGATATGACCATAACATCACTGGCATATGAAATAGGGTGATAAACATAGCAATAAATGACATAAGATGATAATCCTAAACTTGTGACTAGCAATGGTTTCAACATCACAACATCACATGCATGTTAAGATAATGATAGGGTTTAGGTTATGACATGAACAGGCCCCTAAATCAAGTTCTTATCAGTATTCCACAAATCAAGGTTCAATATGAACGGTACTAGGTTCAAGGTGAATAGATCTAGGGTGAACAAGAGTAGATCTAAAATAATAGATCAAAAAGGAATAGTCATAGATCAAAGATATACAAGAGTAGGTCTCAAGTAGTTATCATGTTTATGTTTAACTTCAATTTACACATGTCCATATTAAGTTTAGAGTTTAGATCTAAGAGTAACTCGGGCTTACAGATCGTGGTTTTTGAGAACTAAGAACAAAAATTGTTGTAGGATCGTTGTTGAAGTTTCAAGCTTGAATTGAGTTGCCTAGGTTGATGTTGATTAGCTTCTAGTTTTGATTCCAGTAGATTAGCGACGCCATTTTTATTTTTATTTAGAACAGAGGCAGAGTGGAAGAAGAATAGAATTGTGTGTAGAGAAGGCTAGGTTTAGGGCTGTTTAAATAGGTTTAGGCAGACGAATCTAAGCAGAAAACGAGACCAGGTACATCAGAATGCACCCAGGCCCAAAAGTGGGTTTTGCACCCAGGTCGACACCCAGGTCGACTGCGCAGTCGACCTGGTCCTGGGGGCGTCGACTGCCCAGTCGACTCCCCAGTCAACCTGGGGTGTTGGGCGGGAAATTTCCCGCCCAGTCTGTCTGGGTTTTGAAATTCGAATTTGAACTCGAATTCGAACTGTTTTGAACTCTGAAAATTTCTGAAACTTTGGGGAGCCATAACTTGGTCATACGGACTCCGATTTTCGAAAACCCGGACTCGATTTCATGCAGAATTACGAGATGAACGCAATGGCGCAACCCGTTTCCCATGGTTCTTATTTTAAAATTTAATTCTGCCTAGATTTATGGTTATAACACGTTATCAAAATACGGGTTGTTACATTCTCCCCTCCTTAAAGGATTTCGTCCCCGAAATCTCTAAGTTAGGAAGAACGTACCCTACCATCCATCATCCATCTACTCAAAACATCATCCACAAGCAAACATTGTCCTTAAGAGATTTCTAATGCTGTATGAACATATGCAGAAAGTGTGTGTATATGTTCCTTATCTAATGCAAATGATCAGGCCTGATTGATCTTTCTAATGCAAAATATGTTTAGTGTCATGAATCCAACATGTATGCAAATAATCCTAGTCACGTAAGCACTATATGTGTGCACAAATGTTCATCCATATGCAACATTCATATGATAACACATTCAATTTCATCCATAAATAAGTATAAACACTCATGCATATGCAATATGAAAATGTGTCTGAGCCGATCTAGTGCCTAATGTGTGTTATGCAACCACGAGCAATCACTTGCAACCACTTGCAACCATTCGCAAACATCAAGCATAACATGTTTCAAATACATGTTTACATTCATAGGATTCTACCTAAGGTTCTCAAGACAGGACCGAAAGGATATACAAGATAAAACAGAGTATCTAGGGAAAAGAAGTTAAAGATGTACCCCTAGAAGGTCCTTCTTGCGGGGCTTGCCCTTGCTTCTTAGGGCAGTTCTTGCTGATGTGTCCAGTTTCACCGCATTGAAAACATGCTCCTATCTTCATCTTCTTCTTCCTACAGTCCTGGACTATATGCCCGTCAATACCACAGAAGTTGCATTTTCTTTTCTCACGTGACTTGTCATTCTTGTTGTTGTTGTTCTTTCCTCCTTTCTCGGAGTCTACCTTCTTGTCTTGAGACTCATTCGCCTTGACCTTCTTCTTGCCATTCTCGTCTTCTTTATGAAGTAGGGCCATATTCACCAAGCTTTCAAAGGTCGCCCCCATGGGTACATGAGTCATGGCCATAGTGTGGAGTGGCTCGCTCAATCCTCGAGCAAAGCGTAGAGCCTTCTTCTCAGCCGTGTTGACTAAGTCCAAACCAAACTGAGCAAGCTGATTAAACTTATTCACGTATTCCCTAACTGACATGTCCCCTTGCTTGAGTGCTAGGAACCTCTCCATCTGAAGACTCGCTCCTGCGGATGATAAAAACTTAAGCCCAAACCTCTCTCTAATGTCTGCCCAAGTCTCAATTGGCCTGGTAGCGTTGGTGACTTCCCACCAAAATGCAGCTTCCTCTTTCAACAACCATGTTGCCAACTGAACTTTCCTATGATCCTCCATATCAAAAATAACAAACAAGTCTTCAGTCTCTTTTAGCCAGTTTCGCGCCTCAATGAAGGTTTCAGTTCCAACGAAGTTCTTGCCGCCCATTCCTATGAAGTCCTTGCATATTTTGGTGAAGGCGGTACCCGGAGGAGGAGGAGGAGGAACCGTGGCCACCGGGGGAGGAGGAGGAGGGATATCTGTCGGGCCCGCGCCGTTGGCCCTAGCTTCCAAGTTTCTTCGGAACCAGCCAGGTATGGGTACTCCCTCAGGAAGGTTAAGATCAGACATGCTGAAAAGTGAAAAGGAAAAAGATTCAAATGAGGAAACAAAGGAAAGTGCTAATGGCTTTTGGGGAATAGCCTTTTCTTAAAAAATAAAACTTTTCTTGAAAAATGCTTCTTTATAAATGGTTTTGAAAATAGTTTCAGAAGGTTTTTAAAACTTTTGCCCAGTTTGGTAACCTTCTGCTCTGATACCAAATGTAACACCCCACCTCCGCTAGGGTCACTCACAAAGGGAATGCCCTAGTTTTGGAGGGGTATTATCTAGTAAACAGGCACAAAGATACACAAGGTATAACATAAATAAAATAAAGTATATAAAGCAGCGGATATAAACTTTAAAACCAAATCTCATTACTGAAAAATAGAGTCAAAACCTCTTACATCAAAATGCCAAGTCATTATTTCATAACATCAAGTTCTAAAGAAGCAAGGTACTTAAAACAACATAAGTAAAATATTATTCCCCAAAAAGTGCATGAGTGCAGCCATAGCATAGCTCAAGACCAAACCGTACATGAGCTGTCAGAAAGCAAGCAAAGTCCAAGCTAAGAGCTAGAGTTTCCTCCCTGAGAACCTGGAGGGAAACGAAAGACAAAGAGGCGAAAGAAAACGGGTCAGTCAAAAAGACTGGTAAGCCCTAGTGACTATCAGCATAGAAACTAGTAAAGTTAACAAGACATGAATAAACTGGAATTAAACATAGGAATGATGATAAGTCTGACATGATAACTAAATTAACAAGATAACTCAAGTCTAACATTGTGTATTCAAGGTTCGCCATACCAACTATACTGGTATACTAATCCCGTGTCAACTATAAATCAAGGAATAATCTCTTGGCCCAATATCGTGAAGTGACCTAATTCGGGGTCCAACGGTATGATCTAATCGATCGGCTCCCTACCAGTCTAGCTCGTCATGTGTCTGTGTCATACGACCCTATCACGAATGTAGTCACCTGTGCTAGGTCCACCATAGGGTGTATCAAGCCCTAGGGTGCCAACCACCGACACAAATCAAGAATGCACAGATAATCCTACTGATGCCCAATGCCTGCTTTTTCAACTCCGGACTAAGTGCACGACCCTAGTCCGCCTGAACCTACAATGGCGCACCAACTCAGCCGTCGTTTTGGTCTCTTACAATCAGCCCATCAATCGTGCCCCACCCTGCCTAGTCCCAGGATACCGTGATACATCTAGTGGGTTACTGCTGAAAAGGACCGCGCAACTAGGGTTTCGTTCAGCAGGTTAAGTTGTCATTTAAAATCGAGACTTAACCCCATCTACGTGTCATGTCAAATTGACTAAGTGTGTCGTTCTAGTTCAGGACTTAGTCCTACGAATCATGTGTCAGGTTGGTTAAGTGTGTTCAAGCGGTTCATGACTTAACCCTATCAAATCAACGTGTCGAATTGGTTAAGTATATTCAAGTGGTCCATGACTTAACCCTATCCAGTGGCATTAATTTACTTAATGCACCCCTAACCTCTCACATTAGACTTGGTTATGGTTACTGGATGTGCCGGGCGGGTCCGGGCAGTTTTACACCATAACCTAGTCTAACCTCGGGTTTCGAGTGCGATATGACCAACTACTCACATTTGATCCTATTGTTTGCAGTTACTGGATTCGCCGGGCGGTTCTGGGCAGATTTATACTGCAAACTCAACCCAACCTCGAGTTGGCCACGTTCAAGTTATCTAAGTGTTATGTCCCAAATTCATATTTTCAAGTATAATTTCATGTCAAGTTCATGTTCCTATCCAAGCTCAAGTTATAACGATATTCATGTTTCAAGTTCATACTAAATTCAGGTTTTCCTAAACTACACAAATCGCATCCCCAACGCTCGTGAATTCGAATCAAGGCAATAGATGTAACTAGGGAATAACATAACAAGGATGGATATAAAGTGGCAAAGGTGATTTCAAGGCAAGCATGGTGTAACTTGAGATATGACCATAACATCACTGGCATATGAAATAGGGTGATAAACAGAGCAATAAATGACATAAGATGATAATCCTAAACTTGTGACTAGCAATGGTTTCAACATCACAACATCACAGGCATGTTAAGATAATGATAGGGTTTAGGTTATCACATGAACAGGCCCCTAAATCAAGTTCTTATCAGTATTCCACAAATCAAGGTTCAATATGAATGGTACTAGGTTCAAGGTGAATAGATCTAGGGTGAACAAGAGTAGATCTAAAATAATAGATCAAAAAGGAATAATCATAGATCAAAGATATACAAGAGTAGGTCTCAAGTAGTTATCATGTTTATGTTCAACTTCAATTTACACATGTCCATATTAAGTTTAGAGTTTAGATATAAGAGTAACTGGGGCTTACAGTTCGTGGTTTTTGAGAACTAAGAACAAAAATTGTCGTAGGATCGTTGTTGAAGTTTCAAGCTTGAATTGAGTTGCTTAGGTTGATGTTGATTAGCTTCTAGTTTTGATTCCAGTAGAGTAGCGATGCCATTTTTATTTTTATTTTTATTTAGAACAGAGGCAGAGTAGAAGCAGAATAGAATTGTGTGTAGAGAAGGCTAGGTTTGGGGCTGTTTAAATAGGTTTAGGCAGACGAATCTAGGCAGAAAACGAGACCAGGTACATCAGAATGCACCCAGGCCCAAAAGTGGGTTTTGCACCCAGGTTGACACCCAGGTCGACTGCGCAGTCGACCTGGCCCTGGGGTGTCGACTGCCCAGTCGACCTGGGGTGCTGGGCGGGAAATTTCCTGCCCAATCTGTCTGGGTTTTGAAATTCGAATTTGAACTCGAATTCGAACTGTTTTGAACTCTGAAAATTTCTGAAACTTTGGGGAGCCATAACTTGGTCATACGGACTCCGATTTTCGAAAACCCGGACTCGATTTCATGCAGAATTACGAGATGAACGCAATGGCGCAACCCATTTCCCATGGTTCTTATTTTAAAATTTAATTCTGCCTAGATTTATGGTTATAACACGTTATCAAAATACGGGTTGTTACAAACTATGGTAGGTGAATCTAAGTTCGGACTAGCTGGGCGAGATAAGGAAAAGCACAAAAATAATGACGACCATGGCAACTGAATAATCGAAATAGAAAATGTAATGAGGAAAATAAGGTTACACAAAGGTGGGATAAAGATGTGATTAACAATAAACAAGAGTTATGGAGAAAGCAGCAAGGCACAGAGGACGAAAAATCAACATTTATCATTGTTCTGTCAAGAATTCTATATAAATCAATTATTATCAACATGATATTCTTAAAGGATCAGAGTGGATTATTCCCCTATTTCCATGCCTAGCTCACCTCACTTCTCAGTCCGAGTAAAAAAGAAGGTGCTTGCGAAGCTAGTAAGAAATATTCCAAGTCTCATTAACTAAAAAAATTCTTGCATACGATGACATTGTGCTCTTGAAACTTCTTTATAGTGTGACTTTTTTTCTGTAGAGATTGAAAGTTCATGATGAATTATATTACCACTAATGTTAAATGCAACCACTCAAGTTGAAGCCAAAAAACTAACTGATTTACTAATTATAAAATGAGTAATAACCCTACGAACAACGACATTCAGAAGAATTGATTTTTCCAAACCAGCTACACCACATGTAATCATTTGAATTGACTTCCCTTGTAATATATTTTAATATATTGTACCATGTGCAATTCGTTGATCGTTTGATAACTTGTCTAAAGGAATGTCACTACAATTGTTTACAGTCTCATTTGTATATTCAATAGTCGAACATAAGTTGGTATGTATAAAATTGCGTTTAATTTTTATATTAGGATATCGTTGAAGTGATTCATTCCAATTATGTGAAGTATCAAAATCTTGTAAACCCATTTCTAACACTCCTCCTTCAATAAATAGAGGTCCTATTGATGCTACCATAATCTATTCCTCTTATTGATTTTGTTCGTTATCATCTGTAATATCATCATCAACTCAAACTCGTCTTCAATAACATTGGGGAACACATTCGGTTGAATTAAACCCAAATCAACATAACTTTGAAACCATTTATCAAGGTTTCCTTTTGCGTCATTTATATTTGGATACTGATGATGCAATAGCACCAAGCAGTAAAAGTAATACTTTAGTAATGTTTAAATATTCGAATTATAAAACAATACCAATTGCGTGGCATTAAATTGAATTTATACGATGTTTCGGGAAAAAATGATAAAAAGTAGAAAAGTTGAATTAACAAAGAATATAGATGCTGTAAGGACCCCACCTCTATACCCATATTATGCAAGAGAATTACGGAGTAATACTGCCAGACAATGCGAAGAACGAGGTTGTATGAGTACACACGTATAAATTCTCTTAAAACACCGGTACATATTAAATTTTCAAGAATATCTTATATGCACGTCCACAATATCAGTACAAAATAATAACACTGTGCCTCCAAAATACACTAATACAGAATATGCAGAAATACCGAGATCATAGAGTCAATCGTAGCGATATAATATATATTATTTAACATTTTATACACATTTAAATCATTTAAATTTTTATACATACATTACTTATCATACATAAAAAATATTAATCAATCCATTCAATAAAAGATAACTAATAATATGCTAAGTAATTATGCTCCTATAAGTCCACTAAAATACAAGTTGGTATTAATGTCCCTGAATTGTAATGTCTCGAACTGACCCAAGTATAATAAGTGGGTCATACTATATCTATATTCGATAAAAACAACTTAGGGAATTTGGAGTATATGAAATAATATAAGAAATTTCCTTTCAATCAAATCCCAAAACATCAATACTCGAAAAATCTATCAAAATAAAAATCCAGAAATCAATATAATTTGATGAATCAAATAAATCCAACAATTCTAAATTTAATTTGAAAATCATCTCTAAATGTAATTTCATGACGTATAAATAGACCAATAATCAAAAAGCCCAAATACCATTCCATCTCTATAATTATGTAATATCCACCATATCAAATAAACAATTATCAATGGACTAAAACCACATAAAAGAGCATTAAATGTCAGTGAAGGATATATAAAGCAACAGATTCACAAATATCATATAATAGTACTTGGTTATATGTTAAAATATCACAATACAACATATGAAATAATGATAATGTATGACGATGGGGCCAAAGAAGGAAACGGAGTTGGATCATACTCAGGGTCTTTTGTACTGACTATACATTGAACGCGAACTAGAAAGGGAGACTGATGAACACATCTTCTCCAAGAGACCCACACTCAGTATCCTACGGTCATCGATTATTACTACCTCTCATTCACTAGTATTATAATAATGATCCACCACTAATATATCGACCCGTAACACCTTCGGTCATGGTACTAACATCAGCCTCTGTGGTAATTGATTTTAGCCTAAATGATACTAGTGACACTACCCATATCAATAACAATAACGAAATATTACTGTGTCACAATTCTAGGGCACGACCCCACGTTCAGGCGGCTAGGGTGAATACTGGCCATTCTAGTTCACTCCCGCAGTATATTGAAAGTTGGTCAGTGATAGTCCGGTACTACTAACTAAACTCATACTTACATATATAATAGAATAGAGAGTGCACCGCAACACACAAGACTATGCAAATACTGACCTATCAAAAAATATTTATACCAACATATTATATATAGCATATAGCGGACACATGGCTAAATATAATCATAGACCAGTAAATGACTACTATGCATATATATATATATATATATATGTTTGTGTGTGTGTGCGTGTGGGTATGTATATATGTATATACCCACCGCAGCGAATACCACACCATCAATCCCTGTATTAAGTGTTGTACACGAGTAAAAGATTACCAGATAAATAACTCATCGGTGTCACGTACCATCGCGTTTGCTAGTCTGTTTGTTTAGTGCTAGCACACTACACTCACCCTTCAATACCCTATATAACAAGTCTAACAAATAACCAAGGAAGTGTTACCAAAAGACCCATACCAGATGGTATCACTAAACTGTTTATTCAGATTTCGCGTTATATAGAATATAAATATTATAAAATTATATAAAAGATGTCATTACTATATCATAATAAAATCGTTAATAAAATTAAAACAACAATGAATCATTTGCAATACTGAATTTAATATAGTAAACTGGAAAAACATGAAAGATAAATATCTCGGTAAATAGGAAAATCGGGAAAGATAGAAATCTTATATAATATTGTGATACAATTTAAAAATGAAATAATAATGATTTTGATGACGATGAAGATGATAATTTATCCATTATTCTCGTAAAATATAACAAACATTTAAAATATAAATGTTCACAAGTATAAGTTTATGAAAATTAATTTGTTAATAAAGTTTCTTACTAAAACCAATCACAAGAAGAATATTTCATAATCCAAATATATACATACTTCTTAGATTATCTATTCAAAACTACTTATAATTTATTTCAATACAAATTAGTAAAAGTAAGTAAAATTATTACGAAAATTACTTTCCAATTCAATAATTAAACTTGGTGAAATTCATATAATCAATGTGATTGTCCTTATTTATATACTTAGTATAAATAAAGATTAAAAAATTGATAATTACTTAGTAATTATTTTTATTTTAATTCGTTCTATTTATTACTCAAACTATAAATAATAATTTATAGTAAACGCATACTATGAGATATTAGAAACATTCACATAACTTCCATGTATATTTCAAAATAATAAATCTAACAACCCTCCAAAATTAAAAATATATGCTATTAAAATAAAAGAAATAATTCAAAACAAGTTTACACTTCAAAACCAAATCAGATAGTTCTCTTTATATTTCTAACATCCAACGAACACTAAATCATTCACAAAATCACAACAATCTAACTAATACCTTAAGCAATCATTTCAATTGAATAATCTAACAAATCCATTCACTAGTATTCTATTAATCAAATTCACAACCAATTAAATTTCCCAAACTAACACTCTAACAAAGCAATTCATTAAATATATGGAAAATGTGTTAGGAAATGCGGATTAAGGATTTTAAGGCAAAACTAACACTAGAGGGGGGTAGATGTGAATAGTGTTTTAAAGAGATTATGGAAAAATTAAACAATCTTGAAATACTATATGAATCATACAATGATTATCGCACCATAAATGATCACAAACACATAAACAATCACAAACACAGATATAAGTAAATATAAAATGCAGAAAAGGAAAGAACATACCGGGTTTTATACTGGTTCAGATTACTCCTACGTCTAGTCCCACGCAATGATGGATTGCGCAAAGTTTTATTAATACTAGTATCAATCTTTACAACACCCTAGATTTCACAACTACAAGGTTAACACTGATTCCACCACTCTTGACTTCACGGCTACAAGGTTCACACCACTCCCTTTCCTTGATTTACGGGCTACAAGGAACACGCCCTTTCCCAAAAAATTCCCAAATGATTACAACAGCCTTATAACTCTTTAATAGCACTTCAAATAGAGAGTAGTTGATAGAGATTGAGAAGAGTTGAGTAGAAATCGGTAGAGTATAAGTGCAGAAATCAAGAAATTTATGTATAATAATGGTGGTATAAGATAGGATGAAGATGGAGAAGAAGAAGTGATAAAAAAATTCAAAATTAACTCATATTTTTAGAGGCTGAAAGGTTGCAACGTTTCTGGAGCGTTTCGAATATGAAAAACACCTCCTTTGAAAATTGAAAATATGATAGTTATATATCGACATGCACAAATATGTATGTCGACATATGAATGTTGTTTTTGAATTTAAAATCATTTTTCAAGTGTTAAAACAAAAATATATTTTCTGGAAATTCTTGAATCAAAACCAATGTTTTAAAATGAGTTTTCTAAAGTGTAAAAACAAATAAAAATAATATAGATATATTTATAAAATTATATGATATAAGACTATAAAACATATATCATAATTATATATATTATAAAACTTTATAATCTATAAACATATAATATATATGTATAATCATAAGTAGAAACTTATAATAATTTGAAATCATTTAGAGAAGGAGTTTGAAAATTATTTTGAAATCAGTTTTAAAAGGAATTTGAAAACAGAATTTGAAAGTGCTAACCCGAGTTTTACATTTATACTAGACTCTACTACTTGATAATCTTGAGCCCTTGAAATCTTAATTATCTTTGATACTCATGAGTCTTGAATTCCTTAATACTTGAATATCTAATACTATACAGTCTTCAATATTTATATCCTGCTCATATATCCTAAATATACATATACATATACATACATACATACATACATACATACATAGATATATATATATATATATATATTCTAGACAAGAATGTTAGTATATATTTTATAATCAATAATGTAAATAATTGAAATAAGGTTGTTGTCATCAAAATTCCATTCTCCAACAATCTCCCCCTTTTTTATGTTGACAACCTTGGTTTATAAAATATTAATACCTAATATTACATGTTGATCTGATTCCTTGAATGCTCCCATTTTCACCGTGAATCTCTTCTGACTCCCCCTTAAACCATGCCTATTTCTTATTTTATATTTTATCCCCCCTTTTTCATTATAAAAACTAATTTGACTATAATATCTTATATTGAACTGGATTAAATTATACTCCCCCTAAATTTGTGTATTTATATACTAAACTAAACTATATCTAAATAACTTCCCCTTACTTTAATACTAAAGACACAAAAGCATTTCCAAGTAATCCAATAATATATGTTCAAACAATTTTTTCAAATACTTACAATCAATCAATTCAAGTAACCTATCAATATATATAAGTTTATCAAGTTCAAACCAATTTAACCAAATTCAAACAATTTCAAACAAAGCATACCATTTAATTCAAACAAATTCAAACGTCACTTGGAACTTCCACCCATCCATCTCCTCCAAAGATTGGATTCTTTTGGATGACTTTCCAATCTTCATCTTCTTTGGTGAGTAGTGCTTTAGCGAGGTTGTTGTCTTCATCTTTGTAAAGAGAAGAGATTAACCAATGAATGACATCAAAGTGCTTCTCTTGATGTTCAACTATCTTTAAGACTCAATTCGAGATGACGTTGACTACAAATGATTAGAGATAGGATATTCTTGAATGAATTGTGTGTTTCTTCAAGATTTTCGCTTAAATTGTGAATAGGATTGGCCATTATTTGATTATATAGGTAAGGAATGGTTTGAGAAGAAGAAGAGAGTTTAAAATAAATTTTTCTGGAAGAGAAAGGTATTTTGGGGTTTGGAATTCGTTTAAAATAAAGAGATACTTGTTGGTTATTCAAAATTCAAATTTTGAACAAATTTGAATCACTACAAGAAAAGTAGGGGTTAGTTGCACTACATGGCTGCGTTTGTCACTGAACTGTAGCCATTAACGTTTCCACCCTCGTTGTTTGTACGAGTAAACGCAACTAGGAGGGACTTGGCAACTAGCGCCTTTATTTTTCCAAGTTCCCACGCAATTTTCATTTCCACGGTATCTGCTTTTCACTTCCCTCCTCTCGCTTCTTCCTCGTAATCCTAATTCTCTTCTTCGTAACCCTAGTTCTCACATGAGCCAAATCCACCTCTACCTCCGTCTCATCTCACTCTTTAATCTCATCTCAGCTTCCACCTTGTCATTGTTTTCGCCTCGTCTCAGCTGTCGTCCTATCTATGCTTCCTCCACTATCGGCACTACTGCCCTCATCTTCCCTTTGTGCCCATCTTCATGCCGCTCTCTACATCCATTGTTTTTTTATCAACGCTCTAAATCCGAATACTCAACTATAATACAAGACCGTCTTCATGCCACCCTCTACTATCGGCACTACGCTTCCTCAATCATTGTTTACTAGATAGTGGGCGAATCATTGAGTAAAAAAGAAGTTTCAAGCAATTGTAAGTTTCTCTTTTTCATTGTCTTTATATTATTTTTTCTTCATTTTGTTTGGATTTTTCTGTAGCGGGTTTGGTTAAATGATTACAATAACTGATAGGTTAGAAGTAAATAAGAAAAATGAAGCATAAATTGATGACTATTTTTTTTCTGTCTACTTTTAGTCAATTACGAGCTCTGCACAGAATTATTATTATTTTCGAGAGAATCTGAAGATGATGATTTGGAGAGAATCGCGAAGGATACTCATGTTTATGTTGGTGCTGATTTAGCATCACTTTGCACTGATTTTACAGTGCATTAAGAGAAGATGGATGTTATTGATTTGGAAGATGATACTATCGATGCACAAATCCTCAACTCAATGGCTGTCACTGATGAGCACTTTAAGACTGCTCTTGGAACAAGCAATCCATCTGCACTCCGTGAAACTGTGTTTGAAGTGCCAAATATTAGTTGGGAAGATATCCCTGGTCTTGAGAATGTCAAGAGGGAACTCCAAGAGACTGTTCAATATCCAGTGGAGCATCCTGAGAAGTTTGAGAAATTTGGGATGTCTCCTTCAAAAGGTGTATTGTTCTATGGTCCTCCTGGTTATAGAAAGACCTTGTTGGCCAAAGCAATTGCCAATGAACGTCAAGCAAATTTTATTAGCATTAAGGGACCTGTATTGCTTACTATGTGGTTTAGTGAGAGTGAAGCAAATGTCCGTGAGATCTTTGATAAGGCTTGTGGGTATGAACCATGTGTTCTTTTCTTCGATGAACTTGACCCCATTGCAACTTAGAGAGGAAGCAGTGTTGGAGATGCAGGAGGTGCTGGAGATAGAATTCTGAACAAGCTTCTTACAGAAATGGATGGAATGTCTGCATATAAAATAGTCTTCATCATTGGTGCCACAAACAGGCCTGATATCATTGACCCAACATTGCTAATCCCTGATCAACTTTCCCAGTTAATTTACATCCCTTTAACCGATGAGGCATCACATCTGCAAATATTCAAGGCCTGCCTCATAAAATCTCCGATTGCAAAGGAGGTTGACTTGGTGGCTCAAGCCAAATACACTCGAGGCTTCAGTGGTGCTGATCTCACTGAAATTTGCCAGTGCACTTTCAAGTATGCAATCAGAGAAAACATCGAGAAGGACATAGAAAGGGAGAAAAGAAGAGAGGCAAATCCAGAAGCAATGGAGGAAGATGAATACGTAGTAGCAGAAATAAAAGCTGCTCATTTCGAAGAATCTATGAAATACACACGTAGAAGCGTGAGTGACGCAGACATCCGCAAATACCAAGCATTTGCTCAGACGTTACAACAGTCAAGAGGGTTTGGAACTGAATTCCGCTTCTCTAAAAGATCAGAACCTACTGCTGCCACTGCTGCTTCAGACCCATTCTGCGCTTCTACTTCCGCCGCCGCCGCTGATGATGATGATTTATACAGTCAAGGTTATAATTTGTATGTTTGAAACTAGTTCCTTTTTTTTATGGATTTACATATATCACATCTTTGTTGGACAGAGAGATAAGTACTTAATTATTGTCATTCCATAATGTTAAATACTAGTTAATTTTAGTTTCTTTTGCAAAAAAAATATAATAGTAATAATAATAATTATGAGCTCTGCATATGTGCCTGTGTGTCACATACATATGTATGCATTTTCCTATTGATCATACTGATGCTAGGTAGTAATAACTTCACTTTATTTTTTTGTTTAAGTATTTATCATGGGTTACTGTAATTGAACTTGACCAATTGTGATGCACTTTGGATTTTGCGTCATTGACTGGAGAGCTTGGTTTTGCTCTTGTATTGATTGAATGAATTTTTTGCGTTGAATCTGAAATCAGTGTGTTGGGATGAACCATGGTTCCAGCTTCGTCTGCCTATTGAGGTTGACAGGTTTAGGTTAAATACTGGTCTATGTTTGGATAAATATTGTAACTTTTAATCCTACCCTTAAAAGGTAGCATGTGGTGATATTAAGTCTCGTTATTCTGTATAGTTTCTTGATATATCTAGATGCAAGTTAAAAACTATACGACTGTCTATGAGTGAATTTCATTTTCATAGATCATACACACATGTTTTTGTGTGTGTTTATATGTGTGTGTATACACACACACGTCGTAGCACGAGCACACACACATTTAGTGTGCATGCTGTTATACGCTTACAGCGCGTAGCTTGTGCTTAATTCAAAATCATTTGAAACTAATATCCTTTTTCCATTTTATAGAGATTTTTTAACATGAAAAATTTATTTTATTTCCTAAAAGCAACATGTATTAATTTTGAATCTCATTTAACATTTTTGTTTTGATGTTGATGTTGATAGGTCTTGGCTGATAAGTTGATGAACTTATTTGAGAGCATGGTTGATCCACTTTGATGTTTTGATACATATGCAGGTATATGACAATTTTTTTCTACCTATAATCACTGTTATCATGACCGGACCCAACAACGGTCCAATTGTGAGAAGCCGTCGGCCGTTGACGTTGCCGGTGCAGAGTGGAATCAGACCGCCCTCATGCGCAAGCCGTCAGCTGAACCTCAAGACCATCAATGAACCGTGCCCTACTACAACCGAGCCGCAAACCTGATTCCCTCGATTTTCCTCAAATTGAAAAGCCCTAATACCTAGGTCGTTAGTGCTGCAATCCCATCAACCCTCTTCCCCTCACCGCCTCCATTCCTAGGCGCTATTTTGTCCTTTCATGCGGCCACCGGTCGAAGTGTTTGCAGGTAATGTACTGTTATTTTTAGTATTTCCAGCAATAAGCCCTTTTGGATAATTTATTTGAGGAAATTAACGAACATCAGGCTTATGATTTATTTTGGGTAGAGAACCTAAGGCAGCAGGCACGAAGACAATTGGAAAAAGGAACATGTTGAATGTACTGTCATTATATACTATATTGATCCCATACTTTGTGACATTTTTGTTTACACATTCATCTTTTCTTTTCTTAAATTTTATGAAAAAATAACATTGCGGTTTTGACGGTTCAACCGATCGGACCCTCAAAACCTTATACCTTAGATCATCACGGTTCGGTTGACGGTTCGGTTATGATAACATTGTCTATAATACATGTACATGTAATTATTTTTTATATAAATAATAGGCATATTTTACGTCGTGCTTATTATCCATGTTATAATTAACTCAATCAAGGATGCAATTGGCCTTCCATGACCAAATTTCTTGTATTGGTGCTTTCCTTATGAAACCGTGGAAAGAAAAAACAAAAGAGTAACTTATATCTAATAATCGCTGATACCTGAACAATCAACGTATGCAATTTCTTTAGGTTTCTGATATATCAACTGCATTTGTTGCTACCCAATATTTTTGGGCTTTTATTTAGGTTCAAGTTGCTTAGTATATCATTTTACTTTAGTTAAAAATTGTCATCACCTCGTTTTTTGTTTCGTTTTCGGATGAGTGGGTATGTGTTAGTTATATGTGCTTCTGTGACTAGTGTTTGTGTGTCAGGAAATGTAAGAAAGCATGAACAAATATATCAGTATGCAAATGTTATTGTGTATGTGACTGAATTTTTGGTGAGTGTATGTGTGTTTTAGTATGTATTGAAAGTTCAAACAGTGTTTGTGAGTGTAACTCCTTGCTTGCTTGCAAGTGTCCTTTTATATATATACAAACACACGCACAAGAGCTAGTCCCGGTAATCTAATTTTTTATCCGTTTCAATCATGCATGGCTGAGTTGCTATGAATTTGGCATATCAAATCTTGTTTTCTTTGGACCTCTCTTTGTTTCGGACGTGTTAAGGCATTATATTACGTGAATTCATGCATGTATTTTCATGTAAGACATTTCCTTTTTTACTTTTTTACTATATATATATATATATATATATATATATATATATATATATATATATATATATATATATATAAGGCAGGTTCAATGGCACCCCAAATAGTGAGCACTCCTTTAGCCTACCACTTTTGCACCACTCATTTCCCACTAACTCCCTTCTCTCTCCTTCCACTAACTCTCTCACTTTCCACTCATTTTTTTGAAATCAGGGGGCTTTTAGGGTATATATATATATATATATATATATATATATATATATATATATATATATATATATATATATATATATGAGGCAGGTTCAATGGCACCCCAAATAGTGAGCACCCCTTTAGCCTACCACTCATTTCCTCCTTCTCTTCTTCCACTAACTCTCTCATCTTCCACTCACATTAAAATAATATAAATGAGAGGTGGAAAATAGGGAGGCTAATAGGGGGTGCAGAACAAGGGGTGCCATTGAACGCTCACCTATATATATATATATATATATATATATATATATATATGTGTGTGTGTGTGTGTGTGTGTGTATATATATATATGTATATATATATATGAAGAGCGTTCAAGAGCACACCAAATAGTGCAGCACTCCTTTAGCCTCCCTGATTTCCACCACACATTCTCATTTCTTTCTCCTCCTACTAATTCTCTCTCCTTCCACTAAATTATTTAACTATAAATACTTGGCTATAAATGAGGGACAAAAGGGAGGCTAAAAAAATGGGGTGCCATATAACCCTCCTCTCTCTCTCTCGCTATATATATATATATATATATATATATATATATATATATATATATATATATATATATATATGATAGGATCAGGGAGCCCCCCTGAATTTCAGCCTCCCATTTGCACCCCAATTTCAGCCACCCATTTATATTAAAAAAAGTGAATGGAAAATGAGTGGGAGGTGAGAGAATGAGTGGAAGGAGAGAGGGAGGAAATGTGTGGTGGAAAAGTGGTAGGCTAAAGGGGTGCCCACTATTTGGGGTGCCATTGAACCTGCCCCTATATATATATATGTATGTATGTATGTATGTATGTATGTGTATGTATATGTATATATATGTATATTACATAGCAAGAGTTTGCTTTTTCATTTCTAACTTGCGTGCTATTGCTTATATAAATATTTTATATAAGTTGATTTATTTATTTTGTAGCTTGCTAATGTTGGTTTACTCTGTACATATTTCACAGAATTTGTTTTAACTATTACAAAGATCCAAACCTTATAAGATACAAATATTCTCTTAAAAAATGGTTAATGTTCTCTTAAGTACATATTCTCTTAAAGAAGTTATTCTCAAATTCGATCACTTAATATGTAAATATCATAACCCGAGTTAAAATACTACAAGTCCACTGCATGTAGATATTGATATTCATCGTTTACATTGTAGATTTTTGGGGACGTATCAAATTAAACATTAATTATATGAAATTGTATCAGTTTCACGGTATGCTTTGCATAACCTAAGTCCATTTTTACCTCAACTTATGGAGTAAAACGAATTATATCAAGCCCGAGATGCCTTCCTTATGTTGCTCAGGTTTTGCAATATTATTACCGAATATAGTTAATGCACTGGAAATATTCACAATTTAGCTTTGAAAATGAGAAGAAACTTGTTAATTATAATATTTCCATTTAGTTAAAGTGATCATTAGTCAGCATAGGTTTTGATATGTAGATGTATATGTGTTTTATTTGTTGATTCTAAGTTCGTTTATAAGGTTTTACAATAAACTTTCTCCAGTTTATGCATCTGATTTGAGTAAGTCAACAGAACATCTAAGCAACACATCCATAATAAGTTGCACCTGTGATGAAGTTTATATTTTGAAATAAAATGATATCGCACGATAACAGTTCTTTGATTGGCGGTATTTAGTTTGGCATATGTCACATCTTACAGTGGTTGTTCCATGTAAATGCTGATTGACTGCCTGAATGTTGGTTCTGCTAAGACAATAATATTTTGTAGTGCCGCCTTTGCCTTTTATTATGTTTATTCAATTATGCCTAGATTTTTAGTTGCCAAACGTATCATATTTGGCCTCTAGTATCATGTGTGCTTTTGGGCATTTTGGATGCTAATTTTCTTCGTCAAATTGTGTAATGTTTGAAATATTTATGTCATTACTCTGTTCAAGTTGATGTGTTTATATTGTTTTTGGTTTTGTTAACTATTTCATTCTGTTGAATATGTTTGACTTGATCGAATAGGTCGTTAGCTAACTGCTATTTGGTAGCAATAATTGGGGTATCAGACTTCCAAGCTACTCCATTTGGGTAGCAAGTACAAATAACTTGATATCAGGGATGCTGTGGGATTATGCAGTATTGCAATGTTAGTTTTATTTTTGTCTATGCTTAATGTTTTCAACTAATAAAAGAACCCTTATGATAAAAACCCTTTACGAAAGTATTTAAATGTAATTTTGAGTTTTCACTTTTGATTAATTTATGTGAATGGTAAGAAGTAAGTGAGCGAATATATAAGCTGCAATTCTTGGTAAATTTTTAATATGAAAATGGTAGTAAGCAGTTTTTTCATTCATATGACTTGATTAGCTTATTTGTCCATGCTTAACGTTTCCAACCGTTGAGTGTCATAGTTCAGGCCTCCGATATATCAGCACATAACTAATATTAATAACCATACTTGGAGTTGCTCCTCAAATTTTGAGCTGGGGTCACTTCCTTAACATTGTTCAAATTTATTTTCTTATTAGTGCAAAATTGGCTACATAATCCCCATTTTCCTTAGCGAACTTTCCTGCTACATGCTCTTGATCAAAATTGTTATTTGAATTTCAGTAATCTATAGGTGGATCTCATTCAAGTCTTTTACGGTTTCTGGAGCATCATCAGCAGAGTTTCTGGATTATTTAATATCTTAGCTTCAAAAATTCCTATGGTTATATGGTACACTTATAGTTATACAGTTTTGCAATGTACTGACACAAGGAAGTCATGGTTGTAAGATTAATTTCTTTTCTATGTTCGTTTCCATTCGAAATATCATCAATGTGATATCTTTTATTTTATTTTATTGAGGTATTTTGATTTCTTGTCAGTAGTTGCAACATTTTGGTCTATGCTTCCTACATATTTTTAAAGCTATCATCATTTTTAGTACTAATGTAAAGACCCGCAACCTCCCCGTAAGGGAAAGCGTCGGATAGTTCGAGAACAAACCACAACAGAACGCATACGGAAGAACATTTCATTGTATATTACAACAATGCATCAGATTACAAGAACATACAGAGTAACAATGAATATTACACAGAAATATCAGAGATTTAAATTACATTTAAATACATAGCAGCGGAAAATAATGCAATACACAACTAGAATGAGATATACGGATACAAAGCTTTCCGGATATCGTTCCAGCTGTAAACCAGGATCCTGTGAATATAAATCTGCAAAACCAAAACTACTAGCTGCCCGTGTCAAAATAGGGGCACCCAGAGTTTAGGTTAAAACAATAAACTCCAGGTCAGTCATGTGACTGGTGTGAGAACTAAAACAGTTATTAATCTTTATTTTAAATCATTAGGTAAAACAAGGGACCACGCCGTATAACACGGAACGGGTTTCCTCCCAAGAATACCAGTGCATAAAACAAACAGCGCAATGCTAAATAAAGAAAAATGAAGCTGTTATAAGACCCAGGTCCCATCACACAATGCAACGCAAGCCGGAGGATAGGGTTTTTACCTTATAACAGCCAAAGCATGCTTGATACGTTTAAAACAAATCATTTGATACTATTATAAGTGCATAGTGTATAAAACAACTTCAAATCATAAGTATCAATCATAGGCGGCATGAATGCCCCATACCACTATGTCGCCATATATAGGTTATACAATCAAAATCGCAAAGTCACGTATTTGGAAATTGGATTTCCGTCTATGAACCGAGGCAAAAGATAGTCCTCAACCGATTCGAGACAATCTAGCCCATGTCTCAGGCAAGCGCGCAGGCAAGCCTTGGATCGTCAGGGCCGGTCCACACGGAGTGGATTATTATGCCTGAACAATACGTCTCCCCACCCTATGGGGTGTAAGTCTGGTCCGTCAGCCGACCAGAATGCATTCGGCCGAAACCGATATAACCGAGGCGCCTCGCAACAGCAACAACCACATAAGTCAAACTCGTCAGGGCGTGTAAAACCACTGACGCCACTTCTAGCTAGAAAGAAACGCAAGTCCTCCCTGAGGTCCGTCTCCCGTTTTTGGTTCATACCTGGTGTGAAACACGCGAGGTAAACGTTACACAAAGCTACGCCACAAAGGCCGTGCTTTGATCATCACCACAAGACTTTGCTTTTCAACAGAAGCCTTGATCATTTGCATCTTAGCATGCCACACAGGCAAACCATCCTATGCAACCGATATCAGTCACACAGAATGAAATCCGATGTCAGACACACAGTCCCTTTTACAAGTCCGTTCTGGGTCTGAACGAAACCGGAGGCACCTAGTACCCCGCATATCCATCGATCTCCAAGTACGTCTGGACGATCACTAACTGTTTCCATCTTCTTGGGTGTACAGCCCAATCAAGATCATCAGTTATCACCCAAACGACGTGAAGACTTCCGGTCTTCGACCATCGTCTTCATCTTCGACTTATCGTCGTATCAGTTATTCAGAATGGGATAAACCCGGTCTTTCCGAATAACTCGCGTATATTTTAAATAAGTGTTACACAAACACAACATACGCCTCATTCCAATTCATTAGTCACTAACCGTAAATTAATCAAGAGAATAATTCCCCAAATATTAACCCCGAAGGCCGAAACCAACATCAGATCAATATCCAGAAAACCCTTCTGCTTGGCTAACCGACAGTTAGTTTCTAAATTTCACGTTCAAATCTAATTAAAGATTTAACTATCGCCTGGAGCAAAACTGGTGATACTCCATTCTCGATCTTTTCAATCTAATTAAAGATTCATTAAAACTCCACTTAGTTTTAATCATTATCTGGGTTAAAGAATCAGTGTCATTTAAAAACACGATTCACGATAAACCCAAAATCACATTCCATTAATTATCGGGTTAAAGAACAAGTGTTATTTAAAACACTATTCACGATAAACCCAAAAATCAATACCAATTCAATTCCAATTAAATATCATTTAATTGGTACACTTCATTAAATCTAAATAAAAAGATTTAATCTTTTCTCAACTGGGTTCAAGAACAGTGTTAGTGAAGACACCATTCACGACAAACCCAAATCACATTCGATATATTATCGGGTTAAAGAACAAGTGTTATTTAAAACACTGTTCACGATAAACCCAAAAATCAATATCAATTCAATTCCAATTAAATCTCATTTAATTGGTACACTTCATTAAATCTAAATAAAAAGATTTAATCTTTTCTCAACTGGGTTCAAGAACAGTGTTAGTGAAGACACCATTCACGACAAACCCAAATCACATTCGATTAATTATCGGGTTAAAGAACAAGTGTTATTTAAAACACTGTTCACGATAAACCCAAAAATCAATATCAATTCAATTCCAATTAAATATCATTTAATTGGTACACTTCATTAAATCTAAATAAAAAGATTTAATCTTTTCTCAACTGGGTTCAAGAACAGTGTTAGTGAAGACACCATTCACGACAAACCCAAATCACATTCGATTAATTATCGGGTTAAAGAACAAGTGTTATTTAAAACACTGTTCACGATAAACCCAAAAATCAATACCAATTCAATTCCAATTAAATATCATTTAATTGGTACACTTCATTAAATCTAAATAAAAAGATTTAATCTTTTCTCAACTGGGTTCAAGAACAGTGTTAGTGAAGACACCATTCACGACAAACCCAAATCACATTCGATATTCAATACAAGGCTCTGAATAGAAACTATATCGGCCTATATTCAATATCAAATTCTACGATTAACAAATGTCGTATTGGAAATAACGATATACATATATATCTTTCAAATTTCCATAACAACACCTGTAATATCACGAATTCCAACATCGAAATATTCCGAAGACAATTTCGATTCAAATCCACTCCAATGCAATCATTGGAAATTTTGGTTATTTTCAAAACCATTTCAAATTCAATTTATTTATTTAAAAATAAATAGAATTATAATTCTAGTTCAAAACTAGTTCATTTCGATAAAAATCTATTTTTATCTTTTCAAATATGGAGTTTTTCATCCCAAACTTTCACAAATCATTTCTTATGATTTTACAAAAATTATTACTATTTTTAATAATTTTATCAAGGCCCGTACGGTCGATTTCCATTAACGGCCATCGAACTGCACTTACAGCGACCTTTTTCGAATTTGATTTGGACGTATCTCCAAATCCAACCGTTAGATTTCAAATTTCTAACATTCATTAGAAAGCTCTTTTCGATACGAACCCAACGGTTCCGGTTTTAGGAGAATCCGACGGTCGGATCTCCCGTAATGTCCGTTTGAAACAAATGGTCGAAATTCGCGAACTGCCGCAGCGCGGCGCGTTCTATTCAGGCCATTATATTATATATATAATATATATTTCGTCGATTACTATTTAAAACGAATTATATAAATGGTTTTAAATTCGTTTCAAAAGCAATTTCAACTTCCTTTTCAATTCAAATCAAAATTGAATTCTTCTTTATAAATTCGTTTCAAAATTCATTTCTATTCAATTCAAATTTCAATTCAATTTGAATTCATTTCAATTCGCTTTCAATTCAATTCGAATTCGTTTTCAATTCAATTCATTTCGAAATCGTTTTCAATTCAATTCATTTCGAAATCGTTTTCAATTCAATTCATTTCGAAATCGTTTTCAATTCAATTCATTTCGAAATCGTTTTCAATTCAATTCATTTCGAAATCGTTTTCAATTCAATTCATTTCGAAATCGTTTTCAATTCAATTCATTTCGAAATCGTTTTCAATTCAATTCATTTCGAAATCGTTTTCAATTCAATTCATTTCGAAATCGTTTTCAATTCAATTCATTTCGAAATCGTTTTCAATTCAATTCATTTCAAAATATTCGATTTCGAAATCACGTTTCAATATTCATTTTAAAATGAATAAAATCGATATAAATATCGTTCACGTCAAAATGGCGTCAATCTAATCCTCACGGCTTCACATATTTCTATTTTCAAATATTCTATTTCAAATATTTCTATTTCAAATATTTCTATTTCAAATATTTCTATTTCAAATATTTCTTTTTTTCTCGAAACTGGAATGAGGCCCAATCAATTACCATATAATGTTAATTATATGGATTTTCTACAACACATGTATATATCAACAACGATGAATAATCAACCATCAACCAAAGTGCACTACACTGTATAAGCATCAAATATAGACATTTAACGCTTATAGCAGCTTGTCAATCAATCGATCGACATATTTAATAAATCAGGATGAGTGAACTTCAAATTTCATCCTAACACCCGTGTGGGGTTTCAAACAATCAAACACATATTTTATTTGTGCAGTTAGGCGATGTGTAAAATTTATCGACCCAATCAACGTCATTCAAATAGGTGTACATAAACAAACCGTCTGGTTTGTAAATGAATATTTATTTATTCACATTCACGTTAAAAATTATATTTTTAACGATAACACATTTTATTTTAACATATGAATTTATATTCAGTTCATTCGTTAAATAAAATGCTATTTTTATTTTTCTAACTTATTTTAGAAAATTTCGGCGGCATAACGGCACGATACTAGAAACGGGACAAGGCCTAGCCTTATCCCCGGTCTAGTGAAGGCCCACGCCATTCACTCATCAATCAAATCAATTTCATTTTGCAAACCACAAAATTTGGAGTAAGGGTCTAACCTAGCCTTACTCCTACGCCTTATAACGGCGCACGTCTAATCCTAACCAATTTATCGATTCGATTTTTCACACCACAAACCACATTCAAACCAATATCGCAATCAATCACCAAACAGTCAAACAAACAAGTCCATGGTCTGTGGACGGTTGTGTCGGGTGCTACTAAGCACCGTCTGCATCCTAGTATATATATAACTAGAAAAATAAATTGAAAGGTGAGAAATTCTCACATATAGCTATCCTAGCTCCACGGCACTTCATTTGCAGAAGTCTTCGTCGTTTTCGCATCTTCGTCAGCTTCGTCGCCCGTAGCCACTATATATAAAAAATCGAATTTTTATTTCAAAGTTCAATATATAAAAATCGAGTTTTTATTTCAAAGTTCAATATATAAAAATCGAGTTTTTATTTCAAAGTTCAATATATAAAAATCGAATTTTTATTTCAAAGTGCAATATATAAAAATCGAATTTTTATTTCAAAGTTCAATATATAAAAATCGAATTTTTATTTCCAATTTTAAAAATAGGATCTTTATTTTTCTAAAGTTCTAATCTCTTTCTATAAAAAAAATTAAACCTTTAAAATAAAATCAGTTTTTATTTATTTCTTTTCAAATCAGTTTTTAAAGCTTTAACAAATCAGTTTTTAATCATTTTATAAAAACAGTTTTTTTTTTTTTTTTTTTTAAAATCAAAATAGTATTAACCTAAAAAAATAGCATTACAGAGTTAAAAATAAAAATAAAATAAATAAAATAAAATACTATACTTACAGTGGTTAGCCGAACAGGGGGGGGAGTTTTTGCGGGTTCGGGTCGGGATCGGGTGTCGCAGGCGAAGGGAAGGGGAGGAGGAGCTAAACGAGGCGTCGCTCGAGCAGGGGGGTGCTCAGGTCGGCCATCGACTTCAGGGGGGGGGCGCTGCGTACGGTGGTGTGGTTCTCGCTGGAAGAGGAGGGTCGCGAGGAAGAAGAGGGGGTGGAAGCGGCGGGCGGTGGCTTCGACGGCGACTGGGCTTCGTCGCGATGGATTTAGGGATTCCCCCCTTTTTTTTTTTTTTTTTTTTTTTATTTCTGTATGAATGAATCGGGGGGGGGGGGCCAGAAAGGAGGTAAAGGAGGGAAAGTATATTTTTTTTTTTTTTTTTTTATTATTTAATTATTAAATTTCGCAAAAAGGTTGACTTTTATATATGACCTCGAAACGAGGCCCACCGCCTGTCGTCCATAGCGTTTCACCCCCATTCCGAACGCAATGGGATATGTATCGCAAGCTGATTTGATCGTTACAGTCAGTTTCCTTTTGAATTTTCATTTAAATCATTATATTGAATTTTAAACGCACATTTCAAATTACCGGGGTCGCATACGAACTTTAAAAATTCCAGAAAAATATTTTCTAGCTTCGCATTGGCGATACGGTCCTAACAAAACTAGTTTCGTCGAATTCTGAGACCGTTTGAAAAATGGCCAATTTCCAGTCGATTAAAATCAACTGAAACCGGTCAAACGCGTTTTCCTTTGCCACGCTCACATATTGATTCGAAAAATTATGAAATTTGAAACCTAGCAATAACTTTACATCCCGGACCCAACAAAACTGGTTTCGTCGAAATCCGAGGTCGTTTGCAAAATTGCTATTTTTAAGGGCCTTATATATATAAAAATATATATAAATTCCACAGCGACTATTTCTAATTTTAAACTGGACATATCTTATCATTTCTAAGATGAAATCTCAGTTTGTTAACTTCGTTACAAAGATATAGTTATACAGATTCAAATATTTCTTGTTTCGTTCAATTCTGACTTATATTGAATTCTGTATATTCATTTGAAATTAGAAATCGAATTTTCGAACTACCGCGCCATTTTCTATTCCTTTTATAATTATATATAATTATTATATATTCTAACGACGACGTATATAATATATACGTCGAATTCTATTCAAAATAAATTTTCTCGTCGATATTATTTAAAATAATTCATTTTAAATAATCAAAATTCGCTAAAATGGCCAAAATAAAAATTTTAAACTGGCCCAGATTTTCCGGGTTGTTACAATCTCCCCCACTTAAAACTTTTCGTCCCCGAAAAGGAACAAAGTCGAAAGTGGTTTGATTATTCAACTCTACGCTCGACCTGGCTTCCATTCCCGAACTTTTCAGTTTCTGAGAATTTCTAAAATTTCAAAAATTTGGCTAACACCCTAAATTTTCGAAAAATTTCGCCATAACCTCCCCTGCAATGGGAGCATCGGGGAATTTCAAATAGCTTCCCCGGTCCTTCAGATCTCAAAAAGAAAAAGAAAAAGCCAAGCGGCTAGCCAATAGGCTCACAAAATCATCATCACCCAAACAAAACAGTAAATTATGTAGTAAACATGTACCTATTTGTCGGGCAAACAAATTTTATTCTCTGGCTCTAGCCTCCTTGCTATGACCTGTTCAAGGATATATATGTATATGCAAGCAAATGCAACCAATTTTCAATATCATTCAATATTCGATCAAATTAGGCATATTGGTTCAAAATTATCAAACAACTAAACAAACAACACAAACATCAATCAATTAGTGAATTAGAGTTTTCAAATTCATAATTTTGATATATAAGCTAAAATCATGTTTTTGATGCCAATTCACAACAATGTGTTCCTAACTATATAAGTTTTGGTTCTCACACCAGTCTAATGGAAATATATAGAAATCACACCTTCGTCACTCGAAAATAAATGCTGATGATGTTTCGAACCACCATCAGAACCTTGTCGGGCTACTAGAGTGCGGTTCTATATCTACCCGGTATATTAAAACTTCGAATATACGCGGATCAGACGTATACGCAAAATCTATATATACTGGATTGTCCAAATCAATATAAATAAATAATCAACTACGAATAATTGATTTAAATTTTCAAAACAAAATTTTGTTTTCATTTTAAAAATATACTCTTCACACTCGTTCTAGGATACTACTGATCCCATCTCTAACGAGTCATTCCCATTGGATATTGCTAATCCAATATCTGATGAATTCTTTCGTATGGTTCTAATGTGTCTTGTTCTCTGCTTTGTAAACCAAAGCTCTGATACCAAATGTAAAGACCCGCAACCTCCCCGTAAGGGAAAGCGTCGGATAGTTCGAGAACAAACCACAACAGAACGCATACGGAAGAACATTTCATTGTATATTACAACAATGCATCAGATTACAAGAACATACAGAGTAACAATGAATATTACACAGAAATATCAGAGATTTAAATTACATTTAAATACATAGCAGCGGAAAATAATGCAATACACAACTAGAATGAGATATACGGATACAAAGCTTTCCGGATATCGTTCCAGCTGTAAACCAGGATCCTGTGAATATAAATCTGCAAAACCAAAACTACTAGCTGCCCGTGTCAAAATAGGGGCACCCAGAGTTTAGGTTAAAACAATAAACTCCAGGTCAGTCATGTGACTGGTGTGAGAACTAAAACAGTTATTAATCTTTATTTTAAATCATTAGGTAAAACAAGGGACCACGCCGTATAACACGGAACGGGTTTCCTCCCAAGAATACCAGTGCATAAAACAAACAGCGCAATGCTAAATAAAGAAAAATGAAGCTGTTATAAGACCCAGGTCCCATCACACAATGCAACGCAAGCCGGAGGATAGGGTTTTTACCTTATAACAGCCAAAGCATGCTTGATACGTTTAAAACAAATCATTTGATACTATTATAAGTGCATAGTGTATAAAACAACTTCAAATCATAAGTATCAATCATAGGCGGCATGAATGCCCCATACCACTATGTCGCCATATATAGGTTATACAATCAAAATCGCAAAGTCACGTATTTGGAAATTGGATTTCCGTCTATGAACCGAGGCAAAAGATAGTCCTCAACCGATTCGAGACAATCTAGCCCATGTCTCAGGCAAGCGCGCAGGCAAGCCTTGGATCGTCAGGGCCGGTCCACACGGAGTGGATTATTATGCCTGAACAATACGTCTCCCCACCCTATGGGGTGTAAGTCTGGTCCGTCAGCCGACCAGAATGCATTCGGCCGAAACCGATATAACCGAGGCGCCTCGCAACAGCAACAACCACATAAGTCAAACTCGTCAGGGCGTGTAAAACCACTGACGCCACTTCTAGCTAGAAAGAAACGCAAGTCCTCCCTGAGGTCCGTCTCCCGTTTTTGGTTCATACCTGGTGTGAAACACGCGAGGTAAACGTTACACAAAGCTACGCCACAAAGGCCGTGCTTTGATCATCACCACAAGACTTTGCTTTTCAACAGAAGCCTTGATCATTTGCATCTTAGCATGCCACACAGGCAAACCATCCTATGCAACCGATATCAGTCACACAGAATGAAATCCGATGTCAGACACACAGTCCCTTTTACAAGTCCGTTCTGGGTCTGAACGAAACCGGAGGCACCTAGTACCCCGCATATCCATCGATCTCCAAGTACGTCTGGACGATCACTAACTGTTTCCATCTTCTTGGGTGTACAGCCCAATCAAGATCATCAGTTATCACCCAAACGACGTGAAGACTTCCGGTCTTCGACCATCGTCTTCATCTTCGACTTATCGTCGTATCAGTTATTCAGAATGGGATAAACCCGGTCTTTCCGAATAACTCGCGTATATTTTAAATAAGTGTTACACAAACACAACATACGCCTCATTCCAATTCATTAGTCACTAACCGTAAATTAATCAAGAGAATAATTCCCCAAATATTAACCCCGAAGGCCGAAACCAACATCAGATCAATATCCAGAAAACCCTTCTGCTTGGCTAACCGACAGTTAGTTTCTAAATTTCACGTTCAAATCTAATTAAAGATTTAACTATCGCCTGGAGCAAAACTGGTGATACTCCATTCTCGATCTTTTCAATCTAATTAAAGATTCATTAAAACTCCACTTAGTTTTAATCATTATCTGGGTTAAAGAATCAGTGTCATTTAAAAACACGATTCACGATAAACCCAAAATCACATTCCATTAATTATCGGGTTAAAGAACAAGTGTTATTTAAAACACTATTCACGATAAACCCAAAAATCAATACCAATTCAATTCCAATTAAATATCATTTAATTGGTACACTTCATTAAATCTAAATAAAAAGATTTAATCTTTTCTCAACTGGGTTCAAGAACAGTGTTAGTGAAGACACCATTCACGACAAACCCAAATCACATTCGATATATTATCGGGTTAAAGAACAAGTGTTATTTAAAACACTGTTCACGATAAACCCAAAAATCAATATCAATTCAATTCCAATTAAATCTCATTTAATTGGTACACTTCATTAAATCTAAATAAAAAGATTTAATCTTTTCTCAACTGGGTTCAAGAACAGTGTTAGTGAAGACACCATTCACGACAAACCCAAATCACATTCGATTAATTATCGGGTTAAAGAACAAGTGTTATTTAAAACACTGTTCACGATAAACCCAAAAATCAATATCAATTCAATTCCAATTAAATATCATTTAATTGGTACACTTCATTAAATCTAAATAAAAAGATTTAATCTTTTCTCAACTGGGTTCAAGAACAGTGTTAGTGAAGACACCATTCACGACAAACCCAAATCACATTCGATTAATTATCGGGTTAAAGAACAAGTGTTATTTAAAACACTGTTCACGATAAACCCAAAAATCAATACCAATTCAATTCCAATTAAATATCATTTAATTGGTACACTTCATTAAATCTAAATAAAAAGATTTAATCTTTTCTCAACTGGGTTCAAGAACAGTGTTAGTGAAGACACCATTCACGACAAACCCAAATCACATTCGATATTCAATACAAGGCTCTGAATAGAAACTATATCGGCCTATATTCAATATCAAATTCTACGATTAACAAATGTCGTATTGGAAATAACGATATACATATATATCTTTCAAATTTCCATAACAACACCTGTAATATCACGAATTCCAACATCGAAATATTCCGAAGACAATTTCGATTCAAATCCACTCCAATGCAATCATTGGAAATTTTGGTTATTTTCAAAACCATTTCAAATTCAATTTATTTATTTAAAAATAAATAGAATTATAATTCTAGTTCAAAACTAGTTCATTTCGATAAAAATCTATTTTTATCTTTTCAAATATGGAGTTTTTCATCCCAAACTTTCACAAATCATTTCTTATGATTTTACACAAATTATTACTATTTTTAATAATTTTATCAAGGCCCGTACGGTCGATTTCCATTAACGGCCATCGAACTGCACTTACAGCGACCTTTTTCGAATTTGATTTGGACGTATCTCCAAATCCAACCGTTAGATTTCAAATTTCTAACATTCATTAGAAAGCTCTTTTCGATACGAACCCAACGGTTCCGGTTTTAGGAGAATCCGACGGTCGGATCTCCCGTAATGTCCGTTTGAAACAAATGGTCGAAATTCGCGAACTGCCGCAGCGCGGCGCGTTCTATTCAGGCCATTATATTATATATATAATATATATTTCGTCGATTACTATTTAAAACGAATTATATAAATGGTTTTAAATTCGTTTCAAAAGCAATTTCAACTTCCTTTTCAATTCAAATCAAAATTGAATTCTTCTTTATAAATTCGTTTCAAAATTCATTTCTATTCAATTCAAATTTCAATTCAATTTGAATTCATTTCAATTCGCTTTCAATTCAATTCGAATTCGTTTTCAATTCAATTCATTTCGAAATCGTTTTCAATTCAATTCATTTCGAAATCGTTTTCAATTCAATTCATTTCGAAATCGTTTTCAATTCAATTCATTTCGAAATCGTTTTCAATTCAATTCATTTCGAAATCGTTTTCAATTCAATTCATTTCGAAATCGTTTTCAATTCAATTCATTTCGAAATCGTTTTCAATTCAATTCATTTCGAAATCGTTTTCAATTCAATTCATTTCGAAATCGTTTTCAATTCAATTCATTTCGAAATCGTTTTCAATTCAATTCATTTCAAAATATTCGATTTCGAAATCACGTTTCAATATTCATTTTAAAATGAATAAAATCGATATAAATATCGTTCACGTCAAAATGGCGTCAATCTAATCCTCACGGCTTCACATATTTCTATTTTCAAATATTCTATTTCAAATATTTCTATTTCAAATATTTCTATTTCAAATATTTCTATTTCAAATATTTCTTTTTTTCTCGAAACTGGAATGAGGCCCAATCAATTACCATATAATGTTAATTATATGGATTTTCTACAACACATGTATATATCAACAACGATGAATAATCAACCATCAACCAAAGTGCACTACACTGTATAAGCATCAAATATAGACATTTAACGCTTATAGCAGCTTGTCAATCAATCGATCGACATATTTAATAAATCAGGATGAGTGAACTTCAAATTTCATCCTAACACCCGTGTGGGGTTTCAAACAATCAAACACATATTTTATTTGTGCAGTTAGGCGATGTGTAAAATTTATCGACCCAATCAACGTCATTCAAATAGGTGTACATAAACAAACCGTCTGGTTTGTAAATGAATATTTATTTATTCACATTCACGTTAAAAATTATATTTTTAACGATAACACATTTTATTTTAACATATGAATTTATATTCAGTTCATTCGTTAAATAAAATGCTATTTTTATTTTTCTAACTTATTTTAGAAAATTTCGGCGGCATAACGGCACGATACTAGAAACGGGACAAGGCCTAGCCTTATCCCCGGTCTAGTGAAGGCCCACGCCATTCACTCATCAATCAAATCAATTTCATTTTGCAAACCACAAAATTTGGAGTAAGGGTCTAACCTAGCCTTACTCCTACGCCTTATAACGGCGCACGTCTAATCCTAACCAATTTATCGATTCGATTTTTCACACCACAAACCACATTCAAACCAATATCGCAATCAATCACCAAACAGTCAAACAAACAAGTCCATGGTCTGTGGACGGTTGTGTCGGGTGCTACTAAGCACCGTCTGCATCCTAGTATATATATAACTAGAAAAATAAATTGAAAGGTGAGAAATTCTCACATATAGCTATCCTAGCTCCACGGCACTTCATTTGCAGAAGTCTTCGTCGTTTTCGCATCTTCGTCAGCTTCGTCGCCCGTAGCCACTATATATAAAAAATCGAATTTTTATTTCAAAGTTCAATATATAAAAATCGAGTTTTTATTTCAAAGTTCAATATATAAAAATCGAGTTTTTATTTCAAAGTTCAATATATAAAAATCGAATTTTTATTTCAAAGTGCAATATATAAAAATCGAATTTTTATTTCAAAGTTCAATATATAAAAATCGAATTTTTATTTCCAATTTTAAAAATAGGATCTTTATTTTTCTAAAGTTCTAATCTCTTTCTATAAAAAAAATTAAACCTTTAAAATAAAATCAGTTTTTATTTATTTCTTTTCAAATCAGTTTTTAAAGCTTTAACAAATCAGTTTTTAATCATTTTATAAAAACAGTTTTTTTTTTTTTTTTTTTTAAAATCAAAATAGTATTAACCTAAAAAAATAGCATTACAGAGTTAAAAATAAAAATAAAATAAATAAAATAAAATACTATACTTACAGTGGTTAGCCGAACAGGGGGGGGGAGTTTTTGCGGGTTCGGGTCGGGATCGGGTGTCGCAGGCGAAGGGAAGGGGAGGAGGAGCTAAACGAGGCGTCGCTCGAGCAGGGGGGTGCTCAGGTCGGCCATCGACTTCAGGGGGGGGGCGCTGCGTACGGTGGTGTGGTTCTCGCTGGAAGAGGAGGGTCGCGAGGAAGAAGAGGGGGTGGAAGCGGCGGGCGGTGGCTTCGACGGCGACTGGGCTTCGTCGCGATGGATTTAGGGATTCCCCCCTTTTTTCTTTTTTTTTTTTTTTTATTTCTGTATGAATGAATCGGGGGGGGGGGCCAGAAAGGAGGTAAAGGAGGGAAAGTATATTTTTTTTTTTTTTTTTTATTATTTAATTATTAAATTTCGCAAAAAGGTTGACTTTTATATATGACCTCGAAACGAGGCCCACCGCCTGTCGTCCATAGCGTTTCACCCCCATTCCGAACGCAATGGGATATGTATCGCAAGCTGATTTGATCGTTACAGTCAGTTTCCTTTTGAATTTTCATTTAAATCATTATATTGAATTTTAAACGCACATTTCAAATTACCGGGGTCGCATACGAACTTTAAAAATTCCAGAAAAATATTTTCTAGCTTCGCATTGGCGATACGGTCCTAACAAAACTAGTTTCGTCGAATTCTGAGACCGTTTGAAAAATGGCCAATTTCCAGTCGATTAAAATCAACTGAAACCGGTCAAACGCGTTTTCCTTTGCCACGCTCACATATTGATTCGAAAAATTATGAAATTTGAAACCTAGCAATAACTTTACATCCCGGACCCAACAAAACTGGTTTCGTCGAAATCCGAGGTCGTTTGCAAAATTGCTATTTTTAAGGGCCTTATATATATAAAAATATATATAAATTCCACAGCGACTATTTCTAATTTTAAACTGGACATATCTTATCATTTCTAAGATGAAATCTCAGTTTGTTAACTTCGTTACAAAGATATAGTTATACAGATTCAAATATTTCTTGTTTCGTTCAATTCTGACTTATATTGAATTCTGTATATTCATTTGAAATTAGAAATCGAATTTTCGAACTACCGCGCCATTTTCTATTCCTTTTATAATTATATATAATTATTATATATTCTAACGACGACGTATATAATATATACGTCGAATTCTATTCAAAATAAATTTTCTCGTCGATATTATTTAAAATAATTCATTTTAAATAATCAAAATTCGCTAAAATGGCCAAAATAAAAATTTTAAACTGGCCCAGATTTTCCGGGTTGTTACAACTAATACCTATGATATTTTGGGCATCAGATGATGTCTATTACAAATTATCATATTTTTTTAATGGACTATTAACTGATGAATGGTCAGCATTTTCTTTAGCCTTTTTCCTTTTATTATCATTTGAGCTGCTTTCTTGAGCTAACTTACAAATCTGAACAAATCATATCATAAAATATGGCCAGTTTCTGCTAGAGTAACAAAAGGTGTCCTATTTGCAGTGACAAGTAAATTATGTTAGCACGATTCATTTATTTTTCAAAAGTTTATTCACAAACAGCGTTGGTGTAATCCAGCTTCCGAAACTAATATTTTTTTATTGATGTGATCTTTCCTCAGTACAAATATAACAATTTTAGGGTTCATTCAAAAATAAAGCTAAACTAATGGTTGTTAACAGAACCAGAAGTACGCTGCAAGTGATATGTTATGGTGGAGGGGCCTAGCTCGCATACTTGAAGATAAGGGCTTGATCAGTGTAGCAACTGAACAGGCGTATACATGCGCGTGCGCACACACATTCGCATTTATTATCTGAAGTGTAGAATGAAATCAATAACATCTGCTGAAATTCCGAGTCATTTTATTTGTCTATGCTGTTACAGGTAAATGTTACAGTAAACAACCCAAAGCTGACGAAATCAGGGCTACGGTTTCTATGTTCAGAACCACAACAGGCTCTGAACGTCTACCCGAAAGCAGATATGATACTCTCTTTGATGAAATCAAAACTGTTTTCAAGTTTCTCGGAGTGGGGAAAAGGGTGGGCAGATCCGGAAATTAGAAGCCAGCGTCTTCAAGGGAGGAAGAAGGATCCTTCGAGGAGGATTAGAAGAAAACCGAGGAAGCAGCGTAAAGATAAAAGCACCGCCAGGGGAAGGATTTCTTCCAAGATAGTGGCTAAGCAAAAGAGGTGAAATGTGCTTGGTTTCATGTAAGTGCATAAATTCTGGAATTTATTTGATGAATTCTATTAAATCTTATCTTTGTATGTTTTATAGTTGATATTCGCATTTGTGCTCAAATTTAATGAGTCTAGAAGTTAATGCAACATTAGTATTAGACTGTATAGCTATACATTAGAATGTTGATACTTGATTCTCAAATAAGTGTTGTTGCCTGCAATTGTAGGTCTAGGAATGTCCACCAACTTCTCAATATATGCTTGGAGAGGACAGGGGAAGAATACGATAAAATCAGGTTTGTAGATCATGCTACTTGGGAGGGGATTTCTTTGATTTCATAATTTGTATTTTAAAATTGTTTTCCACTTATTTGCTAAGTTCGAATTTAGATCTTTGTTGAAATATAGGTTTATTGTAGTTGCTCACTTGTTGCTTATAAGCTTATTATACTATGAAATACGCAATAAGTAATTTTTTTTACTGCAAATAAACATGATTAGAAGCATTTATCATTCAACATTCAAACTTCTTATTTTGGGACAAAATCATACTTTAAACGAATAGAAGTAACTTGAGTCATTTTATGTGATTATGTGCTATTTTTCTTTCTCAAATCGGTTTTGTAGTTTAGTATTATTACTATAATTATTACAATTATGGTCTGCTGATTGATCGCAGTGGTCAATGAGACACTTCTGCTGCTTCCCTGCTGTCAAAGTCATAACTGATTAATTCTTGATTTAAATCATTTTTGTGATAACCATCCGCAGTTTCTGACTTTTAACTTTTTTATGGATGCCTTCCATTTTTTAACCTTTTTGCTTGCTTTTATTTGTTTGAACTTTTGGCATAGCATGGTTAGGTTATACTTGACTTTTCCAGTGTTAAATTGAAGAGGGTTTTCAACAGTGTATGCTGAGGTTCATTCGCTTTGTAACAACTGCGAAATGTTTGGAGAACCATTTCAAATTTGAAAAATGGCGACTGGAAATGGAAACTAGTGAGGATAAAGATGTCAGTAATAATATAGGGCTGTAGATTAGTTTTCAAGCGTTCACGTATAGGCGGTATTAACTGCCATTGTAAATTGATGAAACTCCATTTTCGGATATATGTGTTAGGGAACTTCATTCAGGAAAAAATTGTTAGAAAGGACCCAACAGTAATAAATGCTGAGTCCTGCAAAAATCATTCAGTTTCTTATTAATAATATGAATGATATTAAAACGTTTAAAACCAAACATATTTAGTTTTGTGTGGTAATGTATTGCTAGTAGCATTCATATTTACACTTTCTAATATTAATCAATCAAGTTTGTTGAAAAATTAGCCACAATTGTAATATAAATCCTAAACTACAAGGCCATTTGTTCTCACTGACCACTGCGATCAGTTGGTAGAACTAAAAAGTCTCCATTGATGATTATTATAATTATATCAAATCGATCTTGTATTTTCTCAAATCGATAGAACTAAAATAGTCTCTTTTGATAGGCCATATCCATTTGTTAAAGTCAAACTATATGTTTTCACGCTTGATGCTAGATTAGAAGGCTATCATATTCATGTATGTCAACTTGATGTATTTCAAATTTGTTTCTTGTTGTTTCAGGAATGGCTTGAAGTGGTTTATCCACCATATGCAAATGGACCTGAATATATTGTGGTATCCGATGTTGCTCATCTCATTGTATCATAATTTGAAAAGCACATATTGAGGGTAAGTCCATAGGTTGGTTAATGTATTCTTCAAACATTTACATGTATAGTGTATGTATTGTGACTAAAAATTCATAATTATTATCAGCACGAATTTTAGGCATGTACGTATTCAGCAATAGCTTAGCTTCATTAAAAGTGTACAATTATTACTTGCATAAATATATTACTACTTTGTGTGGGTTCTGTCTTCCAACTCACATCCTTCGTTATGACGACCTTTAGGATTCTTGGTTTATCAGCACAAATTATTCATGGTCGAGTTCTATTAATATTGTTTATGTGTTTGTTTCAATAATCACCAATTAATATTTTCTGCAGGTAGTTAGTTTTTTTCCGGAGTGAAGACCATCAACAACAGTGGGCATGACTTTAATTGTTGTATGTATTAGGGTATTTGTTGGTACTTATTGTGTAAATTTGTTTCTGAATTGTTGTGGTATGTTAATTTGTTGATTTCATCAAATAATTATTACTTAAATGGTTATGAAGAATACTTATGTGACTAATGTGTTCTCGGTTATTTTAATATGATGATTATATGATTGATGTATTGTTGTTTTGAATCAGACTTCTGTACTATTGTTGTTGATTTTAATATGATTTATATAAGTAGTTGTTGGAAATAATATAAGCTATTAACAATATATAGTAGCATTTAAAGTACGTTACAAAATAATCAATATCATTTAGTAGCATTTAGAAACGCTACATAAACAAATGTAATACACCACTTGAATTTTTAGTGGCACAAAATAAACGCTACTAAAAAGTAAAAAGTGACTCCCGTACGGACCTTCGGTAGCGTTTAAAAAACGCAACTACGCTAACCATATGGTAGCGTTTATCAAAATGCAACCAAAAAGTTCAGACTTTTAGTTGCGTGACCTGTAGTAGCGTTTACTAAAACGCTGCCAAAAGTTTTGGTAGCGTTTTTCAAACGCTGCCAAAGGCGCTTTCTGGTGTAGTGAATTTCTGGCAGTTATATGTCTACATGTCTATAATTACATGTCGACATACCCATGTTAATTTTTGGGAATTTGACTTTTTTTCTTAATTTTTGAATTGTTTCTTATTATATTTTATTATTTAATTCTAATGTTTTTATAGTATATTAAGGATTGATTTGACAGAAATAAACATCATTCATTACTACTTGAAAGCAAGTACATTCAAATGATACAAGATAGGAAATACGAGATTCGAAAGCAAATACAAGCAAATATGAAAGATATCATAAGCTGGATGAGCTTAGATTTCAGTGAATGATGAGGAGGAAGATGATATTCCAAGTTTTCTTCCTACTTTGCCAAAGAACTTGTTCATTTTATAAGACATTTGGGTAAGAGTCTTCTTGATCTTCTTTTGGTTTTCGGCTAATTTGACTTGGTTTTGAACAAGTGTTTCATTGGTTATGGTCCTAGTATTTTTGGGACATTCTAAACTTTCTAAGGATGAATCTTCTCTTCGTCGATTTCCATTGGATTTTCTTCTTGTTGCATTCGAGTTTGTTTATCCTCGAATGTTTTATAAGGTTGAAGATGGTTGGAATTTGCATAAGGTTTATATTTCCTAAGTTAAAAACCTTTCTTGATACAAGTTCTTCTCTTTTGAGATCCACTCCAAAGTATTTAAAGATACGGTTAAGGTAGACTCCATGATAAAGAGTGTTTTCCTTGGTGGATATTTCTTTGGGCTTAAATTCTTTCAAAATTGCATCGGTCCAATTAATATCATAAATGCCAAATATGGAAAAAGGAGCTTTTTGCGCTTTGAGGGTAGGGTTGTTGAAATTTCCGGAACATGGAGTGAGGGTATATTGAAGAAGGAGGTTAACTATTCTTGATTTTGGGCGGAAAAAGTGATTTTTAAAATCCATGTTTTCGTCACTTTCAAAAATGTGATGATAAGTTTTCAAATCCGTTTCATCAATTTCAAATTTCGAAAAATCTGAGGTCGTGCTCTTACAATTTAAAATGGTACCCAAAATTTCACAATCCAAAACAATTGAGTGCCTTTTACGCTACTCCATACTTGATTCTCATTTCCTACGTTAAAGCCACGATTCAAATTTGCATAAAACATTTTGACGAGATTCGGGTAACATAATTCATCGTTATCCTGAGAGTCAATTAAACTTAGAACTTCATTTTATTGAAAGAGAGAACAAAGATCATAAGAAGGGAAATCTTCAAAGATAGAAAATGCTCCTGTATTAACTTTTCCATTTGCCATATAGTCAATATAGGCTTGAATAGCTTCCAGATCATTGTACAGATAACCATTGAGAGTTTTGGTCAATCTCATGGTTTTTAGTGTACTAGAGGAAGCCATTGGAGATAAGTTTTTGAAGAGAATAGAAAGAAGATAGTTGTTTTGAATTTTGAATGAGAGATAGAGAGAATAGAATTTAATAGATAAATAAACAGAGAGTGAATGTTTATTAATTTTCTTAAAATAAGGATACCTTTTCAAACCATGGGAGTTAGTGAAAAGATGGAGGGAAGTTTGAAAGTTCAAACTTTTGAAATTCAAAATTTGAATTTCATTTACTGGCACATATGTCGACATGTCAATTTGGGTATGTCGACACATATGTATGTTCTGAAAAGACATGTTTCTTTTTTACTTTGTTTTTAATTTAACGTTTTATATTTTCAGGTTTACTATTTCCTTAAATAATATTAATTCAAACAAATATCTAAAATAAATTTTTATTATATTATTATTATTAATAATAATTTTGAATTCCAAAATTCAAATTTGAATTATAAAGTCCTTGTTTGAATTTTTAAATTTAAATTTTAAATTTAAACAAGGAAAGCAATCAAAACACCCAAAAGCATCCATTCAACCAATTCAATCAAAAATTAATTAAGGTGTACCTGGTTTTTAGATCCATTTCTTCAATATTTTCTGAATTATGAATCGCTGCGAAGCACATATTCGAATTTCCTGTTTTTGGTTCTTCATCGCTTGATGATGAATCTGAATCATCTAAAGGTCTTGCATATGCCCTTTTCCTCTTCTTTGATGAATTATTATTATTTGTCTGTTGATTTGATTTATCTGGATATGGACACATTCTCTTTATATGGCCTGGTATGTTGCAGTTCAAACATCTATCATCATTTCTTCCTGAATTTCCTTGATTATTTCCCTAGAAATTATTTCCCCTTTTATATCTCAGAAATTTTCTGAAATTCCTTGTCATTAAGGCAGTTTTTTCATCATCCTCACTACTTGAATCAGAACTGTCAGTTGTTGCTTTGAATGATATAGATTTCATTCCTGTCGACTTATTCTCCTTTCTTTTCTGTAACCAAACTTCGAATGATATCAGAATTTCTATTAACTTTTCAATCTTCATTTCAATAACATTATTTGCCTCTTCTACTGCTAACGTTTTCTGATCCCATTCTAGAGTAAGTAAATTGAGAATTTTTATGACTTGATCCTCCTCAGAATAAGTTTTTCCTAAAGCCATTAATGAATGCACGATTTCTTGAAACCTACACTACATCTCGGAGACATATCATTTTGATTCATTTTAAATAACTCAAATTGATTAATTAACATAGATATCTTGGTCTATTTAACTTTATTGGTTCGTTCACGAGTAACTTGCAATGTTCTCCATATTTCATAAGCAGATTTACAAACTAACACTCTATTAAATTCATTTCTATCTAATGAACAGAATAGCGTATTCATAGCCTTAGAATTACTTTGTGCAGCAATCTTTTGTTCATTAGTCCATTGTACAAAATTTGTAGTGGGCTCAACATATTCAGTCTGTGTGATATTCCAAGTGTCTAATCCTACAGATTGCAAGTATATTTTATTCTACATGCCCAATATGAATAATTACCGCCATTAAATAACGGTGGTCTTATAGTGGACTGACCTCTACAAATGAATCATTGTTACTACCAATTCTAGTGTTGGTTGCCATTTAATATTTCCGAAATTCAGATGATGATCTTTTGAAAACCTATGCTCTGATACTAGTTGTTAGGGATTACGGATTAAGGATCTTAAGGAAAAACTAACACTAGAGGGGGTGAATAGTGTTTTAAAGAAATTATGGAAAACTTAATCAATCTTGAAATACTATATGAATTATACAATGATTAGCACCACAGAAATGATCACAAACACATAAACAATCACAAATAAAGATATAAGTAAATATAAAATGGAAAAAGGAAAGAACACACCAGATTTTATACTGGTTCGGATTACTCCTATGTACAATCCCATGCAACATTGGATTGCAAGAGTTTTATTAATATACTAGTATCAATCTTTACAATGCCCTTAATTTCACGGCTACAAGGTTAAAATTGATTCCACCACCCTTGATTTCACAGCCATAAGGTTTACACCGCTCTCTTTTCTTGATTTACAGGCTACAAGGAACGTACCCTTCCCAAACAATTCCCAAATGATTACAATAGTCCTAGAACTCTTTAATAACACTTCAAATAGAGAGTAGTTGATAGAGAATGAGAAGAGAAGAAGTTTGATATAATTTGAGTATAAATGTGCAAAGTATAAGTGTAGAAATCAAGAAATTTATGTATAATAATGGTGGTATAAGATAGGATGAAGATGGAGAAGAAGAAGTGATAAAAAATTCAAAATTAACTCCTATTTATAAAGGTGGAAAGGTTGCAACGTTTTTGAAGTGTTTCAAATATGAAAAGACACTTCCTTTGAAAATTGAAAAATGACAGTTATACGTTGGCATGATCAAATATGTATGTCGACATATGCATGTTGTTTTTGAATTTAAAATCATTTTTTCAAATTTTAAAACAAATATATATATTTTTGGAAATTCTTGAATCAAAACTAGTGTTTTAAAATGAGTTTTCTAAAGTGTAAAAACATATAAACATATTTATAAAACAAGTGCGAACCCGTGCTTCGCACACGGGACACGCCATATAACTATTTTAGTAATGTGCTTCAATATATTTTTTAAAGCTAATAGTGCATGGTTATTAAATTTAGGATTTAGGAAAAAGATTCTTAGACGCTACTGGAAAACAATTTCCAATAAAATCACTCAAATAATCTTGAAGTACATAAAGTGTAAATAGCAAAAAAAAATTCCAGAACAATGGCTTTGTGAAACAAACGATAACATTAACAACTTTTTTTCTATCTTCATAGCCATTAATTACATTATTAAGCATGCATATTAGTTAATCAGCAAATCAAGCAATAACAATTCAGAATTATTTTATACTATATTTAACATACAAATATGTATATGTATGTGTTTATATATGTATATATGTGTGTGTCTATATATATATATATATATATATATATATATATATATATATATGTATGTATGTATGTATGTATGTATGTATGAGAAAATCTATTTGAACAAAAAAATTGAAAACAATTGGGACACAATGAGTTTGCATCATTGGTTCACCCTATGAATTCCACTCCTCTATATAAAGAAAAATAATTATCTAACGTTAAGATTGTGTGTCCCCTAATTTGTGTCTAAACAGCCTCTCCACACACACACACAGATATATACACACACACACACACACACACACACACACACACACATACATACATACATACATATAGGGAAAGTCTAAATGGACACAAAATGTTGACACAAAATTGAAAACACAAAATATCTGAGTCATTAGATCTCCCCCTGAACTACACTTCACACATAAAAATAAACAAATCTTATGGTCCAGATTTTTTGTCCATATAGCCGCTCCCATATATAATAATAAATTAGTTTGATGGTAGTGTTATAAAATGGAGTGGAGAAACTGCTCTTAAAGGGAAGTTATTAAAATTGAGGTCTAAAAAATAACATTTCAACATTTGGATTATTATAATGAGTAATTCGGCATGTGTAATGCACATGTATAGAAGGAATTTGTGTTTAAAAAACATTTTTTGTAAGACTTTTGGGATCTTGCAAAATGACTTTGATGTATTCATAATGTTGCAATTTTTTATGTGCATGCCCAATACATCATTTATCGAAATATGAATCAGACTAATTTATTTTAAACTATAACTGACAAATGAAGAAAGCAACCAATATCTAGATAAAGCCAACAAATATTAAATTTAGCATTTTCATATTGAAATTTATAAAACTTGCATTGCCTTTCATTTAAAAATGGATAAATCGCTATACTAATACGAAGAACAATCTCTTTCCCACCATTAAGATTGAAATTTCCATGTACTCCGTACATCGGAACTCTCAACACATTGAAGTATGTAAAATATAAAAAAACTTAACGCTAATGGTACTTGAAATATAACGTTTATTTAACTTATTGGTATAAGCATTAATGGTTAAAGTTATTTACATCGAACCAAATCTTTTCGTTCAAGCCTCTGGTGTGTTGATTACGGCAAGATAAAGAAAAGCTCATATTTATTCAACATTAAACTTAGTTCGAATCTAGGTAAAAATATGATTACTTGTTTTTGTATCCAACCATTGATGATTTAACATTTAGATACTGAAATGTAATCTACAAAAGCTATAAACTTTATTTTTCTAATGAACATGAGTACTAAATTAGCAAGATTTGTATTTCCTTCTATCTTTCCTAATCTAACATTCAAATTCTTGCCTACACAAACAAATGTCAATTTAGCCAACAATAAGTACAACAAATTAAGGAAACTTATATTTTTGAATACACAAAGTTAGTAATATTTAATGCCTTTTGCTGTGTGAGTATTACTTAATTATTAACATAAGATTTAAGTCATACCTAACAAAACAAAATATTATAACATGCCACGAAAACAAAAAATTGAAGTATCCTGCAATGAAATAAGAAAAAGGGAGCTGGTCCACAATTTAGTACAGTTGACCGCCTTTTGATTGATGTTGTTTACATAGGAAATTTTTAATCATTTTATCTTAAAAAAAGTCAATCAATGTTTAGTTTTAAAACACAATAAAAGGAAGATGCTAAATAAGTTGCTCAATTAAATATTTGCATTTTGATACATTCAACTTCTGGTCATCCTCTCTTATTCCACTGCCATAAGGTTGCTGCTTTGCATTTGAAGTTAAGTATTTGTACCATCACATATCCTGATTGAACCGCAAAATTAGAAGGCATTTATCAACCATAATCTACGACATATAATAAGCAATAGATGTCACATACATATAAGTGCGAACTCGTGCTTCGCACACGGAAAGAAATAAATATTGAACAAAATTAAGTTTTAGGAGGGAAAAACTATAATTTAAAATTCAAGTGTGGTTTAAAACTATTTACGTTTTGCATATTTCAGAGGTGCCATTTCTTAATCAGATAAAAAAAAAAATGTAAGTGTAAATAGTTTAGAGCAAAGATTCTTTGTTGAAGATTTGATATATTACATGATTAATTCGACTATTGTGTACCAGTGTTATGCATACGGGTATTGCGATAAGTGTTAATGATAGTAGAATATGAAGCTGGAATTATTTTACGTTATGTGCTTAGCTTACCATTTTCATTTACTTATAAATATTCCAAGTTTTAATTTACAGAGAATTATGTCAAAGCAATTTGCATTTGAACAATTGCTTCTTAAAGAGTTTCAATCAATAAGATAGCTAGCACTTAAGTTTCCTTGCATAAATAGTTTCCAACCCTTTAGGCTGTTCATGTCAAGTAAAATGATGCATAGGTAAGGGAATGTCTGGAATAAACATATATTCTTACCTACCTTTGAGTCAAGCAGAATTTCAAAGAAGAATAAATTTAGCACAAATACCATGTGTTAACCTCAACTGAAAGCTACAGAGTGAGTAATATATAGTATTATCAAAATAAAAGAAATAGCAAAAAATTTGTGAAGACAATTATCATGATTCATTTGTATATTATAGCAGTTTTTTCTTCTGAAAATTAGGCTAACATTCATAAATTTTTGATACAAATATACAGGTTTCTCCGTTGCATTAGCAAGAAAATCAATCTATAAAAAACATCTTCTAACAATAACTACGCTGCATTGTTGACATAGGAATAACGTGGAGTAAGCAGCTGCAGACCTTACACCGCCAATCCATTTTTGTTTTTTAGAATTCAATACATTCTATACAAATATATCATTCAAATTACGGGCAATGCACAAAAAATTTAACCAAAAACCCAGTACACCATGCTGACATGAAATTACATCTGCCTTAATAACACATGTAATTCTCTAAACATCTACCGCGCCTTCACTTTACCTTCGCAGAATATTATACAAATATATATTGCAAGCATTCTTCATAACTCTATAAGCTTCACCTGATGCATGCTGTTCATTCCCAGAAAACTAAAACTGCAATGAATTCGAAAAAGAAAAAAAAAAACCTTGCTTGGGGCACCGCGGTTCCTGCTAGGGGCTACCAGAGCCCGCCGCCCCAATGTCGATCGGCCGGCGATTAACCCTACCTTTCCTGCATTTTCAAGTTCCACGGAGCCAATCCATTTTTGTTGATTGCTAACTACGTAGTCAAATTCATATCTATTGGTAGTGTTAAAAACCTTGCTGCACACATTGTAAATTTAATCAAAATAAGATAAATTGCTCCATCAATTTTTTCAGGTAAATAATTCATACCTGACCTGCATAATAAAAAAGTGCTTTGAATCACTTAGCACTTACAATGCACGAAATTTTCATGACCAGTTTATTTTTATGCAAAGAAAGTAAACAATAAAGTACTCAAGTAGCAACAAATCAACAGCCGACGGGTATGCCTGTAAGGGGTAAAAACAGAAATTAGTAAACAATCAGACAATAAGCATGTATTGAAAATTTGGGCAAAACTATATATTTCAAAATGCAATTAATAGAGGTACTATACACAACGTGTTATGCTTACAAATCAGTCAAAGCATGCTAAAATCAACTCAGCCACCAAGATTTGAATACGTGGGAATCCATGTAAAAGTAATTTGAGAATAATATTAGTGAAGTAACCTAACCAGTGGCGGATCTAGGATTTGTATTGAGGTAAGGCAAGAATCTTCAAAAGTTCTGTCCCACACCACCAAATAATTTTGTATTCTACTGTATATATATAACATATGTACTTTGAATATAAATCAAACAAGAAACTAAGACTAACTTGGCTTACCGATAAAATATTGGTTGGTTAGTGGTTAGGTAGGGCATTTGTTTTCCCACCAGTAGGGCATTCCCCTGAACCTAACTCGTTTAGAATCAATTTTTTCTATTAAACTTCAAGTTAAAGTGAATCCCACAAAATATGTGCTCCAATAAAATCAGAGTTCTAATTTAGTGACAAAGCTCTATCATGTAGGGCAACTTCTTTAAATTTATGTATAAAAGATGTAATTTTAATCTCAACTTCAATCAATATTGGATGGGTAGTTTCCACCATTAGCTGAAATCAATTGGCAATAACACCTCTCTCTACCAAATCATGTTTCCAATTCCTGCACAATGCCTAAACCACATTCATAGATAAATAAACATACTTGTTTTTCTTAGTTGTTTCTGCTCAAGTGAGGGAAATTGAAATTACAAATTTCGACTGACTCTGAAAATCTATATGTTGCAAACAATGATTTCTTTAGCCAGTTCACTTATCATCTTTACTACTTTGAAGATCAACATGATGCAATTAAGGCATTATGATTTTGATTAATCTTCTCATTTTCAATTTTCAGTGATCTTTACCAGAATTTCCTTTTATAACGATCATTTTTATCCGGCATGGGTTCATCAAATGAATCGTTATTAGGAGCAGTCGCATCAAAACGTGTAAAATACAATTCAAAGTTTCTAAAAAAAATGAAAAACTGCCAAGCTCAGATGAAAATTATAAATGAAGGAATCCAATGAGAAAATGGAAGTATCAAGCCATCAGATCTAATAACCGATGAGCATATAAGCATACTTATTCTTACCTAAAGCATGCAGACTTTGTAAAGTTTGTATCGTTTAAAATAATTGCTGACTTGAAACTCTAACGTGGTATGATCATATAACCAATTTTAATTTAAATATGCGTGCACCCGTGCTTCGCATACGGGTGTTGCAAATAGATGTAGTTGCATTATTTTTGCATGTACAATAGTAAAGGATACCTTATTTGAAAAAATCAGTTATGATACGTACTTCATCGTCAAAATAAAATGGCCAAACGATTCAAAATATCCATAACACAACCAATCACACGAAATATTAATATCAAAAGTCTCAGTAAAGAACTAAATAAGAACTTGATCACAAAACTCAAACATCAACTCAATATAATTTGAATACAGTTAAGAAAAACAATGTTTGTAGCACCATATATTTGCACATAAAAGCATGACAACGAACCACAGAAAAGATTCAAAATAATAAAAAATGATTGAATTTAACGACAACAAATATAATGGATACTTCAAAAGCTCCTTAGTTGGACATGCTTTACTTTCTCCACCTGAAATGTTAAAACTCCTTGCTAATCTTTAGGAAAAGAACGAATGTTAAGTGGAAAAAAAATTCAATGAGTAATAAGTTAAAAGAATATTATAGGTTTAAGAGCAGCATTTATAATCTATGATTTAGGGTTAGTTTATGGATTTTGATGATAGAAATCCTGCTAATTTCATTAAGAAAACGGCACTTCGTGAAACTGTAGATTCGTTCATTTCTTAGTTGAGTTAATTGTAATATGTTACATATTCCAACCTTACGTCCTCTTTTGGTAACTCTGCAAGTAATTTTGTTTTAACCAAAGAGTTACACGAATATGCAATTCGTAGCCAAATATGTTAAATATTCGAAGTCTTGCAGCATTGATAAGCCACCACACTTGTGACAGGCATTATTTTAATTTTCTAATACCGATCAGATTAAAAAACAGCCTACAAAACAAAGCAATACAATAACCATGCATAGAACCATAAAACATAGACTAAGATGATTCATTGGTGTTTAAATCGGTTTAGCAACTGTGCGTGTCTAAGTTGAGTTTTATGTTTACTGGTGTTTGGATTGGTTTAGTAAAATATAAATCAATGCTCATTTACATTTGGAAATACTGCACTCATTTTTCTATATAATAGAACTGAGTTGCTGTGGATTTACCTATTGTAACTTTATAAATTTCTAGTGCTATTTTCCTTATCTGGATTCTTTTTTCCGTTGTAAACTGCTGCTCAAATACAATGACTGGCATGGATATAATGAAGAAAATGAATGCTTTTGGGACTAAATTATTTTTCACTGGTCGGTTGAATATTTTTGTTTGAACTCCGGATTCTTTACTTATTTTGTGTTTGATACAAATATTTACGATTTCAATTGTCTGATGGATCACTTTAGAATCAGCGCACATAAATCAAAGTTTTGTTCACTGTTCCATCCTACTAATTTATAAATTAGTCAAGCAGATGCTTCTTTAAGAGCATTTATGAACTGAATATCCAAAATAAATAACACACCTTAATAATAAAACAGAATACCTTACGCAATTTTGTCAACGCAAGTTCATTTCGTGCCCATATCACAGGTGCAAAGTCAACACTATTTATGTTTTTGAGATTAAATTATTCGAAAGGGAATACTGTACATGAGGTAACAAAATTGAGTAAAACATACAAAGTGATCTGATCTTGTACCCCCAGGTGAAAATGTTTAAAAGATATCCAGTGGAATGCATAATTGCATACTCTACAAAACCATTAACATTCCAAGAAAAGTTAAACTTAATTTGTGAGACGTAGGTCAATAAACGAATGCATGCTTTGGTGACAACCTATTTTTTACCCCCTAATAAAAATCCCAATAAAAGAAACAATCATAAACTAATAGATTAGTTTACCTACGAAAAACATCAAAACAACACACAAACTACAGTCAATTCAACTGCATGCACTGCAGTTCAACTTCATGTGCTCAGCTCCATGTACACAACAAAACAATAAAAATAACACTAACATAGCCTTTTGTTCTTTTAACCAAAGTAGCAATGAAGAACCAAAGATTTTTGGCATGCCTTCATAATAGACTGCTTCACAAATGCACAAACTACAGTCAATTCAATTGGATGCAAAATCATGTATTGAAATAATCAATAACTAACACCAAAGTCATGTAAAAATACCTGCCAACGGATGCATATAGATCACAAGTATCAATAGGAAAAGGAAGATCCTCAGCAGCAGCATCAACAATAGCACACACTCCTTCAAAGACTCCTTCTACATAGCCTAGTCAAGCTGATGTGGCAACCGATCCAGAGTCGTAAATTTTTATGGTTGATGTGCTTTATAATCCTCCAAAGTAGTGAACCCAGCTCCACGTCCTATGTCCACCACATTCATCCTAAAAACGTATAGTTCGGTAGGCTCCAACACTTCGTCTCTCATGTCCTTGTTCTAGTGCCCTGGATTTATCATATGGCCATACACTATAAATTTGGGGCATTGGAAAGGATGCGAGCTGGTAAGAGGGCGGATGGACTACGAAGGAGTTCGGATCAAAACGAAGATCAATTTTTGTCGAATGATATTTCAGGTAATTCAAAAGAGCACAGTTGAAATTAATGTAACCAATATTTGTTATTAGTAGTAAAGATGCATACACTGCTAATCTTGCAATCTTACCTTCTAAAAAACCTCGTATGTAAATATGTATAAGATATCATTTGAACATCATGCCCTGTATTTTCCATAGCTTTGCTTCGTCTAATTTAAGAAACCCAAATTTTAGTTTTCAAGATTTAGGCACACACTATTATCAATGGAGTTTGCAATAGAATTAACATGCAATTTCCTAGTAGCATAGATCTGGTTGTCTCTCACGGTTATCAATATAAGGCCAATTTTAATTGCATTTGAGATCAATTTGTTAACGGAAATTTTATTGTTATTATTTATTTATTTAATAGTTCTTTTCTTGTTAAATGACTGGCCAAGAATCAAAACCAGAAGGATTAGCAAGTGAAAACCTACTACAGTAAATTTTTCTCCCGCCACCACTTCAAGTTCATTTCAATCATTATGAGTGATTTTAAAGCACTTCTTTGTGTTTCAAAATGCTATCCAAAAATACATTTAATATTAAATAAATTTTCAAGTACTATGCACTAAGAAAAGAATGTATATGCATGATACAGAAATGTCCAAAGATACACACACACACACACACACACACACACACACACACACACACATATATATATATATATATATATATATATAAAATAATAATAAAAGTGGTCCATAAGTTAAATGAAACGGGTACAAAAAGAAAGTTCTAACAAAATACTTATTGTCAGTGTTTTTAGACAAAAGATGGATTTCTACAGTAATCATTTGGAATCCAAAGCAACATTCTTTTAAGAAGAGAATAGTTAGAACTATAAATTTAAGTCCCTAAAAGGCTAAAATTGATGCATGTAACATATAGTCAAAGAGAAATTACCTGTCATTGCTTCATTGCAATTCGTAGTAGATCCTTCTCTAATAAAATCAAAAGGCCCTTCTCAAATAAAATCATACAATTATAAAGGGAACAGTTTGTTATGAATTGCATAATAAAATGTTTGTTCTTCATTCACTCTCAAGTTCTACTATATCAATGTAGAAATAAAATATTACCTACGTGAATCAATAAACTTAATGTTAAGTGTCATCTGAAAATTAGTCTAAACCATGCTTAAAAATCCTCTAATTCAAGCCACTTCAAACTAAAAATAAATTTTACGCAAAAATAGATATAACAATGAAAATGAATTTGTCAAGGTTGAAGAAAGAGGGTAGATCCATCAGATTATCAAACACACCACATCAAACAATGAAAAAGAAATAGTAAGCATGAAGGCAGAGATAAACGTGCCATCCATGAATTTAAAATTGGCGTGATTATTAATTGATATTCTAAATTAGCCAAAATAAAAGTACGATTGGTGATCCTGAAAAATTAGCTAGTAAAATATAGGAATATGAATGATAAGGTACCGAACTTTGGTAAATACGGTTGTCCTTCCTCTTATTACACATAAAATTAAGAAGATAACCTTTAAAAAAGATACTTCGGATATTTAACGGTAGCCTTTCTTGTTAAATGTCTGGCCTAGAATCAAAAAGCCAAAACAGGTTAACATGTGAAAACCAAATGCTATAAAAAAATTCCTTCCCATTTTTATAAGTTCATTTTAATCGTATAACATATGAGTAATTTGAAAGCACACCTTCATGTTTCAAAATTCCATCCATGAACGCTAGGAATAAATATAACAATGAACATGAATTTGCCAACCATGAAGCAAGAGATTAGGTCCATGAGACTATCTTACAAACCACATTGAACGGTGAAAAAGAAAAAGTAAGCATGAAGGAAGAGATTTGCGAGTCATCCATGAATTTCAGTTGGGATGATTATTTATCGATATTATAAATTAGCCCAATAAAAGTACTATTGATGATCCTAAAAAAATTTGCTAGTATAAAATAGGAATATGAATGACATGTTACCAACGGTAAATACGTTCTTCCTTCCACTTATTACATATAAAATTAAGAAGATAAGCTTGAAAAAAAAAAGCTTTGAATTTTTAGCAGTATCCTTTCTTTCTTTCTTTCTACTTTATGAGAAAAAACAGAAAACATCTTTAAAGAAATCATTGTCTGTTACAATGATAATCCCAGGTACATTCAAAACATGAAACTCTCCACATATTAATTTCAAAAATCAAACAAATGAACAAAACCAAAGATACTTACAAAACATGAGCACATTTCGTTGAAATAGAGTGATATGATCATGTACATAAAATCCTCTTTTGGTTGAAATAAACCATAGTAGGTTGGAAGTGCTATAACTATGGCTGAAGCAAGAAATATATAAAGAAGGAACCAATTCTTCATGGGTTATCCATCCAACTAAAGAATCTATGATGTATTAGATAAGAAGATTTTAGTTAATTTTGGAGAATGTAGGAGATTTCATCAACAATAAGAAAATTAATATTGCCAGTAAATAGCCAAGGATTAATACATTAATATTCCAGAATAGAAATAAAAATGCATGATCTTTTAGTTTAAGCCTTCACAGAATTAACTGAAATAAGTATACTGTCCAAGTCAGCATTCTTGAAAGAGATGATTTCTTTAGGGGGAAATTTAATCACAATGTAACATAAACACAAGTAATTAAGTTTTCTGCCAAAGTCAGACATATATGTATGCATGTGTGTCGAGAAATAACATTGTAGAAGGTAAACTCTAGCTACTTATGGAGCATAAGAGGAAAAAACTTCAACACACCTAAACGTATTTCATATATCATATTCAAAAAAGAAGGCCATATAAAATCAAATTTAGAAGCAAATATAATAGGATTAAGTTACAATAAAATATATTGGAAATGATATAAACAAACATATATTAGGGATAAGACTAATTTAAATATGTATGGATTTAATGTAACAACTGACCATCCAAAAAAGAAAAATATTTAAAAATGCTAGTAATCCGATGTGTAATTCAAAACACAACCATGCCTAATATACAAAATTATTCATCTATTTTTATTGCTGCTAGAAAAATGACTATTTTTGTCCTGAAAAAAAATTCCAAAAATCTAACATATATTAATGTGAATTAGTCATGGCATATCTTACACTGGATCACATGCTATATATAAGTATGTTCCAAACATTTAATATGAATTATTTAATAGTAAGAGTGAAAAAAAAAACATTTATCCCTTTTTTTAAAGTTTGACACATCAAAATCTTTCTGAAAACATGCTTTATACTAAACCATTAAAATTACTTTTGATTAAAAATAAAATCATGAATGTATAAATTTCCCTTTTTTGCTGGTTATATATGACATACAATATTTTTGGCAAAACCATAAGTGAGAATTACCTACAAAATGTTGCAAATTATAACTTCATAAAATCTGATTTTTTAATACCATAAATTAATTACCGACCTTAACTTTCATAAGATTGAAAATCTTCAAATGTTATCCCTTTTAAGCAATATATTGAAATAACATCAAATTCCTATACATAGATTAATAAAGTACTTAAAACTCACTTGATGCAACATTGCAACCTAACAGAAAATAGACCTAAACAATAATTGAATAGAAAAAAATTAAACCTAGAACAAAGTTCTCTACCTCCAGCGGGACGATTATTTAGATCTTGTGAGATAGTTTTCTATTCAGTTGAGGGAAAAGCACGATCAAAAGTAAAGACCTGAAGTAAAGAATGCAAATAGTAAAATATTACGTATTTACATAATAAAATATAAGCATGGAGAAAATGAAAGAAAACCATTTAGAAAGCATAAATGAATAACAACAGCCTAAATAATAAAGCTATAAATTGAATAATCAATATTGAGAACGCAGAAGACGAAAAGTTGGAAAATTCAGAACTTAAGAGGTGTAAAACTTGCGAATTAAAAGTTTCAGAACAAAATTATGTTAATAAAAAAAACAAAATTTACAAATGAAAAACACTAATATATCGTGTATCATAATTCATAGCATATTTTCCCTGTTCTAGTAAATGATAAGCACTAAAAAGATCAATATAGGGAATTTAATATAATTTACGTCAACAACGCATACATGTCTATTTTTGGCACATTTAGACCCGCTGCGGAAATGTAGACGGAAGAAAATTTGCTTACAAAAAGACTCATTCAAATACCAATATTTTAGGCTATAAATAAATAAAGTAGAACCAATAAAATAATTAAAAGGCACCACTCATTCTATAATATATTTGTGGCCAATACGATAATCTCTTTATACAGTTGACAGTGGATAAAAGGAATGATAGGTAATAGCTACACAACTTAGACAAAGCTGACTATATTATGTTTAAAAAAAAATGGTTATAAAATATTAATAAAATACTTGAGAAAATGATCTTAAGACGCCTCAAATAATGAAGAAATTTGACTTGTAGGTAAAGTATTTTCTGTAAAAGAATTTTCTTTAAAAGGATTTTTTATAGTTATCAAATATGTATTAGAAAATGACTGTTAACTTAGAAAAAAGTTCAATATTATCCAATATTAAAAACTAACTTTGAATGTAGATTAAAATATAACTTTTTGTTTTTATGTCCTACTATGGATGATTTAACATTTAGATATAAAAATGTAATATAAATAAGCTATGTATTGATTTAACATTTAAAAATGTAATATAAAGCACCTATGCATTTTCAATTTTTTTAAGATGCATGAATAATAAATCAATTTATATTCCCTTTCACATTTTCTAGCCTCTCACGCAAATGCTTACCTTTATAGAAACAACTGTCCATTTAGTCAAAAAAATTGCAATGGTTGAATGCAGAAAATTAGTAATATTTAACCATGCTATATAACTTGTATGATTTTCTTTTTCTATATGATTATATCTTAACTTTTAACATAAGTATTGGGTTATACAACGAAAAAACCTTATATTGTAATACGCCATAAAAACATAAAAATAGAAGCATTAGCGCTATATAGAAATAGGGAAAAGATTCACGGTTAAGTATATATTATTGCTACGATTAAAAGTAAAGTTGATTGCTTTATGATTTAAAGTTGTTTACAAAGGAAGTTTTTGGTAATTTTTGTTATAATGTATCATATCAGTGTTTGGTGTTGAAGAAGAACAAAACACAATGAAAGAAAAATGCAACAAAAAGTAAATAATTACTCAGTTCCTTTTCTTCTTTTTGGCACATTCAACTTCTTGCAATCCTGCCTTATTCCACTGTCACACGCCTAAGTATTTGCATTCGATGATGAGTAGTCATTGGACCACACAATCAGCAAGGCATTTATTAACAATAATTTGCAGCATATAATAAGCAATGTACACCATATATCTACCAATTTCAAACATTAATGGGGTAGGAGCTACGACATCAATTTTAGCCTTCAAATAATATTTGTATTTTTGCTAGTTTAAGAAGACCCGCTATTAAATAAATTTCGGTTTATAGTGAAATAAAATTTGCAATTTCTCATAAAAAATTATTGGACCGATGCATGCTTGTATATAGATGAATATTACTACCATGAACGCGAAAAGTAAAACAGTAATTTATGTTAAAACAGATCAAATATCAGGATATCATGTATCATGTATCATATATAATGCTTTCCATGCTCCGGTCATGAAAAGAACCAGAAAGATTGATATATTTTTTAATATAGCTTACACTTTGGTCAATTGCGGGTATACGTATACTTTATCAAAACTTAATAGCTGGTGCTGAAATATGGATGTAACAAAATTTGCTTACAAAAAATCATTCAAATATCAATATTTTTGGCTATAAATAAGTAAAATATAATCATTAAAATAAAAAAGAAACCATATTTTTATTTCATTATATAGTGTATTTATGGTCTATATGATTAATCCTTTATACAATTTAATACCAAATAATGATGGCATAATAATGTAAAAGAGAAAGTTTAGTAATTGTGGTCTATATGATAAATCTCTTCATACAATTTATTACCAAATAATAATAGAGTAATAATGTAAAAGAGAATGTTTGGTAATTGCTACATAAGGCAGGCATGTCTGACTATATTATCTCGAAACTTTATGGTGTGCTAAATACTAACATAATACTTAGGGAAATTGATTTAAGACGTCCTGAAGGCATGATCTTAATTATTTGAAGGGAAAGTATTGTCAAAAGAATTTTTTATTTTATACCTATGAAATTTTCATAACAAAAATGTTACAGTAAATATTAAGTATGGAATTTCGTACTGCAAAAGCTATACAAATAGGGAAAAGGTTAACATTTGGCATATGGCAATGCTATGGTTGTCAATATAACTAAGTATCCTTTTGAAATCTCATGTTATTTATGCTGTAAGGATAAAAAATAGTACACATTATTGTCTGTTAATCAAAAAATAATTATTGATGATATTGAGGACACACATTAACTATACCCTTCAAATATTTGTCTTAGGAACGAAAACAAAACCGTAAAAGGAATTTTATTCAATGTGCAAGTTGTTACCTATTATGACTTGGCAAAAATGATGTTATTTAAAAAATTGTAGTACATATAATTTAAAAAGTATGATCTAATAAGTGTTATATGAATGACACACACATGTTTATATGAAAATTGGATTACTATTCACAAAGGATATAAATGCACAATTATAAAAGGGAAAATAGCGTTGGATATATCATATAACAATTTTAGATCAAATCAAGGAAATCCATATTAGTAAAAATATCTTCTAATGTACCATTAAAAGTCATAGCAGGTGTAGCATAACTTTGCAATGAACACTCAATTTCAAAATCCAGCACACAAACTGATACATTAGTGTAACTTGTATATCTAGTTTAATCTATTGTAAAATACTTCTACTATGATAATACTACGATCTTAAAAGTTTCAAATAACAACAAAAATAAGTATTTATTGTTGCTATGTTATCGAACCTCAGAAAATATAGTCTCTTTTTTTAGTTTTCCATATACACTATAGACCAAATCATCCACACATGTAATGTCCAGAAAAGAATACACAAAATATGTCAGTTGTAAAATTATAGTGGCCGAAAGCTTGTACCATAGATAATATTTGATTTATTTATGAAAACTACTTATCAGTTATACCATAAATGATAGTAAAACTTATATTAATATTTCAGTATCATAAGTTATAAATCCTAAAATGAAAAAGCAGGTCACATAAAAAAGCAACATAACCAAATTATGAAGTCTAACCATTCTTTGCACGACATGATAGGTTTCACATTATAACTACTATGATTTGAAACTGCAGTTTTGAAGAGAGAAACAAAGACTTATACTTTGCTTTTTCTTTTTTTAATTTAAACAACAACAACAATTAAGCCATTAATCCGAAGAAAAAAAAAAACAAAAAACTGTAATTTAAATTTGCCAGTAGAATGGCATACCTTCTCTCTTCAAGTTTGAATTTAATGGGAAGAAATGGATGAGGAGACTTGTGTGACAGATGTCTCTCTTACTTTTTTCTTCTTCTTTAGATTTTACTGAAAAGTGGAAAAAAATGTTATTATAAATACATGCACTTCAATTTGGTGATATATGATAACATATGAACAGTGCAGCAAGTAACTTTGCCTATTGTACCTGGGTGTTTGATGTACTAATGCATGTTATGCAAGTATTTTACGTTTTGGCAACTGATATGAGGTATTGATGTCACATATTATCTAAAACTAACACAAATTTGTTCTTTTTTTCTTCCTGAATGACTCCCTATTATCTTGTTTAGAGTAACTTGCATCAGATAAACCTCTAATTAAAACATGTTGGCTGGGTAATAGAATCCACATTCCATTTTTCAACAGCAATGCAGTAACCTTATTTTCATCGGAAAAAAATCCAAAAAAAAATTCTAGTAGTTCATTCATTAACCTTGAGGGAACTATACATGTCCAAATATATAGGGCTCTGATCCCTACTCCAGCGGAAACCTAAGAAGTATACATCTAATTTACTGGATCATTGATTCAAAGCTCAAAATCACAGAAACACCTACGCACTTTGCTAATAAATACAGCAATATTTCTGTTTATTAAAGAGATAGCTCAATTTTCGAGCGATATTGATGTGATTATGAACCACCACAAAGCATTGCTTAACAATATCCATGAATCAATCAAGGTTCTACTTGTTAGCATAGTTTATAATAAAAGGGTAGTATAGTCTTTCCCTTATTTGTGTTTTGCCTATATATAAAGGCCTCTTGTGTTATTTTAGGGTAAAAGGGCTTTCTCTTCTACAAGCCTCCGCTCTCAATGTATTTTGTTTTTCTTATTAATGTTATCATGGTATCAGAGCCTATTTTTCTCTGATTGGTATGTTTTTCTCTAATCTCTGAGGAACAAATCTGCTGATCTCCGGTTCTCTTCCCTCCCTAATCTCTCTCAGACCCGTTTTGCACTGTCCGAAGCCACCGAAGTCCGTGCCTCCACCATAGACTCCTTCCCCACGACGCTGACCTCCACCATAGCCACCAAAGTTTGTTGTCCCTCCGTCCCAGTCTTCGTCGCTCAGAACACCGCAACCCACCGAAGTCCGCTGTCTCTCCATCTCAGCCTTTGTCCGCTGCCCTCCAGTGCCCCAAATTTGAAAGCCCTGTTCGCGTGCCCTAATTTGAAGTCACCAAAAAAAAAATTCCAGTCACCTAATTGCTTTATGAAAGCCTAATTGTGTTCAGGAGTATCAAAGCCTTCCAGTCACCTAATTACTTTATGTTTCTGGTCACCGAAATTTCCAATCACCAGATTATTAAAGCCTTCCAGTCACCGAAATTTCCAGTCACCTAAATTTGTTTCCATTCACCTAAATTTCCAGTCACCTAATTGTGGAGTTTTTAAATAATTTACAAACCAGAAAATTTGCTGTTTTGAGTTTGCTCTCTATGTCTTGATCTGAAATATTTTGTTGTTTTATGACTTATTAATATGGCTGAAACTAGAGATGATTCACTTCAAGCAGTCAGTGTTCAGTTGGATGGTAAAAATTATGCATATTGGAGTTATATGATGAAATTTTTTTTGAAGGGTAAACAAATGTGGGGCTATATTTTGGGTGCCATTGTCAAGCCTCTAGATAGCACAGCTGCTAATTATGTGTCTTTGATTGACAAGTGGGAAGTTGCAAATTCTAAGATTATTACTTGGATTAATAATTCAGTTAAGCACTCGATAGGTACTCAATTAGCAAAATATGAGACAGCTAAGGAGGTTTGGGATCATCTAGCTAGATTGTATACACAGTCGAATTTTGCAAAACAGTACCAATTGGAGTCTGATATTCGTGCTCTAAAGCAGAAAAGCATGAGTATTCAGGAGTTTTATGATGCTATGACAAATTTGTGGGATCAGTTAGCGCTCACAGAATCTGCTGAATTAAGCGCCTTTGGACCATATATTGCACGAAGAGAGGAGCAAAGATTGGTACAGTTTTTAATGGCTCTTCGTGACGAGTTTGAAGGACTTCGTGAGTCTATTCTACATCGTCATCCTCTACCTTCTGTTGATTCTGTTGATAGTGAACTTTTGGCAGAGGAAATTCGTCTTCAGTCCTCTGTTGGGTCTACTCCGTCAGTCTTCGCCATGCCTGCTCGACCAAATTCACAAGTCATACCTTATGTTCCTGTTGCTCGTGATGAATGCAGTTTTTGTAGACAAAAAGGTCATTGGAAATCTCAATGTCCAAAGAAAGGAAAGCAGCACCAGCCCTATCAGCAGCCTCACCAATTGAATTTTCGACCATCAATCCCTAATAATGGACCTCCACTTCTTCCTCGCCCTCATAATGCTCTTACAGCTCCTTCTTTAGATTCATCAATGATTGAACAATTTCAGAAATTCCTTGCATCTCAGCTGCATGCTATGTCAGCTACACCTCAACAAGGTTTGTCATCTAATTCATCAAGTATATCTTCTTCTACCTGGATTTTAGATTCAGACGCTTCAAATCATATGTCACCAAATTTGTCCTCTTTCACTTCTTTGGCTCATAAAGTTTCTGTGTCTGTCATGAGTGCTAGTGGTACATCTATGCATGTGCAAGGTGTTGGTTCAGTTATTACACCTATTTTGACCCTATCTAATGTCTATCATATTCCAAAACTTGCATTAAATCTTGCTTCTGTTGGTCAAATTTGTGATAATGGCTACTTGGTTTCTTTTTCTTCTTCTGCATGTTATGTTCAGGATCCAAAGTCTCAGAAAGTGATTGGGACCGGCCGTAGAGAAGGAGGACTTTATGTATTGGATCAACTCAAATATCCTAAGATTTCAGAGATTGCAGCTTCTGTTCCTGGTGTGGATGCTTCGTCTTTTCGTTTGAGTCAGTCATCTTCTATGTTTTATTTGTGGCATTCTCGTTTGGGTCATGTTTCCAAGTCTCGATTACAATTCTTAGCGTCTACAGGAGTATTAGGAGAATTGAAAACTCACGACATTTCTGATTGTAGTGGTTGTAAACTTGCAAAATTTTCTGCTTTGCCTTTTCCTCAAAGTAATACATTTTCTACTGCACCTTTTGATCTTATTCACTCTGATGTTTGGGGACCCTCTCCTGTTTATACAAAGGGAGGTTCACGTTATTATGTATCTTTTATTGATGACTGCACTCGTTATTGTTGGATTTATCTTATGAAACGTCGCTCAGAATTTTTTGGCATCTATAATGAGTTTCGATCTCTTATTAAAACTCAGCATGGAGCTGTTATTAAATGTTTCAGATGTGACTTAGGGGGAGAATATACTTCTCATGCTTTTAAAGAACTTCTTACTTTAGACGGCATAATTTATCAGACTTCTTGCACTGATACTCCTGAACAAAATGGGGTTGCTGAAAGGAAGCATAGACATATACTTGAGACTACTAGATCTCTTTTACTATCTGCTATTGTTCCAAGTGAATTTTGGGGAGAGGCAACTCTTACCTCTGTTTATTTGATTAATAGAATTCCTACTTCTCATAATTCTGGTTTGTCTCCCTATGAGAAGTTGTATGGCTGTCCACCAGATTATTCTTCTCTTCGTGTTTTTGGTTCCACATGCTTTGTACTTCTTCCTCATGTCCAACGGAGTAAGCTAACTTCACGGTCTGCTATATGTGTTTTTCTTGGTTATGGTGCAGGACAAAAAGGATATCGTTGTTTTGATCCTGTTAGTCATAAGTTATATGTTTCTCGTCATGTTGTTTTTCTTGAACATATTCCTTATTTTACAATTCCTGACCGTTCTCACAATGTATCTATGTCTGATCTTGTTCATATTGATCCTTTCACTGCTGATGATGAAGAGCTTCCTCCTGCTGCAAATCTAGACACTTCTATTGACTCCCCAACTACCCAATCATCTTCTGAGACAGCAGATACTAGTGAACGTCGATATCCTATCCGAAACCGTCAGTCTACTAGAAGACCTGATTTTGAATATTCATGTCTTTCCAGTTCATTTTCCTCATTTCTTGCTTCTATACATTGTCTCTCCGAACCTTTATCTTTCAAAGATGCGGTTCGTGATCCTCTTTGGCAGCGTGCTATGGCTGAGGAGCTGACTGCTCTTCATCAAACTCATACTTGGGATTTGGTACCCCTTCCTGCAGGAAAACGTGCTATTGGTTCTCGTTGGATCTATAAGATTAAAACTAAAGCTGATGGATTTGTTGAAAGATATAAAGCACGCTTGGTTGCTAAAGGTTATTCTCAGGAATATGGTATGGATTATGAAGAGACTTTTGCTCCTGTTGCAAAAATGACTACAGTTCGAACTCTTATTGCGGTTGCTTCTGTTAGACACTGGAATATTACTCAAATGGATGTTAAAAATGCCTTTTTGAATGGAGATCTTCATGAAGAAGTCTATATGGTTCCTCCTCCTGGTGTTGATCATCAACCTGGCGAAGTCTGCAAACTTAGAAAAGCTCTTTATGGTCTCAAACAGGCTCCTCGTGCTTGGTTTGAAAAATTCTCTACTGTGATTACTTCTCTTGGGTTTTGCCCGAGTAACCATGATTCTGCTTTGTTTGTCAAGTGTACCTCGGTTGGTCGAATTTTTCTTTCTCTTTATGTTGATGATATGATTATTACAGGTGATGATGTTGTTGGGATTAATTTGTTGAAATCTGAGTTGACTCGAAGTTTTGCTATGAAAGACTTGGGTCCCCTTCATTACTTCTTGGGTATTGAAGTTGCTTCTTCTCCAAAAGGTTATCTTCTTTCTCAATCTAAGTATATTTCTGACATTTTTGAGCGTGCTCGTCTCTCAGATAATAAGACTGTTGATACTCCAATTGAGCTCAATGCTCGATACTCTATTTATGATGGATCTCCATTGCCAGATCCTAATCTTTATAGAACGAATGTTGGAAGCTTGGTCTATCTCACTATCACTCGCCCTGACATTGCATACGCTGTTCACATAGTCAGTCAGTTTGTTACTTCTCCTACTACGGTTCATTGGGCTGCTGTTATTCGCATTTTGAGATATCTTCGTGGCACTCAGTTTCAGACTCTTTTACTTTCTTCCACTTCATTTTTAGAGTTATGTGCTTACTCTGATGCAGATTGGGCTGGTGATCCTACTGATCGCAAATCCACTACTGGGTTTTGTATTTTTCTAGGTGATTCTTTGATCTCTTGGAAAAGTAAGAAGCAGGATGTTATATCTCGGTCTTCAACAGAGGCTGAATACCGTGCTATGGCTTCTACTACTTGTGAAATTGTTTGGCTGCGATGGTTGCTTGCAGATATGGGTGTTTTCTTGCAACAACCAACTCCTTTGCATTGTGATAATAAGAGTGCTATTCAGATTGCTCATAACTCCGTTTTTCACGAAAGGACCAAACATATTGAGATTGACTGCCACATTACTCGTCACCACCTTCAGAATGGCACATTGACATTGCCATTTGTCTCTTCCTCCTTGCAACTTGCGGATTTGTCTACTAAGTCTTTGTCAGCTTCGCGCTTTCGGTTTTTGACTGACAAACTCCCGATGCTCATCGCTGTCGCATCATGAGTTTGAGGGGGGATGTTAGCATAGTTTATAATAAAAGGGTAGTATAGTCTTTCCCTTATTTGTGTTTTGCCTATATATAAAGGCCTCTTGTGTTATTTTAGGGTAAAAGGGCTTTCTCTTCTACAAGCCTCCGCTCTCAATGTATTTTGTTTTTCTGAGATTAAAAAATATTTTAATATAAATTTGTTGTATGGCAAAGTTTATCTATTAATCTATAATAATTGTTTGGTATTTCTCATTCATTCGTTTATCAGCATGTAAGGTGAAAAATTCATAATTTTAATATGGTTTGTATTTGGTCCTTTTTAAAATGCAATTAAGAATTACGATGCCAAATCAACAAATTAGGCTTGATGGAACCCCTTGCATTAGGGCACGATAGCTTCTGAAACAGAAGGACATTTATGAAGACGGAGGCTCAGATCCGAAGTTGCATGATCTAACAGAAAAAATTATAAATGAAATAAGAGATCTACTACATAACCCGTTGAAGTTTAAATGATCCAAAAGTAAATAGAGAAGTGTTTTATGTTTTCTTTAGCAATATTAAACTAAAATTATACATTTATCGGTGCTATACTGCTATCGTCTATAAAAAAAAACTTCTATATATGGGTTTTTCTAAAAAATAAAGTGTGATATAGTAGGTGAATCTAGCAGGATTGCCTAACGACAACATTCTAACAGGAGTTGCCTATCAGAAATAGCTGAATTGAATTTCTTGGAGTATACCTTACTTCATTCCAAGCTACAGGTCATTGTATTTCATATCTCAGGCATAAGAAGAGTAATGAAATTTAGCAGTGCATGTAGGCATATTTTGGCCTAACCATTATAAATTTTTGTGTACATTACTTTATTACAATTTTCTCTCTACATAATCTATTTGCAATTTTTCTTTAAAAATAGACGATAATACAATATAGTAGCTGTGTTATATATATTTCTTCATGGCTGTATAATAAATATTTGAGGTGTTTGCCTATTCTATTCGTTCCTTTCCGATCTAAATCTACTTATACTCCTGATTTCATTTCCTTGTACCTTACATACTAAGAAGAAGTGACTATTCTATCCGACCAACATATAAAATTCCTTTTTCCAACAAAAACGCATACAAAATACCAATAAATTTTTACATGTATATATATCCAATAACGTATATGATGCAGTTGGCATAAATTTCCACAATAAAGTAAACTGGTTTTTGCCAAGATCGCCAATAATTTTGACACTACTATTCTGTAAGTATAATATTTTTTTGCTAAATGAAGAAATCCAAAACATAGCAAGTAGCGTACACAAATAAGAGTATTTAATATTAAATGAAAGAATTGAGTCCTTGTGGTATAACAATACATCAATTACTTTAATTTCTGGATACACAAACTTTGTAAATAATGTTTCTCTTTTCAAATCAAACGGTCAACAGTAAGCACAAACTATTGAAGACTTGCCAATAAATATGTTAGGTAAATAAAAAAGAAATGTAAAAGAAAACACAATGTTTTTGAATGTTAATCAAACCAATTACTTCAATTTCTGCACACACAAATTTTGAGTAACTTGTTATCTTTCAGTACCATATACATGCTGTTACTATATTCATGGATACTTGTACAAAAAAACATAAATTGGCATCTAATGATATGGAGTTCATGAAACATACTGAATGAAATATACATGCTTGGAAGGAAATATAACACAAAGATGAGAATTTTTGGAAATAATAACTTAAACCTTGATATAAATTTGTAAAAAAGTTTATGTGATAAGACAAATGGACACTAATTTTGGAGCAATATTTTCATTCAATACTAATATAATTGTCAGAGAAGAAACTGAATTGGTAGAAAGGACAATTAATTATGACATTCAATCTTCTTTATGCAATAGAACCGAAGCACAGTTGACTATAAGAAAGAGGATGGACCGACACAAAACTGTGGACAAACAGCTAGAAGGAAAATGCAAAGAACAAATGCATATGAACACATAAACAATCTAACAACATTCAAAAAGAACCGTTATCCCCTAAAAAAAATAAAAAAAACAAACCGCTGTACAGCTGCATCAAATCCAAAAAACAAAACACGTCATACCCAACTAAAATTGGAAAAATGGGTGAGCAAACTGAGCATGTTCATTCACGTAAGCAAAGCAAAAAATTATGATAATTAGCAAAACAGTTCGGAAATATATTGTTATCTAATACTCTATTTTTGTAACGTCATATTCTATTTGTGCAAACATAATACTCTATTTACATATACTAATATCTAGAACTCACAAGGCCATGCTTTTATGCTTAATTAGAGCCAAGTATAAAATAATTATCACAAATGATATGACAACTCGAGTTGCTGACGTGAAAGGAAAAACAAACGGACAAACCTACTTCGGGAACAATTCATTATTGACGACGAACAGGATAAATAAACACATTAAATGGGCAGCAATAAATTAGCATGTACTCTCAATTTTAAGAATCAGATGTATTTTCACCCATTTTAGCACACTGACATAAAATCCTGTAGAAAGACCTACTCAGCATACAAATCAACTTACATAATTCGAACCTACATAAGTTTCATGAGAAGCTCTAGCCTCCCAATTCAGCAGAGGAAGCATGAAAGACATGTAATTTCAGACGAATCAGCCATGATAGAAGAAGCATTTCGACAGAGCTGGAAGGCCCTATACCAATAACTGATTGGCCCTCTTTTGCTATAGCATGAAGGGATATTCATACCTTACTTAAAAATTGTTTTCCGTTGAGACTTGGGTATTTTAAGCGTAGGAGAATAGAAAAGGGCGGTGACCTAGGGGAGAGAGGATTTAGGTTTTGGTTGAGAGCAGGAAAAGGAAAAGGAACAGAAAAAAAACCGCTTACACGTAGGAAAATTAAAAAGAGCGGTGAGAGGAAGAGTTTGGGAAAAAATTAGAGAGGGCGAGCGATTGGGAAATCACACGCGAGACTCCTGGGATCCAAATAAGGAGAAGGCTTGAGAGCTCACGAAAGCGAACTCAACTTTTATAATATAGTATAGATTATATGATATAAGACTGTAAATGTAACGACCCGCATTCTACGCAACGCAGGATCGTAGGATATTTATTTCTTTTACATACGAAGTTGTATGGTCATGTAACTTTGGGAGACGACTATTGGGGTAATTTCCCATGTTCACGATTTTTGCCGATTTTTAAATGATCGATTTGCCCCTAGTTGGTCTTGTTTTGACCATAACTTTTGACTGGATAGGAATTTTGATCTAAACCACTTTCATTGGCTCCGGATGATGGACAATTCCGTAGAGTGGTCACATTAGCCAAACGGACTCACCGTTTGGGAGATATGGCTGAAACAAGTTTCAGATGGTGAAAAACAGTTTAATTGGGCTTAACCGGGTAATTAGCAGCGAGGCCCAAAGGGGATTTCGGTATTAGAGATGTATAGGAGCTGATTAGGGATAGAAAACATTTCTTTCAGCCGCCACTTTCGTTCTTGGAACCCTAATAATGGTCTCCAACACCCAAATCAACTTCTAATCACTTTCTAATCAAGTTTTGGCTTAAACTACATCAAATTAAGGAGAAATAGCACCAAAGCAAGGTTAGAGCTGCTGTGTTGCATTGGGAACAGCGCCAAACAGAGAATCATTTTAGTTTTGGGGTTTTATTTGTGGCTAAGGTGAGTGATTTGCATAGTTTTGCACTAATTACGGTTAATTAAGGGTAATTAGCGAAGATTAGCGAATTTATACATTAATAAATTCTGGAAAAATATTTATAAATTCAAAAATATTGTTTTATACCTCTGTTAGAAATTTGGGTTGATTTGGTTAAGTTTTGTTAATTCTATGATTAGTCTTTCCTAAACATGCTTAAGGGAAAACATGGGTTTTTGGGTATGTTTGATCCATATAAACATGTCATATTGTTGTTTTAGTGTTTGTGGATGATTATACATGTTGCTATGACTGTATGGTATGTTTTGTGATTGCATAGAAAAGTTAGAATGGTTGAAAACGTCGTCGTTTGGCGAAAATAGCTTGCTGGAAAACTTGCAGCAAACCGGATAGGAGCATCCGGATAGGAGCAACCGGATAGGGGTATCCGATCCGAACCGGATAGGGGCATCCGATCCGAACCGGATAGGGGCATCCGACCCGAACCAAATAAGAGTATCCGAGCACCCGAACTGAACTAGAAAGGAGCATTTGAACCGAATCAAGCAGGAAGGGGCGAACCGAACCGAACCGGAGGATCGAACACCAAGTGGACCTAAACCCGAGATGCATAGGAAGTCCAAATGAGGAGTTGTACCTCAGGATCCAGATGGGAACCAAGGAGGGAACTTCATGAGTTGGGCTTTGCTGCGGGACGTGTGCTAAGGGGTTGTCGATGCCTATAACTTTGTATCACTATGTGTAGGGATACGTGAACGGATTCAGGGCCACAGTGGCCTAGGTACGACTAAAGAGCTATAGACCAATGAAGTGGGGTCATTTGTAAAGGTTTGGTCATGACTCCATGTGGTAAGCTTGGTAGTAGCAGTAGTTGTACAAGTTGAACTCCGTCACTACTTCGATGGGTCTAGTGATCGAAGCGGTAGATATCATATGCTTTACGCACTGAGTGAGAGATGTGAGGATGGTTGCTATGTTTGATTTGTTTGTCATCACTATGACATGCACACCCCCACCCCCGTTATCTTTACACCATCTGTTCAGTGGAACCTTAGAGTATTGTACGGTATGTAGTGCTAACTCTTTGGTTGCAGGTCCAGGTCCAGGTTCAGGTTCAGGTATGGTTTAGTATACCTGTTATTGTTCTGCTTAGTTGCTTATCGCTCATACCATACTTTTTGTCTGACCCAGAGTTTTATGTCTCTTCTTATTACTCTAGGTGCTTTCACGAGTAGACTAGAGGCAGGTTAGCTGGTGATGCACGAGTAGAGTTACCGGAGACGAGCAGGAGGCTTCCACGTATGATACATATATAGATATTCTCCCTGTGTCGCTGCTGGTCACTACTTTGGGCATTAGTAGTGCACCCTTCCTTTCTTTTTTGTTTAGAGACAGTATTTTGAAAACTGGTAATAAGCTGTATTTAGACTTCCACTACTCTGATGTTGATGTTGGTTTTAGTTATCAGCTTATGCATTATCTCGCATGTTTTATGTCAAGTACATTATTATTATATTTTGTTCCATGCGCTGTGAGACACTCTACAGGTTTTCGATTAGTTCATTCTCTTCTTTCCTTTCTTTGGCGACTGTTCCGTGCTAGTTGGGTATGTGTACAACGCACTTTCGGAGGAAATGTCGGCTGGTGCGGGGCGGGCCGTCACAGTAAATCATATATATTATATATATATAATAAAACTTTATAAACTATAAATATATATGTATATAATATTCAAAATCATAAGTAGAAACTTATAATAATTTGAAATCATTTAGAGAAGAAGGAGTTTGAAAATTATTTTGAAATCAATTTGAAAAGGAATTCGAAAATAGAATTTGAAAGTGCTAACCCGTGTTTTATATATATACTAGATTCTATTACTTGATAATCATGAGCTCTTGAAATCTTGATTATCTTTGATATTCATGAGTCTTGAATTCCTTGATATTTTGAATCTATAATATTGTACAGTCTTCAACATTTATATCCTGCACATATATCCTGCATATACATATACATTCATATATATATATATATATATATATATATTCTAGATAAGGATGTTAGTATATATATTGTATAATCAATAATGTAAATAATTAAAACAAGGTTGCTATCATCAAAATTCCATTCTCCAACAAAATTCACATCTATTCAACTAGTAATGGATTTTAAATATGGCAAATTCTATTTCAATCCCCCTTTTAGTTAGTAGCCACCCACAAAATTAAAATAACGATATACCCAGAAAATTGAGTAGTAGCCCCCCATTTTTCCACAAATGCCTTCACCCTTTCCTACATCGTTCGGATAAGCAAATAACACACAAATCAAAAGCAATAGCATCCGATTTTCTCAAATAATAACATCAATCAGTGATCATTCTTCTTCAAGTGTAGGCAACGACTTCGAATCCGGTCTCCACGTTATATCCCTACGTGGAAAGTAACAAAACCACGTTACAGCCCTGCGTGGTTTATTCTTATACCAAGTATGTTCGCTGCGTGGTTCACTGTCCATCCCCGCATTTACTAGGTTCGCGAGCCTTCCTAGTAGGATTCTAACGTGGTTTTGTCTATAATCACTCGATTCATTATGCATCGGCTATACTCAAAAATAAAATAAAAAACTCAAATTTTTATTTATCTTCTATTACCTATTGTGATTGCGATGAGGAATCATCTTCTCCTTCAAAATACGTTGTATTCTTGTTTGCAAATGAAATTTTCCTTCAGTGATTTGTATTCTTAGGTTTTAAAGCTTATATATTTTCAAAGACAATAGAATTTTATGTTGTACTCATAATAGATGAGAAGATAACTTCTTAAGGATACTTTCGTCATTTAATTTTTAATTTTTAAGGGGGTCTACTAACTAAAAATGTGGGTCGAAATAGAATTTTCCTTTAAATATAGTTTATATTATAGTAAACTCACTAAAGTAATGATCCAGATTCCAAACTAACGAATAACCCCTCGTTGTTACCGATGCACCATTGAACTATCCTTTCATATCGTGTCTTCCTAAAGTCACAATACCAAGAACTTGATTAATCTTCCTATGGAATCTCTCCTTCGACTGTCGCTCATGTGTCCCTTCATTGCATCATTATTGGAAGCAATTCACTCCAAGTGCAGTTTGGGTTGCGACTCAAACCCATCGCCTTATGTCACACATGTCCCCTGATCGTGCCTCCTTTGTTTATACCAACGACATCACAAGCGTGCACCTCCAGGCTTCTCTCGTTCCTTTTCTTCTGAAGGAACGCAATTTTTCTTAGGGTTGGGAAAAAAAATCAAAGGGGATCAACTATGTGTAGTGCAGGGAATGGGGCTTCTTGGGAAAGAGGTCAAAAAATTATCTAATAGGCTTTGGGCTTAAGCGTCTTGGGCACTAAATGGTTTAATTGAGGTGCCTCAGTTTTTTATTGTTATTATTATTTTTCGTTTCTCCAATTTAGCATTTAGTTAAACATGTATCCAAGTTTAAATTCTTAGTTTAGTTTTCAATCATATATATAAATTAATTCGTATTTCTTAGTACCGTCTATAGCTTAATAATTGCCTGTTCCATCTAGTTCAACATGCGATTATTTATTTGTTTAACTAAACATATACTTAAAATAAATTTATTATTTTCTTCCTCTAACTATTTCAATTATGTACAAAATAAAATTATTTGGTCTCGCAAGCAAATTCATCTAATCATGTCCATTTATTTAATTGACAACTCGTCGAATTATCACAAAATAAATATGTCTATCCGCTATTTCTAACATATAAAATTTAGCTATTGTTGACGTCAAAAGTTGGTCATTATTGACGGTCAACCCCCAATTGTACGTAGAACACACGAATAACAATCATATAGTACGGAAAAGTAAGTAAAAACAGGGGAAAACATGACTTTTATAGTGTTTCACCAAAAATTGGTGCCTATGTCCACTTCATATCTATTGATTTTTTTAGGATTACAAAGTACAATTGGTTTTTCCTAGTGAAAGAGGAGTAGAGCTTATAATATTTTTGTAGTACTTTGAGTGCACGGTTGGAAGCTTTCCAGTATACCGAGCGTGAGTTGGAAGTGGAGAATTCAACATGCCTTTCCATTTTCGGTAATGGGGTCTTTATAGTTGTAGAAGTGGTATGAGCTTTATGCCACATGGCTTGCCTCTTTTGCAGAGCTTGGATACGTGGAGCTCGATCCAGCTGAATAGTTGTGGCGGTGGGAACCGGTTTACTGCTGAGTAATAGTTCTCTCGAGAAGTGTGGCTTGCATGGCACTTGAACTATGGTGTATCAAAAGCAGCGTTTTGGCGGGAAGTGTTTGACCATCTTTATTGCCTTGGGAATCAGGCTTCCTCTCTAGAAGCTGGATGCCTCATTTGGATATTTCTAAGTGAATCGGTTGATCTGAACTTTAAGGAGTGGTTGACTTGATCGGTTGGGAGAGCGATTATGCATGGAAAAGAGATGTCGTTGATGGAAGGAAATTATGTCGAGCCGAGCCTTGTTTGTCTCACTGGATTGCAAAGACGTTTGATGGGATCGGTTGATGTTGCATGGTGAGCCTTTTGACATTGGGCTCTGATCTGTCGAGCCTTGACAACTTTTGCCAAAAAATTGATCAACACTTTCCCCCCAAAAATACATCTTCTTTAGCGAAAGGAGATGTGTTTTTGATCTTCCAATGGATGTTGCATCAGATGTCAATGTGCAGATTAGATATGGTTATGTCGAACCATATTAAGGTCAGAATGTGCAGATTAGCTATGGTTATGCCGAACCATATTAAGGTCAGAAATCTGATGATCTCAATAATTATATTAAGGCAGGGAAACCGACGATCGGTTTAGATCGTATTAAGGCCAGAAAACCGACAACAATCGAAGACTATAATAAGGCCAGGAATGTTACGAGATTAGTTGACAAACTTTGTCATGATACCTGCATAGATAGTATAGATCAATCTCGGTTTAGAGATGGCTGCGAGCTTAGTTAGGAAATAGTGGCGAGTATCATTCATACTCGGGTTATAGAAGGGGGGAGTATCAAACATACTCGGTTTTATGGAGGTGGTGAGTATCAGACATACTCGGCTTGTGGAATGTTAACCAGACTCGGCTGGTGAAGTCGGTTCATATGTGGTAGCAAGTATTAATCGTACTCGGATTATAGAAGGGGCGAGTATCAGATATACTCGGCTTATGGAGGTGGCGAGTATCAGACATACTCGGCTTATGGAGGTGGTGAGTATCAGACATACCCTGCTTATCGAATGTTAATCAGACTCGGCTTGTGGAGTCGGCTTATGTATGGTAGTAGGCATCGACCGTAGCTTAGAGACGGTGACCAACGCTGACCATAATGGGATCAGCGAGCGTTAACCATGCTCAGCTTTGAATCGTTTCCACATCGTCTGTGTTTGGAAAAGAAAGTTTATTGCTGCTAAAGAGCTATTACAGAAAAAATAAAAAATGAACTCTAAGGGAATGATAGTTGAATCCAGAGCATGCCTATGAGCTAATTTTGTATGTGTGTACTTCAACATATCAACATAATTGAAAGAGAATACTAAAAGTAAATTTCTTATATCCTTAAAATTGGAAAAAATTCTAAATCTTATTAATTTATGATGATGTCGCGATTGCTGGGCTCATGGTCCTTTCCATTTCTAGGAGCTCGAGGACCGTCCTGAGGAGCTTGGGCAGAAGATTGTGGCGGCACAACCAGTGTAGGCTTCTTGATGTACTCAGACAATTCTCCACGCCTAACTTTATCCTTAATGAGATCCCGCAAGTCCTGCAGTCACTGGGTATTATGGCCTGCAATGTTGTGATACATGCAGTGCTTTCCAGAGTCGAGTTCCTTTTTGGTTGGCTCCCTTCGAGGAGGTTTTGGGAAGGGTAGAGTTCCTCGTACGTCAAGGTAGATGTTGAGCAAGGAGGAGTTGAGCTCGATGTATTGATTATACTTGTTTTCTATTCTGAGTCGTACGTTGCAATCGTTCATTTCCGAGACCTTTCCTTTGCCCTTGTTCTGTCTATTGGCATTGGATGGACCTCCATCCTTTGTGGCAAGCACCTCGAGGCTTTCCACCTCGATGCTGCCATCCTCTTGTCGGAGGAATCGGTTTGCTTCGACAGAGAAGTCGTCAATGCCCTTGGGAGGATCCCTGATTAAAGAGATCTTGAATTCTGATCGGTTCTGGACACCTGCAATGGTGGCCATAAGCAACATCGATGGCTTGGGTCGATCGACTGATGCTACGGCCGCGTTGAATCTTTCTAGGTAGGACCGCAGGGTCTCGCCTGGTCGCTTCTTCATGATGGCGAGGAACATGATGCTCTTTTGTCAGGAAATGTGAACTTTGAACTGCTGATGAAGCGGGTAACCAACATATTCAAGTTGTTGATCGACTCAGTTGTTAGCTGCCTAAACCACATGTCGGCTATGTCTGTGAGGAATAGATGGAAGCACTTGGCCATAACGTTAGTCAGGGCTGTGTAACAACCCGGGGAAAACTCAACGCTCGAATTTTCGACAACAATACATAAGCCCGTATTACTTGCCAAAAACTCAAGTATCGAATCCCAGATTGTCAATAGAAAGAAATTAGAGGGCGAGAAAAGAAAGAAAGAATATTAGAATAGAAGAAAGAAGAAGAACACATCAGAATCTCACAGCGAAACGAATAAAATATAATGTCAAATCTCTTTATACTGAAAGAACTGTATATACATACCAACCATCAGAGTACAACATATATCAGACACAGCAGAAAACTAACTTTATATAAATAGCGGTGAAGCCTCCTGATACTAGCTCCTGAAACTCCAAGCGAAACCTAACCTGGAACATACTCGGTCTGACCCGAGCACATTTGAAGCAAAGAAAAATACACCGGGTCAGTCTGGAATACTTTCATTGATAAATTCACAGAACACACAACTTGTTTAAATTTGGAAAATCCTTTATGAAATCAATGGATAATAGTAAGACCAGCCCACACATAAACACGGACGGTTTTTACCTTACTATAATCCAAAACGTTTTTGATCATAACTTATTCTGATATTATCATAGTGTCTAAACACAAGTAAATATCAATCTAGAGGAACGCTTGCATCTCACACCCCACATATATATTACACAATCGAAAACCGCACGTGCTTATCGGAGATTGAGTTCCAACTATGACAAGGTATGGGACCACCTTCCGATTGTGTATCTCTATAGGCGAATACACTGGGTTCAACAAGAACGTCTTGCAACCCGGCCCTCACATGACCGACCACTCATTTCGCTTGACTGTATCGAATGTATATCACCGACGGTTGGGATTAGCAACCGCCTCCCGAAAAATTGACAGTATCGAATATAGATTGAAGAAGAAAAAATGGAATTTCTCTAGGTAAGTGATCATACACCCTAATGGGAGCGACCCACATAGCCATGCTGCCTGCCCGATTTTTGTTATTTCCCGGTTGATGAGGCTTGAGGCTAGAATTCCTTTTCGAACATCTGGCCATCATTCACTTTGAATGCCACATCGTCAGATCCATCAGATATCACTAATTGACGTCTACAAAAATACTCTAGTTATTTGGCTAGAGAAAACCATTTCTCCGCCATCAACTATGGTACATTTGAAGAAATCAACGTATGTAATTCCTTTGGAAATACACTGTCAAACACTCGTCCATACAAGTCATCCAGGAACAGGATGAACCGAAGGCACCCTCCTACTGCATCCAATATAGGAATCGCCCCATGGATCAGCAGCGAGCAATCCTTGCAAATCCGTAGATTTCAACCACGATAGAATCACAAACCAAATAACTCTGGTTGCAAGCCAGAGAAATTCGACAAGTAGTCCTTCCGCTTATGAAGATCCATGGTCTTCAATTGCTCTATCATCAATTTCCATCTTCACGGATTTGTTGGTCGGAATGGTTTTCGAATATAAATTCGATCCCGGTCTTTCCATACCAACAATCCTATTGGTCAGGTTTGATAGTCGGTGATTTAACAATCAAATAACAATAGTGTGCATAACATGAGTTTGCTGATTCAGTACTTGGCAATACCTGGCCTTTTTTAAAAAATATTTAACAAATTTGTTAATAACTTACAAATCTTCCTATATATTCGAAACATTTTATTCAAAAACCTCATACTCATTTCAATATTTCTCGTATGGAATAATTAACCAATTCCAACACTTTGCACTCACCACAAACGAATATCATTCCTCGATAATAGTGAAGCCATTCAAGTTGGGGTATTTTATTTACCTCTCAGACCTCGATCGACAACGTTCTTTCCTTAAAATAATATTAGTTTTCACTAAACCACTGATATTAGAATCTCGTCTACCACCTTGATTTCAAACCTGGTTTTATAAAACGTTTCTTACATTTGAAATCCTCGTTCGATAATCTCTTTACTTAATTTCTTTAATTAAGTAAATATTCACTAAACATAACTTTTAATTTAAAGCATTATTTCACTCATACCATTTTGATTTAAAATCAAAATTTCTGGTCAAATAACTTATTTCAATCTATTGGCATTCTTAATATAGACCTTGATCTTGGATTTCCTAACTGATGACTATTTATCCCCTTCTTTTCAATAAGACTTTTAACCTGGATTTTTATTCCCCAGGAATCCATTTATCAATATCTAACACCAAACATTTGTCTGTATTTTTCTTTACGTTTGAAAACCCAATTTCACTTACAGTGCTTTGCCTAATTCAATCCTTTAACATTTAACTCATCAATCTAGTTCAAAACCATTTAAAACCTCACTTGGATTTCTTCTTAAATACTTTGATAATCTATTAAGCTAAATTTAACAACTTCTTATAACTTATTTTAAAACCATTATTACCATTACTATTTTCCAGTCTATGATTTACCATCTTCCTTAAGCATTCCATTTCGATTACATTCTCTTTTACCTAATTTAATAATTAAGAAAAATCTTATTTAAATCCCTATATTCACTTACCAATTTCGTTTGAACCCTTGGATTATACATTCCTTTTTAATTTCTTATTGCCTTCTTTGATCAGACCATATCACCTGCTTAATCACTTTTCAAATGAACTCCAATTAGAAGTCATCGTTTTAATTAAAATAACAACTTCTTTTAAAAGCTCGATTAAAATATTTATTCATAAATTTCTAATTTAATTACTTATATAAAATAACTTAAAAAGGCTCAATTCAGTTATAAAATAATTTATAATTTTAAAACTGCATCGATTCACCAAACAGTAAACCAACGTCTGAAACAACACATTTTAGGCCATTCACTGCCAATTACCCAATCAACACTGTCGATTGATTTTAACCATAGCACAGGTGAATATTTATTCAACCATCATGTTCAAACAGGTTTTTCTACCATATGGGGTTCAATCAGTTCAAATATCAACAATATAAAACAAACAAACAAACAAACAACATATATAATATTTAAGGAATCCGATCGGATCCCTCCAACCTATTCTTCCCTGCACCACAACTCGTTATACATTTCATAACAATATATGAAATAAATTTTATATGATCTACTAATTTAAAACGATGAAATATAAATGACAGCAACCAAACAAACAATAACAGCCAATAGCAACCAATCAACCAATTTATATTTTTAAAGGTAAATTATATTTTAATATGAATTTACCATGTCATAGGATTCCAGAAGGTGTGAGAATTAACTCACCAGATTATTCAGTTTGCGGTTGACGCGTTTGTCGCTTTTAATTTGAAATGAATGTTCAAAATTTGTTGAAATTTCAACCGCATCAGATCAGTGCCTAGTCAGTGCCATTGTCTAGGTCTCGTCCCTGCAATCCCAATGGATCTAATTTCGTTACCGTATGTGAAAGTTACACTAGTTTAAAGTTTGAATTTATATACGATTATTAACTTAACTTTTAAATTAATAAATTAATTAAATAATTAAGTAATTATTACCTTAATTACCTTAATCATTGCTGACACGTCATCATGGGATTAACGAAATAACGCGTCTTCTTTATCATCTGGTTCTCAGGCCCGATGCTCCTTCTTCCTTCTTTGGTCTTGAACCCGAAACAAAAATTCCACCACCACCATCAATGTGGACCGTCGGACCTCTGGTCGAGGACCCCACCAGAACCGTGCTTCCTCCGCCTGCCATTGCCGCCAACCCCGAACCTAGGGACCCACAACGCCACCAAAAACCTCCCACGAACAGAATACGTTCAAATCATTACCCACGCCGCCACAGACCACCGGAGTTAACGCCACCAAGGCCAATCGACGCTGCACCCTTCCCTGGTCCTTCCTCCCTCCGACCCCGATACCAACGGTCCACCACCACCGGAAAAGTGGCCAAAACCCTTTGCTATTTTCGGAAATGAACTGAAAACACTGTTCTCTGTTCATCTTGATCCCCATGCCACCACGGACCACCAGAAAACTCGAGACCAGTGCCAAACGAAAGCCTGGTCTTCCCACTTTCATTCCCCCAAGGTCTCGACATCTGAAATCGACCATAACTCCTTAATTTCTGAAAAGAACGAAACTGAAATCGCCACTTTAAACCACGATTCCGGCCACGTCCGACCACGATAGGTCCCCTACTTTTTACAGCATGTAGGCAAGGACCGGATCTACAACTTTCGTGTGGGAACCCCACTCGAATTCATGATAAATTTGGAGTTATAAATTAATTTGTGTTTAGGGACTTTTCTGCAAAATGTATGGATTGAAATTTGGCTTGGGCTGAGATTTCTGGTTTTTGGGGGTATATATAATGTGGAAATAATATATTTTAAGTCGATGTGACAAACGATGTTGACTAACGATTTTTATTTCGTATCTATCGCAATTTCGAACGTCGTTTATTCGCTCCTGTGCTCACAAACAAACCCTGTTCGAGATGCGAATGGACGACATAGTATATTTTGACGATACGGTCCAAATGAAACTTCATTCGTCGAATTCCGAGTTCGTTTGCTCAAACATCGCTTGTTCACGTTCAAATGGTCGTTTTTATTTGCATTTTATTTTACCACGCTCAAAGATTAACCCCGATTGATGCGCAACTTGAAATCTAGCAATAAATTACTATTGCGGTCCCAATAAAATTTGTTTCGTCGAAAACGAAGGTCGTTTGAATAAAGGCCCTTTTATAACTGGCCAATTTAAATAAAATAAACCAGTTTTAAAATACCTCAATATAATTTTAATAAAATATTGAAATTGGCCATACACGAATACTACTCAAATAAAATATCTCGAGTTGAGTTTGAAGCCAAATCGATATTATAAAAATTTAAAAGCCCTTTATTTAATATAAATAACGATAAAATTTATAAAGGAATTCTACAGCAACCTTTTCAAAATTTCATTTGGACATAAAATAAAATCTACAACATGAAAAATCGAATTTTCTCCTTTATTAGAAAAATATTACCCAACAGATTGAGACGTTTCTTGTTTTGAGAAAATCCGACTCATATTGGGCCCTGTACAACCGTTTAAAGTTCAAAACGCCAAATTACGAACTACCGCGCCGCTGCAGCTCGTTTTATAATTAAATTATAAATTAAACGTTCAAATCGTCGTTTTATAAACGAAATCGTTTTTATAATTCAATATAAACAAATATTTAACCATATAAAATCGTCTGTTCACATTATACAGCAAATCAACATTTTTCTCAAATATGCTGAAATTAAAATATTATTATATTATTAATATAATTTAAATATTCAAATTAAAATGGTCAAATCCCATTATTTAAACTCAAATCAATATTTTAAATAAATAAAATATTTCAAATAAATGGCCAGAAAATACGGGACATTACATTCCTTCCCCCTTAAAATAATTTCATCCTCGAAATTGCTAAGGTAGAAGAGAATGTTACAACCCATTATCTTTATAAAATAATTAATTTAAATCTCGATCTATTTTCAAAACTAACCCAATTGGTTTAAAACCAATTTATTTCAAATTAAAGAATTTTCCAAAAATCTTCAAAAAATTTCTAACACCTTAAATTTTGGAAAATTTTTGGTAGAGTCTCCCCTGCACGGAGGACATCTGCTATATCGCAGGTTCAAGAAATAAATATACATCGACTCTCATGGTCGGAAAAATTCATAATCCAAACTCAAAACCCAAACAAAACCAAAATTTCATATTTGCGTAGGGGTACCTTTTTGCGAGCGTTATTATGCGATATGCGATAATTTATACTTGAGCTTGCTTAATTATTATGCAGCTCTATTCAAACTGAATTCAATTAACTCTAGAATTTTCGCTTGGATGAATTTTAAAGCTGAATTGGCACTTCTGCACCTGTTCTCAACTCAAATGAATTTCATTAGTCCCTAAAACCAATGTCAATTATGTTCAAAACATCCATATCATCCATATCATACACACAATTCAATCCACACGAGATTATAACCACGTCTTTAGCAGTTCATTTATATCTTTAATTATCTATTCAGATTTGTTAAGTTTGGATTATTTATCCAACTTATTTATTTCATTTTGGTTTTCAACTAAGTCGATTCAAGTTCAGGTTCATATTCAAGCAATCAACAACACAAGCCAAGCATATCATTCGATCAACATTAACAAATCAATCGATTTGCCCATATTATAATAATCTTTACTTTTATTTTATTATAAAATAAATTGGGCAAAAATAATTTCAAAAGTAATTTTATATCAAATTACAAATACGCACTCTCATATATATACTCTCAAACTCAATCTAGGGTATTGCTAACCCCATCTCTATTGAGTCACGCCACAGAGCCAAGGTTATCACTAAACCAATAGCTCTGATACCACTGTAACGACCCGGGGAAAACTCGACGCTCGAATTTTCGACAACAATACATAAACCCGTATTACTTGCCAAAAACTCAAGTATCGAACCCCAGATTGTCAATAGAAAGAAATTAGAGGGTGAGAAAAGAAAGAAAGAATATTAGAATAGAAGAAAGAAGAAGAACACATCGGAATCTCACAGCAGAACGAATAAAATATAATATCAAATCTCTTTATACTGAAAGAACTGTATATACATACCAACCATCAGAGTACAGCATATATCAGACACAGCGGAAAGATAACTTTATATAACTAGCGGTGAAGCCTCCTGCTTCTAGCTCCTGAAACTCCAAGCGAAACCTAACCTGGAACATACTCGGTCTGATCCGAGCACATTTGAAGCAAAGCAAAATATACTGGGTCAGTCTGGAATACTTTCAGTGACAAATTCACAGAACACACAACTTGTTTAACTTTGGAAAATCCTTTATGAAATCAATGGATAATAGTAAGACCAGCCCACACATAAACACGGACGGTTTTTACAGTACTATAACCCAAAACGTTTTTGAAATCATAACTTATTCTGATATTATCATAGTGTCTAAATACAAGTAAATATCAATCTAGCGGAACGCTTGCATCTCACGCCCCACATATATATTATACAATCGAAAACCGCGGGCTCTTATCGGAGATTGGGTTCCAACTATGACAAGGTATGGGACCACCTTCCAATTATGTATATCTAGAGGCGAATACACTGGGTTCAACAAGAACGTCTTGCAACCCGGCCCTCACATGACCGACCACTCATTTCGCTTGAGTGTATCGAATGTATATCACCAATGGTTGGGATCAGCAACCGCCTCCCGAAAAAGAGAAAAGAAGCAAAAATGGAATTTCTCTAGATAGGTGATCATACTACCTGATGGGAGCGACCCACATAGCCATGCTGCCTGCCCGATTTTTGTCATTTCCCGATTGATGAGGCTTGAGGCTAGAATTCCTTTTCGAACATCTGGCCATCATTCACTTTGAATGCCACATCGTCAGATCCATCAGATATCACTAATTGACGTCCACAAAAATACTCTAGTTATTTGGCTAGAGAAAACCATTTCTCCGCCATCAACTATGGTACATTTGAAGAAATCAACGTACGTAATTCCTTTGGAAATACTCTGTCAGACACTCGTCCATACAAGTCATCCAGGAACAGGATGAACCGAAGGCACCCTCCTACAACATCCAATATAGGAATCACCCCATGGATCAGTAGCTAGCAGTCCTTGCAAATCCGTAGATTTCAACCATGACAGAATCACAAACCAAATAACTCTGGTTGCAATCCAGAGAAATTCGACAAGTAGTCCTTCCGCTTATGAAGATCCACGGTCTTCAATTGCTCCATCTTCAATTTCCATCTTCACGTATTTGTTTGTCGGAATGGTTTTCGAATATAAATTCGATCCCGGTCTTTCCATACCAACAATCGTATTGGTCAGGTTTGATAGTTGGTGATTTAACTATCAAATAACAATAGTGTGCATAACACTAGTTTGCTGATTCAGTACTTGGCAATACCTGGACTTTTTTTAAAAATATTTAACAAATTTGTTAATAACTTATAAATCTTCCTATATATTTGAAACATTTTATTCAAAAACCTCGTACTTATTTCAATATTGCTTGTACGGAATAATTAACCAATTCCAACACTTTGCATTCACCACATACGAATTTCATTCCTCGATAATAGTGAAGCCGTTCAAGTTGGGGTATTTTATTTATCTCTCAGACCTCGATTGACAACGTTCTTACCTTAGAATAATATTAGTTTTCACTAAACCACTGATATTAAAATCTCGTCTACCACCTTGATTTCAAACCTGGTTTTATAAAACGTTTCTTACATTTGAAATCCTCGTTCGATAATCTCTTTACTTAATTTCTTTAATTAAGTAAATATTCACTAAACATAACTTTTAATTTAAAGCGTTATTTCACTCATACCATTTTGATTTAAAATCAAAATCTCTGGTCAAATAACTTATTTCAATCTATTGGCATTCTTAATATAGACCTTGGTCTTGGATTTCCTAATTGATGACTATTTATCCTCTTCTTTTCAATAAGACTTTTAACCTGGATTTTTATTCCCCGGGAATCCATTTATCAATATCTAACACCAAACATTTGTTTGTATTTTTCTTTACGTTTGAAAACCCGATTTCACTTACAGTGCTTTACTTAATTCAATCCTTTAACATTTAACTCATCAATCTAGTTCAAAACCCTTTAAAACCTCACTTGGATTTCTTCTTAAATACTTTGATAATCTCTTAAGCTAAATTTAACAACTTCTTATATCTTATTTTAAAACCATTATTACCATTACTACTTTCCAATCTATGATTTACCATCTTCCTTAAGCATTTCATTTCGATTACATTCTCTTTTACCTAATTTAATAATTAAGAAAAATCTTATTTAAATCACTATATTCGCTTACCAATTACATTTACCAGTTTCGTTTGAACCCTTGGATTATACATTCCTTTTTAATTTCTTGTTGCCTTCTTTGATCAGACCATATCGCCTGCTTGATAACTTTTCAAATGAACTCCAATTAGAAGTCATCGTTTTAATTAAAATAACAACTTCTTTTAAAACCTCGATTAAAATATTTATTCATAAATTTCTAATTTAATTACTTATATAAAATAACTTAAAAAGGCTCAATTCAGTTATAAAATAATTTATAATTTTAAAATTGCGTCGATTCACCGAACAGTAAACTGACGTCTGAAACAACACATTTTAGGCCATTCACCGCCAATTACCCAATCAACACTGTCGATTGATTTTAAACACAACACAGGTGAAAATTTATTCAACCGTCATGTTCAAACAGGTTTTTCTACCATATGGTGTTCAATCAGTTCAAATATCAACAATATAAAACAAACAAACAACATATATAATATTTGAGGAATCCGATCGGATCCCTCCAACCTGTTCTTCCCTGCACCACAGCTTGTTATACATTTCATAACAATATACGAAATAAATTTTATATGATCTACTAATTTAAAACGATGAAATATAACTGATAGCAACTAATCAAAAAATAAAAGCCAATAGCAACCAATCAATGAATTTATATTTTTAAAGGTAAATTATATTTTAATATGAATTTACCACATCACAGGATTCCAGAAGGTGTGAGAATTAACTCACCAGATTATTCGGTTGGCGGTTGACGCGTTTGTCGCTTTTAATTTGAAACGAACATTCAAAATTTGCTGAAATTTCAACCGCGTCAGATCAGTGCCTAGTTAGTGCCATTGTCTAGGTCTCGTCCCTGCGATCCCAACGGATCCAGTTTCATCAGATTTCGTTACCGTATGTGAAAGTTACACTAGTTTAAAGTTTGAATTTATATATGATTATTAACTTAACTTTTAAATTAATTAAATAATTAAGTAATTAAGTAATTATTTCCTTAATTACCTTAATCATTGATGACATGTCATCATGGGATTAACAAAATAACGCGTCTTCTTTATCATCTGGTTCTCAGGCCCGATGCTTCTTCTTCCTTCTTTGGTCTAGAACCCGAAATAAAAATTCAACCACCACCATCAATGTGGACCGCCGGACCTCTGGTCGAGGACCCTCCAGAACCTCGCTTCCTCCGCCTTCCATCGCCTCCAACCCCGACACCCAGGGACCCACGACGCCACCAGAAACCTCCCACGAACGGAATACGTTCAAATCATTACCCACGTCGCCACAGACTACCGGAGTCAATGCCATCAAGGCCAATCGACGCTGCACCCTTCCCTGGTCCTTCCTCCCCCCGACCCCGATACCAACAGGTCCACCACCGCCGGAAAAGTGGCCAAAACCCTTTGCTATTTTCAGAAATGAACTGAAAACACTGTTCTCCGTTCATCTTGGTCCCCATGCCACCATGGACCACCAGAAAACTCGAGACTAGTGCCAAACGAAAGCCTGGTCTTCCCTCTTTCATTCCCCCAAGGTCTCGACATCTGAAATCAACCATAACTCCTTAATTTCTAAAAAGAACGAAACTGAAATCGCCACTTTAAACCACGATTCCGACCACGTCCGACCACGATAGGTCCCCTACTTTTTACAGCATGTAGGCAAGGACCGGATCTACAACTTTCGTGTGGGAACCCCCTCGAATTCATGATAAATTTGGAGATATAAATTAATTTGTGTTTAGGGACTTTTCTGCAAAATGTATGGACGAAAATTTGGCTTGGGCTAAGATTTCTGGTTTTTGGGGGTATATATAATGGAAATAATATATTTTAAGTCGACGTGACAAACGATGTTGACTAACGATTTTTATTTCGTGTCTATCACAATTTCGAACGTCATTTATTCACTCCTGTGCTGACATACAAACCCCGTTTGAGATGCGAATGGACGATAGTATATTTTGACGATATGGTCCTAATGAAACTTGTTTCGTCGAATTCCGAGTTCGTTTGCTCAAACATCGCTCGTTCACGTTCAAATGGTCGTTTTTATTTGCATTTTATTTTTCCACGCTCACATATTAATCCCGATTGATGCGCAACTTGAAATCTAGCAATGATTTACTATTGCGGTCCCAATAAAATTTGTTTCGTCGAAAACGAAGGTCGTTTGAATGAAGGCCCTTTTATAACTGCCCAATTTAAATAAAATAAACCAATTTTAAAATACCTCAATATAATATTAATAAAATATTGAAATTGGCCATACACGACCCGAATTTCATATACTACTCAAATAAAATATCTCGGGTTGAGTTTGAAGCCAAATCGATATTATAAAAATTTAAAAACCCTTTATTTAATATAAATAACGATAAAATTTATAAAGGAATTCTACAGTGACCTTTTCAAATTTTGATTTGGACATGAAATAAAATCTACACATGAAAACTCGATTTTTCTCTTTCATTAGAAAAATATTACCAACAGATTCGCACGTTTCTTGTTTCGAGAAAATCCAACTCATATTTGGCCCTGTACAGCCGTTTAAAGTTCAAAACGCCAAATTACGAAATGTCGTGCCGCTGCAGCTCGTTTAATAATTAAATTATAAATTAAATGTTCAAATCGTCGTTTTGTAAACGAAATCGTTATTATAATTCAATATAAACAAATATTTAACCATATAAAATCGTCTGTTCAAATAAAGAATTTTCCAAAAATCTTCAAAAAAATTCTAACACCTTATATTTTAGAAAAAATTTGGCAGAGTCTCCCCTGCACCGAGGACATCTACTATATCGCAGGTTCAAGAAATAAATATGCATCGACTCTCATGGTCGGAAAAATTCAAAATCCAAAATCAAAACCCAAACAAAACCAAAATTTCATATTTGCGTAGGCGTACCTTTTTGCGAGCGTTATTATGCAATATGCAATAATTTACACTTGAACTTGCTTAATTATTATGCAGCTCTATTCAAACTGAATTCAATTAACTCTAGAATTTTCTCTTGGATGAATTTTAAAGCTGAATTGGCATTTCTGCACCTGTTCTCAACTCAAATGAATTTCATTAGTCCCCAAAACCAATGTCAATTATGTTCAAAACATCCATATCATACACACAATTCAATCCACACAAGATTATAACCACGTCTTTAGCAGTTCATTTATATCTTTAATTGTCTATTCAGATTTATTAAGTTTGGATTATTTATCCCAACTTATTTGTTTCATTTTGGTTTTCAACTAAGTCGATTCATGTTCAGGTTCATATTCAAGCAATCAACAACACAAGCCAAGCATATCAGTCAATCAACATTAACAAATTAATCGATTTGCCCATATTATAATAATCTTTACTTTTATTTTATTATAAAATAAATTGCGCAAAAATAATTTTATATCAAATTACAAATACGCACTCTCATATATATACTCTCAAACTCAATCTAGGGTATTGCTAACCCCATCTCTATTGAGTCACGCCACAGAGCCAAGGTTATCACTAAACCAATAGCTCTGATACCACTGTAACGACCCGGGGAAAGCTCGATGCTCGAATTTTCGACAACAATACATAAACCCGTATTACTTGCCAAAAACTCAAGTATCGAACCCCAGATTGTCAATAGAAAGAAATTAGAGGGTGAAAAAAGAAAGAATATTAGAATAGAAGAAAGAAGAAGAACACATCGGAATCTCACAGCGGAACGAATAAAATATAATATCAAATCTCTTTATACTGAAAGAACTGTATATACATACCAACCATCAGAGTACAGCATATATCAGACACAGCGGAAAGATAACTTTATATAACTAGCGGTGAAGCCTCCTGCTTCTAGCTCCTGAAACTCCAAGCGAAACCTAACCTGGAACATACTCGGTCTGACCCAAGCACATTTGAAGCAAAGCAAAATATACCGGGTCAGTCTGGAATACATTCAGTGATAAATTCACAGAACACACAACTTGTTTAACTTTGGAAAATCCTTTATGAAATCAAAGGATAATAGTAAGACCAACCCACACATAAACACAGACGGTTTTTACCTTACTATAACCCAAAACGTTTTTGAAATCATAACTTATTCTGATATTATCATAGTGTCTAAATACAAGTAAAAATCAATCTAGCGGAACGCTTGCATCTCACGCCCCACATATATATTATACAATCGAAAACCGCGGGCGCTTATCAGAGATTGGGTTCCAACTATGACAAGGTATGGTACCACCTTCCGATTGTGTATCTCTAGAGGCGAATACACTGGGTTCAATAAGAACGTCTTGCAACCCGGCCCTCACATGACCGACCACTCATTTCGCTTGAGTGTATAGAATGTATATCACCGATGGTTGGGATCAGCAACCGCCTCCCGAAAAAGGGATAGCATCGAATATAGATTAAAGAAGAAAAAATGGAATTTCTCTAGATAGGTGATCATTCACCCTAATGGGAGCGACCCACATAGCCATGCTGCCTGCCTGATTTTTGTCATTTCCCGGTTGATGAGGCTTGAGGCTAGAATTCCTTTTCGAACATCTGGCCATCATTCACTTTGAATGCCACATCGTCAGATCCATCAGATATCACTAATTGACGTCCACAAAAATACTCTAGTTATTTGGCTAGAGAAAACCATTTCTCCGCCATTAACTATGGTACATTTGAAGAAATCAACGTACGTAATTCCTTTGGAAATAGGCTGTCAGACACTCGTCTATACAAGTCATCCCAGAACAAGATGAACCGAAGGCACCCTCCTACTGCATCCAATATAGGAATCAGCCCATGGATCAGTAGCGAGCAGTCCTTGAAAATCCGTATATTTCAACCACGACAGAATCACAAACCAAATAACTCTGGTTGCAAGCTAGAAAAATTCGACAAATAGTCCTTCCGCTTATAAAGATCCACGGTCTTCAATTGCTCTATCATCAATTTCCATCTTTACATATTTATTGGTCGGAATGGTTTTCGAATATAAATTCGATCCCGGTCTTTCTATACCAACAATCGTATTGGTCATGTTTGATAGTCGGTGATTTAACTATCAAATAACAATAGTGTGCATAACATGAGTTTGCTGATTCAGTACTTGGCAATACCTGGCCTTTTTTAAAAAATATTTAACAAATTTGTTAATAAATTATAAATCTTCATATATGTTCGAAAATTTTATTCAAAAACCTCGTATTCATTTCAATATTTCTCGTACGGAATAATTAACCAATTCCAGCACTTTGCACTCACCACGAACGAATATCATTCCTCGATAATAGTGAAGCCGTTCAAGTTTGGGTATTTTATTTACCACTCAAACCTTGATCGACAATGTTCTTACCTTAGAATAATATTAGTTTTCACTAAACCACTGATATTAAAATCTCGTCTACCACCTTAATTTCGAAACTGGTTTTATAAAACGTTTCTTACATTTGAAATCCTCGTTCGATAATCTCTTTACTTAATTTCTTTAATTAAGGTAAATATTCACTAAACATAACTTTTAATTTAAAGCATTATTTCACTCATACCATTTTGATTTAAAATCAAAATCTCTGGTCAAATAACTTATTTCAATCTATTGGCATTCTTAATATAGACCTTGGTCTTGGATTTCCTAACTGATGACTATTTTTCCCCTTCTTTTAAATAAGACTTTTAACCTGGATTTTTATTCCCCAGGAATCCATTTATCAATATCCAACACCAAACATTTGTCTGTATTTTTCTTTACGTTTGAAAACCCGATTTCACTTACAGTGCTTTGCCTAATTCAATCCTTCAACATTTAACTCATCAATCTAGTTCAAAACCATTTAAAACCTCACTTGGATTTCTTCTTAAATACTTTGATAATCTCTTAAGCTAAATTTAACAACTTCTTATATCTTATTTTAAAACCATTATTACCATTACTATTTTCCAGTCTATGATTTACCATCTTCCTTAAGCATTTCATTTCGATTACATTCTCTTTTACCTAATTTAATAATTAAGAAAAATCTTATTTAAATCCCTATATTCACTTACCAATTACATTTACCAATTTAATTTGCACCCTTGGATTATACATTCCTTTTTAATTTCTTATTGCCTTCTTTGATCGGACCATATCGCCTACTTAATCACTTTTCAAATGAACTCCAATTAGAAGTCATCGTTTTAATTAAAATAACAACTTCTTTTAAAAGCTCGATTAAAATATTTATTCATAAATTTCTAATTTAATTACTTATATAAAATAACTTAAAAAGGCTCAATTCAGTTATAAAATAATTTATAACTTTAAAACTGGGTTGATTCACCGAACAGTAAGCCGACGTCTGAAACAACACATTTTAGGCCATTCACTGCCAATTACCCAATCAACACTGTCGATTGATTTTAAACACAACACAAGTGAAAATTTATTCAACCGTCATGTTCAAACAGGTTTTTCTACCATATGGTGTTCAATCAGTTCAAATATCAACAATATAAAACAAACAAACAACATATATAATATTTGAGGAATCCGATCGGATCCCTCCAACCTGTTCTTCCCTGCACCACAGCTTGTTATACATTTCATAACAATATACGAAATAAATTTTATATGATCTACTAATTTAAAACGATGAAATATAAATGACAGCAACCAATCAAACAATAACAGCCAATAGCAACCAATCAACCAATTTATATTTTTAAAGGTAAATTATATTTTAATATGAATTTACCACATCAAAGAATTCCAGAAGGTTTGAGAATTAACTCACCAGATTATTCGGTTGGCGGTTGACGCATTTGTCGCTTTTAATTTGAAACGAACGTTCAAAATTTTCTGAAATTTCAACCACGTCAGATCAGTGCCTAGTCAGTGCCATTGCCTAGGTCTCGTCCCTGCAATCCCAAAGGATCCAGTTTCGTCAGATTTCGTTACCGTATGTGAAAGTTACACTTGTTTAAAGTTTGTATTTATATACGATTATTAACTTAACATTTAAATTAATAAATTAATTAAATAATTAAGTAATTATTACCTTAATTACCTTAATCATTGCTGACACGTCATCATGGGATTAATGAAATAATGCGTCTTCTTTCTCATCTGGTTCTCAGGCCCGATGCTCCTTCTTCCTTCTTTGGTCTTGAACCCGAAACAAAAATTCAACCACCACCATCAACATGGACCGCCAGACCTCTGGTCGAGCACCCCACCATAACCGCGCTTCCTCCGCCTGCCATCGCCTCCAACCCCGACATCCAAGGACCCACGACGCCACCAGAAGCCTCCCACGAACGGAATACGTTCAAATCATTACCCATGCCGCCACAGACCATCTGAGTCAACGCCACCAAGGCTAATCGACGCTGCACCCTTCCCTGGTCCTTCCTCCCTCCGACCCCGACACCAACAGGTCCACCACCACCGGAAAAGTGGCCAAAACACTTTGCTATTTTTGGAAATGAACTGAAAACACTGTTCTCCGTTCATCTTGGTCCCCATGCCACCACGCACCACCAGAAAACTCGAGACCAGTGCCAAATGAAAGCCTGGTCTTCCCTCTTTCATTCCCCCAAAGTCTCGACATCTGAAATCGACCATAACTCCTTAATTTCTGAAAAGAACGAAACTGAAATTGCCACTTTAAACCACGATTCCGGCCACGTCCGACCACGATAGGTCCCCAACTTTTTAAAGTATGTAGGCAGGGACCGGATCTATAACTTTCGTGCGGGAACCCCCCTCGAATTCATGGTAAATTTGGAGATAAATTAATTTGTGTTTAGGGACTTTTCTGCAAAATGTACGGACGGAAATTTGGCTTGGGCTGAGATTTATGGTTTTTGGGGGTATATGTAATGTGGAAATAATATATTTTAAGTCGACGTGACAAACAATTTTTATTTCATGTCTATCGCAATTTCGAACATCGTTTATTCGCTCCTGTGCTCACATACAAACCCCGTTCGAGATGCGAATGGACGACATAGTATATTTTGACGATACAGTCCTAATGAAACTTGTTTCGTCGAATTCCGAGTTCGTTTGCTCAAACAGCGCTCATTCACGTTCAAATGGTCGTTTTTATTTGCATTTTATTTTGCCATGCTCACAGATTAACCCCGATTGACACGCAACTTGAAATCTATGAATAATTTACTATTCGGTCCCAATAAAATTTGATTCGTCGAAAATGAAGGTAGTTTGAATAAAGGCCCTTTTATAATTGCCCAATTCAAATAAAATAAACCAATTTTAAAATACCTCAATAAAATATTGAAATTGGCCATACACAACCCGATTTCGTATACTACTCATATAAAATATCTCGGGTTGAGTTTGAAGCCAAATCGATATTGTAAAAAATTAAAAACCCTTTATTTAATATAAATAACGATAAAATTTATAAAGGAATTCTACAGCGACCTTTTCAAAATTTGATTTGGACATAAAATAAAATCTACAACACGAAAACTCGATTTTTCTCCTTCATTAGAAATATATTATCCAACAGATTCAGACGTTTCTTGTTTCGAGAAAATCCGACTCATATTGGGCCCTATACAGCCGTTTAAAGTTCAAAACGCTAAATTACGAACTGTCGCGCCGCTGCAGCTCATTTTATAATTAAATTATAAATTAAACGTTCAAATCATCGTTTTATAAATAAAATCGTTATTATAATTCAATATAAACAAATATTTAACCATATAAAATCGTATGTTCACATTATACGGCAAATCAATATTTTCCCCAAATATGCTGAAAGTAATATATTATTATATTATTAATATAATTTAAATATTCATATTAAAATGGTCAAATCCCATTATTTAAACTCAAATCAATATTTTAAATAAATAAAATATTTCAAATAAATGGCCAGAAAATACGGGACATTACAGGCTGAGAGTACTTCCATGTGGTACATGTATCACATGAGATGAGTGGTCGGGTCGGTCCAGCCGTTGTAGGGCTCTATGTCGGAAACTTGAAGTCCGAAGGATTTTGAGAATTTCTGATTTCTCTGGTGAATGGACTGCGATGGATATCATCTATATCCTGCTAAGAAGAAGTGCCCCGAGTGAAGCGTATGATGATACTTGCAGGCTGGCTTTCATCTCCGAAAAGTCATTGCCATGAATCCAATACTAGGGACATTGGTGAGAGTCCCAGGATTAGGATCCGCCGAAAGAATGCTCGGAAGGGGTACGGTTGGTTGGGTTCGGCCTCCAAGAGTTGAGTAAAGGTGAGAGTGAGGGTGTATCCCAGTTTCGGGACCTGGTTCAGTTGCTGCTAGAGTCTTCTGACCGTTATTGGACTGAACCATAACTTTGCCAGTTGGGTTAGTCCATGTTTGGTTTGTATTGGGCTGATCCAGCATATCATGTGATATTCAGGGATCTGCAGTGCCCCCTTCTGGGATGATATTATAATGATCTTCGGTAGTGTTTCCCTCTGACCTACCTTGAACTGGTATGGTAGAGTGGTCTTGCTGATTCGAAGGGTTGATATCACCAGCTCTTCGTTGAAGGAAATGGCATAAGATGGGTTTGTGGAAAGGCATCGAATCGGACGTAACAACGTTCTTGGTTCTAGCCGGCCCACTGGTTGCATTGGATCTGGAGTTATCTGTCGAGGGGGTTGAGTCGAGCCCTGGAGTGGAGGCAAAGTGGTCGACTGATCCAGAATTTGGCCACGACCGACCTAAGAATGTGCGGCTCTCAGAGCTCTATGTAGTATCGGCAGTGATGATCCTAGTGCTGGCCGATCGGGAAGTGAATTTGAGCCAGGAGGAAGCAAAGGTGTGGATCGATGTGAGGCTTTGATTTCTGCAGACCGAAGATCAGCTGTTTCCCCAGTCTCGCTCGGTGCAGGAAATGATACTGGAATGTTAGTTCCCTTATCCATCCAAGCGAGGAGGTCGTTTATCGCTTCCTGCTGACGTTTGAGGAATTCACCCTTAGATGTCGTCTAATTTCTGAACTCAGACAAGATTTTATCCATGTCGTCCCTGGTGAGGTACTGGGACATGTCTTCATGGGGGGAAGCCTCATGGCTTCCCTCCGCTACTGTTGTTCCTGCTGCATCGGCAGGTAAAGGATGAGAAGATGAAGTATCCTTCTTCCGCTTGATTGCCATTGTTCGGTTTAGAAATTGATGAAGGCGGTCGAAGGTTGTGAGGTATGTATGGTGCGTCCCCCTTCCTGGCACGCCAAAGTGTTGACGTAAAATGTAATAACCCGGAAAATCTGGGCCAGTTTAAAATTTTTATTTTGGCAATTTTAGCGAATTTTGATTATTTAAAATAAATTATTTTAAATAATATCGACGAGAAATTTATTTTGAATATAATTTGAACGTATATACTATGTACGTCGTCGTTAGAATATAAATATTTATATATAATTATAAATAGAATTGAAAATGGCGCGGTAGTTCGATAATTCGATTTCAAACTTCAAATGAATGTACCGGGTGCAAAACAATCCAGATTTTAGTGAAACCAAAAACATTAGGATCTAATTGATAATATCTTTCCAACGAATCCGAAAAATCAAAATTTCATAGCGGGGGTCAAAAGATATGTCCAGTTGAAAATTCTGAATAGTCGCTATGGTATTCAGGCCCTTAAAAATGGGAATTTTGCAAACGACCTCGGATTTCGACGAAACTAGTTTTGTTGGGTCCGTGATGTAAAGTTATTGCTAGGTTTCAAATTTCATAATTTTTCGAATCAATATGTGAGCGTGGCAAAGGAAAACGCGTTTGACCAGTTTCAATTGATTTTAATCGACTGGAAATTGGCCATTTTTCAAACGGTCTCAGAATTCGACGAAACTAGTTTTGTTAGGACCGTATCGTCAATACGAAGCTAGAAAATATTTTTCGGGAATTTTTCTAGTTAGTATGCGACCCCGGTAATTTGAAATGTACGTTTAAAATTCAATATAGTAATTTAAATGTAAATTCAACGGAAACTAATCGAAACGGTCAAATCAGCTTGCGATACATATCCCATTGTGTTCAGAATGGGGGTTAAACGCTAAGGACGACAGTCGGTGGGTTCGATTTTGATATCGAAATATAAGGTTACCTTTTTGAAGTAAAAAGAAAAAAATCATAAAAAATAATATAAATTTAAATAAACCCCCCCTCTCCTCAGTTTCTCTCTCCCCGTCATTTTATAAAAAAAAAAAGAGAATACCTAAATCGAACCCGACGCCGCCGTGGGAGGAGCCGTCGCCCTCCACCTAGACGCCGCCGTCCCCTCTTCTTCTTCCCCCACCTCCTCCTTCTTCCCCGATTCCCTCCTCTATCGTTCGAACGCAGCGCCCCAACCCAATTCTTGAGCCCTAGTTCGTCGAGGCCGACTGCAGCCGCCCCCCATTCGTCGAGCCACCTGACGACCGAAGCCCACCTCCACGCTCCGCCAACGGCGCTGCCCCGCCCGTGAAACCCCCCCCCCCTCCAGTGGCGAAGTTCCGTTTTGGAAAAGAAAAGAAAGTGAGTATTTTATTTATTTGTTTATCTATTTTTTTATATATGTTTTTAAATAGAAAACTGAAATTTTTATATATGTTTTTTTAATAGAAAACTGAAATTTTTATATATGTTTTTTTAATAGAAAACTGAAATTTTTATATATGTTTTTTTAATAGAAAACTGAAATTTTTATATATGTTTTTAAAATAGAAAACTGAATTTTATATATGTTTTTAAAATAGAACTTAAGATTTTTAAAATAGAAGAGTAGATTCCTAAAATAGAAAAGGGGAAAGAAAAATAGGATTTTTACCTATATAGTAGCCGTATAAAAATGTGATTTTTATATATAGAACTTCGAAATAAAAATGTGATTTTTATATATAGAACTTCGAAATAAAAATATGATTTTTATATATAGAACTTCGAAATAAAAATATGATTTTTATATATGGAATGGCGAAGTAAAAAATTCGATTTTTACATATGTAGTGGCTACAGCAACGAAGATGCGATGACGATGAAGATTTATATCAAAGAAGAGTCACGATGATTGGATAGCTATAGGTGAGAATTTCTCACCTTTCAATTTCATTTTCTAGTTATATATATATACTAGGATGCAGACGGTGTTTAGTAGCACCCGACACCCGTCATCCACAGACCATGGATGGCTTGTTTGTTAAATTGTTTGGTTGTGTAGTTGATTAGATGATTTGAAATTGAATTGTTTGGTGATTTTGATTGATGTGTGAATGGCGTGGGCCTTCACTAGACCGGGGATAAGGCTAGGCCTCGTCCCGTTTCTAGTATCGTGCCGTTATGCCGCCGAAATTTTCTAAAATATGTTAGAAAAATGAAGATATCATGTTATTGAATAAATGAACCGAATAGAATATTCATAGGTTGAATAAAATAGTTTGATCGTTAAAAATATAATTTTTAACGTGAATGTGAATAAATAAATATTCATTTACAAACCGGACGGTTTGTTTATGTACACCTATTTGAAGGACATTGATTGGGACGATAAATTTTACACATCGCCCAACTGCACAAATAAAAATTTGTGTTTGATTGCTTGAAACCCCACACGGGTATTGGGATGATATTTGACGTACACTAATCCCGATTGTTTAGTTTTATGTCAATCGATTGATTGACAGGCTGTTGTAAGCGTTGAATATTTATATTTGATGCTTATACAGTGTAGAATGCACTTTGGATGATGGTTGATTATTCATCATTGTTGATATATACATGTGTTGTAGAAAATCCATATAATTAACATTATATGGTAATTGATTGGGCCTCATTCCAGTTTCGAAAAAGAAATATTTGAAATAGAAATATTTGAAATAGAATATTTGAAAATAAAAATACATGAAGCCGTGTTGATTAGATTGACGCCATTTTGACGTAAACGATATTTATATCGATTAAAACGATTTCGAAATGAATTGAATATAAAACGATTTCGAAATGAATTGAATATAAAACGATTTCGAAATGAATTGAATATAAAACGATTTCGAAATGAAATGAATTGAATTGAAAACGATTTCGAAATGAATTGAATTGAAAACGATAATGAAATGAATTGAATATAAAACGATAATGAAATGAATTGAATATAAAACGATTTCGAAATGAATTGAATTGAATTGAAAACAATTTCGAAATGAATTGAATTGAAAACGATTTCGAAATGAATTGAATTGAAAACGATTTCGAAATGAATTGAATTGAAAACGATTTCGAAATGAATTGAATTGAAAACGATTTCGAAATGAATTGAATTGAAAACGATTTCGAAATGAATTGAATTGAAAACGATTTCGAAATGAATTGAATTGAAAACCATTTCGAAATGAATTGAATTGAAAACGATTTCGAAATGAATTGAATTGAAAACGAATTCAAATTGAATTGAAATTTGAATTGAATAAGAATGAATTTTAAAACGAATTTATAAAGAAGAATTCAATTTCGATTTGAATTGAAATGGAAGTTGAAATTGCTTTTGAAACGAATTTAAAACTATTTATATAATTCGTTTTAAATAGAAATCGACGATATATATATTATATATATTATATATATAATATAATGGCCTGAATAGAACGCGCCGTGCCGCGGCAGTTCGTGAATTTCGACCATTGATTTCAAACGGACATTACGGGAGATCCGACCGTCGGATTCTCCTAAAACCGGAACCGTTGGGTTCGTATCGAAAAGAGCTTTCAAACAAATATTAGAAATTAGAAATCTAACGGTTGGATTTGGAATTATGTCCAAATCAAATTTGAAAAAGGTCGCTATAAGTGCAGTTCGATGGCCATTGATGGAAATCGACTATACGGGCCTTGATAAAATTATTAAAAATAGTAATAATTTGAGTAAAATCATAAAAAATGATTTAGAAAAGATTGGGATGAAAGACTCCATATTTGAAAGGATAAAAATAGATTTTTATCGAAATGAACTAGTTTTGAACTAGAAGTATAATTCTATTTATTTTTAAATAAATAAATTGAATTTGAAAAGGGTTTTGAAAATAACCAAAATTTCCAATGATTGCATTGGAGTGGATTTGAATCGAAATTGTCTTCGGAATATTTCGATGTTGGAATTCGTGATTATACAGATGTTGTTATGGAAATTTGAAAGATATATATTTATATCGTTATTTCCAATACGACATTTGTTAGTCGTAGAATTTGATATTGAATATTAGCCGATATATTTTCTATTCAGAGCCTTGTATTGAATATCAAATGTGATTTGGGTTTGTCGTGAATGGTGTCTTCACTAACACTGTTCTTGAACCCAGTTGAGAAAAAAAAATTAAATCTTTTTATTTAGATTTAATGAAGTGTACCAATTAAACGATATTTAATTGGAATTGAATTGGTATTGATTTTTGGGTTTATCGTGAACAATGTTTTAAATAACACTTGTTCTTTAACCCGATAATTAATGGAATGTGATTTTGGGTTTATCGTGAACCGTGTTTTAAATGACACTGATTCTTTAACCCATTTAAAGATTAAAACTAAGTGGAGTTTTAATGAATCTTTAATTAGATTGAAATGATCGAAAATGGAGTATCACCAGTTCTTGTTGTAGTCGTGATGGGGGGTTCTCGCTTCGCGGTTTGGTGGCGAACGGGAGACTCTTACCCCCACATGTCCCTTGTGGTGGGGGTTGGTTCGCTAGTGGGCGCGAGACTCGAGAGGGTCGCCGTAAAACAAGTAACTGGGGGACCATGTGAGAGCCACGGTGGGTTTTACCTGCTGCTTGGGGGATGAAGGGATGGTTGCAAAGCCTACCGGATTTCGTCGGCTATCTTTCAGTTGGTATCAGAGCTTTGGTTTACAAAGCTTAGAGAACAAGGCACATTAGAACCGTACGAAAGAATTCATCAGATATTGGATTGGTAATATCCAACGGGAATGACTCGTTAGAGATGGGATCAGTAGTATCCTAGAACGAGTGTGAAGAGTATATTTTTCGAATGAAAACAAATTTTGTTTTGATAATTTAAATCAATTATTCGTATTTGATTATTTATTTATATTGATTAGGACAGTCCAGTATATAAAGATTTTGCATATACGCCTTGCAAACGTGTATTTGAAGTTTTAATATACTGGATAGATATAGAATTATACTCTAGTCGCCCGGGGGTGATTCTGATGATTGATATATCATCATCAGAGTTTATATCCGAGTGACGAACGTGTAATATCTATATATTTCCTATTGACTGGTGTGAGAACCAAAACTAATAGAGCTAGAATAGATTGTTGTGATTTGGCATCAAAAATCTGGTTTTTGACTATATATCAAAGTTATGAATTTGAAACTCTAATTCACTAATTGATTGATGTTTGTGTTGCTAGTTTAGTTGTTTGCTAAAATTTTGAACCATTATGCCTAATTTGATCGAATAATGAATTGTATTGAAATTGGTCGCATCTGCTTGCATATACATGTATATCATTGAACAGGTCATAACAAGGAGGCTAGAGTCGAAGAATAAAATTTGTTTGCCCGACAAATAGGTACATGTTTACTACATAATTTACTGTTTTGTTTGGGTGATGATGATTTTATGAGCCTATTGGCTAGCCGCTTGGCTTTTTCTTTTTGAGATCTGAAGGACCGGGGAAGCTATTTATAATTCTCCGATGCTCCCAGTGCAGGGGAGGTTATGGCGAAATTTTTCGAAATTTAGGGTGTTAGCCAAATTTTTGAAAATTTGAAAATTCTCAGAAACTAAAAAGTTGGAGAATGGAAGCCAGATCGAGCGTAGAGCTAATTAATCAAACCACTTTCGACTTTGTTCCTTTTCGGGGATGAAAAGTTTTAAGTGGGGAAGATTGTAATAACCCGGAAAATCTAGGCCAGTTTAAAATTTTTATTTTGGCAATTTTAGCGAATTTTGATTATTTAAAATAAATTATTTTAAATAATATCGACGAGAAATTTATTTTGAATATAATTCGAACGTATATACTATGTACGTCGTCGTTAGAATATAAATATTTATATATAATTATAAATAGAATTGAAAATGGCGCGGTAGTTCGATAATTCGATTTCAAACTTCAAATGAATGTACCAGGTGCAAAACAATCCGGATTTTAGTGAAACCAAAAACATTAGGATCTAATTGATAATATCTTTCCAACGAATCCGAAAAATCAAAATTTCATAGCGGGGGTCAAAAGATATGTCCAGTTGAAAATTCTGAATAGTCGCTATGGAATTCAGGCCCTTAAAAATGGGAATTTTGCAAACGACCTCGGATTTCGACGAAACCAGTTTTGTTGGGTCCGTGATGTAAAGTTATTGCTAGGTTTCAAATTTCATAATTTTTCGAATCAATATGTGATCGTGGCAAAGGAAAACGCGTTTGACCAGTTTCAGTTGATTTTAATCGACTGGAAATTGGCCATTTTTCAAACGGTCTCAGAATTCGACGAAACTAGTTTTGTTAGGACCGTATCATCAATACGAAGCTAGAAAATATTTTTCGGGAATTTTTCTAGTTAGTATGCGACCCCGGTAATTTGAAATGTACGTTTAAAATTCAATATAGTAATTTAAATGTAAATTCAACGGAAACTAATCGAAACGGTCAAATCAGCTTGCGATACATATCCCATTGTGTTCATAATGGGGGTTAAACGCTAGGGACGACAGTCGGTGGGTTCGATTTTGATTTCGAAATATAAGGTTACCTTTTTGAAGTAAAAAGAAAAAAATCATAAAAAATAATATAAATTTAAATAAACCCCCCCTCTCCTCGGTTTCTCTCTCCCCGTCATTTTATATAAAAAAAAGAGAATACCTAAATCGAACCCGACGCCGCCGTGGGAGGAGCCGTCGCCCTCCACCTAGACGCCGCCGTCCCCTCTTCTTCTTCCCCCACCTCCTCCTTCTTCCCCGATTCCCTCCTCTATCGTTCGAACGCAGCGCCCCAACCCAATTCTCGAGCCCTAGTTCATCGAGGCCGACTGCAGCCGCCCCCCATTCGTCGAGCCACCTGACGACCGAAGCCCACCTCCACGCTCCGCCAACGGCGCTGCCCCGCCCGTGAAACCCCCCCCCTCCAGTGGCGAAGTTCCGTTTTGGAAAAGAAAAGAAAGTGAGTATTTTATTTATTTGTTTATCTATTTTTTTATATATGTTTTTAAATAGAAAACTGAAATTTTTATATATGTTTTTTTAATAGAAAACCGAAATTTTTATATATGTTTTTTTAATAGAAAACTGAAATTTTTATATATGTTTTTTTAATAGAAAACTGAAATTTTTATATATGTTTTTAAAATAGAAAACTGAAATTTTTATATATGTTTTTAAAATAGAAGTTAAGATTTTTAAAATAGAAGAGTAGATTCCTGAAATAGAAAAGGCGAAAGAAAAATAGGATTTTTACCTATATAGTAGCAGTATAAAAATGTGATTTTTATATATAGAACTTCGAAATAAAAATGTGATTTTTATATATAGAACTTCGAAATAAAAATATGATTTTTATATATAGAACTTCGAAATAAAAATATGATTTTTATATATGGAATGGCGAAGTAAAAAATTCGATTTTTACATATGTAGTGGCTACAGTAACGAAGATGCGATGACGATGAAGATTTATATCAAAGAAGAGTCACGATGATTGGATAGCTATAGGTGAGAATTTCTCACCTTTCAATTTCATTTTCTAGTTATATATATATACTAGGATGCAGACGGTGTTTAGTAGCACCCGACACCCATCATCCACAGACCATGGATGGCTTGTTTGTTAAATTGTTTGGTTGTGTAGTTGATTAGATGATTTGAAATTGAATTGTTTGGTGATTTTGATTGATGTGTGAATGGCGTGGGCCTTCACTAGACCGGGGATAAGGCTAGGCCTCGTCCCGTTTCTAGTATCGTGCCGTTATGCCGCCGAAATTTTCTAAAATATGTTAGAAAAATAAAGATATCATGTTATTGAATAAATGAACCGAATAGAATATTCATAGGTTGAATAAAATAGTTTGATCGTTAAAAATATATTTTTTAACGTGAATGTGAATAAATAAATATTCATTTACAAACCGGACGGTTTGTTTATGTACACCTATTTGAAGGACATTGATTGGGACGATAAATTTTACACATCGCCCAACTGCACAAATAAAAATCTGTGTTTGATTGCTTGAAACCCCACACGGGTATTGGGATGATATTTGACGTACACTAATCCCGATTGTTTAGTTTTATGTCAATCGATTGATTGACAGGCTGTTATAAGCGTTGAATATTTATATTTGATGCTTATACAGTGTAGAATGCTCTTTGGATGATGGTTGATTATTCATCATTGTTGATATATACATGTGTTGTAGAAAATCCATATAATTAACATTATATGGTAATTGATTGGGCCTCATTCCAGTTTCGAAAAAGAAATATTTGAAATAGAAATATTTGAAATAGAATATTTGAAAATAAAAATACATGAAGCCGTGTTGATTAGATTGACGCCATTTTGACGTAAACGATATTTATATCGATTAAAACGATTTCGAAATGAATTGAATATAAAACGATTTCGAAATGAATTGAATATAAAACGATTTCGAAATGAATTGAATATAAAACGATTTCGAAATGAAATGAATTGAATTGAAAACGATTTCGAAATGAATTGAATTGAAAACGATAATGAAATGAATTGAATATAAAACGATAATGAAATGAATTGAATATAAAACGATTTCGAAATGAATTGAATTGAAAACGATTTCGAAATGAATTGAATTGAAAACGATTTCGAAATGAATTGAATTGAAAACGATTTCGAAATGAATTGAATTGAAAACGATTTCGAAATGATTGAATTGAAAACGATTTCGAAATGAATTGAATTGAAAACGATTTCGAAATGAATTGAATTGAAAACGATTTCGAAATGAATTGAATTGAAAACGATTTCGAAATGAATTGAATTGAAAACGATTTCGAAATGAATTGAATTGAAAACGATTTCTAAATGAATTGAATTGAAAACGATTTCGAAATGAGTTGAATTGAAAACGATTTCGAAATGAATTGAATTGAAAACGATTTCGAAATGAATTGAATTGAAAACGATTTCGAAATGAATTGAATTGAAAACGATTTCGAAATGAATTGAATTGAAAACGATTTCGAAATGAATTGAATTGAAAACGAATTCAAATTGAATTGAAATTTGAATTGAATAAGAATGAATTTTAAAACGAATTTATAAAGAAGAATTCAATTTCGATTTGAATTGAAATGGAAGTTGAAATTGCTTTTGAAACGAATTTAAAACTATTTATATAATTCGTTTTAAATAGAAATCGACGATATATATATTATATATATTATATATATAATATAATGGCCTGAATAGAACGCGCCGCGCCGCGGCAGTTCGTGAATTTCGACCATTGATTTCAAACGGACATTACGGGAGATCCGACCGTCGGATTCTCCTAAAACCGGAACCGTTGGGTTCGTATCGAAAAGAGCTTTCTAACGAATATTAGAAATTAGAAATCTAACGGTTGGATTTGGAATTATGTCCAAATCAAATTTGAAAAAGGTCGCTATAAGTGCAGTTCGATGGCCATTGATGGAAATCGACTATACGGGCCTTGATAAAATTATTAAAAATAGTAATAATTTGTGTAAAATCATAAAAAATGATTTAGAAAAGATTGGGATGAAAGACTCCATATTTGAAAGGATAAAAATAGATTTTTATCGAAATGAACTAGTTTTGAACTAGAATTATAATTCTATTTATTTTTAAATAAATAAATTGAATTTGAAAGGGTTTTGAAAATAACCAAAATTTCCAATGATTGCATTGGAGTGGATTTGAATCGAAATTGTCTTCGGAATATTTCGATGTTGGAATTCGTGATTATACAGATGTTGTTATGGAAATTTGAAAGATATATATTTATATCGTTATTTCCAATACGACATTTGTTAGTCGTAGAATTTGATATTGAATATAAGCCGATATATTTTCTATTCAGAGCCTTGTATTGAATATCAAATGTGATTTGGGTTTGTCGTGAATGGTGTCTTCACTAACACTGTTCTTGAACCCAGTTGAGAAAAAAATTAAATCTTTTTATTTAGATTTAATGAAGTGTACCAATTAAACGATATTTAATTGGAATTGAATTGGTATTGATTTTTGGGTTTATCGTGAACAGTGTTTTAAATAACACTTGTTCTTTAACCCGATAATTAATGGAATGTGATTTTGGGTTTATCGTGAACCGTGTTTTAAATGACACTGATTCTTTAACCCAGTTAAAGATTAAAACTAAGTGGAGTTTTAATGAATCTTTAATTAGATTGAAATGATCGAAAATGGAGTATCACCAGTTTTGCTCCAGGCGATGGTTAAATCTTTAATTAGATTTGAACGTGAAATGGTAATTGAATTTACCGATAACACTGTGGTGTTAGATATGAAGTATTACCAGTTTTACTTCATGGGATGAATAGGTTGGGATTGGGAAATAAAATAAATGATTACTTCGGTGTGGTTCGCTAATCCCGACTAGTTTGAATTGATATTCAAAGGAGATTAAAGAATAAATTTAAAGAATTTATCTTGGATAAAATTAATGGGAACTTTTCCCAAAGTATAGGAATATTTGAATAAAAGAATATTCTGAATTGGAATGATGCGTATGTTGTGTTTGTGTAACACTTTTATAATATATACGCGAGTTATTCAGAAAGACCGGGTTTATCCCATTCTGAATAACTGATTCGACGTGGTGTCGAAGATGAAGACGGTGGTCGAAGACCAGAAGTCTTCACGTCGTTTGGGTGATAACTGATGATCTTGATTGGGCTGTACACCCAAGAAGATGGAAACAGTTAGTGATCGTCCAGACGTACTTGGAGATCGATGGATATGCGGGGTACTAGGTGCCTCCGGTTTCGTTCAGACCTAGAACGTACTTGTAAATGGACTGTGTGTCTGACATTGGATTTTAGTCCGTGTGATTGATCTCTATTAAATATATATCTGTTTGGCGGCGGAAAATTTATTCTCTTGCTTAACGCCCTTCTCTGAGACGTACGAGCTCAGGGGTTATATATTGATGGATATCAAACGCATGGAGTGAATTGCCTGTGTGGCATGCCTAAGTGGCAATTGATCGAGGCTTCTGTTGAAAAGCAAAGTCTTGTGGTAATGATCAAAGCAAGGCCTTTGTGGCGTAGCTTTGTGTAACATTTGATTCGCGAGTTTCACACCCGGTATGAACCAAAAACGGGAGAGGACGTCAGGGAGGGCATGCGTTTCTTCCTAGCTAGAAGTGGCGTCAGTGGTTTTACACGCCCTGACGAGTTTGACTTATGTGGTTGTTGCTTTTGCGAGGCGCCTCGGATTGATCGGTCGTTCTCGAACCGATGGAGTCATTTAGTTGGCTCGTTTACGCCCCATAGGGCGGGGAAACGCATGTTCAGGGTTTAAGTTTAATCCACATTGGTGGACTGGCCCTGAGGATCCAAGGGTCACTCGAGCTCTGATCCTGAGACTCGGGCTAGGCAGTCTCGAATCGGTTGAGGACTATCTTTTGCCTCGGTTCATAGACGGAAATCCAATTTCCAAATACGTGACATTTGCGGTTTTATTTGTAAACCTATATATGGCGACATAGTGGTATGGGGCATTCATGCCGCCTATGATTGATACTTATGATTTGAAGTTGTTTTATACACTATACACTTATTATAATATCAAATGATTTCTTTTAAACGTATCAAGCATTCTTGGCTATTATAAGGTAAAAACCCTATCCCCCGGCTTGCGTTGCATTGTGTGATAGGACCTGGGTCTTATAATAGCTTCATTTTTCTTTATTTAGCATTGCGCTGTTGTTTTATGCACTAGTGTTCTTGGGAGGAAACCCGTTCCGTGTTATACGGCGTGGTCCCTTGATTTACCTAACTTTAAAAATAAAGATTTATAACTGTTTTAGTTCTCACACCAGTCCCATGACTGACGTGGAGTTTATTGTTTTAACCTAAACTCTGGGTGCCCCTATTTTGACACGGGCAGCTAGTAGTTTTGGTTTTGCAGATTTATATTCACAGGATCCTGGTTTACAGCTGGAACGATATCCGGAAAGCTTTGTATCCGTATATCTCTTCTAGTTGTGTATTGTATTATTTTCCGCTGCGATGTATTCAAATGTAATTTGAACCTCTGTTATTTCTGTGTAATATTTATTTATACTCTGTATATTCTTGTAATCTGGTGCATTGTTGTAATATACAATGAAATGTTCTTCTGTATGCGTTCTGTTTTGGCTTGTTCTCAAACGATAGGGCGTTTCGAACGGTCTGGGTCGGTTTAGCGACTGGTTCGGACCGAGCGAAATTTCCCTGCTCGTCACATAAAAACTTGGTCATTAGTGACGGTCAACCCCCAATCGTGTGCAGAACACATGAATAACAGTCATAGAGTATAGAAAAGTAAGTAAAAATAGGGAACACACAAGAATTTAATAGTGGTTCGGCAAAATTCGGTGCCTACGTCTGCTTTATATGTATTGATTTTTCTAGGATTACAAAGTACAATCGGTTTTTCCTAGTGAAAAAAGGAGCAGAGATTATGATATTTTTTAGTACTTTGAGTCCACGATTGGAAGCTTTCCAGTATACCGAGCATGAGTTGGAAGTGGAGAATTAAACATGCCTTTCCATTTTCGGTAATGGGGGTATTTATAGTTGTAGAAGTGGGATGAGCTTTATGCCACGTGGCTTGCCTCTTTTGCGGAGCTTGGACACATGGAGCTCGATCCGGCTGAATAGTTATTGCGGTGGGACCCGGTTTACTACTGAGTAATAGTTCTCTCCAGAAGTGTGGCTTGCATGGCACTTGAACTATCGTTTACCAAAAGCAGCGTTATGGTGAGAAGTGTTTGACCACCTTTATTACCTTGGGAATCGGGCTAACTTTCTAGAAGATGGATGACCCATATGGATATTTCTAAATGAATCAGTCAACCCGAACTTTAAGGAGAGGTTGACTCGATCGGCTAGGAGAGCAATTATGTAAGGAAAAGAGATGCTGATGCTGGAAGGAAATTAAGTCAAGCCGAGCCTTTTTTGGTCTCCCTGGAGTGAAAATACGTTCGATGGGATCAGTCGATGTTGCATGGTGAGGCTTTTGACACTGGGCTTTGATTTATCGAGCCTTGATAGCTTTTGCCAAAAAGTTGGTCAACAGCTGCCCTCCAATATATTCATCTGTATTTCGAAATAATTTATTCGATTATTATCCCTATCATATCAAATTCTAAATAATTTTATTTTAATTGAACACATGTATAATTACAATGCATAGAACAAGGTTGTTAAAGACTTCCCCTCTTAACAAAATTGCATTCTTGCCATTTCTAATATGAAAATGATTAGCAATTCATGTTCTATCTTTTGGTATATACAACAATTAATTTTGTACAATTTCATTTTACTCAATTTCTTGTGCAATGAATTTAATCTAATTAGTTACTGTCTTTCACTTTTTACTTACATTATAATTTCTATGAAATTTTTTCTATCTCCCGAAATTTTGAAAAATTTCGGCAGTCTTCTTTGTACAGACGACATTTCAGAAAAAGTGAATAAAATATAATTACAAAATATACGTCTTCGAAGGGGCATCCTAACTAAAGGCATCCCGAAACACGGGAAAACAAGACAACATCACGATATATAATTATTTCGCTGTATTTAATCCAAAAATGTACCTTTTTAATTGCGTTTTTAAACAATTTTACTTGACATTTTAGCGAGCAATAGCATGTACTTACCCCAATTTATCTATTTGCTTCTCATATAATGAATTCTTTTTCCTAAAATAATATAACATTCAATTTGTAAAAACATCTCAAGTAAATGAAACATCAATTATGTGAAGCCTTACACCATAATTCCCTAATTATCGAAATTTGAAGTATTTATTAGAAGTATGTCATTTGTTAAAAACCTCGATTTTGGGAAATCAAACGTCAAAATTTTGCAAAACTCTTCAAATAAGTGTTATCATTGAAATGAAAAAATGACTTCAACACCAAAGGTGTTTAGAACACTTCACCAAATTGGTATGAAATGGAAAAATGGGGCAACAATCACAAAATAAAGAGCAAAAAGTAAAGAACAAGGAATTTTTAAAGTGGTTCAATCTAAATAGATCTACGTCCACTTTGGCAAGAGTTCTCATTATCATATTCGAGTTTACAAAGTACATCGCTTCACTCATATTGTTCATTTCTCTCCTTTCTCTCTTTTCTCTCTTTTTATAACCTAGATTACACTTGAATTCGTAGAGTAACGAATGAGATCTTGTATTTGATGACAGTTGAAGTGTAGATCTTCAATCACGTGGAAATTTGTATGATCTTCCTTGGTTCCATGATGAATTTATGTTGGATCAAGGCTATAGAGAGAACGAATGGAGATCGGAGAACTTGAGTTAAGCTTTGGAAAATCTCTAATGGAATTTGGAGAATATTAGATCCATTTTTTTTTGGAGAGGTGTTGATTGATCCTTGGAAGCCCTTAATGAAGTTAGTAGAGAGCGTGGAATGAAGCTTAAAGTGTTTAAGAAATGATTTGGTCGCCCTTTGGGGTAGAATTTTCGGTCTTCTTTCAAGTATGATATAGTGGGGGTATTTATAGGAATGTTTTAGGGGTAATGGCACACTTACAAATATGGGTGTATAGATGGAAATTCGCCTTTACAGCTGGCGTGCAGTTGGCCTACGGCTTGAAGACTTGCGGTATGAATTATTAAAACGATTACCAGCTGCGGCTTTAGTGTATATGATATTTAATACATGCGGCATGAACTTCAATGAGTAACGTGGCTTGGCTTTCTTTTGCTAACACGTGGCCTTTTCCATTTTGGAGCATGCGACTTGATTTAAATGGGGAACAACTTGCTTCTAATAGTTGGCAACAGCTCATGATGCCCATCCTTAGTCCAAGTCGTGGAGACGACTTGATGGTCTGACGGCATGTAACCAAGTCGGGGTCACGACATGAATGGTTTGCACACATATCTTCCATACCTCTTCTCATTTGGACGTCATGCTTCATTGTATGTAAGCAATAGCATGGACATTTCTACACAGATTGGCACATAGTTTGTGTAACACCCCACCTCCGCCAGGGTGGCTCTTGCAAGCGACTCTGACTTTGGCGGGGCGTTTTCAAATAAGGTAACCATGCATAATGATATAGCAAGGCAGGACATGACATATATATATGTAAATAAACAGAGTAAGTAGATAAAACAGCGGAAGATTTTTAAACCATTTCAAAACACAAGTCTGGTACATCAAAATGTCAATTTCCCAAAATTACAAGTCTAGATAAATACATCATCTGATAAACGGAAATACATAAGTACTATCCCCAAATAAGAGTGATAAACCATAGCGGGCTCAAGTCCAAAGCATACTTGAGCTATCCAAGGAAGCGGCTAAAATCCAAGCTAGGCTCCAGTATTCCCTCCCTGAGAACCTGGGGGGGGGGGGGAACGGAAGAAAAGAGGCGAAACAAAACGGGTCAGTCAAAAAGACTGAGTAAGCCCTGCTACGATCAGTCTATAAACTAATAAAGTTAACATCATGATGGAAAATGAGATATAGATAACAACATACTGGCATGATAAAGTAACTACAAGATAGATAGAGGTGTCATCGCATAAATAAGATTAAGTTTTGCACCACGATGTACTAGTAAACCAACATAACAGGTATTGATCCCTCAGCCCAAACTTTGGCCCAATAACATGAAGTGACCTTAATATAAGGTCCATCCCAACGGTCTAGTCGATCGGCTCCCTATAGACCTAACACGTCAAGTGTTGGTGTCCATACGGCCCACATATGGATGTAGTCTGACTGTGCTGGGTCCACCTTCGGGTGTATCAAGCCCTCGGGTGTCAACCCCAGACACTTAAGCAATAATGCACAGCTCAAAACTACTGGTACCGGTGCCTCGAGTTTGTCCAACACCGGACTACGTGCACGTCCGTAGCCCGCCTGGACCCGCATCGCTGTACCACTCGGCCATCGCTTTGGTCGCTTACATCCGTCCAGTAATCGTGCCCCGCCCTAGCCTAGTCTTCTAGGGTTGTGATGATACCAAACTGGGATTACTGCCGGAACAGACCCGCTGCTAGGGTTTTCTAAGAGGGTTAAGTGCGATTTAACCCTTCACTAATCATGGATTAAATTGGTTAAGTGTAACTTAACCCCATTCTAATCCCTCGAACCCCCAATTGGATTAAACTGGTTAAGTGTAACCAACAGTTCACACTTAACCCCATTTCAATCCCTCTAATCCCCAAGTGGATTAAGTATTAGTGGACCCTGACTTAACCCTAACCATGAGGCATTAATTAACTTAATGCACCTTAACCTCTCACATTAGACTTTGTTGCGGTTACTAGTTAAGCCGGGCGGGTCCGGGTAGCTTTACACCACAACTTGGTCTAACCTCGGGTCTTGGCACCACATGACCAACTTCTCACATTGGGTCCTATTGTTTGTAGCCACTAGTTAAGCCGGTCGGTTCCGGGTAGAATTACGCTACAAACTCAACTCAACCTCGAGTTGGCCACACTTATGTTTTCTAAGTGTCATGTCCACTTTATTTCAAAACATAATTACAAGTTTAGCAAATACTTGGGTAGACCTAACTTAATAGGTAAATTCCCAAGGGGTAGACCTAACTTAATAGGTAAATTCCCAATCTTATATTTTCATGTATTTTAAGTTCACCCAAAACCCCCAACATCATTCTATCGCTTACATATTCGTAGTAACGCATAAAGGATAGGAAGAGGGAACTTGGCACAACATACATGATGAACTTGCACAACAATTATGCATAACATGTTAGACTTGCACAACCTAGCATAGTGAACTTGCATATTAGCATAAACATGCATAACATGTTAAACTTGCATAACTTAGCATAGTGAACTTGCATATTACCATAAACATGCATAATATGTTAAACTTGCATAACTTCGCATAGGGAACTTGCATAAACATGCATAATTTGTCAAACATGCACAACTTGTCATTTTAAACTTGCACAAGCATGCATAACTTATTAAACATGCATAACATGGCATAGTGGACTCGCATAAACATGCATAACTCATTTAACTTGCAAATCATGGCATAGTGGACTCACATAAAATGCATAACTCATTTAACTTGCAAATCATGGCATAGTGGACTCGCATAAACATGCATAACTCATTTAACTTGCAAATCATGGCATAGTGGACTCGCATAAACATGCATAACTAAATAAACTTGCAAAACATGGCATAGTGAACATGCATAACTTAATGAACTTGCAAAAATCCCAACTTTCATCACATTTTAACTTTAGAGTTTCTAAAATGAAGGTAAGAGGGCTTACAATGCTTATGCGGACTCAAATGAGTATAGCAAATGTAAGAAACCCCTTATGCAACTAATTAAAACCCCCAAATGCAAGCAAACTTGATCAAGACTCCTCCTTTATGATGCCAATAGAGAAACAAGCCTTTAATGCAAGCTAAGGAGGATCATACAAGCCTAAATATACTTGTATGCATGAAAAATCACTTAGGAATTAATTTAGGAATTGTATGAAGAGGGTGGAGGCCATGAGAGTTTTGATTTTGCCATAGTTTAGTTGCTAGGATGAATAATGAATGATTTAGGGTAGGTTAGGGTCTTATTTATAGATTAGGTTAGTGATTTGGACCATAGGATTAACCCTAGATTCAATTAGGTCCATCAGATCCCGGAACTCTCTAGAACCAAGCCACAAGACCAAACCCAAATCAGAAATGGTGCACCAGGCTAAACAGCCCGGGCACCCCCTGTCGACAGGGCTGTCGACAGGGCAGTCGACATGCTAAGACCCCTGTCGACAGGCCTATCGACATGGGGTCCTGGGCGGGAATTTTTCCCGCCTGCCCAGTTTGCCCTAACCCTAGTTTCTTAATTTAAAATTTAAATCTGTTTTTACTTAGGAATTTTCTGCAAACTTCAATGGGCCTTAACTGGGTCATACGGACTCCGATTTTCGAAAACTCGGACTCTATTTCGCGTATTTTTCCGAGACGAACGCAATGGCATAGCCCGTTTCCCTTGATTCACATTTTATAATTAAATTCTGCCTCAATTTATGTTATAACAGGTTATTGAAAATACGGGTTGTTACATTCTCCCCTCCTTAAAGGATTTCGTCCCCGAAATCTTCAAGTTGGGAAGAACGTATCCTACCATCCAATCATCCATCTACTCAAAACATCACCCACGAGCAACCATTGTCCTTACAAGATTCTAAATGCTGGTTGAACATATGCAGAGGTGTGTGTATATGTACTTATCTAATGCAAATATCATCAATGCGAATTATGTTAGTGAAATGAATCCATATGCATGCAATTCCTAACATAATATATATCATCTATATGTGTGCACATAACATACACCCATATGCAACATCCATGTGATAACACACAATTTCCATCCATGAATAAGCATAAACACTCATGCATATGCAATATGAGGAGTGTGCGAGCCGATCTAGTGCCTAATCGTGTATAATGCATCCACGAGCAACCACTTGCAACCATCAAACATAACATGTTTCAAACACATGTTTCATCCAAAGGGTCTCTACCTAAGGATCTCATGATAAGATAAACTAGATAAACTAGGTAAACATGGACAGAGAGATATGCTAAAAAGAGATCTTAGAAGATAAGCAAGATAAACTCCTTTTTGGATTACAAGAAATCCATTCAAACTCTGACATATAGTGCTAACTGATGAGTCATAACCCCCTTATGGAGTTTACAACAGATATAAGATCGAGAATGGGACCGAGAGGATATACACAAAAGATAACTCGCAAGCAAGCTCCACAGGAAAACAAGGATCAAGGATTCACTCTTAAAAAGAGATATGACGCGCGTATCTAGTCTTCACTCTTCTTAGTCACGTTTCCTTGAGCTTAACCCCACGGTGCTTTGACCGTCTTTTACTTCATGATTCCTTGGCTTCCTAACTCCTATTTACCAAATTCGAGTTGAAACTCATTTCATTATCGCCTCACTTATTCTTCTTTCTGTATGCCTGGCTTAAACATAATTGTAACCTCATGATTTCCTGCAAGCTCTCCAAAACTCACTAGTGAATCCTGGATCTCGTCTACTTACTATAAAGTATCCCACGCAGCAGAACTTTCCTTGGAAATACCAATCCACGTTGCCAATTGCCCTATAACTCAGGCTTAATCAAAATGAACCATCCGCCTATAGGCCATACTTAGATTCAATGGCCTACCCATGGCTTCCTGTAGGCTATTTCAAAGCTGGCCAACTTCTTGAGGGTAAACCGTTGCTAACCACGATGCAGTCCTCTCGCTCTTCACCGGACTGAAATGAGCACTCTTCGTGAGTCTACCCATTATGACCCACCTACCCGTATTCCCTTTCTTTGATCTAGGTAATCTATCCTCATAATCTATCGAGATGTTTTCACACTTTCCTAGCGGAACCTCCAATGGAGGTAATGGCCCACTGGGCTTCTATGACTTGGCCTTAACCTGGTGGCATAACATGCATCCTGAGACCAACTCGGCCACCTCCTCGAGTGATGCGCATCTTCAAGCACCTTCTTTACCAAGTCTTTCACTCGAGGAACACATAATCTCTCATCGTGCCTTAGTCATCCCTTGTCATCTATAATATATCTAGCGAGGTGACTTATCATCTCGCCTCAAATCGACTGGTCCATGTTCTTGACCAACGGTGGGTCTTCTTCCTGTGAAACCCCCCCTTTTTGATCCAGAAGAGTAAGTCTAAGCTCCGGGAATGCCAACTAACTAGCCAAACGGAGAAAGCTTCTTACTTCAATTGCCCTCCTCAGAGTTTTCCGGTCTTAACCCGCAACCACTTTAGCGGAATTCACCGCTAAGCCTTACTTAGGAACTATGTGCCCAAGAGATCCAACTTCTTTCCTCCAAAGTGACATTTGGAGAACTTGACCTTCAACTGGTGGATCTAAGCACATCCACCTCCCCCTTGAGATGTCTAACTTGCTCTTCCTCGTTCTTTTAAGGAGATCAGAATATCGTCTACAACGACCACGACAAACTTGTTCAAGGACTCCCTAAACACCCTACCCATCAAGTTCACGTAATATGCGGGTGCATTAGTCAAACCAAATAGCATGACTAGCCATTCTAAAATCCGTCTAGAGTCCTAAACGCAGTCTTGTCAATTCCATCCTCAGCCATCCTAAGCGAATGGAATCCGGTAGCTAGATCAAAAGAAAACGGATGCTCCTACAAGCTGATCAAACAAATCATCGATCCTTGGTGACGGTTGTCTATTCTTCTCACGATAATCAACACATAAGCGAAGCAAACTGTCCACATTAGTAACGAATACTACTGGAGCACCCTACTCGAAAATGCTTCGTCTCAGGAAGTTCTTCTCAAGCAACTCCTTGACTTGCTTTCTTAACTCTCATCTCGTGAGGTCATGTGCCTAACCGGCCACGAAACTGGCTTGGTATTACCAACCAGATAATGCGGAAATCTATCCCACGTCTAGGGGTAACCCCTTTACTTCCCCAAGGTATCAGGATATTCTCGGACCACCCTCACAGATTGCAAACTATCGATAGACGAGTTGAGGGATTCAAGATAACATGACGAGACCCATAGGGTTGCTAGAAATTTCTAGGGTACTACCGAGGCGAGTCATGAGCCCCACAACCCTATATACAAAAACCAAGAATGGCTCCAAAACAGGACAACCATTCCATGCCCAAAACCAACCCATATCCCCTGAAACCGAGAATATAGACATCCCACGAGAATTCTATACTCAAGATAGAAATTTTTCAAATCCACTCAGACCACAGACAAACGGGCAGGACCCCCCCAATTGGATTTGAAACACATACGGGATCATCAACTAGACTAGTACTTAGGTGCAAACTTTCAACTAGATCAGGTGAAATAAAACTATGCGATGTGCCAGAATCAAACAAAGTACGCATAGGGAAAATCAGAAAATGTAAACAAGACTTTCAACAGAAGCACTACCTCTATCATGAGCTGGAAGAACGTTGTTGAGGGGATGAACTCGCCCTCCAGATAGTCCTGCACACTGAGTCTGACCTTGCCCTTGTTTCCTCGGGCAATCCTTGCTCATATGCCCAGACTCACCACAATGAAAGCATTCGCCCCGCTTTCTCTTCTTCTTCCTACATTCCCTGGATATATGTCCAACTTTACCACAGAAGTTGCATTTCCTATTCCCTCTTGGCTTGTCCTTGCGGTTGTTGTTATTCTTGCCTCGTTTCCCGGAATTTACCCTCTTGCCTTGAGACTCATTCGCCTTGACCTCTTCCTTGTCAAAGTTATCTTCTTCTTGAAGCAGGGCCATATTCACCAAATTCTCGAAAGTCGCCCCCATGGGTATATGAGACATGGCCAAACCATGTAATGGCTCGTTTAATCCTAGAGCAAAGTGTAGGGCCTTCTTCTGGGCTGTATTAACCAAGTCTAAATCGACCCGAGCCAGTTGATTAAACTTATATATGTATTCCCTAATAGTCATGTCCCCTTGCTTCAGTGATAAGAACCTCAGTCCAAACCTCCCTCTAAAGTCATCCCAAGTCTCAATTGGCCTAGTAGCGGTGGTGACTACCCACCAACGTGCAGCTTCTTCCTTTAGCAACCATACTGCTAATAAAACCTTCCTGCGGTCACCTATATCAAAGGTGGCTAAAAGATCTTCGGTCTCTTTCAACCAATTCCTTGCCTCTACAAAAGTCTCTGTTCCACTAAAATTCTTGCCACCCATCCTCTTAAAGTTCTTACAAGTTTCCGCAAAATCCGCTTGTGGAGGCCGAGGGAGAAGAGGAACATCAGCTACGGAAGGAGGAGGAGGAACAGCGGCCTTGACTGGAAAGACAACATTAGAGACACCCGGGACCGGTGCCGTGACTTCCAAGTACCAACGAAACCAATCGGGTATTGTTACTCCTTCGGGCAAGATGAGATTATCAGACATGCTGGAAACGAAAAGAAAAGAGTTCAAACGAGGGGTCAAAGGATAGTGCTAATGGCTTTTGGTGAATAGCCTTTAAAAATAACTAGACTTTTCTTTGGAAAATACTTTATACTTGGTTTTGAAAATAGTTTTTCAAAAGTTTTAAAAACCTTTTTATCCCTCCTCGTAAACCATATGCTCTGATACCAAATGTAACACCCCACCTCCGCCAGGGTGGCTCTTGCAAGCGACTCTGACTTTGGTGGGGCGTTTTCAAATAAGGTAACCATGCATAATGATATAGCAAGGCAGGACATGACATATATATATGTAAATAAACAGAGTAAGTAGATAAAACAGCGGAAGATTTTTAAACCATTTCAAAACACAAGTCTGGTACATCAAAATGTCAATTTCCCAAAATTACAAGTCTAGATAAATACATCATCTAATAAACGGAAATACATAAGTACTATCCCCAAATAAGAGTGATAAACCATAGCGGGCTCAAGTCCAAAGCATACTTGAGCTATCCAAGGAAGCGGCTAAAATCCAAGCTAGGCTCCAGTATTCCCTCCCTGAGAACCTGGGGGGGGGGGGGGAAACGGAAGAAAAGAGGCGAAACAAAACGGGTCAGTCAAAAAGACTGAGTAAGCCCTGCTACGATCAGTCTATAAACTAATAAAGTTAACATCATGATGGAAACTGAGATATAGATAACAACATACTGGCATGATAAAGTAACTACAAGATAGATAGAGGTGTCATCGCATAAATAAGATTAAGTTTTGCACCACGATGTACTAGTAAACAACATAACAGGTATTGATCCCTCAGCCCAAACTTTGGCCCAATAACATGAAGTGACCTTAATATAAGGTCCAGCCCAACGGTCTAGTCGATCGGCTCCCTATAGACCTAACACGTCAAGTGTTGGTGTCCATACGGCCCACATATGGATGTAGTCTGACTGTGCTGGGTCCACCTTCGGGTGTATCAAGCCCTCGGGTGTCAACCCCAGACACTTAAGCAATAATGCACAGCTCAAAACTACTGGTACCCGTGCCTCGAGTTTGTCCAACACCGGACTACGTGCACGTCCGTAGCCCGCCTGGACCCGCATCGCTGTACCACTCGGCCATCGCTTTGGTCGCTTACATCCGTCCAGTAATCGTGCCCCGCCCTAGCCTAGTCTTCTAGGGTTGTGATGATACCAAACTGGGATTACTGCCGGAATAGACCCGCTGCTAGGGTTTTCTAAGAGGGTTAAGTGTGATTTAACCCTTCACTAATCATGGATTAAATTGGTTAAGTGTAACTTAACCCCATTCTAATCCCTCGAACCCCCAATTGGATTAAACTGGTTAAGTGTAACCAACAGTTCACACTTAACCCCATTTCAATCCCTCTAATCCCCAAGTGGATTAAGTATTAGTGGACCCTGACTTAACCCTAACCATGAGGCATTAATTAACTTAATGCACCTTAACCTCTCACATTAGACTTTGTTGCGGTTACTAGTTAAGCCGGGCGGGTCCGGGTAGCTTTACACCACAACTTGGTCTAACCTCGGGTCTTGGCACCACATGACCAACTTCTCACATTGGGTCCTATTGTTTGTAGCCACTAGTTAAGCCGGTCGGTTCCGGGTAGAATTACGCTACAAACTCAACCCAACCTCGAGTTGGCCACACTTATGTTTTCTAAGTGTCATGTCCACTTTATTTCAAAACATAATTACAAGTTTAGCAAATACTTGGGTAGACCTAACTTAATAGGTAAATTCCCAAGGGGTAGACCTAACTTAATAGGTAAATTCCCAATCTTATATTTTCATGTATTTTAAGTTCACCCAAAACCCCCAACATCATTCTATCGCTTACATATTCGTAGTAACGCATAAAGGATAGGAAGAGGGAACTTGGCACAACATACATGATGAACTTGCACAACAATTATGCATAACATGTTAGACTTGCACAACCTAGCATAGTGAACTTGCATATTAGCATAAACATGCATAACATGTTAAACTTGCATAACTTAGCATAGTGAACTTGCATATTACCATAAACATGCATAATATGTTAAACTTGCATAACTTCGCATAGGGAACTTGCATAAACATGCATAATTTGTCAAACATGCACAACTTTCATTTTAAACTTGCACAAGCATGCATAACTTATTAAACATGCATAACATGGCATAGTGGACTCGCATAAACATGCATAAATCATTTAACTTGCAAATCATGGCATAGTGGACTCGCATAAACATGCATAACTCATTTAACTTGCAAATCATGGCATAGTGGACTCGCATAAACATGCATAACTCATTTAACTTGCAAATCATGGCATAGTGGACTCGCATAAACATGCATAACTAAATAAACTTGCAAAACATGGCATAGTGAACATGCATAACTTAATGAACTTGCAAAAATCCCAACTTTCATCACATTTTAACTTTAGAGTTTCTAAAATGAAGGTAAGAGGGCTTACAATGCTTATGCGGACTCAAATGAGTATAGCAAATGTAAGAAACCCCTTATGTAACTAATTAAAACCCCCAAATGCAAGCAAACTTGATCAAGACTCCTCCTTTATGATGCCAATAGAGAAACAAGCCTTTAATGCAAGCTAAGGAGGATCATACAAGCCTAAATATACTTGTATGCATGGAAAATCACATAGGAATTAATTTAGGAATTGTATGAAGAGGGTGGAGGCCATAAGAGTTTTGATTTTGCCATAGTTTAGTTGCTAGGATGAATAATGAATGATTTAGGGTAGGTTAGGGTCTTATTTATAGATTAGGTTAGTGATTTGGACCATAGGATTAACCCTAGATTCAATTAGGTCCATCAGATCCCGGAACTCTCTAGAACCAAGCCACAAGACCAAACCCAAATCAGAAATGGTGCACCAGGCTAAACAGCCCGGGCACCCCCTGTCGACAGGGCTGTCGACAGGGCTGTCGACATGCTAAGACCCCTGTCGACATGGGGTCCTGGGCGGGAATTTTTCCCGCCTGCCCAGTTTGCCCTAACCCTAGTTTCTTAATTTAAAATTTAAATCTGTTTTTACTTAGGAATTTTCTGCAAACTTCAATGGGCCTTAACTGGGTCATACGGACTCCGATTTTCGAAAACTCGGACTCTATTTCGCGTATTTTTCCGAGACGAACGCAATGGCATAGTCCGTTTCCCTTGATTCACATTTTATAATTAAATTCTGCCTCAATTTATGTTATAACAGGTTATTGAAAATACGGGTTGTTACAGTTTGTAATACTACTAACTCATATACGCACCCAGCCTTGCCACGTGTTTCACTAATGCTCCCCCTTTTTGCATTTATATGGCATGAGTACTAGAGTGTTCAAACAACTTTCTTTTACACAACCTTGCAATGACTTGAATTATAAAATGGTCTAAGGACATACTTCACGATAAGGTCCAACGACATGAATGATGTGCCATGAATTATGCACCATGAAGTATGCGCCATGGTTGAAAGCTTATAGCATGCTACATGAAGGAGAATAATGACATGAATGGATTAACTCGGCTGTATCATAACAATATGAATCATAACGGCTTGAATTAACTCAATAACGACTTGACAGTAACGACATGATCCACGCTCTTTGTGACGGCCCGCCCTGCACCAGCCGACATTTCCCATGAAAGTGCATTGTGCCGATGTCCAGCCAGCACGGGACGGTCGCCAAAGGAAGGAAAAATAAGAGGACTTACTAATGAACTAACAAAGAACCTATAGAATATCTCACAGTGCATGGAATGAAATATAATATTAACATACTTTGACACAAAACAGGTGAGACAGTGCATAAGCTGAAAATTAAACATTATAGCAGTGGAAAATCCAATTACAGCTTATGTTCCACATCATCATTATTACAACTTTAAAACTATCTCCAAAGCAAAAGAAAGGAAAGGTACACTACTAGTGCCCAAAGTAGTAACCAGCAGCGACACAGGGTGAATATCTATATATATCATACGTGGGAGCCTCCTGCTCGTCTCCGGTACAGCTACCCGTGCATACCACCTAACTTGTCTCTAGTCTGCCCGTTTAAGAGCACCCAGAGTAATAAGAAGAGACATAAAACTCTGGGTCAGACAAAAGTCTGGTATGATCGATAAGCATCAAAACATAACAATAACAGGTATACTAAACCATACCTGAACCTGGACCTGCAACCAAAGAGTTAGCACAACATACCGCTCAATACTCTAAGGTGCCACCAACATATGGTGTAAATAATACGGGGGTGGGGGTGTGTATGTCATAGTGAAAGCAAACAACCAAATATAGCAACCATCCTCACATCTCTCACTCAGTGCGTAAAGCATACGACATCCACCAATTTGATCACCCTATTCCTTGCTATGATCACCCTGCCCCCATGGAGTCATGATGACATCACTGCACTGATCCATAGCCACTAGTCTTTTCTATGTCCACTCCGCCCCATGAGTCATAACAACTCCACTGCACTGGCTCATAGCCTTGCTACGATCACTCTGCCCTATGGACTAGTAACTACCCCACTGCACTGATACGTAGCCTAACATCCGTCTTGGTGGTGAATTAAAGCTATAGATGTCGATAACTCCTTAGCACACGTCCGGCAGCAAAGTCCAATCACGAAGTTAACTCGTTGGTTCCCAACTGGATCCTGAGTTCTACCTCCTAGTTGGACTTCATTTGCATCTCGGGTTGTGGTCGAATTGGAGTTGGTCTTCAAAAGAGTCGTCGAGTAGAAGTAGCTTAAGTCTGGTTCGGTTCGGCTATACATCATCTTCAGATTTTTCATTCAATTCGATGCGGATCCTCCATCGTGGTTTGGCTCAACTCCTTCATTTGGCTCGGTTCGGGTACCATCCTCCAACCCGGTTCGGTTCGGATGCTTCTGCTTGGATACGGTTCGGTCCTCTAGCCCTCCAGTTAGTCTGATCCGATCCCCTGTCCTCCTGTCATTCCGATCCGATCCCACTTTCTAGCTCCAATCCGATCCGATCCCCACGCCAAGCTTCAGCCCGATCCCAACTCCGACACGATCCCAATGGCCTTCCTTTTCGCCCTGCTTTATCTTGTGCTGAATTCCAGTTCGGTTCGGTGCTCCCTTGCCCAGTCCACTATCCGACCGGGGCCCTTTCAACCGATCCGATCCGAAACCCTGCACAATTTTCCTGCGAGTTTTTCCAGCGACTGTTTTACATCATACGACGGTGTTTTCAATCATTCTAACCCTTCTAATCAATCACAAAGCATGCCATATAGTCATAGCAACATGTATAATCAACCACAAACACCAAAACAATAATTTGATAGGTTAAAACGGATCAAACATAGTCAAAATCCCATATTTTCCCTTAAGCATGTTTAAACAAACTAATGATAGGATTAGTAAAACTTAACCAAATTAACCAAATTTTCTAACAGAGGCCTAACACAATATTTCGAAATTTATCAACATTTTTCCATATTTTTAACATGTATAATTTCACAAATTAACACTAATTACCCTTAATTAACCATAATTAGTGAGGAACTATGCAAATCACTCACCTTTGCTACAAATAGAATATCAAATCTGAAATGATTCTCTGTTTGGGCACGAATACCAAGGCTATACAGCAGTTCTACCTTGATTCTTGTGCTAATCCGCTTTGATTTGATGTAGATTTGGCTTAATTAACGATTAGAAGGTGATTTGGGGTGTTTTAGATGTTGGAAGCCATTACTAGGGTTCCAAGAATGAAAGTAGCGGCTGTGAAAGTGAGAAAAAGGGTGTTCTCTAAACCCTAACAGCCCTTAAATACTCCTAATCCCGAAATTCCTCTTTGGGCCTAGTTGTTAATCACCCGGTTAAGCCCAATTAAGCTGTTTTTCACCACCTGAAACTTGTTTCAGCCATATCTTCCAAACGGTGAGTCCGTTTGGCTACTGTGACCACTCTACGGAAAGGTAAACCATCATCCGGATCTAATGGAGATGGTTTCGGGTCAAAACTCCTTTCCAATCAAAAGTTATGGCTGAAACAAGATCAGCTAGGAGTAAAACGGTCATTTAAAAATCAGTAAAAATCATGAACATGGGAAATCACCCCAATAGACATCACCCAAAGTTACATGACCATACGACTTCGTATGTGAAAGAAATAAATATCCTATGATCCTTCGATACGTAGAATGCGGGTCGTTACATTCTCCCCTCCTTAATAAATTTCATCCCCGAAATTCCTTAACCCAAAACATACAAAGGATCCTGCATGCCTACCAGCCACATACAACAATCAAACATGCAAAACAAACAAAACAAGCCTGTCCTAGCATGTGGAAAGACTAAATCGAAACTGAAATCTTACCAGGCGAAGAGTTCTGGATACGTCTTCCTAATGCTCTCTTCTGTCTCCCAAGTACAGTCATTCTCATTCTCGCCCCACTAAACTTTGACTAATTTCACCGCCTTCCTTCGAAGTTGCTTCGTATCGTTCCCAACAATACGCATAGGCTTGCGGTTCCCAACCGCCTCGGGTTCAACCTCGATATCGTCCAACTGATCAGGTGAAATGGTTACATCGGGGTCGTGCACGAACTTCGTTAACTGGGAAACATGAAATACATTGTGAACTCCTGCCATCTTCTCTGGTAATTCAACTTTATGTGCCAAATTCCCAATTTGCTCAAGAACTGGGAATGGTCCAATAAATCTTGGTGCTAACTTGCCTCCAAATCGTATCACGCTCTTCAACGGAGAAATCTTGACAAACACCAAGTCGTCAATGGAGAACTTTAATTCTCTTCTCCTCTTATCGGCATAACTCTTCTGCCTATCTTGGGCAGCCTTCATTCGCTGTTGGATAACCTTAATCTTAGCTGAAGTTTCTCTTATCACATCTGGTCCAAGCACAAACTTCTCACTAGTTTCTAACCAACATGACGGTGAGTTACACGGTCTTCCGTGCAAAGCTTCAAATGGAGCCATACCAATATTGGATTGATAACTATTATTATATGCAAACTCTACTAGATGCAAATGGTCATCCCATTATCCACCAAAGTCTAATATGCAAGCTCTCAAGAGATCTTCTAATACTTGATTCACCCTCTCTGTCTGTCCGTCGGTTTGAGAATGATACGTGGTACTGAGATGTAATTCGGACCCTACCGCCTCTTGTAAGCTCTTCCAAAATCCACTAGTGAACAATGGATCTCGGTCACTCACAATGCCTTTGGGTATTCCATGAAATCTCACTACCCACTTTACATATAGTTCAACTAACTTAGCTGCCGTTCTATTCGGCTTGACGGGTATAAATCTTGCACTCTTGGTCAAACGGTCTACAATCACCCAAATGCTATCATGGCCCGATCTAGTCCTTGGTAACCCATCAATGAAATCCATCGAGACTTGTTCCCATTTCCATTCTGGAATCTCTAATGGTTGCAACAAACCACTAGGCTTCTTTTGCTCAGCTTTAACTAGCTGGCAATTCATGCATTTGGATATAAACTTCCCAATGTCTCTTTTCATCCCTACCCTGTAGTAGGTCTGCTTCATGTCTCGATACATCTTGTTACCACCGGGATGTATAGTCAGCTTTGAGTGATGACATTCTCTAAGCACTTCATCTCTCAATCCATTGACATTGGGTACAACTAGTCTTCCATTCTTCCTAAGCCATCCATTTCTATCAAGCCCATACTTGCTCATCTCTTCGTCTATTCCCATCTCTAACTTTGAGATGATTTCCAATAGTTTAGGATCGTCCCTGTGACTGGAACCAATCCGCTCAATCAAAGTGGGTCTGATTGTCAAATTTGCTAACATTTCTGGATCCAATTCGCACTTTGGTCTGAAATCATACCTAGCGATGTACTCTAGTTGCTTCCATTCTAGAAACAGAGCCCCTAAACTGGCATGTCTTCTACTCAATGCATCAGCCACCGCATTGCCCTTTCCTGGTGTATATGCGATGTCGAAATCATAGGAAGCTAAGAATTCGAACCATCTTTGCTGTCGGAGATTTAGATCCTTCTGAGAGAAGAGATACTTTAATGATTTATGATCAGTAAACAATTCGAATCTTTCTCCCAAAAGATAATGTCCCCACATCTTCAATGCGAATGCGATCGCTGCTAATTCCAAGTCATGGGTAGGGTATCTTTTCTCGTGCGGTTTCAATTGCCGACTTGCATAAGCTACAACCCTACCTCCTTGCATCAGTACAACACCCATTCCGGTACCACATGCATCTGTATATACTGTCATCTCTTCATTCCCCTTAGGAATGATTAACACTGGTGCACATGTCAACTTTTCCTTTAGACTCTTGAATGCATTCTCGCACTTTTCGTCCCAGATGAAAGCTTGATTTTTCTTAGTCAACTGAGTCAACGGTGCTGCTATCTTGGAGAAGTCTTAGATAAACTTACGATAATATCCAGCTAATCCCAAGAAACTTCTTATATCCGTTGCATTCTTGGGTGTAGATCAATCTTGTACCGTAGCCACCTTCTGTGATACCATTTTCTGAAACAACATGGCCCAAGAACCTCACTTCCCTTCTCCAGAAGTGACACTTAGAAAACTTTGCTTTCAATTGGTGCTTTCTTAACACCTCCATCACTATCCTCAAGTGTTCCTTGTGTTCTTCCTCTGTCCTCGAATAAACAAGTATATCGGCTACGAACACAAGAACAAATTTATTCAACTGATCTCTGAATACCTTATTCATAAGATCCACAAAATATGCTTGTGATGAAATTTGTTCTGGTTTTTATTGACGATATTCTAATCTTCTCGTTGTGACGACCCCATTTCCCGTACAGACGGAGACAAGGGTAATCTTTGGAATATAACACAGAAACAGACAATAGCAGAACAGAATTAAATAAATACACCAGATAATGTACAATAGAATACACTGGATAAAAGTAATCATCAGAGTTACGTAGTATACAGGATCTTACTTAGTACAAATACAGTTCAACTATACATATATGTCTACAGCGGAAAAACAAACATAATGTACAATAGGAGCTGAACAGCATAAAAAGAGATAAATGATAGAATCCATCTTCAGCTCCAGCTATCCGGATAAAGCGTGCTAAACCTGAATACAAGGCTTCCCGTGTAGAAAAAGGGGCACCCGAGTTTGAAAGTGAAACAAACTACGAGTCAGTCATGGGACTGGTATGAGAAATCTACTCAACACATTTAAAATATGGCAAATCACAGGACCACGCCACTTTCGTGGAACGGGTTTACTCCATTGGATTGCCAGTGCTTTAAAACAAATCATTCTTTTAAACATTGCTATGCTTTTTATAAAAATGAAGCCATTATAAGACTCAGTTCCCATCACACAATGCAACGCAAACCGGAGGATAGAGTTTTTACCTTATAACGACCAAAATATGCTTAATACGAATAAATCAAAGGCATTTGATATTATTGCTAGTGTTTATATGTTTTGAAAACTATTTCAAATCATAACTATCAATCATAGACGACATTAATGCCCCATACCACTATGTCGCCATATATAGGTATACAATCAAAATAGCACAGTCACGTATTTGGAAATTGGATTTCAGTTATGAACCAAGGCAAAAGATAGTCCTTACCGACTTCGAGACGCTCTACCCCGTGTCTCAGGCAAGTACTCAGTCAAGCCTTTGGATCATCAGGGCCGGTCCACCGATGTGGATAAAAATTCCTGAACAATGCGTTTCCCCGCCCTATGGGGCGTAAGTGAGCCAACGAATGACTCAATCGGACCCGGATCGTCCGATCAAACCGAGGTGCCTCGCAACAGCAACAACCGCATAAGTCAAACTCGTCAGGGCGTGTAAAACCACTGACGCCACTTCTAGCTAGAAGGAAACGCATGCCCTCCCTGATGTCCTCTCCCGTTTCTGGTTCATACCGGGGTGTGAGGTTCGCGAATTCACGTTATACACAAAGCTACGCCACACAGGCGGTGCTTTGATCATCTCCACAAGACTTTGCTTTTCAACAGAAGCCCTGATCATTTGCCTCTTAGGCATGCACCACTAGCAATTCATGCCATGCGACTGATGTCCATCGATATACAACCTCTGAGCTCGTGCGTTTCAGAGAAGGGCGTTAAGCAAAAGAATAAATTTTCCGCCGCCAAACAGATGTATATTTAATAGAGATCAATCAACAAAGAATAAAATCCAATGTCAGACACACAATCCATTTACCAGTCCGTTCTGGGTCTGAACGAAACCGGAGGCACTATATACCTCGCAAACCCATCGATCACCACGTACGTCTGGACGATCACCACTCATTATCCATATTTCGGGATGCCTCCCAATCAGGACCTTGGTTACCATCCAAACGAGGTGAAGATCTCCGGTCTTCGACCACCGTCTTTATCTTTGATTTCTTATCGTCGATTCAGTTATTCAGAATGGGATAAACCCGGTCTTTCTAAGCAACTCACGTATATAATAAACAAGTGCAACACTAATATACGCACGCATCATCTCAATTCATTAGTCACTAACCGTCAATCAGTAAGAGAACGATTTCCCAAATATTAACCCCGAAGGCCGAAACCAACATCAGATCAATACCCAAGAAACCATTTGACTTAGCCAACCTTCAGTTAATTTCTAAATTTACATCCATATCGTTTATAATATTTTATAACGATTTATCGCTATTTTTATTTATTTTAAAATAGCCCTTTTATTCAAAACGACGCTTCGGGCCATAACGCGACCGTGGCGCTGTTTTTCTTCAGATTTGATTTACACATATCTGAAAATCTAACCGTTGGATCTTCACAAAATTTACATCATTAGAAAGATCTTTTCAAAACGAATCCAACGGTTCCAGTTTCGGGAAAATCCGATGGTCGGATCTCCCGGGATAATCGTTTGAAGTTTCGATTTCAAAATACGAACTGCAGCGTCGTTATTCGATTAAATATAATTATATATATATAATCGATTCTGGCGCTGTGTTTCTTCAGATTTGAATTAAACATTCCAGACAATCCAACCATTGGATTTTTATAAAGTTGGTGCCGTTGGAAAGTTTTTTCCAAAGCGAACCCAACGGTTGCGATTTCTGGAAAATCCGATCGTCGGATATCCCGTACTAATCGTTTGAAATCACGGTTTCAAAATACGAACTGCAGCGTCGTTATTCGATATATTTCCATTCTATTTCTATATATATATCGATTGTTCGATTTCAAAGCTATATTCATTTCATACATTTGATAAAAATGATATTTTTATCTAACTGTCTTCTATTTCAACACTTCGCTATATTTAACAATTCATGTATATAATAAAAATGTGATTTTTATTGTAAAACAATTCATTTCAAAACACTATTATTTTATATAGTTTATATAGGTAATAAAAATAGGATTTTTATTACAAAACCATTTCTTTCAAAACAAGATTATTTTATATAGTTCGTATAGATGATAAAAATGTGATTTTTATTATAAAACAATTTATTTCAAAATATGAATACCATTCAACACATGAATTTCAATTCAACGAATGAATATCGATTCAACACATGAAAGTTTTCTATAGTTTATATATATCGATAAAATGTGATTTTTATATTAAAAACACGAACACCATTCAACATATGAATTTCTATCCAACGAATGAATATCGATTCAACACATGAAGGTTTTCTATTCAACGAATAAATATAGTTTCAACAAATGAAAATAATTCAAACACATGAATATTATTCCAAATTTCGGCAGCATAACGGCAGGGTAGTTAAAATCGGGACCGTCCCTAGTACGGCTCCTCGCTCTACCTTAAAACCTCGCGGTTTTTTATAATGGGGAATCATGCATTTAGTTCGCATGTAGGCGGCATGTATATTTATTTCATTTCCACAAACTAATCCTATGTGGTTTCAACCAAATATTTCTCAACCACAAACGGGTATTTTTCAACCACAATCAATCAATATCAACCATAAACAATTTCAATCAACCATTCGCTATCAATCAATTTTCGCACCAATCACAACCAATAAATATCATCCATGGTTTGTGGACGAGGGGCGTATATATATATATATATATATATATATATATATATATATATATATATATATAGCATATCACTTCTATTTCAACACATATATAATTTTTACAACGCATATATAACTTATACATCGAACGTACAACTTATACAACGCTTAAACATGAGGTGTACAATGCTTATATAACTCATACATCGACTATATAATTTATACATCGTCGTTTTCCATATCGTTTATAAATTAGAAATCTCACACTGGGTTCCACTCCACCAAAAATAGCAGAAGGCTCAGAAAAATATGCGATCTCTTCTAGAAGGTTGAAGACGTCCACACGAGTCCACTGTCTCTTGTTTCACTGAATTTCGTCAACACACGAAAAAGATATGATTTTTCAAAGTTTGCAACGGTTTAAAGGTGTTAAAACTGTTGAAAATATATATAGCCGTACCTCAGCTGAAAGGTTCAAAACTAGGTTTGGATTTTTCGATCAATCCGTGTAATGGTTCCACGACCGGGTTGCGCGAGGTTGAAGTGTAACGGATGGAATTTTCGACCCAGAAAATCAACATAAAAACACACTGTTGACTATTCAAGCATCGAAAACACCAGGACATTAATAGAAGAATTTAGAGGGTGAGAATGAAAAGATAGAACTAATAGAATAGAAGAAGAAGAAGATCACAACTGAACAGAATCAGAGTAACACGAAACTCGCAGCGGAATGAAATAAATGTATTATATAACATTACTTTGAATTACAAAACTATATTGTATATACATACCATATATCAGAGTACAATACATCACATCACAGCGGAAATATCTCTACATAACTACTGGTGGAGATTCCTTCTTTGAGCTCCTCCAAGTGAATCTGTAAAAGCCTGAAACACTTGACTGCCCGTACAAATTTGGGCACCCAAGAGTTTAGGGAAAAGAAACAAAATAAACTCTGGGTCAGTCATGGGACTGGTGTGAGTAAATTCCAACCATACTGTTTAACTTTGAAAATTCTTTTCAAACAAGAAGATAATAGTAAGACCAGCCCACACATAAACATGGACGGTTTTTATCTTACTATAATCCAAAATACTTTGATGTCAAAACCAGTGATATTATGATAATGTCTAAGCACATAAATATCCAAGTAGCAGAACGCTTGCATCTCACGTTCCACATATATATGTTATAAAATCATAAACCGCAGGGCGCTTATTGGAGAATGGATTCCAACAGACAAGGTATGGGAGCACCTTCTGAATAGTGTACTCTAGAGGGGATACACTCAGGGTTCAACAAGAACGTCTTGCAACCCGGCCACACATGACCGCTCACTCATTTAGCTTGAGTGTCGCGAATATATTGCCACCACGGTTGTAGGCCATCCAACCGTCATCCGAAGATACAGAATCGAAAAGAAGTATAAATATGAATTTTCTCTAGATCGGTGACAATACACCCTGCTTGGGGATGACCCAACTAGCCATGCTGCCTAGCCCAACTTTTGTTACTTTCTGGTTGTGAGGCTAGAGGCTACGTTTATCTTCAGAACATCTGATCACCATTCACTTTGAATGTCACATCGTCAAATCCGTAATCACACATTGATTACACAAATGCACACTGGGTGTAGAATAAAGAGAAGTTATCTTCTCCCCACCACTTGGTATATTCATAAAATCAACGGCATGACCGTTGGAAATACTCTGTCAGACACTCGTCCATACAAGTTGTCCTGGGACTGGACAAACAAAACATCATTCTAGAACTGGACGACCCTTGCATTTAACTCCGTCTTCAATTATCTTTAGCATACCTATTTCATAGCGCTTATGCCTATACGGGGAGTTTCCGGATAATATCCAACCGGTCTCTCCATATTGACAACGATGGTCAAAACACTTCGATAATCGGTTATTTAACTATCGAAGTAAAAACAACATTCATTTAGATGTACAACTAACATCACACAACCACGGGTACTTTTTATTTGACATTCATTTTTATTATTCGAATTCCCATATCTTACCGGATATTACTATACTCCCGATTTACCCTTTTACACTCTTGGAAAACATTTCCAGTTATTATAAAACTCTTGTTCTTTCATATTCCAGAAACATACGTTATTAACGTTCGAAACATTTTCATTCTTTTCACATTCCTTGGTTTCTACACTTGGATCGTATACCCTATCTTCATGGGAAAATATTTCCAATTTCATTATAAATATTGTAATCGGCCAACCGTTTACTTTTAAAACATAATTCACTTTAAAATGTGAATACCATTCCTGTTATAGAAATCTGAATACCTTTATCAATTAACTCTTTATTCAAGTAATACTTATCTCGTTTACCGAAACCTCTTTCATACTTTATATTCCCAATCCACTTTATAAACTCTGTTTTCTAAGACAACTTCTTATCAAATCGATATCAAGTTTATAACTAAATACTGACTCCTATCCTATCAACATTTATTTGTTTAAACTAAATGTTAATTATTCTATCAGATTATAATCCCTAAAAATAGTTTACTTTTAATACATTCGACATCGTCGAATTCTAGTTACAAATCCTAACGGTTTAATTCTAATCACGTTTCGAACATCGAAATGCTGTCATCAGTTTCTAATACGATTCCCCAATTCTTTTTCTAAACTCTTTCTTATATTCCTTTGAACAAACGTCGTTACTTATTACTCTAGAATAAGTGGATTTCAAACCAAACTGTTACATTTCCTAGGAAGTGCTGCTATATATAAAAGTCATGCTTAAGTCAAATCAACAGCAGTAAATTTGTCGCTATAGTTCTAAACTTGTCATACGCTATAATATTCTTATAACTAATTACAGTCACACTTACCTTATCAACAGCGTTATTTTATTGCTATAGTTCAACTTATCATACGCTGTAATATTCTTTGTTATAACTAATCTTGACATAACAGTCACACTTATCTTATCAACAGCGTTATTTTATTGCTATAATTCTAAGACTTGCATACGCTGCCATATTCCTTTTATACTAATCTTGACATCTATTTCCATCACAAAAATCTTGACATCTCTTTCTGTTACAAAAATCTTGACATCTCTTTCCGTTACAAACTGATATCGTTCCTCGGTAATAGCGAAACCGTTCAAGTTGGGGTATTTTATTTACCTCTCAGACCTTGATCGACAACGTTCTTACCTTAGAACCGATACAAGTATGTATTCAAATTCCTTATTACTTAATATATTTATTAAATCGTATTTCCTTGTTGTATTTTGGAATATGGTTTTACAACACCATATCCTTACTTTGGAATCTCTGTGGTTTATGCATATTTAATTTAAACATTAACTCTTTGCTTTCTCCATTCCCCAGTTCTTATCTATAACTTCTTAAATGGTAATTAACTCTCATTAATTTCGATAAACTTATTTCTAACCTGTTTTCATTAGATTAATTAAAGACCAATTAATCTAATAATCATGTTCCCCAAATAACAGTTGATTAAATCAACTTATTTCCATCAGTAAATTCATTAACTGATTTTAATTACTTCTTAACATTAGATTAATCTAATTAATCTAATGATATCTCTAAATTGTTTATCTTAAATATAATTATCCAAATATTTAATCGTCGGATAGTTTTTACTTTATAAACTTGTTTAAATGTCAACAATCGCTTTTATTTGCTTTATAAAAACGAACTCTAAAATACTGGTTTATAATAGAACTTCTATTATAATTTAAAACTTCACTTTAATTATAAAAATATAATTTCTATAATTAACTTCATTGATTTGCCTGACGGTAAATCAGTTTCTTAACAAAACGATGTTTTTACGGTCGACTGTTAACACTTTCTAAATCGATATCGTTTATTTATTTAATCTAAACAAATGTTGAATTTCCGTTCAACATCAATATTCACACCGGGTTTTAAATATAATTCGGGTTCAAACAGTGCATACAAAACAAACAGTATATATAAATATCGAGGAATCCGGTCGGATTCCTCTAACCGGTTTCTGCATCCATAGATGTCAGTCAACCCAATTTTACACTAACTCTATACTATGGGATATTCTAATCGGTGGAATCAGTGTCCAACTGATGATGTGTGCATATGTAACGGTATATAATATTTAACCAGTTTAACTGTAATCTACCTAATCGACCATCACACAACATTCAAACAACATTAAAATATAGTAAAATATTTTAAATAAATCAGAGTTAGTGATTTTACTCACCTTGGCGCGTTAACCGTAAAAATGATTTTCGTTGCTTGATTCCATCCGGCGTTTAATTCTACCATAGTTTTCTGACGAGCTCCAATGATTTCGAACTAGCTTCGTAACGTAGTCTGCTTCCGTATGGTTCCTATGAATCCGACTATTCGAAATTCTGTTGTTTTCTCCATCGGCCCAACTTCAAAATGTAGATCCATGTATATAATGACTCTTCCCCGAATGAAAATAAAATCTCATCCTCTTGTATACATCAGCTTCCCTTTTTCATTATTGTTTTCTGGGCCTCATTATATTTGGCCCAATATCCACACCATTCCGACCACAGCGCCACTTATACTACAGCGTCTTCTTCCAGAGTGTAAACATCCTGCTCCTCCCAGAAACGTCGGATTCTTCTAACTCATTTCCCTTCTAAAAATAAATTCAACAACTGCTTGAATAATACCATTAGCTAGCTGCTTAGGTTTTATCACCAATGACAATAGTATATGCATGCAAAGAAATCACCATCTCTTGCTTTGCTAGTTGAATGCACACGGAAGAAATGACTTGGTTGAACACATCAGACTCCGTTTCTCCTGTCATTTACAACGCACGCACCATGAAACTTTCCCAATCCCTCACCTAGTTCAACGCAACAACATCCTTGTACTTCTCTTAACGCCTTCCAGTACTCACGAATACAAATCTCTGCCTCCACCTGATTCCGACAGCTCGCCCTCCGTGCTTTACCGCTGTGAAGCCGCGTCACATCTATCTCCTGCCACTAACGCACCTATACTTCACGCCACCGCCTTCTTTACACACTGAACATCACGTACAGTGCCATGCAAACTCACATGTCCCCCCCTTTACAAACTTGCGGCCTCCTGTATATCATTTCATGCATTTGAACCCACATCCACTCACACCTCCATATGAATACAACACGCCCCTCCATCCTCACTAGTTCTTCCTTTCCATTATAATAACCGTCCTTCTGCGCTCTATCATTCCAACGCCACTTCCATGCGCCAATACCCTATGCCACCAAACCTCTGTCGACACCGCTACCGGAGACCGCTTCAGTCTACCCGTATCGTGAGCACATCCGCCATAGAAAGAGCGACATATATATTTAATTTTGAAGCCTCTTTGGATTTAATTCCCTCATCGCCATTAAAAGAACTTCAGCGGTTTCATTTTCTCTCCATGCATACTTCTTCAACCGCCTGCTTCACGTTTTCACCACCATTGCCGAGCTTTTGAACCACTCCTCCACTTACTACATGCAGCAAACACCCGTCACTCTTGAAAACTCCAACGCCATATACATGTACCCCCTCCATGTTTTACAACTCGAGCTACAGTTTGTAATAATCCCATGCGTGTCCATTTGAAATTCCACCATACTTTATGCTCACGTGAAGACATTTCTCCTCCCTTTTTGCAAAGACCTTCGCTCCACTCAGTCTTGTCCACCCAGTCCTACGTCGGCAGTTAAAAGAAATGAAGCAGCTTGATCTCACCCCCCCCCCTCAAATTGAAGTAACGCCAAGATTTAAGTTTTGGGATCTTTGGGATTTCGTGTGGTATTTTGCATGGGTTTTAGAAGCTCGTGGATATAGTTAGTTTCCTATGGTTTTGCTTGAGAGTTTAAATTCTGCGTTGCCATTTAATCTCACGGGTTTTGCTTTCTCAAGAGAGGATGGAAGACCCCATATTTATATAGAAACGATACCTTCACCGCTAAGTATTAGGGGGATGTATTGTTTGTATGGTAGGTTATAGTCTTTTGTTATCTGTAGTGGATTTAACTTGACGTATCACTGCGCCTTAATTGGATATTGTTGCCGATGTGAGAAAAGAATAGGTGATGCGCCATTTCAGGGTAGGTAGGATATAAGATAGGCTGCAAGGTATGGGGGCGCAGTACGGGATTGCATGTGCATGTATATTGTTTATAAAATGTGTCCATTTGTCTATCTTTCGAACTTAAAGAACATAACAGCTGCAATTGCCGTATGTATGCTTAGGGTAGGACTTGAAAAATGTAAGTAGGCCAGCTAGTATTTGATCGAAATACGATGCACAAGAAGACCATGTGCTTTGTGAAGAAAGTAGCTGTGAATGTCCTTAGCTGATGGTGATGTTGCAGCTTAACTATTTCTAGCATACACAATATAAGGGTATGGCGTGCATTAATGGAAGGTAAGGACGGATTTAGCTTAGGGATATGGCATTATAATTTGATTTGATGTAGGGGTTATTTCCAACTGTAGCTACGATGAAAATAGCGTACTGAAGGGCTTGGTTTAATGCGTGGAGACATGGTGTTTTTAATTCTAGTTTATTCTTTTGTATGAGTCAATTTGTAGGGTGTTCGTTTCATAAAATTTCATCCATTTATGAAAGCATATGGACAGAAGTAAGATTATGGTCGTGTCCATCGAGGTGCCACGATCCCAAAAATATAATAATACCGGTAGATTGACTCGTATTTTGAAATCCCGAAATACCGATACAGGGTGCACAATACTCCCAATAAAAAGTTGCATATTTAATTAATTAAAAATTACAGTAAAATTCTAAAAATTTAAATTATCGCTGCGCCTCAAAAGAACCTTATCCCGATTTGCCACCGATGTCAAGTTATATTCAAATAACCGTTACGGTCGATATACGATTTTACAGCGACTTCCTGAATATTTGATTTGGACATATCCTGCAGTCTGTACGACAAAATATCCATTTTCCACTTCCGTTGGAAAGATACAGTTCAACAGATTCCAACGTTTCTCGTTTTGAAGAAATCCGATTCAAAACGAGTCTGGTATACTCAGTTGAAGTTCAGAACGTTAAATTACGAACTACAGGGTCGTTCTGAGCTCGATTATAATTAGTATATATTTATACACGTTCAACTTCGTTTTAATTAATATATAAATCCATTTATATTCTGAATTCAATATTTAAACTAATTTAAATATTCAAATACCAACCGACAAAAATGCGAGACGTTACAGACCTTCCCCCTTAAAATAATTTCGTCCTCGAAATTGCTAAGATAGGGAAAATGCTACAATCTCTGTTATAACATGGTTAAAAATCTTTTTGGTTTACTTCATAATTCCAGTTTCCACTGAACTGATTATTTCCAATTAAAATATTAATTCCTTCTTATTACGATTATTTTCAAAATTTCTAAAAATTTCCTAACAGCTTAAATTTTCAGAGAATCTCGTCAGCATCTCCTCTGCACGGCTCACTCGGTACTACAACAACTTGCCACTCCGTGCCTTCTCCAATCCAAAAGAAAATCAAACAGCCAAACGGCTTGCCCAAACTGACTCATAAAAAATCTCATACTCGTATATAAACGTGTACCTTCTCTGTTGGGCATTCAACTCTATCTCTGCCATCTGTTATTAAACTAGCATATATCAAACATTTCCAACTGATCTTCAATCAATTTATCTTCAAACCCAATTCACTTATACCCAAGCCGACACCATTTCAAACTCCCGTTTCATTCTTGGTTTCAAACTTTTATCTATCTGAGTCCAATTCTTCAACCAAGTTAAGTTCTATTCAAACTCTTATTTCACAAATTCAATTCCTTCATCAAATTAATTTCTACTCCAACACGATTTTTTTACTTAACTGTCTTCAATTCAATTCAAAATTTATTTAACTTAGTTTTAAGTTTCACTTTTACCATTTCAACTCCATAAGTTAAATCCTTTATTTCAGAGTTCAAATTCCTGGGATTTTTCAAATCAGTTCGAAATCATATATTTGCATATAATAATGGTAATTCAAAACATTTGAATTTCTAGCAACTTGTTTCCTCACAATAATTCAAAAATAAAATCTTTGGTAGTAATCCGTCACTCTGAAACTCGAAAATGACACTGATGATGTGGCCAGCATTATCAGAATTATTTTCCAGTGGTCGAAGTGAGTTCAATACTATATCACTTTCAAAATTTATTTTTACAACACTTTCATTTTGAATTTGACTTCAAAATATCTTTCACAGCACTTGGAAAACAATTTCAAACATTTTCATTTTGAAATCCCTACAAAATATACAACGTTTAGAAAACATTTCTAAATTCACCCAGAATCTTAAAATTTCCATATATTTAATCCAAATATTATTTCCAACTCTTTTCCAAATTTTTAGAGTTTTATTTCAATTCTGGTTTTAACTTCAGATTCAGTTCATCTGATTTTTCATATTATACTAATATAATATTTCGATCGGTTATTTATATAACCAACTCAATTATATATCTTGTTCGATCATAATAATGATCACATATCCAATATATTATATTAATATCAAGATATACACTTCTTTTTATATCAAAATATAATTTGGGTAAAATTATTTCATTTACCCTCTTTTCAAAACATACTGTGTAACACCCCGAATTTTAGTTAATACTAAAATTCACTAATTACAGGATAAATAATCTCAGATGTGGGAATTAGGGGAAACGGGCTGCGTTATTGCGTTCGCCTCGGGAAAATACGCGAAATAGAGTCCGAGTTTTCGAAAATCGGAGTCCGTATGGCCCAGTTATGGCCCGATGAAGTTTGCAGAAAATTCAAAACTAAAAACAGATTTAAAAATTTTAAATTCAGATTTTAAAATGAAACAGGCGGGGTCAGGCGGGGAAATTCCCGCCTACCCATGTCGACAGGGCTGTCGACAGGCCTGTCGACAGGGGTGTCGACTTGCCTGTCGACTGGCCTGTCAACAGGGTCAAGCCGTCCAATGAACCTGGGTGCACCAGGTTGGGTTCTAGGCTGGCTAGGAGGGCTGGTTCTAGAGATTTCCTAAATCTAAGGTCCTAATCTAATCTAGGGTTAATCTAAGGGCCTAAAACACTCACCTAATCCTATAAATAAGACCCTAACCCTATCCTAATTCATTCATAATTAGGTTTTGTAACTAAACTATGGCAAAATGAAACTTGGTCATGGCCTCCACAAATCAAATGAAGAGAGTTGCAAGCTAATCAACCCCTAATCACCTTCTTCTTCATATTTGGCAACTAGTTTTACTTCATTGATTTGCTAATCTTGGTTTTGGTGAGTTCCTATGGCTTTAATAATCAATTATTAAATTGATTATGGTAGGATGTGATAAGACATGGCTATGTTTGTGGATAAATGTATTTATGCAAGTTTGTATGATATGTGATTTGCAAGTTTTACGTTAAATGCAAGTTTAAGGCCATGTTTTATGATGCAAACACCATGTTAAACATTTATGCATATGTGACATGTTATGCAAACTATATGTGAGAATATATGCAAGTTATATGTAACATGATATGCAAGTTATGCATGTGATTTTATGCATGCTAAGTAGTTGGTGTTATGCATGTTAAGTATTTGATGTTATGCATGTTAAGTATTTGATGTTATGCATGTTAAGTATTTGATGTTATGCATGCTAAAGTATTTGACGTTATGCATGATAAGTATTTGATTGTAGGCATACTAAGTATGGGGTTTTATGCATGTTAAGTGTTTGGGTTTATGCAAGTTAAGTGGTGGGTTTATGCATAATAAGTATTTGATTTTATGCATAATAAGTATTTGATTTTATGCATAATAAGTATTTGATTTTATGCATAATAAGTATTTGATTCTATGCATGATAAGTAAGTGGTTTTATGCATGCTAAGTGTTTGGTATTATGCATAAATCATGACATGCAAGTTTACCCTTTTAAATATGGTATATACATATGCAAGATGGCACCCTTATATGCTATGCATGTTTACCCTCCTTTAAGATGCAAGTCATATATGTAAGTTCGACATATTATGCAAGTTATGCTTACATGCAAGCTCAACATGTTATGTAAGTTATGTGCATGTTGTTATGCAAGTTCATATGCAAGTTATGTGTATGAGGGTATGCAAGTTGTGTGCATAGTGTTATGCAAGTTAAGTTTATGAGATTATGCAAGTTATGAGCATGATGTTATGCAAGTTATGTATATGCTTAAATGCGAGCTTAATGTGATATGCAAGTATGTGAATGCTTATGCAAGTATATGAATGCCCATGCAAGTATGTGAATGCTTATGCAAGTTATGTGTAGGCTTAAATGCATGTCTAACGTGTTATGCAAGTTATGAGAATGCTTATATGCAAGTTCAACATGTTATGTAAGACATGTGTATGATAATGTGCAAGTTTGGGGTTAAATGTGGTTGGGTTAATATATGCTCATATATGCAAGTTGACATCCTCTTAACCCATGACAAAGTTGTATGCTAAACCCATGATAATTGTGATGGATCTTCCCCTTTATTATGTCATGAAATGAGGACGATTTACGTGGGGAACGATGGGGTTAGTAAATATGTTAATAAATGTAAGATTGGGTATGATTAAGCATACCATAAAAAAATAAATTACCATAAGTGGGAATTTACCTATTGAGTTAGGTCTACCCCATGGGAATTTACCTATTGAGTTAGGTCTACCCATGTTATGGAAAACTTGATATTAATTAGGGATAATTAATATGGGGGTGATTAATTAGGTGTAATTAATCGACTAAGACACGAGGTTGGACTCATTTGTAGTGTAAAACTGCCCAGACCCGACCGGCTTAACCAGTTGCTACAAATGTCAGCCCAATGTGAGAGGTCTTAGCCATAAATTAAATACGTGATTAAGGTAAAGACACGAGGTTAGACTCTGTTATGACGTAAGACTGCCCGGACTCTACCGGCTTAACCAGGCGGTCATAACAGCCAGTCTAATGTGGGAGGTCTTTATGGGAGATCACGGTCTTAATTAATTAAGAAACACTTAACCATATTAGCATGTGGTGGGACATGAGGGGTTAAGTGGGTGCCTTGGGTGGCATGTAGAACTAGTGGGGGTGCCTTGGGTGGCATGAGGAAACTAGTGGGTTGCCTTGGGTGGCAATAGAAAATACGATTAGAATACTTAACCAAAGCGGAACATGTAATTAAACATGATTAAAGGGTTAAGTAAGTGCCTTGGGTGGCATGTGGGAATCAAGTAAGTGCCTTGGGTGGCATGTGGGAATCAAGTAAGTGCCTTGGGTGGCATGTGGAAATCTAGTGGGTGCCCTAAGTGGCAATTGAAATATAATTAGATGACTTAACCAAACCTTAACATGTAAGGGGGCATGATTATAAAAAGGGGTTAAGTGGGATGCACTAGATTAAATGACAAGCTTAAGTAGTAGCTTGTGGGGGCCCATTTCAACCAATATCCCAAACGTATCTTTGTGGGCTCGACCCATGTCGAGTGACGGGACACGCATATTGGGCTTGATTATAAGTGGCCAAAACGGGATAGCGGTGGCAACGCAAGTCCAACGGGTTTCATATGCGTGTGTGGGCCCGGGCTGGTAGATAAGCCGTTGTTGCATCGTGTAGATATAAAGCCGTGCACCGTTAGTATTGGGTAGCCACTTTAGGGGAGTGATACACCCCACTGTGGGACCAGCACGGGTATCTACGGTAGGGATCCGATTGATGGGGAGTAGTGGGTACACCTAGTAAAGATAGGGGCAGACGGCACCTATGTAGGGGTACACGAAACTACTGGGTAAGATTACTAGGTACACCTAGTGGAGGTAGGGGCAGACGGCACCTACGTGGTCAGTTATACACCTAGTGGAGGTAGGGGCAGACGGCACCTATGTGGTCAGCTAGAAGTACCAGAAACTACTAGTTATATTTTCTAAGTCTTTAGATGGGATCAACCTTTAAGTAGGAATTACTCTTGGTGGGTAGAACTGGTGTGGTGTAGTGTAGGAAATTACCCTTGGGTGGGTAGGTCTGGGGTGGTGTAAGCTAGTAATTATCCTTGGGTGGATAAATACGTTGTTGCGGTTATCGTAGTACATCCTGTGTTTTGTGGGCTACTTAATGTAGTCATTATCCCCAGAGGTACCGTATCTTGTTTATATCATACCCTAATTACTTTAATGATTGTATTGTTAGGGTTATAGGACTCACTCAGACTTATGTCTGACCCCGTTGTTGTTTATCTTTTTCCAACCCTCAGGTTATCAGAGTGGGCCTAGCACTATTGGGCTTGGACCAGACCGCTATATCTATCTTTTGGGGCTTGGACAGTAGAAGTAAAGCTCGGTTTATCTTTTCTATTTTGGCTATTATCTATGTAAAGGGATTATGTACTTCTATTTTATCAGGATGGATATTATGTACTTGACTCTTGTTATGGTTTTGTGATGTAACCAAACATGTTTTGTTAATGGAAATGATGATTTAAATTTTCAAGTATGACTTATATCTGTCCTGTTGTAATTTTTCTGTTCTATACTCACTAAAAATACTCCACCAAACTAAGGCATTCCCTTAGTGAGTGACCTTAGCGGGTGTGGGGTGTTACACGTGGTATCAGAGCTTAAGGTTACCGGAACAGATAAAATTTTTAGAAAAACTATTTTCTAAGAATATTTTTGGAAAGGAGTATTTTCAAAAACATGTCTTTTAAGAGAAAAGTTTTTGAAAGAAAAGCATAATCCCCAATAGCCATATTTATATCTTTCGAATTCTCCATTTTGAATCTCTTCCTTTCTCTCGTTTTGAGTTTCCCCTCCGCGTATAGATGATCTTTCTAAAATAGATAAGGATGGAAAACCACTTCAAGGGACTTAGACGTTAGTCGGATTAGAAGTTGGTTCAAGAAGGAGGAGGACTGGTAGGTATCTATTGGATAGACGATGGGAGGAAGGCTCAAATAGTTGTTTGGTTAATGAAAGATGAAACCTCATTGGTGGGAGGTTATGAGTGGAGAATAGGGAAGAAGAAGGCTGGTAGTTATCCTTTTTGAAGGGATAGGACACCTTATTAGGAATGTCCAAAGAAGCAAAGGCAAGGTATGGAGGGTAGTGGTATTCCCTCACGGCTAGGGTACCAGATGGGGATAGGACCGTCTAGGTTGGAATTTGGATTTCTTTATTATCCGATTCAAACTTTATTTGATCCTGATATATCGAGTTCATTTATCTCACCATTGATAGTTGAGTCACTGCACTTAGACACCAGTTTGGTAGATGATCCCTTAGTTGTTTCAAACCCAATTGGGGCTCCATGATGTGTTTGGGTTTGAAAGTCTCTATACTTAGCATTGAGTTTAGAGGTGATGCTTGTTGGGCTTCACGGGCTATGGGTTAGTTTTGGGGCATGGACTGGTTATCCAGTAGAGGTGCCGTTTTTTATTTTGGAGGGAGAGTTGTTAGGCTTATGGGCCGCTTGGGTAACACTCTCGAGATCTCTTGTAATCCCATAGAATCTGTTATGCTAAGTTATTTAGAATCGCTTGACATGTCGGTCTAGAGTTTGTGATCTGTTAGAGCGGTCCGAGAATACCCGGATGTGTTTGAGGAGGTGAAGGGCTTACCTCCGAAGCGGGAGATTGACTTCTGAATATATCTGGTGGATAATGCTAAACCAGTATCTTGGCCAGTGTGCCACATGGCTCCTCGTGAGAGGAGGGAACTCCATAAGTAAGTAGGCGATTTGCTTGAGAAGGGGTTCATAAGATGAAGTATATCGGAGGGGGGGCGCTCCAGTAGTTTTTGTTATGAAGGCGGATGGGTCCCTCAGACTTTGTGTAGGCCAAAGAGAACTAAAGAAACTCACAAAGAAGAATAGATACCCATTGCCGAGGATTAATGATCTCTTTGATCAGTTGGCTGGCGCCTCAGTATTTTTGTAGTAGGACTTAGCCACGGGATTTCATCAGTTGAGAGTGGCTGAGAATAGTATAGAGAAGACTGCCTTTAGGACTCCGGATGATTTCTTTTATGAGTGGCTGGTGATGCCATTGGGTTTGACGAACGCCCCCGCATACTTTGTTGAGAAGGGTGTTCAGGGAGTACCTAAATAAGTTCGTGATGGTCTTTGTAGATGACATCTGGGTCTTTTCTAGGAGCGAAATAAGTTTTCGTATGTGCTCAATAGGCTGAGCAGAGCCAGTATAGGATAAACGACGGTTTTGGAGCGAGACTGGCGAGAACATCCAGAATTGGTCAAGGGCTTAATTATTTAGCCATTTTTACTAGTATCGTCTCACGTAGGTCGTCTGAATTCGAAGGAGGTATCCCTTGGGTGTTTGTCTGATATTGGTTTAGGCCTTTGGGGCTTGCATTTGGGGGATGCCGAATTCGACTAGGGTGGTCTGCGTGGGAGACAGTTGTGATGATTTTGGATGATATTCTGGTGGAGAAGAGCATGCCCTACATCTTAGGGAAGTGTTGGAGACTCTTCGAGCGCATAGTCTTAGGACAGCAAAAGTGGATGGGATCCTTAGCATCCTATGAGTAAGGGTAACATGGTAGCGGACCCCTTAAGTAGAAAAAGGGTTGTCCTCAAGTTTGGGGTTCGCTGAACGGCAGAGTCTGGAGTTTATTTCTATGTTGGATTTCAAACCTTCCGTCGATTGTGTACCCGGTTTGCTAGCTTCCTTGGAAGTTAGACCTACTCTTTTGGGGCAAATTGTAGAAGCACAGAGGGACGACCCACAGTTGGTTGAGTTAGTAGAAAAGCTCATAAGGGGGGAGTCGTCCAGCCATTTGAGTAGGTACACCCTAGATGATAGGGGGTGCTTGTGTAGAGACGGCAGACTTTGTGTACCGCAAGACGAGGGTTTGGGGAAGGCTACTCTTGATGATACACACCGTTCTAGGATGACCATTCATCCCGATGGGGACGAGATGTACCAAGACATGAAAAGGACTTTCTTCTGGGCCGGTATGAAGAAAGATGTGGCCGAGCATGTCGCTCGATGCTTGGTGTGCCAACGAGTGAAGACGGAGCGAAAGAAACCAGGTGGGTTGCTTCACCCATTGGAGGTTCCGCAATGAAAGTGGGACAGCGTCTCGTTGGATTTTATTGACAGGTTACCCAGATCGAGAAAGAGTAATACAGGAATTTGGGTGGTGGTAGAGAGACTTACTAAGAACACCCATTTCATACCCGTGAAGAGTAAGTGGACTGCTCCATGGCTAGCTTTTGTATATCTTCGAGAGATAGTTCGATTGCATCGGGTACCCTCTAGCATAGTGAGTGATCGAGATCCTATCTTCACTAGAGAGTTTTTGAAGAATTTGCAAGAGGCGGTAGGGACTCAGTTGTGTATGAGTACCGCATATCATCCTCAGACGGACAGCCAGACCGAGAGGGTGAATCATGTTTTAGAAGACCTTTTGAGGCTATGTATCTTGGATTTTGGAGGTACATGGGAGGAGCATCTTCCATTGGCGGAGTTACCCGACAGACTTAGTGATGTATTCCGTGGGAGGAAGTGCCTACATGAGACCGCAGAGGTGGTAGAGCCGAGTTTGCTTAGAAAAGTGGAAGCAGAGCGTGATGCGACGATTCGACGAGCTCCTACTTGCATCCTTGGGTCAGAGATTTGGAAGTTGAGAAACAGAGAGGTTCAACTAATTAAAGTACAAAGGGGAGATGAAGAAAGTGACGCTACCTGGGAGACGGAAGCGAAGATGCGTTCGAGGTACCCTTTTCTTTCGGAGGGTATATCCTTTTGCTTCTCCTTCATCGCATATCTTGTGCTTATCTTATTCTTAGTATGTCCTCTCGTTAGTACCTTTGACCTTTAGATAGGGTAAACCTATGGTTGAAACATGTGTTTGAGACATGTTATGGTTGATGGATGCAAGTGGATGCAAGTGTTTGCTAGTGGTTGCTCGTGGATGCATATACACACACTCTAGGCACTAGATCGGCTCAGTCACTTCATATTGCATATTGCATAAAATTGTGTGTAGGAAAATATATTTATGGATGTATAATGGTTGTGTTGTCACATGGATGATGCATTTTGGTGAATGATTGTGCACTCATGTAGATATTGTATGTGTCGATAGGGTTCTCTCGCATACATAATGGATGCATGGCACTATCATGGTTTGCATATGTTCATACGTTAGATAGGGAACATATACACACACTTTTTGCATATGCTCATACATCATTAGAAATTGTTTTAAGGACAATGGGTGCCCGTGGTTGATGGTTTGAGTAGATGGTTGTTTGGATGGTAGGATATGCATTCTCCTTAGCTTAGAGATTTCGGGGACGAAATCCTTTAAGGAGGGGAGAATGTAACACCCCGAATTTTAGTTAATACTAAAATTCACTAATTACAGGATAAATAATCTCAGATGTGGGAATTAGGGGAAACGGGCTGCGTTATTGCGTTCGTCTCGGGAAAATACGCGAAATAGAGTCTGAGTTTTCGAAAATCGGAGTCCGTATGGCCCAGTTATGGCCCGATGAAGTTTGCAGAAAATTCAAAACTAAAAACAGATTTAAAACTTTTAAATTCAGATTTTAAAATGAAACAGGCGGGGTCAGGCGGGGAAATTCCCGACTACCCATGTCGACAGGGCTGTCGACAGGCCTGTCGACAGGGCTGTCGACAGGCCTGTCGACAGGGGTGTCGACTTGCCTGTCGACTGGACTGTCGACAGGGTCAAGCCGTCCAGTGAACCTGGGTGCACCAGGTTGGGTTCTAGGCTGGCTAGGAGGGCTGGTTCTAGAGATTTCCTAAATCTAAGGGTCCTAATCTAATCTAGGGTTAATCTAAGGGCCTAAAACACTCACCTAATCCTATAAATAAGACCCTAACCCTATCCTAATTCATTCATAATTAGGTTTTGTAACTAAAATATGGCAAAATGAAACTTGGTCATGGCCTCCACAAATCAAATGAAGAGAGTTGCAAGCTAATCAACCCCTAATCACCTTCTTCTTCATATTTGGCAACTAGTTTTACTTCATTGATTTGCTAATCTTGGTTTTGGTGAGTTCCTATGGCTTTAATAATCAATTATTAAATTGATTATGGTAGGATGTGATAAGACATGGCTATGTTTGTGGATAAATGTATTTATGCAAGTTTGTATGATATGTGATTTGCAAGTTTTATGTTAAATGCAAGTTTAAGGCCATGTTTTATGATGCAAACACCATGTTAAACATTTATGCATATGTGACATGTTATGCAAACTATATGTGAGAATATATGCAAGTTATATGTAACATGATATGCAAGTTATGCATGTGATTTTATGCATGCTAAGTAGTTGGTGTTATGCATGTTAAGTATTTGATGTTATGCATGTTAAGTATTTGATGTTATGCATGTTAAGTATTTGATGTTATGCATGCTAAAGTATTTGACGTTATGCATGATAAGTATTTGATTGTAGGCATACTAAGTATGGGGTTTTATGCATGTTAAGTGTTTGGGTTTATGCAAGTTAAGTGGTGGGTTTATGCATAATAAGTATTTTATTTTATGCATAATAAGTATTTGATTTTATGCATAATAAGTATTTGATTCTATGCATGATAAGTAAGTGGTTTTATGCATGCTAAGTGTTTGGTATTATGCATAAATCATGACATGCAAGTTTACCCTTTTAAATATGGTATATACATATGCAAGATGGCACCCTTATATGCTACGCATGTTTACCCTCCTTTAAGATGCAAGTCATATATGTAAGTTCGACATATTATGCAAGTTATGCTTACATGCAAGCTCAACATGTTATGTAAGTTATGTGCATGTTGTTATGCAAGTTCATATGCAAGTTATGTGTATGAGGGTATGCAAGTTGTGTGCATAGTGTTATGCAAGTTAAGTTTATGAGATTATGCAAGTTATGAGCATGATGTTATGCAAGTTATGTATATGCTTAAATGCGAGCTTAATGTGATATGCAAGTATGTGAATGCTTATGCAAGTATATGAATGCCCATGCAAGTATGTGAATGCTTATGCAAGTTATGTGTAGGCTTAAATGCATGTCTAACGTGTTATGCAAGTTATGAGAATGCTTATATGCAAGTTCAACATGTTATGTAAGACATGTGTATGATAATGTGCAAGTTTGGGGTTAAATGTGGTTGGGTTAATATATGCTCATATATGCAAGTTGACATCCTCTTAACCCATGACAAAGTTGTATGCTAAACCCATGATAATTGTGATGGATCTTCCCCTTTATTATGTCATGAAATGAGGACGATTTACGTGGGGAACGATGGGGTTGGTAAATATGTTAATAAATGTAAGATTGGGTATGATTAAGCATACCATAAAAAAATAAATTACCATAAGTGGGAATTTACCTATTGAGTTAGGTCTACCCCATGGGAATTTACCTATTGAGTTAGGTCTACCCATGTTATGGAAAACTTGATATTAATTAGGGATAATTAATATGGGGGTGATTAATTAGGTGTAATTAATCGACTAAGACACGAGGTTGGACTCATTTGTAGTGTAAAACTGCCCGGACCCGACCGGCTTAACCAGTTGCTACAAATGTCAGCCCAATGTGAGAGGTCTTAGCCATAAATTAAATACGTGATTAAGGTAAAGACACGAGGTTAGACTCTGTTATGACGTAAGACTGCCCGGACTCTACCGGCTTAACCAGGCGGTCATAACAGCCAGTCTAATGTGGGAGGTCTTTATAGGAGATCACGGTCTTAATTAATTAAGAAACACTTAACCATATTAGCATGTAGTGGGACATGAGGGGTTAAGTGGGTGCCTTGGGTGGCATGTAGAACTAGTGGGGGTGCCTTGGGTGGCATGAGGAAACTAGTGGGTTGCCTTGGGTGGCAATAGAAAATACGATTAGAATACTTAACCAAAGCGGAACATGTAATTAAACATGATTAAAGGGTTAAGTAAGTGCCTTGGGTGGCATGTGGGAATCAAGTAAGTGCCTTGGGTGGCATGTGGGAATCAAGTAAGTGCCATGGGTGGCATGTGGAAATCTAGTGGGTGCCCTAAGTGGCAATTGAAATATAATTAGATGACTTAACCAAACCTTAACATGTAAGGGGGCATGATTATAAAAAGGGGTTAAGTGGGATGCACTAGATTAAATGACAAGCTTAAGTAGTAGCTTGTGGGGGCCCATTTCATCCAATATCCCAAACGTATCTTTGTGGGCTCGACCCATGTCGAGTGACGGGACACGCATATTGGGCTTGATTATAAGTGGCCAAAACGGGATAGCGGTGGCAACGCAAGTCCAACGGGTTTCATATGCGTGTGTGGGCCCGGGCTGGTAGATAAGCCGTTGTTGCATCGTGTAGATATAAAGCCGTGCACCGTTAGTATTGGGTAGCCACTTTAGGGGAGTGATACACCCCACTGTGGGACCAGCACGGGTATCTACGGTAGGGAGCCGATCGATGGGGAGTAGTGGGTACACCTAGTAAAGATAGGGGCAGACGGCACCTATGTAGGGGTACACGAAACTACTGGGTAAGATTACTAGGTACACCTAGTGGAGGTAGGGGCAGACGGCACCTACGTGGTCAGTTATACACCTAGTGGAGGTAGGGGCAGACGGCACCTACGTGGTCAGCTAGAAGTACCAGAAACTACTAGTTATATTTTCTAAGTCTTTAGATGGGATCAACCTTTAAGTAGGAATTACTCTTGGTGGGTAGAACTGATGTGGTGTAGTGTAGGAAATTACCCTTGGGTGGGTAGGTCTGGGGTGGTGTAAGCTAGTAATTATCCTTGGGTGGATAAATACGTTGTTGCGGTTATCGTAGTACATCCTGTGTTTTGTGGGCTACTTAATGTAGTCATTATCCCCAGAGGTACCGTATCTTGTTTATATCATACCCTAATTACTTTAATGATTGTATTGTTAGGGTTATAGGACTCACTCAGACTTATGTCTGACCCCGTTGTTGTTTATCTTTTTCCAACCCTCAGGTTATCAGAGTGGGCCTAGCACTATTGGGCTTGGACCAGACCGCTATAACTATCTTTTGGGGCTTGGACAGTAGAAGTAAAGCTCGGTTTATCTTTTCTATTTTGGCTATTATCTATGTAAAGGGATTATGTACTTCTATTTTATCAGGATGGATATTATGTACTTGACTCTTGTTATGGTTTTGTGATGTAACCAAACATGTTTTGTTAATGGAAATGATGATTTAAATTTTCAAGTATGACTTATATCTGTCCTGTTGTAATTTTTTCGTTCTATACTCACTAAAAATACTCCACCAAAACTAAGGCATTCCCTTAGTGAGTGACCTTAGCGGGTGTGGGGTGTTACATACTGTGTCGAATTACTCTGTTCAAGAGTTTAGAAACACCTATCGACGCAGTTTGCATTACTGTTTCGACCAGAATTTATAAACCACTCGACTGACCAGTCAACACAATATAAACATTTTTTTATTTTAATTAAAAATACGTTCACTCGTATATGTACACTCAAACTCAATCTAGAGTATCACTGACTCCATCTCTATTGAGTTACGCCACAGAGCCAAGGTAATCACTTAACCTTATGCTCTGATACCATCTGTAACGGATGGAATTTTCGACCCAGAAAATCAACATAAAAACACACTGTTGACTATTCAAGCATCGAAAACACCAGGACATTAATAGAAGAATTTAGAGGGTGAGAAAGAAAAGATAGAACTAATAGAATAGAAGAAGAAGAAGATCACAACTAAACAGAATCAGAGTAACCCGAAACTCGCAGCGGAATGAAATAAATGTATTATATAACATTACTTTGAATTACAAAACTGTATTGTATATACATACCATATATCAGAGTACAATACATCACATCACAGCGGAAATATCTCTACATAACTACTGGTGGAGATTCCTTCTTTGAGCTCCTCCAAGTGAATCTGTAAAAGCCTGAAACACTTGACTACCCGTACAAATTTGGGCACCCAAGAGTTTAGGGAAAACAAACAAAATAAACTCTGGGTCAGTCATGGGACTGGTGTGAGTAAATTCCAACCATACTGTTTAACTTTGAAAATTCTTTTCAAACAAGAAGATAATAGTAAGACCAGCCCACACATAAACATGGACGGTTTTTATCTTACTATAATCCAAAATACTTTGATGTCAAAACCAGTGATATTATGATAATGTCTAAGCACATAAATATCCAAGTAGTAGAACGCTTGCATCTCACGTTCCACATATATATGTTATAAAATCATAAACCGCAGGGCGCTTATTGGAGAATGGATTCCAACAGACAAGGTATAGGAGCACCTTCTGAATAGTGTACTCTAGAGGGGATACACTCAGGGTTCAACAAGAACGTCTTGCAACCCGGCCACACATGACCGCTCACTCATTTAGCTTGAGTGTCGCGAATATATTGCCACCACGGTTGTAGGCCATCCAACCATCATCCGAAGATACAGAATCGAAAAGAAGTATAAATATGAATTTTCTCTAGATCGGTGACAATACACCCTGCTTGGGGATGACCCAACTAGCCATGCTGCCTAGCCCAACTTTTGTTACTTTCTGGTTGTGAGGCTAGAGGCTACGTTTATCTTCAGAACATCTGATCACCATTCACTTTGAATGTCACATCGTCAAATCCGTAATCACACATTGATTACACAAATGCACACTGGGTGTAGAATAAAGAGAAGTTATCTTCTCCCCACCACTTGGTATATTCATAAAATCAACGGCATGACCGTTGGAAATACTCTGTCAGACACTCGTCCATACAAGTTGTCCTGGGACTGGACAAACAAAACATCATTCTAGAACTGGACGACCCTTGCATTTAACTCCGTCTTCAATTATCTTTAGCATATCTATTTCATAGTGCTTATGCCTATACGGGGGGTTTCCGGATAATATCCAACCGGTCTCTCCATATTGACAACAATGGTCAAAACACTTCGATAATCGGTTATTTAACTATCGAAGTAAAAACAACATTCATTTAGATGTACAACTAACATCACACAACCACGGGTACTTTTTATTTGACATTCATTTTTATTATTCGAATTCCCATATCTTACCAGATATTACTATACTCCCGATTTACCCTTTTACACTCTTGGAAAACATTTCCAGTTATTATAAAACTCTTGTTCTTTCATATTCCAGAAACATACGTTATTAACGTTCGAAACATTTTCATTCTTTTCACATTCCTTGGTTTCTACACTTGGATCGTATACCCTATCTTCATGGGAAAATATTTCCAATTTCATTATAAATATTGTAATCGGCCAACCGTTTACTTTTAAAACATAATTCACTTTAAAATGTGAATACCATTCCTGTTATAGAAATCTGAATACCTTTATCAATTAACTCTTTATTCAAGTAATACTTATCTCGTTTACCGAAACCTCTTTCATACTTTATATTCCCAATCCACTTTATAAACTCTATTTTCTAAGACAACTTCTTATCAAATCGATATCAAGTTTATAACTAAATACTGACTCCTATCCTATCAACATTTATTTGTTTAAACTAAATGTTAATTATTCTATCAGATTATAATCCCTAAAAATAGTTTACTTTTAATACATTCGACATCGTCGAATTCTAGTTACAAATCCTAACGGTTTAATTCTAATCACATTTCGAACATCGAAATGTTGTCATCAGTTTCTAATACGATTCCCCAATTCTTTTTCTAAACTCTTTCTTATATTCCTTTGAACAAACGTCGTTACTTATTACTCTAGAATAAGTGGATTTCAAACCAAACTGTTACATTTCCTAGGAAGTGCTGCTATATATAAAAGTCATGCTTAAGTCATATCAACAGCAGTAAATTTGTCGCTATAGTTCTAAACTTGTCATACGCTATAATATTCTTATAACTAATTACAGTCACACTTACCTTATCAACAACGTTATTTTATTGCTATAGTTCAACTTATCATACGCTGTAATATTCTTTGTTATAACTAATCTTGACATAACAGTCACACTTATCTTATCAACAACGTTATTTTATTGCTATAATTCTAAGACTTGCATACGCTGCCATATTCCTTTTATACTAATCTTGACATCTATTTCCGTCACAAAAATCTTGACATCTCTTTCTGTTACAAAAATCTTGACATCTCTTTCCGTTACAAACTGATATCGTTCCTCGGTAATAGCGAAACCGTTCAAGTTGGGGTATTTTATTTACCTCTCAGACCTTGATCGACAACGTTCTTACCTAAGAACCGATACAAGTCTGTATTCAAATTCCTTATTACTTAATATATTTATTAAATCGTATTTCCTTGTTGTATTTTGGAATATGGTTTTACAACACCATATCCTTACTTTGGAATCTCTGTGGTTTATGCATATTTAATTTAAACATTAACTCTTTGCTTTCTCCATTCCCCAGTTCTTATCTATAACTTCTTAAATGGTAATTAACTCTCATTAATTTCGATAAACTTATTTCTAACCTGTTTTCATTAGATTAATTAAAGACCAATTAATCTAATAATCATGTTCCCCAAATAACAGTTGATTAAATCAACTTATTTCCATCAGTAAATTCATTAACTGATTTTAATTACTTCTTAACATTAGATTAATCTAATTAATCTAATGATATCTCTAAATTATTTATCTTAAATATAATTATCCAAATATTTAATCGTCGGATAGTTTTTACTTTATAAACTTGTTTAAATGTCAACAATCGCTTTTATTTGCTTTATAAAAACGAACTCTAAAATACTGGTTTATAATAGAACTTCTATTATAATTTAAAACTTCACTTTAATTATAAAAATATAATTTCTATAATTAACTTCATTGATTTGCCTGACGGTAAATCAGTTTCTTAACAAAACGATGTTTTTACGGTCGACTGTTAACACTTTCTAAATCGATATCGTTTATTTATTTAATCTAAACAAATGTTGAATTTCCGTTCAACATCAATATTCACACTGGGTTTTAAATATAATTCGGGTTCAAACAGTGCATACAAAACAAACAGTATATATAAATATCGAGGAATCCGGTCGGATTCCTCTAACCGGTTTCTGCATCCATAGATGTCAGTCAACCCAATTTTACACTAACTCTATACTATGGGATATTCTAATCGGTGGAATTAGTGTCCAACCGATGATGTGTGCATATGTAACGGTATATAATATTTAACCAGTTTAACTGTAATCTACCTAATCGACCATCACACAGCATTCAAACAACATTAAAATATAGTAAAATATTTTAAATAAATCAGAGTTAGTGATTTTACTCACCTTGGCGCGTTAACCGTAAAAATGATTTTCGTTGCTTGATTCCATCTGGCGTTTAATTCTACCATAGTTTTCTGACGAGCTCCAATGATTTCGAACTAGCTTCGTAACGTAGTCTGCTTCCGTATGGTTCCAATGAATCCAACTGTTCGAAATTCTGTTGTTTTCTCCATCGGTCCAACTTCAAAATGTAGATCCATGTATATAATGACTCTTCCCTGAATGAAAATAAAATCTCATCCTCTTGTATACATCAGCTTCCCTTTTTCATTATTGTTTTCTGGGCCTCATTATATTTGGCCCAATATCCACACCATTCCGACTGCAGCGCCACTTATACTACAGCGTCTTCTTCCAGAGTTTAAACATCCTGCTCCTCCTAGAAACGTCGGATTCTTCTAACTCATTTCCCTTCTAAAAATAAATTCAACAACTGCTTGAATAATACCATTAGCTAGCTGCTTAGGTTTTATCACCAATGACAATAGTACATGCATGCAAAGAAATCACCATCTCTTGCTTTGCTAGTTGAATGCACACGGAAGAAATGACTTGGTTGAACACATCAGACTCCGTTTCTCCTGTCATTTACAACGCATGCACCATGAAACTTTCCCAATCCCTCACCTGGTTCAACGCAACAACATCCTTGTACTTCTCTTAACGCCTTCCAGTACTCACGAATACAAATCTCTGCCTCCACCTGATTCCGACAGCTCGCCCTCCGTGCTTTACCGCTGTGAAGCCGCGTCACATCTATCTCCTTCCACTAACGCACCTATACTTCACACCACCGCCTTCTTTACACACTGAACATCACGTACAGTGCCATGCAAACTCACATGTCCCCCCCCCCTTTACAAACTTGCGGCCTCCTGTATATCATTTCATGCATTTGAACCCACATCCACTCACACCTCCATATGAACACAACACGCCCCTCCATCCTCACTAGTTCTTCCTTTCCATTATAATAACCCTCCTTCTGCGCTCTATCATTCCAACGCCACTTCCATGCGCCAATACCCTATGCCACCAAACCTCAGTCGACACCGCTACCGGAGACCGCTTCAGTCTACCTGTATCGTGAGCACATCCGCCATAGAAAGAGCGACATATATATATATTTAATTTTGAAGCCTCTTTGGATTTAATTCCCTCATCGCCATTAAAAGAACTTCAGCGGTTTCATTTTCTCTCCATGCATACTTCTTCAACCGCCTGCTTCACGTTTTCACCACCATTGCCGAGCTTTTGAACCACTCCTCCACTTACTACATGCAGCAAACACCCGTCACTCTTGAAAACTCCAACGCCATATACATGTACCCCCTCCATGTTTTACAACTCGAGCTCCAGTTTGTAATAATCCCATGCGTGTCCATTTGAAATTCCACCATACTTTATGCTCACGTGAAGACATTTCTCCTCCCTTTTTGCAAAGACCTTCGCTCCACTCAGTCTTGTCCACCCAGTCCTACGTCGGCAGTTAAAAGAAATGAAGCAGCTTGATCTCACCCCCCCTCAAATTGAAGTAACGCCAAGATTTAAGTTTTGGGATCTTTGGGATTTCGTGTGGTATTTTGCATGGGTTTTATAAGCTCGTGGATATAGTTAGTTTCCTATGGTTTTGCTTGAGAGTTTAAATTCTGCGTTGCCATTTAATCTCACGGGTTTTGCTTTCTCAAGAGAGGATGGAAGACCCCATATTTATATAGAAACGATACCTTCACCGCTAAGTATTAGGGGGATGTATTGTTTGTAGGGTAGGGTATAGTCTTTTGTTATCTGTAGTGGATTTAACTTGACGTATCACTGCGCCTTAATTGGATATTGTTGCCGACGTGAGAAAAGAATAGGTGATGCGCCATTTCAGGGTAGGTAGGATATAGGATAGGCTGCAAGGTATGGTGGCGCAGTACGGGATTGCATGTGCATGTATATTGTTTATAAAATGTGTCCATTTGTCTATCTTTCGAACTTAAAGAACATAACAACAGCAATTGCCGTATGTATGCTTAGGGTAGGACTTGAAAAATGTAAGTAGGCCAGCTAGTATTTGATCGAAATATGATGCACAAGAAGACCATGTGCTTTGTGAAGAAAGTAGCTGTGAATGTCCTTAGCTGATGGTGATGTTGCAGCTTAACTATTTCTAGCATAAACAATATAAGGGTATGGCGTGCATTAATGGAAGGTAAGGCCGGATTTAGCTTAGGGATATGGCATTATAATTTGATTTGATGTAGGGGTTATTTCCAACTGTAGCTACGATGAAAATAGCGTACTGAAGGGCTTGGTTTAATGCGTGGAGACATGGTGTTTTTATTCTAGTTTATTCTTTTGTATGAGTCAATTTGTAGGGTGTTCGTTTCATAAAATTTCATCCATTTATGAAAGCATATGGACAGAAGTAAGATTATGGTCGTGTCCATCGAGGTGCCACGATCCCAAAAATATAATAATACCGGTAGATTGACTCGTATTTTGAAATCCCGAAATACCGATACAGGGTGCACAATACTCCCAATAAAAAGTTGCATATTTAATTAATTAAAAATTACAGTAAAATTCTAAAAATTTAAATTATCGCTGCGCCTCAAAAGAACCTTATCCCGATTTGCCACCGATGTCAAGTTATATTCAAATAACCGTTACGGTCGATATACGATTTTACAACGACTTCCTGAATATTTAATTTGGACATATCCTGCAGTCTGTACGACGAAATATCCATTTTCCACTTCCGTTGGAAAGATACAATTCAACAGATTCCAACGTTTCTCGTTTCGAAGAAATCCGATTCAAAACGAGTCTGGTATACTCAGTTGAAGTTCAGAACGTTAAATTACGAACTGCAGGGTCGTTCTGAGCTCGATTATAATTAATATATATTTATACACGTTCAACTTCGTTTTAATTAATATATAAATCCATTTATATTCTGAATTCAATATTTAAACTGATTTAAATTTTCAAATACCAACTGACAAAAATGCGATACGTTACATGAAGGGGGAGGAGGGGCGCTCAGGCACCGAAAGTGGGGTCCACTTCGGTGGTCTGGCGTGGCCACGGCGGAGCTTCAAAGCTCCGAACTTCCCACTCGTGGTTCTCTTCAGATACACTTCGAAAAAATGCAAATACTATATGGATTTGAAGCTTGAGAGGTGCTCTGCAAAATCCTTAACTGGAGCACTTGATTTTACTAAGTGTGGAAGGAGGAATCGAGGAGAGAAGCCGGCAACCTACTTCTGTCGTTCGTTCGAGTCGGGGAGAGAGAATAGCGGGGGGAGGGGGGTTTCTGACGTGGACAAATGATTTTTTTTATATAACTTTCAAAATTCCAAAAATACCCTCTTTAACACACGAACCCCAATCCAAACCCAACGACTGTCGTCCCTAGCGTTTTACCCCCATTCTGAACACAATGGGATATGTTTCGTAGGCCCATTCGACTGTTTCAATCAGTTTTCTTTCAATTTAAAATATATAACATTTAATATTTAATTTGAACGTACATTTCAATTTGCGAGGGCCACAAACTGATTCGAAAAATTCCAGAAAAATAAATCTGGCTATGTTTTGACGATACGGTCCCAACAAAACTAGTTTCGTCGAATTCTGAGACCATTTGCAAAAAGGCCCATTTCTGGTCGATCCAATTTAACTGTAATTTTGAAATTTGAAACCTAGCAATAACTTCACATCTCGGATCCAACAAAAATGGTTTCGTCGAATTCCGAGCTCGTATGCAAAATGGCCAATTTCACGGGCTATATAAATTTCATAGCGACCTTTCTGAAAATTCATTTGGCCATAACTTTTGCTTTCCGCTATGAAAATTCGATTTTTCAGATTCATTAGAAAGGTATTCACTAACAGATTTAAATATTTTTGGTTTCACTCAAATCCGTTTTGTTTTGCACCCGGTACAGTCCGACAAAATTTGAATTCAATTTTTGAAACTGCAGCGCCATTTCAGGCCTTGTTTATAATTAGAATTAATTATATTCGTTTTCAAACAATGATTCAAACTCACTTTTTATTGCTATTATTTAAAATATTTATTTTAAATATTTGAAATCCATTATTTTAGCCAATATAAAATTTTTAAATTGGTTCAGATTTTCCGGGTCGTTACAATGCTGGTGCATTGGTCAACCCGAATGGCATGACCACACACTCATTAAATCCAGACGGCGTTCGAAATGCCGTTTTAGCTATACTCTCAGCTTCCACTCTAAGCTGATGAAAACCTACCGCGAGATCCAACTGGGAGAATACTCTCGTGCCACTTAACTGATCAAACAAATCATCTATCCGCGATAGAGGATACATATTCTTCCTCGTCACCTTATTCAATTCGCGGTAGTCCACACACAATCGAAGGGAACCATCTGCCTTAGTAGCAAACACAACTGGTGCTCCCCACTCAGAAACACTTCTTCTGATAAATCCCTTCTTCAAAAGATCTCTTACTTGCACCCCGAGCTCTCGCTGCTCCCTTGGCGCCATACGACGAAGTGGCATCACTATAGGTCTGGCATCTTTCACCAAATCAATACGGAACTCAATCTCTCTGTGTGGTGGAAGTCCGGTCACTTCCTCGAAGACGTCTGGATACTGGCCAACCATGGGCACATCTGACAAATCATCATGTGGGATGTCGAAGGAATTTAGAAAACTAGCCATTACCCCATCATTAGGTAGACCACCAGACACTACCCTCTGCCCATCATCCGCTCTAATCGTCGTTCAAAAAGCCCTCACAGTCTACCACCACCCCGTATCTTTGGAGCCAATCGACTCCCAAAATAATGCCAAACCTAGTAAAGCCCAAAACAAAGCAATCACAAATAAACATGCATCCATGACTCAATAAGACCACATTACGACAAATCATGCTAAGGCTAGTCGAACCACCAATCGGGTTCGTCACTACTAAAGGTCTATCGACAATCTCGGGCTCCAATCCCAACCTATCTACCACATCACTAGATATGAAGGAACTGGAAGCTCCGGTATCAAACAATACTCGAACAGGAACATCATAAACAGAAAGCATACCTTGGATAACAAAATTCTTTCCTTTCTCCACCGCAATTGGGGCATTCGACGAAGAAGGAACATCATTGATAGCATATGCTTTCACAATCTGCTTTTCCTTAAGGGGTTGCAGACACTTGTCCTTGTGATGTCACACTTGGCCACAGTTGAAGCACTTACTATCTGCTGGCTTGGCCCGACATTCTTTGGCATAGTGGCCCTTCTTACCACAGCTGAAGCACTCAACATCTTTCTTGTTCTTTTTCTTCTGGCCATCCTTGGTCTGATTCTGCTTTCTCTTATTCTGAGAACCATTCTTGCCTCCACCGCTTGCTTGCGACTTTGGCTCCTCTGCAGATGCAACCTCAGTCTTCGACTTAGGGTAAAGACTCTTGGCCTCAATGCTTTCCCCACGATCGATTCAAACGTCTCATCGATGTGGTTAATAAGCCTTTCCCCCAAGTACTGATCCAAACCTGTTATAAACTTCTCATTCTTCTTCTCGGGAGTGTCAATGAGGGATAATCCATACTTCAATAAAGAATCGAATTATGCAATGTACTCCGAGACTGCCCTACCATTCTGCTTGAGCTCCAAGGATTTCCTAAACAACTCTGACTTCTGGGCAGCTGGGATAAATTTTTCACCGAATCGGGCCTTAAACTGATCCCATGTAACTTGATCCTCTGGAGTAGCTGCCTTAATAGCGTTCCACCAATTCATTGCCCGTCCTTGCAGCTGACGGGACGCTAGCTTCCTTTTCATCGCATCCTCGATACCTAGTCCAACCAATCCTGGATATACGTAGCCGATTCCGTTCCGTGGAACGACTTCTCACCAAGACTAGTATAATCCTTGTTCAACTTGGCGAAATCGACCCTAGGCGCCAGCACCGTTGCACCACCACCATTAGCAGTATTAGGGACTGCCCTCTGAACGCCCCTAAGCATCTCTCTCATGAAATCAGTGAACATAGCCCTCATGTTAGGAGCATTTCTGTAACACCTCGTAATTTTAAATATTAAAATTAATGAATTAAAGAATAATTAATTGTAAATGTGAGAATTAAGGGAAACGGGTTTCGCCATTGAGTTCGTCTGGGAATTCTGGTTGACATAGAGTTTGAGTTTGCGTAAAACGGATACCGTATATGGACGAACGAAGTTAGGCAGAAAAACCAGAAACAAGTCAGAATGCACTGGCGCACTTGGGAAGTGCGCCAGAACAAAATTGCACTGGCGCACTTGGAAGTGCGCCCATGCAATGTTGCACTGGTGCACTTGGAAAGTGCGCCCATGTCGGGTAGAAAACCTGCACAGATTTCTGAGGCTCTGATTCGAACAGTGAGTCAGTGCTGAGTCATTCCTGACCGGTTGCCGAGTCAATAGGATAACCCTATCTAGTCTTGACGGTGGTGATGGCTCCTGTAAGATCCAATGGCCTATATTAATCTAATTACTCTATAAAAACGCATATAGACACAAACCCTAAACCTAATCAAAAATTAGATCAATGGCCGTCATACTATCTCTCCAAAACCTAGAGTAGCCGCCACCAACTAGAAGCAAAGTAAAGCAACTCAATTCTATTCAAATCAAAGTCTAATCTCAACAATGAAATTGTCTACATCAAGGGAACTCTAATCAATTACAGAATTCAGATCCCAGAACTCAAGAAACTCCTTTTCTGTGAGTTCTGGTCACTTTTAGGTTTAAATAGATAAATGTGAATTGTGGTATACTATGGATTGGGTATAGGTTGTATGAAATCATGCAAGTTTATTATCGTTGTGAAATTATACAAGTTATTAATCATGTTGTGAATATCATGAACCTATGCAAGTTATTAATTATGTTGTGGATTCATGAACCTATGCAAGTTACCTATGCAAGTTATTGTGTGATGAATTCATGAACATATGCTAGTTGTTATGTTGTGAATCATGAACCTATGCAAGTCACCTATGCAAGTTGTTATGTTGTGAATCATGAACCTATGCAAGTCACCTATGCAAGTTGTTATATTGTGAATCATGAACCTATGTGAGTTGTTAATTATGTTGTTAATTCATGAACCTATGCAAGTTGTTATGTTGAAAATCATGAACCTATGCAAGTCACATATGCAAGTTGTAATGTTGTGAATCATGAACCTATGCAAGTCATCTATGCAAGTTGTTATGTTGTGAATCATGAACCTATGTGAGTTGTTAATTATGTTGTTAATTCATGAACATATGCAAGTTGTTATGTTGAAAATCATGAACCTATGCAAGTTGTTATGTTGCAAAATCTTGAATCTATGCAAGTTGTTAATTATGTGGTGAATCATAATTATATACGAAGTTATCATGTCATTTTTTCTAGTTGTCATGCTTATGCCGAAAATTGTACTGAAAACGATCACCTAGTCATTCCCTCTATTTTATTGTTATGGTGACGCTACCTTGTAGCCTCGATGACGCCAAAAATGCAAACGGTTAAGCTAGTTAAGAAACGGGAAAAAGGAGAATTTGTAATAGGCATAATTTACATAGTTTTTATTAAAAGTGGGCACATGATTCTTGTAATAACCCGGAAATCTGGGCCAGTTTAAAATTTTTATTTTGGCCAATTTAGTGAATTTTGATTATTTAAAATGAATTGTTTTAAATAATAACGACGAGAAATTTATTTTGAATATAATTCGAATGTATATATTCGTTTGAATCGACGATAGAATATAAATATTTATTTATATTTATAAAAGGAATTGAAAATGGCGCGGTAGTTCGATAATTCGATTTCAAACTTCAATTGAACATACCGGGTGCAAAATAAACCAGATTTTAGTGAAACCAGAAATATTTGAATCTAGTTGATGGTATCTTTCCAACGAATTCGAAAAATCAAAATTTCATAGCGGGAATCAAAAGATATGTCCAGTTGAAGATTTTGAATAGTCGCTATGGAATTCAGGCCCTTAAAAATGGAAATTTTGCAAACGACCTCGGATTTCGACGAAACCACTTTTGTTGGATCCGTGATGTCAAGTTATTGCTAGGTTTCAAATTTCATAATTTTTCGAATCAATATGTGAGCATGGCAAAGGAAAACGTGTTTGACCAGTTTCAGTTGATTTTAATCGACTGGAAAATGGCCATTTTTCAAACGGTCTCAGAATTCGACGAATTAGTTTTGTTAGGACCGTATCGTCGATACGAAGCTAGAAATATTTTTCGGGAATTTTTAGAGACTGTATGTGGACCCGGTAAATTGAAATGCGCATTCAAATTCAATATATAGAGTTATATGTTGAATTTGACAAAAACAGATCAAAACGATAGAATTGGTCGATGAAACATATCACATTGTGTTCGGAATGGGGGTGTTACACTATGGACGACAGTCGGTGGGCTCAATTTTGAGTTCAAATGGAAAGTTAACCTTTTTTTTGATTTAAATGGAAATTAAATATTATAATATATATAAGTTTTCATTAAACCCCCCCCCTCAATTCATTTTCCCCAAAACCACCCCACCTTAAATCGATTTACAAAAAAATAGATATCATTGTAGCCGTTGACCCTCCCTCCCTGTCGCCCCACTCCGCCGACGTCGCTCCACCCCAGTTCGACGACACCTCCACCTCATCCTCCTCCCATCGCGAGCCACCTACCGCCACCAATTGAACCCCCATCGCGCAGAACCCCACCGCGAGGTACCCCTCTGCATCGCCGTCGCCGCTTCCGTCCCCGCGAGATCCTCCATCCCAGTCACGTCGACGCCAAGCCAGAGATGGTGGCGACCTCCGATGCAAGTCCGATGCCTCTGTCTGGTGTGAAATCGAGCCCTTAACAGATGATTTTTCTTCAGTCGTTCCGCCTTTCACTGCGTTGCTTCAACGAAGTCCACCTGCTGCTCCACGCTCAGTTGAGGCCAGACCCAAAAACAGTGAGCTTCTTTTCTCCTTATTTATCATATTAGTTAAAAAAAAGAAATAATAATGTTTTAAATAAAATTGTGATTTTTATTATGAAATAGAATTTCAGATTTTTAAAACAGAGATTTTATACATAAGGTTTAATATATATATATATATATATAAGTAGGATTTTTAATAGTAGGAGCATTGATTTTAAAGTATATAACGTTAGTATAAAAATATATTTTTATAAATATATTTTATATATGAAACTTTGTCATAAAAATTAGATTTTTATATAGATAACCAAGTAATAAAAATATGATCTTTCTTATATAAGTAGCAATTTAAAAATATGATCTTTATAGAGAAAGCTAATTTACAAAAAGGTGATTTTTATAAATATAGTAGCGGTATAAAAATATGATTTTTATTATAAGAATATCGTTATAAAAATAGTGATTTTTATATATGTAATGACAATATAAAGAAGTGGTTTTTACATACATAATATACGATATAAAAATGTGATTTGTATTATATGTGAAGATTAAAAATATGATCTTTACATACTAGAGAATAATAAAAATATAATTTTTATTTGAACAGCGTGAAAAGAACTGCATAGGAATTTCGAACAAATCCAGATGTTCAGCAGCAAAGCACGGCAGAGTGGAACCCTCGGTGAGAACTTCTCACCTTTTAATTTTGTTTTTCTAGTTAAAATATATACTAGGATGCAGACGGTGTCTAGTAGCACCCGACACCCATCGTCCACAAACCATGGACGGCTTGTATGCTTGTTTGTTTGATTTTGATGTGTAGTTGATTGTGTGATGTGAAATGAAAAAAAATATTTATATAGTTAAAAATATTTTATAGTTAAAAATAGAATTTTTAACGTGTATATGAAAGGAAATAAAAATAAACAAATCGGACGATTTGTTTATATACACACATTAGACTGATATTGATTGGGACGATAAATTTTACACATCGCCCAACTGCACAAATAAAATCTGTGTTTGATTGTTTGAAACCCCACACGGGTATTGGGATGATATATTACGTACACTAATCCGAATAATTAGTTGTATGTCGATCGATTGATTGACAGACTGTTATAAGCGTTGAATATTTATAGTTGATGCTTATACAGTGTGGAACGCACTTTGGATGATGGTTGATGATTTATCGTTGTTGTTATATACGTGTGGTAGAAAACCCATATAATTAACATTATATGGTAATTGATTGGGCCTCATTCCAGTTTTGAAATAGAAATATTTGAAAAAGAAATATTTGAAATAGAATATTTGGAAATAGAAATATATGAAGCCGTGTTGATTAGATTGACGCCATTTCGACGTGAACGATATTTATATCGATTTTATTCATTTTTTTTAATGAATATCGAAAGTGATTTCAAAATCTGATATTTTGAAAAGAATTGAAATTCGAACTGACACTGAATAGAAATGAATTCGAATTGAAATTGAATAGAAATGAATTCGAATTGAAATTGAATAGAAATGAATTCGAATTGAAATTGAATATAAATGAATTCGAATTGAAATTGAAATAATTGAATTGAATTGAAAACGAAGGGAAATTGAATTAGAAGCCAATTTGAATTGAAATCAATTTGAAACGAATTTAAAAAGATTTTAGAAGGAAAAATTCATTTTTGATTTGAATTTGAAAAGAAGTTGAAACCGTTGTGAAACTGAATTTAAAACGATTTATAAAGCACGTTTTGAATTGAAATCAATGAAGTATATATTATATATATTATATATATAATATAATGGCCTGAATAGAACGCGCCGCGCCGCGGTAGTTCGCGAATTTCGACCATTGACTTCGAACGGATATTGCGGGAGATCCGACCGTCGGATTCTCCTAAAACCGGAACCGTTGGGTTCGTATCGAAAAGATCTTTTAACGAATATTAGAAATTAGAAATCTAACAGTTGGATTTGGAATTATGTCCAAATCAAATTTGGAAAAAGTCGCTGTAAGTGCAGTTCGATAGCCGTTGATGGAAATCGACTGTACGGGCCTTGATAAAATTATTAAAAATAGTAATAATTTATGTAAAATCATAAGAAATGATTAAGAAAGAATTGGGATGAAAAACTCCATATTTGAAAAGATAAAAATAGATTTTTATCGAAATGAACTAGTTTTGAACTAGAATAGAAATTTATTTATTTTTAAAATAAATAAATTGGATTTGAAATGGTAATTGAAAATAACCAAAATTTCCAATAATTGCATTGGAATGGATTTGAATCGAAATTGTCTTCGGAATATCTTGATGTTGTATTTCGTGATTATACAGATGTTGTTGTGGAAATTTGAAAGATATATTTATATCGTTATTTTCAATACGATATTTGTTGGTCGTAGAATTTGATATTGAATATAAGCCGATATATTTTCTATTCAGAGCCTTGTATTGAATATCAAATGTGATTTGGGTTTGTCGTGAATGGTGTCTTCATTAACACTGTTCTTGAACCCAGTTGAGAAAAGATTAAATCTTTTTATTCAGATTTAATGAAGTGTACCAATTAAATAATATTTAATTGGAATTGAATTGATATTGATTTTTGGGTTTATCGTGAACAGTGTTTTAAATAACACTTGTTCTTTAACCCGATAATTAATGAAATGTGATTTTGGGTTGTCGTGAATGGTATCTTCAATAATACTGTTCATAGACCCACAGGAGTTAAGAAAATCAGAAACTAACTGTTAGTTTAGTTGAATGGTTTCTGGGTATTGATCTGATGTTGGTTTCGGCCTTCGGGGTTAATACTTAGGGAATTGCTCACTTGCTAATTCACGGTTAAGGACTGAATGAAACGTGAGGTGATTTTGGGTTCATCGTGAACCGTGTTTTAAATGACACTGATTCTTTAACCCAGTCACAGATTAAAACTAAGTGGAGTTTTAATGAATCTTAAATTAGATTGAAATGATCGAGAGTAGAGTATCACCAGTTTTGCTCCAGGCGATAGTTAAATCTTTAATTAGATTTGAACGTGAAATGGAAATTGAATTTACCGACAACACCGTGGTGTTAGATATGAAGTATTACGAGTTTTACTTCATGGGATGAATAGGTTGGGATTGGGAAATTAAAACAAATGATTACTTCGGTAAGGTGCGCTAATCCCGACTAGTTTGAATTGATATTCAAAAGTAGATTAAAGTATAAATTTAAAGGATTTATCTTTGATAAAATTAATGGGAACCTTTCATTATGAATGTGAAATTTAGAAACTAACTGTCGGTTAGCTAAGCAGAATGGTTTTCTGGATATTGATCTGATGTTGGTTTCGGCCTTCGGGGTTAATATTTGGGGAATTATTCTCTTGATTAATTTACGGTTAGTGACTGATGAATTGGAATGAGGCGTATGTTGTGTTTGTGTAACACTTATTTATTATATACGCGAGTTATTCAGAAAGACCGGGTTTATCCCATTCTGAATAACTGATACGACGATAAGTCGAAGATGAAGACGGTGGTCGAAGACCGGAGGTCTTCACATCGTTTGGATAATTACTGATGATCTTGATTGGGATGTACACCTAAGAAGATGGAAACAGTTGGTGATCGTCCAGACGTATTTGGAGATCGATGGATATGCGGGGTACTAGGTGCCTCCGGTTTCGTTCAGACCCAGAACAGACTTGTAAATGGACTGTATGTCTGACATCGGATTTCGTTCTGTGTGACTGATATCGGTTGCATAGAGTGGTTTGCCTGTGTGGCATGCTAAGATGCAAATGATCAAGGCTTCTGTTGAAAAGCAGAGTCTTGTGGTTGATGATCAAAGCACGGCCTTTGTGGCGTAGCTTTGTGTAGCGTTGATTCACGAGCTTCACACCCGGTATGAACCAAAAACGGGAGACGGACCTCAGGGAGGACTTGCGTTTCTTTCTAGCTAGAAGTGGCGTCGGTGGTTTTACACGCCCTGACAAGTTTGACTTATGTGATTGTTGCTGTTGCGAGGCGCCTCGGTTTGATCGGACGATCCGGGTCCGATAGAGTCATTTGTTGGCTCACTGACATCCCAAAGGGTGGGGAAACGTAGTGTTCAGGCATAATAATCCACATCGGTGGACCGGCCCTGACGATCCAAAGGTTTGATGCGTTCTGATCCTGAGACACGGGCTAGAGCGTCTCGAATCAGTTGAGGACTATCTTTTGCCTCGGTTCATAGATGGAAATCCAATTTCCAAATACGTGACACTTGCGATTTTGATTGTAGAGCCTAGTATGGCGACATGATATATGGTACCCATGCCGTCTATGATTGATACTTATGATTTGAAGTTGTTTTAGACACTATACACTTATAAAAGTATCAAAAGATTTGTTTTAAACGTACTAAGCATGTTTGGCTATTATAAGGGAAAACCCTATCCCCTGGCTTGCGTTGCATTGTGTGATAGGACCTGGGTCTTATAATAGCTTCATTTTTCTTTATTTAGCATTGCGTTGTTTGTTTTATGCACTGGTATTCTCGGGAGGAAACCTGTGTGTTATACGGCGTGGTCCCTTGATTTACCTAACTTTAAAATAAAGATTAATAACTGTTTTAGTTCTCACACCAGTCCCATGACTAACCTGGAGTTTATTGTTTTAACCTAAACTCTGGGTGCCCTTATTTTGACACGGGCAGCTAGTAGTTTTGGTTTTGCAGATTTATATTCACAGGATCCTTGTTTACAGCTGGAATGATATCCGGAAAGCTTTGTATCCGTATATCTCTTCTAGTTGTGTATTGTATTATTTTCCGCTGCTATGTATTTAAATGTAATTTAAATCTCTGATATTTCTGTGTAATATTCATTTATACTCTGTATATTCTTGTAATCTGATGGATTGTTGTAATATACAATGAAATGTTCTTCCGTCTACGTTCTATTTTGTCGTGTTCTCAAAACAATCCGTTCTTTCTCTTCTCTTCGAAGACGGGGAAGTTCGGGTCGTTTCAATTCTAGTAGGGAAACATATAAAAAAAATTACCTATTGTGACATAGGTAAAGTTGAGTAAAAATGGTATAATTTGAATATGACCATTTATGGATAGGAAATTCAAATTGTTAATAAAATAGGTATTGACACCTATAAAAAGGAAAGGATTAATTAATTAACTTAATTAATCAAAAGAGGAATGTTTAAGCAATTAAAGTATGAAAATTTAATTAACACTTATGACACGAGGTTAGGTTACATTAGTGGTGGAAGTCTGTCCGGACCCGACCGGCATATCCAGCAGCCACTAATGTTGAACCTAATGTAAGAGGTCTAAGTGTGTGAATACGACTCGGGCTAAGACACGAGGTTAGACCCAACTGTGGAATAAGACTGCCCGGACCCGACCGACATATCCAGCATCCACATGTTGTAGGCCTAATGTGGGATGTCTAGCCCAATATAACCATAATTGGACATGGTAATAAGAAAAGACTACTTAACCTAACTTAAAACATGTGGACTGTATGATGATAGACATAAGTTAGGGTTAAGTAAAATGAAATGGATTGTGGGTGGGTTAAGTACAACTGATGGGTAGGTGGGTAGTATTAATATATATAGGCCCACAAACTTAACCATTAAATAAATAGGATTAAATCAGTGGGAGGGTTAAGTACAACTGAAGGGTAGGTGGGTAATATTAATATATATAGGCCCACAAACTTAACTGAATAAAAACGGGTTATGTAATTAAAGACACCTAATGGTATACATAACCGGGGAAAAATAGTAAAGTTATGTATTAAAGACACCCTTAGGGGTACGCATAACTAATGGGAATAGAAAGAGTTATGTATTAAAGACACCTATAGGTAAGCATAACCGATAGGTAGATTAAGGGTTATGTTTTAAAGACACCTATAGGTATGCATAACTGATTGAGGGCTATGTAATTAAAGACACCTTAGGGTATACATAGTCAGTAGAAAACCTAGTGGGGATACAAGACATAAGGGAGAGCTTGTATCATGTTGTGTGGGACCCATTTCAGTCAGTAACCCGGAGGGGTATCAAAGTAAAGAACTCCGTACTAGGCGGGGAAGGGACACGCTTACAGATTGATTGTAAGAGATCCAAAACGAGGCGGATGGTATGGGCGGCGCAAACCGACCGGGGACATGTGCGTGCATGGGCCGGGCAGAGGGGGACAAGACGACCGTGACACCCGTAGGTATAACTGTGCACACCTTGGGATGCCACTTTAGGGAAGTGATACCCCCTAGTGGTGGGACCAGCACAGGGTATCTACAGAGTAGGGAGCCGATCGATTAGGGTAGTGGTTAGGGTATACCCGGGCGTATGCCCTAAGTCTACCAATTTGTAGTAGGAGGGTAGTGGGTACGACTAGTTGAGATAGGAGCAGGCGGCACCTATGACAGCAGCTAGGAATACACGAAACTACCACCATCGTTATCGTTATTATGGTTAGCAGAAGGGATCATCCCATCTTGATTTTACTAGTAATAGTGCAGAGTAGTTTGTTGTAATGACCCGAAAATCCGGTAGAATTTGTGCTGACTAAATAACACAAGTCCAACCCCAATTACACTGGAAAATCAGAACACTAATAGAAAGAAAACATAGGGTGAGGGTAGATAAGATAGAAACTTAGAATAGAAGAAGAAGAAGAACACAACATCAGAGTAACACGAATCTCACAGCGGAACGAACAACATATAATAGATAATATATCCTTGAAATAAAATCATTTTATGTATACAATAACATTATCAGAGTACAACACTTACAACACAGCGGAAATAATAATAGCTATAGAATCTTGAAGCCACCTGCTCCAAGCTCTTCAAGTGCATCTGTAAAATCCCGACTGCTTGACTTCCCGTACAAAATTAGGCACCCAAGAGTTTAGGGAAAACAAAACAAAATAAACTCCGGGTCAGTCATGGGACTGGTATGAGTAAAACAGTTTGAACAGTTTGAACAAGTAAATGATATCTCATAAGACCACGCCGTATAACGGAACGGGTTTTTCCCTTATGAGAATCCAAAATATCTTTATATCAAAAACCTTTGATATTATGATAATGTCTATCAACCACAATATAATAATCATTTAGCAGAAACGCTTTCATCTCACGTTCTACATATATAGTATACAATCAAAACCGCAAGCACGTATTGGGTAATGGATTTCCAACCATGACAAGGTATGGAACCACCTTTCGCTAGTGTACCTCTAGAGAGGAATACACAGGGTTCAACAAGAACATCTTGTAACCCAGCCACACATGACCGACCACTCATTTCGCTTGAGTGTATTGAATGTATATCACCAACAGTTGGGATCAGAAACCATTTCCCGAATGGGACATCATCAACAATAGATTTTTAGAAGTAAATGAAACTCTAGATCAGGTGATTATACACCCTACTTCGGAGCGACCGACTTAGCCATGCTGCCTTCCCGGTTTCTGTCATTTACCGGTTGATGAGGCTTGAGGTTACGCTTTATCATCACATCCGATTTCACTTCGAATGCCACATTGTCAGATCCATCGAAAATCACTAATTGACGTCTACAACAGTACATTACGTGTTAGCTAAAGAAGTTTCCTTCTCCGCTTCCACTCTTGGTACGGTTGAAGAAATCAATGTATGTGACCTTTCTGGAAATACTCTGTCAGACATTCATCCATAAAAGTCATCCAGGAATAGGATGAACCGAAGGCACTATTCAGTACATCCATCTTAGGCACTGTTATCTAAGACTTATACAATAGCCCTTGCACTTTACTCCGTCTTCAATAATCTTTGGCATATATGATTTGCAACGCTTATGCCAATACAGAGTGGTTCTTTGGATAATAATCCAACCGGTCTTTCCATATTAACAACGTTAAAATGGTCAAAAACTTTGATAGTCTATGATTTAACCATCAAAGAAAAACAGGTGTGCAAACAACGATATTATTTCCAGATGGAAATTCTATCAATCAATCATCAATCATATATATATATATATATATTTCCTTATTTTCTATGTTTAGAAAATATACGTTAACACTGGAAAACATTTCCATTGTTATTTACATATCACTATCAATTTACAACTATCAGTCCCTGACTGTAAACTAGTAGGAGAACAATTCTCTAAGTATAAACCCCGAAGGCCGAAACCAGCATCAGATCGATACTCAGAAAACTATTCAACTTGACTAATCTCTAGTCAGTTTCTAATCTTGTTTAACTCTATTTCTTTTAACTATGTTCGGTTAACTTCTTTTGAATAACTATGTTCAATTGACTCCTTTCGAATAACTATATTAAATTGACTCCTATTTGATGACTCTATTTGATAACTCTAATTGACTAACTCTTTTCTATCTCATTAATTTCCTTTTATAATCCTATTTATTTACCCAATAAAGATTCCTTTATTCTATTTATTTACTTTCTACATAAATATCTTTCTTTATCCTTCTATTTACTTATTAAATAAATATCGTTTTACACTTCTTTTTACTTGCTAAATAAATAATCGTTTTATAAAATTCTTTGATTTTATAATTATTCCCTTTCTAAATATCTCCTATTTATAAATATTCGAATTTATAAATATTTCTTATATATAAATATTCCAATTTATAAATATTTTATTTCAATATCACTTTGAAAATTCCCTTATCAACATTCCGGTATGTTATGGTATTCAACATATCAAATCACGATGATCAATATCGTCCAAACACATATAATTGACAACAGATTATATATCACATCATATATCACAATATATGAAAAACAGTAAAATAAATGTTGAGGAATCCAGTCAGATTCCTCCAATCTGTTTCCCTGCATCCACATATGTTACACAATAAAATCAACATCACTTTCAGTTCCATATGATATATTCTGTTAAACAGAATCAATATAGAAATTCAACTAACTGACTAGCAGTTCAATCAAATAGTCAACACACAGTCAATCAACCAATATTTAACAGTTCTAAAAATACAACATGAAATTATAAACTGTTCAGAGTTAGTGAGATTTACTCACTTTGGCAGTTCATCGTTAAAGAACGATAAACAGTTTGTTTGATTTGAATCAAACAATTTATTTTTCCATAAATTCAAACGAGAACCGATCCACTTCCAGTCAGTCCCAGTGCGTAGCCACCGTCCATACGATCCTAATGGATCTTGTTTCGCTGAAATTCGTTAACATATGCTCAAGTTATTGAATTTACAAATAATAATTTATTAAAATTAAAATAAAAAAAACTAGACTTAAACTATTTAAAACCAGTGGGCCTTAACCTTTTTGATCGGCCCAACCTCCCTTGAAAACCCGACCCTATGAAGTCCTTCTTCCCCCAACACTCAATTGATCTCCAGTAAACGATACCACCGAATTCTAGCTCCTCCAAAACGCAACAACAACACTTCATGATTCCACAACCAATTATCGCCATTCATCTCCTATGTCCACATACTTCAACTTCATCACCACCTCATGGAGCTCGAGTTCGCTCCCCGGTTTCCGTCGAACAGAAAACCAACGCCAGTATTGTGTACGAGCGACATTCATCATCTCTGATCCTCACCAAAAACTCACCGCAAGACCGAAATCAACTCCTCTCCTCAAATATAATATCGAAACAACCCATCAAAGCTCAAAAACCGCGAATCGTTCAACCCTAGCTGCTACTGTGAGACAAAGCCGTGACCAACACTGACGTCGAACCCATTAAAAACCACACAGGATTGAAGAGCACCCCTTTTTGATTCGAAGTATACCAGTATGATGATTTCTAGGATTTTTCACTATTTGATTTTGACTTTACAAGTTTTGAATTTGTTTTGAGATGAGAAAAAAAAACTGGCGGCTCCTATTTCTATTATAAGGGGGACGGGATTTCTTGTGTGTGGCTGAAATAGGTGGGTGCGTGGCCTCTTCTAGGCCTTAACAAGGGATTGAGATATTTTAGTTGTTTTTAGATATTTTATTTTTATATTCATTTATTCGTTCTCGCCTTCTAAAAATTTGTGTGATCACACACGATACCTAAAAATCATGAAAATTGACAATCGGCTAGATTTCGACATTATGGTCCCAACGAAACTGATTTCGTCGAATTCCGACTCAGTTTGCTCACACAACGTATTTTTAACCGTCAAAATACTAACTGTTTTTCACTCTAAAAATCCGTACGGCCACATACTGACTTCAAAAATCACGGAAATTGAAATCTAGCAATAATTTAATATTGCGGATCCAACAAAATTGGTTTCGTCGAATTCTGAGGTCGTTTGCAAAACTGACTATTTTTAAAGCTCTGAATGACCCATTTAAGTATATAAATATATTTAAATGTAATTAAATTAAATATTTATAAATAAATATTATCGTATATATTCACAGTGGAATACCATACAGCTCTAGAATATTCCTCTATGAATTTCTAACTTGATATTTCAAATCTTGATTAAATCGATATTCGATTTATATTGAAATTCCTTTTAAAAATATAAATAATTCCTTTATAAATTATAAAGGAATTCCACAACGACTTTTCTAAAATTTGATTTGGACATAAATCAAAATCTGCACGACGAAATCCCGATTTTTCTCTTCCACTAGAAAGATATACTCCACCAGCTCCGTACGTTTCTTGTTTCATAGAAATCCGATTAAAAACGAACCTTATATATTCAGTTGAAGTTCGAATCGCCAATTTACGAATTACAGCGCCATTTCGAGCTCGATTATAATTATAATATAATTATACATTCAACCTTCGTTCAAATAATATTTTTGTTATTATAATTCAATTCCGAACTGAATTATATATTTCGAATTTCCCAATTCATACCATATCGCCATTTCAGCCCATTTTGATTATTTCAGAATTAAATATATTATTTAATTATTTATTTTAATTAAATATTCACCATTATTAAATTCAACGACCATGAAATCCTTTTAATCGCGCTTTTAAATAATTAAATAAATTAATTATTATACCGCTGAAAATGCGGGTCATTACATTTGTAGTGAAGCATGCATACATCTTACCTTATTTGTCCTGTCATACTTGCCATTTTTACCGTGAATCCTCTTATCCACTTTGTATGCCCGTCATGTTTACCTTTATTTATTTACTGGCTAAAAGTTACTGGACTCACCAAACGTATGTCTGACCTAGTTTGTTTCGCCTCTTTTCTTCCATTCCCCCCTAGGGTCTTAGGGAGGAAACACCCAGGTTTAGTCAGGATTTGGATATCATCTTCTAGGAGCTACTTCTAAAGTATGGCTCGAGTCTCTGACTCTTATATGGCTTGCTTTGTAATATGTGGAATGATGTTTTTCTTTTAAATACCTATGTACTCTGATAATGTAAGACAGAAGTGTTTTGTTGTAGTGGTTTTATGACTCATGGTATTATGTAACAAAGAATTTTTGTGATTTAATAAAGTTGTTTATTTTCTCCTGCAAAATTTTTATATCTGTCTTGTGATATTCTGTGTCTGTTTACCTAAAACGCTCTACTGAAGTTAAGGCATCCTCTTTGTGAGTGACCTTAATGGAGGTGGGGTGTTACACTTGGTATCAGAGCTGAAGGTTACCTGATTAGATAAAAGTTTTGAAAATATTTTTCAAAAAGGTTTTAAAAGAAAGTATTTTCAAAAAGGAAAGCTTGTTTTAAAAAAAAATTCCCCGAAAAGCCATATGTAGTATCCTTCGGTCCTTTTTCTAAAATCTCTCCCTTTTTCTAGTTAGCATGTCTAAGGATCTTAACCTTCCAAAGGGTGTACCGATACCAGGATGGTTTAGGAGGCATTTGGAAGCTAGGGCCACCACCGCAGGTCCAACAAATGTTCCTCCTCCCCCAGCTGCACCCGTTCCTCCTCCTCCCCCTCCTCGTGTTGATACTTTTGCAAATATATGTAAGGACTTTTGGGCAATGGGCAGGAAACCTTTTCACGGGTCGGAGACGTTTGTTGAAGCTCGAAATTGTCTAAAGGAGGTGGAAGAATTGTTTGGAATCTTTGAGGTAGAAGATGGAAGAAAGGTCCAGTTAGCTGCTTGGTTAATGTAGGATGAGGCCTCTTTTGGTGGGAGGTCACTAATGGAGAGCGTCCAGTTGATACATGGTCGGATTTCAGGCGTAGGTTTGAGGCAAAATTTCTCTCACGAGCAGAAGAAAATCTATACATGGAAAGGTTCTTGGCATTGAAGCAGGGGAATCTGTCAGTAAAAGAGTACGTCAACAAGTTCAATCAGTTGGCGAGGTTTGGCTTAGACTTGGTGAACACACCTGAGAAGAAGGCTCGGAGATTTGTTAAAGGCTTGAATGAGCCGCTACACGGATTGGCTATGACCCACGTTCCCATGGGGGCCACTTTTGAAAAGCTGGTGGATATGGCCCTAATGCATGAAGAGGACAAGGGAGCAAAGAAAGAGGAAAAAGTTTAAGGGACATTGAAAAATGAGAAGGCGGGACCCAAGAAAGGACAGCAACAACAGAAGAAAGGCGAGACGGATGACAAGGGCAAGGATAAGAGGAAATGCCACTATTGTGGGAAAGAAGGTCACATAGTCAAAGAATGTAAAAGGAGGAAGTTCAATTGATTTAAGTGCGGAGAGGTCGGAAACTTCTCCAAGGAATGCCCGAAGGCGCAGGGATCGCAAGGGACTTCTGGAGGACAAGCGAATGCTCTCGTGGCTGATGAATAGGATAGAGACAGGAAAAATTTATGTGAAAGGTTTCATTTCCTTATCTGATTATGAAGTTAAGACTCTTTTGGATTCTGGCATTTTGATTTTGTAATTGAGACTCTGCACTTTAATACTAGTCTTGTTTCTGATCATGTAGTTGTTTCAAACCCCTTTGGTGGTTTGGCTCATTTATTGGTGATTTGTAAGGGGTTGAAATTATCTGTGTTAGGCGTCAAAAATTTGAATGTGACATTTGTGTGCTCAAGTTTATGGGTTATGGGTTGGTTCTAAATGGACCAGCTTTCAATGTAGAGGGCCGTTCTAGATTTTGAGAGGAGGGTCGTTAAGTTTCTAACTTGTCATGGGAAGGCCCCCAAAGTTTCTTGTGACCCGCAAGGGTCTGTTATGCTTAGATTTCTGAGAATCATTCTGTAATCTGATCTGTACCAGTAGTCTGTAAGTATCTGAATATTTCTGAAGGATAGGGGTTTCTACTCGAAGCATGAAGTAGATTTACAGTTTTGACATTGTTTAATGGGGGTAATTCTCTGAGTGTCAGTCTGATGTTGATTTTGGTCTTCGGGGCTGAAACTTAGGGAATTATTCTCTTAACCGATGTCAAATGGGAACAGAGCTTTTGTTTTAGTTATTTCATTTGTTTGTATCCCATCAATCGAATCTTCGACCTTTAGATAGGAAATCCATGGATGTAAACATGTGTTTGAGACATGTTATGTTTGATGGTTGCAAGTGGACGCAAGTGTTTGCTAGTGGTTGCCTATGGATGCATATACACACACATTAGGCACCAAATCGGCTCAATCACTCTCTCATCCTGCATATGGATGTATGTACATTTTCTTTTATTTTTATGGATGAAAATGGATGAGCTAGCATATGGATGCTGCTTTTGGATTAATGTGTGTGCACACATATAGAACTATTATGATGTAATAGGTTTACTTGCATACATAATGGACTCATGGCACTGACATAATTTGCATTAAGGAGGTCAACTGAATCAGTAGACCGCCTGATTTTGCATTAGATAGGGACATGTACACACACTATGCATATAAACATAAAAGCATTAGAAGACTTTTAAGGACAATGGATGCCTGTGTTTGATGGTTGAGTAGATGGACGATTGGATGGTAGGATGCACATTCTTCTTGACTCGAAGATTTCATGGACGAAATCCTTTAAGGAGGGGAGAATGTAACACCCCGTAATTTTAAATATTAAAATTAACAAATTAAAGAATACTTAATTGTAAATTTGAGAATTAAGGGAAACGGGTTACGCCATTGCGTTTGTCTCGGAATTCAGGTTGAGATAGATCCGAGTTTGCCTAAAATGGACATCGTATGAAGAAGATATGGACGAACGAAGTTAGGCAGGAGGACCAGAAACAGGCCAGAATGCATTGGCGCACTTGGGAAGTGCGCTAGAACAAAATTGCACTGGCGCACTTGGGAACTGTGCCTATGCAAAGTTGCACTGGCGCACTTGGGAAGTGCGCCCATGTCGGGCAGAAAACCCGCACAGATTTCTAAGGCTTTGATTCGAACAGTGAGTCAGTGATGAGTCATTCCAGACCGGTTGCTGAGTCAATAGGATAACTCTATCTAGTCTTGACGGTGGTGATGGCTTCTGTAAGATCCAATGGACTATATTAATCTAATCACTCTATAAAAACACATATAGACTCAAATCCTAAACCTAATCAAAAATTAGATCAATGGCCGTCATACTGTCTCTCCAAAACCTAGAGTAGCCGCCGCCAACTAGAAGCAAAGTAAAGCAACTCAATTCTATTCAAATCAAAGTCTAATCTCAACAACGAAATTGTCTACATCAAGGGAACGCTAATCAATTACAGAATTCAGATCCTAGAACTCAAGACCCTCTTTTTCTGTGTGTTCTGGTCACTTTTAGGTTTAAATAGATAAATGTGAATTGTGGTAGACTATGGATTGGGTATAGGTTGTATGAAATCATGCAAGTTTATTATCATTGTGAAATTATGCAAGTTATTAATCATGTTGTGAATTTCATGAACCTATGCAAGTTATTAATTATGTTGTGGATTCATGAACCTATGCAAGTTATTGTGTGATGAATTCTTGAACCTATGCTAGTTGTTATGTTGTGAATCATGAACCTATGCAAGTCACCTATGCAAGTTGTTATGTTGTGAATCATGAACCTATGCATGTTGTTATGTTGTGAATCATGAACCTATGTGAGTTGTTAATTCATGAACCTATGCAAGTTGTTATGTTGAAAATCATGAACCTATGCAAGTCACATATGCAAGTTGTTATGTTATGAATCATGAACCTATGCAAGTTGTTATGTTGTGAATCATGAACCTATGTGAGTTGTTAATTATGTTGTTAATTCATGAACGTATGCAAGTTGTTATGTTGAAAATCATGAACCTATGCAAGTTGTTATGTTGCAAAATCATGAATCTATGCAAATTGTTAATTATGTGGTGAATCATAATTATATGCAAAGTTATCATGTCATTTCCTAGTTGTCATGCTTATGCCAAAAATTGTACTGAAAACGATCACCTTGTCATTCCCTTTATTTTATTGTTGTGGCGAGGCTACCTTGTAGCCTCGATGACGCCAAAAATGCAAACGGTTACGCTAGTTAAGAAACGAGGAAAAGTGGAATTTGTAATAGGCATAATTTACATAGTGTTTATGTAAATTGGGCACATGATTCTAGTAGGGAAACATACAAATATTTTTACCTATTATGACATAGGTAAAGTTGAGTAAAAATGGTATAATTTGAATATGACCATTTATGGATAGGAAATTCAAATTGTTAATAAAATAGGTCTTGACACCTATAAAAAGGAAAGGATTAATTAATTAACTTAATTAATCAAAAGATGAATGTTTAAGCAATTAAAGCCTGAAAATTTAATTAACACTTATGACACGAGGTTAGGTTACATTAGTGGTGGAAGTCTGCCCGGACCCGACCGGCGTATCCAGTAGCCACTAATGTTGAACCTAATGTGAGAGGTCTAAGTGTGTGAATACGACTCGTGCTAAGACACGAGGTTAGACCCAACTGTGGAATAAGACTGCCCGGACCCGACCGGCATATCCAACATCCACATGTTGTAGGCCTAATGTGGGAGGTCTAGCCTAATATAACCATAATTGGATATGGTAATAAGAAAAGACTACTTAACCTAACTTAATACATGTAGACTATATGATGATAGACATAAGTTAGGGTTAAGTAAAATGAGTTGGATTGTGGGTGGGTTAAGTACAACTGATGGGTAGGTGGGTAATATTAATATATATAGGCCCACAAACTTAACCATTAAATAAATAGGATTAAATCAGTGGGAGGGTTAAGTACAACTGAAGGGTAGGTGGGTAATATTAATATATATACGCCCACAAACTTAACCAGATAAAAAAGGGTTATGTAATTAAAGACACCTAATGGTATACATAACCGGGGAAAAATAGTAAAGTTATGTATTAAATACACCCTTAGGGGTACACATAACTAACGGGAATAGATAGAGTTATGTATTAAAGACACCTATAGGTAAGCATAACCGATAGGTAGATTAAGGGTTATGTATTAAAGACACCTATAGGTACGCATAACTGATTGAGGGCTATGTAATTAAAGACACCTTAGGGTAACATGGTCAGTAGAAAACCTAGTGGGGATACAAGACATAGGGGAGAGCTTGTATCATGTTGTGTGGGATCCATTTCAGTCAGTAACCCAGAGGGGTATCAAAGTAAAGAACTCCGTACTAGGCGGGGAAGGGGAACGCTTACTGATTGATTGTAAGAGATCCAAAACGAGACGAATGGTGTGGGTGGACATGTGCGTGCATGGGCCGGGCAGAGGGGGACAAGACGACCATGACACCAGTAGGTATAACTGTTCACACCTTGGGTTGCTACTTTAGGGAAGTGATACCCCCTAGTGGTGGGACCAGCACAGGGTATCTACAGAGTAGGGAGCCGATCGATTAGAGTAGTGGTTAGGGTATATCCGGATGTATGCCCTAAGTCTACCAATTTATAGTAGGAGGATAGTGGGTACGACTAGTTGAGATAGGAGCAGGCGGCACCTATGACAGCAGCTAGGAATACACAAAACTACCACCATCGTTATCGTTATTACGGTTAGCAGAAGGGATCATCCCATCTTGATTTTACTAGTAATAGTGCAGAGTAGTTTGTAGTGAAGCATGCATACATCTTACCTTATTTGTCCTCTCATAGCTGCCATCTGTACCGTGAATCCTCTTATCCACTTTGTATGCCTGTCATGTTTACCTTTATTTATTTACTGGCTAAAAGTTACTGGACTCACCAGACGTATGTCTGACCTAGTTTGTCTCGCCTCTTTTCTTCCGTTCCCCCCGGGTCTCAGGGAGGAAACACCCAGGTTTAGTCAGGATTTGGATATCATCTTCTAGGAGCTACTTCTGAAGTATTGCTCGAGTCTCTGTCTCTTATATGGCTTGCTCTTTAATATGGGGAATGATGTTTTTCTTTTAAATACCTATGTACTCTGATAATGTAAGACAGAAGTGTTTTGTTGTAATGGTTTTATGACTCATGGTATTATGTAACAAAGTATTTTGGTGATTTAATAAAGTTGTTTATTTTCCGTTGCAAAATTTTTATATCTGTCTTGTGATATTCTGTGTCTGTTTACCTAAAACGCTCAACTGAAGTTAAGGCATCCCCTTTGTGAGTGACCTTAATGGAGGTGGGGTGTTACACTTTCCATTGTTGGCTCCTCTACCAACACCCCTCGTATATCGGCTCATCGTTCAATCTGTAAAGAGAAACGATTAACCATCCTCTTTGTGGTGTCAGTGCAGTGCGACTTCATCCTTAGCTATACTAATAGTACATATATATATATAGCTTTTGAAAACCAAAATAATCACAATTATGCGCTCTCATATACGTATTATCTCTCCCTGATTTCTTTCCCTAGGTTAACTACGCGACCTAGAGCTCTGATACCAAGTGTGACGGCCCGCCCCGCACCAGCCGACATTTCCCATGAAAGTGCGTTGTGCCGATGTCCAACCAGCAAAATTATACATATATCAAAACACTTGAAAAATACTCAAATTTCAAATTTGAACTAGTATATGTCGACATTTATAGTTCCCTATGTCGACATATAACTGTCACTTTTTTAATTTTGAAAGGAGGTGTCTTTTCACTATTTGTAACGTTCTAGAAGCGTTGCAACCTTTCAATAAATAGGGGATGATTTCGGTTTTGTTATTTTCTTTCTTCTCCATCTTCATCCTCTTTCTTTACACCATTAATATTTTATATTTTTATGATTTCCACACTTATACTCTGCCGATTTCAATTCTATTTATATAAAACTACTTCTCTTCTCACTCTCTAATCATTACTCTCTGAACCGAAGTGTTATTGAAGAGTTATAGGGTTGTTGTAAATGTTCGGGAAGTGCTTGAGAAAAGGTGTGTTCCTTGTAGCCTTGAAATCAAGGAAAGGAAACGGTGGTAACCTTGTAACCAGAGAAATCAAGGGAAATATACTTGATCAAGGGTGTTTGGAATCGGTGGTAACCTTAAGGCCGTGAAATCAAGGAGTTTGTACTTGGATATTGATATAGTAATAAAACTCTGCGCAATCCAGCATTGTGTGGGATTGGACCTAGGAGTAATCTGAACCAATATAAAATCTAGTGTGTTCTTCCCTTTTCTGCATTTTATTTCTTTTTGTTTTTGAGTTTGTGTATGATTTTGTATCAGTGATTGTTTCGGTGGTGTGTGCTTCATATACTTGATCATATAAGTTTTAATTTTTCTTAAATTCCTTAAAAACATTATTCACCCCCTCTAGTGTTAGTTTTACCTTAATGACCCATTTCGCATTCCCTAACACTATGTTGGTACCGATAACATGTGAATCAAATCTTGCCCTTCTTGTTTTTGGTGATGACTTTTCCTGGTGCTTTGGTATCGACCGTATCCTTTCCTGGCCTTCACTCTAGTGTCAATTTCCTATCGATACCCTTTCTCCTTAATTTGTTTTTGGTATCGAAATCTGGTAGTAATAGATACATAACTTCATGGTAATTTGCATCAATTAGAAAAGGGATTTTTCGCTTGTTTCTGATATCAAACACTAGATTTGGGCTCTTAGTATAATGCGGAAGCTACGAAGAAAGATAGGTCAACTGAATCAGTAGACCGCCTGATTTTGCATTAGATAGGGACATGTACACACACTATGCATATAAACATAAAAGCATTAGAATACTTTTAAGGACAATGGATGCCTGTGTTTGATGGTTGAGTAGATGGATGATTGGATGGTAGGATGCACATTCTTCTTGACTCGAAGATTTCATGGACGAAATCCTTTAAGGAGGGGAGAATGTAACACCCCATAATTTTAAATATTAAAATTAACAAATTAAAGAATACTTAATTGTAAATGTGAGAATTAAGGGAAACGGGTTACGCCATTGCGTTTGTCTCAGAATTCAGGTTGAGATAGATCCGAGTTTGCCTAAAATGGACATCGTATGAAGAAGATATGGACGAACGAAGTTAGGCAGGAAGACCAGAAACAGGCCAGAATGCATTGGCGCACTTGGGAAGTGTGCCAGAACAAAGTTGCACTGGCGCACTTGGGAACTGCGCCTATGCAAAGTTGCACTGGCGCACTTGGGAAGTGCGCCCATGTCGGGCAGAAAACCCGCACAGATTTCTAAGGCTTTGATTCGAACAGTGAGTCAGTGATGAGTCATTCCAGACCGGTTGCTGAGTCAATAGGATAACTCTATCTAGTCTTGACGGTGGTGATGGCTTCTGTAAGATCCAATGGCCTATATTAATCTTATTACTCTATAAAAACACATATAGACTCAAATCCTAAACCTAATCAAAAATTAGATCAATGGCCGTCATACTGTCTCTCCAAAACCTAGAGTAGCCGCCGCCAACTAGAAGCAAAGTAAAGCAACTCAATTCTATTTAAATCAAAGTCTAATATCAACAATGAAATTGTCTACATCAAGGGAACGCTAATCAATTACAGAATTCAGATCCCAGAACTCAAGACCCTCTTTTTCTGTGTGTTCTGGTCACTTTTAGGTTTAAATAGATAAATGTGAATTGTGGTAGACTATGGATTGGGTATAGGTTGTATGAAATCATGCAAGTTTATTATCATTGTGAAATTATGCAAGTTATTAATCATGTTGTGAATTTCATGAACCTATGCAAGTTATTAATTATATTGTGGATTCATGAACCTATGCAAGTTATTGTGTGATGAATTCTTGAACCTATGCTAGTTGTTATGTTGTGAATCATGAACCTATGCAAGTTGTTATGTTGTGAATCATGAACCTATGCATGTTGTTATGTTGTGAATCATGAACCTATGTAAGTTGTTAATTATGTTGTTAATTCATGAACCTATGCAAGTTGTTATGTTGAAAATCATGAACCTATGCAAGTCACATATGCAAGTTGTTATGTTATGAATCATGAACCTATGCAAGTTGTTATGTTGTGAATCATGAACCTATGTGAGTTGTTAATTATGTTGTTAATTCATGAATGCATGCAAGTTGTTATGTTGAAAATCATGAACCTATGCAAGTTGTTATGTTGCAAAATCATGAATCTATGCAAATTGTTAATTATGTGGTGAATCATAATTATATGCAAAGTTATCATGTCATTTCCTAGTTGTCATGCTTATGCCAAAAATTGTACTGAAAACGATCACCTTGTCATTCCCTTTATTTTATTGTTGTGGCGAGGCTACCTTGTAGCTTCGATGACGCCAAAAACGCAAACGGTTACGCTAGTTAAGAAACAAGGAAAAGGGGAATTTGTAATAGGCATAATTTACATAGTGTTTATGTAAATTGGGCACATGATTCTAGTAGGGAAACATACAAATATTTTTACCTATTATGACATAGGTAAAGTTGAGTAAAAATGGTATAATTTGAATATGACCACTTATGGATAGGAAATTCAAATTGTTAATAAAATAGGTCTTGACACCTATAAAAAGGAAAGGATTAATTAATTAACTTAATTAATCATAAGATGAATGTTTAAGCAATTAAAGCCTGAAAATTTAATTAACACTTATGACACGAGGTTAGGTTACCTTAGTGGTGGAAGTCTGCCCGGACCCGACCGACATATCCAGCAGTCACTAATGTTGAACCTAATGTGAGAGGTCTAAGTGTGTGAATACGACTCGTGCTAAGACACGAGGTTAGACCCAACTGTGGAATAAGAGTTCCCGGACCCGACCGGCATATCCAACATCCACATGTTGTAGGCCTAATGTGGGAGGTCTAGCCTAATATAACCATAATTGGATATAGTAGTAAGAAAAGACTACTTAACCTAACTTAATACATGTAGACTGTATGATGATAGACATAAGTTAGGGTTAAGTAAAATGAATTGGATTGTGGGTGGGTTAAGTACAACTGATGGGTAGGTGGGTAATATTAATATATATAGGCCCACAAACTTAACCATTAAATAAATAGGATTAAATCAGTGGGAGGGTTAAGTACAACTGAAGGGTAGGTGGGTAATATTAATATATATACGCCCACAAACTTAACTAGATAAAAAAGGGTTATGTAATTAAAGACACCTAATGGTATACATAACCGGGGCAAAATAGTAAAGTTATGTATTAAATACACCCTTAGGGGTACACATAACTAATGGGAATAGATAGAGTTATGTATAAAAGACACCTATAGGTAAGCATAATCGATAGGTAGATTAAGGGTTATGTATTAAAGACACCTACAGGTACGCATAACTGATTGAGGGCTATGTAATTAAAGACACCTTAGGGTAACATGGTCAGTAGAAAACCTAGTGGGGATACAAGACACAGGGGAGAGCTTGTATCATGTTGTGTGGGACCCATTTCAGTCAGTAACCCGGAGTGGTATCAAAGTAAAGAACTCCGTACTAGGCGGGGAAGGGGAACGCTTACTGATTGATTGTAAGAGATCCAAAACGAGACGAATGGTGTGGGCGGACATGTGCGTGCATGGGCCGGGCAGAGGGGGACAAGACGACCGTGACACCAGTAGGTATAACTGTTCACACCTTGGGTTGCTACTTTAGGGAAGTGATACCCCCTAGTGGTGGGACCAGCACAGGGTATCTACAGAGTAGGGAGCCGATCGATTAGAGTAGTGGTTTGGGTATATCCGGATGTATAACCTAAGTCTACCAATTTATAGTAGGAGGATAGTGGGTATGACTAGTTGAGATAGGAGCAGGCGGCACCTATGACAGCAGCTAGGAATACACGAAACTACCACCATCGTTATCGTTATTACGGTTAGCAGAAGGGGTCATCCCATCTTGATTTTACTAGTAATAGTGCAGAGTAGTTTGTAGTGAAGCATGCATACATCTTACCTTATTTGTCCTCTCATAGCTGCCATCTGTACCGTGAATCCTCTTATCCACTTTGTATGCCTGTCATGTTTACCTTTATTTATTTACTGGCTAAAAGTTACTGGACTCACCAGACGTATGACTGACCTAGTTTGTCTCGCCTCTTTTCTTCCGTTCCCCCCGGGTCTCAGGGAGGAAACACCCAGGTTTAGTCAGGATTTGGATATCGTCTTCTAGGAGCTACTTCTGAAGTATTGCTCGAGTCTCTGTCTCTTATATGGCTTGCTCTTTAATATGGGGAATGATGTTTTTCTTTTAAATACCTATGTACTCTGATAATGTAAGACAGAAGTGTTTTGTTGTAATGGTTTTATGACTCATGGTATTATGTAACAAAGTATTTTGGTGATTTAATAAAGTTGTTTATTTTCCGTTGCAAATTTTTTATATCTGTCTTGTGATATTCTGTGTCTGTTTACCTAAAACGCTCAACTGAAGTTAAGGCATCCCCTTTGTGAGTGACCTTAATGGAGGTGGGGTGTTACACTTTCCATTGTTGGCTCCACTACCAACACCCCTCGTATATCGGCTCATCGTTCAATCTGTAAAGAGAAACGATTAACCATCCTCTTTGTGGTGTCAGTGCAGTGCGACTTCATCCTTAGCTATACTAATAGTACATATATATAGCTTTTGAAAACCAAAATAATCACAATTACGCGCTCTCATATACGTATTATCTCTCCTTGATTTCTTTCCCTAGGTTAACTACGCGACCTAGAGCTCTGATACCAAGTGTGACGGCCCGCCCCGCACCAGCCGATATTTCCCATGAAAGTGCGTTGTGCCGATGTCCAACCAGCAGGGGACGATCGCCAAAGGAAGGAAAAAGAAGAGGACTTACTAATGAACTAACAAAGAACCTGTAGAATATCTCACAGCGCATGGAATGAAATATAATAATAACATACTTTGACACAAAACAGGTGAGACAGTGCATAAACTAAAAATTAAACATCATACCAGTGGAAAATCCAATTATAGCTTACGTTCCACATCATCATTATTACAACTTTAAAACTGTCTCCAAAGCAAAAGAAAGGAAAGGTATACTACTAATGCCCAAAGTAGTGACCAGCAGCGACACAGGGAGAATATATATATATATATATCATACGTGGGAGCCTCCTGCTCGTCTCCGGTACAGCTACCCGTGCATACCACCTAACTTGTCTCTAGTCTGCCCGTTTAAGAGCACCCGGAGTAATAAGAAGAGACATAAAACTTTGGGTCAGACAAAAGTCTGGTATGAGCGATAAGCATCAAAACAGAACAATAACAGGTATACTAAACCATACCTGAACCTGGACCTGCAACCAAAGAGTTAGCACAACATACCGCTCAATACTCTAAGGTTCCACTAACATATGGTGTAAATAATACGGGGGTGGGGGTGTGTATGTCATAGTGAAAGCAAACAACTAAACATAGCAACCATCCTCACATCTCTCACTCAGTGCGTAAAGCATACGATATCCACCACTTTGATCACCCTATTCCTTGCTATGATCACTCTGCCCCATGGAGTCATGATGACACCATTGCACCGATCCATAGCCAATAGTCTTTGCTTTGTCCACTCTGCCCTCATGAAGTCATAACAACTCCACTCCACTGGCTCATAGCCTTGCTACGATCACTCTGCCCCATGGAGTAGTAACTACCTACTGCACTGATACGTAGCCTATCATCCGTCTTGGTGGTGAATCAAAGCTATAGACGTCGATAACCCCTTAGCACACGTCCCGCAGCAAAGTCGAATCACGAAATTAACTCGTTGGTTCCCAACTGGATCCTGAGTTCTACCTCCTATTTGGACTTCCTTTGCATCTCGGCTTGTGGTCGAATTGGAGTTGGTCTTCAAAAGAGTCGTCGAGTAGAAGTAGCTTAATTCTGGTTCGGTTCGGTTATACATCATCTTCTGATTTTTCGTTCGGTTCGGTTCGGATCCTCCATCGTGGTTTGGCCCAGCTCCTTCATTCGGCTCGGTTCGGGTGTCATCCTCCAACTCGGTTCGGTTCAGGTGCTTCTACTTGGATACGGTTCGGTCCTCTAGCCCTCCAGTTAGTCTGATCCGATCCCCTGTCCTCCTGTCATTCCGATCCGATCCCACTTTCTAGCTCCAATCTGATCTGATCCCCACGCCAAGCATCAGCCCGATCCCAACTCCGACACGATCCCAATGGCCTTCCTTTTCGCCCTACTTTATCTTATGCTAAGTTCCAGTTCGGTGCTCCCTTGCCCAGTCCACTATCCGACCCGAGCCCTTTCAACCGATCCGATCCGAAACTCTGCACAATTTTCCTACGACTTTTTCCAGCGACTGTTTTACACCATACGACGGTGTTTTCGACCATTCTAACCCTTCTAATCAATCACAAAGCATATCATACAGTCATATTAACATGTATAATCAACTTCAAACACCAAAACAATAATTTGATAGGTTAAAACGAATCAAACATAGCCAAAATCCCATATTTTCTCTTGAACATGTTTAAACAAAACTAATGATGGGATTAGTAAAATTTAACCAAATTTTCTAACAGAGGCCTAACACAATATTTCAAAATTTATCAATATTTTTCCAGATTTTTAACATGTATAATTTCACTAATTAACACTAATTACCCTTAATTAATCATAATTAGTGAGGTATTATGCAAATCACTCACCTTTGCTACAAATAGAATATCAAATCTGAAATGATTCTCTGTTTGGGCACGAATACCAAGGCTATATAGTAGTTCTACCTTTTATTCTTGTGCTAATCCGCTTTGATTTGATGTAGATTTGGCTTAATTAGCGATTAGAAGGTGATTTGGGGTGTTTTATATGTTAGAGGCCATTACTAGGGTTCCAAGAATGAAAATGGCGGCTGTGAAAGTGAGAAAAGGGCGTTCTCTAAACCCTAACAGCCCTTAAATACTCCTAATCCCGAAATTCACCTTTGGGCCTAGCTGTTAATCACCCGGTTAAGCCCAATTAAGCTGTTTTTCACCACCTGAATCTTGTTTCAGCCATATCTCCCAAACGATGAGTCCGTTTGGCTAATGTGACCACTCTACGGAAAGGAAAACCATCATCCGAATCTAATGGAAGTGGTTTCAGGTCAAAACTCCTTTCCCATCAAAAGTTATGGCCAAAACAAGATCAATTAGGGGTAAAACGGTCATTTAAAAATCGGTAAAAATCATGAACATGGGAAATGACCCCAATAGTCATCTCCCAAAGTTACATGACTATACGAATTCGTATGTGAAAGAAATAAATATCCTACGATCCTTCGATACGCAGAATGTGGGTCGTTACACTCTTTATGAATTGTATCTCCATCTGCTCATTTTACACTAAATTAAGACTCACACTGTTATGCCATTCTTATGTATATCGTTCCACGTGTCCCATTCTTTACGGCTGCTTATGCTTGGATAACATATTCCATGTTGAGGAACAACCTGGTCTCATTCAGGTAAATGACCTTGCTTTAGACTGTGTTAATGACTTAGGCTTGCCTGCATCTTTATGAAAAGTTATTAAAGCATTTGGAATGAACCACGTGTCCTGAGTTTTAATGGTCCTCAATGTATTTGCATGTAGCAATTTATATATTGACTCTTGCATTGAATCGCATGCCACGTGGTTCTTCGGATTCAGATCCTCCATTTTCCATTGAATGATCTGTACGTATCAAAATACTGCTTGCGACTCACGACATGGATGAAATGTACGACATGGGTACCCACGGCATGGACCTTGCGGGATGAATAAAACATTTCAGTTTGTGCAACATGATTAATGCGACTTGCCAGTTGCCATATCCATACGGTCTGATATGCTTTAATGTCGTGGAAGCGACATGATTTCAAGTTGCTTAAGAAACTTGGTTTTGAGTCGTGTTAATGCAATGACTCGCATTTTTGACCGTCTCGAATCCATAATTAAACCGACTCAAGAGGCTCAAAATGGCAAATTCGTTATTAGTTTAGCGGGTTTAAATAGAAAATTACACACAGAATCACATCACATAATATACAACAATATTTGCAGCGGAATAAAATTTATACATAAAAATTAGAGTTGCACAAAACATTTTTATACAGCGGAAGAATATAAAACATATACATGAATTTTTAAAATAAATAATTTACAATTTAGAAGAGCCTTGCACGCACATATACATCTTGCGTCCTCTCCAATTTGCGAGCTGAAATCTTTAGATCTGGAACACTTAGGACCTGACCCGAGCGTTCCATGCAAAAACAAAAAACACTCGAGTAGGGATTAAACTTATTTCAAGTTAGCACACTTCAATAACACATAAATGTAATTGTAAATCCTGACAAATTCAATAAATCTGAGCATCTAAATCAAGGAACTGCTGAAATACTTACCAAACGGATCGGATATGCATATGCATCAACTAATACGGTACGATAAAGGAATGATGTCATGGAAATTTACAGTAACATGTTCAGACTTGGATGTATAAATTCTACTAGCAAGCAAGCATGTAAGGAATGGCATAAATAACTTATGCAGTATCATCTTTAGTATGATAGTATTTTAGAGTGGTATGGACTAAAAGTGTAACGACCCGGGGAATTCGCGATCCTGGATATCGGCATACAACACTATGTCGACTATTCAAGCATCGGAACACCGGATAGTCCATGAAAGAAATTAGAGGGTGAGAATAGATAAGATAGAAACTTAGAATAGAAGAAAAAGAAGAACATACAACATCAGAGTAACATGAATCTCACAGCAGAATGAACAACATATAATAGATAACATATCTTTGAAATCAAATCAGTATATGTATACAGTAACATTATCAGAGTACAACACTTACAACGCAGCGGAATAAATAATAGCTATATAATCCTAAAGCCTCCTGCTCCAAGCTCTCCAAGTATATCTATAAAATCCTGACTACTTGACTGCCCGTACAAAATTGGGTACCCAAGAGTTCAGGGAAAACAAAACAAACTCTGGGTTAGTCATGGGACTAGTAAGAGTAAACAACAGAACGGGTTTTTCCCTTATGAGAATCCAAATCAATTTGATTTAACTTTCAAATCATTTTGAAAGAAACAATGATCTTTTATATCAAAACTCTTTTGATATTATAAAAGTGTCTATCAACCACAATATAATAATCATCTTGCAGAATGCTTTCATCTCACGTTCCGCATATATAGTATACAATCAAAACCGCGAGCACTTATTGGGTAATGGATTTCCAACTATGACAAGGTATGGAACCACCTTCCGATAGTGTACCTCTAGAGAGGAATACACTGGGTTCAACAAGAACATCTTGCAACCCGGCCACACATGACCGACCCCTCATTTCGCTTGAGTGTATCGAATGTATATCACCAACGGTTGGGATCAGCAACCATTTCCCGAATTGGACAGCATCGACAATAGATTATAGAATGAAATGAATATCTCTAGATAGGTGATAATACACCCTAATTGGCAGCCAACCACATAGCCATGCTGCCTGCCCGATTTTTGTCATTTCCCAGTTGTGACGCTAGAGGCCACGCTTATCTCTGACAAATCACACATTGATTCACTTTGAATGTCACATCGTCATACCCGCCAAATCACAAATTGATTCCCTTAAAAATACAACGGGTATACAGCTAAGAGAAACTAATTCCTCCGCCACCAAATATAAATACGTTTGAAGAGATCAACTTACGCGATCCATTAGATATACTCTATCAGACATTCTTCCATACAGGTCGTCCTGGGACTGGACAAACCGAAGGCACTGTTCTGTAAACAGGACAGTCCTTGCATAACTCCGTCTTCAATTATCTTCATCATATTTGATCGCAACGCTAAAGTCCTTACAGAGTGGTTTTCAGATAATGAATCTAATCCCGGTCTCTCCGTATTGATGACGGAAAAAGGGTCAAAAATTTCGATAGTCGGTGAGTTAACAATCAAAGAAAAACACGTGTGCAAACAACGATATTATTTCCAGATGGAAATTATATCGATCAATCATCATTTACCGTTATCTCTTTAGTTCATACATTTGTTTATTTCCTGTTTCCACATATTCAACATTCCTTATTTTCAAAATTTAGAAAATATACGTTATTAATCATTGGAAAACATTTCCATATCTTTTCACGTATCACTGTCATTCCAGTATTCTTTATCATCAAACATTTCATTTTCAATGATTAGAAAATATCTCTGATTATATTTGGAAGATGTCTCCAAAAATCATTCATTGGATTTAAACAGATGTTTAAATAAAACATCGTTATGCCAATTCAAACCATTACCTTCATTAACTATATTCACTTAACCAAACTTTACTATCAAACCTTAACCATTCCTTAGTTAAAAACGAAGTCAATCAAGTTGGGGTATAACTACCTCTCAGATCTTAACTGAACAATATTTCTAACTTCGAAATAGACAAAGTTCACCTTCCAAATCTTTACAAACTTCCTTACGTAACTCTCGGATTATATTTCCGAATCTACTTCTTTATTGAAAAACATTGAATATAACTATAGCGTTAAAATCCCTACTTCTTAAATATCTAACTTCAGTTTATAACTTTGATTTGTGTAATTTAACTAAATAACTAAATAGACAAATTATATATAAATAAATAAATCTTGATTAAAACAGAAAGTGAATAGCACTTTCCCGAATTCGATAAAAATCGAATTTCACGTATAACTCTCTTTCGAATAAACTATATTCGATAACTCCTTTTCGAATAACTCTATTCGATTAACTCTCTTCGGATAACTAATATTCGATAATCTCTCTTTCGAATAAACTATATTCGATAATCTTCTTTCGAATAAACTATATTCGACCAACACCTTTCTTCGAATAAACTATATTCGATTAACTCCTTTCGAATAAACTATATTCGATAATTCCTTTCGAATAAACTATATTCGATTAATTCCTTTTGAATAAACTATATTCGATTAATTCCTTTCGAAAAAACTATATTCGATTAATTCCTTTCTAATAAACTATATTCGATTACTTCCTTTCGAATAAACTATATTCGATTACTTCCTTTCTCTATTCGAATAAACTATATTTGATTAACTCCTTGTTAACTCTGTTGGATTAACTCTATCGGATTAACTCTAACTGGTTAACTCTAACTGATTAACTCTAACAGATTAACTCTAACTGGTTAACTCTAACTGATTAACTCTAACTGGTTAACTCTAACTGATTAACTCTAACTGATTAACTCAAACTGGTTAACTCTAATTGATTAACTCTAACTGATTAACTCTAACTGGTTAACCCTATCCAATTTACTCTTCGTCCATATTCAATTTCAAATATCGATGTTGAAATCGATTCTTACTTCTCTATATAAGTCCTGACTTATATATTCCATTTATCCAATGATAAATATTTTATTTAATTTATAAAATATCATTTATAAATTAATCTTCTCAATCTACCAATTAAAACAGATTCTATTTAAAATCCTTGCTTTAAATCCATATCATGTTATACCCATGTGCGAAGCATGGGTCTAAACCTTTCAAATGTAAAATCCTCTTTTTATACAATTTTATTTCATTTTTCACATATTTCCTTTTACAATCTATTTGTTTTCTAAATAAATATTTCCTTTATAATTCTATTTATTTTCTAAATAAATATTCCATTTATAATCTATTTGTAAATGTTTTACAAATATTTCCTTTTCACTTCTATTTATAAATGGTTTACAAATATTCCCTTTTCTATTTGTTTCACAAATATTTTCCTTTTATATTTGTTTCACAAATATTTTCCCTTCCTATTTGTTTCACAAATATTTTCCTTTTATATTTGTTTCACAAATATTTTCCCTTCCTATTTGTTTCACAAATATTTTCCTTTTATATTTGTTCTTTGATTTTATAAAAATATTTTCTTTTAAAAAATCCTTTTCCTTTTATATATAAAATCCATTGATTTTATATAAATAATTTATTTCCAAACTACACTTTGAAAATCCCTTTTTCTACATTCCAGTATTTCTTACGGTATTTAAAATACCCAATAACAATGATCGATATCATTCAACACACATAATCAACACAGATTATATATCACATCATATATTACAATATATGAAAAGAACAGCATTATAAATATTGAGGAATCCAGTTGGATTCCTCTATCCTGTTTCCCTGCATCACAGATGTTAAATAATATAATTAACATCAACTTTATTGCAATATGAACTATTCTGATAAACATAATCAATATAAAATTAACGATATATATATATATATATATATATATATATATAATTTCAACCAATTGACTAGCCGTTCATCCAAACAGTCAACACACAGCAATCAACCAATATTTATCAGTTCTAAAAATACATTATAAAAATATGAACTGATAGAGTTGGTGAGTTTTACTCACATTGGACAATCATCGTTAATTACGATAACAATTGCTTGATTCATACGGACAATTTATTTTGCTATAAATTGTAATGAGCTTCGATTCGCTCCCAGTCAGTTCCATTGGGTAGCCACCGTCCATACGATCCCAAGGATCTTGTTTTGCTGAATTTTGATCATGTATGAGTGGGATATTAATATTACTAAGTTACACATATACAACGATCATTAACCATTTAAATAATTAGTTAATTACTTATTAAGTCCTAATCACCCATTAATTACCATGTTAATCCTTTCTTCCATGGCTCATGTTCACGCTGCAGCACATACAAAAGCACATCATTTCCAAAATTTCATGAGTCCCAAAACAACCCATACTATTGAACTCAACTTGGACTTTTCAACGAAATCATCGGTACATTAGAAAACTCACATCTTCTTCCAAAATGAAAATGTACTGACCATGGTATTTCCCCCATTTTAATATTGTGTGATCATCTCCCCCAAACAAGCAGACACTACTCCCTTTTCAAACTCCAAATACAATGAACCAAAAAGGGAAAATTTCTAATGGACCGCTAACTCATCATACGTTAATAACCTTTCTCATCACTCCTCTCCCTTGTCTCGTCATCATCTCTTACCAGCAGTAAAAATAATGGCCATCACCGCCCTTTATATTCACATTAACTCCCTTTTTTTCTACTGTAAATCCAACAACTATATCCATTATCATCCCCTTTCAATCCTCTACCTCCCCATGCTAATACGATCGTACTCGATCTACCTTTCAGCCTCGCGTTCGAACATCTCACCTCGCATGATACATAGCAGGTATCGCACAAAAATATCATAGAATTGCTCAGATTTTCGATAGACGAAACCAAATTCAACCACAATCTAATAACAAACTCCGATTGATCACCATCGCGCCAAAAATCTAGAATTTCAAAAAACCTAGTTGCTGCTATGTCAAAGCCGAATCGGGGAAATGCGTCGCACCCTTTGAAACGGGCATGAAATCGAAGAGAGCCCTTTCCTGATTTTAACTATATATCTATTTTGATTTATAGAATTTAATCCCATTTGTTTTGATTTTTCCAAACTTGCGTTTGCTGAAGGAATATAAGTAAAGGTAACAACGGAAAATGTTTGACCTGAGAATAAGTTGAATTAGGTTTAGAAAATGGGAAGGGTATTTATAGAGATTTTTAAATAATTTTATATTCGAATTTTATATTTATTTTTAAGCAAACGCTATATCTATTTATTGTTAAAAATTCCTATAATCACATATGATATTCAAAAATCATGAAACTGGACATACAACTAGAGTTTGACATTACAGACCCAACAAAACTAGTTTCTTCGAATTCTGACTCCACTTACTCACACAGCGTATTTTTAACCATCCAAATACTGACTGTTTTTTAATATTAAAAATCCGTATGGCCACACACTGATTCTAAAAATCACGAAACTTGATTTCTAACAATAATTTAATGTTACGGATCCAACAAAATTAGTTTCGTCGAAAACAGATGTCGTTTTCAAAACTAGCTATTTTTAAAGCTCTAAATAACCCATATAAATATATAAATATATTTAAAAATAATTAAATTAAATATTTATAAATAAATATTATCGTACATATTCACAATAGAATACCATACAGCTCCATTGGTATTTATAACTCGATATTTCAAAATTCCCAGTTATATCGATATTCGATTTATATATAAAATCCTTTTATAATATAAATATATATTTATAAATTTCAAAGGAATTCCATAGCGACTTTTCTAAAATTTGATTTGGACATAAATCAAAATCCATACAATGAAATCCCATTTTTTCTCTTCCATTAGAAAAATATACTCCACCAGCTCCGAACGTTTCTTATTTCACAGAAATTCGATGTAAAACGGGCCCTGTATATTCAGTTGAAGTTCAAATCGCCAAATAGCGAACTACAGCGCCATTTCGAGCTCGATTATAATTATATTATAATTATACGTTCAAACTGTCGTTATTTAAATATATTTGTTATTCTAGTTCAAATTCTAACTGAATTATATATTTTGAATTGCCCAATTCACACCGTACTGCCATTTCAGCTAATTCTGATTATTTTAGGATTATTTAATTGTTATATTAATTAAATATTCAAAGCTATTTAATTAAACCACCATCAAATCCTTTAAATCACTATATAAATAATTAAATAAATTAATTATTATGCTGCAAATATACGGGACATTACAAAAAGGAGCAGTGAACATGTATTCCATCATTGCGTGAATACATGCACCCAAACATGTATTGTCAATACAAGAAAATGGGTGCATTCATAACAATTACTACTGCGCCTATATAACAACAAGATACATAACTAACCATTAGTGATAAAGGCATGTACATTAAATATCTACATAGATTATATACATTTAAAGTTGCATGCAGGTCCGTAATAAAGGTTCATGTAGGTCCATATTAAAGGCTGGCATTTGTACACATAGTATATAGGCTGTTTATATTCAAGAACTATGCATATTTGGAAGCAAATTTTATACTTAACGCTTTGTGTATTTCCAAAGCCTATTTGTGCCAAGAAGTATACACATGTTTGTATCGCACTAAGGTAACCCAAAATGAACTCTGTCCAACATGGAACCAACCAAATCATCGAATGAAATAACAAAACAGCCCAAGACATATTATAACTTGCATGCAGGAGACAAAATGACACAGTGATAATAAATATATCCATACATATGGGTGGAGCATGTGACTTACTTCAAAACCACAAATTCCAGATATCAAATAACTACAGTGCTACAATACACAACTAGAGTGATAATCATGGTTGTATTACCCAAGGCAAAGTCAAATTCAATACTCATAGCTTAAGCACATATGAGGGTATGCAATGTGAAGGCAAACATATACCCGGGTGCATGCGCACAATGTACGTCAAGATGAAATATGTGCAGCATAATATGGCATTAATATCAAACTAGGTAAGATCATTCTCAACTCAAAGTGGGTACCGATATACCATCCCAGTCATGTGACAGCAAATGAGCAAACAGTGGACAACAAGTGAGTGTGAAATCAACTATAACAACCAATGTAACATGTCTAAGTTCAAAATGATTTTATGCAGTGGGATATACATATGGAAATGACATCTAACAAGTCCAAAACTCAATGATTCATAACTGAAATTCCCAAACAAATCAACCAAATGATAATGGACAAAACCCAAACAATTCTAGTTAATGCGAGTGCGAAGTGGCTACTTAAAATAACTTTAATTGTAAGCTATGCTTACCTAAATAGCATTGCAACGATGGAGAGGAAGCATGAGCGACGAATTGGGTGCTGGAGCCCAAAAGGCAGTGACTTGCGATGGTTGCTAATCCGGGGTTTGACACGGCAGGCACTACGGTTACACTGATTCACGGAGGAGGGGAGTCGGAGGAGCGCACCCGGAGCTTGCTGTGATGGACGAAATGGAGACACGCAATGGTGGTTGCAAAGGCTATGGAAAGAGGAGCTGAACGGCGGTGGATGCTGCGAGGCTATCAGCGCTGAATAAGGACGACGACCGGAGATGATGGCGGCGGCTTTGCAACTTGTGCTCAAAAATCTCTATCGGTGATGGTGGCCATGGACGATGGCTTTAGATTTGGGGAAAAACTGAGATTTTGGGAATGGAATCAAAATGAACGGTGGAGGGGTAAAAGGAAAACTAGGGTACCGTAAAAAAAGAAGACACGCGGAAATTTAAGGGACACGCGTTAATTTTTACAGAATGCATTGTTCATGTGTAAATAATCTTTAGCCATCTTAACAAGTGGAAAAATACGTAATAAATAAATTTTCAGATATAATTGCATCTATACTACTATGCATACACAAAGACCATATTAGCATACTTATGTTTTCAAATCCAATTTCAAATAAATTTTAAACAAAAATTCAAAAATAAATTAAATTCCCAAATTAAATTGAGAAATAAAATTTATAATTTTCTAACAACATATATAATTAGTTTTTAAAAATTAACATCGTTAAATTCAACAGACAACTCCAATTAAAATCTAAAATAAATAAATTATAAATAAATCTCAAGTTTAAATTTAAAAATCAAATTTTACACTTTCTCAAATAATATTTTCAATTATTTTTCAAAATATTGCAATCATTCAAATTAACCAAACATTTGAATCAAATAAAAATTTAAATTACACGTAAAAATCAATCTAAAACCAAATTAAAACGGCATAAATCTCAAAAAAATTCCAAATATAAATTTTATATATTTAAAACCTGAAAAAAACTGGTTCATTATAGTTAACGTCTTAGTTGCATGAGTGGTTCACTGCTCATAACGAAACCAATCCATAGTTCTTTGGCGTCAATTCTATGAACCGTGTTTTAATGGGGTTACAGTTATAACTTCAATTCTTAGATTTCTAAAATGTCTAAAATCATCAAAATTCATCAAGCCATTTGAGAGTTACGATAAACTTAATTCAGCTCAGGTTTTCTATAGTGCAAACGCGAGTTTGCATAGTAAATTGACGCTTTTGACCATGTAAACGTCAAATTTCAGCAAAAAAATTCACATGAAAGTTGTAATTCAAGTTTTAAGCTTTCTGAAATGACTAAAATTGTCAATATAAGATTTACTGCCTAAAAGTTATGCTTAAAACAATTTCAACAATAATTGAAGATGTTCTATTTCAGAACAACAACATATATGCTTCTTAATTCACCTTAAATCCATAGGTGATGAAAATTGTATCTTATGATTTAAGCTTTCCATAATATATAAGTTCTCGAATTCGGACAAGCCGTTCATTATATACGATTAAATTTGTTTGAATTAAAAAAATGTACAAATGAAAAACAAAATGAGGCAGCAAAAAACAAGAAATAATGCAATATGAAAAAAATTATGCCATAATCCAAGTCATGTGCACTAGCAAATTCAACAAAACATAACGCTAAGTATTTCAAAGCAAGGACAAACCAAATTAGAAACACAGGTGGAGCAAGTCGCACATCACCAACAACTCAAGTCACAACAATAATAACCAAGCAAGTGAACAAAGGTTCAACAATAGTGACCAACAACTCAAGACCAAATACAACAACTCAGGCCAGCAAAACATAAGAGCAGGTGAACAAAGTCAGGCACAAAAACAAGATGATAGATTAAAGAAAATTCAGGGTTAGTGAAACAAAGACCAAGAGGTGGTTCTAATGAATATTGGAAAACATTTCATGCCAAAGTAATGGTTGCACAACTTAGTGAGTATTAGTCCAATGGTCATGACAAAGCATTTTCAAGTCAAAGACATGCTCAAACAACCAACTATAGGGCTAGCCAAAGACATGGCAATAGCCAAATCAACATAGGGAACAAAAACATGACAAATGCAATATCACAATGGTTAGTGTAACACAAGTTCAAGAAAAATACATTTGCTATAAATTATGAATCCAATACATGACAAAAGCATAATGATACGAGCAAACAGGTACAAAATGCCTAGGTCTTAACATAGCAAATAACATATTAAAGAGAGTGTGCAAAATAAAAACAACCCATAGTAGCAGGGATAATAAGCAAAACACCCATGAGCAAGTAAATAAGGGAAAAGATTGACATATTAAAATGCATAAACCAGTCAATAATAGGACACAATAATAAGGTGCAAATGAATTCATACGTATATGCACACAAAAGAACATGGAAGCTCGGGCAGGAGTAAACAACACAATGAAACAAGTGACAAGAATTAGCAAATGCAACTGAAAATTCAAATGAAGTTACAAATAAATCACTTAATCAAAAATTCAAAGAACTTGAAATTTGAATGAGTCAAGGCTAAAAAGCATATATTTGGATATAGATAAAAGAAATATTTGGATATACATCACCATATATATTTTGTACGAAGAACAAGTGAGAAAACATGCCATTATTCATTGAAATCGATGGTTAGAGAGCATAAATTGAAAATGTCAAACTTAATCTAAATAAAGAAAAAAATACAATATATGGGGAAAAAGAAAATCAATATATTGTTATACAAAAGAAAATAACAATTACGTCCCTAAATGAGTACCCCGGTAATCACCTATACTTCTATTATCCTATAGTTACAACAAAATCTATCGCATACCCATGGGATGGAGACTCTATTTCACTTCTAAAGTCCAGACTCCTATCTCTTATATATATTGTATTGTTTTAAACCCATTCTGATATCAACTATAAGGACCCACCACTACACCCATACTATCCAAAAGCATTATAGAGTAATACTGTAAGACAATACAAATAATGAGGTTGTAGGGACACATACATATATGCATTCTCTTAGACAAATGTTGGAAATGAATCAGTAAGAGAAAGAAGAATTTGGTAAGAAGAAGATATAGCAAACCATAGTCCCACATCATCAAAATATAAATAGAACCATCTCATATATATTACAAGGCTATAAGCTTATATAAATAAAAAGAAGAGCGCTTGTAGAGGAATGTGGGGCTGGGCCTTGACACAATAATATATTAAAGTGTCAAATATTAGGCCTTAGGGCTCTTGGGGTCTCTTAATTGAATAGGGCCGACGGTTACTGCTTGGGCCAGTGAGCTGAAATGAGAATTGTTTTCCTCAAAATTTGAAAGGCATGTCCACTCAGCTAAATGTGTACCACCATTTGAATTATAGACGCACGCATATTAATGCGCCATGTGGTTAAAGGGTCGCAACCTTTCCAATTCCAATGGTTATTAATGCCCAGATAGGCACCCCAAGCAACCTATAAATACATTGCCCAAAACGAGGAAGAACTCACTTTTTAATCTGCTCGCATTACGTCTTCTTCTTCTTCTTCTTCTTCAAAGTAATCCTCTGATCTAGTTTCTATAATCTACTTCAGTTCGCTAGAGCTCCGTTTGCTGATACTACGCAATGGGGTTGATCCATTTTATCCTGAGAAATAAATTGCTATTACGTCAATTAGTGCATACGACGACAATATTATTTCAAGGAAATAGAATCCATTCAAGACCCAGACATTACTAAAATAATCTTCTTCCTGTCTGTTGGAGGCGGTTCTATACCGCTCAAATCTAGTGCACAACCGGTCATGCTTTCTGTCGTTGCTGTAAACACAGTTTGACGGGATAATTGTTGCATAATTGAGTAATATTGATTATTGTTACCGTCTATTTGTAATACAATAGTGTATTGACAAAAGATCTAACAATCTTGAAACAATATTTGTTGCAGATGACGCAAAACAACAACAGTGATTCTACATTGATTCTGGCGGTGACAAACGCTCAACCAGTGCCTGTGTTTCCATCAATGACTCTGTCCCATGAAGAAAGGCCAGAGAAAGTTCAACATGATTAATTTCAAGCATTGGCAATAGAAAATGTTGTTTTATTTAACAACATTGAGCCTCGACAAGTTTCTGACTGAAGATGCTCTTGTGTTACCCGAACTTTAATCTGATGTTACACAAGTAGAGGCTCTTACTATCTGGAAAAACACAGATTTCATGTGCGAAAACTATATTCTGAATGGTATGGATGATAGCCTCTACAATGTCTATTGTACTATTGCAACGTCCATACAACTCTGGTTGGCTCTGGAAAAGAAGTACAAAACTGAAGATGCAGGCATAAACAAATTCATTACCAGAAAATTTCTTGACTTCAAAATGGTTGACTCAAAGACGGTGATCAGTCAAACTCAAGAACTGGAATTTATCATCTGTCAGCTAGAAGATGAAAAGATGACTCTTAGTGAGACTTTTCAACTTGCTGCAATTATTGACAAATTTCCTCCTTCTGGGAAGGAATTCAAGAATTACCTTAAACACAAGCGTAAGGAAATGAAAATGGAAGGGCTCATAGTCCGGTTGCACATTAAGGAAGATAATAGAAATTCTGAGAAAAAGATATCTCATAATATTACTGCCAAAGCAAATGTAGTTGAGTCATACAAGACTAACAAGAGACAATGGGAGAATGCTCCCAAGATGTCAAAGAAATATCCAGGTTCTTGCCACAACTGTGGAAAGAAGGGGCACAAAGCAGCTGAATGTCGCGCATATTAAAAGAAGAAGTCAGAAGCAAATACGACAGATGTTTCGAAAGGCATTTCTAATCTTGATTTATGTGCAGTAATATCAGAATGCAACCTTGTCGGTAACTGGAAGGAATGGTTTGTAGACACTTGATCCACTCGACACATATGTGCTAACAAATGGATGTTTACAACCTATAAAATTGCAGCTGATTATGAACAACTTTTTATAGGCAATTCATCTACTTCAAAGGTCGAAGGAAAAGGAAAAGTTGTGTTGAAACTGACTTCTGGAAAGGAACTGACTTTAAATGATGTTCCAGAAATTCGCAAGAACCTGATTTCAGGATCTTTACTAAGCAAGAATGGTTTCAAATTGAGCTTTGAAGCTGATAAATTTGTACTATCCAAGAATGGAGTGTATGTTGGAAGAGGATATGTGTGTGATGGTTTGTTTAAAGCAAATGTAACCACAATTTCACCACGCACTGATATGAATAAAAGTGAATCTTCTATTTATGTTGTTGAATCTTCTAACATATATCATTCTAGATTAGGGCATGTAAACTTTGAAACATTGCGAAAATTGATTAACCTTGAATTTGTACCAAAATGCAATATAGATTCCAACTATCAATATCAAGTTTGTGCTGAAGAAAAATTGACAAGAACCTCGTTTCGTCATGTTGAACGAGAGACTGAACCTTAGACTTAATACATACTGATGTATGTGATTTGAAAATATGTCAAAGTAGAGGTAGAAAAAGGTACTTTATTACATTCATTGATGATTGTACTAGATATTGTCATGTATATCTCCTTAGAAGCTAGGACAAAGCATATAAAATGTTTAAACAGTATAAGGCAAAAGTTGAGAATCAACTTAATAAGAAAATAATATCTTTAAGTAGTGATAGAGGAGGAGAATACGAGTCTCCATTTGAGGAATTTTGTGTCAAGCATGGAATTATACATCAAACTACAACTCTATATTCACCTCAATCCAATGATATAGCCAAACGAAAAAATAGAACTATTAAAGAAATGATGAATCCTTACTAATTAGCTTTGGATCGCCAGATAACTTTTGGGGAGAATCTATTCTTTCGGCAAATCATATTTTATATAAAATACCCCAAAAGAAAACATCTATATCTCCTCATGAACTTTGGAAAAACAGACCACCATCTAACAAATACCTAAAAGTGAGGTGGTGTCTGGCCAAAGTAGAGGTAGCAAAACAAAAGAAGGTCAATATTGGACAAAAAACAATTGATGTGTATTAATTGGATATGAACAAAACAGTGCCGCATATCGATTTTTAGTACACAAACCTGAAATTGATGATATTCATGAAAATACCATCATTGAGTCGAGAAATTCTAGATTTTTCGAAAATATTATTCCCTTGAAACAGGTTACTAAAAATCATACGCCTAAGAGACCAAGGGAAGATGAAGTTCCTAATACTCTTGAGGATGCTGAACAAAATAACACTCAGTAAAGTAGTACCGAGTAGTAACTGGAGGAACCAAAGAAAAGTAAAAGGTCAACCTAACTTGAAGCACATTAGTGCTAAAGCTTTTTCCCCTCATTTTCAAGTGATTTAGAGTGGTTTAGAGCAGATTAAAGGATGGGAAAAATTATGCTACCAATTATCCACTGTTAATAGGAATAATTATCAACAGGACTTTAAAAATCTTTGGACCGGACTTTTATACCTTTATGTTGGAAGATGATCTATTGACAAACAGACAAGCTATGTCCTCCAACAATGCCCCTATCGGAAAGAGGCAATTAGCAATGAGATTGAATCCATTATATCCAATTATACATGGGAATTAGTTAATTTACCTTAAGGATGTAAAATCTTAGGTAATAAATGGATATTTAAAAAGAAATTGAAATCTGATGGTTCAATAGACAAGTACAAAGCTCGTCTGATAGTCCAAGGACTTAGACGAAAGGAAGACCTAGACTATTTTGATAAATATTCTCCAATAACAAGGATAACGTCAATTAGAACACTTATTGCAATTGCATCCATACATGACCCAGAAATACATCAAATGGATGTTAAAACTGCATTCTTGAATGGTGAACAAAGTGAAGAAATACATCGAGTTTTCAAACTAGTAAAATCATTTTTTGGCCTTAAGCAAGCTGCAAAACAGTGGCATGAGAAGTTTGATAACACTATGTTATCAAATGGATTCACGATAAATGAATCAGATAAATGTGTGTACATAAAACACACATACATTAGATGTGTCATTGTTTGTCTCTATTTTGATGACCTGTTGATCCTAGGCAATAACAAGGCCATAATAACATCTATAAAGGATATGTTATCCTCTAGATTCGATATGAAAGACCTAGGATTGGCTGATGTGATATTGGGTGTAAAATTTTTGAGAACACCACAGGGATATGCATTATCTCAATCGCATTACATCACCAAAATACTTGAAAAGTTCGAGCAATATAATGTAACCATTGCAAAATCACCAATAGATATGAACCAAAATTGGGTAAAGAACACTGATGATGGTATCTACCAGTTAGAATACTCTCATATGCTAGGAAGTGTCATGTATGTTATGAACTGTACTAGGCCTGATATCGCATATGCTGTAAGAAAACTAAGTAGATTTACCAATAATCCTGGTAAACATCATTGAAAAGCGATAAGCAGAGTTCTAGGATAACTAAAGTATACGCAGAGCTATGGTCTATACTATACAAACTATCCTCCTATAGTGGAAGGATACAGTGATGCAAATTGGATCACTAGATCACATGATACAAAGTCTACAAGAGAATATGTGTTCACATTAGGAAATGGAGCAATTTCATGGAAATCATCCAAACAGACTTGTATCGCTAGATCTACGATGGAATCAGAGTTTATTGCACTATATAAGACTGCAGAAGAAGCAGAATGGATTCGAAGCTTCTTAGAAGGCATTCCTAACTGGGGAAAACTTATGCCTCTAATATGTATACATTATGATAGTCAATCAGCTATTGGAAGAGCTAATAGTACACTATACAATGGAAAATCTAGGCATATTCGTCGTAGACATAAAACAATAAGACAACTTCTCTCTAATGGGGTTATCACAATAGATTACATTCGATTAAAAGACAATTTAGTAGATCCACTTACAAAAGGCTTGCCAAGAGAGAGAGCTCAAACCTATCAATGGGAATGGGGATAACTCCTATAGACTTAAGGTTTTTCTAAAATGGAAACCCCATTGGTTGACTGGTGATCCCAAGATATAGGTTCAAAGGGGAAATAAAGTTAAAGAGAAATTTGATGTCACTGTTATACACAAACCATTCCTGTAATAAGTCAGTGCATTATATATTGAATAAGGATAAGTATTATGAGAAATATTTTTCTTATAACACTTTTTTTGGCAAAGCCGATCGGTTTTTATAGTGATCCGTAACACTCTTTTATTTATAACAAAATAAAAAGTATAGATTAGTTCAGGTGATATGCAATATACATATCAGCTATTAGGTCTTCTGCAAAAGGAAGAACAACTCCATACACAAAATGCTTACAAATATGACATAAACAACATAACATGATAAAATTTGACTCTTTTCCTGACATTATGACTTGAACTCCAGAATAATTTCGGACATTTATGTCTTTGTCCCTTGTCATCATCAAGACCTTTCAGAAGTTCTATTTTCTTACTTCTAGTTATAGGCGCACAACCAGGTACACGCCCAGAAGTAGAAGAGCAATAGAAGTGTTGATGATAGGGTCCGATGGAGCTTTGTAACCTGGTGGCGGAGGTATATAGTCATAAGGACCAGCTTTTCTTTGTACTTTTTCATTTCTTTTGCTGACAGAAGAGGAGTTGGCTTTACTCGGTGTGATTTTGCTTTCTGTTTTAGGGCTTTCCTGGACGTTGGGGGCTTTTACATAGCTTGCATTTTAAGAAGCCTAGCTTCAGGGCAGTGAGGGAAAGCTTTGTGATGCTCTTGTCAGTTGGAATTGTACCCAACTCGGTTCTCTCAGTAGCAAACAAGTCCAGTGAGTTGTAATTCTTGATCATTATACCCATTAATTTCTTTTTCTCATTACAAAGAAAAGAATCAAGTTTACCACTAGCAATTACAACTCTAAGGCTCTCAATAGACTCACGTACCCCTTTTCATTGCCGCTGTATTTTGTTGTTGCTTTAGTTTTTGTTTGTTTCTCAACTACTTTTTCATTTGTCATGATGCAATCAAAATTGCCACGCAGAAAAGAGTCAAGCATAGGAGCTTCGCACCGTGTATCTTTGCATTCAACCACATTGATGCTACTGTCTAAAATATGTCCAGCTTCGGATAATTTGTAGCATAGTCACCATCATTGCGAACATTATCAACAATAGTTAAGTTTCTATCAGCAACTTCATCTCCAGACACAACATGACTATTCAACCTAACCCCAACATGATTCTCAATAGCCTTCATTTCCTCAACTGGTTTACGAGAACAAGCTGTAACCAATGCAGCAGCACTGTCATTCGAAACCAAGTAAGGAGGAAATGCGTGAGATAAAAGCTCATTCACCTGATGAATTTCACCCTCCTCTCCGTCTTCCACTTCAACAGCTATTTCATCCTCCTGCATCTTAGAAAGAAGTGAAAATTTGTTACTACTAATTTGGCCTGCACCCATAACCTCTTTTCCTTTTTCCACAGTTGTCTTATTATTCGCCTTAGTACCCGCAGATCTATAATTTTACACCTTCCTCCAAGTTGAAGTACTTCTAGACTGAGTTTCAATTCCAAAATTTACGTTACTTCTATATTGTCTTCGCTCATCAGTTCTAGCAGGTTGAAGACGGTCCTTATCTATAATTGGACACCTTCCTCCATGTTGAAGTATTTCTAGACTGAGTTTCAATTCCAAAATTTACGTTACTTCTATACTGTCTTCGCTCATCAGTTCTAGAAGGTTGAAGACTGTCCTTATCTTTTCTAGAAATATCTTTGGTTGAACCATCCTCGCATTTTTCACAGTTGCTAGTTAAGTGTGTCCAAAATAGTCACACTTCATGCAAATCTCGGGTTTCCACAAATACGTAACATACACAGTTTGTTCACTTCCATCGGGTAGTAAAACAAGGAAATCATTTGGCAATTCATCTTAAGCGGTTATCTCTACCATACATTTTGCGAAAACAAGCCTGTCAAGCCTCTCAGTAGAGATATGCATGCACAGGAATTTCCCGATTCTCATAGCTAACCAATGAATGCCTATTTTAGACCAACTTTAAAGAGGTAAATTTGTTAATTTGATCCATACAGGCACTGACTTTATGGTTTTATCCAAATCTCCTAGACTTTATACCCATAGCCAAACAATGAAAAGTTTATTCTGAATAAGAACCGGGTTTGCTTGTAAAAAATTCCCTATCCTCGTCTCTTTCAATTTATAAAAAGAACACCTTACCTGTAGATCTTATCTTAATACCTCCGTCAGGGTTCCAGATCTTTTTCAGGTGCCTTGTGACCACTGTATATGAGAGAGCACGATCCAGAAAATAACCAGCAATATAGCCTTTCCACTGCTCTTCAGCGGCTGCAAAAATCTCCTTAGTAGGTTGCATAGCTTTCCCTTTGAAAATGAGTTTCAGAGGTGCAGGAGAGAAAGAACCAGCGTTCCTTAGTTTCGATTCAAAAAGCTTTGTCCATTTCTTCAGAGGAGGTCCAGCTGGTAAATTAGGCTTTGAGGAGGAGGGCGGAAAAGGGTCTGGAGGTGGAGGAGTTGGCGGCAGAGGTCTGGTTTGGAGAGGCGGTGCTAGGTGTTTGCTGATTTGGTTGGGTGAGAGGCGGGAAGATAAGTTCGGCCGAGCTGAAATGGAAGGCGGAAAGAAGGACGCCATTCTTTTTCTTTTTTGATTGTTCTTATAATACTTTTAATGATGTCTGTATTTAAGGAATTAGAGAATACCCTTTATAGAATAACCTATGTAAGTTCGAAGGCGCCGCTTCGAATAGAATTTATGAGGCTAAATTCTCTAAGCACTTATGAGACCAGGCAGGTGTTCAAGGAAAAAACGAACACATACAAAGAATGAAGGGTTATAAAAAAACACTTATCGTGTGTTATCTTTTTTGGAATTAGACAAAAGGCTTACTGTTCAAGGACAGTCTATGTCTACTGATTCGCCTGTGATTCAAATAGGTAATCACTAGGAAAGTTCAAGGCCCACGTGTAACTTTAACTGATGTGATAGATGGTTCGCGAAACTAGGAACAACTGCTCATTCATGTGGGGGATTGTTGGAACTGAATGAGCAAGAGAAAGAGGAATTTAGGAAGAAGAAGATATAGCAAACCATAGTCCCACATCATCAAAATATAAATAGAACCCTCTCTTATATATTACAAGCTTATAGGATTATATAAAATAAAAGAAGAGGGATTGTAGAGGAATGTGGGGCTAGGCCTTGACACAATAATATATTAAATTGTCAAAGATTAGGCCTTGGGGATCTTGGGGTCTTTTGATTGAACAGGGCCGACGGTTGCTGCTTGGGTTAGTGCATTGAAATGAGATTTTTTCTATCATAATTTGAAAGGCATATCCGTTCAGCTGAATGGGTACAAGCATTTGAATTCTGAACACACTCACATTAATGCACCGTATGGTTAAAGGCTCGCAACCTTTCCAATTCCAATGATTATTAATGCCTAGATAGGCACCTCCTCCGGCCTATAAATACATTGCCCAAAATGAGATTGAACTCAGTTTTTAATCTGCTCGCATTACTTCTTCTTCTTCAAAGTAATCCTCTGGTCTAGTTTCTGTAATCTACTTCAGTTCGCCAGAGCTCCGCTTGATGGCACTACGCTATGGGGATAGTCCGTTTTATCTTGGGAAACAAATTGCTATTACGTCAATTGGTGCATACAATGATAACATTATTTCAAGAAACAGTATCCTTTTTGGACTCGGACATTACTTAAATAATCTTCTTTTGGTCTGTTAGAGACGGTTTTGTACCGCTGCAATCTAGTGCACAATCAGTCACGCTTTCTTTCGTTGACGTAAACACGGTTTGACGTGACAAATGTTGCATAATTGAGTAACATTGATTGTTGTTACCGTCTATTTGGAATACAATAGTATATTGACAATAGATCTAACAACAAATACTGTTATGTATTAAAATTTTCAGGAATATCTTACATGTACATTCGCAATATCAATACTAAATAACAACATATGTGCCTCCAGGATACAACAATATAGAATATATAAAAATACAGAGTAACAAAGTCAGTCACAGCGATATAATATATATTATTTGACATTTTATACACATTTAACCCATTTAACTTTTGATACACACTTTACTTATTACACATCAAAACATAAATCAATCCATTTAATATAAGATAATTAATCATATGCTAAGTAATTATACTCCTGTAAGTCCACTAAAATACAAGCTGGTATCAATGTCCCTGAACGTTTAATGTCTCGAACATACTCGAGTATTAAATAGCAAATGGGCCATACTATATCTATATCCAATATAAGTAACTTAGGGTATTTGAAGTATACGGAATAATATAAAAAATTCCTTTCAATCCAATCCCAAAACATCAATTCTCAAAAAGTCTATCAAAATAAAAATCCTAAGATCAACATAATTAGACGAATCAAATGAATCCGACATTCTCAGTTTAGTGTGAAAATCATCTCTAAATAGAATTTCATGATGTATAAATGGACCAATAATAAAAAACCTATGTGCCATTCCATCTCTGCAATCAAGTAATATCCTCCACATCAGATAAACAAGTATCAATGCACTAAAACCACAAAAAAAGGATTAAATGTCCATAAAGGATATAGAAGGCCCAGTGTAACATCCCAGATTTTTAATAGTATAATATTTAATTTATTTAAATATTAGAATAGTGTTTTGGAAATTTAAAAAACTCGAGTTTCACGATTTTAAGTATTTTATTAATATAATATAGTGAAATAATATATTTAATTCCGAAATAGTCAAAATAAGTTGGATTTGCAATACAATATATATTGGACAATATAAAGGATTTAATTAAGTTTAGATTTGAATTATAATAAGGAATTTGTTTATTAAACGAAGTTTGAACTTATTAAATTATAATTTAATTAAAACAAACTCGCAGTGTCGCTGTAGTTCTTACTTTTCCAATTCGAACTTGAATTGAGTATGCAGAATTCAATATAACTCTGAATTCTTTGGAATAATAATCTTTCGGATCCTTTGGACTATAATTTTTTAATGGAAGAGAAAAATCGAGATTTCATCTTATAGATTTTGAGCTATGTCAAAATCAAATTTTCAGAAAATCCTTGTATAATCGTTTATGAACTATAATGATTTATTTAATAAAATGAAAGGATTTTAAATAAATTGAATATTTATTTAAATTGAAAATGAAAATATTGAGTTTAAAATCCAAATTAGTTTATTTTGAAGATGTAAAGGTCCGAAAATTCCTACCTTTCGAGTTGACTATAAACCACACAAGTTCGATCCAAACATAAAAAATCCTCGAACTTTAACTAGGGGTATATGACTAATAAGAACCGAACAAAATAACCTTTCATTATCATTGCAATAACTTTTACATCAGAGTATAGCTCGTATCAAAGTACAAGAATAAATACAATGCACAGCGGAATTAACTATACGTGTATACAGAGGAAAACATAAACTCTAAGCGGAAGAAATAAAATGCTCTAGACAAAACTTTAGCTTTAATCCAACACCTGCTCTATAAAATATCTGCAAACCAAAACTACTAGGCTGCCTATAACAACCTGGATTTTCGTGTAACCGGAAGTAAGGATTTAACGGGTTTTGTGATTCTTAAGACAATATGTTGGTGATACGAGTTTGTGAGACTAACTCGTATAACATTTAAATTAGAAAAGTAAAGTTTTGAGCATTTGTCAAAATAAAACATTTGGAATAAATTATATAATTTTGTTATAATAGGAATTTATTCCAATCCATAATCTTAAGATCATAATTTAATAATTGAAGGGGATATTGAAAATATATTTTGGGAACATATATTTAAGGGGAAATGCATTTTCAATGTCAAAGGGTAAATTGTTGATTTAATTATTAAATTACTAAATAGGGTTTTAAATACAAATACCTATTTTGATAGTGATATCAATAGAGGAATTGTGTTTAAACTACAATAATGAATTAAAGTATACATGTGGCTTTTAAAATATTAATCAATGGACAAATCGGTTTGTTGATTGTATAAAAATATAAATATTGACGTGAATAATTTTTTATTGAATTGGTGTGTTTTATCATCGTTAATAATAAATTTAAATTATTGTGTTAATAAAATGTACAACAACATTGTTGTATAAATAAATTGGGAAATTCGCGTTTTTTTAAAACACCATCTATACAAATAAATATAGGTGTGTATTGTTGTCTTGAAATAATAAAGGTATAAGCGTTGTTTGAAGTGGTTAATGGAAAAAAATCAGTTAAAAAGGGTTTATTGATAAATATTGTGATTTTGGGTTTACTTCTGTAACTTTGAATAGAACTTAAAGTGTAAATATATGTGTTTATTAAATTTTAATAGCTTATTGTATAAAAAAAAATAAGTATTTGGAATATTTTGGTTGTAAATAGTATACAAATATGAGAAAAGTGATACTTTGAGTCACTTATGTAAAACTTCTGTAAAATGAATATTAAAAAGATAAAAAGCTTTAAAAATATTTTTATAAGTGTATTAATTGTTTTTGTAAAATTTGTTTGATGTAAAACTATGATTGTTATATGAATATATGGTATAAAATTTGCTTTCGTAAGCTAATTATGTGAAAATTGGTCTAATCTAGTGTTTAAGGGGATAATGGGTTACTTTAGAGCTCAATTCGGAAATTAAGGAAAATTAGCTAGTCATTAGTGGGCCTAACTATCTACTTAGCCGAAGAAACATCAGGGGAAAGAAAGACACGTTCATTTTTAGTTATAAAAATATTCTAAAAAAATCATTAAAAATCATCAAATTGCCTAAGAAACATCAGGAGAAAGAAACAGTCCAACTTAGCTGCTAGCAAAATTATAAAAAAAGGAGGTATGCTGTTTATAACACCTTGCAGCGCCTCTCCTCCAATTTTCACGGCATTTGATTCAATTTTGAGGCATCAACATTTTCTTTCATCAAGCAATTTTCGGATTGGATCTGGGCTGAAAACGAAGGTCAGTAGAAAATTCATAACTAATTATATGAAAATCAAAAAATTAAGAGAATTATATATGTTATTATAAACTCATTAGCACAACTTTTGTAAAAAATACGAAGGAAAATAATTAAATTTGATACGCCAAATCCTTGCAGCATTGAGGTTAAAAATGCAGTTTTTTTAAGGAAGTGTTTGTGTCTTGATGCATGCTAAAAATATCTAATGCAAATTGTATATAGATATTATCTAATCCATTATCCAGCACAATCTAAATCCAATTCCATCTCCAGTAAAAAAAATCAAAGATTGAGCCTACTATGAAGTTTCGAGTTGCTGCATGTTATCATTTCTTGGGTTTTGAAGCTTTTGTTGCTCCAATCCGCCTCCAACAAGCTAAGATTCATCCTATAAACCAATCAAGGTGAGTCGATTGACTTATGCATTCTAGTTTATATTTATTTTGATTTCTCAATATAAGTTTTTGAGGCGACCCAAACTCGCCCTTACGAGAAAGCCCAGATTGAATTGAGAAAACGACAAATCAAAACACGAACAATAGAACATTTCATTGCTTATTACAACAATTACATCAGAGTACAAGAATATTCAGAGTATGAATAAATATTACACAGAAAAATATCAGAGATTTAAAATACAAAGCAACGGAAATAAAATGTATAAATACAATGCGTAGCGGAAAATACAATAGCTAGCACAATTGAATGAAATACACGGAAACAAAGCTTTCCGAATATAGCTCCAGTTGTAAATCCAGCATCCTGGAAAGAGAAATCTGCAAAACCAAAACTACTAGCTGTCTGTGTGGAAAATATGGTCACCTAGAGTTTAGGTTAAAACAATAAAATCTGAGTCAGTCATGGGACAGGTGTGAGAACTAAAATAGTTATTTAAAACTTTACTTTTAAAATAAGGTAAATCAAGGGACCACGCCGCATAACACGGAACGGGTTTACCCCCAAGAATACCGGTGCCTAAAACAAACAGCGCAACACAATGAACGCAGTCGAGGATAGAGTTTTACCTTATAATAGCCAAATATGCTTGGTACGTTTTAAAACATTTCTTTTATTATTACTATAAGTGAAGAAATCAACTTCAAATATAAATGTATCAATCATAGATGGCATGAGCGCCTCATCCCACTATGTCGCCATATATAGTATACAATGAAAACTGCAAAATGTCGTATTGGAAGTTTGGATTTCCGTACTGATAGATCCTTATTCGAAAGATCTATCGCGTAGTGCAATTCCCAACGGTTTACATTGTAGGCATGCAAAAACAGCGTAATGCACATCTGCACTATCCAGGAAACAAGTTACCATGGCTTACGTCCTTTCATCGGAAAACACTGCTAACTCAATCCATCTAGAAATCGGGGGGTGTGCCTTATCCCTACTGGTGTGGAAAGACCACACCCAGTATCACCTCGATCGACCGAATCCATGAGAACCCGTAGGATGTCTATTCTCATCTCTAAAGTATACTGATCTAACCATCAGTTTACCACCATACCGGTGTGCGAGGCTCGCAAATTAACGCTACACAAAGCTGTGCTATTTAAAGTTGTGATTTGATCATCATCCACCAAGCTCTGCTTTTCAACAACAGCTTGGATCGCTGCATCTCAGCATGCCACACTATCAATCCATACCGTACCACTGATTTCTGCCGATATATAACCTTACGTCTCAGAGAAGGGTGTTAAGCAAGAGAATAAATTCTTCCCCACCAAATAGACATATATTTAGCAAAGATCAAAGAACACGGTATAAAGGAATACAATGTCAGACACACCATCCATTTACAAGTCCGTTCTAGGTCGAAACGAATCAGGAGGCACCTTATTCCTTGTCCTGTATGTCCAGGACAGGAGAGAGGCCCTCGCTTATCCGTACAATCAACAAGTACATCCAGACGGCTACCAGTGTAGCTCCTTCAAGGTACTTACTCCAATCATGGGCAGCGGTAGCAACCCATCCATTCGATGTGAAGATCGTCGGTCTTGCACCGTCTTCAATCTCTTCAACTTTTCGTCATATCAGTTATTCATAATGGGTTAAACCCGGTCTTTCCGAATAAATCGCGTATCTTATAATCAAGTGCAATAACAGGACATCATACACCTCATTCCAATCTAGAAATTATTTTAATTAAATATTCTTTTCACAATTTAAACCAAATTTAGGATTTCCAAACTAGTCAGGATTAGCGAACCTTACCGAAGTAATCGTTTGTTTATTTTCCCAATCCCAACCTATTCATCCCATGGAGAAAAACTGGTAATACTCCATATCTAACACCAGGTGTTATAGGTAAAAATTAATTATGATTTCACGTTTAAATCTAATTAAAGATTTAACTATCGCTTGGAGCTAAACTGGTGATACTCCATTCTCGATCATTTTCCCAAATTTGATAATTTAAATTATCAAATTCACATTTCAATCTAATTAAATATTCATAAAAACTCCTCTTAGTTTTAATGTTCCCAAAAATCATTAGTAATTATTATTTAACTTTTGGGGAATCAAACATGTCACATCGACCATCCACACCGTACCACTTATTTATGCCAATATATAACCTCCGAGCTCGTACGTCTCAGAGAAGAGTGTTAAGCAAGAGAATAAATTCTCCGCCACTAAACAGATATATATTTAGCAGAGATCAACGAATATAATTTAAAATACAATGTTGGACATGAAATCCTGTCTTTAACTGGGTTAAAGAACCAGTGTCATTTAAAACACAATTCACGATAAACCCAAAATCAAATTCCATTAATTATGGAATCTTCACAGAAACCGATCAATATAATCGATATCAATTTCTGTATCCGACTAATAATATAAATGGAATAACGACAAAGCCTTTTAAATTCCATATATATTAACAACCTTCCTCCATAGAAATTCACTTCGATTATTACCAAATCGAATTCCATTCGATTCCAATTTAATATATTAAATTGGAAATCTTTATTTTGGAAAATTCCATAAATCTGAACTAAAACATTATAAATTCCAAATCATATTTTTACTGTTAATTGGTTTAAAGAACAAGTGTTATTTAAAACACCGTTCATGATAAACCCAAAAATGCTATTCTTTTATTCAATTCCAATTAAATAATATTTAATTGGAAAACTTCACTAAATCTTAATTTAAAGATTTATTATTTTCTAAATTGGATTTAAGAACAGTGTTAATGAAGACACCGTTCATGACAAACCCAAAATACAATTTGATATCAAATACAAAACTCTGAATAGAAATTATATCAGCTTATATTCAATATCAAATTCTGAAACCAACCAATATCGTATTGGGAATAACGATTTATATATATATATATATATATATATATATATTCCAAATTCCTCAACAATATCCGTATAATCACGAAATCCAATATCAAAATATTCCGAAGATTATTTCCATTCCGAATCCATTCCAATTTATTCTTTGGAAAATTCTGGTTATTTTAAAACTATTTTCAAATCCAATTTATTTATTTCTAAAAATAATTAAATTATTATTCTAGTTAATAACTAGTTCATTTCGATAAAAAAATATTTTTATCTTTTCAAAACTGGAATTTTTCATCCAAAATCTTTCCAAATCATTTATTATGATTTTACATAATTTTTCCATATTTTTAATAATTTTATTATCGCTCGTACAGTCGGTTTCCAATAACGGCCACGAACTGCATCCATAGCGGCCTTTTCTGAAATTGATTTGGACATATCTCCAAATCTAACCGTTAGATTTAAAATCACTTATATTCGTTGGAAATCTCTTTTCGATACGAATGCAACAGTTCCAGTTTTAGGAGAATTCGATGGTGGACCTCCCGTAACATCAATTTGAAGTTAATGGTCGAAATTCGCGCGAACGGTCGTAGCGCGGCGCGTTCTATTCAGGCCATTATAATAAATATATATATATATAATAATGCCATCAATTTCAATTTAAAATGAATTTTATAAATCGTTTAAAAAATGATTTCTACTTCCATTTCAATTTTAAATCTAAATTGAATTTTCCATTATAAATTCGCTTTAAATTCATTTTAAAATGATTTCAATTTTATTTTCAAATTTAAATCAAAATTGAATATTCCTATAGAAATTTCAAATTCATTTTAAGACAATTTCAATTTGATTTTCAAATTTAAATCAAAATTGAATATTCCTACATAAATTCGTTTTAAATTCATTTTAAAATGATTTCAATTTCATTTTCAAATTTAAATCAAAATTAAATATTCCTATATAAATTCATTTCAAATTCATTTTAAATCGATTTCAATTTGATTTTCAAATTTAAATCAAAATTGAATATTCCTACATAAATTCGTTTTAAATTCATTTTAAAACGATTTCAATTTGATTTTCAAATTTAAATCAAAATTGAATATTCCTACATAAATTCGTTTTAAATTCATTTTAAAACGATTTCAATTTCATTTTCAAATTTAAATCCAAATTGAATATTCCATATCATAATATTTTTAAAATATCAGATTTTAAAATCACTTTTCGATATTCATTATAAAATGAATAAAATCGACAAAATTCCAGTTCGTGTTAAAATGGCGTTTAACTACTTAACCAGGCTTCACATTTCAATATTCACTGAATATTATTTTAGAATATTCGTTACTTCTGAACTGGAATCATACTCAATCAATTACCATATAATTTCAGTTATACGGATTTCATACATCGCATGTATACAACAATAATGATAAACAATAATTAAAAATTCATACAACATCCAGAGTGCATTCCACAACTGTATAAGCATTAAAATAAATAGATAACACTTATATAGTATATCAACCCATAGATTGACATACAACTAATTATTGGGATCAGTGTATGTCAAATATTATTCCAATACCCGTATGGGGTTTTCAAACAACAAATACTGTTTATTATTTGTACAGTTGGGCGATGTGTAAAATTTATCGTCCCAATCAATATCTGATAAATAAATGTACATAAACAAACCGTCAGGTTTATAAATGAATATTTATTTTATTTCACGATAATTTATATATTTATTTTATACATAATTTTTGTATACAACAATATCAATACATGACAATCCAATCACAATCCAAACAAACAATCAATTAGTCTGTACAAAAAAAAAATAGTGTCGGGGGCTTCTAAGCCCCGTCAGCATCCTAGTATATAATAATTGGAAAATAATTTAAGTGTGAGAGAGTTCTCACATTCGTTTCCACTCCTCCGTTCTTTTACTATCGCTCCGATTCGCTGTTCTGATTCCAATGCAATCTGATTCTCATGATTTATATTAAAAATCACATTTTTAAAACAACGCTATATAGAATTAGAAATCACATTTTTAAACTGTTCTATATATTATTAAAAATCATATTTTTAAAACAAAGTCTTTTATAATAGAAATCATATCTTTATTCTTTATTTTTGATATTTTAAAAATCTAAAAATAAATCAGTATTATTTATTTTTAAAAACATAATCTTATGACGATGTTATTTACATTTAAAATTTTAGATTTTAAAAATAATGATATATATATATATTTCAGATTTTAAAAACAATGATATATATACATATATATTAATTTCAGATTTTAAAAACAACAATATATATATTTCAGATTTTAAAAACAATATTAATTTATATTAAAACTCACATTTTCATTCTATAGTATTTTATATAAAAATTTCATTTTTATTCTATAGTATTGAATACATTAAACAGTTAAATATGTAATTAACATGAACTAATTATAAATTAAATTAATTATACTAAACCACAACGTTTAAAAACTGTTACCATTTGTTTTCTTTTTTTCTTTTTTCATTTCTGGAAATCTCGTCGATCTACAAATTGTCACCTGCCGCCACCCAACTTGATCGGAGTACCATCGGAGTACTCCACGCCATCGCCCTCCGTGTCGCCATCATCTTCCATGAACGGCGTTGAATTCGAGATCAAATCCAGTGCAAGAAACCCATTTGAACACAGCGCCTTCAGGCCAGGAATTCGATCAATTCGCTTAACCATTCTCGATCAAACTAGTCTTGATTTGAAGATCTAAATGCGTACTTAAATTTTCGTTTTGGAATTGGGTTTAATTTCAAATGGTATTGCATGATTTTGAGGATTTAAAATTCAAAGATTTCAGCCTTAGATTAAAGAAACGACAGCTTTGACCAGGAGAAAAAAAAAGAAGGGTTTTGACCTCTTTTTTTAATATATATATATAATATAAATTAATATTTAATTCCAAAATACTTGTTCATCGACCTGAACTCCAAATCAAACCCAACGACTGTCGCCCCTAGTTAAATACCCCTATTCTGGACAAAATGGAATATGTTTCATAAGTAAATTCGACTGTTACGATTAGTTTTCATCAAAATTAAAATATAAATCAATATATATTGAATTTAACCGTACATTTTAATCTATTGGGGCCACAAACTAACTCCAAAAATTCCCAAAAAATAAATCTAGCTATGTTTTGACGATACGGTCCTGATAAAACTAATTTTTTCGAATTTGGAGACCGTTTTAAAAATGGTCAATTTCTGGTTGATCTAATTCAAATTTAAATTACCAAACACATTTAAATTTACTATGCTCACATATTAAATCCAAAAATTATGAAATTTGAATCCTTGCAATAATTTGACATTCCAGATCCAACAAAAGTGGTCTCATCGAAAATGGAGGTCATTTGCAATATGGCTATATATTATATTATATTAAATTCCATAGCGACTATTTACAATTTTAAACTGGACATAACTTTCAATTTCCGTTATGAAATCTGGATTTTTCACATTCGTTGGAAAGATATTTTTAAACAAATTCAAATATTTCTGGTTTCACTAAAATCCAATTTATTTTGAATCTTGTACATTCATTTGAAATTTAAAATTGAATTTTCAAACTACCGCGCTATTTCAAGTTCGTTTTATAATTAAATTAAACTTTTACGTTCTAACTTCGATTAAAATAAATTTTTGGTCGTTATTATTTAAAATATATCATTTTAAATATTCAAAATCTGTTAAAATTGCTAAAATAAAATGTTTAAATTGGTTCTGAAAATCCTGGTTGTTACAATCTCCCCCACCTAAAATCATTTCGTCCTCGAAAAGGAACGGAGCTGAAAGTTGTTTAACCAACCAACTCAACTTATATACTGGCTTTCATTCTTCAACTTTTCAGTTTCGAAGAATTTTCTAATTCTTTAAAAATTTAGCTAACACCCTAAATTTTCGAAAAATTTCGCCATAACCTCCTTTGTACGGGGTGATATTTAAAACCGCAACTTGCCTCACAGGGCACTCACCAATCCAAAAAAAAGAAAAAGCCAAGCGGCTAGTCAATCGGCTCATAAAATCATCAAACCCAATGAATATGGTAAATATGTACCTATTTGTTGGGCATAAAATTTTATTCCTCTTCTTAGCTTCCTTGCTATGACATGTTCATTATATATATATATATATATATATATATATATATATATGCATGTACATGTATGCAATTCTAATTAATTTTCAATTCAGTTCAATATTTGATTCAATTTGGCCAAATTTACCGTATCATTCCAATATTTTTATTAGTTAAACCAATAACCAAACATCATAACCAGCAATCAATTAGTTGATTAGCTTTTCAAATATATAACTTCATATATACTCAGAAATCATGTTTTAATGCCAAATCACAAACAAATAATTCTAACTAGTTTTGGTTCTCACACCAGTCAATTGGAAATATATAGATATTCACTTTCGAAACTCGAACACACATATATTGATGATGTGGCCACATCATCAGAATCATCTCCGGGCAACTAGAGTGTGATTCTATATCTATCCAGTATATTTGAGGCTATGAATACGTGTGTATTCAAAATCTTCATATACTCGATAGTCCAAATTCAATATAAAATAAATATTCAAATACGTATTTTAAGACATAATTTTTCAAAATTTAATTTAATTTTTAAAAATAACAGTCTTCCAACTCATTCTAGGATACTACTAATCCCATCTCTAACGAGTCATTCTTATTGGATATTACTAATCCAATTGCTGATGAATTCTTTCGTACGATTCTAATGTGTCTTGTTCTCGAGCTCTGTAACCAAAACACTAATACCACGCTGAGACGACCCAAACTCGCCCTCACGGGAAAGCCCAGATTGAATTGAGAACACGACAAATCAGAACACGAACAATAGAACATTTCATTGCTTATTACAACAATTACATCAGAGTACAAGAATATGCAGAGTATGAATAAATATTACACAGAAAAATATCAGAGATTTAAAATACAAAGCAGCGGAAATAAAATGTATATATAAATACAATGCGTAGCAGAAAATACAATAGCTAGCACAATTGAATGAAATATACGGATACAAAGCTTTCCAAATATAGCACCAGTTGTAAATCCAGGAACCTAGAAAGAGAAATTTGCAAAACCAAAACTACTTGCTGCCTATGTGAAAAATATGGGCACCCAGAGTTTAGGTTAAAACAATAAACTTCGAGTCAGTCATGGGACTAATATGAGAACTAAAACAGTTATTTAAAACTTTACTTTTAAAATAAGATAAATCAAGGGACCACGCCGTATAACACGGAACGGGTTTACCCCCAAGAATACCAGTGCCTAAAACAAATAGCGCACTGCTAAATAAAGAAAAATGAAGCTATTATAAGACTCAAGTCCCATCACACAATGAACGCAGTCGAGGATAGAGTTTTATGTTATAATAGCCAAATATGGTTGGTACATTTTAAAACAAATCTTTTATTATTACTATAAGTGAAGAAATCAACTTCAAATATAAATGTATCAATCATAGACGGCATGAGCGCCCTATCCCACTATGTCGCCATATATAGTATACAATGAAAACCGCAAAATGTCATATTGGAAATTTGGATTTACATACTGATGGCTCCTGAGTTGAAAGATCTATCGCGTAGTGCAATTCCCAACGGTTTACGTCGTAGGCATGCGAAAACAGCGTAATGCACATCTACACTATCCAAGAAACAAGTTACCGCGGCTTACGTCCAAGCATCGGAAAACACCGCTAACTCTATCCATCTGGGAATCAGGGGGTGTGCCCTATCCCTACTGGTGTGGGGTGACCACACCCAGTATCACCTCGGTCGACCGAATCCATGAGAAAGCATAGTATGTCTATCCTCATCTCTAAAGTATACTGATCTAATCATCAGTTTACCACTATATCGGCGTGTGAGGCTCGCAAATTAACGCTACATAAAGATGTGCTATTTAAAGCTATGCTTTGATCATCATCCACCAAGCTCTGCTTTTCAACAACAGCTTGGATCACTGCATATCGTACCACTGATTTCTTTCGATATATAACCTCTGAGCTCGTACGTCTCAGAGAAGGGTGTTAAGCAAGAGAATAAATTCTCCGCCACTAAATAGATATATATTTAGCAGAGATCAACGAATACAATATAATCGAATATAATGTCAGACACACCATCCATTTACAAATCCGTTCTAGGTCTGAACGAAACTGGAGGCACCTTATTCCTCGTCCCGTACGTCCAATACAGGAGAGAGGCCCTCGCATATCCGTACAATCAACAAGTACGTCCGGATGGCTACCACTATAGCCTCTTCAAGGTAGCTACTCCAATCATGGGCATCTGTGGCAACCCATCCATTCGATGTGAAGATCATCGGTCTTGTACCATCTTCAATCTCTTCGAATTTTCGTCATATCAGTTATTCAGAATGGGTTAAACCCGGTCTTTCTGAATAACTCGCGTATCTTATAATCAAGTGCTATAACAAAACATCATACGCCTCATTCCAATCCAGAATATTATTTTATTCAAATATTCTTTTCATAATTTAAACTAAAATAAGGTTTTCCAAACTAGTCGGGATTAGCGAACCTTACCGAAGTAATCATTTGTTTACTTTCCCAATCCTAACCTGTTCATCCCATGGAGCAAAGCTGGTAACACTCCATATCTAACACCACGATGTTATTGGTAAAAATTAATTACCATTTCACGTTCAAATCTAATTAAATATTTAACTATCGCTTAGAGAAAAACTGGTGATACTCCATTCTCGATCATTTTCCCAAATTTGATAATTTAAATTATCACATTCACGTTTCAATCTAATTAAAGATTCATTAAAACTCCCCTTAGTTTTAATCTTCCCAAAAATCATTATTAATGATTATTTAACTTTGGGAAATCAAAAATGTCACATCGACCATCCACACCGTACCACTGATTTCTGCCAATATATAACCTCTGAGCTCGTACGTTTCAGAGAAGGGTGTTAAGCAAGAGAATAAATTCTCCTCCACCAAACAGATATATATTTAGCAGAGATCAACGAATACAGTATAAAATATATTATTGGACATGAAATCCTATCTTTAACTGGGTTAAAGAACCAATGTCATTTAAAACACATTCACGATAAACCAAAAATCAAATTCCATTAATTATGGAATCTTCACGGAAATTGATCAATATATAATCGATATCAATTTCCATATCTGACTAATAATATAAATGGAATAACGACAAAGCCTTTTAAATTCAATATATATTAACAGTTTTACTCCACAGAAACTCACTTCGATTATTACCAAATCGAATTCCATTCAATTCCAATTTAATATATTAAATTCAAAATCTTTACTTTGGAAAATTCCATAAATCTTAATTAAAAGATTATAAATTCCAAATCATATTCTTCACTATTAATTGGGTTAAAGAACAAGTGTTATTTAAAACACCGTTCACGATAAACCCAAAAATCCAATTCTTTTATTCAATTCCAATTAAATATTAATTAATTGGAAAACTTCACTAAATCTTAATTTAAAGATTTATTCTTTTCTAAACTGGGTCTAAGAATAGTGTTAATGAAGACACCATTCACGAAAAACTCAAAATCCAATTTGATATCAAATACAAGGCTCTGAATAGAAATTATATCGGCTTATATTCAATATCAAATTCTGAAACCAACCAATAGCGTATTAGGAATAACGATATATAAATCTTCCAAATTCCTCAACAATATCTGTTTAATCACGAAATCCAATATCGAAATATTCCGAAGATTATTTCCATTCCGAATCCATTCCAATTTATTTTTTGGAAAATTCTGGTTATTTTAAAACCATTTTCAAATCCAATTTATTTATTTCTAAAAATAATTAAATTATTATTTTAGTTAATAACTAGTTCATTTCGATAAAAATATATTTTTATCTTTTCAAAACTAGAATTTTTCATCCAAAATCTTTCCAAATCATTTATTATGATTTTACATAATTTTTCCATATTTTTAATAATTTCATTATCGCCCGTACAGTCGGTTTCCAATAACGACTACTGGACTGCATCCATAACGACCTTTTCCGAAATTGATTTGGACATATTTCCAAATCTAACCGTTAGAGTTCAAAGCTCTTGCATTCATTGGAAAGCTCTTTTCTATACGAACCCGGTTTTAGGAGAATCTGACGGTCGGATCTCCCGTAATATCAATTTGAAGTTAATGGTCGAAATTCGCGAACGATCGTAGTACGGCGCATTCTATTCAGGCCATTATAATATATATATATATATATATATATATATCATCGATTTCCTTTTAAAATGAATTTTATAAATCGTTTTAAAAAACGATTTCCACTTCCATTTCACTTTTAAATCAAAATTGAATTTTCCATTATAAATTCATTTTAAACTCATTTTAAAACGATTTCAATTTTAAATCAAAATTGAATATTCCTATATAAATTCATTTCAAATTCATTTTAAAACGATTTCAATTTGATTTTCAAGTTTAAATCAAAATTGAATATTCCTACATAAATTTGATTTAAATTCATTTTAAAACGATTTCAATTTCCTTTTCAAATTTAAATCAAAACTGAATATTCCTATATAAATTCTTTTCAAATTCATTTTAAAACGATTTCAATTTGATTTTCAAATTTATATCAAAATTGAATATTCCTACATAAATTCGTTTTAAATTCATTTTAAAACGATTTCAAGTTCATTTTAGAATTTAAATCAAAACTGAATATTCCTACATAAATTCGTTTTAAATTCATTTTAAAACGATTTCAATTTCATTTTCAAATTTAAATCAAAATTTAATATTCCATATCATTTTAATATTAAAATGATAATATTTTCAAAATATCAGATTTTGAAATCACTTTTAGATATTCATTATAAAATGAATAAGATCGACAAAATTCCCGTTCGTGTTAAAATGGCGTTTAACTACTTAACACGGCTTCACATTTCAAAATACACTAAATATTATTTTAAAATATTCGTTAATTCTGAACTGGAATCAGACTCAATCAATTACCATATAATTTCAGTTATATAGATTTCATACATTGCATGTATACAACAATAATGATGAACAATCATTAAAAATTCATACAAATTCGGAGTGCATTCTACAATTGCATAAGCATTAAAATAAATAAATAATGCTTATTTTGTCTGTCAACCCATCGATTGACATACAACTAATTATTGGGATCAGTGTATGTCAAATATTATCCCAATACCCGTGTGGGGTTTTCAAACAACAAATACTGTTTATTATTTGTGCAGTTGGGCGATGTGTAAAATTTATCGTCTTAATCAATATCAGATAAATAAGTGTACATAAATAAACCGTCCTGTTTGTAAATGAATATTTATTTTATTTCATGATAATTTATATATAATTTTTATATACAAAAATATCAATACATGACAATCCAATCACAATCCAAACAAACAATCAACCGGTCTGTACAAAAAAATAGTGTCAGGGGCTTCTAAGCCCCGTCTGCATCCTAGTATATAATAACTGGAAAATAATTTGAGTGTGAGAGAGTGCTCACATTCGTTTCCACTCCTCCGTTCTTTTACTGTCGCTCAGATTCGCTATTCTGATTCCAATTCAATCTGCTTCTCCCGATTTGTATTAAAAATCACATTTTTAATACAACGCTATATAGAATTAGAAATCACATTTTTAAACTGTTCTATATATTTTTAAAAATCTAAAAATAAATCAGTATTATTTATTTTTAAAAACGTATTCTTATGACAATGTTATTTACATTTAAAATTTAAGATTTTAAAAATAATGATATATATATACATATATTTTAGATTTGAAAAACAATGATATATATATTAATTTCAGATATTAAAAACAATGATATATAAATATATATATTTCAAATTTTAAAAACAATACTAATTTATATTAAAAACTCACATTTTCATTCCACAGTATTTTATATAAAAAAATTACATTTTTATTCTATAGTATTAAATACATTAAACAGTTAAATATGTAATTAACATTAACTAATTATAAATTAAATTATTATACTAAACCACAACGTTTGAAAACTGTTACCATTTGTTTTCTTTTTTTCTTTTTTCTAATCTGGAAATCTCATCGATCTACAAATTGTCATCGCGCCGCTACCCAGCTCGATCGGAGCGCCATCTGAGTGCTCCACGCCGTCGCCCTCCATGTCACCATCATCTATCATAAACGGCGTTGAATTCGAGCCCAAATCCAACGCAAGAAACCCATTTGAACACACCGCCTTCAGGCCAGGAATTTGATCAATCCGCCTAACCATTCTTGATCAAACTTGTCTTGATTTGAAGATCTAAATGCGTACTTAAATTTTCGTTTTGGAATCGGGCTTAATTTCGAATGGGATTGGATGATTTTGAGGATTTAAAATCCGAAGTTTTCAGCCCTAGATTTAAGAAACGGCATCTTTGACCAGGAGAAAATAAAAGAAGGGTTTTGACCGCTTTTTTTTTTGAAATATATATACATATAATATAAATTAATATTTAATTCCAAAATACTTGTTTATCGATCTGAACTCCAAATCAAACCCAACGACTGTCGCCCTCTGCTAAACACCCCATCCCGGACACAATGGAATATGTTTCATAAGCCAATTCGACTGTTACGATCAGTTTTCATCAAAATTAAAATATAATTCAATATATATTGAATTTAACCGTACATTTTAATTTACTGGGGTCACATACTGACTCCAAAAATTCCCGAAAAGTAAATCTAGCTATGTATTGATGATACGACCCTAACAAAACTAATTTCATCGAATTTCAAGACCGTTTGAAAAATGGTCAATTTCTGTTCGATCCAATTCAAAATTAAATTACCAAACACATTTAAATTTACTGTGCTCACATATTAAATCCAAAAATTATAAATTTGAAACCTAGCTATAATTTGACATTCCGAATCCAACAAAAGTGGTCTCCTCGAAAACGGAGGTCGTTTGCAAAATGGCTATTTATTATATTATATTGAATTCCATAGCGACTAATTCCAATTTTAAACTGGACATAACTTTCAATTCCGGTTATGAAATCTGGATTTTTCACATTCATTGGAAAAATATTTTTAAACAGATTCAAATTTTTCCGGTTTCACTAAAATCCGATTTATTTTAAATCCTGTACATTCATTTGAAATTTAAATCGAATTTTCAAACTACCGCGCCATTTCAATTTCGTTTTATAATTAAATTAAATTAAAATTTTACATTCTAACTTCGATTAAAATAATTTTTTGGTTGTTATTATTTAAAATAAATCGTTTTAAATATTCAAAATTCGTTAAAATTGCTAAAATAAAAATTTTAAATTGGTTCTGAAAATCCGGGTTATTACACTTTTGTTGATTTGAATAGAAAACACGTTGTTTTCTAAAGCTTTTTCATCTTGTTTGTATTATTGAAATCAGAGCAAAACCCTGGCTTTGAGCCTTAATAACTTGTTGATCCCTTAGTGTTTTTACCTGATTCTTTTTGCATATTGTTGTCCATCATCTTATGAGTATAACTAAAAATTTTGATATTATTCTGAGTTGATTTCGGTAGGTAAACATGTCACTACATTTGGGGTTTCATCGTGAAATTGACCTAGAACAAAATAGCGCCAAGGTACAACTTTTGGGTGTTGTATCTCCTTCATTATTGATCAGAATTGAGCGATTCTTTTTTTCAAAGTTTGGATAATCCTACAAATTTTTAGGCCTATCTGAGGTGGTTTGACTGTTCAAACCTTGTTCCAAAGTTGGACTTGGAGGTGATTTCAGCCCAGGCTGAAATTCAGTCCAGAGTCCAAGTTTGAAGCCCTATATCTTTTTTGTGCAATGTCAAATTTATTGAATCCCTTTTCATTGAAAATCAGGTATTTTTATTTTGTGCATATCAAATTTTAGACCAATCGGAGGTCGTTTGGTCATTCGAAACTATTCTGAAAGTGCCAACCCTGATTGATTTCTCGGCATATTTCATGCCTTAGTGTAGATTTGGGCGTCTTTCCTTGAGTGTTTCCATGCTTTTCTTGATCTAGTTTTAAGCCATGCTTCTTGTGTTATATATTGACTTACTTTATTAATGGAGAAGCCTAAATTATCACTAATGCATAATATGGGTTTTATGAATTTAGTGACGAGTTTTGATTTGTTTTAAGCACACAATGCATGTTTTAAACTAGTTTTCCAATATACGTAAATAGCATTTTTGTTATAATTTTGAGGCTAAATGAGTTTTATAATTTTAGTTTTAACACTAAGTGGCCTCAAAATAATAGTAGAAAAAAAAATTCTATCTTCAAATTATAGTTTTTCAAGAAAGAAAACAATAGGTTTTTGGAAATCGTTTTATAAACTTGTCTTCATAAATCCAAGTATTTTCCCTATACATTGAAGCAACATGTTACTACACTCTTTGAGATGACGTGATTGGTTATTCCTTGTATCGTCCTATTGTTGTTATTGAGGTACCATGTTGATTTGAGGATTTGGGATTTATGAGATTCAGTATTGAGTTTCATTGGATCTAATTGATCCTACATTATGTTGAGCTTTGGATTTATAATCCATATACTGAGATTTTTGAGTTTTCCAGTGCGGAGTTAATGAACAGCTAGTAAACCAAGCAGTGAGAACATGTGGTATGGGTCACACTGTTATCGCTGTTTGGTTTACGGACTGAGTGTTAGTGACGCATTTTGAGGACGTAAGCTAGTACTTGCTTCGAGATGAAGCTGGGACTCGGGGAGAGTCAAGTATATATATCCGCTTGATCAGGATGGTCAAGATACACTCGTTTGGGGTAGTCATAGTGAGAGGCGCCTAATTTGGATATGTGTAAGTACTTGGCAAACTGCTTGGGAGGGGCAATATATAGTTGGGGTTGCTATAACATATTGGTATATGTATATTTATCTGAGTTGGATCCACAATTTTCATGTTGTTTGAAATGCGAGAATTTGATATTTTTGATCATATTTTGATATTTGAGTTTTCATGTTGGATTTTGGATCGGGATGATCCTACATTTGAGATGAGTTCTGGATCTATGATCCATATATTGAGATTTCGAGGTTTTGGAGTATGAAACTCCTTTTTACTGTTGACTCTAACCTCTTGAGTTTCTCATGTTGATTTTGGAGATTTCTGGGGATTGTGTTTACTTGTTTTGGAGAATAGAGATGTACTTAGCCGAGGGCCTAGTACATGGGATTTATTTAGTAGCCTTTATGGTATGAAGTGTGAGTTTAACTTAACATATTCTTACACGTTGGTTATTCACAACTCTTGAGTGAAGAGTTGTATATGTTGTGTTTTTTTATCCCTTATACTGATTTGTAAACTAGACTGACCTGTGTGTATTATTTGGGTCAAAACGAGATGTTTCAGGTGTAGTTGCTGAGCTTGGGTTAGCGAGTTCTCTTTAGACTGTCTTCACCATAGATACTTTCATTTGAGATCATGTAGTTGAATTACTTATTCTTATGATTGTATCATGTTGTATAAGTATCAGAGTTGTATCTATTCTTCGTGTAGCACATGTATTTGTTGTACTTTAATGATGATATATTGTGCAACTGTTCTATGGATTGTGATTGTGTTTTTTATGTATTGTTTTGAGCTGATCCTGTAGCCACTGTGGAATTGTATTGCGTAAGGATTAAGTATGTAGAGCCTCTTGAAAGGAAATTTACGAGCACTTTCCCGATGTTCTTAAGACTTGCTAATGGAAATCTATGAGTGGTCTCCCTTAACCAACCCTATCCTCCGCTCTAAGAGAAAGCATTACCTAGTAATGTTCTTTATTAGGGTGGGTCTCAGGTTAGGGCGTTACACTGCCCGTGTGGAAAATATGGGCACCCGGAGTTTAGGTGGAAAACAATAAACTCTGGATCAGTCATGCGACTGGCGTGAGAATTAAAATAGTTATCTACTATATTTTAAAGTTGGGTGAATCACAGGACAACGACGTATAACACGGGAATGATTTTTCTCCACATGAGTACCAATACTAAACTGCAATGCTTATTGAAAAGGAAGATATTATTGTTAGGGATTGCATAAAGGATCGTTAAGGCAAAACAAAAATTAGAAGGGGTGAATGGTGTTTTTGAGAATTTAACAAAACTTTAAAACTTATGTTATAAACTATATGAATCAAGCACCACATAAACAATTACAGATACAGAATCAAACACAGATGCAAAATAAACAGAAATAAAAATGCAGAAAAGGAAAGAACACACCAGATTTTATACTGGTTCGGATTGCTCCTACGTCCAATCCCACACAGCGAGATTGTGCAGAGTTTTATTACTATATCAAAATCCAATTATAACCTCCTTGATTTCACGGCTGCACAGGATACCACAATTTCCTCACACACTCGATCAAGTTTTACCCGTCCTTGATTTCATGGCTACAGGGAATGCCACCGATTCCGTCCTTGATTTTATGGCTACAAGGGATACCACCGATTTCGTCCTTGATTTTATTCTACAAGGGATACCACCGATTCCTTTACTCAACCCAAACAAATTACAAACAACCCTATAACTCTTCAATAGCACTTGATTTAGAAAGCAGAGAGTGTAGAAAGAAGAAGTTTGATCAAAACAAAATTGAATTCGGCAGAGTACAAGTGTAGAAATCATAAAAATGATTAAGAATAATGGTGTAGAGAAAGTGGATGAAGTTAGAGAAGAAGAGATGATAAAAAAAATCGAATTTAACCCCTTTTTATAGAGTTTGAAAGGATGTCATGCTTTAGAACTGTCACAAATACTGAAAAGACACTTCCTTTCAAAATTGAAAAAATGACAGTTATATGTCGACATATAGGTTTTTGTATGTCGACATACTTATAGTGTAAAATTAATTTTTGAGCATTTTTCAAGTGTTTTGATATAAATATAATTATGGAATTTCTTGAATTCAAATATAGTGTTATAAATTAATATTGTAAAGTAGGAAATCATATAAAATAAAAATATAAACTATATAAATATATTTATAAAATTATAAAGTTTAAAACTATATAAAATGTGAAACTATAAATATATGAACTTATCAAGCTTTGAGTTTGAAAACAAAATTAAATTAAAAAGAGAATAGAAAGGATAGAAAATAAAATGGAGAGAAAATAAAATAAAGTGGATTTGAAGACAGAATTTGAAAAGCAGAATTTGAATTTGAACCTAGAGTGCTATTTAGAGTCTTACATAATCTAGACTCTATAACTATATTAATCTTGAACTCTTGAAATCTTGAATACTCATGAGTCTTGAAATTTCTCTGAACTTTGAATCTCTAATATCTTTAAACTGTACGTCTTCAGTAATATTTCTTATATATAAATCCTGCATACGTGTATATATATATTTTATGCAAAAGTGTTAGTATATATTTTATAATCAATTAATATTTAAATAAGGTTGTTGTCATCAAAGTTCCATTCTCCAATAATCTCCCCCTCTTTTATGATGACAACCTTAGTTTATAAAATATCATACCTGTATATACCTGTTGATGACGATGGTCTTAGATACTCCCCATGTCTATATGAATTCTACTATATCTATATTTTATAATATCTCCCACTTTGGTAATATCAAAAATAAATTCTAAAAGTACTCCCCCTAAATTATATAGCTATCTAAATATAATATAAGTAACCAATTTAATATTCATTCTTGAACTATAACTAATTCAAAGTAGAATACTCCCCCTAAGTTTAATAACATATATTCCCCCTTAAACTTATATTCTTATGTTTATAAAATCATAACTAATTATAACGCTTATCTTACAAGCATAAACAAATTTTCATTAAACATGAGTTTGTACAAATTATGATACACTAATATATTCAAACACGATTTATCATAAGAATGCAAGGAAACAAAACCTTAAACACTAATTATTTTTTACAATGGTAGATTTGTGAATTGGACAATTTGGATAATGGAGACAAAATTCTCCATTCTTTTCAATCACATTCCCATTTTGGTCAAATAAGACCGCTCCTACACATGCAACCTTGTCGTCTTCTTCCATAATCGTTTGTTGAGTCTCTTGTTGTTCTTCCTCCCCCATCATTTCTTCTTCCCCTTTTGGTTCTTCCTCTGGCTCTTCCTCCTTATCGATGGGTTGATTATCATCGTCTATAATAATTGGATTAGCCTCGTTATCCATTATAAACTTTAGGAGGCTTCTTATTATTTTCCCTTGCCTGTTCTGCTCCTGACTCATTCTAATCTGGAGTAGTTGTATCTCATCCAACATTTGCAGAGCATTCTCCATTTTTTCTTCGATTTTGATAACCCAAGATAGCGTAGATCGTTGAAACGGACCCTCGGATGGTCCAGCGTACGAATCATAGTTGATTTGGGTGTTTAGATTAGTGGAGGACATTGTACTTTTTTACTTTAGAGTTTTTAGGGAGAAAAGAAATGAAAAAGAAAAAGAAAAGTCGAAGTAGAAGTTTTAGATAATTAAAATAACCAACTTTTGGTGAGAATTAAATTTGAAATTCTGGCAGTTATATGTCGACATATAAAAAGCTTTATGTCGACATACTTTAGTTTTAAAATTTATTTTTCTAATTTCTTATGTTATTTTTATATATTATAAAATATTTAATTATTCGAACTCACTTAATGAACATATGCCTAATTCTCTCCTAATAGTGAATGTTGGTTCGTTTAATGGTTTTGTTAATATATCTGCTATTTGTTTACCAGTTTCTACAAATTCGAGTGAAATCTTTGCTTTACTTATGTTATCTCTTAGAAAATGATGTCTCACATCGATATTTTTGGTTCTTGAATGATGAGTTGAATTTTTAGAAATATGTATAGCACTTGTATTATCACAGTATATAAGTGATTTATTTATATTTAAACCAAAATCATTTAAAGTTTGTTGCATATATATTACTTGTGAACAAGCCAAAGCTGCATAGATATATTCTGCTTCACTTATTGACAAAGATACAGTATTTTGCTTTTTACTGAACCACGAGACTAGTGAATGTCCTAAGAAGTGACATGTTCTACTTGTACTTTTATGATCAGATTTACATCCCGCGTAGTCATCATCACAGTATGAAATTAATTCGAATGAATCATCCTTAGAGTAAAACAATCCGAAATCTAATGTATGCTTTACATACATTAGAATACGTTTTACGACTTTTAAATGTGTTTCCTTAGGTTGTGATTGATATCTTGTATAGAGACATACACTATGCATTATATCTGGTCTACTAGTGGTTACATACAATAATGATCCTACCAATCCTCTATATTGCTTTTGGTCAACAACTTTTGATCTATCATCTTTACTTAAAGCTATATTGGTTGTCATAGGTGTTGGTCTCCCATTTGTTGTCCTTAGATTATATTTATTAATTATATCCCTTGCGTAATTTTCTTGATTAGTAAATATTCCATTTTTTAATTGACTAATTTGTTATCCTAGAAAGAATCAATGCTCTCCCATATGACTCATTTCAAATTTTTTCGTCATAATATCTGAATTTTTTTATTCGTTTTATCGCTTTTCGACCCAAAAATTATATCATTAACATATATTTGTACTAATTGAATATCTTTATTATTTTTCTTAACAAACAAAGTATTATCTAATTTTCCTATTTTAAAATTTGATTGTAACAGATAATTTCTTAACCTATCATACCAAACCCTAGGAGCCTGTTTTAATCCATATAACGCTTTTTTTAACTTATATACAAGATTTGGTAATTTTTCATCTTCAAATAGAGGTGGTTTCTCTACATGTTTGTCTTCCTTAACAAATCCATTTAGAAAAGCACTTTTTACATCCATTTGATATAATTTGAAATTATTATGTTTTGCAAAAGCTTGTAAGATTCAAATAGCTTCGAGTCTTGCTACGGGGGCAAAAGTTTCATCGTAATCTATTCCTTCTTCTTGAGTATATCCTTGTGCTACTAGTCTTGCTTTATTTCTTACAATCTCACCGTGTTCATTCATTTTATTTTTATAGACCCATTTGGTTCCTATTATAGTTTTATCCTCTAGTTTAGGAACAAGTTCCCATACATCATTCCTTGTAAACTGATTCAGTTCTTCTTTGATAGCAAGTATCCATGAATCATCGGAAGATGCTTCCTTTGGATTCTTGGGTTCAATAGTTGAAATAAATGCAGTATTACGCATGTTATTTAATTGATTGCGAGTTCTCACAACGAATTCAATGTCTCCTAAAATATTTTCTACAGGATGATCTCTAAGTAATCTAATTCTTTTATTGGTTGATTATCAGCATTACTTACTTCATTAATCTCATTTTCACAATCATCTTCGCTATTTTTAATTATACTTTTATAGTTTTCGACAAAAGATACATTTAGAGTTTCTTCTATGGTATTGGTTCAAACTCTATATGCCTTACTTTTATCTGAATATCCAATAAATATTCCTTTATCGGATTTCGAATCAAACTTGTCTAAATTATCCTTTGTATTTAGTATGAAACATTTACTTCCAAATATTTTAAAATATGATACATTTGGTTTCTTGTTATACAAAATTTCATATAGGGTTTTATGAGTTAAAGGTCTATTTGAAATTCTATTAATAATATAGCAAGCTGTTGTAACTGCCTCAACCCAAAAGTTCCTTAGTAAATTACTATCGGATAACATAGTTCTCACACATTCTTATATCATCCAATTTTTATGTTCAACTACTCCGTTTTGTTGAGGAGTTCTCGCAATCGAAAAATTATGAGTTATTCCCTTTTTATTACAATATTTTTCAAAATTTTCATTTTCGAATTCTCCGCCATGATCACTACGTATTATTTTAATTTTTAGTAGTAATAAATTTTGAATTCTTTTAGAAAAAGATTTAAATTGATCAAAAGCATCATTTTTATTTTTAGGAAACAAAGTCCAAGTAAATCTAGAAAAATCATCGACTATTACATAAACATATCTATTATGGTTTATTGATTGAACTTGAGATGGACCAAATAATTCCATGTGCATTAATTCTAATGGTTTTGATGTAGTGATTTCCTCTTTTGATTTAAATGAACTTTTCTTTAATTTTCCGGATTGACAAGCGTCGCATAAGTTATCGATTCTAAATTTCATTTTAGGTGATCCTCTAATTGAATCTAGTTTAGAAATCCTAGAAATATGTTTGAAATTTGTATGACTAAATGTCCTATGCCAAATCCAACGGTCACTTGTATTGGCAATAAGGCATAGATGATCGCTGGAGATTTTCATACTCAATATACAGATATTTTTCTTTCTATCTCCTTCGAATATAACTTTTGAATTCCTATCTTCTATAAAACATTTAATCTTTTCAAAGTTTATTTTATAACCCTTATCGCAAAGTTGACTTATACTTACCAAGTTGTGTTTTAAATTCCTAACTAATAAAACATCAAAATAGTAGGAGTTTCAGAATTATCGACATTGTCGATTCCAATAATGTATCCTTTAGAGTTATCTCTAGAGTTCACCATTCCACCATCTTCATATTTCAGATTATTGAGTAGTTCTGGATTTCCAGTCATATGTCTCGAACAACCACCATCCAGTATCCATTTGTCTTTTTTATTTCCACCAATTGCTTTCCAGAATTTGAATTCTCAATAGCCATATAACACATCAGTTCAGGATTTGAATTTCCAGCAGCCACCTTTTCAAAATTTGACTTGCCAAAAGACACTTTACCCATCTTTTCAACTTTTGAATTTTCAAAATTCACAGAACACATCTTTTACTGAATTGAATAATATTTTAGTAGATCATTTGTCTTTTCATCATGATTATATGCAGACTCTTTCAACATTGGTACAATGCATGAATTGACACTAGTATTAACAAAGATTCCAAAATTTTCCATTTAAAAATTTACAAAAATCAGATTATGAACTTTTTGAAAGACCTTGCTCTAATACCAATTGTTAGAGATTGCAGAAAGGATCGTTAAGGTAAAACAAACACCAGAGGTGGGGTGAATAATGTTTTTGAAAATTTAACGAAAACTTTAAAACTTATGCTATAAACTATATGAATCAAACACCACGAAAACAATTACAGACACAGAATCAAACATAGATGCAAAATAAACAGAAATAAAAATGCAGGAAAGGAAAGAACACATCGGATTTTATATTGGTTCGGATTGCTCCTACGTCCAGTCCCAAGCAATGCTAGATTGCGCAGAGTTTTATAACTGTATCAAAATCCAATTACAACCTCCTTGATTTCATGGCTACAGGGGATACCACCGTTTCCACAAACACTTGATCAAGTTTTGCCCGTCCTTGATTTCACGGCTTCAAGGGATACCATCGATTTTGTCCTTAATTTTATATCTAAAAGAGATACAACCGATTCCTTTACTCAACCCAAATAAATTACAAACAATCCTATAACTCTTCCATATCACTTGGTTCAAAGAGTAGAGGTGTAGAGAGAAGAAGTTATGTAACAACCAGGAAAATCAGAACTAATTTAAATTTTTTAATTTGGCTATTTTAATGAATTTTGAATATTTAAAATAATTAATTTTAAATAATAACAACTAAAAATTCTTTTGGATCGAAGTTATAGTGAATATATTTATTTTAATTATAAAACAAGGCCTGAAATGGCGAGACAGTTTGAAAATTTGAATTCGAACTTTGACTGACTGTACCGGATGCAAAACAAAATGAATTTTATTGAAACCAAAAAAATTTAAATCTATTTAAGAATATATTTCTAGCGAATCTGGAAAATTGAAATTTCATAGTGGGAATCAAAAGTTATGGCCAAATGAATTTCAGACGGGTCGCTATAGAATAAATATAGTCGTAAAAATAGACATTTTGCAAACAACCTCCGTTTTCGACGAAACCACTTTTGTTGGATCCGGAATGTCAAATTATTGCTAAATTCCAGATTCCATAATTTTTGGAGTTAATATGTGAGCATGGCAAAAGAAAACGTGTTTGGTTAATTTCAGTCAACCTGGATCAACTAGAAAATGGCCATTTTTCAAATGGTCTCCAAATTCAACGAAACTAGTTTTGACCGTATCATCCAAACATAGCCAGATTTATTTTTCTGGAATTTTTAGAATCAGTGTGGCCCCGGCAAATTAAAATGTACGTTCAAATTTATATTTGAATGTTTTATATTTTAATTTGAAGAAAAACTTACTGAAACAGTCGAATGGGCCTACGAAACATATTCCATTATGTCCGAAATGGGGGTATTTAGCTAGGGATGATAGTCGTTGGTTTAGAATTGGAGTTCGTTTGGATAAACAGATATTTTTTGAATTTATATAAATATCGGCGAATCAGAAAATTCCATTCATTAATTAAAAAAAAACCACATTCTCTCTCCCCGTATCGCGATGAACGACGGAAACATACTCTAACCTTCCTGGCCGTATTCCGGCGAATCCAAGAATCATTAGCCCCTGCCCTAATTAAACTTTTTGAAGATCTTCCTCCCCTCTTCAAATCCATATAAGCCACTCCTTCTATCGTCGTGTATTCAGGTCGAACCACGCCCTCGAAGTCGAGGTCTTCAACCCACCACCGCCGATGATTCAGGCCACCGAAGTAGACCCCACCACAGCGCGCTGGTGCGCCCCTCCTCCCTCTTCGACGTGGCGTTGGCCAATCCTCCTATAGCGCAGCGGATTGGAAGATAAATGCAAACCTAGTTTTGAACTGCTTGTTGAAGGTAATGGCTGAAATAAATTTAATTGTTTATAGCACTTTAAAGTGCTATGAATTATGATTTTACAATAAAAATCATATCTTTTTGCTATTTTGTCGAAATCCAATGAAACAAGAGACATTGGACTCGTGGCGACGCCTTCTACATTCTAGAAGAGACCGGAGAATTTTTGGAGCTTCCTACAATTTTTGGAGGAGTGGAATCCGATGTGAGATTTCTAAATTCAAAACGATATGGAATGGTGATGTATAAATTATATAATCGATGTATAAGTTATATAAGCGTTGTACACCTCATGTATAAGCGTTGTATAAATTATATGTGCGATGAATAAGTTATATATACGTTGTAAAAATCGTATGTGCGTTGAATGGAGTTGAAATGAAATTGAAATGAAAGTGAAATATATTTATATACATATATATATATATATACTCCCCTCGTCCACAGACCATGGACGATATATATTGGTTGTGATTGTTTGGATTTTGGTTGACGTGAAATTTGGTTGATAAATGCGAATGGTTGATAATGATTATTTGTGGTTGAAACAAAATGGGAATGGTTTGTGGAAAAATCCGTTGTGATATGAAAATGATCAAAATATTTAGATTATAAGGATAAGCCCCTAAACGAACACCGCGAGGCGTAAGGTAGTGCGAGGAGCCGTACTCGGGACGGTGCCGGTTTTAAACCCCATGCCGTTATGCTATCGAAATTTTCTGAAATATTCATGTGTTTGATTTATATTCATGTGTTGAAATATATTCATGTGTGGGAAAAATATTCATATGACGAATGAATTGTTTGAAAGATAAAAATCACATTTTTATCAAGTATATGAAGTATATAAAATATTCATGTTTGAAATAAATTGTTTTAACAATAAAAATCACATTTTTATTATATATATGAATCGCTAAAAATATTCATGTTTTAAATAAATTGTTTTAACAATAAAAATCACATTTTTATCATGTATATGAAGTATATAAAATATTCATGTTTGAAATAAATTGTTTTAACAATAAAAATCACATTTTTATTATATATATGAATCGCTAAAAATATTCATGTTTTAAATAAATTGTTTTAACAATAAAAATCACATTTTAATCATGTATATGAATCGCTAAAAATATTCATGTTTTAAATAAAATGTTTTAACAATAAAAATCACATTTTTATCATGTATATGAAGTATATAAAATATTCATGTTTGAAATAAATTGTTTTAACAATAAAAATCACATTTTTATTATATATATATGAATCGCTAAAAGTATTCATGTTTTAAATAAATTGTTTTAACAATAAAAATCACATTTTTATTATGTATATGAAGTGTTAAAAATATCCATGTGTTGAAATAAATATTTGTTGGGTAAAAATATTATTTTTACCACATATATGAAATGAAAATGGTTTGGAAATGGAAGAACGGATTATATTTATATATATATATATATAAATATAATTAAAATAAAACGAATAACGACGCTGTAGTTCATATATTGAAATCATGATTTTAAACAATTATTACGGGAGATCCGACCGTTGGATTTTCCCGAAACTAAAACCGTTGAGTCCACTTTGAAAATATCTTTCCAACGACACCAAATTTGTAAAGATCCAACGTTTAGATTGTGTGAAATGTTTAGTTCAAATCTGAATAAAAAATGCGCTAGAATGGATTATATATATAATTAAAATAAAATGAATAACGATGCTGTAGTTCGTATTTTGAAATCGTGATTTTAAACGATTATTATGGGAGATCCAACCGTCAGATTTTCCCGAAACTAAAACCATTGGGTCCGCTTTGAAAATATCTTTCCAACGATACCAAAATTGTAAAGATCCAATGTTTAAATTGTGTGAAATGTTTAATATAAATCTAAATTAAAACAACACCAGAATGGATTATATTTATATATAGAGCATTTTCTTTTAAAGGACAAACTTAGCAAATTCTTTGGTCAAAAGTATGCTAAGTTTGTTTTTTAGGCAAAAGTCCACATTTTAGTGCAAATGTGGAATTCAGGGGGCCCATTGTCATTTTCCATTTTGCACTAAAATATGGACTTTTGACTAAAAAACAAACTTTTCATACTTTTGGAATTTTTTTTCGCAAAGTTTGGCCTTCTCCCTATTTTTCACTTATATATATATATATGTATAATTAAAATAAAACGAATAACAACGCAGCAGTTCATATTTTGAAATCGTAACTTTAAACGATTGTACCGGGAGATCCGACCGTCGGATTTTCCCAACACTTGAACCTTTGGGTCCGCTTTGAAAAGATGTTTCCAATGATATAAAATTTGTGAAGATCCAATAGTTAGATTTTCAGAGATGTGTAAATCAAATCTGGAGAAAAACAGCGCCATGGCCGCGTTAGGGCCTAAAGCGTTGTTTTAAATAAATGGGCTATTTTTAAATAAATAAAAATAGCGATAAATAGTTATAAAATATTATGAACGATATGGAATGGAAATAAACCGAATTTACTTGGTTTATTGGATATTTGATGGTTGAATGTGTTTGACATGAAAATTACATTAATGAACTGAATTATGGACGTCAAATATTTTAATCATGAAAATGAATTGATTTGAATTCTAAATGTAAGTGAATTGTTTGAAAAGGCCGAATTAAATATCATTTCAAACAATTGGTCGACGATTAGAAGTCGAAGATATGAAGACGGTGCAAGACCGATGATCTTCACATCGAATGGATGGCTACTGATGCCTTTGATGGGAGTTGCTGCCCTAAAGTGGTTATAGTGGTGGTTGTCCGGATGTACTTGTTGATCGTTCAGATATGCGAGGACCTCTCTCCTGTATTGGACATATGGGACGAGGAATAAGGTGTCTCCGATTTCGTTCAGACCTAGAACGGACTTGTAAATGGATATTGGCAGATGTTGTAAATTGACAACGTGGCATACAGTGATGCTGTGATCAAGGCTTTTGTTGAAAAGCAGTGTAACACCCCACCTCCGCTAGGGTCACTCACAAAGGGAATGCACTAGCTTTGGTGGAGCATTATCTAGGTAAACATACACAGAAATACTACAAGACAGAACATATAAAACAGCGGAAGAAAAACCAAATTTCATTTCTTTAAAATCTAGAAAGGTCTAAAGCCTTTTACATCAAAATGCCATTAAATCCATTACATCGAAATCTATCTTGAAATAGTAAAGAAGCATAAAACCATAGTCATAAATCATTCCCCAAGTAAAACAGTACAGCAAGCCATAGCCAAGAGAAATCCAAGTCGTTCGTGAAAAAGCCTTGGAGCTTGGTAAAATCCGAACTAAGCTGTATTCCAACCCTGCGAACCTGGGGGGGAGGGGGGAGAACGGAAGAAAACGAGGCGAAACAAAACGGGTCAGTCATAAAGACTGAGTAAGTCCTAGTGACTTTCAGCATGGAAACAAGTAAAGATAACATGAAATGTATAAACTGAAAGTAAACATAAGGATGATGACAAGATAGGCCAGTTAAACTAAGATAACAAGATAAACTATGCTAACCAGATAAACTACGGTAACGAGATAAAATACGTATTGCATCGCATGTTTAACATTCTCTACACCAACTGTACTAGTACCCCAACCCATATCATCCTTTCCATGTATATGTACAGTCCCCTGCCGTATATCGTACGGGCTTCATCACGTAATTATATACTACTCTAACGTAGTGCCACCATTCTTGAAATCGTTTGGACTGCCACCCTTGTTCTGGCCAGGTTTCCTTATCATGAACTATCGCGTGTTCAACTAGGATTTATGCCACCTAGGACCACAAGGGATTATGCTACCTATTGAATGTTTTCTAGATTCGATTAGGGTTTATGCCACCTAGGACCACTAGGGATTATGCTACCTAACGAATAACACCCTTTTTCCACATAACGATCTATTAATCGATCGACTCCCTACAAGTCCTAGCTCGTTCATGTGTCTGTGTCATACGGCCCAATCACGAAATGTAGTCACCTGTGCTAGGTCCACCATAGGGTGTATCAAGCCCTAGGGTGCCAACCACCGACACGAATCAAGCACGCATAGTGTAAACCTACCGGTGCCCAATGCCTGCTTTTTCAACTCCGGACTACGTGCACGACCATAGTCCGCCTGAACCTACAATGGCGCACCAACTCAGCCGTCGTTCTAGTCGCTTACAATCAGCCCAGTAATCGTGCCCCACCCTGCCTAGTTCCAGGGTACCATGATACATCTAGTGGGTTACAGCTGAAAAGGATCGCGTAACTAGGGTTTCCGTCCAGCAGGTTAAGTGTTGTCATTTAAATTCGAGACTTAACCCCATCAGTCTAGCATGTCAAGTTGGTTAAGTGTGGTCGTTCAAGTTCATTACTTAACCCGTCTACGTTTCATGTCAAATTGGCTAAGTGTTGTCGTTCAAGTTCATGACTTAGCCCTACGAATCATGTGTCAAGTTGGTTAAGTGTATTCAAGCGGTTCATGACTTAACCCTATCAAATCATCATGTTAAATTGGTTAAGTATATTCAAGCAGTTCATGACTTAACCCTATCAAATCATCGTGTTAAATTGGTTAAGTATATTCAAGCGGTTCATGACTTAACCCTACCAAATCATCGTGTCAAATTGGTTAAGTGTATTCAAGCGGTTCATGACTTAGCCCTACCAAATCATCGTGTCAACTTGGTTAAGTGTATTGAAGCGGTTCATGACTTAACCCTACCAAATCATCGTGTCAAATTGGTTAAGTGTATTCAAGCGGTTCATGACTTAACCCTATCATGTGGCATTAATTTATTAATGCACCCCAACCTCTCACATCAGACCTGTTGTTGTGGTCACTGGATATGCCGGGTGGTTCCGGGCAGAATTACACCAAAACTCAGTCTGACCTCGGGTTTTCAAGTGCGATATGACCAACTACCCACATTGGATCCTATTGTTTGCAGTAACTAGATTTGCCGGGCGATTCCGGGCAGAATTACACTGCAAACTCAACCCAACCTTGAGTTGGCCATTTTCAAGTTCATTCTAAATGTCATGTCCATGTTCAATTTTCATGTCAAGTTCGTGTCAAGTTTCTAAGCGAGTTTCATGTCGAGTTCTCATATCAAGTTTTCAGGTTTCCACTTATGCCTGTTATCAAGTTCATGATTCATATTTATAACCAATTCATGTTTGCCTAACCTACCCAATTCTTATCCCCATCGCATGTAAACGTAAATCGATCTAAATTACAAGTAGATCCAGGTCCAAAATAAAAGGGAATAACATCCCAACTATGATAGGCAAAAGAATGAGCACAAGGTGATACATCTGGCATGATATAGCTTGGGATAATTGGTTACAACATCACTGGAATATACAGAATAATAAGCTTTCAAATCTAGCATAATAATGTGATAGTCATGATAAAAATTGACATAAAAGAATAGGCATGCAAAAGCAAGCCAAATACAAGGATAATGGATCAATGGTCTTGGTGTACAACATGGTTTTCAACTATAGTGTTATGAACAATCAACTGTATTAGTCAATTGGCCACAATAGTCATAGTCGTAGTGAATCATAAGCGATTAATCACAATAGTCATGAATTATCCAAAATAGTTCTAGGCAACTACCCTAAATAGTCATAGGCAATTAACTATAATAGTTTCAAGGTCATGGTCATAGACAATAGTCTTCTTTTCATAATCATAGGCAGTAATTCATAGTCATGAGTCATAGGTTATTAGCCACAATTGTCCTTGTTATAGTCATAGGAAATAGTCTTATGTTCTCAGTTATAGGCATAGTCTTTGGCCATTAACAATAGTTTCAATGCCATACGCACGATAATATTTGATTTACAACATGAATAGGCCCAAGTTAATTTTCATAGCAGTATTCCCAGAAGTCAAGGTCTAAGAATAGGTATAAATCAATTATTACACATGGGTCCAATTCCAATTGATAACATGAATAAGTCCGAACTGATTTCATAGCAATATTCCCAAATTCAAGATTCAAGAGAGGATAGGGTGAAAACTGAATTAAAAAGTCTTATCGTCAAGTCAAGATCCAAGAATTCATTTTACAATCTAGCGTTTGAATAATAAACTAGGTCCAACATCATGAATGGGTATGATTCAATTGATAAGAAATAACCCAAAATCATAAATTCAAGAAGAGACAAGAACAGATCCAAATAGATAATCAAGCTTAGGTCCAATTTCATTTTATTCCATGTCCATATTAAATTTAACAAGTTTCAATCTCAAAGTAACTAGAACTTACACAGCGTGGATCGAGAATTAGAGTGCGCAGATTTGGTTCTGGAAACTGTTATTGCAGTTGTCGAATCTCTATTTGTTTAGCCTTGTTCTAGTTGAAAACCCCCAATTTGCAATTCCTAGATGTTGTCTTGATGAAGAAGAAGTAGTCTCTTTTAATTTAAATATTATCGTTTTGATTTTCACAAAGGTAGCATAAGGACAAAATGAAATGGTGTAGAGAGAATGAGGCTAGGGGGCTGTTTATATAGGGTTAGGCAGACGAATCTGGTTACGAAACAAGTCTAAATACATCAGAATGCATCTGGTTCAGGGAATAGGTTCGGGAGGCAGGTCGACCCCCAGGTAGACACTATGGTCGACCTGGTCCCTGGGAGGTCGACACGGTCTATGGGTGGGAGTTTTCCCGCCCTGCCTGCTGCGGGGTTTGAATTCGAATTTAGAATTCAAAATTCGAGCTGTCTTTGATTCTGAAAATTTCTGAAACATCTAGAGGTCATAACTTGGTCATACGCACTCCGATTTTCGAAAACTCAGACTCTATTCCATGTAAAATTTTGAGATGAACGCAATGGCGCAACCTTTTTCCCTTGATTCTTATTTTAAAATTTAATTATACCCTGATTTCTAGTTTCAACATGTTATTAAAATTCGGGTTGTTACAAGCAGAGTCTTGTGGTTGATGATTAGAGCACAGCTTTAATATAGCTAGCTTTGTGTATGGCGTTAATTCGCGTGCCTCACACCCCGGTATGAACCAGAAATGGGAGAGGACTTTAGGGAGGACATGTGTTTCCTTCTAGCTAGGAGTGGTATCAGCATTTTACAAGCCATGACGTTTTAATGATGGTTAGCGAGGCGCCTCGGTTATTTCGGTCTCTGCGGAGCCAATGGTTTGGTCGAGATATGACCAGTTTACGCCACATAGGGAGGGGAAACGCAGTGTTCAGGCATTTTAATCCACTCCGTGTGGACCGACCCTGACGATCTAAGGGTCACTCGAGTTCTGATCCTGAGGGGCAGGCTAAAGCTTTTCGAAGCGGTAAGGACGATCCCTTGCCTTGGTTCATGACGGAAATCCAATTTCCAAATATGACATCGTGCGGTTTTGATTGTAAACCTATATATGGCGACATGATATATGATACCCATGCCGTTTATGATTGATACTTATGATTGGAAGTGTTTTTGAAACATATAAACACTAGTAATAATATCAAATGCTTTTGTTTTATACGTATCAAGCATATTTTGGCCATTATAAGGTAAAACTCTATCCTCCGGCTTGCGTTGCATTGTGTGATGGAACCTGAGTCTTATAATGTCTTCACTTTTGTAAAAAGCACTGCAATGTTTAAATGATTTACTTGATCTAAGCACTGGCAATCCAATGGAGTAAACCCGTTCCGCGTTAGCAGCGTGGTCCTATGATTGGCCTTATTATAAAATAAGTTAAGTAGATTTCTCATACCAGTCCCATGACTGACTCATAGTTTGTTTCACTTGCAAACTCAGATGCCCCTATTTCTACACGGTCAGCCTTGTATTTAGGTTTTAGTAGGCTCTCTCTCTAGATATCTATGGAGCTGAAGATGGATTTTATCACTTCTTTTATGTTGTTCAGCTCCTGTTATGTATATTATGTTTGATTCCGCTGTAGACATTTTATATAAAGCTGAAACTATATGTTGTACTAAGTGTGATCCTGTATACTGTGTAACTCTGATGATATTGTTTATCCAGTGTATTCTATTTTACATTATCTGGTGTAATTATATATTTCTGCTTTGCTGTTATTTGTTTATGTGTTATATTCCAAAGATTACCCTTACCTCCGTGGAACGGGGGTTTGGGGTCATCACACTTGGTATCAGAGCTTTGGTTAAACTTAGTTCTAGAATATAACATATTAACGAACTCGTCAGAAATAGCATTAGAAGTATTCTAGGGCGAGTAACTCATTACAGATAGGATCAATAAGGTCCTAGTATGAGTATAGCAGAATGAAATACACCCCATAGATGCGTTTATAATGAAATATATGTCTCTATGCTTTACAATATCTTTTCTGTTAGCCTGACACTTTGTCTGCTATTTGCAAACATAGAAAAAATGAGTGGAAAAAACAGAAGAAGTAATACAGTACCAGATCTAGAAGCTCTATTAAAGAAGTATCGAAATCTGGGTGGAGTGCCATTCTTGGGCAAAGAATCTATTATTGAAATACAAGCATGGATGCGTTCTATGGAAAGAATTTTTGAACGTTTCCAACTGAGAGACGATCAGAAAAGATTACTGGCATCTTAGGCGCTCAAAGACGAAGCTTTGTTCAGGTGGGAAACAATTATTAAGGATAATCCAGAAGGTAATATTACCTGGGATAGATTTAAAGAGATTTTCAGAGAAAGATTTACTCCTCCAGAAGCGACTGAGCAGTTATGTGATGAATTCTACTATCTGATTCAAGGAGATATGACTATTCCAGAATATCATAAGAAATTCAATGAACTTTCTCGTTTTGCCTCGCATATAATTCAAAATCCTAAGAGGAAGAATCTGAGATTTATTAACGGGCTCCAAAGAAAGTACCAAAGTAATTTAACTGCACATGTGAAGCTACCTTTTTCCGAAATGATATATATGGCTTACCAGTATGAAGATCTTGATAAGCAAGGCCTTTTCGAAGACGAAGAGGAACGTAGTTCTAGCAATAAAAGGAAATTTGAAACTAATAACTCAAAGACAAGTACGCAGCCTGAGGCAAATACAACGTCTGGGGTCAGAAAGAAGCCTAGAGTCAATAGGAAAAAGGTTAAATCCGAGGAAGAACCAATAACAACTGCCACATGCTCAAGCTGCAATAGGCAAGGATATTTGGCGATAAATTGCAAATCTTGGAACAAACGAAAGAAGGATAAATCTAAATCCAAGAGCAAGTTTCAAGAGGTTAGAAAATGAAATCAATGCCATCAGACTGGTCAGCTTTCAAAGGTTTGCTGGTTATTTGAGAAAGCGGAAAAGGTACATGTAAATGAAGTGGCAGAAGTTTTGGCACCCTCAGTCAGTCAAGCGAGGCCAGATGTTTTAGAAGGCACGCTTACTGTCAAAGGCATTCCAGTTAAAGTACTGTTTGATACAGGAGCATCACAAAGCTTTATTGCAAGTAATGTGGTTAAGAAACTGGATTTGAAATTGAAAAAGCTCAAAGCACCCCATGATTGTCCATAATCCGGTTGGGGCTTCCCTCAATCTTAGCTGGATTTGTGGGGTGCCTGTCTCTTTTTCCCGCTATCAGTTCTCTACCATCTCGATCATCATGAATTTTATCGAATTCGATCTTATTCTAGGATTGGATTGGTTAACCAAATATGAAGCTGAGGTTAAATGCGCCAAGAGAGTTGTTAAGGCAAAAACAAAATTCGAGGAGTATATAACCATACCATGCGAAGGTCCAAATTTAGATAGAAAAGACTTTTGGTTAGCTCTGGATGTTTCTCCTTCTCAAATAGAATATATTCCTGTCGTTACAGAGAATACTCCGGTCGACGTAGAAAATATTCCTGTCGTCAAGAATTATGCGTATGTGTTTGAAGAAGTTGTTAGCTTACCTCCACATAGAGAAATCGATTTCAAAATCGCTTTAATTCCAAATGAAAGGCCAGTAGTTCATGCTATTCGAAGAATGAACTTGAAGGAAAAAAGAAGAATTAGACAATCAGACACGACAGCTTGTATGGAAGGGTCTGATCAGACCTAGTTTCTCTGATTAGGGAGCAGCAGTGGTGTTTTTCCCAAAGTCAGACGGTACTCTCAGACTATTTGTGGATTATCGTGACTTGAACAAGCAGACATTGAAGAATAAATATCCATTGCCACGAATCGATGATTTGTTGGATCGATTGAATGGTGCACAAGTATTTTCACGAATGGACCTAGCTACAGGTTTCCATCAACTTAGTATTACTGAAGAGTGTGTTCCACTGACAGCATTCAGAGGTCTAGATTTATTCTAAGAGTGGTTAGTAATGCCGTTCGGCTTATGTAACGCTCCAACTTATTTTGTCGATCTAATGAACAGAGTATTTAGAGAAGTATTAAATAAATTCGTACTGGTTTTCATTGATGACATATTGATCTTCTCTAAGTTAGAGAGAAAGCATGCAAAATATTTGGAACAAGTGTTAGAGATTCTGAGAAAGAATGTTTGAAAAGCCAAATTTTCCAAATGTATATTCTGGCAAGAGGAAGTCAAGTTTCCTGGCCATGTTGTATTAAAAGAAGGAATTTCTATGGATCCCAGTAAGATCACAGCTATTCAAGAATGGAAGCAGCCAACTACACCCATAGAAGTCCGAAGTTTTCTTGGATTAGCTAGTTATTATCGGAAGTTCGATAAAGATTTTTCGAAGATATCTAGTTCCTTAACAAAGCTTACTAAGAAACATTCAAGGTTCAATTGGACTCCAGAATGTGAGACAGCTTTCCAAGAGCTGAAGTTAAGATTGAAAACTGCTCTAATGTTAACAATTATTGATGACAACCAAGACTTGAAAGTCTAGACAGATGCTTCGAAAGAAGGTCTTGGTGCAGTATTAATGCAAAGAGGCCAAGTAGTCGCTTATGCTAGCCGTCTGTTGAAGCCGCATGAGAAGAATTATGCAACTCATGATCTTGAATTGTTAGCCATCGTGTTTGCTATGAAAATCTGGAGACAGTATCTATTGGGTGAGAAGTTCGAATTGTATACAGATCATCAATCATTGATGTATTTATTCACCCAGAAAGATCTAAATATGAGGCAGCAGCGTTAGCTAGAATTTCTCGTGGCATATGATCTTGATATTTTGTATACTCCGGGGAAAGCCAATGTTGTGGCTGATGCGCTCAGCAGGAAGAGTGTGATCATCGTCAATCTTATAATCATGCCTTCATTGATTGATAACATATCTGCTCTTCAGAAGGATGATCACTTCATTCAGAAGATCAGAGAGAGAATTCAGAATGGCGAGCCCTCGAGTTTTCAGGTTGATAACGATGGGATTCTGAGGTTAAAAGGCCGAATTTGTGTTCCAAACATTTCTGAGCTCCAGAAAGAAGTGTTGGATGAATGTCACAAATCCAAACTTAGTATCCACCCAGAAGTGAGTAAAATGTATAATGATATCAAACGCACTTTCTGGTGGAGATCTATGAAAAGAGACATTTCCTTGTATGTTAGAATTTGTTCTACTTGTCAACAAGTCAAGAGAGATCAACAGAAACTCGCCGGATTGTTGCAACCATTGGAAATTCCAGGTTGGAAATAGGAACAAATTTCTACGGATTTCATAGATGGTTTGCCCAGAACCCGGAGAGGAAATGACAATATTTGGGTGATCGTATATCGTTTCACGAAGACCACCCATTTTATACTTGTCAGATCAAATAGAACCGCTCAGAGTCTGGCGCAGATTTATTTTAAAGAAATTGTTAAACTCCATGGAGTTCCCATGAGTATCGTTAGTGATCGTGACCCATTTTTGCTAATAAATTCTGGGAAATATTCCAAGCAGAATTGGGAACAAAACTGAACTTGAGCACCGCTTATCATCCTCAAACATATGATCAAACTGAGAGGGTGAACCGTATTCTTGAAGATTTACTACAGGCTTGTGTTATTGATTTTTGCGGATCATGGGAAGACCACTTGCATTTGGCTGAGTTCTCATACAATAACAGCTACCAAGCGAGCCTGAAAATGTCACCATTCGAAGCACTGTATGGTTGACCGTGCAGATCTCCCGCTTGTTGGGTAGAACCTGGTAATAGGCTTGTATTGGGACCTGATATGATTCACGAAGCTTCAAACAAAGTCGATTTCATTAAGAAGCTAATGCAAACAACTCAAAGTCGACAGAAGAGCTACGCAGATTCGAGGAGAAGAGATTTAGCATTTGCTACGGGTAACTATGTGTATATGAGTGTTTCTCCGATGAGAGGAGTAGTCCGATTCGATAAAACAGGGAAGTTGGCACCCAGATTTATTGGTCCATTTCCTGTGTTCGAACGGATTGGAACTCTCGCTTATATAGTTCAATTGCCTGATTGGGTGCTTGGAGTACATGATGTGTTTCACATGTCTCAACTTCGAAAGCATGTGCATGATCCAGACTTGGTCGTGGAAGAAGCCGCGCAACAAGATTTGGAAATTACTCCAGAGTTGGCTGTGAGAAGGGAGCCGATAAATATTATTGGCAAAGAAACTAAAGAGCTGAGGAACAAGAAGGTTCACTTAGTCAAAGTGCAATGGAGTGGAGATCCATTGGACTGTACTTGGGAAACTGAGGAAAGCATTAAGAAAGCCTATCCCAATTGTAGAGTGGATATCTCCGATTAACTCTGGTGCAAAGTACATTTACAGTATTTTTCATTTCCGTATTATTTCCTACTTTACTCTTGTTTCCATTTTTGGTTGAGTAGTTTTAAGTATAATCTGACATTAGCAAGTATGATTTTTAAGTATATAAACAAACTATATATTTGAAAAAGGTAATCAATAAATTGATTGCTAGTTGTGTTGTGTGATTGTTAGTTTAATTAATAACATTGGGATAATAAAACCAACATGAGAAGAAAGAGTAAATTTATGCAAAGTGAATCAAGTATTGGACTGATTTGAAAATTGATTGAAATACATGCATGTACATTATATATGTTTGAACCGATAAATGGATTTGCTGTTGAGTAAAGAATTTATTTGCGTGCCCGACAAATAGGTAAACCTTAATGAGTTGGATACACAATTTTATTTATATATCAACTCTTGTGAATGCCATTGGATGCAGAGTGCTAGTTGTTCTCTGTGGAATTATAAACGTCGCCATAGAACAGCAACAATTAATTTTGAACTACACTACATGGCATACTGCGTGAAGATAGCATACCCTATCATATACCACATAAGCATTTGGAGCTTATGTGACGAGGTTGAAGATTTACCATACAAGCGAGAGGCTTGTATGGCGATGACTATATTACAGGTTGAACTGAAGTCTGATATGGACTATATAAAATATAACGGTAAATTGCCAGATTAATAAAAAAAAACCATACGGGTCTGGAGATGTCAATAAACACGTCTCTTTGGTTATTAAGGCATAAAAACCATTTATAGGGTGACGAGAATTTATTCTCTGGAGTTATGATCTATACACACTCCCCTGTGGACACCAGAATATATCACTATAAATATGTGTATGCTTTTTAGGATTTATTGGGTACCTAATACGACCCAATAATTTTCCAACCCCCCCCCCCCCCCCCCCGTACAAACGAGGTTATGGCGAAATTTTAGGGTGTTAGCCAAATTTTTGAAGGATTAGAAAATTCTTAGAAACTGAAAAGTTGAAGAATGAAGGCCAAAATGAAAGTTGATTTGGTTAGTTAAACAACTTTCAGTTTCGTTCCTTTTCGGGGATGGAAAGATTTTAAGTGGGGGAGATTGTAATAACCAGAAAATCAGAACCAATTTAAAAATTTTAATTTGGCTATTTTAATGAACTTTGAATATTTAAAATAATTTATTTTACATAATAACGACTAAAAAATTATTTTGGATTGAAGTTATAGTGAATATATTTATTTTAATTATAAAACAAGAACTGAAATGGCGTGGCAGTTTGAAATTTTGAATTCGAATTTTGACTGACTATACAGGATGCAAAATAAAACGGATTTTAGTGAAACCAAAAATATTTAAATTTGTTTAAGAATACCTTTCTGACGAATCTAAAAATTGAAATTTCATAGCGGGAATAAAAAACTATGGCCAAATGAATTTTCAGAAAGGTCGCTATGGAATAAATATAGCCCGTAAAAATAGACATTTTGCAAACGACCTCCATTTTCGACGAAACCACTTTTGTTGGATCCGGAATGTCAAATTGTTAGATTCCAAATTCCATAATTTTGGAGTTAATATGTGAGCCTGGCAAAAGAAAACGTGTTTGGTTAATTTCAGTCAATCTGGATCGACCAGAAAATGGCCATTTTTCAGACGGTCTCCAAGTTCGATGAAACTAGTTTTGTTGGGACTGTATCATCCAAACATAGACAGATTTATTTTTCTGGAATTTTTAGAATCAGTATGTGGCCTCGGCAAATTAAAATGTACGTTCAAATCCATATCTGAATGTTTTATATTTTAATTTGAAGAAAAACTGACTGAAACAGTCGAATGGGCCTACGAAACATATTCCATTATGTATGAAATGGCAGTATTTAGCTAGGGACGATAGTCGTTGGGATAGAATTGAAGTTCGTTTGGATAAACAGATATTTTTTGAATTTATATAAATATCGGTGAATCAGAAAATTCCATTCATTAATTAAAAAAAACCACATTCTCTCTCCCCGTATCGCGATGAACGACGGAAACATACTCCAACCTTCCCGGCCATATTCTGGCAAATCCATGCATCGTTAGCCCCTGCCCCAGTTAAACTTCTTGAAGATCTTCCTCCCCTCTTCAAATCCATATAAGCCGCTCCTCCTATCGTCGTGTATTCCGGTCGAACCACGCCCTCGAAGTCGAGGTCTTCAACCCGTCGCCGTCGATGATTCAGGCCACCGAAGTGGACGCCACCACCGCGCGCTGGTGCGCCCCTCCTCCCTCTTCGACATGGCGTTGGCCAATCCTCCTATAGCGCAGCGGATTGGAAGATAAATGCAAACCTAGTTTTGAACAGTTTACTAAAGGTAACGTCTGAAATAAATTTAACTATTTGTAGCACTTTAAAGCGCTACGAATTATGATTTTACAATAAAAATCATATCTTTTTGCTATTTTGTCGAAATCCAGTGGAACAAGAGACATTGGACTCGTGGCGACGCCTTCTACATTCTAGAAGAGACCGGAGAATTTTTGGAGCTTCCTACAATTTTCGGAGGAGTGAAACCCAATGTGAGATTTCTAAATTCAAAACGATATGGAATGGCGATGTATAAATTATACAATCGATGTATAAGTTATATAAGCGTTGTACACCTCATGTATAAGCGTTGTATAAATTATATGTGCGATGTATAAGTTATATATATGTTGTAAAAATCATATGTGCGTTGAATGGAGTTAAAATGAAATTGAAATGAAAGTGAAATATATTTATACACATACATATATACATACATATATACATACATATATATATATATGTACTCCCCTCGTCCTTTGACCATGGATGATATATATTGGTTGTGATTGTTTGGATTTTGGTTGACGTGAAATTTGGTTGATAAATGCGAATGGTTGATAATGATTGTTTGTGGTTGAAACAAAATGGGAATAGTTTGTGGAAAAATCCATTGTGATATGAAAATGATCGACATATTTAGATTATAACGACAAGCCCCTTAGGGAACGTCGCGAGGCGTAAGGTAGTGCGAGGAGCCGTACTCGGGACGATGCCGGTTTTAAACCCCCTGCCGTTATGCTACCGAAATTTTCTGAAATATTCATGTGTTAAAATATATTCATGTATTGGAAAAATATCCATATGATGAATGAATTGTTTGAAAGATAAATATCACATTTTAATCATGTATATGAAGTATATAAAATATTCATGTTTGAAATAAATTGTTTTAACAATAAAAATTACATTTTTATTATATATATGAATCGCTAAAAACATTCGTGTTTTAAATAAATTGTTTTAACAATAAAAATCACATTTTTATCATGTATATGAAGTATATAAAATATTCGTGTTTGAAATAAATTGTTTTAACAATAAAAATCACATTTTATTATATATATGAATCGCTAAAAATATTCATGTTTTAAATAAATTGTTTTAACATTAAAAATCACATTTTTATCATGTATATGAAGTATATAAAATATTCATGCTTGAAATAAATTGTTTTAGCAATAAAAATCAAATTTTTATTATATATATGAATCGCTAAAATATTCATGTTTTAAATAAATTGTTTTAACAATAAAAATCACAATTTTATTATATATATGAAGTGTTAAAAATAATCATGTGTTGAAATAAATATTTGTTGGGTAAAAATATTATTTTTACCACATATATGAAATGAAAATGGTTTGGAAATGGAAGAACGGATTATATATATATATATATATATATATATATATATATATACACATAATTGAAATAAAACGAATAACGACGCTGCAGTTTGCATTTTGAAATCGTGATTTTAAACGATTATTACGGGAGATCCGACCGTCGTATTTTCCTGAAACTAAAACCGTTGGGTCCGCTTTGAAAATTTCTTTCCAACGATACCAAATTTGTAAAAATCCAACGGTAATATTGTGTGAAATGTTTAATTCAAATATGATTAAAAACAACGCTAGAATGGATTATATTTATATATACATATATTTATATAATTAAAATAAAACGAATAATGACGCTGCAGTTCGTATTTTGAAATCGTGATTTTAAATGATTATTACGGGAGATCCGACCATCGGATTTTACCGAAACTAAAACCGTTGGGTCCGATTTGAAAATATATTTCCAACGATACCAAATTTGTAAAGATCCAACGGTTAGATTGGGTGAAATGTTTAATTCAAATCTGAATAAAAACAGCGCCAAAATGGATTATATATATATAAAAATATAATTAAAATAAAATGAATAACGACGCTGTAGTTCGTATTTTGAAATCGTAACTTTAAACGATTGTACCGGGAGATTCGACCGTCGGATTTTCCGAAAACTGGAACCGTTGGGTCTGCTTTGAAAAGATCTTTCCAATGATATAAAATTGGTAAAGATCTAACGGTTAGATTTTCAGAGATGTGTAAATCAAATCTGCAGAAAAACAGCGCCATGGCCGCGTTAGGGCCTGAAGCGTCGTTTTAAAAAAACGGGCTATTTTTAAATAAATAAAAATTGCGATAAATCGTTATAAAATATTATGAACGATATGGAATGGAAATAAACTGAATTTACTCGGTTTATTGGATATTTGATGGTTGAATGTGTTTGACATGAAAATTACATTAATGAACTGAATTATGGATGTCAAATAATTTAATCATTAAAATGAATTGATTTGAATTCTAAATATATGTGAATTATTTGAAAAGGCCGACTTAAATCTCATTTCAAATAATTGGTCGATGATTAGAAGTCGAAGATATGAAGACAGTGCAAGACTGATGATCTTCACATCGAATGGATGGCTACTGATGCCTTTGATGGGAGTTGCTGCCCTGAAGGGGTTACAGTGGCGGTTGTCCGGACGTACTTGTTGATCGTTCAGATGTGCGAGGACCTCTCTCCTTTATTGGACATATGGGACGAGGAATGAGGTGCCTCCGGTTTCATTCAGACCTAGAACGGACTAGTAAATGGATGTGTGTCTGACGTTGTAGATTGACAACGTGGCATACAGAGATGTTGTGATCAAGGATTTTGTTGAAAAGCAGAGTCTTGTGGTTAAAGATCAGAGCACGGCTTTAATATAGCTAGCTTTGTGTATGGCGGTAATTCGCGAGCTTCACACCTCGGTATGAACGAGAAACGGGAGAGGACTTCAGGGAGGACATGCCTTTCCTTTTAGCTAGGGTGGTGTCAGCGTTTTGCAAGCCCTGACGTTTTACTTATGTGGATTATGGATAGCGAGGCACCTCGGTTATTTCGGTCTCTGCGGAGCCAATGGTTTGGTCGGGATATGACCAGTTTACGCCCCATACGGCGGGGATACGCAGTGTTTAGGCATTTTAATCCACTCCGTGTGGACCGGCCCTGACGATCCAAGGGTCACTTGAGCTCTGATCCTGAGGGGTGGGCTAGAGCGTCTCAAAGCGGTTAGGACGATCCCTTGCCTTGGTTCATGACGGAAATCCAATTTCCAAATATGACATCGTGCGGTTTTGATTGTTAACCTATATATGGAGACATGATATATAGTACCTATGCCGTCTATGATTGATACTTATGATTGGAAATGTTTTTTAAAACATATAAATACTAGTAATAATGTCAAATGCCTTTGTTTTATACGTATCAAGCATATTTGGCCATTATAAGGTAAAACTCTATCCTCCGGTTTGCGTTGCATTGTGTGTTGGGACCTGAGTCTTATAATGGCTTCATTTTTGTAAAAATCATTGCGATGTTTAAATGATTTACTTGATTTGAGCACTGGCAATCCAATGGAGTAAACCCGTTCCGCGTTAGCGGCGTGGTCCTGTAATCGGCCTTATTATAAAATAAGTTAAGTAGATTTCTCATACCAGTCCCCTGACTGACTCGTAGTTTATTTCACTTGCAAACTCGGGTGCCCCTATTTCTACACGGGCAGCCTTGTATTCAGGTTTTAGCAGGCTCTCTCTGGATAGCTATGGAGCTGAAGATGGATTCTATCACTTCTTTTATGTTGTTCAGCTCCTGTTATGTATATTATGTTTGACCGCTGTAGACATTTTATATTGAGCTGAAACTGTATGTTGTACTAAGTGTGATCCTGTATACTATGTAACTCTGATGATTATTGTTTATCCAGTGTATTCTATTGTACATTATCTGGTGTAATTATATATTTCTGCTTTGCTATTATTTGTTTATGTATTATATTCCAAAGATTACCCTTACCACCGTGGAACGAGGATTTGGGGTCGTTACAAGTTTGATCAAAATGGAATTGAATTCGGTAGAGTATAAGTGTAGAAATCGTAAAAATGATTAAGAATAATGGTGTAGAGAAAGAGGGTGAAGTTAGAGAAAAAGAGATGATAAAAAATTCGAATTTAACCCTTTTTATAGAGTTTGAAAGGATGCCACCCTTCAAAACCGTCACAAATAGTGAAAAAGATACTTCCTTTCAAAATTGAAAAAATGACAGTTATGTTGACATATAGGTTTTTGTATGTAGATATACTTATAGTGTAAAATTAATTTTTGAGCATTTTTCAAGTGTTTTGATATAAATATAATTCTGGAAATTATCGAATTCAAATATAGTGTTATAAATTAATATTGTAAAGTAGGAAATCATATAAAAACATAAATATAAACTATATAAAAATATTTTTAAAATTATAAAGTTTAAAACTATATAAAATGTGAAAATATAAATATAAGAAATTTATCAAACTTTGAGTTTGAAAACAAAATTAAATTAAAAAGAGAATAAAAAGGATAAAAAATAAAATAGAGAGAAAATAAAATAGAGAGGATTTGAAGATAGAATTTGAAAACATAATTTGAAAAGCAGAATTTTAATTTGAACCTAGAGTGCAATTTAGAGTCTTACATAATCTAGACTCTATAACCATATTAATCTTGAACTCTTGAAATATTGAATACTCATGAGCCTTGAAATTTCTCTGAATTCTGAATCTCAAGTATCTTTAAATTGTACAATCTTCAGTAATATTTCCTGAATATAAATCTTGCATATGTGTGTATATATATAGTCCATGCAAAAGTGTTAATATATGTAACGTCCCACATTTCCGTACAATTTAAGCTGACATGTAACTACCACAGTCAACCCAAATTTTATAAAAAAGCAGAAAGTTAAGAGAAAGAATTTAGGGGATGAAGAAGAGAGAGAAAGAAATAAAAGAATAGAAGAAAGAAGAAGAACATTATAATCTCACAGCGGAACGAATAAAATATAACATATCAATATATCTTTACAAAAGGAAATTTTATACACATACCAATTATCTGAGTATAACATGAATCAAATACAGCAGAACAACTTTAATAAATAACGGCGAAGCCTCCTACTTCCACAAATATACTCTGGGTGTTAAGCAAGAGAATTTCTCCGCTATCAAACTTGGTATATTTGTAAAAATCAATGTACGCGATCCTCAGGAAATACTCTATCAGACATTTGTCCATACAAGTCATCTAGGAACAGGATGAACAGAAGGCACCCTCCTACCGCATCCTAGGAATCACCCTACAGATCAGTAGTGAGTGGTCCTTGCAAATCCATATATTTCAACCACGACAGAACCACAGTGTATCTCTGATTTCAAGTCAGAAATTATAAGTAGTACTTTTGTTTTATGAAGATCTACGGTCTTCAATTGCTCCATATTTATTCCCTACAAGTTAGTTTCGCAACGCAACCTTGATTCGAAGTGGTTTTGAGTTTCGTACTCATCCCAGTCTCTTCGAAACAACACGTTAAAAGGTCCAATAAAATATTTCGTTGATAGTTGGTGTTTTAACTATCAACTCACAACAGTACTTTCAAGTACCTTGGCAACTCAGGCCCTCATTGTTTAAAATCATTCATTAAAACTCTTAATCGAATCATCAGAAATCATTTCATAGGTTTAAACTTGATTCAATTTTCATATCTTGACAACTCGTCTTTTAATTAGTCATTTGGAAACAATATATCCCCTTTATTCACTCTCAGATTTATTCTTCTTAAAACCAGAAAATATATCTATATTTTCATAAACCATTTATTTCCTTAAATTTGGAAATGTCGATATATCGTTAATTCAATAGTATAATCTAATTACGAATTCTCAAGCAACAAAAAACCCTATTAAACGACACATACCTTCTTATTAAACCCAATAACTTTTACTTTATTTCCACTCGAAGATTTAATGGACATTTACTTGAAATCCAAATATTTATTTTTGTTTCCAAGTTAATATAACCCTTTCCATTTCTAATTACTTATTATTTCAAATAAGTATATTTCAACTCATATAAATCCCATTACCTAGAAAATGGTATAAACCTCATCACATTTCAACTTGGCCTAACAATGTTAAATCATTCATTGTTTAATTTAAAACTCATCATATAAATTATCTAATAATCCTTTAATTACCTGTAATCAGTTTATTTCCTAGTCATGCAATTATGGGATAAACACGACTTTAGCTTTTTTTTTTTCAAAAAAAAACTCCTCTCCACTCGTCTACCATGTACCTCATGCATAGTCCTCCTGACATGCCATAATCCCCTGCATCTTCTTTCTTTTGACCCAAAAGCAAACCGCACCTTTTTTATTTATTTTTAAATTTCACGCAGACCCGAAAAGCCTATGAACACCACTATCCCCTTCTTTGCATAACAGCTGCTCCAAATTCTTCCCATGCAAACTACTCTTCCCTCCTCAAACAAAACAACTCCTTAGACTGTCTTGCAAACATCACTGCGCGCCCTCTCCTTCTTTCATGAACACCACTATCCCCTAGAGGCACTAAACATGTATATAACCTATAAACAACTCAACACAAAGACCACCACCATCTAGAACCCTCGTTCAACAGAGTCTTCCAACCACCACGTCCATCGTTCTACGCCCGAAACACTAGCCTGCTTCACAAAAAAACAAGTTCGAACTTCCTCCTTAACGTCCCTGGACCACCCCGCGCTGACCAATTGCCCACCTCCTAACTTCAACGCTGCCGGCGACTTCGGCAACCGGACGCCACCGCCCTTGACAAACATTTCGACTACACTGGTTCACTCCAACCCACTGCTACGCTGCTTCAAGAAAACCCAGCTCCAGAAATTTTCGATCTATACATACTTTATAAAGATCTGGGTTCATTGGGTTCTTGCATGTATATGGGATTAACGAGGAAGCCATCTTTGGTTTCTGAATGAAGGAGATTGGTTATTTTTAATAAATAAATATATATTTTATTGCTGCTAGATTTAGAACGAGGAAAAAATAAGTTGTTTGGAGCTGAGAGGAAAAGGATGGCTTTCTTCGATTGTTTATTGTTATATTTTTTTTCTTTTCATTGTGTTTCCTGAAAGAAAAGCAGTGGAGCTTCATTGGTTTATGTGTAGAAGAAGCCGGCTATTTACCCACAGAGAAGAAGACCACAGAAAAGAAGACACATATGGATTTTCTAAAAAAATCAATCGACAGTGATTGGTCAGAGATTTTTTTTGTTTTTGTTTCAAGAAGTCACATGGTAGTCGCCAAACATTTTGACAATCAAGACAGAAAAGAAATGGTAAATATTTTCTTTTGTGAAGTGTCATTTTCAGTTTATATTTTCTTGACCAAATTTCCTTCGCATCTAATAATTTTCACATGGGTTTACTGTTGTTTGGAATAGGTATGAAACAATATATGCATGTTATTTATTATGTTATTTATTAAGATGTAATTAACCGAGATTTTGATTAGTTTACAAGGGTTGCGCAGAATTCATTTAAATTGATGCGTGAGAGAATTAGTCTGAACGTTGCAGGTGTTGATAATCTTATATGGATATGGACAAACAATAAAGGGAGATATAAATATTTTTTTTCTACAGATGCCAAATCTATACAGCCTTTGTATGTGTCATATCATCATTTACAACTTATTTTCCCCTTTTTGTTTTCAAAGACTTATTAAAGATTCGATACCGATCCTTATACAATATCTCATGCAGTTCCAGATCCTCATTAAAAAAACGACGATCGACATTTCTAGTTTCATAACAAAATAGTTTTGGTTCCAAATATTGAAATTCCGAGTAAAATTTTTATTAATCTCATAATAAAATTTCTTATATATATATATATATAAAAATGAAATTCTATAGCGATCTTTTGAAATTTTGATTCAGACATAAATCAAAATCTACCATCATTAGAAATTTTTTACCAAATAGATTCGGGCGTTTCTTGTTTCAAAGAATTCTGACTTAAAATGGATTTTGTACATTCAATTAAAGTTCAAAATGTTATATTACGGACTATCGTGCCGCTGCAGCTCGTTTTATAATTAAAATTATAAATTAAACGTTCAAACAATGTTTAATAACGAAATCGTCATCAAAAATTAAATATAAACTTAAATAAATTCTCTTATATTACCAAATCATCATATAATATTGCAAATTCTGCCAATTTCGGCTATCTCAAAATTAAATTATTATTTTATTAATTAAACTAATAAAATATTAATATTTATTAAATTCAAACCATTTAAAAATCCAAAATCGATATTTAAAACAAAATTAAATATTAAATTAAACAGTTAAAAATGTGGGTCGTTACAGTATATACTTTATAATCATTTAATATTGAAATAAGGTTGTTGTCATCAAAACTCCATTCTCCAACAATTATAAGACTCGAGTCCCATCACACAATGCAACGCATACCGGAGGAGAGAATTTTTCCTTATAATAACCAAACATGCTTGATATGTAAAAGTCTCTTTTATTATTACTAGTGCATAGTGTCGAAATAATTTCCAAAACTAAATGCGTAAATCTTAGCTTGCATAATGCCCCATCTCGTTATGTTAGCTATTAGGTTGCATTTGAAAAAGCAAAGCTCGTATTGTAAGTTGGATTCTAACAATGACCAAGGCAAAAGATCTTCCTTAATCATTCGGAACACCTCAAGCGGGATGTCCCTAGATCAACTCAACAATTAATCCTTCGGAACGCCAAAGCCGGCCAACACTAACAGGCTAGTTTGAATCTTTTTGATCATAACGTCCCCAGGCTATATTTGACCATTTCGAGCGCCATGATCTATCATCTACATAAGTAAATTTGAAAGGGCTCCATGTCATAGCATCACTTGTTAGCTAGAAGGAAACGTATGTCCTTACCTTTGTTGTCCATCATACTATTTTCGGCCATTCACGGGTTATAAGGCTCTAAAGTCACGTTTCAGCACAAAGCTACGCTATAACAACCATGCTTTGATCATCATCCACAAAGCTATGCTTTTTAACAAAAAGCTTGATCGGCTCAGCACTTAGCATGCCACATTGTCAATTCACAACATATAATCGGTGTCTATTAATATATAACCCTCAAAGTACATAAGTCTTAGAGGATGGTGTAAAGCTAAGAGAATAAATTCTTTGCCTTCAACTGATATAACATCAATAGAAACCAATTGGTTATGTTGTAAAATACAACGTCAGACATACATCCATTTAAAAGTTTGTTCTGGGTTGTGAATGAAACCAAAGGCACCTTATCCTCGTCTAATAAAGGAGAGAAGCCCTTGCAAATCTGGACAATCAACAAATACGTCCGGACTACTACCACTTATAACCTCATCTTAGGTGTACGTCCCAATCGAGACATCGACAATAATCCAAACGATGTGAAGATCCCCGGTCTTCAACCACCGTCTTCAGCGTCTTTAATACTCTTCATATAGTTATTCAGAATGGGTCGAAACCCGGTCTTTCTGAATAGCTAGCGCATCTTTACAAAACATAATTGATATTATATCACGAGTCTCACTCCTTTTAGGAATATTCTTTTACTCGGATCATTCTCTACATTATGAATTACTCCCTTAAACCTTATCTAAGATATATATATATATATATATATATGTGTGTGTGTATATATATATATATATTAAACTCTTGTTTAAATCCTTTCCTTGGAAATCATTTCGATAGATTATAAAATATTATTTAACAAACTTAACTCAAATTGAGTTTTCTATGCTTTGTCAGGATTATTGAATCCCACGAAAAAGGTAATTTCTTAAATCATTATCCTATTCCCATCCTATCATCCCATGGAGCAAAATTGGTGGTACTCCATATCTAATACCCCTCGTATTCTGGTAAGTTTGATTACCTCATTCATTTCAAATATAATTAAAGATTTCAATTATCTTTGCGAGAAAACATATTTATCCCAAATCCAACCCATTCATTTATCATTGATTAGGGTAGATTACTTTACCTTTCTTTAATTCTGTCTCTTGCCCAAAATCGTACTGACAATTTCTTAATCTTATTGCTTATGCAAAAACATGCTTATATTCTTTTAAGTGATCCTTAGCTTCGTTCCCACTATCATTTGCTAAGGAAAAACTCTTCAATTAAATCTTTGTATTCAAATTAAATAAAGATTTCATTTCAACTTAACTTGAGAAATCATCTTCTCCTTTAATTGGGTAAAAGAAACGTTATTTAAAACATCGTTCATGGTAAACCCCAAACCAATTGATATCAAATGTAAGATTTAAATAGAATTTACATCCAATTATATTCAAAACTAATTCTCGTAATTAACGAATACTATAAGTGGAATAACGATATAAATATCTTCCAAATTCCTCAAATAATAAACATCTACACAATGATAATCCATACCAAATATTCAAAGATCATCTCTATCCAAATCCATATTCCAATTAATCTTAACTAAAAGATTTCTCGAAACCTATCTTTCAAATCCAATAAACTAATATTTGAAAATCTTTAGCTTATTTAACTTAGATTCCCAAAATGTCGTTTAACTATATTCAGCAAGTTAGGCTGAAAACATAAAATTTGAAATATAGTTCAAAAACTTCATATTTCATTTCTAAATCTCTTTAAAATAACTAATTTTTATTTATCGTAATTTTTCCATATTTTTTGATAATTTTTATATGGCCATTTCAGACGATTTTTAATTAAGGTCATCGAATTGCGTTTACAATGACCTTTTCAAAAATTGATTAAAATAAAAATTGAAATCTATAAGTTGAAATTCCAAAATTCTTCCTTCATTGAAAGCTATCATTAATAGAAAACAAATGTTTTCTTTTTCGAGGAAATCCAATTTTAATTACATTAATTATGCACGTTTGAAGTTTATGGTTGAAATTCGCGAACTACTGCTGCGCGATATGTGCTATTCAAACCATATTATTATTTAATATAAAACTCATCCGATTCAATCCAAATATATTTTATAAAATGTTTATAAACTCATCTAAAAACGATTTGAACTTCAAATTCAATTATAAATCCAAATTGAATATTCTATATTATCATAATACTAAAATAATAATAGTATTCAAAACTGAATCTTTTGAAATCCAAAATTTCCTGAAATCCATTATAAAAATAAATAAGATAATTGGAACAATCAATTTGAGTTAAAAACGTTGTTTATACATCTAACTCGAATTCACTTTTGAATTTACTATTCAAATTCTTGTTTTAATTAGAACAAGCTATTTCTAATTCAAAGCCCATTTAAATCCATTTCATCCTTTTCAATAGTTGTTTGAAATCATCTCAATTTCATTTCCAAATCATTTTAGATATAAAAATCCAATTTCCATTTTTACATCTTTTTTCACTTAAATGAATATATTGTACATTTAATACTCCAATGGAATTCGACTCAATCAATTCCAAAGTTGTTTCATATTCATGGTGTAAATTATGTGAATTATTATAATAACAATAGTCATAAGATAAGCGTCATAACTGTTGTAAGACCCCGTATGTTGAATAACTTACTATAATATAAATCAGGGCAGAATTAAATTTTAAGTTCTGAATCAGGGGAAACAGGCTATGCCATTGCGTTCGTCTCGGAAAAATACGCGAAATAGAGTCTGAGTTTTTGTAAATCGGAGTCTGTATGACCCAGTTATGGCCCATGTAAGTTTTCAGAAAATTCTAAGTTCAAAACAGTTTAAAACTAAAGCCAAATTCGAAATTCCACATACAGGGGGAAGGCGGGAAAATTCCCGCGCAGGCCAAGTCGACAGGGGTGTCGACTGCCCAGTCAACAGGGGTGTCGACTGCCCAGTCGACACCGCCCCAACCCATGTCGACTGCCCAGTCGACACGGGTGTCGACCTGGGTACTCGGCCAGGTTGGCCTGGGTGCAGTCTGAAGGGATTTGGGCTGTGTTTTGGGGCTTGTGACGAGATCTGATGGCTCTAAACTAATCTAGGGTTAATCTAAGGGCCTAAACTACATCCTAAATCTATAAATACACCCTAAGACTACCCTAATCCATACTAAAAATAGATACAACGTCATCATGCCATCAAAATGCAACTTAGAAAGAGCCTCCACAAATTAGAGAGGAAGATAGCTTCTCAAATCAACTTCTAATCAACTCTAGCAACTTAATCTTCTTCATAGGAGTGCTAATCAACAAGTTGTGAGTTTCTATGCCTTTAGCAAGCAATTGCTAAACTAATTATGATAGGATGTAATGAGGTTATGGTTATGAATGTGGATCAATGCAAGTTATGTTATCATATTGCTATGTGCTCAAGATGTTAGTTATGCAAGTTTTATGCTATATGTCCATGATGCTAGTTATGCAAGTTTTATGCTATATGTTCATGATGCTAGTTATGCAAATTACTATGATAAACATTGATCCATTATGACACCATGTTATGCAAGTTTGGTGTTTGATTATATGCAAGTTCATATATGACATGTTATGCAAGTTTGGTGTTTGATTATATGCAAGTTCATATATGACATGTTATGCAAGTTTAGTGTTTGATTATATGCAAGTAACATGTGCAAGTTCACACCTTTGTATGATATGCATACATATGAAAGTTTACCCTTTGTATGTCATGCATATATATGCATGTTTACCCCTTTTTTATGATATGAGTAACATATGCAAGTTCATCCCTTTTAAACCTATGACATATATGCAAGTTTATCCCTTTATGATAGGTCTATGACATGAACATCTATACAAGTTACCCTCTTTATGACATATGTGATTCATGCAAGTTTGGGTTGATTATTTATGCTAGTTGGGTTTGATGCTATGGTCATATATGCAAGTTGACACCTTTAAAACCCATGTTGATGCTAATGTTATGCTAAGTTGAACCCATTGTATTTGTGATGAATCTTCCCTTTTAAGTATGTCATGTTAACGTATTACGTGGGGAACGATGGGGTTAATATTCATGTTAACAAAATTGTGGTGAAATTGGTATGATGTTGCATACCATAAGTGGATGGACATACTTGAGTCAATTATGTACATCATTAAATTGGAATTAATTAGGGAAAATTAATTCAAAATATGGGGGTGATTAATTAGGTGTAATTAATCGACTAAGACACAAGGTTGGACCCTTTTGTAGCATAAGACTGCCCGGACCCGACCGGAAAATCCAGCGGCTACAAATGATTGGCCCAATGTGAGAGGTCTTAGGCATAAACTAAATACGTGGCAAGTGTAAAGACTTGAGGTTAGACTCTGTTATGGCGTAAGGCTGCCCGGACCCGACCGGCAAATCCAGCTGCCATAAAAGACAGTCTAATGTGAGAGGTCTTTACAAAGGTTACGGTCTTAATCAATTAAGAAACACTTAACCAAATAAGCATGTAGTGGGGCATGAGGGTTTAAGTGGGTGCCTTGGGTGGCATGTGGAAATCTAGTGGTTGCCTTGGGTGGCAATAGAAAATACGATTAGAATACTTAACCAAAGTGGAAACATGTAATTAAACATGATTAAAGGGTTAAGTGGGATACACTAGAGGGAGCAAGCTTAGGTGGGCAGCTTGTGGGGGCCCATTTCAAGCAGTAACCCATATGTATCTTTGTGGGCTCGACCCATGTCGAGGATGGGACACGCGTACTGGGCTTGACTATAAGAGGCCAAAATGGGTTAGCGGTGGCAACGCAAGTCCAACGGGTATCATATGCGTGTGTGGACCCGGGCTGGTAGGTAAGACGTTGTTGCATCGGGTAGGTATAAGCCGTGCATCAGTGTTGGTATCGGGTTGCCACTTTGGGGAATGATACACCCCACTGTGGGACCAGCATGGATATCTACGTTAGGGAGCCGATCGCTTGGGGAGTAGTGGGTACACCTAGTGGAGATAGGGGCAGACGACACCTATGTGGTCAGCTAGGGGTACACGAAACTACTAGTTAAAATTTCTAAGTCCTTGGGTGGGATCAACCTTTAAGTTAGGAATGACTGGTGTGGTGCAGTGTAGTAATTATCCTTGGGTGGGTAGATGCGTCTTTACCGTTATCTTCGTTCTTCCTATGTCTAGTTGGCTGCTTAGTGTAGTCATTTATCCCAGTCGTTACCGTACCAAGTTTATATCATACCCTGATTACTTTAATGATTGTATTGTTAAAGTTATAGGACTCGCTCAGACTTATGTCTGACCCCGTTGTTTTTTTATCTTTTTCCCAACCCTCAGGTTCTTAGAGTGGGCCTAGCACTAGTGGGCTTTGATCAGATTGTTTTATCTATCTTTTGGAGCTTGGACCGTTGATGTAAAGCTCAGCTTATCTTTTCTATTATGGCTATTAGTTATGTAGTGGGATTATGTACTTATGTTTTTATCAGGATGGATATTTAGTACTTGACTCTTGTTTTATGGTTTTGTTATTGTAACAAAACATGTTTACCTTCTGCTGCAATGAAATGACGTTTTAGTTAACAAGTATTATTTATATTTGTCTTGTTGTAATTTTTCTGTTCTATATTCACTTAAAATACTCCACCGAAGTTAAGGCATTCCCTTAGTGAGTGACCTTGGCGGGTGTGTGGTGTTACACGTGGTATTAGAGCTGAAGGTTACCAGAACAGATAAATTTTTTAGAAAAACTATTTTTCTAAAAACATTTTTGGGAGAAGTATTTTCAAAAACATGTCTTTTAAGAGAAAAGTTTTTGAAAGAAAAGCATAACCCCTAATAGCCATATCTTTATCTTTCGAATTCTCCGTTTTGAATCTTTCCTTTTTCGTTTTAGCATGGCTGAAGATCTTAACTTTCCGGAGGGTGTAGCGATACCAGTATGGTATAGGAGATTGATGGAGGCTAGGGCCGCCGCTGCGGGTCCAGCAAATGTTCCTCCACCACCAGTTTCACCCGATCTTCCTCCCCCTCCTCCTCCTCGCGCGGACACTTTTGCTAAGACTTGCAAGGAATTCAAGGCTATGGGAGGGAAACCTTTTCAAGGATCAGAAACTTTTGTGGAAGCTAGGGATTGGCTTAAGGAAACGGAAGAGTTGATAGACATCTTTGAGATGGAAAAAGGAAAGAAAGTCAAGTTAGCTGCTTGGTTAATGAAGGGAGAGGCCTCGTTCTGGTGGGAGGTCACTAATGGAGAACGCCTAGTTGACTCTTGGGCGGATTTCAGGCAAAGATTTGAGGCGGAGTTTCTTTCACGTGCGGAAGAAAATCTGTATATGGAAAGGTTCTTCACACTAAAGCAAGGAAACTTATCAGTGAAGGAATATGTCAACAAGTTTAATCAGCTAGCAAGGTTTGGCATGGACATGGTGAATACACCGGAGAAGAAGGCTCTGAGGTTCGTTAAAGGCTTGAATGAACCGATGCATGGATTGGCTATGACTCACATCCCTATGGGGGCCACCTTTGAGAAGCTAGTAGACATGGCACTTATGCATGAGGAAGAGAAGGGTCCCAATGCTAATAAGGCACCCGAGAAGAAAGGAGATCAGAAGAGACCTCAACAGCAACAGCAAAACAAGGGTGGGAAAGGCAACGGTGGCAAGGGAAAGAAGAAGTGCTTCAATTGCGGGACACCAGGCCACCTCAGCAAAGATTGTCGGAAGAAGAAGAAGACTGGTTGCTTCCACTGTGGCGAAGCAGGACATCTAGTGAAGGACTGCCCTAAGAAGGGGCAGAGGACGGAATCTACCTCAGGAGGACAGGTGCAAGCTCTTATGGCACCAGGTCAGGCAAGGGGGCAAGTTCAGGTTCTCGCGGTTCCACCGATTCAGGAAAGAGGTAGAACTATTTCCGTTGAAAGTCTAGTCTTTCTGTTAGATCATCCTGTCCGTACTTTGTTTGACTCTGGCGCATCGCATTCGTTTATCTCATCATCATTAGTTGAGTCACTGCACTTAGACACCAGTCTAGTAGATGATCCCTTGGTTGTTTCAAACCCAATTGAGGGCTCCACTTATTTGTCCATGATATGTTTGGGTTTGAAGATTTCCATACTTAGCGTTGAGTTTAGATGTGATGCTTTTGTTTTGGGCTTCACGGGCTATGGGTTGATTTTGGGCATGGACTGGTTATCCAGTAATGGTGCCGTTCTTGATTGTGAAAGGAGAGTTGTTAGGCTCATGACCCGCTTGGGTAACACTCTCGAGATCTCTTGTAATCCCATGGATTCTGTTATGCTAAGTTATCTTGAATCACTTGACGCTTCGGTCAAGAGTTTGTGATCTGTTAGAGTGGTCCGGGAATACTCGGATGTGTTTGAGGAGGTGAAGGGCTTACCTCCGAAGCGGAAGATAGACTTCCGAATATATCTGGTAGACAATGCTAAACCAGTATCTTAGCCAGTGCGCCACATGGATCCTCGTGAGAGGAGGGAACTCAATAATCAAGTAGGGGAGTTGCTTGAGAAGGGGTTCATAAGACGAAGTATATCGGAGTGGGGTGCTCCAGTAGTTTTTGCCACGAAGGCGGATGGGTCCCTCAGACTTTGTGTAGACTATAGAAAACTCAACAAACTTACAAAGAAGAATAGACACCCATTGCCGAGGATTGATGATCTCTTTGATCAGTTGGTTGGCGCCTCAGTGTTTTCGCAGTTGGACTTAGCCACGGGGTTTCATCGGTTGAGAGTGGCTGAGGATAGCATAGACAAGACTGCCTTTAGGACTCCGGATGGTTTCTATGAGTGGCTGGTGATGCCCTTTGGTTTGACGAACGCCCCTGCATACTTTGTTGATTTGATGAGTAGGGTGTTCAGGGAGTACCTTAATAAGTTCGTGGTGGTCTTTGTGGATGACATCTTGGTCTTTTCTAAGAGTGAAGAAGAGCATGCCCTACATCTTAGGGAAGTGTTGGAGACTCTTCGAGCGCATAGCCTTAAGGCTAAATTCTCTAAATGTCACTTTTGGAGGAAGGAAGTGCGGTTCTTAGGGCACGTGGTCTCTAAGGAAGGGATAGCTGTGGATCCCGCTAAGGTAGTATCCATCCAAGATTGGAAGGTTCCGAAGAATGCTACCGAGGTGAGGAGTTTCTTGGGGTTGGCTGGCTACTATAGGAAGTTTATCAAGGACTTCGCGAAGATATCAGCCCCATTAACTCGCTTGACGAAGAAGAATCTAATTTTCACATGGGACGTAGATTGTGATGATGCGTTCCAACGGTTAAAGAGAGCTTTAACCACAGCTCCAGTCTTAGTGCTGCCGGATGGGAGTAAGCCATTTGTTGTTTATACCAATGCTTGTGGGAAAGGACTAGGCGCAGTCTTAATGCAAGAGGGAAGGATAATAGCCTATGGGGGAAGGCAGTTGAGAGTGCATGAGAAAAATTACCCTACGCATGATCTAGAGTTGGACGCTATTGTTTTTGCGCTTATGTCTTGGCTCCATTATCTTCTTGGCGAGAGGTTCGAATTGTTCACTGACCACAAATCATTGAAGTACTTGTTTTCTCAAAAGGATTTGAACTTAAGACAGCAAAGGTGGATGGAGTTCTTAACGTCCTATGATTTTGAGATAGTGTGTACCCCTGGCAAGGGTAATGTGGTGGCAGACGCCTTAAGCAGAAAAAGGTTGTCTTTGAGTCCATTGTTCGTAGAACGACGAAGCTTGAAATTTATCTCGATGTTTGACTTCAGACCTTTCATTGACTTTGTACCCGGTTTGCTAGCATCCTTAGAGGTCAGACCTACTCTTTTGGGACGGATTGGCGAGGCACAGCGGGACGACCCACAGTTGGTTGAGTTGGTAAAGAGGCTCATAAGGGGGGAGTCGTCCAGCCATTTGAGTAGGTACACCCTAGATGATAAGGGGTGGTTGCGTAGAGAAGGTAGACTTTGTGTACCGCAAGATGAGGGTTTGAGGAAGGCTATACTTGATGATCCACATCGTTCGAAGATGACCATTCATCTCGGTGGGGACAAGATGTACCAAGACATGAAGCGAGTTTTCTTTTGGGCCGGTATGAAGAAAGATGTGATTGAGTATGTCGCTAGATGCTTGGTGTGCCAACAAGTGAAAGCTGAGCAAAAGAAACCTGGTGGGTTGCTTCACCCATTGGAAGTTCCGCAATGGAAGTGGGATAGCGTCTCGATGGATTTTATTGATGGGTTACCGAGATCGAGGAAGGGTAATACGGGAATTTGGGTTGTGGTAGACAGACTTACTAAGAGCGCCCATTTTATACCCGTGAAGAGTAAGAGGACTGCTCCATGGCTAGCTTCAGTCTACATTCGAGAGATAGTTCGGTTACATGGTGTACCTTCTAGCATAGTGAGCGATCGAGATCCTATCTTCACTAGCGAGTTTTGGAAGAGTTTGCAAGTGGCGGTAGGGACTCAATTATGTTTGAGCACCGCATATCATCCCCAGACGGATGGCCAGACCGAGAGGGTGAACCGTATTCTAGAAGACCTTTTGAGGCTATGTATCTTAGATTTTGGAGGTACATGGGAAGAGTATCTTCCATTGGTGGAGTTCGCGTATAATAACAGCTTTCAGTCTAGTATTGGTATGGCTCCATTCGAAGCTCTTTATGGAAGGCCTTGTCGGTCACCTATATGTTGGTGGGAATCTACGGATAAGATCTTGCTTGGGCCCGATATGGTTAGAGAAACTTCGGAAAAGATTGATTTGATTCGAAGAAGGATGAAAGCGGCGCAAGACAGACAGAAGTCCTACGCGGATAAGAGGAGGATAGATCTTGAGTTTGATGTTGGGGACATGGTCTTTGTCAAAGTATCTCCATTACGGAATGTTGTTCGCTTCGGGTCCGTTGGGAAGTTAGCACCAAGGTTTGTAGGGCCGTTTCCTATTAAGGAAAAGATTGGACAGATGGCATATAGAGTAGAGTTGCCCGAGAGACTTAGTGGTGTACATGACGTATTCAATGTGTCGCATTTGAGGAAGTGCCTACATGAGACCGAGGAGGTGGTAGAGTCGAGCTTGCTTAGAGAAGTGGAGTTAGAGCATGATGCGACAATTCGTCGAGCTCCTACTCGCATCCTTGGGCCAGAGACTAGGAAGTTGAGAAACAGAGAGGTTCAACTAGTCAAAGTGCAATGGGGAGATGATGAGAGCAACGCTACTTAGGAGACAGAAGTGAAGATGCGTTCATTGTACCCTTTCCTTTTCGAGGGTATGTCTTTTAACTTCTCCTTTATCGCTTATCTTGTGCTTATCATATCTTTAATATGTCCTCTCGTTAGTACTTTTGACCTTTAGATAGGGTAAACCTATGATTGAGACATGTTATGTATGATGGATACATGTGGATGCAAGTGTTTGCAAGTGGTTGCTCGTGGATGCATATACACACACTTTAGACACTAGATCGGCTCAGTCACTTCATATTGCATATTGCATATAAATTGTGTGTATGTAGCTAGTTGATGGATGTATAATGGTTGCGTTATCATATGGGTGATGCATTTTTATTATGTATGATTGTGCACTCATGTAGATATAGTATGTGTCGATAGGGTTCTTTCGCATACATATTGGATGCATGGCACTATCATGGTTTGCATTAAGGAGGTCAACTGAATCAGTAGACCGCCTGATTTTGCATTAGGCAGGGAACATATACACACACTTTTTACATATGTTCATACGTCATTAGAAATTTTAAGGACAATGGATGCCAGTGTTTGATGGTTTAGTGGATGGTTGTTTGGTTGGTAGGATACGTTCTTCTTGACTTAGAGATTTCGGGGACGAAATCCTTTAAGAAGGGGAGAATGTAACACCCCGTATGTTGAATAACTTGTTATAATATAAATCAGGGCAGAATTAAATTTTACGATCTGAATCAGGGGAAACGGGCTATGCCATTACGTTCGTCTCGGAAAAATACGCGAAATAGAGTCCGAGTTTTTGTAAATCGGAGTCTGTATGACCCAGTTATGGCCCATGTAAATTTTCAGAAAATTCTAAGTACAAAACAGTTTAAAACTAAAGCCAAATTCGAAATTCAACACACAGGGGGAAGGCAGGAAAATTCCCGCGTAGACCAAGTCGACAGGGGTGTCGACTGCCCAGTCGACACCGCCCCAACCCATGTCGACTGCCCAGTCGACACGGGTGTCGACCTGGGTACTCGGCCAGGTTGGCCTGGGTGCAGTCTGAAGGGGTTTGGGCTGTGTTTTGGGGCTTATGATGAGATTTGATGGCTCTAAACTAATCTAGGATTAATCTAAGGGCCTAAACTACATCCTAAATCTATAAATACACGCTAAGACTACCCTAATCCATACTAAAAATAGATACAACGTCATCATGTCGTCAAAATGCAACTTAGAAGGAGCCTCCACAAATTAGAGAGGAAGATAGCTTCTGAAATCAACTTCTAATCAACTCTAGCAACTTAATCTTCTTCATAGGAGTGCTAATCAACAAGTTATGAGTTTCTATGCCTTTAGAAAGCAATTGCTAAACTAATTATGATAGGATGTAATGAGGTTATGGTTATGAATGTGGATCAATGCAAGTTATGTTATCATATTGCTATGTGCTCATGATGTTAGTTATGCAAGTTTTATGCTATATGTCCATGATGCTAGTTATGCAAGTTTTATGCTATATGTTCATGATGCTAGTTATGCAAATTACTATGATAAACATTGATCCATTATGACACCATGTTATGCAAGTTTGGTGTTTGATTATATGCAAGTTCATATATGACATGTTATGCAAGTTTGGTGTTTGATTATATGCAAGTTCATATATGACATGTTATGCAAGTTTGGTGTTTGATTATATGCAAGTTCATATATGACATGTTATGCAAGTTTGGTGTTTGATTATATGCAAGTAACATGTGCAAGTTCACACCTTTGTATGATATGCATACATATGCAAGTAACATGTGCAAGTTCACACCTTTGTATGTCATGCATATGTATGCATGTTTACCCCTTTTTTATGATATGAGTAACATATGCAAGTTCATCCCTTTTTAGACCTATGACATATATGCAAGTTTATCCCTTTATGATAGGTCTATGACATGAACATCTATGCAAGTTACCCTCTTTATGACATATGTGATTCATGCAAGTTTGGGTTGATTATTTATGCTAGTTGGGTTTGATGCTATGGTCATATATGCAAGTTGACACCTTTAAAACCCATGTTGATGCTAATATTATGCTAAGTTGAACCCATTGTATTTGTGATGAATCTTCCCTTTTAAGTATGTCATGTTAACGTATTACATGGGGAACGATGGGGTTAATATTCATGTTAACAAAATTGTGGTGAAATTGGTATGATGTTGCATACCATAAGTGGATGGACATAATTGAGTCAATTATGTACATCATTAAATTGGAATTAATTAGGGAAAATTAATTCAAAATATTGGGGTGATTAATTAGGTGTAATTAATCGACTAAGACACGAGGTTGGACCCTTTTGTAGCATAAGACTGCCCGGACCCGACCGGAAAATCCAGTGGCTACAAATGATTGGCCCAATGTGAGAGGTCTTAGGCATAAACTAAATACGTGACAAGTGTAAAGACAAGAGGTTAGACTCTGTTATGGCGTAAGGCTGCCCAGACCCGACCGGCAAATCCAGCTGCCATAAAAGACAGTCTAATGTGAGAGGTCTTTAGAAAGGTTACGGTCTTAATCAATTAAGAAACACTTAACCAGATAAGCATGTAGTGGGGCATGAGGGGTTAAGTGGGTGCCTTGGGTGACATGTGGAAATCTAGTGGTTGCCTTGGGTGGCAATAGAAAATACGATTAGAATACTTAACCAAAGTGGAAACATGTAATTAAACATGATTAAAGGGTTAAGTGGGATACACTAGAGGGAGCAAGCTTAGGTGGGTAGCTTGTGGGGGCCCATTTCAAGCAGTAACCCATATGTATCTTTGTGGGCTCGACCCATGTCGAGGATGGGACACGCGTACTGGGCTTGACTATAAGAGGCCAAAACGGGTTAGCGGTGGCAACGCAAGTCCAACGGGTTTCATATGCGTGTGCGGACCCGGGCTAGTAGGTAAGACGTTGTTGCATCGGGTAGGTATAAGCCGTGCATCAGTGTTGGTATCGGGTTGCCACTTTGGGGAATGATACACCCTACTGTGGGACCAGCACGGATATCTACGTTAGGGAGCCGATCGCTTGGGGAGTAGTGGGTACACCTAGTGGAGATAGGGGCAGACGGCACCTATGTGGTCAGCTTGGGGTACACGAAACTACTAGTTAAATTTTCTAAGTCCTTGGGTAGGATCAACCTTTAAGTTAGGAATGACTGGTGTGGTGCAGTGTAGTAATTATCCTTGGGTGGGTAGATGCATCTTTACCGTTGTCTTCGTTCTTCCTATGTCTAGTTGGCTGCTTAGTGTAGTCATTTATCCCCAGTCGTTACCGTACCAAGTTTATATCATACCCTAATTACTTTAATGATTGTATTGTTAAAGTTATAGGACTCGCTCAGACTTATGTCTGACCCCGTTGTTTTTTTATCTTTTTCCCAACCCTCAGGTTCTCAGAGTGGGCCTAGCACTAGTGGGCTTTGATCAGATTGCTTTATCTATCTTTTGGAGCTTGGACCGTTGATGTAAAGCTCAACTTATCTTTTCTATTATGGCTATTAGTTATGTAGTGGGATTATGTACTTATGTTTTTATCAGGATGGATATTTAGTACTTGACTCTTGTTTTATGGTTTTGTTATTGTAACAAAACATGTTTACCTTCTGCTGCATTGAAATGATGTTTTAGTTAACAAGTATTATTTATATCTGTCTTATTGTAATTTTTCTGTTCTATATTCACTTAAAATACTCCACCGAAGTTAAGGCATTCCCTTAGTGAGTGACCTTAGCGAGTGTGGGGTGTTACAACTGTAATAAACATAATAGTATAAATAACTGTAATAAACATCCATCATCCACGAAGCAATCATAACAACTACAAACAATCAATATATAATCAGGTAAGAATATAATAACTTTAAATTAGTTGAGGAAGTTCTCACATTGATTTTTGACCATTGTAATAACAGTCGCTTTTGAGTCAAATTAAACGTGGGTTTCATTCAACCTGAAATTCCAACTAGCTCCAATCTCATCCAAATTAGTTTGCATGTGTATTTTGCGTCCATACAATCCCAACAGATCCTGTTTCGTCCAATTCTGAGTTCATACGAGAGAAATATAATCGTTCGAGCATCGAATAAATTAACTATGTAATTAAATAATTTATTTATTTTAATTGATCTCTCAACGTCTTCTTCCCCGCTCAACGTCACCAGCTCCCTCCCCTTTCATGCTCGCATCACCCACCAGAGACCACCGTCAGCCAACCTGACCCACCAGCCTCTTCCCCCTTCCACGACACCCCACTGCGAAGAGCCGTCTTCGCCGTTCGCCAAAAAAAGAGGCCTACAACCAAAGCTTTGAGATCAAAATTTCGCCGCCACACTTCACCTCAAACCACCAAATTGACGTGCACCTTGGCCTTACCACCAGCTTTAACTTTCCAATTGAGGCCATCCCCTAAAATTACCTCAAGCCACTGGAAAACGTCATTCTTCAATCGCTACATCCAGAAACTCAACATCTCCGATCATGTCCACTTTGCCGCCAACACAACCACTTGCAGGCCGAACCTCCAACTACGAAGTCCTAGACCATCCTCCCCTCTCCAACATCCTAGTTGACACCATTACCTATCTCCTCCTCATTTCATGCAATCCAAGAAAATCCAAACTACCCTACTCCATTGTCGTGGGGATTTCCGGCCATTAAATTTTTGCTGTAGGTAGCACTCGACATACACTACAACTTCTTAGTTGGAAGTTTCCTCCAATTCCTTATCGTGTGGAAGATTAAAATTAAGGATTGAAGGAGGATTAAAATGCAAAATGTGGAGGCTGAAATTTGGGGTTAGGTATTGGGTGGAGATTAGGGGAGATACTTTCGTTAGCTTATGGTGAAGCTTCGTGTATTTTATTATTTATTAGCTATCGCTATCTTCGATCGTCATTTAAAAATTCGTACGGGAACATTCGAACTTTGTTCGTGGTGGAAATTGGTATGTAGCTATGGTTTGTCATTACAGTCCTAATGAAACTTGTTTCGTTGAAATCCAAGTTTGTTTGCTCAAATAGAGCTAGTTCGATCTCAAATTATTAACATACATATATTTTCATTGAGCGTTTATATCCCGCATGGTCACATACTAACTCCAATTGGCCCAAAATTTGGAATCTTATAATAATTTATCATTACGGATCCAATAAAATTGGTTTCGTTGAAATTCGAGATCATTTTCAAAATGGTTATTATCCCATATTCAGTTGAATCGATATAATATAATTTAAATTCAAAATATTCCTATTCTTTGAAACACAAATTGTAATTATCGTATATATCCAAAAAAATGTAACTTTAGAATATACTATATTGGATTTTAAACTCGATACTTCCATTTTCTAGCTAAATCGATAGTCATTTTATAACAAAATCCTTTTATTTTATTTAATAAATCGTTATGGTTTATAAACGATTCCATAATGACTTTTTGAAAATTTGATTTGGACATAACTCACAATCTATAAGATGAAAATTTGTTTTTTCACTTTCATTAGAAAACTATGGTTCAATGATTTGAACGTTTCTTGTTCCAACGAATTCTGTCTTATATTGGATCATATACGTTCATTTAAAGTTCAAAACATAAAATTACGAACTACCGCGCTGTTGTGAGCTAATTTTTAATTATATTATAAATTATATGCTCAAACCTTAAATTGAATAAAATTTAAGTTGTTAATTCTCAAAATGAATCGTTTAAATAATTAGTATTCATTAAATATTTTTTAATAAAATATGGGTCGTTACAATCTCCCTCACTTAAAAAATTTTCATCCTTGAAATCAAAGACAGAACGAAAGGTCGTTTACCTAACCAACAAGGCCTTCATTCTAACTACCCAAGTTGTTTAGCCTTTTGGTTTCTAAGAATTTCCCATTTCTCGAAATTTGGCTGACGCCTTAAATTTTTGAATTTTTTTTTCCATAACCTCCTTTGTATGGCTCACCCGGTACAACTACAACTTGCCCCTCTAGGCCCTCAAAAATCAAAAAGAAAAGCCAAAAGGCAAGCGGATTGCCAATCGACTCATAAAATCATCAAACTCAATTAATACAATAAATATGTACCCTTGTCCTGGGCTTTTATTCCTCTTCTTAGCTTCCATTCGATAACTTGTCCAACATACATATGTCCAATTCCAACTAATTTCCAATTTATAAACTACAAAATTACATACAACTTTGTTTTACTATATTTAATTCCACTTGATATAATTTCAAACTCAATCCAATTTTATTTAACTTCACTTCAGTTAAATTTTAATTCATTTGATTCACTTTTATCTTTTCAATCTATTTAACTTGTGATGGTTAAATTTAAACCTCAAATCATCTTAATCATTTCTACCCTGGCAATTCAAATCATTTTCAAACACTGATCTAAATGGGTTTAAGTATATCTTGACGTTTCAGTTGGAATTATACCGTCATTCCACTTTCGAAACTTGAAAATAAATACTGATGATGTTCGAACTATTAACTGAATTATCCTCCAGCGATTGGAATGTAATTCTATATCTATTTAGTACATTCAAGACTTCGTATATACTTTAGCTAGGTGTATATTCAAAATCTTCCTATACTTGATAGTCCTACCTCAACATCTAGTAAAATACTCAAACTCTTATTATAAGATAATCAAGTAGGTTATCCATATATAATCTTTCAAAACCAAATTCATTTTTATGAATACACAAATTCATTTTCTTCTATTTACAATACTCTTCAAACTCATTCTAGGGCATTGGTAATCCTATCTCTAATGAGTCTCTCTTATAGGATATTACTAATCCTATCTCTGATGAATCATTTCCTTCTGTTCAAACAAGTCGTATCCTAAAGCTTTTTATAAACCAAAGCTCTGATACTAAATATTAAGACTCGAAAACTCCTACCTTTCGAATTGACTTTAAACCACACAAGTTCGATCCAAACGGAAAAAATACTCGAACTTTAACTAAGGGTATACGACTTATAAGAACTGAACAAAACAACTATTTCATTATCATTGCAATATATTTTACAAAGTACAGCTTACATTAGAGTATAATAATAAATACAGTGCACAACGGAAATAACTATATCAGAGTGTATCACGTATACAACGGAAAACATAAACTCTCAGTAGAAGAAATAAAATGCTCTAGAAAAAACTTTAGATTTAATCCAGCACCTGCTATATAAAATATTTGCAAACCAAAACTACTAGGCCGCCAGAGTAGAAAATATGGGCACCTAGAGTTTAGGTGGGAAACAATAAACTCTGGATCAGTCATGGGACTGGTGTGAGAACTAAAATAGTTATTTACTTTATTTTAAAGTTTGGTAAATCACAGGACCACGCCGTGTAACATGGAACTAGATTTCTCCACCTGAATATCAATCATAACGTAACGACCCAGAAAATCCGAACCAATTTAAAATTTTTAAATTGGATATTTTAGTGGATTTTAAATATTTAAAATAGATATTTTAAATAATAATGATGAAAAGTAAGTTTGAATCGACAATTGAAAAGGAATATAATTAATTTTAATTATAAACAAGGCCTGAAACAATTCAAACTTTGACTGACTGTACCGGGTGCAAAACAAAACGGATTTGAGTGAAACCAAAAATATTTAAATCTGTTAGTGAATATCTTTCTAACGAATCTGAAAAATCGAAGTTTCATAGTAGGAAGCAAAAGTTATGGCCAATTGAATTTTCAGAAAGGTCGCTATGGAGTTTATATAGCCCGTGAAAATGGCCATTTTGCAAACGACCTCGGAATTCGACGAAACTACTTTTGTTGGATCCGAGATGTTAAATTATTGCTAGATTTCAAATTTCATAATTTTTGAAGCTAGTATGTGAGTGTGGTAAAGGAAAATGTATTTTGGTCAATTATAGTTAAATTGGGTCGATCAGAAAAGGGCCATTTTACAAACGGTCTCAGAATTTGACGAAACTAGTTTTGTTGGGACCGTATCGTCAAAGCATAGCTAGATTAATTTTACGGGAAATTTTAGAATCAGTATGTGGCCCTGGCAAATTGAAATGTGCGTTCAAATCAAATATTGAATGTTTTATATTTTAATTTGAATGAAAACTGATTGAAACATCCGAATGGGCCTACGAAACATATCCCATTGTGTTCAGAATGGGGGTATTTAGCAAGGGACGACAGTTGTTGGGTTTGGATTGGAGTTCATGTGTGGAAGGGGGTATTTTCGGATTTTATATAAAAAAAAAAAATAGGGGCGGCCAATCATATTCTTCCTTCTGTTTTCTGTCTCCCTGATAGCCCCCTTGCGACAGATGGAATACGCTTGCCCCCTTCTCTCCTCATTTCCTCCTCCTACATGCATCGAAACCCCATGCCGTTTTGGAGTTATTTGAAGAGCTCGAGACGAGCTTCAGATCCATAGCAGTTTCGGATTTTATCGTGGAGTGAATCGCCTGGATCGACATCAGGAAGCTGCGGCCTTTCAACCGCCGCCGTGGCCACGTCGGACCACCGGAGCTGACGCCACCACCGCGCACAGAGGTGCCACCCACCCCTCTTCGACGTTGTGTGCTCCGATCGGCCTACCCCTCCACGGATCCGACGAAAAATCCGAACCCTTGTTTGAACACTCAGCTGAAAGGTGAGGGTATATTTATTTAAACTGATTTCAACTTCTAAAAGCGTCGCAAAGTGATTTAATCTTGTAAAAATCATATCTTTTTCGTTTCTTGACGAAATTCAGTGAAACAAGAGACAGTGGACTCGTGTGGACGTCTTCTACATTCTAGAAGAGACCGCATATTTTTCTGAGCCTTCTGCTATTTTTGGTGGAGTGGAACCCAATGTGAGATTTCTAAATTATAAACGATATGGAAAACGACGATGTATAAATTATATAGTCGATGTATGAGTTATATAAGCGTTGTACACCTCATGTATAAGCGTTGTATAAGTTGTATGTTCGATTTATAAGTTATATATGCATTGTAAAAACTATATATGTGTTGAAATAGAAGTGAAATGCTTATAATATATATATACACACGCCCCTCGTCCACAAACCATGGACGATATTTATTGGTTGTGATTGGTGTGAAAATTGATTGATTACGAATGGTTGATTAGAATTGTTTGTGGTTGAAATTGATTGATTGTGGTTGAAAAATACCCGTTTGTGGTTGAGAATTATTTGGTTGAAACCACATAGGATTAGTTTGTGGAAATGAAAAAAAAATATACATGCCGCCTGCGTGCGAACTAGATGCATGAATCCTCATTGTCAAAAGCTGCGAGGCTTTAAGGTAGAGCGAGGAGCCGTACAAGGGACAGCCTCGGTTTTAACTACCCTACCGTTATGCTGCCGAAATTTTGAATAATATTCATGTGTTGAATGGTATTCGTGTTTTGAATATAAAAATCACCCTTTTATCTATGTATATAATATAGAAAACCTTCACGTGTTGAATAGAAATTAATTCGTTGAATGGAAATTCATGTGTTGAATGTTATTCGTGTTTTAAATATAAAAATCACCTTTTTATCTATATATATAAACTATAGAAAACCTTCATGTGTTGAATTGAAATTCATTCGTTGAATGGAAATTCATGTGTTGAATGTTATTCGTGTTTTGAATATAAAAATCACCCTTTTATCTATATATATATAAAATAGAAAACCTTCATGTGTTGAATAGAAATTCATTCGTTGAATGGAAATTCATGTGTTGAATGGTATTCGTGTTTTAAATATAAAAATCACCCTTTTATCTATATATATATATATATATATATATAATATAGAAAACCTTCATGTGTTGAATAGAAATTCATTCATTGAAGGGAAATTCATGTGTTGAATGGTATTCGTGTTTTGAAATAAATTGTTTTATAATAAAAATCATATTTTTATCATCTATATGAACTATATAAAATAGCCGTGTTTTGAAATAAATTGTTTTATAATAAAATTCATGTTTTTACCCTCTATATGAACTATATAAAATAGTCGTGTTTTGAAATAAATGGTTTAAAAATAAAAATCATATTTTTATTATATACATGAATTGTTTAAAATAGTGAAGTGTTGAAATGGAAGTTAGTTTGAAAAAATATCATTTTTATCAAAGGTATGAAAAGGAATTGGTTTTAAAATCGAAGAATAGATTATATTTATATATATATACATAAATATAATTAAAATAAATCGAATAACGAAGCTGCTGTTCGTATTTTGAAACCGTGATTTCAAACGATTAGTGCGGGAGACCGACCATCGGATTTTCCCGAAACCGAAACCATTGGGTTCGCTTTGGAAATATCTTTCCAACGACACCAACTTTGTAAAGATCCAACGGTTGGATTGTCTGGAATGTTTAATTCAAATCTGAAGAAAAACAGCGCCAGAATCGATTATATTTGTAAATATATATAAATATAATTATATTAAATCGAATAACGACGCTGTAGTTCGTATTTTGAAATCGAAACTTCAAACAAGTGTACCTGGAGATCCGACCGTCGGATTTTCCCAAATCTGGAACCGTTGGATTCGTTTTGAAAAGATCTTTCTATTGATATAAATTTTTTGATGATCCAACAGTTAGATTTTCAGATATGTGTAAATCAAATCTGAAGAAAAACAGCGCCACGGCCGCGTTATGGCCCGAAGCGTCGTCTAAATAAATTGGCTTTTTTAAAATAAAATAAAAATCACGATAAATCGTTATAAGATATTATAAACGATATGGAATGTGAAATTTAGAAATTAACAGAAGGTTGGCTAAGTCGAATGGTTTCCTGGGTTTTGATCTGATGATGGTTTCGGCCTTCGGGGTTAATATTTGGGAAATCGTTCTCTTACTAATTTACGGTTAGTGACTAATGAATTGAAATGATGCGTATGTTGTGTTTGTTTAGCACTTGTTTATTATATACGCGAGTTGCTTAGAAAGACCGGGTTTATCCCATTCTGAATAACTGAATCGACGATAAGAAATCGAAGATGAAGACGGTGGTTGAAGACCGGAAATCTTCACCTCGTTTGGATGGTAACTGATGTCCTGATTGGGAGGCATCCCGAAATATGGATAATGAGTGGTGATCGTCCAGGCATACGTGGAGATCGATGGGTATGCGAGGTATATAGTGCCTCCGGTTTCGTTCAGACCTAGAACGAACTTGTAAATGGACTGTGTGTCTGACATTAGATTTTATTCTGTGTTGATTGATCTCTATTAAATATACATCTGTTTGGCGATGGAGAATTTATTCTTTTGCTTAACGCCCTTCTCTGAGACGCACGAGCTCAGAGGTTGTATATTGATGGACGTCAGTCGCATGGCATGAATTGCTAGTGTGGCATGCCTAAGTGGCAAATGATCAAGGATTCTGTTGAAAAGCAAAGTCTTGTGGTGATGATCAAAGCACCGCCTGTGTGGCGTAGCTTTGTGTATAACGTGAATTCGCGAGCCTCACACCCCGGTATGAACCAGAAACGGGAGAGGACCTCAGGGAGGGCATGCGTTTCTTCCTAGCTAGAGGTGGTGTTAGTGCTTAAACTGGCTGACATTTATATTATTTTCACCTATGTGGTTGTTGCTGTTGCGAGGCGCCTCGGATATATCGGTCGATCCGGGACCGATGGAGTCATTCGTTGGCTCACTTACACCCCAAAGGGTGGGGAAACGCAGTGTTCAGGAATTTTAATCCACATCGGTGGACCGACCCTGACGATCCAAGGGTCACTCGAGCTCTGATCGTGAGACTCAGGCTAGGCAGTCTCGAAGTCGGTAAGGACTATCTTTTGCCTTGGTTCATGAAGGAAATCCAATTTACAAATACGTAACTGTGCGGTTTTGATTGTATATATATATGGCGACATGATATATGGTACCATGCCGCCTATGATTGATATTTATGATTGTGTATGAAATTAGAAACTAACGGTAAACGAGATAAGATGGATGGTTTCCTGGGTATTGGTCTGATGTTGGTTTCGGCCTTCGGGGTTAATTCCTATGGAATCGTTCTCTTACTATTTTACAGTTGGAGTCTGATTATCAAATGATTTGTTTTGCTCGTATCAAGCATATTTTGGTCGATATAAGGTAAAACTCTATCCTCCGGTGTGCGTTGCATTGTTTGATGGGACTTGAGTCTTATATCGGCTTCATTTTTATAAAAAGCATTGCGATGTTTAAAAGATTTAATTGTTTTAAAGCACTGGCAATCCAATGGAGTAAACCCGTTCCGTGAAAGTGGCGTGGTCCTGTGATTAGCCATATTATAGATTGTGTTAAGTAGATTTCTCATACCAGTCCCATGACAGACTCGTAGTTTGTTTCACTTGCAAACTTGGGTGCCCCTTTTTCTACACGGGCAGCCTTGTATTCAGGTTTTAGCAGGCTCTTTCTGGATAGCTGGAGCTGAAGATGGATTCTATCATTTATCTCTTTTTATGCTATTCATCTCCTATTGTACTTATTATGTTTGTATCCGCTGTAGACATTTATGTATAGCTGGACTGTATTTGTACTAAGTATGATCCTGTATACTGTGTAACTCTGATGATTATTGTTTATCCAGTGATTATTTATTCATTATCTGGTGTATTTATTCATTTCTGTTCTGCTATTATCTGTTTCTGTGTTATATTCCAAAGATTACCCTTAACACCGTCAGTACGGGTTTTGGGGTCGTCACACCGTGGTATCAGAGCTTTGGTTAAGCTTAGTGCTGGAATATAACATATTAACGAACTCGTCAGGAATAGAACCAGTAGTGTTCTAGGACGGGTAACTCATTACAGATAGGATCAGTAATATCCTAGTATGAGTAAAGTAGAATGAAATAACACCCCAATAGACGCATTTACATTCAAGTATATGTTTCTATGTTTTGAATTATCTTTTCTGTTGACCTGACACTTGATCTTCTATTTGCAGAAGTACTAGAAAATGAGTGCCAGAAACAGAAGAAGTAATACTGACCCGGATATAGAAGCTCTATTTATGAAATATAGAAATCTGGCTGGGAAACCGTTCTCAGGCGAAGAGTCTATTATGAAAACACAAGCTTGGATTCGTTCGGCTGAGAAAATCTTTGACGGTTTAAAGCTGAGGGATGACCAGAAAAGATTACTGGCCTCCTGGGCACTTAAAGATGAAGCTCTGTTCTGGTGGGATTCAGTCGTTAAGGATAATCCAGAAGGTGATATCACCTGGGATAGATTCAAAGTGATCTTTCTGGAAAGATTTACTCCTCTTGAACCAATTGAGCGGCTATGTGATGAATTCTCTTATCTGATACAAGGAGATATGACCATACCAGAATATCATAAGAAATTCAATGAACTTTCTCACTTTGCCCCTCATCTAATCTAAAATCCAAAGAGGAAGAATCTGAGATTTATCAACGGGCTTCAAAGAAAATATCAAAATAGTGTAATGAGGAATGTGAAGCTTCATTTTTCCTAAAATGATATACATGGCTTACCAGTACGAAGATCTCGACAAGAAAGGTATGTTACGTTACTAAGAGGAAGACAGTTCTAGTAATAAAGTTGAGTCTGAAACTGATCGTCCTAAGACCGGTACGATGTCTGAGGTGAGTCAGAAGCCCAAAGTTAATCGGAAAAGGGCCAGATCTGAGAAAGAACCAGTAACGACGGCCATATGCAGTAACTGCCATAAACAGGGGCATTTGACCTGGAATTGTAAAACCTCGAAGAAGCTAAAGAAGGATGAAACTAAATCCGGTAAGAAGTTTCAAGAGAATAGAAAGTGCAGTCAATGCCATCAGACTGGTCATCTTTCAAAGGCTTGCTCGCTATTCAGAAAACCTGAAGCAGTACAGGTAAACGAAGTGGCAGAAGTGCCTGCATCTTCCTCTATCCAGGAAAGGCCAGATGTTTTAGAAGGCACGCTTACTGTCACAGATATTCCAGTTAAAGCACTGTTTGACACCGGCGCGTCGCGAAGCTTTGTTGCAAAGAATGCGGTTAAGAAACTGGATTTGAATTTGAAGAAGCTCAAAGAACCAATGACTGTCCATAATCCGGTGGGGGGTTCCCTCGATCTCAGTTGGGTTTGTGGGGTGCCGGTTTCTTTTTCTCGTTATCGGTTCCCTACCATCGTGGTCGTCATGAATTTTACAGAGTTTGATCTTATTTTGGGGTTTGACTGGTTGACCAAATATGAAGCTGAGGTTAAATGCACCGACACAGTCGTTAAGGCGAAGATTAAATCAGGTGATTATATAACCATTCCCTGTGAAGGTCAGAATTCGAATAGAAAAGACTTCTGGGCAGCTTTGGATGTTTCTCCTGCTCAAATAGAAAATATCCATGTAGTCACAGAGAATATTCTTGACCTCATCAAAGATATTCCCGTCGTAAAGAATTATGTGGACGTGTTTGAAGAAGTTGTTAGCTTACCTCCGCAGAGGGAAATTGATTTCAAGATTGCCTTAATCCCGAATGCAAGTCCAGTAGTGCACGCCATTCGGAGGATGATCCTAAAGGAGAAAGAAGAACTAGACAATCAAACACGACAGCTTGTATGGAAGGGTCTGATCAGGCCTAGTTTCTCTGATTGGGGAGCAACAGTGGTGTTTGTCCCAAAATCTGATGGTACGCTGCGACTATGTGTGGATTATCGTGACTTGAATAAACAGACAATAAAGAATAAATATCCATTGTCGCGAATCGATGATTTATTGGATCGTCTGAATGGAGCATAAGTATTTTCAAGGATGGACCTAGCTACAGGTTTCCATCAGCTTCGTATTGCCGAAGAATGTGTTCCTATGACAGCATTCAGAGGTCCAGACTTGTTCTATGAGTGGTTAGTAATGTCATTCGGCTTATGTAACGCTCCATCTTACTTCGTTGATTTGATAAATCGAGTGTTCCGAGGAGTCCTGAATAAGTTTGTTCTGGTTTATATAGACGATATTCTAATCTTCTTTAAATCAAAGGCCGAACATGAAAAGCATTTGGAACAGGTTCTAGAAATTCTGAGAAGGAATGTATTGAAAGCTAAACTTTCCAAATGTATATTCTGGCAAGATGAAGTAAAGTTTCTTGGCCACGTCGTATCGAAAGAAGGAATTGTTGTGGATCCAAGTAAAATCACAGCTATTCAAAATTGGAAACAGCCTAGTACTCCTACAGAAGTCTGCAGTTTTCTTGGATTGGCTAGTTATTACCGGAAGTTCGTTAAAGATTTTTCGAAGATATCTAGTCACTTAACGAAGCTTACAAAGAAGCACTCGAAATTCAAGTGGACTCCAGAATGTGAGGAGGCTTTTGAGAAACTAAAGTTAAGATTAACAACGGCTCCAGTATTAACGATAATTGACGGCAATCAGGATTTAAAAGTCTGGATAGATGCCTCTAGAGAAGGCCTTGGTGCAGTTTTAATGCAAAGAGATCAAGTTGTTGCTTATGCAAGCCGCCAGCTGAAGCCACATGGAAAGAACTACGTCACTCATGATCTTGAGTTGTTGGCTCTAGTATTTGCTTTGAAAATCTGGAGACACTATCTTCTGGGTGAGAAATTCGAACTGTTTATAGATCACCAATCGTTAAAGTATCTGTTCACCCAGAAAGACTTGAATCTAAGACAGAGCGTTGGCTAGAATTCCTTGCAGCATACGATTTTGAGATTCTATACACTCCAGGGAAAGCCAATGTCGTGGCCGATCGTTAAGCCGAAAGAATGTTATGATCGCCAGTTTTATTATCACGACTTCATTGATAGATAAAATATCTGCTCTTCAGAAGGATGATCACTTCATTCAGAAGACCAGAGAGATAATTCAGAAAGGCGAGCCCTCGAGTTTTCTGGTAGATAATGAGGGGATTCTAAGGCTAAAAGGTCGAATCTGTGTTCCTAACATTCCTGAGCTCCGAAAGGAAGTGCTGGATGAATGCCACAAGTCAAAACTTAGTATCCACCCAGAAGTAAGCAAAATGTATAATGACATCAAACGCACTTTCTGGTGGAAGTCGATGAAGAGGGACATTTCTTTATATGTTAGCCGATGCCCTACTTGCCAGCTAGTCAAAAGCGACCAACAGAAACTGGCTGGGTTGTTGCAACCGCTGGATGTTCCAGGTTGGAAGTGGGAACATATTTCCATGGACTTCATTGATGGTTTGCCCAGAACCAGAAAAGGAAATGACATTATTTGGGTGATCGTAGATCGTTTCACGAAGACCGCCCATTTCATACCTGTCAGATCGATCCGAACTGCTCAGAGTCTAGCGTAGATATATTTCAAGGAAATTGTTAGGCTGCATGGAGTGCCGATCAGTATAGTGGGTGATAGAGATCCAATATTTACTAGCAAATTCTGGGAGGCATTTCAAGTATAACTGGGAACGAAGCTGAATTTGAGCACCGCTTATCATCCTCAGACAGTTGGTCAGACTGAGAGGGTGAATCGTATTCAAGAAGATTTGTTGCGGGCTTGTGTTCTTGACTTTGGTGGATCATGGGAAGACCATTTACATTTGGCGGAGTTCTCATATAACAACAGCTACTAGGCGAGCCTGAAAATGTCACCATTCGAAGCGTTGTATGGTAGACCATGCCGATCTCTTGCTTGTTGGGTCGAACCTGGTAATAGACTTGTATTGGGACCTGATATGATCCGAGAAGCTGCCGACAAAGTTGATTTCGTTAAGAAACGATTACTCGCCGCTCAAAGCCGACAGAAGAGCTATGCCGATAAGAGAAGAAGAGATATATCATTTGCTGTTGGCGACTATGTATATTTGAAAGTATCGCCGATGAGAGGAGTTATCCGGTTCGGTAAAATAAGGAAATTAGCGCCCAAATTCATTGGTCCGTTTCCTATTCTTTAACGGATTGGAACTCTCGCTTATAGGGTTCAATTGCCGGATTGGTTGCCTGGAGTGCATGATGTATTTCATATATCTCAACTTCGAAAGCACGTTCATGATCCAGACTTGATCGTGGAAGAAGCAGCTCAACAGGATATTGGAATTACTCCAGAATTAGCTGTGAGAAGAGAGTCGCTAAAGATTATCGACAAAGAAACCAAAGAGCTGAGGAACAAGAAGGTTCACTTAGTCAAAGTGCAATGGAGTGGAGATCCGCGAGATTGTACTTGGGAAACTGAGGAGAGCATTCAGAAAGCCTATCCTAGGTGTCGAGTGGATATCTCTGATTGACTCCAGTGCAAGGTACATTTACCATATTTTGCATTACTATTTAGTTCTCTACTTTGTTGTTATTTTCTTTCCATGGATGTACACTTTTAATTATATAGTCAGATTAATTTAAAAAGAGTGTATGAATTAATTTGTATGATTTTGAAAAGTTAAAAACAAATTTCTTGTTGTTTACATTGTGTGATAGTAGATTTGATTAATTAAATTATTAGAACGATAGTTAATTTAATCAATAAGAGAATGAATGGTAGAATTTATTCGATTAAATCACACATTGAACTGAGTTAAAAATAGATAGAAATATATACATGTGCATTATATATGTTTGAACAAGGAAATGGGTAGCTGTTGAGTAAAGAAATTATTTGCGTGCCCGACAAATAGGTAAACCTTAATGAGTTGGATGCAAAATATTATTATATCAACTCCTATTAATGCCATTGGATGCGGAGTGCTGGTTGTTCTGTGTGAAATAATAAAAGTCGCCATAGGATAGTAACAATTAATTTTGAACTACACTACATGGCATACTTCTTGAAGATAGGCATACTTCATCATATACCACATAAGCATTTGGAGCTTGTGTGACGAGGTGGAAGATTTACCATACAAGCGAGAGGCTTGTATGGCGATGACTATATTTTGCAGGTTGAACTGATGACTGATATGGACCATATAAAATTGTAACGATAAATTGCCAGATTAATAGAAACCCCACACGGGTCTGGAGTTGACAATAATCACGTCCCTCTAGTCATTAGATACGGCACATGGATTATTTATTTCCCATACGGGACAAGGTGACGAGAATTTATTCTCTGGAGCAATTAAAATACACGCTCCCTCAGGCTTTGACAGGGTGACGAGAATTTATTCTCTGGAGTTATTATCTATACACGCTCCCCTGTAAACACCAGAATATATCACTATAAATATGTGTATGCTTTATAGGATTTATTGGGTACCGAATACGGCCCAATAAATTTCCAAACCCCTCCCCGTACAAAGGAGGTTATGGCGAAATTTTTCGAAAATTCCGGGTGTTAGACAAATTTTTGAAGAATTTGAAAATTCTCAAAAACTGAAAAGTTGGAGAATGGAAGCTAGATTGAACGTAGTGTTGATTAATCAAACCACTTTCGACTTTGTTCCTTTTCGGGGATGAAAAGTTTTAAGTGGGGAAGATTGTAACGACCCGGAAAATCTGAACCAATTTAAAAATTTTAAATTGGATATTTTAGTGGATATTAAATACTTAAAATAGATATTTTAAATAATATTGATGAAAAGTAAGTTTGAATCGACAATTGAAAAGGAATATAATTAATTCTAATTATAAACAAGGCCTGAAATGGCGCGGTAGTTTCAAAATTTGAATTCAAACTTTGACTGACTGTACCGGGTGCAAAACAAAATGGATCTGAGTGAAACCAAAAATATTTAAATATGTTAGTGAAAATCTTTCTAACGAATCTGAAAAATTGAAGTTTCATAGTAGGAAGCAAAAGTTATGGCCAAATGAATTTTCAGAAAGGTCGCTATGGAGTTTATATTGCCCGAGAAAATGACCATTTTGCAAATGACCTCGGAATTCGACGAAACCACTTTTGTTGGATCCGGGATATTAAATTATTACTAGGTTTCAAATTTCATAATTTTTGAAGCTAGTATGTGAGCGTGGCAAAGGAAAATGTGTTTTGGTCAATTACAGTTAAATTGGGTCGACCAGAGAAGGGCCATTTTACAAACGGTCTCAGAATTCGACGAAACTTGTTTTGTTGGGACCGTATCGTCAAAACATAGCTAGATTAATTTTACGGGAATTATTAGAATCAGTATGTGGCCCTGACAAATTGAAATGTGCGTTCAAATCAAATATTGAATGTTTTATATTTTAATTTGAATGAAAACTGACTAAAACATTCGAATGGGCCTACGAAACATATCCCATTGTGTTCGGAATGGGGGTATTTAGCTAGGGACGACAGTCGTTGGGTTTGGATTGGAGTTCGTGTGTGGAAGGGGGTATTTTCGGATTTTATAAAAAAAAAAATAGGGGCGGCTAATCATATTCTTCCTTCTGTTTTCTGTCTCCCTGATAGCCCCCTTGCGACAGATGGAATACGCTTGCCCCCTTCTCTCCTCATTTCCTCCTCCTACATGCATCGAAACCCCATGCCGTTTTGGAGTTATTTGAAGAGCTCGAGACGAGCTTCAGATCCATAGCAGTTTCGGATTTTATCGTGGAGTGAATCGCCTGGATCGACGTCAGGAAGCTGCGGCCTTTCAACCGCCGCCGTGGCCACGTCGGACCACCGGAGCTGACGCCACCACCGCGCACAGAGGTGCCACCCACCCCTCTTCGACGTTGTGTGCTCCGATCGCCCTACCCCTCCACGGATCCGACGAAAAATCCGAACCCTTGTTTGAACACTCAGCTGAAAGGTGAGGGTATATTTATTTAAACTGATTTCAACTTCTAAAAGCGTCGCAAAGTGATTTAATCTTGTAAAAATCATATCTTTTTCGTTTCTTGACGAAATTCAGTGAAACAAGAGACAGTGGACTCGTGTGGACGTCTTCTACATTCTAGAAGAGACCGCATATTTTTCTGAGCCTTCTGCTATTTTTGGTGGAGTGGAACCCAATGTGAGATTTCTAAATTATAAACGATATGGAAAGCGACGATGTATAAATTATATAGTCGATGTATGAGTTATATAAGCGTTGTACACCTCATGTATAAGCGTTGTATAAGTTGTATGTTCGATGTATAAGTTATATATGCATTGTAAGAACTATATATGTGTTGAAATAGAAGTGAAATGCTTATAATACATATATATACGCCCCTCGCCAACAAACCATGGACGATATTTATTGGTTGTGATTAGTGTGAAAATTGATTGATTACGAATGGTTGATTAGAATTGTTTGTGGTTGAAATTGATCGATTGTGGTTGAAAAATACCCGTTTGTGGTTGAGAATTATTTGGTTGAAACCACATAGGATTAGTTTGTGGAAATGAAAAAAAAATATACATGTCGCCTGCGTGCGAACTAGATGCATGAATCCCCATTGTCAAAAGCTGCGAGGCTTTAAGGTAGAGCGAAGAGCCGTACTAAGGACGGCCCCAGTTTTAACTACCTTGTCGTTATGCTGCCGAAATTTTGAATAATATTCATGTGTTGAATTGTATTCGTGTTTTGAATATGAAAATCACCCTTTTATCTATATATATAAAATATAGAAAACCTTCTTGTGTTGAATAGAAATTCATTCGTTGAATGGAAATTCATGTGTTGAATGGTATTCGTGTTTTAAATATAAAAATCACCGTTTTATCTATATATATAAACTATAGAAAACCTTCATGTGTCGAATTGAAATTCATTCGTTGAATGGAAATTCATGTGTTGAATGATATTCGTGTTTTGAATATAAAAAATCACCCTTTTATCTATATATATAAAATATAGAAAACCTTCATGTGTTGAATAGAAATTCATTCGTTGAATGGAAATTCATGTGTTGAATGGTATTCGTGTTTTAAATATAAAAATCACCCTTTTATCTATACATATAAAATATAGAAAACCTTCATGTGTTGAATAGAAATTCATTCGTTAAAGGGAAATTCATGTGTTGAATGTATTCGTGTTTTGAAATAAATTGTTTTATAATAAAAATCATATTTTTAACATCTACATGAACTATATAAAATAGCCGTGTTTTGAAATAAATTGTTTTATAATAAAAATCATATTTTTTCCCTCTATATGAACTATATAAAATAGTCGTGTTTTGAAATAAATGGTTTAACAATAAAAATCATATTTTTATTATATACATGAATTGTTAAAAATAGTGAAGTGTTGAAATGGAGTTAGTTTGATAAAAATATCATTTTTATCAAAGGTATGAAAAGGAATTGGTTTTAAAATCGAAGAATAGATTATATATATATAAATATAATTAAAATAAATCGAATAAAGAAGCTGTAGTTCGTATTTTGAAACCGTGATTTCAAACGATTAGTGCGGGAGATCCGACCATCGGATTTTCCCGAAACCGAAACCGTTGGATTCGCTTTGGAAATATCTTTCCAATGACACCAACTTTGCAAAGATCCAACAGTTGGATTGTCTGGAATGTTTAATTCAAATCTGAAGAAAAACAGCGCCAGAATCGATATATTTATAAATATATATAAATATAATTATATTAAATTGAATAACAATGCTGTAGTTCGTATTTTGAAATCGAAACTTCAAACGAGTGTACCGGGAGATCCGACCGTCGGATTTTCCCAAAACTGGAACCGTTGGATTCATTTTGAAAAGATCTTTCTATTGATATAAATTTTGTGATGATCCAACAGTTAGATTTTCAGATATGTGTAAATCAAATCTGAAGAAAAACAGCGCCACGACCGCGTTATGGCCCGAAGCGTCGTTTAAATAAATTGGCATTTTTAAAATAAATAAAAATCGCGATAAATCGTTATAAGATATTATAAACAATATGGAACGTGAAATTTAGAAATTAACTGAAGGTTGGCTAAGTCGAATGGTTTCCTGGGTTTTGATCTGATGTTGGTTTCGGCCTTCGGGGTTAATATTTGGGAAATCGTTCTCTTACTGATTTACTGTTAGTGACTAATAAATTGAAATGATGCATATGTTGTGTTTGTTTAGCACTTGTTTATTATATACGCGAGTTGCTCAGAAAGACCAGGTTTATCCCATTCTGAATAAGTGAATCGACGATAAGAAATCGAAGATGAAGACGGTGGTTGAAGACCGGAAATCTTCACCTCGTTTGTATGGTAACTAATGTCCTGATTGGGACGCATCCCGAAATATGGATAATGAGTGGTGATCGTCCAGGCGTACGTGGAGATCGATGGGTATGTGAGGTATATAGTGCCTCCGGTTTCGTTCAGACCCAGAACGAATTTGTAAATGGACTATGTGTCAGACATTGGATTTTATTCTGTGTTGATTGATCTCTATTAAATATGCATCTATTTGGCGGCGGAGAACTTATTCTTTTGCTTAACGCCCTTCTCTGAGACGCACGAGCTCAGAGGTTGTATATCGATGGACGTCAGTCGCATGGCATGAATTGCTAGTGTGGCATGCCTAAGTGGCAAATGATCAAGGCTTCTGTTGAAAAGCCAAGTCTTGTGGTGATGATCAAAGCACCGCCTGTGTGGCGTAGCTTTGTGTATAACGTGAATTCGCGAGCCTCACACCCCGGTATGAACCTGAAATGGGAGAGGACCTCAGGGTGGGCATGCGTTTCTTCCTAGCTAGAGGTGGTGTCAGTGCTTAAAATGGATGACATTTATATTATTTTCACCTATGTGGTTGTTGCTGTTGTGAGGCGCCTCGGATATATCGGTCGATTCAGGACCGATGGAGTCATTCGTTGGCTCACTTACGCCCCAAAGGGTGGGGAAACGCAGTGTTCAGGAATTTTAATCCACATCGGTGGACCGGCCCCTGACGATCCAAGGGTCACTCGAGCTCTGATCCTGAGACTCGGGCTAGGCAGTCTCGAAGTCAGTAAGGACTATCTTTTGCCTTGGTTCATGACGGAAATCCAATTTCCAAAGATGTGACTGTGCGGTTTTGATTGTATATATATAGCGACATGATATATGGTACCCATGCCGTCTATGATTGATATTTATGATTGTGTATGAAATTAGAAACTAACGGTAAACGAGATAAGATGGATGGTTTCCTGGGTATTGGTCTGATGTTGGTTTCGGTCTTCGGGGTTAATACCTATGGAATCGTTCTCTTACTATTTTACAGTTGGAGTCTAATTATCAAATGATTTGTTTTGCTTGTATCAAGCATATTTTGGTCGATATAAGGTAAAACTCTATCCTTCGGTTTGCGTTGCATTGTGTGATGGGACTTGAGTCTTATATTGGCTTCATTTTTATAAAAAGCATTGCGATGTTTAAAAAATTTAATTGTTTTAAAGCACTGGCAATCCAATGGAGTAAACCCGTTCCGCGAAAGTGGCGTGGTCCTTTGATTAGCCATATTATAGATTGTGTTAAGTAGATTTCTCATACCAGTCCCATGACTGACTCGTAGTTTGTTTCACTTGCAAACTCGGGTGCCCCTTTTTCTACACGGGCAGCCTTGTATTCAGGTTTTAGCAGGCTTTTTCTGAATAGCTGGAGCTGAAGATGGATTCTATCATTTATCTCGTTTTATGTTGTTCATCTCCTATTGTACATATTATGTTTGTATCCGCTGTAGACATTTATGTATAGCTGAACTGTATTTGTACTAAGTATGATCCTGTATACTGTATTACTCTGATGATTATTGTTTATCCAGTGATTATTTGATCATTATCTGGTGTATTTATTCATTTCTGTTCTGCTATTATCTGTTTCTGTGTTATATTCCAAAGATTACCCTTAACACCGTCAGTACGGGTTTTGGGGTCGTCACACATAAACTACTCGCAATGATTTTTGAAAATGAAGTTATTATAAGACTCAAGTCTCATCACACAATAAAAGGCATATTGGAAGGAGAGAGTTTTTCCTTATAATAACCAAATATGCTTGATACATGAAAGTCTCTTTTATTATTACTAGTCCATAGTGTCAAAATCATTTTCAAAATTAAATGTATAATTCTTAGCTCGCATAATGCGTCATCCCATTATGTTGGCTATTAGGTTACATTTGAAAATGTAAAGGTTGTACTGGAAGTTATATTCCAACAATTACCAAGGAAAAGGATCTTCGTTAACTGTTCGGAACACCTCTTGTGAGATGCCCTAGGATCACCTCAACAAATGATCTTCTGAAGTGCCTGAGCTGACCAGTACTAATAGGTTGATTAGAATCTTAGCTAAACATAATGTCCCCCGGTCATATATGACCACTCTGAGGCGTATCGATCTATCATCCACATAAGTAAACTTGCCAGGGCTCCATACCATAGCATCATTTTTTAGCTAGAAGGAAACATATGCCCTTATCTCTATTGTCCATCATCCTGTTTTTGTCCATTCATAGGTTGTGAGGCTCTAAAGTCACGTTTCAACAAAAAGCTATGTGCCCTTTTCATCTTCGCGACAAGATTCTAGAGTAGAAAATTCACTATATTTTCCATCGATTTCTTCTTTATTTCCATCAGATTTGAGCCGAGAATCTCATCGTTTATATGCTGATGTGATTTAATAGTCAAACTCTTTCCCTAATTCTGTGAATGCCTCTAATTGGATCTTCACGCAATCGTTCAATGGATAAAATGTAAAATCTCCAGAAATCGAGTATGTTTCCGATGTGGATATTTGAACCATATAACAAAAGATTGTAGGAATTTGATTCATTGCTTCAATTCTGGTCGATATGGTCATCAGAAAAATAGTTATTCAGATTTCTTTAGAGACAAATATGTGTTCGAATTAATGCAATACAACTATTTGCAACTATGCCAAAATTAATTTCGTTCTTGAACCTATATGAATTGACAAAATCGAATCAGAAAAACAATGGAGCATATTTGTTACTTTTGTTGGGTTGGCACATCGAAGGGCTAGTGGAGTTATCCTTTGGCAAAGGAGGGATTCAAGTGATTTGAGGTCAGATTTGTACCCTTCTTTACCACATACGCTAGAAAGGAATGAACATGCTCTATCTTTTTGTTTAAATTTTATAAAATTGATGAGGATATTTTCTTATTCGATATCAAAGAACAAGAGGAAGGGTTTATATTTGTTGACTGAGATTCTGAAGCACTTTGATGTAAATAATACTACGGCGAATTACAAACTGGTTATTGCTGATTTTCGGATTATTTCAAAATGTGGTGAATAGGTTGTAACGAGTACTACGGGGAAATGTAAACTGTTTGTTGTTGAGTATCAGTCTAATACAAATTGTGGCGAAGAGGTTGCAACGAGTAATGAGGTAGCTGGTGTTTCTATGTTTAATGAGGATGAACGGGTGGGTTTAATAGGGAGGATTATGGACACTCAACAGTAAAATTGGATGTTACTTGATCCATTTGTTCAGGTTTTCTTAGATCCATACAGGTCGTTGGTGTATTCTGATGTTGTGGGTAATGAGGTAGTGAGTGATGGAATGAGGAAGGAAGTGGTGACTGGAATTAATAGGGTGGATATGCAAAACATTGAAATAGACAAACTTTTTGAATGTTCTCCTATATTAGCTAAATTAATTATATAAGAGAGGATTGTGTTGAGTGGTAGGCGGCTGAAGATATAAGTCTATATAACAGCTTTGGGTTATTGGAGGATTATGGAGAAGGTGAGGAGTACATTATGAAGGATGTTGGTAATGGGATAGCTGCTCTAAGTAATGGTAATAATCATCACCTAGGGACCGGTTCAAATTCGTATGGGATGAATCAATTTACTCTGGGGAATGTGTATGTGTGTAATGAAGTATCTAATATGAAGGTATTTTATTCTGAGACTACTCTATTGAGGACAGTGCCAAGGTTAAATTTGGTAAATAAGGTGGATGCTTATGTCAATGCTGCAAAGACCAGGGATTCAAAACTTGATACGTGTGAACAATTTAGGTTGATAAACAGGGTTCCTAATATGAATTTTGCAAATATAAAAGGGAAGGTAGGGATTGGTTACAGTGAAAAATCACTGATCAGTGGCACTAACCAATTGATGAGTTTAGCTTCAAATTCTGATTTATTATTCTCGAAACATAAAGAAGAATTTATGAGGATAAGGGGAAAGGCGGTAAATCTAATATGAAGCTGAAACTTAGGGTGGCTATAAATAAGTGGAACTATTTTGGTATAGATAATTTAGGAATTGTTGGCAGTGAGAATATTTGGCAACATTTGGATTTTGTTAGTTCTGCTATTAGTTTGGAGGGTGAACGTGGTAGTGTTGTTAAAGGCTATGTCAGTTCTGATGATGGCATGTTGAGAGAATGTGATGGTGGAGATAATACAGCGCAGTATGCACTATTGTATGGGGAGAAGTGTGATACTGTTTTGGGTCTGAGCAGCTGTAAGATATTGATTTATAACTTTGGTTGCACTTTGCTTTCGGGAAAGATGGGATTGAGAATCACATCTACGTTGTTGAGACCTTGTTTTTGTGTATTTCAGACGAGTAGTGAGTTGGTTATGCCAGTGATGGACCAACTAAGTTAGGTCAGAGTTACATATATGGTTGACTTAATAGAGGATAGTAGAGAGCAATCTCCTATTAGTGATGTGGCCGCTACATTTACTAGGAGGGCTCAGGTATGATTTCTGTTTATGGTAGTGACTATACGCCATTTTCTTTGGGTAACCGATCTACCAGTCAGCTATATTAGCTAGCTGATGATACAACATTTATTTTTTCTGATATTGAGTTAGACAAAGATTTCATTAGGAGTAGAGAATTAGAAAGGGTTAATTCTTTAAAATGTTGAGACTAGTTGGCCGGAACATTAGGGAACTTAATGAACCTAAAAAATGTGATAAAATCAGAACTTTTTTTAAAGATTATCATACTGATATTGCATTATTACAGGAAAAAAATTGAAAACCCTGACTTAAGATTTTATATGAGGTTAGGTGGGTCTCACTTCCGTAATTGGGCTTGCCTTCCAAGGGACTAATGATTGGTTGGAGGGAAAATCAATTTAGCCTTATTCAGGAAATTCCTAAAATGTATTCTTTACATATTGTATTAGCCTCCCTAATAGACAATACTATTTTGGGTATTACTAATGTGTATGGTCCTTATACAAAACAGAGAGGAGAATTTTGTGGGATAAATGTACAGATTTCAAGAATCTTGTCCCAAGTCAATGGATTGTGGGGGGTAGATTTTAATGTTACTAGGTTTTTGGGGAGAGATCGCCATAGGAAGGTCATTTCTATGATATGGATGAATTCAACGATTTCATTTTAGAGAATAATTTGATTGAAATTCCATTAAATAATAGATCGTTTACCTGGTCTAATGTGAGAGATGTTCCATCTTTTGCTCTATTAGGCAATTTTTTTATTAGTAATGTGGTTGAGGACAGGTTCTCTTATTATGGAGTAAAAGGTTTGCCTTTCTTATATTCAGATCATGTTCCCATCATACTTTCTTGCGAATCAAATATATCCATTAACAATAGTTTTAAATTTGAAAAAATGTGGTTGTTAGGTTCTAGCTTTTCTAATTTAGTTGTTGTTAAATGGAATTCCTTAATTTATTTTAATAATATGTATATTGGTAATTCGGCTAAGATTTTTGTCACGAAGTTAGGAAAATTCGGAATTTTTTCTTAAGCATTGGAATAAGCAGTGGCATACCTGCCATAGGCCCAGTGGGGGCCGCCGCCCCCACTAGAATTTTTATAATGCCCTTAGTTTCACTAAACTACCTTGCATGCTATAAGATATTTGCTGAACCAATAATGTTTTGCACATAATGTTAACTTGCTGAACCAATAATGTTTCATCTAAAATCCGCATTATATAAATTAGTAGTCTACATGTCTAAAGCTACCTTGCATGTTACATCCATAACGTGCCCAATGTCACACTATCTTATAACATGCAAGGTAGCTTTAGACATGTAGACTACTAATTTAGGGCAATACAACACAGTCGTACAATCTAAATTGATTGGTGGGAGTTCTGAAAATTGATTTATCAGGCTGGCAAGAATAACTAAAATAAATGCATTAATGTACTACTGAAAAACAAATTTTTCAAAATATGTGATATTTCCAGGCTGATACATGTTATGTTTTTTTTTCAATTCCTATTCTTGATATATATCTTGTTTGTTGTTTGAAAAATATCGCGCTGTACCTTCAAACTAAGGGAAATAGACTCATTATTATCATGTTAAACTTTCCTATCTAGCAATCCGTTTCGCGAAATTCAAACCTTCAACATCCGTTTTATTTTCTTCGTATGATTTTCTACACTGAATGGTGTTCGTAACGGGTTTTTGATCGGAGTATCGTGACATTGAGATATGTCTATCGTTACGTTCGTCTAGTTGCATTGATCACAATAGTATGTTCATTTATCAGTTTTGGATGCTCGGTGTGCAATAAAAAATTAAAATAGCTTGTGCAACAATATTGGTACCGATTCATTTGAGTTTGAAGTATCTCTATTTGGATGTGGAAGAATCAATGAATCTTTATTAAAAAAGGTTCTAAAGAAAGCATTGTTATGCTTTAGTGTACTTGCTTCTAAAGTTGGAATGATTGTCATCCGTCGTTACCATTGTTGTTAAAAGAGTGTTTTTGATTATGAAAGTTAATAAGGCTTCATAGTGCATTAGATTGGGGGTTGATGTGATGAATAATCAGTTAATGAATTATGTTGAATGAATTGTATATTAAGCCGTTGGAATTAGTCCTTTTAATTAAAATATGAAACATAGAAAGATATGTTTGTGAATATTTGATTTTGTAATATTTTGTCATGCATAATTTTTATATTAATAGAGTTTTGTAGATCAAATATCTCTTAACGTTTTCCAGTGAAAATAGGGTTGAACAATTTTTCATAGTTCCGCCCCCACTGAGCTAAATATCTGCGTACGCCACTGGGAATAAGTATGTTTTTGGTAGTGTTAGAATTAGGAAAGATAAGATAATGTGTGAAATGTTTGATTTAGATAAGATTAGTGAAACCAGGGTTCTTAGTCCTAATGAGCGGGATAAACTTTGCAGCCTCAAGAATGATCTTAAGTTGATATAAGAGAAAGAGGAGGTCATGTGGAAGAAAAGGGCACATGTACAATGGATTAAGGAAGGTGATAATAATACAAAAAAATTCATAGTGTGGCTAATAAGAGAAGCCACAATAATTTGATTCATTCTATTTTTGTTAATGACGTTGAATTGATTATTCAAAATATTTAAATGAGGCTTTTGCTAACTATTATATATAGATAGATTTTTGGATCTAAAATCAAGAGGAGGATCAGTGTTAGATGGAATGACATTTATCCCTCTTATTCTAAGATTGATTTAGAATATTTATATAAGCCTTTCTCCGAGCAGGTGGTTTGGAAGGTTATTAATGATATGCCTAGTGATAAAGCTCCTGGTCCGGATGGTTTTCCTATTCTATTTTATAAACAATTTTGGGATGTTTTGAAATAAGATATTATTAACTTATTTTGTAATTTTTATAACAGGAATTTGCACATAGGTAGTTTTAACTTTGTAAATGTTATCCTTGTTCGTAAGAAATTAGGTGATAATACATTAAAGGATTTCAGACTAATATCCTTAATCAACTGTTCTATTAAGATTATTACTAAAATCTTAGAGAATAGACTTAGCATAAAGATGAATGATATAATTGATTGTTCTCAAACTTCTTTTATAAAAGGCAGGAACATAGTTGATGGGGTGGTCGCTGTCCAAGAATACATTGATGTTTGTTGTAAATTTAATTTTTCTTGCGCTATTTTGAAAAGGCTTTTGATTCAGTTGACTAGGATTTTATTTCTTAGTTATTATTAGCTAGGGGTTTTAGTATTAGATGGATTAATTGGATCATGCTTTTGCTCAAATATGGTTGTTCTACTATTATAGTGAATGGTGTTATTGGAAATAAAATTCAATCTAAAGGGGACTTAGACAAGGTGATCCTTTATCACCTCTTCTGTTTAATCTCCCTGTTGATGTTTTCACCTAAATTATTAAGAGAGCGGTAAGGAAAGGAGTATTTGGATTTATAGGTAATGAGGATTTTAATAATGAAATATCAGTACTTAAATTTGCTGATGATGCACTATTATTTTCCTCTCACTTACCCAAACATATTATAATTTTGAAGTTTATACTTTATTGTTTTGAGATTCCCTCTCAGAATTAATTTTGATAAAAGTTCAGTTATGGTTCTTAATGATTTTGACAATGTCAATAATTAACTTGCTAATACCTTAAACTATTCTACTATGAATTTCCCTTTTGATTACTTGGGTTTTAAAATTAGACCTTTAAAACTTAAACATGATGATTGGGTATTTATTATTGATAAAATCAATAATAGATTATCTAGTCGGAATAGCAGATTTTTATCGATAGTGCGTAGATTAGTTCTTATTAACTCTATATTGTCTGCTCTTCCTACATATTGGATGGTCGTTCATGTTTTCCTCATTGGGTGATTGAGAAAATTGGCAGAATTAGATATAATTTTCTATTGAGTGGAGATAACATTTGTATAGGTTATAAATGTTTAGTTAATTGGGAAGTTTGTTGTAGATCCACGAAGGATGGGGGTCTAGGGATTATCAATCTATATAATTTTAACTCTTCCTTGTTAGCCAAATGGTTATGGAATTTCAGGAATCCAGAAGTGTCGGCAACTTGGAACCAAATAGTATCTAAATTTTACTATATTGGGGACAAATTTATAGTTGATATTGGTTATGGTTGGACTAATAGATTATCTTATTTTTGGAATTCTATTTTGAAATGTTTTAATTTTTTTAACTTAGGTTGTAAGTTTACTGTCCATTCGGGAGATATTACATTTTCCTGGCATGATTCTTGGATTTCTCGAGTGCCCCTTAAAATAGAATTTAAAGAACTTTTGAGATTTGTTGCTTTAAGAATGCTTTGATTAAGTAAGTTTATAGAGGAACTTTAGATTCCCCATGAGAATTTACATTTGAAAATATTTTAGAAGATTCAGTGTTCAGGCATTATGTGCAAAGTTGTCTATGTATCATTTGGATAATAATAGTGATAACATCCATTGGGGTCTTAATAAGAGTTTAAAGTATACTTCTAAATCTATGCTTAAGTTCTTTAATTTTACAGGTATTTTAATGTTAATATTTAAGTTTATATGGAAAACTAATACCCCACGTAAAGCAAAATTTCATATATGGTTGATTATTCATAAGAAACTTAATAAAGTAGAGCAATTAAAAAAAATTGATTTTAAATGTTGTATCTGTAGTATACTAGATGAGAGTGTTGATAATTTATTTTTCTCTTATACTAATACCTATTATATTTTAAAAATGGTTTTAAGAATTTTTGTTTTTAACCATTTCAATTTTTTTAGAAATTGTTATGTTATTGGAATTGTTTTAGATTTGATTTTAATTTTAAATATAGATATGTTCTAGATGCTTTAGTATCTATTATTAGTTGGTTTATTTGGTTTGAAAGGAATCAGAGAATGATTCAATCTAATTTTGTTACTATAGATAAATTAATCATTAAGATCGTAACTTTTAGTCTAGATCAGATGTCGAACCCTCACTATAAGTTAAATAGGGATCCTATGTTTGAGAGATTTCTAGTTAAAATTAGAAATAATTTGAGTTTTTTATTAAGATAAATAAGTATTTTAGTTATAATAGAATTTGCATTTGTTATTGATATCAGATTTAATAAGTATTATAATTGTTTCCTTTTATTCTATGGTATTATTTTATTCATATATATATATATATATATGGATATACATATATATATATATGTGTGTGTGGTGGTAGCTTATGGTTGAAAAGTCGGTGTGTTCAAATTAAGTAGGATCTATATGGATATAGCGGAAATATAGATGGTATACTAACTAGCTAACATACTATAGTTATGCAAATAAATAAGAATTGATATGATATATCACAAGTAGTTGAAAGCAATTAGTAAAGTAAAGTGACATCAAGAATTTTGTACTGGTTCGGACTTCCCATCTTACGTCCAGTCACAAAGCTCCTCTTCGGAATTCACTATCACGTCCTCCCTTAACCCGGAGGAATAGGTCAGTACACCCAACCCCCAACAAGGATGCCTCTCGCCTGAGCAACTACACGGGACTTCAACAACTACAAGTGTTTTGACTTCGGCTTTGTGTTGTTTGATCAACACGGATAGTCAACAGTTTAAGTACACACTTCCTATAATCTTATCCTCGAGTATATGATCTGAATACAAAGATATAAGTAAGATTGTTGCTTGTCGAATCAAGATATATGAAATGTTATCAAGGATTCAACAAATAACTTGAATTTAAGAGAGCTTTTGTTTGCAATGAATATAAGAGTGAAAATCAGAAAATAGATAGAATAGAATAATAATTGGATGATTGTAAATCATGTTTGAAGTGTTTATATAATGGTAGAAAGGTAGAAATTCTTCATGAAGAGTTTTAACCAAAAGAAGCTTCTATTTCCTTTCAGAAATAAAGAGATTTCTCTTCATAAACGAAGACAACCTTTCAGAAAATATTTGCTGTTTTGAATCAGTTGACTGATTAAAAATTCATCAGTCGACTAGTTGAAAAGTATGAAATCGTAAATACTTAAAAATATGCAGAAACTAGCCGTTACTGGAACAAAATTGTCTGACCAGTCAACTGGTTAGTTTTGGACCAGTCGACTGGTTCAGGCATTTTTGCCCAGTCAGACTGTTTCAGGTCATTTGATATATATATATATATATATATATATATATATATTTGTACTTTGTTTTGTAAATTCGTGTTATACTTGAGGATAGATTTTAACATAATTCTAACACGACTCAATGTGTGTGTGTGTATATGTATATATATAACATTATCTCTATAACATGATTTCCATTGCAACTTCTTTTGTTGGCATTAATCAAAATCTTGTTTTCAACATTGTAATGACTCGCATTCTACGTATTGAAGGATCGTAGAATATTTATTTCATTTTCATATGAAGTCATACGGTCTTGTAACGTTGGGGAATGACTATTGGGGTCATTTTCCACGTTCACGATTTTTGCCGATTTTTAAATGATTGTTTTGCCCCTAACGAATCTTGTTTCGCCTATAACTTTTGATTGTAAGGAGTTTTGAACTGAAACCACTTCTATTGGATTCGGATGATGGTTTACCTTTCTGTAGAATGGTCATATTGATCAAACGGACTTACCATCTGGGAGATATGGTTGAAATAAGGGTTGGAAGGTGAAAAACAGCTTTACCGGGGCCTAATTAGGGTGATTAACAGCTACGTCCATAACCCATTTCGGGATTAGGGTTATGGGGAGGATGAAATCAGTTAGGAAACAGTTTATTTTTCATTTTCTCAGTCTCCACTTACCTCTCTTCAACCCTAACAATAGCCTCCACCTTCTAAATCACCCCTAAATCACCGTTTAAGCATATATTAGCCTAACCAACATCAAATCAAGGCAAATCAACACCGAAACCGGAGTTGGAGCTGCTGTGTTGCATAGGAATTTGACCCAAAATAGTAGATAAGTTCAGAACTATAATTCATTTGTGGCTAAGGTGAGTGATTTGCATTGATTTTCACTAATTACGGCTAATTAGGGGTGATTAGTGATAATTAGCGAAATTATACATGATAAAATTCTGGAAAAATATGTAAAAATTCTTAAATATTATTTTATGCCTCTGTTAGAAATTTGGGTTGATTTGGATATGTTTTGCTAATCATATGGTTAAGTCATGATTAAGGGGATTAAGAGGAAAACATGAGTTTTGGGTATGTTTGATCCATATTGACATGTTAAATTGTTGTTTGGTGTTTATGGTCGATTATACATGTTGCTATGACTGTTTGGAATGTTTAGTGATTGCATAGAAAAGTTAGATTGGTTGAAAACCCGTCGTATGGCGTAAATAGCTTGCTGGAAAAGTTGCAGGAAATTGGTCATGCCCCGTTCGTGAGGTACCACCTCGACCCGATCGTGACACTATCATCACGAGCCGCCCAGGTCATGAGCCTACCTCACAGCCAACCATCCTCCACGAGTCACGAACCGGAGGTCACCCATGAGTCACAACGAAGCATCATGATCTGAGCCTTGACCTCGAGCCATTCATCACGAACCAGACTCGAGTAGTGCACCACGAGCCTGACCAGGGGAGGACCACGAGCCGGACCAGAGGAGGACCACGAGCCGATGACCAGAGGGGATCCACTAACCGGAACAAGGTGTCACGAGCCGAAGCATGACCCAAAACCGGAGTTTGGAGCATCACGAATCGAGCTGAAAAGTCACGAATTGGGATGATGACCAAAACCCGAGATGCAAAGGTAGTTCAAATGGGAGGTCAGGACTCAGGATCCAGATGGGAACCAACAAGTTAACTTCATGATTTGGACTTTGCAACGCGACGTGTGCTAAGGGGTTATCGATGTCTATAGCTCGGACTCACCAGTGAGGGACAGATTATCGGCTATGGATCAGCGTAGTGAAGTTTTTCATGACTTCATGGGGCAGAGTGATCGTAGCAGGGCTATGAACCAGTTCAGTGGGGTTGTCATGACTCCATGGGGCAGAGTGGACATAACAAAGTATTAGTGGTTACGGATCAGTGCAGTGGAGCCGTCATGACTCCATGGGGCAGAGTGATCGTAACAAACAATTGGGTGGTCAAAGCGGTGGATATTGTATACTTTACACACTGAGTGAGAAATGTGAGGATGATTACTATGTTTGATGTTTTCTATCACCATGACATGCACACCCCCTCCCCATTATTTTCACACCATGTGTTAGTGTCACCTTAGAGTATTGTACATCTTATTGTGCTAACTCTTTGGTTGCAGGTCCAGGTCCAGGTTCAGGTATAGTTATGTATACCTGTTATTGTTCTGTTTTTGTTGCTTATCGCTCATACCAGACTTTTGTCTGACCCACTGTTTTTTGTCTCTTCTTATTACTCTGGGTGCTCCTAAATGAACATACTGGAGACAGGTTCGCTGATTACGCACAAGTAGATGTCCGGAGACGAGCAGGAGGCTTGCACGTGTTATCTACATATATTCTCCCTGTGTTGTTGCTGGTCACTACTTTGGGCATTAGTAGTGTACCTTCCTATTTTGCTTTAGAGACAGTTTTAAAAAGTTGTAATAATGATGATCTGGATCATAAGCTGTATTTGGATTCAGCTTATGCACTGTCTCACCTGTTTTATATCAAGTTATGTTATTATTATATTTTGTTCCATGCGCTATGAGATGTACTACAGGTTCTTTTTCCATTCGACTTCTTTCTTTTCTTCTGACGACCGTCCCATGCTGGTTGGACATCGGTACAATGCATTTCAGGGGAAATGTCGGCTTGTGCGGGGAGGGCCATCACACTTGGTATCAGAGCTCTAGGTTGCGTAGTTAACCTAGGGAAGACATTAGGGAGAGATAGTATACGTATAAGAGAGCATGTATTTTTGATATTTTGGTTTTCAAAAGCTATATATATATATATATATACTATTAATATAGCTAAGGATAAAGTCGCACTGCACTTGCACCACTGAAGAGATGGTTAATTGTTTTCTCTTTACAGATTGAACGTTGATCCGATATACGAGGAGTACGGGTTCAGGAGCAAACAATAGGGGTGTTCATGATATGAGAGTGATGTTTACAACCTTCACGAGAGAGATGATTTGGGATGTTCAGAGAGCAACTCCCAATGCTGCTAACGGTGGTGGTGCAGCGGTGTAGGCGCCTAGAGCCGATTTCGCCAAGCTTAACAAGGATTATACTAGTCTTGGTGGGAAGCCGTTCCACGGAACAGAGTCGGGTACGGATGTTCAAGATTGGATAGATAGTTGTGAGCGCATCTTTGAAGATTTAGGGATCGAAGATGCAATGAAGAGGAAGTTAGCGTCGCGACAACTTCAAGGACGTGCAATGAATTGGTGGAATGCCATTAAAACAGCTACTCCTGAGGATCAAGTTACTTGGAATCGGTTTAAAACTCGTTTTAGTGATAAGTTTATCCCAGCTGCTCATAAGTCAGAGTTGTTCAGGAAGTTTCTGGAGCTTAAGCAAAATGGTAGGGCAGTCTTGGAGTATATTGCTGAATTCGACACCTTATCGAGGTATGGATTATCCGTTATTGACGCTGCCAAGAAGAAGAACGAGAAGTTCATAACTGGCTTAGATGGGTACTTGGGGGAAAGGCTTATAAACCACATTGATGAGACGTTTGAATATATTGTGGGAAAAGCATTGAGATCGGAAAGTCTTTACCCTAAGTCAAAGACCGAGGTCTACAGGAGAGCCAAAGCCGCAAGCAAGCGGTGGAGGCAAGGGTAATTCCCAGAATAAGAGGAAACAGAACCAGACCAATGATGATCAGAAGAAGAAGAACAAGAAAGATATCGAGTGTTTTAGCTGTGGCAAGAAGGGCCACTGTGCTAGTGAATGTCGAGCTAAGCCAGGGGAAAAGAAGTGCTTCAACTGTGGCCAAGTGGAATATTTCAAGGATAAATGTCCACAACCTCCTAAAGAGAAGCAGATCGTGAAAGCATATGCTATCAACGCAGTTCCTTCTTCGTCGAATGCCCCAACTATGGCGCAAAAGGGAAAAGGTATCATTATTCAAGGCATTCTTTCCATTTATGATGTTCCTGTTCAAGTCTTATTTAAAACTGGAGCTTACCATTCCTTCGTATCCAGTGACCTGGTAGATAGGTTGGAATTGGAACCCGAGCTAGTTGATAGACCTTTAGTTGTGACGAACCCGATCGGTGGTTCGACTAGCCTTAGTATGATTTGCCATAATATGGTCTTATCAAGTCATGGATGTATGTTTGCTTGTGATTGTTTTTTTTTTGGCTTTGCTGGGTTTGGCATTATCTTGGGAGTCGATTGGCTCCAAAGGTATGGGATGGTGGTAGACTGTGAGGGGTTTTCGGTGACCATTAGAGTAGACGATGGGCGGAGAGTGGTATTGGGTTGCCTACCTAGTGATGAGGTGATGGCTAGTTTTCTACATTCCCTCGACATCCCGCGGGATGAGTTATCAGATGTGCCTATTGCAAACCAGTATCCAGATATCTTCGAGGAAGTGACCGGACTTCCACCACACCGAGAGATTGAGTTTCAGATTAATTTAGTGAAAGATGCTAGACCTATAGTGACGCCACTTCGTCGTATGGCAATAAGAGAGCAGCGAGACTCGGGGTGCAAGTAAGCGATCTTCTGAAGAAGGAGTTTATCAGGAGAAGTGTTTCTGAGTAGGGAGCACCAGTTGTATTTGCCACTAAGGCAGATGGATCCCTTCGTTTATGTGTGGACTACCGCGAGTTGAATAAAGTGACTAGGAAGAATAAGTATCCTCTTCCATGGATAAATGATTTGTTTGATCAACTGGAAGGAGCAAGAGTATTCTCCCAGTTGGACCTCACGACAGGATTTCATCAGCTCCGAGTAGCAGCTGAGAGTGTTCTAAAAACGGCATTTCGGATGCCATCTGGATTCTACAAGTGGTTGGTCATGCCATTTGGGTTGACAAATGCACTAACATATTTTGTGGATCTTATGAATAGGGTATTCAGGGATCAATTGAATAAGTTTGTTCTTGTGTTCGTGGACGATATCTTGGTTTACTCGAGGACAGAGGAAGAACACAAGGAACATTTGAGGATAGTGATGGAGGTGTTGAGGAAACACCAATTGAAAGCGAAGTTTTCTAAGTGTCACTTCTGGAGGATGGAAGTGAGGTTCTTGGGCCATGTTGTTTCAGAGAATGGTATTGCTGTGGACCCTGCGAAGGTGGCTACAGTACAAGAATGCAACCGACGTAAGAAGTTTCTTGGGATTAGCTGTATATTATCGTAAGTTTATCCAAGACTTCTCCAAGATAACGGCACCGTTAACTCAGATGACCAAGAAGAATCAAGCTTTTGTTTGGGACGAAAGGTGTGGAAATGCATTCAAGAGTCTAAAGGAAAAGTTGACGCGTGCGCCAATGTTAGTCATTCCTAAAGGGAATGAAGACATGATAGTATACACGGATGCCTATGGTACCGGACTAGGTCATGTATTGATGCAATGAGAAAGAGTCATAGCTTACGCTAGTCGGCAACTGAAACCGCATGAGAAAAGATATCCTACCCATGATTTGGAATTGGCAGCGATCATATTCGCGTTGAAGATGTGGAGACATTATCTTTTGGGAGAAAGATTTGAATTGTTCACGATTATAAGTCATTAAAGTATCTCTTCACTGAGAAGGATCTAAATCTCCGATAGCAGAGATGGTTAGAATTCTTGGCTTCCTATGATTTCGATATCGCATATACACCAGGAAAAGGCAATGCGGTAGCTGATGCGTTGAGTAGGAGACATACCAGTTTGGGGACTATGTTTCTGGAATGGAAGCAACCAGAATATATTGCAGGATATGACTTCAGACCTAAGTGTGAATTAGATTCAGAAATGTTAGCAAGTTTGACGATCAGACCGACTTTGATTGAGCGAATTGGTTCCAGTCAGAGAGATGATCCTAATCTACCAGAAATCATCTCCAAAGTTAAGATGGGCATCGACAATGAGGAGATGAGCAAGTATGGACTTGATCGAGAAGGATGGCTTCGAAAGAAGGGGAGACTAGTTGTACCCAACGTTAATGGATTAAGAGATGAAGTGCTTGGAGAATGTAATCACTCAAAACTGACTATACATCCCGGTGGTAACTAGATGTATTGAGACATGAAGCAGACCTACTACTAGGAAGGGATGAAAAGAGACGTTGGGAAGTTTATATCCAAATGCATGAATTTCCAGCTAGTTAAAGCCGAGCAAAGAAGCCTAGTGGTTTGCTGCAACCATTGGAAATTCCAGAATGGAAATGGGAACAAGTCTCAATGTATTTCATTGATGGGTTACCAAGGACTAAATCGGGCCATGATAATATTTGGGTGATTGTGGATCGATTGACCAAGAGTGCAAGGTTTATACCCGTCAAGTCAAATAGAACAACAGCTAAGTTAGCAGAACTGTATATGAAGTGGGTAGTGAGATTTCATGGAGTACCCAAAGGCATTGTGAGTGACCGAGATCCGTCGTTTACTAGTGGATTTTGGAAGAGCTTACAAGAGGCTTTAGGATCAGAGTTACATCTCAGTACCGTGTACCATCCTCAAACCGACGGTCAGACATAGGGGGTAAATCGTGTATTGGAGGATCTTTTGAGAGCTTGTATATTAGATTTTGGAGGGTCATGGGATGACCATTTACATATGGTTGAATTCACATATAATAATAGTTATCAGTCCAGTATTGATATGGCTCTATTTGAAGCTTTGTACGGAAGACCGTGCAACTCACCATCATATTGGTTGGAAACCGGTGAGAAATTCGTGCTTGGGCCAGATGTAATAAGAGAAACTTCAGATAAGATTAAGATTATCCAACAGCGAATAAAATCTGCCCAAGATAGGTAGAAGAGTTATGCTGATAAGAGGAGAAGAGATTTAAAATTCTCCATTGGAGACTTGGTGTTTGTCAATATTTCTCTGTTAAAGAGCGTAATTCGATTTGGTAGGAGAGGCAAGTTAGCACTAAGATTTGTTGGTTCATTCCCAGTTCTCAAGCAAGTTGGGAATTTGACATATAAAGTTGGATTACCAGAAAAGATGGCAGGAGTTCACAACATATTTCATGTTTCCCAGTTAAGGAAGTTCGTGCACGACCCCGATATGGCTATTTCACCAGATCAGTTGGATGACGTCGAAGTAGAACTCAAGGCAGTTGGGAACCGCAAGCCGATCCTTATTGTCGAGTACGATACGAAGCGACTTCGAAGGAAGGTGGTGAAACTGGTCAAGGTTCAGTGGGGCGAGAATGAGAGTGACTGTACTTGGGAAACAGAGGAGAGCATAAGGAAATCGCATCCACAACTCTTTGCCTGGTAAGATTTTAATAGTGATAGTTTCTTCCCTTGTTAGTAAACCGCATGCTAGGTAGGCTTGTTGTGTATGTTTTATTGTTTGTGAAAGACTGATAGGCATGCGGAACACATTTGTATGTTTTAGGTTAAGGAATTTTGGGGGCGAAATTTCTTAAGGGGGAGAGTGTAACGACCCGCATTCTACGTATCGAAGGATCGTAGAATATTTATTTCTTTTTTATATGAAGTCGTACGGTCACGACTATTGGGGTCATTTTCCACGTTCACGATTTTTGCCGATTTTTAAATGATTGTTTTGCCCCTAGCGAATCTTGTTTCACCTATAACTTTTGATTGTAAGGAGTTTGAACCTGAAAGCACTTCCATTGGATTCATATGATGGTTTACCTTTCCGTAGAGTGGTCACATTGATCAAACTGACTTACCATTTGGGAGATATGGCTAAAATAAGGTTTGGAAGGTGAAAAACAGATTAACCGGGCCTAATTAGGGTGATTAGTAGGTAGGCCCATAACCCATCTCGGGATTAGGGTTATAGGGAGGTTGAAATCAGTTAGAAAACGATTCATTTTTCATTTTCTCAGCCGCCACTTCCTCTCTTCAACCCTAACAATGGCCTCCACCTTCTAAATCCCCCCAAATCACAGTTTAAGCATATATTAGCCAAGTCAACATCAAATCAAGGCAAATCAACATCGAAACCGGAGTTGGAGCTGTTGTGTTACATAGGAATTCGACCCAAAACAGTATAAAAGTTCAAATCTATAATTCGTTTGTGTGTAAGGTGAGTGATTTGCATTGTTTTTCACTAGTTACGGCTAATTAGGGGTGATTAGTGATAATTAGTGAAATTATACATGATAAAATTCTGGAAAAATATGTAAAAATTCTTAAATATGATTTTATGCCTCTATTAGAAACTTGGGTTAATTTGGATATGTTTTTCTAATCATATGGTTAAGTCATGATTAAGGGGATTAAGGGGAAAACATGAGTTTTGGGTATGTTTGATCCATACTGACATGTTAAATTGTTGTTTGGTGTTTATGGTTGATTATACGTGTTGCGATGACTGTTTGGAATATTTTGTGATTGCATGGAAAAGTTAGATTGGTTGAAAACGCCGTCGTATGGCATAAATAGCTTACTGGAAAAGTTGTAGGAAATTGTTCATGCCCCGTTCGTGAGGCACCACCTCGACCCGATCGTGACACTATCATCACGAGCCGCCCCAATCGTGAGCCCACCTCACAAGCCGACCACCCTCCACGAGTCACAAACCTGATGTCACCCATGAGTCACAATGAAGCATCACGATTCGAGCCTTGACCTCGAGCCATTCATCACGAACCAGACTCAAATAGTGCACCACGACCAGACCAGGGGAGGACTAGGAGCCGGACCAGAGGAGGACCACGAGCCGATGACCAGATGGGGATCCACGAAACGGAGCAAGGTGTCACAAGCCGAAGCACGACCCGAAACCAGAGTTTGGAGCGTCACGAATTGAACTGAAGAGTCACGAATCGGGATGATGACCAAAACCCGAGATGCAATGGTAGTCCAAATAGGAGGTTAAAACTCAGGATCCAGATGGGAACCAACGAGTTAACTTCATGAGTTAGACTTTGCTGCGGGACGTGTGCTAAAGGGTTATCGATGTCTTTAGCTTTGACTCACCACTGAGGGATGGATTATTGGCTATGGATCAGTGCAGTGAAGTTTTTCATGACTTCATAGGGCAGAGCGATCGTAGCAGGGTTATGAGCTAGTGTAGTGGGGTTGTCATGACTCCATGGGGAAGAGTGGACATAGCAAAGTATTAGTGGTTACGGATCAGTGCAGTGGAGCCTTTGTGACTCCATGGGGCAGAGTGAACGTAACAAAGAATTGGGTGATCGAAGTGGTGGATATCGTATACTTTACGCACTGAGTGAGAGATGTAAGGATGTGCTATGTTTGATGTTTGCTATCACCATGACATGCACACCCCCTCCCCATTATTTTCACACCATGTGTTAGTGTCACCTTAGAGTATCGTACGTCTTGTTGTGCTAACTCTTTGGTTGCAGGTCCAGGTTCAGGTATGATTATGTATACCTGTTATTGTTTTGTTTTTGCTGCTTATCGCTCATACCAGACTTTTGTTTGACCCAGAGTTTTATGTCTCTTCTTATTACTCTGGGTGCTCCCAAACGAGCAGACTAGAGACAGGTTAGCTGGTTACACACAAGTAGATGTCTGGAGACGAGCAGGAGGCTTACACGTATTATCTACATATATTCTCCCTATGTTGTTGCTGGTTACTACTTTGGGATTTAGTAGTGTACCTTCCTATTTTGCTTTAGAGACAATTTTAAAAAGTTGTAATAATGATGATCTAAATCATAAGTTATACTGGGATTTTCCGCTGCTATAATGGTTTAGTTTACAGCCTGTGCACTATCTCACCTATTTTATATCAAGTTATGTTATTATTATATTTTATTCCATGTGCTGTGAGATGTACTACAGGTTCTTTGTTGATCCATTCGTCTTCTTTCTTTTCTTCTGACGACTGTCCCCTGCTGGTTGGACATCGATACAGCGCATTTCAGGGGAAATGTTGGCTGGAGCGGGGCGGGCCTTCACAAACATTCTCCCCCTTTTTGATTGATGACAACATATCTAATTTTCTCCCCCTGAATATTTGCTCCCCCTGAACTTCTACAACGTTTTGTTAGTTTGATAAAGTTATAATCTTACCGTTTTGATTCCTGCAACAAAATGTTGGCGCATATATTCTCAATAAATAAATCCATTAAGAAGCATATAATATTTATAATCATAGGATAGAAATATTTCTCCCCCTTTGTCATCGATTAAAAAGTAATTAAACATAATAAGCACATAGTACTCGAATAACATTTTTAGAGATTATTGAAAGATATAATTCCTAGCTCTCGTCGAAGTCTTATGAAAGAGTTCTCTAAAAGGGGTTTAGTAAAGATATCAGCAATTTGATTTTCTGAATTTACAAACCCTATTAATTGTTTGTTTTTCAATATTGCCTCTCAAGAGATAATGTCTGATATCAATGTGTTTAGTTCTAGAATGGTTTACCAGTTTTTAGATAAATTTATTGCGCTTGTATTGCCGCAATAAATTGTGGAATTAGACAAATTTACGTTGAAATCTTTTAGTGTTTGCTACATATATATTACTTGAGCACATGCTAGTGCAGTAGATATGTATTCAGCTTCGCATGTCGACAACGAGACACAATTTTATTTCTTACTGAACCAAGTGATTTACCAATTAAGTGACATATTCCACTTGTACTCTTACGATCCATCCGTGATCCTCTAAAGTCAGCATCACTATATGAAACTAATTCAAAGGAACAGACTTTCGGATTGAAGAGTCCAAAATTTTTAGTACTTCTGAGATAACGTAATATACGTTTAACTGCTCTCAAATGTGATTCTTTTGGATTAGCTTAAAAACGAACACATAAGCAAACACTTATTATAATATCCGGTTTACTAGCGGTTAAATACAGAAGTGAACCTATCATACTTCGATACAGCTATTGATCGACACTTTTACCATTTTCATCTTTGTCTAAGTGTGTCATCGTGCTCATTGGTGTAGGTTTACTTGAAGTGTTTTCCATTCCAAAACGTTTTATTAGATTAGTACAATATTTTTCTTGATCAATGAAAATTCCAACAGATAATTGTTTAATCTGCAAACCGAGAAAATAAGATAGTTATCCCATGTGCGACATTTCAAATTCATTGGTCATTATTTTAGAAAATTCTTGACATAATTGATCATTCATTGATCCAAAGATAATGTCTTCTACATATATTTGCACTATTAGAATACCTTAATTATCTTTCTTGATAAAAAGTTTTGATCAACCTTTCCAATTTGAAATCCTAAATTTAATAAATAGGTTTTGACATGTTCATACCAAGAACGAGGTGCTTTTTTCAAGCCATATAATGCCTTTTTCAGTTTTGAATTTTATTTTGGGTAAACCTCTTACAAGATCATTTTTAGATATCTTGTTTATTGTTTTAAAATTAATATGACAAAATCGTTTGTGCCATAACCAAGGTTCATTGTCTTTGGCTAATAAACACATACTTGGATTATTATTAACTGACATATTTAAAATGTAAATATTTTTATCTCGATTTCCTTCAAAAATAAGATTTTGATTTGAATCAAATTTACTACATTTATTTTCAGAGAAAGATATTTTAAAACCTTTATCACATAATTGACTGATACTTAATAAATTGTGTTTTAAGTTCTTAACAAATAAAACATCTGAAATAAGAGGTGAATTAGATATACCATAATTGCTCACATCGCTTTTGCCGATAATATATCCTTTGGAATTATCTCTAAATGTGAGAGTTCCTCCTTTTGAGTAAATGATATTTGTTAGCATTTCCTTGCCTGTTGTCATGTGTTTTGAGCAACCAATGTCTAGCATCCATTTTCCTCTGTTTTTGTTGAGTGGGACCTACAAAAAATAATTTTAAAAATTTCATTGGTACTCGCTTCCTCCGTTATGGTCCTAAGGGTTAAATCTTAGGAAGCCAAACCCAAGAGGGTTCGGGATCCTTCTTGAAAAAATAATTATCATTATAATGAACAAAATGTAAAACAATTTAATATGTTTATTCCTAATAAGTACATTATTTGTCTTTGGAATCCATATACTAATATTTCCTGAGTATTTTTTCTTAGTAGAAACATTACTGGAAATTTCCAATTGAAAATTAGAATTTTTGGAACTAGATTTCCTTTTTGATTTAAATTTTTTATTATATCTAAGTCCTTTTTAACTAAAAATCGGTTGAGAGTTTTCTAATATTTTAGATAAATTCTCTCTATCTTTCTTAAAGTTGTTAACATTTTTAGAAATGCTTTCTAACTTAATTTTTAAGCTAGAATTTTCCTACTCTATAATTTTAATTTTAGTATTTAAATCATGATTTTCAGAAGCTAATAAATCGTTTACATTCTTTTAAGTCTCGATTTCTTGACTCAACATAGAAATTTGAGAATTTGCAAATACATGAGATTCTTGAAATTTTCTAATCTCATCTTCTAAAATTTCTTTTTCATTTTTTAAAAGATCTCTTTCAAATTCTACTTTTTGTTATCCTCATTAGCTTGCTTAAACATTTTCCTAGATTCTAGAATTTTAGTATTGATTTCTACTAATTCATCAAAAGTAAAATCACTTACATCATTATCCTCAGCCATGAAGCATATGTTTGCTTGCTCACTTTCACTGTCGCTGTCACTTTCAAAAGATGAATCCGAGTTATCCCAAGTGACTGAAAAAGATCGTCTGTTCGATTTTCCTTTTTGCGATTTTTCTTCAATTCTGGACAATTCTTTTGACATTGTCCAGTCTTGTGACAATTTAAGCATTCTACCAGTGAAAAATTAGGCTCTTTTGATGAATTCTTTTTCATAATTTTGCTTTTGGCCTTTTTTGTATTTTAGAAACTTTCTAAAATTCTTTGCTACAAAAGCAATATCTTCTTCATGTGAATCTGAATCTTCTTTCTCAGCATGGAAAGCTAATTTTTTCTTATCTAGTATCTGTGCTTTCTTTGCCTGCAAATTTACTTCATAGGACATTAGATTACTGATTAACTCTTTAGGTTTCATGGCAGAGAGACCATTAGCTTCTTCGATTGCTAACACGTTTCTCTCCCATTCGTCTGTCAAAGATTTCAAAATTTTTGACACTATATCGAAATCGGAATACTTTTCTCCTAATCCTAACAAAGAGTGATAAATATTTTGGAAATGTGAATACATATAATTTATGGATTCATTTTCATTCATCTTAAAATTTTGAAACTGATTCTTAAGCATAGATATTTTGCTTTGTTTAACCTTGTTAGTTCCTGCATGAGTAATTTTGAGTGTTCTCCAGATTTCATATGTTGTGTTGCACATACAAATCTGGATAAACTCGTTTCTATCTAGAGCACAATGCAACATATTCATAGCCTTAGCACTGGCAGTAGCCTCTGCTTTTTCAGATGCACACCATTCAGTATATAGTGTAGTAGGTTGTGTGTACTTTTTTTGTGTAATGTTCCATGCATCATAACTATCTGCTTGCATGTATATCCTCATTCGTGTAGACCAATAACTATAATTCATTCGATTAAAGAAGGGTGGTCTTGTAGTGGATTGACCATCAGTATATCCGGTATTATTGCTAGTACTAGTGTTATTATCCATATTGTCTAAATATCATATAACGGTTTTACAGTTAAATGATGGTCTTGCTCTGATACCAATTGAAAAGTCGGTGTGTACGACTTAAGCAGGATATATATGGATATAGCAGAAATGTAGATGATATACTAACTAGCTAATATACTATAGTTATGCAAATAAATAAGAATTGATATGACATATCACAAGTAGATGAAAGCAATAAGTAAAGTAAAGTGACACCTGGAATTTTATACTGGTTCGGACTTCTCGACCTATGTCCAGTCCCGAAGCTCCTCTTCCGAATTCACTATCACGCCCTCTCTTAACCCGAAGGAATAGGTCAGTACACCCGAGCCCCAACAAGGATGCCTCTCGCCTGAGCAACTACACATGACTTCAACAATTACAAGTGTTTTGACTTTTGCTTTGTGTTCTTTGATTAACATGGATAGTCAACAGTTTAAGTACACCCTTCCTATAAGCTTATCCTCGAGTATATGATTTGATTAAAAAGATTTAATGAATATTGTTGCTTGAAGAATCAAGATATATGAATGTTATCAAGGAATCAACAAGTAACTTGAATTTAAAAGAGCTTTTGTTTGCAATTAATATAAGAGTGAAAATCAGAAAATAGATAGAATAGAATAATAATTGGATGATTGTAAATCATGTTTGAAGTGTTTATATAATGGTAGAAAGGTAGCAATTCTTCATGAAGAGTTTTAACCAAAACAAGCTTCTATTTCCTTTTAGAAATGAAGAGATTTCTTTTCATGAATGAAGAAAACCTTTCAAAAAATATGTGTTGTTTCGAATCAGTTGACTGATTAAAAATTCATCAGTCGACTAGTTGAAAAGTATGAAATCGTGTATACATAAAAATATGCAGAAACTAGCTGTTACTAGAACAAAATTGTCTGACCAGTCGACTGGTTCAGGTATTTTTGCCCAGTCAGACTGTTTCAGGTCATTATATATATATATATATATATATATATATATGCATGCTCCGTTTTGTAAATTCGTGTTATACTTGAGGATAGATTTTAACGTAATTCTAACATGACTCAATCTATTATCTATAATAGAAAATAAAATAAACGCTATGTTGGATGCTTTCTTTTGTTAACAAAGATGCTGTGACGATCCCAAAACTCCGAGACAAGGTGTTAAGGAGAATCATTGGAATATAACACATTAATCATCATTAGCAGATCACAGATAATAGCATAAACAGAAAATAGAATAATTTACACACATATGACAGCGGAATCATACAGATATCACCACATCAGAGAGCACAGTGCAGGATACAACTTAGTACATAATAATACATAATCAGTCACCATCGCCTGAGGCGGAATCATACATAAAGAGTACACAAAATAAATATCAGTCTACATCGCCAATGGCGGAATCATAATACATATACTAAAATGGCGGAAAGAGTCAAAGTCAGTACGGTGAAGTCAAGCCTCGCCATGAGCCAAAAGGTGCACCACATACCTGTAACTAGGCTGCCCGTGTGAAAATGAGGGCACCCGAGTTTGTAAGGTGAAACAAACTACGAGTCAGTCATGGGACTGGTATGAGAAATCTACTTAACTTATTAACAGCAATAAGAAGGCAAATCAAAGGACCACGCCACTTTCGCGGAACGGGTTTACTCAAATGAGTGCTAGTGCATGAAATAAAGTAAATGATTAAATCATCACAATGCTTTTTATAAAATGAAGCCATTATAAGACTCAGGTCCCATCACACAATGCAACGCAAGCCGGAGGATAGAGTTTTACCTTATAATGGCCAAAAATGCTTCATACGAATAAAACAAAAGTGTTTGATATTATTACTAGTGCATATATGTTTCAAAAGAAAATTCAATCATAAATATCAATCCTAGGTGGCATAGCTACCATCTACTATGTCGCCATACTAGTAATACAATCCCGTCCGCATATTTCGTATTGGGAATTGGATTCCTTCATGAGTCGAGGCAAGGGGCAAGCTCGTCTCCGATTTGAGACACTCTAGCAAATGCCTCAGGACCGCACACAGCAATCCCTGGATCCTCCAAGGTCGGTCCTCTCTTACTTTTGAGGATTGGCAATTCCTGAACACACGTTTCCCGGTCCTTACAGAACTATAATCGAGGCGCCTCATATTCCAACAACCACACAGGTGTAAAGTAGATATAAATGTCAGGGCTGGGAGGTCACTGACACCACCATAGCTAGAAAGAAACGTCGTGCACTTCTTGGGCCCTTCTCCCATTTTTGACTCATACCGGGGTGTGAGGCTCGCGAATTCACGTTATACACAAAGCTACGTCACACAGACCATGCTTTGATCATCAACCACAAGACTTTGCTTTGCAACAGAAGCCTTGATCATATGCCACTTAGGTGCGCCACACAGGCAATCCACTCCATGCGACTGCTTTCTATCAATACATAACCTCTGAGCTCGTATGTCTCAGAAAAGGGCGTTAAGCAAGAGAATAAATTCTCTGCCGCCAAACAGATATATATTTAACAGAGATCAATCAGCACAGAACAAAATCCAATGTCAGACACACAGTCCATTTACAAGTCCGTTCTGGGTCTGAACGAAACCGGAGGTACCAAATTCCTCGCATATTCGTACAATCAACAGTATGTCTGGACGGCTACTACTTCAGCTCCTTCAAGGTAGCTACTCCGATCACGAGCATTAGTAGCGCCCATCCATCCAATGTGAAAATCGTCGGTCTTCAACCGTCTTCGACTCTTCCACTTCTCAACGTCGATCGATTATTTGAAATGAGATGAACTCGGCCTTTTCAAATAACCCACGTATATTTAGATTTTCAAATCGATTTATCACATGGTTGGGCTATTCAACATTCACGTTTCAGTTCTTTAGTTATAATTTTCATGTTAGATATCTTCAACCATCACATATCAAGCAAACACAAAAAAATTGGTTTATTTCGACCCTATATCGTCTATAATATTTTATAACGATTTATCGCCATTTTTATTTATTTAAAACGGCCATATTTAATTTAACGACGATTCAGGTCGTGCCGATGCACTGGCGCTGCTTTTCACTAAATTTGTTTTACACATATCTGAAAATCGAACCATTGGATCTTCACAAATTTTATATCATTAGGAAGGTCATTTCAAAACGAATCCAACGGTTTCAGTTTTGGGAAAATCCGACGGTCGGATCTTCCACACTAGCCATTTGAAGTTACGATTTCAATTTGCGAACTGCAGCGTCGTTATTCGATTTAATTTAATTATCTTTATATATATATATATAAATATAATCGTTTCTGGCGCTGTTTTTCTTTATATTTGAATTAAACATTCTAGACAATCCAACCGTCGGATCTTCACAAAGTTGGTGCCGTTGGAAAGATATTTCCAAGGCGAACCCAACGGTTGCGGTTTCGGGAAAATCCAATGGTCGGATTTCCCGCACTAGTCGTTTGAAATCACGGTTTCAAAACACGAACTGCACGGCCATGTTTCGTTTTAATTTTATTTATATATATATATATATATAGTTCATTTGATGATTTCAATATCGTTTCCACTTCAAATATTTCACTAACGCCTTTAAATTTTGCCATAACCTCCTTTGTACGGGAGGGGCTGGGAAAATTCCCAAATAGCCACACGGGGGTCTCATGTCAAAAAGAAAAAGAAAAAGCCAAGCGGCTAGCCAATAGGCTAATAAAATCATCACCCAAACAAATCAGTAAATGTGTACCTATTTGTAGGGCACAAAATTTTATTCCTCTTCTCTAGCCCCTTTGCTATAACCTGTTCAATAAATATGCATGTACATATATACAGTTCTTATCACTTATCATTTTCCATTCAACTTCATATTTGATTCAGTTTGGTTTAAAAACACCATTCATTCTAATGTTGCATGCATAGGCGAAAATCATATCATTAGCTAATTAATGAACATTTCAACTCATGCATATTTAATTGAACGAGTGGCTATTTTTGACACTTCACATTTCAAAATTGATAATTTTGGCGAACTAAAATATATTTCAACACATGACTATTTTATTTAGTTCCTATGCATGTTAAAAATAATATTTCATTCACAAATATTTATTTCCACGCTCATATATCTTTGGCATATCACATATACGATAAAAATGATATTTTTATCATTTAAAATATTTATTCGACAAATGAATGTTTTCAACACTTCATAGTTTCAATAAAAATGTAATTTTTATTGTTCGATCTTTTTATTCAACACATGAACTTTTCCACTACACACACTTTTCAACACATGAGCACCTCCACACATGGATATTTTATTTATGTTGTTTATATAAGAAAGATGGAATTTTTATTGTTGAAACTATTTATATATAAGGCGAATATTTTACATACTTCATCTATATTATAAAAAGGTGATTTTTATTGTTTAGACACTTCATTCATTCACAAATGAATTTAATTTTCACACATCACTTTTCAACACATGAACATTTCCACACATGGATATAGTTTCAACACATGACTTTAATTTCAATGCATGAAGATAATTTCAACTTATGAAAATAATTCTAACACATGGATATTATTCAAAATTTCGGCAGCATAACGGCAGGGTAGTTAAAACCGGCACCGTCCCTAGTACGGCTCCTCGCTCTATCTTAAAACCTCGCGGTTTTTGATAATGGGGATTCATGCATCTAATTCGCACGCAGGCGGCATGTTTTATTTTTATTTCCACAATTTTTCCAATTCATTTCAATCACAAATGGGTATTTTTCAACCACAAACAATTATTCAACCATTCGTATTTTTCATCCAATATTTCTCACCAATTCACCACAATAAATATCGTCCATGGTTTATGGACGAGGGGAGTATATATATATTATAATTTCTATATTTCACTTGCATTTCAACACATATATCAATTATTCTATGCATGTATAATTCATACTTCGCTTATATAGCTTACACAACGCATGTACATGAGGTATACAACACGTGTGTAATTTATATTTCACTTATATAATTTATACACGACATTTTCCATTCAAATTCATTTAATTTAGATTTCTCACATTGGTTTTCGGAGTGCTAAAAATCGTAGATGACTCAGAAAAATCCGCGGCTTCTTCTATGTGGTAGAGAGCTTCCTTGCAGTCCCGATATTTCCTGTTTCATCGAATTTCGTCAATACACCAAAAAGATATGATTTTTCAAAGTGCAGACATCAAAAAGAACTCACCTTTCACGATGGTTCGAAACTAGGGTTGCGGTTTTCGTGAAATCCGGGGCACGTGGGGACGATCGGGGGTGCTGACGTAGAAGAGGAAGGAGAGCCAGTCCTGTCGGTGGCGGTTTGGGGTGGCTCGGTGGTTGGTGGCGATCAGGGCGGCGATGGGAAGTCGACGACTTCCTGGGCCCGATTCAGGCGATACAGTGGTCGAGGGGAGGTGAGGGTTGGTCGGATTTGAAGAGGAGGAGGAGGCGGTTCGATTCTGGGTGGTGGCGGCGACGATAGGGGGCTGAGGCGGCGGCGATCGGTCGAGGAAGGTTGGAACGGGTTTCGCCGTTCGTTTCGAAGGAAGCGGGGTTTTTTTTATTATTTTATTTTATGAAAGGAATTTTTTGATTCGCCGATATATATATTATTCAGAAAATTAGGGTTTTCCCATACGAACCCCAATTCAAACCCAACGATTGTCGCCCCTAGATAATTACCCCCATTTCGAACACAATGGGATATGTTTCGTTGGCCAATTCGACTGTTACAGTCAGTTATTTTTCAAATTAAAGTATAAAACATTTAATTTTTAACTTTGAACGTACATTTCAATTTGCCAGGGCCACAAACTAATTCGAAAAATTCCAGAAAAATAAATATAGCTATGTTTTGATGCTACAGTCCCAACAAAACTGATTTCGTCAAATTCTGAGATCGTTTGAAAAATGGCTATTTTCTGGTCGATCCAATTTAACAGAAATTGACCAAACATATTTTCTTTTGCCACGCTTACATACTAGCTTTGAAAATTATGAAATTTGAAACCTAGCAATAATTTGACATCCCGGACCCAACAAAAGTGGTTTCGTTGAATTCCGAGGTCGTTTGCAAAATATCAATTTCTCAGGGTTATATATTCTATATAGCGACCTTTCTGAAAATTCATTCGGCCATAACTTTTGATTTTTTTCTATGAAACTTCGATTTTTCAGATTCGTTAGAAAGGTATTGAGTAACAGATTTAAATATTTTTGGTTTCGCTAAAATTCGTTATATTTTCCACCCTGCACAGTCAGTCAAAGTTTGAATTCAAATTTTCAAACTGACTCACTATTTCTAATCCACTATTTTATTGAAATATTCTATTTCAATTGTTCAAACTCTTCTGAAATGTCCAATTTAAAAAATTTAAATTGGCTCGTATTTTCTGGGTTGTTACAGCTGACGTGTCGCTCCGATAGTCCGCCTCTTCGTATCGAGGAAAATACTTCGTACTGTACAAACCTCCATCCCAATTCATCATTTTAACTTCCCCTGTAACACCCCGTATTTTAGTTAATACTAAAATTCACTAATCGCAGAATAATTAATCTCAGATGTGGGAATTAGGGGAAACGGGCTGTGTCATTGCGTTCGTCTCGGAAAAATACGCGAAATAGAGTCCGAGTTTGCGTAAAACGGGTACCGTATGAAAGAGATATGGACGAACGAAGTTAGGCAGAAAAACCAGAAACAGGCCAGAAATGCACTGGCGCACTTGTGAAGTGCGTCAGAACAAAGATGCACTGGCGCACTTGTGAAGTGCGCCAGTACAAAGATACACTGGCGCACTTGGGAAGTGCGCCCGTGCCGAGCCAAGAAACCTGCACAGTTTCTAGAGAGTTCTGTGGTTGGGTGCACCAGTTTGGGGTTTGGGCTTGGTCTTAGGGCTGGTTTCTGGAAGGTGCCGAAATCTAAGGGTCCTAATCTAATTTAGGGTTAATCTAATGGCCTAAAACACTACCTAATCCTATAAATAAGACCCCAACCCTACCCTAATTTATTCATAATTAGATCTTGTAACTAAATTATGGCAAAATGAAACTTGATCATGGCCTCCACAAATCAATGAAGAGAGTTGCAAGCTAATCAACCTCTAATCAACATCTTCTTCAACCAAAGCAACTAATTCTACTTCATAAGTTTGCTAATCTTGGTTTTGGTGAGTTCCTATAGCTTTAATAATCAATTGTTAAATTGATTATGGTAGGATGTGATAAGACATGGCTATGTTTGTGGATAAATGTGTTTATGCAAGTTTGTATGATATGTGATTTGCAAGTTTTATGCTATATGCGAGTTTAATGCCATGTTTTATAATGCAAAACACTATGTTGAACATTTATGCATATGTAACATGTTATGCAAACTATATGTGAGAGTATATGCAAGTTATATGTAACATGATATGCAAGTTATGCATGTGGTTTTATGCATGCTAAGTGTTTGGGTTTATGCAAGTTAAGTGGTGTGTTTATGCATAATAAGTAATTGATTCTATGCATGCTAAGTATGTGGTTTTATGCATGCTAAGTGTTTGGTATTATGCATAAATCATGACATGCAAGTTTACCCTTTTAAATGTGATGCATACATATGCAAGATGACACCTTTATATGCTATGCATGTTTACCCTCCTTTAAGATGCAAGTCATATATGCAAGTTCAACATGTTAAGCAAGTTATGTGTATGCTTATATGCAAGTTCAACATGTTAAGCAAGTTATGTGTATACTTATATGCAAGCTCAACATGTTATGCAAGTTATGTGTATGATGTTATGTAAGTTATGTGCATGTTGTTATGCAAGTTCATATGCAAGTTATGTGTATGAGGTTATGCAAGTTATGTGCATGATGTTATGCAAGTTATGTGTATGTTGATATGCAAGTTATGTGTGACGGCAAGGAATTTCGCTCGGTCCGAACCAGTCGCTAAACCGACCCAGACCGTTCGAAATGCCCTATCGCTTGAGAACACGACAAATCAGAACGCATACAGAAGAACGTTTCATTCTATATTACAACAATGCATCAGATTACAAGAATATACAGAGTATAAACAAATAAATATTACACAGAAATATCAGAGATTTTAAATCACATTTAAAAACATTGCAGCGGAAAATAATACAATACACAACTAGAAGAGATATACGGATACAAAGCTTTCCGGATATCATTCCAGCTGTCAACCAGGATCCTGTGAATATAAATCTGCAAAACCAAAACTACTAGCTGCCCGTGTCAAAATAAGGGCACCCAGAGTTTAGGTTAAAACAATAAACTCCAGGTCAGTCATGTGACTGGTGTGAGAACTAAAACAGTTATTAATCTTTATTTTAAATCATTAGGTAAATCAAGGGACCACGCCGTATAACACGGAACGGGTTTCCTCCCAAGAATACCAGTGCATAAAACAAACAGCGCAATGCTAAATAAAGAAAAATGAAGCTGTTATAAGACCCAGGTCCTATCACACAATGCAACGCAAGCCGGGGGATAGGGTTTTCCCTTATAACAGCCAAAGAATGCTTGATACGTTTAAAACAAATCATTTGATACTATAATAAGTGCATATTGTATAAAACAACTTCAAATCATAAGTATCAATCATAGGCGGCATGGGTACCATATATCATGTCGCCATATATAGGTTTACAAATAAAACCGCAAAGTCACGTATTTGGAAATTGGATTTCCGTCTATGAACCGAGGCCAGGGATCGTCCTCTACCGATTCGAGACAATCTAGCCTACCATGTCTCAGGAACAGCCGCAACTGCCCCCTGGATCGTCAGGGCCGGTCCACCGATGTGGATTATTATGCCTGAACAATACGTCTCCCCGCCCTTTGGGGCGCAAACGAGCCAACGAATGACTCCATCGGACCCGGATCGTCCGATCAAACCGAGGCGCCTCGCAACAGCAACAACCACATAAGTCAATCTCGTCAGGGCGTGTAAAACCACTGACGCCACTTTTAGCTAGAAAGAAACGCAAGTCCTCCCTGAGGTCCGTCTCCCGTTTTTGGTTCATACCTGGTGTGAAACACGCGAGGTAAACGTTACACAAAGCTACGCCACAAAGGCCGTGCTTTGATCATCACCACAAGACTTTGCTTTTCAACAGAAGCCTTGATCATTTGCATCTTAGCATGCCACACAGGCAAACCATCCTATGCAACCGATATCAGTCACACAGAATGAAATCCGATGTCAGACACACAGTCCATTTACAAGTCCGTTCTGGGTCTGAACGAAACCGGAGGCACCTAGTACCCCGCATATCCATCGATCTCCAAGTACGTCTGGACGATCACTAACTGTTTCCATCTTCTTGGGTGTACAGCCCAATCAAGATCATCAGTAATTACCCAAACGACGTGAAGACCTCCGGTCTTCGACCACCGTCTTCATCTTCGACTTATCGTCGTATCAGTTATTCAGAATGGGATAAACCCGGTCTTTCCGAATAACTCGCGTATATATTATAAAAGTGTTAACCAAACACAACATACGCCTCATTCCAATTCATTAGTCACTAACCGTAAATTAATCAAGAGAATAACTCCCCAAATATTAACCCCGAAGGCCGAAACCAACATCAGATCAATATCCAGAAAACCATTCTACTTGGCTAACCGACAGTTAGTTTCTAATTTTCACATTCATAGGGAAAGGTTCCCATTAATTTTATCAAAGATAAATTCTTGAATTTATTCTTGAATCTACTTTTGAATATCAATTCAACTAGCCGGGATTAACGAAACTTACCGAAGTAATCATTTGTTTTAATTTCCCAATCCCAACCTATTTATCCCATGAAGTAAAACTGGTAATACTTCATTTCTAACACCACAGTGTTATCGGTAAGTTCAATTACCATTTCACGTTTAAATCTAATTAAAGATTTAACTATCGCCTGGAGCAAAACTGGTGATACTCCATTTTCGATCTTTCCAATCTAATTAAAGATTCATTAAAACTCCACTTAGTTTTAATCTTCGACTGGGTTAAAGAATCAGTGTCATTTAAAACACGGTTCACGATAAACCCAAAATCACATTCCATTAATTATCGGGTTAAAGAACAAGTGTTATTTAAAACACTGTTCACGATAAACCCAAAAATCAATATCAATTCAATTCCAATTAAATATTATTTAATTGGTACACTTCATTAAATCTAAATAAAAAGATTTAATCTTTTCTCAACTGGGTTCAAGAACAGTGTTAGTGAAGACACCATTCACGACAAACCCAAATCACAGTCGATATTCAATATAAGGCTCTGAATAGAAAATATATCGGCTTATATTCAATATCGAATTCTAAGACTAACAAATGTAGTATTGGAAATAACGATATAAATATATATCTTTCAAATTTCCATAACAACACCTGTATAATCACGAATTCCAACATCGAAATATTCCGAAGACAATTTCGATTCAAATCCACTCCAATGCAATCATTGGATATTTTGGTTATTTTCAAAACCCTTTTCGAATTCAATTTATTTATTTCAAAATAAATAGAATTATATTTCTAGTTCAAAACTAGTTCATTTCGATAAAAACCTATTTTTATCTTTTCAAATATGGGATTTTTCATCCCAAATCTTCACAAATCATTTCTTATGATTTTACATAAATTATTACTATTTTTAATAATTTTATCAAGGCCCGTACAGTCGATTTCCATCAATGGCCATCGAACTGCACTTACAGCGACCTTTTTCGAATTTGATTTGGACATAATTCCAAATCCAACCGTTAGATTTCAAATTTCTAATATTCGTTAGAAAGCTCTTTTCGATACGAACCCAACGGTTCCGGTTTCAGGAGAATCCGACGGTCGGATCTCCCGTAATGTCCGTTTGAAATAAATGGTCGAAATTCACGAACTGCCGCGGCGCGGCGCGTTCTATTCAGGCCATTATATTATATATATATATAATATATACAATATATTTTCGTCGATTTCTATTTAAAACGAATTATATAAATGGTTTCAAATTCGTTTCAAAAGAAATTTCAAATTCCATTTCAATTCAAATCAAAATTGAATTCTTCTTTATAAATTTGTTTTAAAATTCATTTCTATTCAATTCAAATTTCAATTCAATTTGAATTCATTTCAATTCGCTTTCAATTCAATTTGAATTCGTTTTCAATTCATTTCATTTCGAAATCGTTTTCAATTCAATTCATTTCGAAATCGTTTTCAATTCAATTCATTTCGAAATCGTTTTCAATTCAATTCATTTCGAAATCGTTTTCAATTCAATTCATTTCGAAATCGTTTTCAATTCAATTCATTTCGAAATCGTTTTCAATTCAATTCATTTCGAAATCGTTTTCAATTCATTTCAAAATGAATAAAATCGATATAAATATCGTTCGCGTCAAAATGGCGTCAATCTAATCAACCCGGCTTCATAAATTTCTATTTTCAAATATCCTATTTCAAATATTTCTTTTCTTCAAAATGGTTGTTATTATCAAAATATTTCGTTCAACACATGACCAATCTCAATGGATGAGTACTGTCAACACATGAACTTTTATTTTATATTGATAAAGATATAAATTTTATTACTAAAATATTTCGTTCAACACATGACCAATCTCAATGAATGAGTACTGTCAACACATGAACTTTTATTTTATATTATTCTTTATTTTTCAAATTGGAATGAGGCCCAATCAATTACCATATAAAGTTAATTATATGGATTTTCATACATCACATGTATATATTAGCATTGAAAAATAATCAACCATCAACCAAAGTGCACTACACTGTATAAGCATCAAATATAGATATCTAACGCTTATAACAGTCTGTCAATCAATCGATCGACATATTTAATCAATCAGGATGAGTGAACTTCAAATTTCATCCCAACACCCGTGTGGGGTTTCAAACAATCAAACACAGATTTTATTTGTGCAGTTGGGCGATGTGTAAAATTTATCGACCCAATCAATGTCCTTCAAATAAGTGTACATAAACAAACCGTTCGGTTTGTAAATGAATATTTATTTATTCACATTCACGTTAAAAATTATATTTTTAACGACTAAACATTTTATTCCAACTTATGAATTTCTATTCAGTTCATTCTTACAATAAAATGATATTTTTATTTTTCTAACATATTTTAGAAAATTTCGGCGGCATAACGGCACGATACTAGAAACGGGACGAGGCCTAGCCTTATCCCCGGTCTAGTGAAGGCCCACGCCATTCACACATCAATCAAATCAATTCGTTATGCAAACCACAAAATTTGGAGTAAGAGTCTAACCTAGCCTTACTCCTTCGCCTTATAACGGCGCACGTCTAATCCTAACCAATTTATCGATTCGATTTTTTTTCACACCACAAACCACATTCAAACCAATATCACAATCAATAACCAAACAGCCAAACAAACAAGTCCATGGTCTGTGGACGATTGTGTCGGGTGCTACTAAGCACCGTCTGCATCCTAGTATATATATATAACTAGAAAAAGAATTTTGAGTGAGAAGTTCTCACATTTAGCTATCCTAGCTCCACGGCTCTTCTAATGCAGGAAACCTTCGCCAACTCGCCTTTTGTCGCTTTCGTTGTCCGCTTTCACTACATATGTAAAAATCGAATTTTACTTCGCTATTCCATATATAAAAATCGAATTTTTATTTCAAAGTTCCATATATAAAAATCGAATTTTTATTTCAAAGTTCCATATATAAAAATCGAATTTTTATTTCAAAGTTCAATATATAAAAATCGAATTTTTAGTTCGAAGTTCAATATATAAAAATCGAATTTTTAGTTCAAAGTTCAATATATAAAAATCGAATTTTTAGTTCGAAGTTCAATATATAAAAATCGAATTTTTAGTTCAAAGTTCAATATATAAAAATCGAATTTTTAGTTCGAAGTTCAATATATAAAAATCGAATTTTTAGTTCGAAGTTCAATATATAAAAATCATATTTTTATTTCGAAGTTCAATATATAAAAATCATATTTTTATTTCTCTATTCAATATATAAAAATCCTTCTTTATGCCTTTTATAAAAATTTCAATTTTTATAACAAAGATTTGATCTTTCCTATGATAAAAAAAATTTCTTCTTTGAAAACAATTCAATTTCAGTTTTATAATTCTATAAAATCAGTTTTTAATTCTTTTATAAACTGTTTTTAAACCTTTTTTTTTTAAAATCAAAATCAGTTTTTTTTTTTTTTTCAATTTTAAACATTTTCAGTTTTACATTCGGTTTTATAAAATAAAAAAATAAGATAATAAAATAAAAAGAAATGCTTACCGAGGGGGGGGGGGGGGGTTTCACCGATGTCGGAGGTGCTTCTCGAGCTGGGCGGCTCGGGGTTTGGTGGCGTCGCGATGGGATTCGACGGGGGGGGGGGGGGGGGAGGGCCCAGGTGCGGTGGTCTTCGTGGGGCCGTGCGTCGAGCGGAAGGAGGAGAGAGGATGGAGGAGGGTGGTGCGGAGGAGGGGCTAGGGGGGGTGGAGCTCGCACGACGGCGGCGGCTCGATTAGGGTTCTTCTTTTCTTTTTCTTTTTTTTCCTGAAGAATGTATCGGGGAGGGGGCCAACGAAGAAGAAAAGGGGGGGAAAGGAAATTAAAATAATATTTTTTTTTAATTTAATTTGTAAAAATGTTGACTTTTACATACGACCTCGAAACGAGGTCCACCGCCTGCCGTCCATAGCGTATTACCCCCATCCCGAACACAATGGGATATGTATCGCAAGCTGATTCGACTGTTTGAATCAGTTTCCGTTAAATTTACATTTAAATCATTATATTGAATTTTAAACGTACATTTCAAATTACCGGGGTCACATACTAACTAGAAAAATTCCAGAAAAATATTTTCTAGCTTCGTATTGACGATACGGTCCTAACAAAACTAGTTTCGTCGAATTCTGAGACCGTTAGAAAAATGGCCAATTTCCAGTCGATTAAAATCAACTGAAATGGTCAAAACGCGTTTTCCTTTGCCACGCTCACATATTGATTCGAAAAATTATGAAATTTGGAATCTAGCAATAACTTGACATCACGGACCCAACAAAACTGGTTTCGTCGAAATCCGAGGTCGTTTGCAAAATGTCCATTTTTAAGGGCCTGAATTCCATAGCGACTATTCAGAATTTTCAACTGGACATATCTTTTGATTCCCGCTACGAACTTTTGATTTTTCGGATTCGTTGGAAAGATATTCACTATCAGATTCCATTATTTTTGGTTTCACTAAAATCCGGATTGTTTTGCACCCGGTACATTCAATTGAAGTTTGAAATCGAATTATCGAACTACCGCGCCATTTTCAATTCTATTTATAATTATATATAATTATTTATATATTCTAACGACGACGTATATAATATATACGTTCTAATTATATTCAAAATAAATTTCTCGTCGATATTATTTAAAATAATTCATTTTAAATAATCAAAATTCGCTAAAATTGCCAAAATAAAAATTTTAAACTGGCCCAGATTTTCCGGGTTATTACAATCTCCCCCACTTAAAACTTTTCGTCCCCGAAAAGGAACAAAGTCGAAAGTGGTTTGACTAATCAACACTACGCTCGATCTGGCTTCCATTCTCCAACTCTTTAGTTTCTGAGAATTTTCAAAATTTCAAAAATTTGGCTAACACCCTAAATTTTCGAAAAATTTCGCCATAACCTCCCCTTCAACGGGAGCATCGGGGAATTTCAAATAGCTTCCCCGGTCCTTCAGATCTCAAAAAGAAAAAGAAAAAGCCTAGCGGCTAGCCAATAGGCTCACAAAATCATCATCACCCAAACAAAACAGGAAATTATGTAGTAAACATGTACCTATTTGTCGGGCAAACAAATTTTATTCTCTGCTCTAGCCTCCTTGCTATGACCTGTTCAATGATAAATATGTATATGCAAGCAAATGCAACCAATTTTCAATATAATCCAATATGTGATTCAGTTAGGCTAAATGGCTAAAAATTAGCAAACAAATAAACAAACAACACAAACATCAATCAATTAGTGAATTATCATTTGAAATTCATAACTTTGATATATAGTCAAAAATCTCATTTTTGATGCCAAATCACAACAATAAGCCCTATCTAATTTTGGTTCTCACACCAATCAATAGGAAATATATAGAAAGTCCACTTTCGTCACTCGAACATAAATTCTGATGATGATGCATCAACCATCAGAGTTCTCTCCGGGCGACTTAGAAGGTGATTCTATATCTACCCAGTATATCAAAACTTCGAATACACGCGGATCAGACGTATACGCAAAATCTATATATACTGGATTGTCCTAATCAATATAAATAAATAATCAAATACGAATAATTGATTTAAATCTTCAAAACAAAAATTTGTTTTCTCTTTTATTTATCAAAAACACTACTCTTCACACTCGTTCTAGGATACTACTGATCCCATCTCTAACGAGTCATTCTCATCGGATATTACTAATCCAATATCTGATGAATTCTTTCGTATGGTTCTAATGTGCCTTGTTCTCTGCTTTGTAAACCAAAGCTCTGATACCAAATGTGACGGCAAGGAATTTCGCTCGGTCCGAACCAGTCGCTAAACCGACCCAGACCGTTCGAAATGCCCTATCGCTTGAGAACACGACAAATCAGAACGCATACAGAAGAACGTTTCATTCTATATTACAACAATGCATCAGATTACAAGAATATACAGAGTATAAACAAATAAATATTACACAGAAATATCAGAGATTTTAAATCACATTTAAAAACATTGCAGCGGAAAATAATATAATACACAACTAGAAGAGATATACGGATACAAAGCTTTCCGGATATCATTCCAGCTGTCAACCAGGATCCTGTGAATATAAATCTGCAAAACCAAAACTACTAGCTGCCCGTGTCAAAATAAGGGCACCCAGAGTTTAGGTTAAAACAATAAACTCCAGGTCAGTCATGTGACTGGTGTGAGAACTAAAACAGTTATTAATCTTTATTTTAAATCATTAGGTAAATCAAGGGACCACGCCGTATAACACGGAACGGGTTTCCTCCCAAGAATACCAGTGCATAAAACAAACAGCGCAATGCTAAATAAAGAAAAATGAAGCTGTTATAAGACCCAGGTCCTATCACACAATGCAACGCAAGACGGGGGATAGGGTTTTCCCTTATAACAGCCAAAGAATGCTTGATACGTTTAAAACAAATCATTTGATACTATAATAAGTGCATATTGTATAAAACAACTTCAAATCATAAGTATCAATCATAGCCGGCATGGGTACCATATATCATGTCGCCATATATAGGTTTACAAATAAAACCGCAAAGTCACGTATTTGGAAATTGGATTTCCGTCTATGAACCGAGGCCAGGGATCGTCCTCTACCGATTCGAGACAATCTAGCCTACCATGTCTCAGGAACAGCCGCAACTGCCCCCTGGATCGTCAGGGCCGGTCCACCGATGTGGATTATTATGCCTGAACAATACGTCTCCCCGCCCTTTGGGGCGCAAACGAGCCAACGAATGACTCCATCGGACCCGGATCGTCCGATCAAACCGAGGCGCCTCGCAACAGCAACAACCACATAAGTCAATCTCGTCAGGGCGTGTAAAACCACTGACGCCACTTTTAGCTAGAAAGAAACGCAAGTCCTCCCTGAGGTCCGTCTCCCGTTTTTGGTTCATACCTGGTGTGAAACACGCGAGGTAAACGTTACACAAAGCTACGCCACAAAGGCCGTGCTTTGATCATCACCACAAGACTTTGCTTTTCAACAGAAGCCTTGATCATTTGCATCTTAGCATGCCACACAGGCAAACCATCCTATGCAACCGATATCAGTCACACAGAATGAAATCCGATGTCAGACACACAGTCCATTTACAAGTCCGTTCTGGGTCTGAACGAAACCGGAGGCACCTAGTACCCCGCATATCCATCGATCTCCAAGTACGTCTGGACGATCACTAACTGTTTCCATCTTCTTGGGTGTACAGCCCAATCAAGATCATCAGTAATTACCCAAACGACGTGAAGACCTCCGGTCTTCGACCACCGTCTTCATCTTCGACTTATCGTCGTATCAGTTATTCAGAATGGGATAAACCCGGTCTTTCCGAATAACTCGCGTATATATTATAAAAGTGTTAACCAAACACAACATACGCCTCATTCCAATTCATTAGTCACTAACCGTAAATTAATCAAGAGAATAACTCCCCAAATATTAACCCCGAAGGCCGAAACCAACATCAGATCAATATCCAGAAAACCATTCTGCTTGGCTAACCGACAGTTAGTTTCTAATTTTCACATTCATAGGGAAAGGTTCCCATTAATTTTATCAAAGATAAATTCTTGAATTTATTCTTGAATCTACTTTTGAATATCAATTCAACTAGCCGGGATTAACGAAACTTACCGAAGTAATCATTTGTTTTAATTTCCCAATCCCAACCTATTTATCCCATGAAGTAAAACTGGTAATACTTCATTTCTAACACCACAGTGTTATCGGTAAGTTCAATTACCATTTCACGTTTAAATCTAATTAAAGATTTAACTATCGCCTGGAGCAAAACTGGTGATACTCCATTTTCGATCTTTCCAATCTAATTAAAGATTCATTAAAACTCCACTTAGTTTTAATCTTCGACTGGGTTAAAGAATCAGTGTCATTTAAAACACGGTTCACGATTAACCCAAAATCACATTCCATTAATTATCGGGTTAAAGAACAAGTGTTATTTAAAACATTGTTCACGATAAACCCAAAAATCAATATCAATTCAATTCCAATTAAATATTATTTAATTGGTACACTTCATTAAATCTAATTAAAAAGATTTAATCTTTTCTCAACTGGGTTCAAGAACAGTGTTAGTGAAGACACCATTCACGACAAACCCAAATCACAGTCGATATTCAATATAAGGCTCTGAATAGAAAATATATCGGCTTATATTCAATATCGAATTCTAAGACTATCAAATGTAGTATTGGAAATAACGATATAAATATATATCTTTCAAATTTCCATAACAACACCTGTATAATCACGAATTCCAACATCGAAATATTCCGAAGACAATTTCGATTCAAATCCACTCCAATGCAATCATTGGATATTTTGGTTATTTTCAAAACCCTTTTCGAATTCAATTTATTTATTTCAAAATAAATAGAATTATATTTCTAGTTCAAAACTAGTTCATTTCGATAAAAACCTATTTTTATCTTTTCAAATATGGGATTTTTCATCCCAAATCTTCACAAATCATTTCTTATGATTTTACATAAATTATTACTATTTTTAATAATTTTATCAAGGCCCGTACAGTCGATTTCCATCAATGGCCATCGAACTGCACTTACAACGACCTTTTTCGAATTTGATTTGGACATAATTCCAAATCCAACCGTTAGATTTCAAATTTCTAATATTCGTTAGAAAGCTCTTTTCGATACGAACCCAACGGTTCCGGTTTCAGGAGAATCCGACGGTCGGATCTCCCGTAATGTCCGTTTGAAATAAATGGTCGAAATTCACGAACTGCCGCGGCGCGGCGCGTTCTATTCCGGCCATTATATTATATATATAATATATATAATATATTTTCGTCGATTTCTATTTAAAACGAATTATATAAATGGTTTCAAATTCGTTTCAAAAGAAATTTCAACTTCCATTTCAATTCAAATCAAAACTGAATTCTTCCTTATAAATTTGTTTTAAAATTCATTTCTATTCAATTCAAATTTCAATTCAATTTGAATTCATTTCAATTCGCTTTCAATTCAATTTGAATTCGTTTTCAATTCATTTCATTTCGAAATCGTTTTCAATTCAATTCATTTCGAAATCGTTTTCAATTCAATTCATTTCGAAATCGTTTTCAATTCAATTCATTTCGAAATCGTTTTCAATTCAATTCATTTCGAAATTGTTTTCAATTCAATTCATTTCGAAATCGTTTTCAATTCAATTCATTTCGAAATCGTTTTCAATTCATTTCAAAATGAATAAAATCGATATAAATATCGTTCGCGTCAAAATGGCGTCAATCTAATCAACCCGGCTTCATAAATTTCTATTTTCAAATATCCTATTTCAAATATTTCTTTTCTTCAAAATGGTTGTTATTATCAAAATATTTCGTTCAACACATGACCAATCTCAATGGATGAGTACTGTCAACACATGAACTTTTATTTTATATTGATAAAGATATAAATTTTATTACTAAAATATTTCGTTCAACACATGACCAATCTCAATGAATGAGTACTGTCAACACATGAACTTTTATTTTATATTATTCTTTATTTTTCAAATTGGAATGAGGCCCAATCAATTACCATATAAAGTTAATTATATGGATTTTCATACATCACATGTATATATTAGCATTGAAAAATAATCAACCATCAACCAAAGTGCACTACACTGTATAAGCATCAAATATAGATATCTAACGCTTATAACAGTCTGTCAATCAATCGATCGACATATTTAATCAATCAGGATGAGTGAACTTCAAATTTCATCCCAACACCCGTGTGGGGTTTCAAACAATCAAACACAGATTTTATTTGTGCAGTTGGGCGATGTGAAAAATTTATCGACCCAATCAATGTCCTTCAAATAAGTGTACATAAACAAACCGTTCGGTTTGTAAATGAATATTTATTTATTCACATTCACGTTAAAAATTATATTTTTAACGACTAAACATTTTATTCCAACTTATGAATTTCTATTCAGTTCATTCTTACAATAAAATGATATTTTTATTTTTCTAACATATTTTAGAAAATTTCGGCGGCATAACGGCACGATACTAGAAACGGGACGAGGCATAGCCTTATCCCCGGTCTAGTGAAGGCCCACGCCATTCACACATCAATCAAATCAATTCGTTATGCAAACCACAAAATTTGGAGTAAGAGTCTAACCTAGCCTTACTCCTTCGCCTTATAACGGCGCACGTCTAATCCTAACCAATTTATCGATTCGATTTTTTTTCACACCACAAACCACATTCAAACCAATATCACAATCAATAACCAAACAGCCAAACAAACAAGTCCATGGTCTGTGGACGATTGTGTCGGGTGCTACTAAGCACCGTCTGCATCCTAGTATATATATATAACTAGAAAAAGAATTTTGAGTGAGAAGTTCTCACATTTAGCTATCCTAGCTCCACGGCTCTTCTAATGCAGGAAACCTTCGCCAACTCGCCTTTTGTCGCTTTCGTTGTCCGCTTTCACTACATATGTAAAAATCGAATTTTACTTCGCTATTCCATATATAAAAATCGAATTTTTATTTCAAAGTTCCATATATAAAAATCGAATTTTTATTTCAAAGTTCCATATATAAAAATCGAATTTTTATTTCAAAGTTCAATATATAAAAATCGAATTTTTAGTTCGAAGTTCAATATATAAAAATCGAATTTTTAGTTCAAAGTTCAATATATAAAAATCGAATTTTTAGTTCGAAGTTCAATATATAAAAATCGAATTTTTAGTTCAAAGTTCAATATATAAAAATCGAATTTTTAGTTCGAAGTTCAATATATAAAAATCGAATTTTTAGTTCGAAGTTCAATATATAAAAATCATATTTTTATTTCGAAGTTCAATATATAAAAATCATATTTTTATTTCTCTATTCAATATATAAAAATTCTTCTTTATGCCTTTTATAAAAATTTCAATTTTTATAACAAAGATTTGATCTTTCCTATGATAAAAAAAATTTCTTCTTTGAAAACAATTCAATTTCAGTTTTATAATTATATAAAATCAGTTTTTAATTCTTTTATAAACTGTTTTTAAACCTTTTTTTTTAAAAATCAAAATCAGTTTTTATTATTTTTTTTCAATTTTAAACATTTTCAGTTTTACATTCGGTTTTATAAAATAAAAAAAATAAGATAATAAAATAAAAAGAAATGCTTACCGAGGGGGGGGTTTCACCGATGTCGGAGGTGCTTCTCGAGCTGGGCGGCTCGGGGTTTGGTGGCGTCGCGATGGGATTCGACGGGGGGGGGGGGGGGGGGGAGGGCTCAGGCGCGGTGGTCTTCGTGGGGCCGTGCGTCGAGCGGAAGGAGGAGAGAGGATGGAGGAGGGTGGTGCGGAGGAGGGGCTAGGGGGGTGGAGCTCGCACGACGGCGGCGGCTCGATTAGGGTTCTTCTTTTCTTTTTTTCTTTTTTTCCTGAAGAATGTATCGGGGAGTGGGCCAACGAAGAAGAAAAGGGGGGGAAAAGGAAATTAAAATAATATATATTTTTTTTATTTAATTTGTAAAAATGTTGACTTTTACATACGACCTCGAAACGAGGTCCACCGCCTGCCGTCCATAGCGTATTACCCCCATCCCGAACACAATGGGATATGTATCGCAAGCTGATTCGACTGTTTGAATCAGTTTCCGTTAAATTTACATTTAAATCATTATATTGAATTTTAAACGTACATTTCAAATTACCGGGGTCACATACTAACTAGAAAAATTCCAGAAAAATATTTTCTAGCTTCGTATTGACGATACGGTCCTAACAAAACTAGTTTCGTCGAATTCTGAGACCGTTAGAAAAATGGCCAATTTCCAGTCGATTAAAATCAACTGAAATGGTCAAAACGCGTTTTCCTTTGCCACGCTCACATATTGATTCGAAAAATTATGAAATTTGGAATCTAGCAATAACTTGACATCACGGACCCAACAAAACTGGTTTCGTCGAAATCCGAGGTCGTTTGCAAAATGTCCATTTTTAAGGGCCTGAATTCCATAGCGACTATTCAGAATTTTCAACTGGACATATCTTTTGATTCCCGCTACGAACTTTTGATTTTTCGGATTCGTTGGAAAGATATTCACGATCAGATTCCATTATTTTTTGTTTCACTAAAATCCGGATTGTTTTGCACCCGGTACATTCAATTGAAGTTTGAAATCGAATTATCGAACTACCGCGCCATTTTCAATTCTATTTATAATTATATATAATTATTTATATATTCTAACGACGACGTATATAATATATACGTTCTAATTATATTCAAAATAAATTTCTCGTCGATATTATTTAAAATAATTCATTTTAAATAATCAAAATTCGCTAAAATTGCCAAAATAAAAATTTTAAACTGGCCCAGATTTTCCGGGTTATTACATTATGTTTATGATGTTATGCAAGTCATGTGTATGATGTTATGCAAGTTAACATGTAACATGTTGTGCAAGTTCACACCTTTAAGACACATGCAAGTTCACCTTTGTATAACCTATGAACACTTATGCAAGTTGCCTTTATATATGACATATGTATGTTCATGCAAGTTGGGTTATTTAGCAATGCTAGTTGGGTTAATATTATGATGTAAGTGGACACCTTTTAACCCATGTTAATGCTAATGTATGCTAAGTGAAACCCATGTTTATTGTGAAAGAATCTTCTCTTGGAAATATGTCGTGTTAGCATAAGTACGTGGGAAACGATGGGGTTAATAGACTTGTTAATGAAATGGTGTGAAATGGTTATGATTAAGCATACCATAAAAATAAATTAACATAAGTGGGAATTTACCTATTGAGTTAGGTCTACCCCATGGGAATTTACCTATTGAGTTAGGTCTACCCATGTTATGAAAAACTTGATATTAATTAGGGATAATTAATATGGGGGTGATTAATTAGGTGTAATTAATCAACTAAGACACGAGGTTGGACCCTTTTGTAGCGGAAGTCTGCCCGGAACCGACCGGCCATCCAGCAGCTACAAATGATTGGCCCAATGTGAGAGGTCTTAGTCATAAATTAAATACATGATTAAAGTAAAGACACGAGGTTAGATCCTTTTGATGACAGAAGTCTGCCCGGAACCAACCGGCATATCCAGCAGTCATAAAAGACGGTCTAATGTGAGAGGTCTTTATGAGGTCATGATCTTAATTAATGAATTAAGAAACACTTAACCATATTAGCATGTAGTGGGACATGGGGGGTTAAGTGGGTGCCTTGGGTGGCATGAGGAGACTAGTGGGTTGCCTTGGGTGGCAATAGAAAAATACGATTAGAATACTTAACCAAAGTGGAACATGTAATTAAACATGATTAAAGGGTTAAGTAAGTGCCATGGGTGGCATGTGAAAATACGATTAGAATACTTAACCAAAGTGGAACATGTAATTAAACATGATTAAAGGGTTAAGTAAGTGCCATGGGTGGCATGTGAAAATACGATTAGAATACTTAACCAAAGTGGAACATGTAATTAAACATGATTAAAGGGTTAAGTAAGTGCCATGGGTGGCATGTGAAAATACGATTAGAATACTTAACCAAAGTGGAACATGTAATTAAACATGATTAAAGGGTTAAGTAAGTGCCATGGGTGGCATGTGAGAATACGATTAGAATACTTAACCAAAGTGGAACATGTAATTAAACATGATTAAAGGGTTAAGTAAGTGCCATGGGTGGCATGTGAAAATCTAGTGGGTACCTTGTATGACAATTAGAATATGAATAAAGGACTTAACCAAAATTTATAACATGTAAGGGGACATGGTTAAAGGGTTAAGTGGGATTCACTAGAAATGACAAGCTTAGGTGGTAGCTTGTGGGGGCCCATTTCAACCAATATCCCAAACGTATCTTTGTGGGCTCGACTCTAGTCGAGTGACGGGACACGCATATTGGGCTTGACTATAAGAGGCCAAAACGGGTTAGCGGTGGCAACGCAGGATCAACGGGATTCATATGCGTGTGTGGACCCGGGCTAGTTGGTAAGTCGTTGTTGCATCGTGTAGATATAAAGCCGTGCACCGTTGATATTATCAGGTAGCCACTTTGGGGAATGATACACCACCTTTGTGGGACCAGCACGGGTATCTACGGTAGGGAGCCGATCGCTTGGGAGTAGTGGGTACACCTAGTAAAGATAGGGGCAGACGGCACCTGTGTAGGGGTACAAGAAACTACTGGGTAAAAATTTCTAAGTATACTTAGTGGGATCAACCTTTAAGTAGGAATTACTCTTGGTGGGTAGAACTGGTGTGGTGCAGTGTAGGAATTACCCTCGGGTGGGTAGATCTGGGGTGGTGTAAGTTAGTAATTATCTTTGGGTGGATAAACGCGTCTTTTCGGTTATCGTAGTACATCCGATGTTTAGTTGGCTACTTAGTGTAGTCATTATCCCCAGAGGTACCGTACCTTGTTTATGTCATACCCTAATTACTTTAATGGTTGTATTGTTAGGGTTATAGGACTCACTCAGACTTATGTCTGACCCCGTTGTTTTTATCTTTTTCCCAACCCTCAGGTTATCAGAGTGGGCCCGGTACGAGTGGGCTTAGATCAGGCTGCTTTATTCTCTTTTGGAGCTTGGACCATAGATGTAGAGAGCTCAGCTTACCCTTTCTTTTATGGCTATCAGTTCATGTATTGGGATTATGTACTTTTATTTATCAGGATGGATATTTTGTACTTGACTCTTATTATGGTTTTGTGATGTAACCAAACATGTTTTACTTTCCGCTGCAATGAAATGATGTTTTAAGATTTTCAAGTATTACTTATATCTGTCTTGTTGTAATTTTTCTGTTCTATATTCACTTAAAATACTCCACCGATGTTATGGCATTCCCTTAGCGAGTGACCATAGCGGGTGTGGGGTGTTACACGTGGTATCAGAGCTTAAGGTTACCAGAACAGATAATTTTTTTAGAAAAACTATCTTCTAAGAATATTTTTGAAAGGAGTATTTTCAAAAACATGTCTTTTAAGAGAAAAGTTTTTGAAAGAAAAGCATAATCCCCAATAGCCATATCTATATCTTTCGAATTCTCCATTTAGAATCTTTTCCTCTCTCTCATTTTGAGTTTCCCCTCCGAGTATAGATGATCTTTCTAAGATAGATAAGGATGGAAAACCACTTCAAGGGACTTAGACGTTAATCAGATTAGGAGTTGGTTCAAGAAGGAGGAGGACTGGTAGGTACCTATAGGATAGACGATGAGAGGAAGGCTCAAATAGTTGTTTTGTTAATAAAGGATGAAACCTCAGTAGTGGGAGGTTACGAGTGGAGAATGGGGAGGAAGAAGGCTAGTAGTTATCCTTTCGGGAGGAATAGGACACTTTATTTGGATTGTCCAAAGAAGCAAGGGTAAGGTATGGAATCTTCTGGAGGGTAGTTGTATTCCCTCACGACTAGGGTACCAGATGGGGATAAGACCATCTAGGTTGGAATTTGGATTTCTTTATTATCCGATTCAAACTTTATTTGATTCTGATATATCGAGTTCGTTTATCTCATCATTGTTAGTTGAGTCACTGCACTTAGACACCAGTTTGGTAGATGATCCCTTAGTTGTTTCAAACCCAATTGGGGCTCCATGATGTGTTTGGGTTTGAAAGTTGTTATACTTAGCGTTGAGTTTAGATGTGATGCTTGTTGGGCTTCACGGGCTATGGGTTAGTTTTGGGCATGGACTGGTTATCCAGTAGGGGTGTTGTTCTTGATTTTGAAGGGAGAGTTGTTAGGCTTATGACCCGCATGGGTAACACTCTCGAGATCTCTTGTAATCCCATGGAATCTGTTATGCTAAGTATCTAGAACCGCTTGACACGTCGGTCGGGAGTTTGCGATCTGTTAGAGTGGTCCGGGAATACTCGGATGTGTTTGAGGAGGTGAAGGGCTTACCTCCGGAGCGGGAGATTGACTTCCAAATATATCTGGTAGACAATGCCTAACCAGTGTCTTGGCCAGTGTGCCACGTGGCTCCTCATGAGAGGAGGGAACTCCATAAGCAAGTAGGAAATTTGCTTGAGAAGGGGTTTAGAAGACGAAGTATATCGGAGTAGGGTGCTCCGGTAGTTTTTGCCATGAAGGCGGATGGGTCCCTCAGACTTTGTGTAGGCTAAAGAGAGCTAAATAAACTCACAAAGAAGAATAGACACCCATTGTCGAGGATTGATGATCTCTTTGATCAGTTAGTGGGCGCCTCAGTATTTTCGCAGTTGGACTTAGCCACGAGGTTTCGTCAGTTGAAGGTGGCTGAGGATAGTATAGAGAAGACTGCCTTTAGGACTCCGGATGGTTTTTATGAGTAGCTGGTGACGCCATTTGGTTTGATGAACGCCCCTGCATACTTATTTGATGAGAAGGGTGTTCAGGGAGTACCTAAATAAGTTCGTGATGGTCTTTATGGATGACATCTTGGTCTTTTCTAGGAGCGAAATAAGTTTTCGTATGTGCTCAATAGGGTGAGAAAAGCCAGTTATGGGAAAAACGGTGGTTTTGGAGCGAGACTGGCGAGGACATCCAAAGTTGGTCAAAGGCTTAATTGTTTAGCCATTTTTACTAGTATCATCTCAAGTAGGTCGCCTGAACTCGAAGGAGATATCCCTTGGGTGTTTGTCTGATATTGGTTTAGGCCTTTGGGGCTTGCATTTGGGGGATATCGAGCTCGACTAGGGTGGTCTGCGTGAGAGATGGATAGTGGTGACGATTTTGCATGGGAGAATATCCTGATTTTCTCTAGGAATGGAGAAGAACCTGCCTTACATCTTAGGGAAGTATTGGAGACTCTCCAGGCGCATAGTATTAAGACACCAAAAGTGAATAGGATTCTTAGCATCCTATGAGTTTGAGATAGCGTATACCCCTGGCAAGGGTAACATGGTGGCAGACGCCTTAAGCAGAAGAAGGCTGTCTGTGAGTCCATGGTTCTTGGGATAACGAAGCTTGGAGTTTACTTCTATGTTTGACTTTGGACCTTCCATTGACTTTGTACCCGGTTTGCTAGCCTCTTTGGAGGTTAGGCCTACTCTTCTGGGACGGATTGGCGGAGCACAGCGGGACGACCCACAGTTAGTTAAGTTGGTAGAGACGGTAGACTTTTCATACCGCAAGACAGGGGTTTGAGGAAGGCTATATTTGATGATGCACATCGGTCAAAGATGACCATTCATCCCGGTAGGGACAAGATGTACCAAGACATGAAGCGAGTTTTCTTTTGGGCCGGTATGAAGAAAGACATGGCCGAGTATGTCGCTAGATGCTTGGTGAAAGCGGAGCAAAAGAAACCAAGTGGGTTGCTTCACCCAGTGGAAGTTCCGCTAAGGAAGTGGGATAGTGTCTCGAAGGATTACCGAAATCAAGGAAGGGTAATACGGGTATTTGGGTTTGGTAGATAGACTTACTAAGTGTGCCCATTTCATACCCGTGAAGAGCAAGAGGACTATTCCATGTCTAGCTTCAGTTTACATTCGAGAGATTATTAGATTGCATGATGTACCTTCCAGTATAGTGAGCGATCGAGATCCTATCTTCACTAAAGAATTTTGGAAAAGTTTGCAAGAGGCGGTAGGGACTCAGTTGTATTTGAGTGCCGCATATCATCCTCAGATAGACGGCCAGACCGAGAGGGTGAATCGTATTTTAAGAAGACCTTTTGAGGCTATGTATCTTGGATTTAGGAGGTACATGGGAAGAGCATCTTCCATTGGTGGGGTTGCCCGACAGACTTAGTGGTGTACATGATGTATTCCATGTGAGGAAGGGCCTACATAAGATCGTAGAGGCGATAGAGCCAAGCTTGCTTAAAGAAGTAAGGTAGAGCGTGATGTGATTATTCGACGAGCTCCTACCCGCATCCTTGGGTCAGAGATTAGGGAGTTGAGAAACAGAGAGGTTCGACTAGTCAAAATGGAAAAGGAGAGAAAGTGAAAGCAATGCTACTTGGGAGACAGAAGCGAAGATGCGTTCGTTATGCCCATTCCTTTTTGAGGGTATGTGCTTTAGACGTCTCCTTTATCGGTTGTCTAGTGCTTATCTTATCCTTAGTATGTCCTCTCGTTAGTACCTTTGACCTTCAGATAGGATAGTTCTATGGTTGAAACATGTGTTTGAGACATGTTATGTATGATGGATGCAAGTGGATGCAAGTGTTTGCTAGTGGTTGCTCGTGGATGCATATACACACACTCTAGGCACTAGATCGGCTCAATCACTTCATATTGCATATTGCATAAAATTGTGTGTAGGAAACTATATTTATGGATGTATAATGATTGTGTTATCATATGGATGATGCATTTTTGGTGAATGATTGTGCACTCATGTAGATATTGTATGTGTCGATAGGGTTCTCTCGCATACATAATGGATGCATGGCACTATCATGGTTTGCATATGTTCATACATTAGATAGGGAACATATACACACACTTTTTGCATATGCTCATACATCATTAGAAATTGTTTTAAGGACAATGGATGCCCGTGTTTGATGGATTGAGTAGATGGTTGTTTGGATGGTAGGATATGCATTCTCCTTAGCTTAGAGATTTCGGGGACGAAATCCTTTAAGGAGGGAAGAATGTAACACCCCGTATTTTAGTTAATACTAAAATTCACTAATCGCAGAATAATTAATCTCAGATGTGGGAATTAGGGGAAACGGGCCGCGTCATTGCGTTCGTCTCGGAAAAATACGCGAAATAGAGTCCGAGTTTGCGTAAAACGGGTACCGTATGAAAGAGATATGGACGAACGAAGTTAGGCAGAAAAACCAGAAACAGGCCAGAAATGCACTGGCGCACTTGTGAAGTGCGCCAGAACAAAGATGCACTGGCGCACTTGTGAAGTGCGCCAGTACAAAGATACACTGGCGCACTTGGGAAGTGCGCCCGTGCCGAGCCAAGAAACCTGCACAGTTTCTAGAGAGTTCTGTGGTTGGGTGCACCAGTTTGGGGTTTGGGCTTGGTCTTAGGGCTGGTTTCTGGAAGGTGCCGAAATCTAAGGGTCCTAATCTAATTTAGGGTTAATCTAATGGCCTAAAACACTACCTAATCCTATAAATAAGACCCCAACCCTACCCTAATTCATTCATAATTAGATCTTGTAACTAAATTATGGCAAAATGAAACTTGATCATGGCCTCCACAAATCAATGAAGAGAGTTGCAAGCTAATCAACCTCTAATCAACATCTTCTTCAACCAAAGCAACTAATTCTACTTCATAAGTTTGCTAATCTTGGTTTTGGTGAGTTCCTATAGCTTTAATAATCAATTGTTAAATTGATTATGGTAGGATGTGATAAGACATGGCTATGTTTGTGGATAAATGTGTTTATGCAAGTTTGTATGATATGTGATTTGCAAGTTTTATGCTATATGCGAGTTTAATGCCATGTTTTATGATGCAAAACACTATGTTGAACATTTATGCATATGTAACATGTTATGCAAACTATATGTGAGAGTATATGCAAGTTATATGTAACATGATATGCAAGTTATGCATGTGGTTTTATGCATGCTAAGTGTTTGGGTTTATGCAAGTTAAGTGGTGTGTTTATGCATAATAAGTAATTGATTATATGCATGCTAAGTATGTGGTTTTATGCATGCTAAGTGTTTGGTATTATGCATAAATCATGACATGCAAGTTTACCCTTTTAAATGTGATGCATACATATGCAAGATGACACCTTTATATGCTATGCATGTTTACCCTCCTTTAAGATGCAAGTCATATATGCAAGTTCAACATGTTAAGCAAGTTATGTGTATGCTTATATGCAAGTTCAACATGTTAAGCAAGTTATGTGTATACTTATATGCAAGCTCAACATGTTATGCAAGTTATGTGTATGATGTTATGTAAGTTATGTGCATGTTGTTATGCAAGTTCATATGCAAGTTATGTGTATGAGGTTATGCAAGTTATGTGCATGATGTTATGCAAGTTATGTGTATGTTGATATGCAAGTTATGTTTATGATGTTATGCAAGTCATGTGTATGATGTTATGCAAGTTAACATGTAACATGTTGTGCAAGTTCACACCTTTAAGACACATGCAAGTTCACCTTTGTATAACCTATGAACACTTATGCAAGTTGCCTTTATATATGACATATGTATGTTCATGCAAGTTGGGTTATTTAGCAATGCTAGTTGGGTTAATATTATGATGTAAGTGGATACCTTTTAACCCATGTTAATGCTAATGTATGCTAAGTGAAACCCATGTTGATTGTGAAAGAATCTTCTCTTGGAAATATGTCGTGTTAGCATAAGTACATGGGAAACGATGGGGTTAATAGACTTGTTAATGAAATGGTGTGAAATGGTTATGATTAAGCATACCATAAAAATAAATTAACATAAGTGGGAATTTACCTATTGAGTTAGGTCTACCCCATGGGAATTTACCTATTGAGTTAGGTCTACCCATGTTATGAAAAACTTGATATTAATTAGGGATAATTAATATGGGGGTGATTAATTAGGTGTAATTAATCAACTAAGACACGAGGTTGGACCCTTTTGTAGCGGAAGTCTGCCCGGAACCGACCGGCCATCCAGCAGCTACAAATGATTGGCCCAATGTGAGAGGTCTTAGTCATAAATTAAATACATGATTAAAGTAAAGACACGAGGTTAGATCCTTTTGATGACAGAAGTCTGCCCGGAACCAACCGGCATATCCAGCAGTCATAAAAGACGGTCTAATGTGAGAGGTCTTTATGAGGTCATGATCTTAATTAATGAATTAAGAAACACTTAACCATATTAGCATGTAGTGGGACATGGGGGGTTAAGTGGGTGCCTTGGGTGGCATGAGGAGACTAGTGGGTTGCCTTGGGTGGCAATAGAAAAATACGATTAGAATACTTAACCAAAGTGGAACATGTAATTAAACATGATTAAAGGGTTAAGTAAGTGCCATGGGTGGCATGTGAAAATACGATTAGAATACTTAACCAAAGTGGAACATTTAATTAAACAAGATTAAAGGGTTAAGTAAGTGCCATGGGTGGCATGTGAAAATACGATTAGAATACTTAACCAAAGTGGAACATGTAATTAAACATGATTAAGGGTTAAGTAAGTGCCATGGGTGGCATGTGAAAATACGATTAGAATACTTAACCAAAGTGGAACATGTAATTAAACATGATTAAAGGGTTAAGTAAGTGCCATGGGTGGCATGTGAGAATACGATTAGAATACTTAACCAAAGTGGAACATGTAATTAAACATGATTAAAGGGTTAAGTAAGTGCCATGGGTGGCATGTGAAAATCTAGTGGGTACCTTGTATGACAATTAGAATATGAATAAAGGACTTAACCAAAATTTATAACATGTAAGGGGACATGGTTAAAGGGTTAAGTGGGATTCACTAGAAATGACAAGCTTAGGTGGTAGCTTGTGGGGGCCCATTTCAACCAATATCCCAAACGTATCTTTGTGGGCTCGACTCTAGTCGAGTGACGGGACACGCATATTGGGCTTGACTATAAGAGGCCAAAACGGGTTAGCGGTGGCAACGCAGGATCAACGGGATTCATATGCGTGTGTGGACCCGGGCTGGTTGGTAAGTCGTTGTTGCATCGTGTAGATATAAAGCCGTGCACCGTTGATATTATCCGGTAGCCACTTTGGGGAATGATACACCCCCTTTGTGGGACCAGCACGGGTATCTACGGTAGGGAGCCGATCGCTTGGGAGTAGTGGGTACACCTAGTAAAGATAGGGGCAGACGGCACCTGTGTAGGGGTACAAGAAACTACTGGGTAAAAATTTCTAAGTATACTTAGTGGGATCAACCTTTAAGTAGGAATTACTCTTGGTGGGTAGAACTGGTGTGGTGCAGTGTAGGAATTACCCTCGGGTGGGTAGATTTGGGGTGGTGTAAGTTAGTAATTATCTTTGGGTGGATAAACGCGTCTTTTCGGTTATCGTAGTACATCCGATGTTTAGTTGGCTACTTAGTGTAGTCATTATCCCCAGAGGTACCGTACCTTGTTTATGTCATACCCTAATTACTTTAATGGTTGTATTGTTAGGGTTATAGGACTCACTCAGACTTATGTCTGACCCCGTTGTTTTTATCTTTTTCCCAACCCTCAGGTTATCAGAGTGGGCCCGGTACGAGTGGGCTTAGATCAGGCTGCTTTATTCTCTTTTGGAGCTTGGACCATAGATGTAGAGAGCTCAGCTTACCCTTTCTTTTATGGCTACAAGTTCATGTATTGGGATTATGTACTTTTATTTATCAGGATGGATATTTTGTACTTGACTCTTATTATGGTTTTGTGATGTAACCAAACATGTTTTACTTTCCGCTGCAATGAAATGATGTTTTAAGATTTTCAAGTATTACTTATATCTGTCTTGTTGTAATTTTTCTGTTCTATATTCACTTAAAATACTCCACCGATGTTATGGCATTCCCTTAGCGAGTGACCATAGCGGGTGTGGGGTGTTACATCCCCCGTTACGTAACTTCATTTCCCCCAATTCCAAATCCGGTCCGATCGTCGTTGTACTGCCGTTAATTTATCGCCCTCTACGCTTTATTCTCCCCGTCAGTAATCCAGACTGAACTGACAATTACTTGTGACATCAATTCGTAATTTTCTTTTCCCATCCATTCCACTTTGCTTTCTTCTAACCATGTTCGTTTCCTTACCTTCCTGCAAATCAGATATCCGTGGACGCTCCCTCTTCCATTGATAACAGGTATGTTCCATTTTATCCCTTTCCATAAGATTTCACTATGGAATCCATTCAAAGGTGTATTTATGAATGGTTGCAAGTCGCCTTGTGTACGATAGGAAAACGGTTTGCCTTTGGAACCGAAAATCAGTAAAAATAGTACTATTGGGTGCCTATTGTGATAGAAATGATGGTTTTTTTCCTTTCCTGAATGCAAACCTACAATATCTATATGATTTTCCTTTACCTTTATCATTTGTTATTACAATTATTGTGATGCCAGTTTTAGAATTAATCCAACGGTGAAATATTTGGATAAGCACATCTTGAATAGGACCTGATTTCAATAGCATGAAAACCAATTGTTTTATAACAAAATAAAATATTGTTGTTCATTGTTCACTTTTGTTTGTTTAACCTTCGCATTTGTTGTCTTTTGTTTTATTCTCCCCATCCGTAATCCGAACTGAATTGACAATTACTTGTGACATGAATTCGTAATTTGCTTTTCCCATCCATTCCGCTTTGCTTTCTCCCAACCATGTTCATTTCCTTACCTTCCTGCAAATCAGATATCCGTGGACGCTCCTCTTCCGTTGATAACAGGTATGTTTCGTTTTATCCCTTTTCATAATATTTCACTACGGAATCCATTCAAAGGTGTATTTATGAATGGTTGCAAGTTGCTTTGTGTATGATAGGAAAACGATTTTCCTTTGGAACCGAAAATCAATAAAAAAAGTACTATTGGGTGCCTATTGTGACAAAAATTATGGTTTTTTTTTTCTTTTCTTGAATGCAAACCTACAATATCTATATGATTTGCCTTTAGCTTTATCATTTGTTATTACAATTACCATGATGCCAGTTTTAGAATTAATCCAACGGTGAAATATTTTGATAAGCACATCTTGAATAGGACATGTTTTCAATAGCATGAAAACCAATTGTTTTAAAATAAAATAAAATATTGTTGTTCATTGTTCACTTTTGTTTGTTTAACCTTCGCATTTGTTGTCTTTTGTTTTATTTCTGTTGTTGTTTTATTTCTGTTGTTGTTCCACTCTCTTTAAGTTCATATTTTGTAACTGTAAGTTAAATTAACTTATGTAAAAGGATCTTACCCTATTGTAGGAGAAGTGGATGGACATGCATTCTTCATTTCAGTTTTTTATTTTATTTTCGCCTATCTATGCATAAATTTTGTGTGCAATTTTGTTGAAACCAGTGTTTTCTGATGCATTTGAATGACATAACTTTCGTATCAAATTTTCAAAATGATTCAATTTTCAAATATTGTATTACCTTCCATGTCCAAATTTTCTTTATGCAATAAAATGGCAGATGAAAGGTTTATCAAATCCATGTACTGCATTATTTCTTTTCATTTATTGTTTGCAAGCATTTCAGGAAATCAGGCATTATATTATTTGTAAACTGTTTTCAAATTTGTCATAACTGTTCCTTGCCAGTTTTCTAAAAAAGTTGTTACCATTGTGTTTTGTCACTACCGTGTTAATTCATCTTGGTTAGGAGTTTGAAGGCGATGTGATAAGCACAAAGTCTAGGGTTTCCATTTTTGACTGACAGCTATCTACACCCCTAATCGATGAGAGCTCCAGAACAACGCCTAACTGTTAAACACCGTAAAACAATGATATATCACTTATGTATATCTCTTAGTTCATCTAAAGCTAAACCTCAGTTAGATAAGCAGTTTAACCTAAGCTACACACCAAAAAATCAACCAAGCAACCTTTATGCCATTGTCGTGATTAGCTTTTCATCATTAGCATCAAAACACTCCTTTAACTTTGTTGTTGCTCCTAAATATGTTGACTTACTTGAGTATGGTGGGAAGGCAAATGAATTGGGTGAATTTATTTTTAATCTAACAGGAACACTGTAACAATCCGGAAAATCAGAACCAATTTAAAAATTTTATTTTGGCAATTTTAACGAATTTTGAATATTTAAAATGATTTATTTTAAATAATAACGATTAGAAATTTATTTTGAATAGAATTAGAATGTATAAATTTATCTAAATGGAAATTAGAATATAAATATTTATTTTAATTATAAAAGGAATTGGAAATGGCGTGATAGTTTGAAAATTCGATTTCAAATTTCAAATGAATGTACAGGATTCAAAATAAACCGAATTTTAGTGAAACCAAAAATATTAGAATCTATTTCAAAATATATTTCCAACTAATCTGAAAAATTGAAAATTCGTAGAGGGAATAAAAAGTTATGTCCAGTTGAAAAATTAGGATAGTCGCTATGGAAATATAGCCCTTAAAAATAGCGATTTTGCAAACGACCTCCGTTTTCGACAAAACCACTTTTGTTGGATCCGGAATGTCAAATTTTTGCTGGATTCCAAAATTCATAATTTTTGGAATTAATATGTGAGCATGGAAAAAGAAAACGTGTTTGGCAATTGTAGTTTGAATTTAATCGACTGAAAAATGACCGTTTTACAAATGGTCTCCAAATTCGACGAAATTAGTTTTGTTAGGACCGTATCATCAATACAAAGCTAGAAATAATTTTTCTGTAATTTTTAGAGTTAGTATGTGGCCCCGGTAAATTAATATGTATGTTTAAATTAAATATATAACGATTTAGGTTTTAATTTAAATGAAAACTGATCGTTACAGCAGAATTGGCTGGCGGGACATATCCCATTATGTCCGGAATAAAGGTACTTAACTGGGAGTGACAGTCATTGGGTCTCGTTTGGAGTTCAGATTGGTAGAAAGATAATTTGTGAATTAATAAATAATTAAATTATATATATATATTATTATTATTCCCACTAAACCCTAGCTCAAAGGAGCCACCGCTTTCATAACCTTCAAGGGCTGATGTGCTCCGAATTTTATTTCTAATTTTCTCCAAATCCAAACACGTTCGTCCGAAACTTTCTGAGAAGAAATTCAAGAGCTGATGGAGATCTTCGAATTATTAAGTGGTTGATGAGGTTTAATGGAGTAATTGGTTCGAATTTTATCCTCAAACCTCCACCGTTTAGAGCGGATTACGAGGAAGGAGGGGCGTTCGATTTGCACCACACTGACGAGGGTGGATGATGGCGCCATGGCGCTCCTTGCGCCAGCCTCTGATCTTGCTCCGACGTCCCGGAGGCTTGTGCAATGGGAGAGAATCAAGGCGCGATGTGGGTTTCTCTGTTCCAGAACAACAACGAAGAGGAAATTTGATTAAGGGTGAGAAGGTAATTAGGGAAGTAATTAAAGAAATTTAATTATTATTTAATTTAATTTAATTAAGTGATTAACACAAATAACATCGTATATCCTTCATATGAGGTTTAAATTCAACGAAACTGGATCCGTTGCGATCGTAGAGCCGAGAGCTTCGCGAGAAAACTGACCGCGTCCAAAACGGAGCATGTTGGAATTTCAGGCAAATTCAGACCCGAGCGGCGGTGAAATTCAGAAATATAAGAACCAATGTGAGAACTCCTCACTATAATTTTCTTTATACAGTTATTTATTTTGTAACTGCATATATGAGCTTCTCCCCGTCGTCCATAGACCATGGACGACTTGTTTGTTTGATTGTGTTGTGAAAATTATTTGTGATGTGAAATGGACTGTATAAAATATTCATGTGACGAATAAAATATTTTATCGTTAAGAATATAATTTTTAATGTGTATATAAATAAAATAAATATTCATTTACAAATCAGATGATTCATTATGTACACCCATTTTACTGATATGGATTGGGACGATCAACTGCACAAATAATAATCCGTGTTTGTTGTTTGAAAACCCCACATGGGTATTGGGATGATATTGGACATACACTAATCCCAATAGTTTGTTGTATGTCAATCGATGGGTTGACATGCTGTTGTAAGCGTTAATTATTTATATTTAACGCTTATGCAGTTGTGTAATGCACTCTGGATGATGGTTGACTATGTTTGATTTTTGTTGTGCACATGTATGTATGAAATCCATATAAATAAAATTATATGGTAATTGACTGTGTCTGATTCCAATTCAGAAAGAATGAATATTTTAAAATAATGAATATTTTAAAATAATAATCAGTAAAAGATCAAAATCTGATTTTGATGTCCGATTTGGGATGGACACGAAAATATTTAAATATGTAAAGCCGTGTTGATTAGATTAATGCCATTTGGACGCGAACGATATTTATATCGATTTTATTCATTTTTATAATGAATATAAAACAGGAAATGATTTCAAAATATGATATTTTTAAAATATTATCATTTATTAAATGATATGGTATATTCAATTTTGATTTAAAATTGAATATAAAGTTGAAATCGTTTTTAAAACAATTTATAAAATACGTTTTAAATGGAAATCGACGAAATACATATATTATATACATTTAATGGCCTGAATTGAACGTGCTGCGCTGCAGTAGTTTGCGAATTTCGACCATTGACTTCGAATTGACGTTACGGGAGATCCGACCGTCAGATTCTCCTAAAACCAGAACCATTGGGTTCGTATCGAAAGGAGCTTTCCAACAAATATGAGAGATTTGACATCTAACGGTTGGATTTGGAAATATGTCCAAATCAAATTTGGAAAAGGTCGCTGCAAGTGCAGTTCGATGGCCGTTTATGGAAATCGACTGTACGGGCCTTCATAAAATGATTAAAAATATCAATAATTTGTGTAAAATCATAATTAATGATTTGGAAAGAATTGGGCTAAAAAATCCCTTATTTGAAAAGATAAAAATATTTTTTTATCAAAATGAACTAGTTATTAACTAGAATTATAATCCAATTATTTTCTAATAAATAAATTGGATATGAAATGGTTTTAAAAAAAATAACCAGAATTTCCAATATATGAATTGGAATGGATTTGAATCGAAATTATCTTCGGAATATTTCGATATTGGATTCCATGATTATACAAACATTATGGAGGAATTTGGAAGATATATATATCGTTATTCCAATACGATATTTGTCGGTTTCAGAATTTGATAATGAATATAAGCCGATATATTTTATATTCAGAGCCTTGTATTTAATATCAAATTGGATTTTGGGTTTGTCGTGAATGATGTCTTCATTAACACTGTCCTTAAACCCAGTTGAGGAATGATATAAACCTTTTTATTAAGATTTAATGAAGTTTACCAATTAATTAACATTTAATTGAAATTAAATTGAAATTGATTTTTGGGTTTATCGTGAACGGTGTTTTAAATAACATTTGTTCTTCAACCCGATTAACAATGGAATGAGATTTTGGGTTTGTCGTGAATGGTATCTTTAATAATATTGTTCTTAAACCCAATGGAGTTAAAAAAATTAGAAACTAACTGGAGATTAGCTAAGTTGGATGGTTTCCTGGGTATTGATCTGATGTTGGTTTTGGCCTTCGAGGTTAATGCATAGGGAACTGTTCTCTTACTAATTCACGGTTAGAGACTAATAGGGTGGGGTCTTCAATAACACTGTTTTTAAACCCGTGTGAAAAGAATAAATCTTTTAATTAAGATGTAGAGAAGAATTACCAATTAATTAACATTTAATTGGATTTGAAATGGAATGTGAATTGGGTTTATTGTGAATTGTGTTTTTAACGACATTCGTTCTTTAACCCGATTTACAGTGAAATGAGATTTAGAACTTATAAATCTTTTTATTAAAGATTTAGTGGAGATTTTCCAAAGTAAAGTTTTCCAATTTAATATATTGGAATGGAATGGAATCCGATTTGATAATAATCGAAGTGAGTTTCTGTGGAGGAAGACTGTTAATATATATGGAATTTAAAAGGCTTTGCCGTTATTCCACTTATATTATTGGTTGGATATGGAAGTTTATATCGATTATATATATACCGATCTGTTTTCCATGAAAATTCCATTGTTAATAGAATAAGATTTTGGGTTTACCGTGATCTGTGTTTTAAATGACATTAGTTCTTTAACCCAATTAAAGATAAGGTTAATTTCTTAACTTTGAAGAAAATCATTAACTGGTGATTTTTGGAAATTAAAACTGAAGTAGAGTTAAATTGAACCTTTAATTAAATTGAAATGTGAATCTGATAACTAAAATTATCGAATTCAAAAAATGATCGAGAATGGAGTATCACCAGTTTTGCTCCAAGCGATAGTTGAACCTTTAATTAGATTTGAACGTGAATTGGTAATTAATTTTACCGATGACACCATGGTGTTAGATATGGAGTATTACTAGTTTCGCTCCATGGGATGAATAGATTGGGATTGGGAAATTAAACAAATGATTACTTCGGTAAGGATCATTAATTCCGACTAGTTTGGATAAACCTTAATTTGGTTTGAATTGATATCCAAAGGGAGATTAAAGAATAAATTTAAAGAATTTATCTTTGATAAAGTTAATGGGAACCTTTTCCAAAGTATAAGAATATTTGAATGAAAGAACATTCTGAATTGGAATGAGGCGTATGTTGTGTTTTTATATCACTTGTTTATTATATACGCGAGTTATTCGAAAAGACCGGGTTTATCCCATTCTGAGTAACTAAATCGGTGATGAGTCGACGATGAAGACTGTGGTTGAAGACCGGAGGTCTTCACATCGTTTGGATGATTACTGATGTCTTGATTGGGCTGTACACCCAACATAAGGTAATAAGTGGTGATTGTCCAGACGTACTTGGAGATCGACCGGATATGCGAGGGCCTCTCTCCTGTATTGGACATATAGGACAAGGAATAAGGTCTTTATACAGACAGATTGACGCCCCATAGGGCGGGGAAACGTTTTGTTCAGGCATTTTAATCCACTAACGTAAGTGTGGACCAGCCCTACCGATCGAAGGGTCACTCGAGCTCTGATCCTGAGGGGCGGGCTAGAGCACCTCGAAGCGGTTAGGACGATCCCTTGCCTTGGTTCACAGACGGAAATCCAACTTCCAATATGTGACATTTTGGTTTTATTTGTAGAGCCTAGTATGGCGACATAACGGGATGGGGGCACTATGCCGTCTATGATTGATACATTTATATTTGAAGTTGTTTTCATACAATTTACACTATAATAGTATCAAAATGATTTGTTTTAAACGTACCAAACATGTTTGGCTATTATAAGGTAAAACTCTATCCTTCGGGTTGTGTTTCATTATGTGATGGGACCTGAGTCTAATAATAGCTTCATTTTTCCAGAAAGCATTGCGCTGTTTGTTTTATGCATTGGTATTCTTGGGAGGAAACCCGTTTCGTGTTATACGGCTTGGTCCCTTGATTTACTTTATTTTTAAATTAGAGATTAAATAACTGTTTTAGTTCTCACACCAGTCACATGACTGACCTGGAGTTTATTGTTTTAACCTAAACTCTGGGTTCCCTTATTTTCCACGGGCAGCTAGTAGTTTTGGTTTTGCAGATTTATATTCACAGGATCCTTGTTTACTGCTGGAATGATATTCAAAAAGCTCTGTATCCATGTATCTCATTCAGTTGTGTTTTGTATTATTTTCCGCTGCATTGTAAATAGTAAATCTCTGATATTTATCAAATGTATATTATTTGTTCATGCTCTGTATCTTCTTGTACTCTGATGTAATTGTTGTAATAAGCAATGAGATGTTCTTCTGTTTGTATTCTGATTTGTCTTGTTCTCAATTCAATTCGGGCTTTCCTTTACGGGGAAGTTTGGGTTGCTTCATTTGGTATTAGAGCTTTGGCTTACAGAGCTCGAGAACAAGACATTTTAGAACTGAATGAAAAAATTCATCAGAGATTGGATTAGTAATATCCAATGAGAGTGACTCATTAGAGATAGGATCAGTAGTATCCTAGAATGAGTTGAAAGAGTGTTATTTTTAAAATAAAGTTGAAAACAAACTTTGTTTTGAAAATTAAATCTTATTATACGTATTTGATTATTTATTTACATTGAATTTGGACAATCAAGTATATAGAGATTTTAATATACATCTGATCCACGTGTGTTTAAAGCCTCGAATATACTAGATAGATATAGAATCACACTCTAGTCGCCCGGGGATAGTCTTGATGATGATGCATCATCATCAGCATTCGTGTTCGAGTTTCGAAAATGAGAGATATATATATATATATTTCCAATTGACTGGTGTGAGAACCAAAACTAGATAGGGTTATTGTTGTAAACTGGCATCAAAAACACGATTTTCTGTATATATGTCAAAATTATGAATTTGAAACGTTAATTCACTAGTTGATTGATGGTTGTGTTGTATGATTATTTGTTATCTAATAAAACCATTATGTGAAAGAATGGTACATATAACCAAATTGTATCAAATATTGAACTGAATTGGAAATTGATTGCAAATGCATACATGTACATATATATGTGTGAACAGGTCATGGCAAGGAGGCTAGAGAAGAGGAATAAAATTGTATGCCCGACAAATAGGTACATGTTTCAAATTTATTGGGCTTGGATGATTTTATGAGCCGATGGATTTTTTTTTTTTTTTTTTTGAGATGAGAAGGCCTGTGTGGCGGTTTGGGGATTTTCCCGGTGCTCCCCATACAAAGGAGGTTATGGAGAAATTTTTCGAAAATTTAGGGTGTTAGGCAAATTTTTGAAAAATTTCGAAAAATTTGAAAATTCTTAGAAATTGAAAAGTAGAAGAATGAAAGTTAAGTTGGTTAGTTAAACAACTTTCAGCTCTGTTCCTTTTCGAGGACGAAAATATTTTAAGTGGGGGAGATTGTAACAACCCAGAAAATCAGAACCAATTTAAAATTTTTATTTTGGCAATTTTAACGGATTTTGAATATTTAAAATGGTTTATTTTAAATAATAACGTCTAGAAATATATTTTGAATAGAATTAGAACGTATAAATTTATTTAAATCGAAATTAGAATATAAATATTTATTTTAATTATAAAAGGAATTGGAAATTGCACGGTAGTTTGAAAATTCGATTTCAAATTTCAAATGAATGTATAGGATTCAAAATAAACCGAATTTTAGTGAAACCAAAAATATTAGAATCTATTTGAAAATATCTTTCCCACGAATCCGAAAAATTGAAATTTCATAGCGAGAATAAAAAGTTATGTCCAGTTGAAAAATCAGGATAGTCGCTATGGAAATATAGCCCTTAAAAATAGCGGTTTTTCAAACGACCTCCATTTTCGACGAAACCACTTTTGTTGGATCTGAAATGTCAAATTATTGCTAGATTCCAAAATTCATAATTTTTGGAATTAATATGTGAGCGTGGCAAAAGAAAACGTGTTTGACAATTTTAGTTTGAATTTAATCGACTGAAAAATGACCGTTTTTCAAATGGTCTCCAAATTCGATGAATTTAGTTTTTTTAGGACCATATTGTCAATACAAAGCTAGAAATAATTTTTCTGTAATTTTTAAAGTTAGTATGTGGCCCCGGTAAATTAAAATGTATGTTTAAATTAAATATATAATGATTTATATTTTAATTTAAATGAAAACTGATCGTAATAGTAGAATTGGCTTCCAAGACATATCCCATTGTGTCCGGAATGGGGGTATTTAGCTAGTGGCGGTAGTCGTTGGGTCTCGTTTGGAGTTCGGATCGGTAGACAGATAATTTGTGAATTAATAAATAATTAAATTATATATATATATATATATTGTAACATCCCACGTCCATTAATGTCACTCACAAAGGGAATGCATTAACTTCCATGGAGGTTATAAGTGAATATAGAACAGAAAAATTACAACAAGACAGATAATAAATAGAACTTGGAAATCTAAAACTTCATTTTATTGCAGCAGAAATTAAACATGTTTGTTACATCATAAAACCATAGATCATAACCAAGTACAATATCCATCTTCATAAAAACAAAATACATAATCCCATTACATAAATAGCCATTAAAAAGATAACAAGCTGGACTTTACTTCAACGGTCCAAGCTTTCCAAAGAGAGATGAAGCAATTCAATCAAACTCCACTAGAGTTGGGCCCAACCTGAGGACCTGGAGGGGGAAAAAGGATAGAAATAGAGGGGGTCAGACATAAAGTCTGGCGAGTATGATAATTCTAACAATACTATTATCAAAATAACTAGACTAAGGCATAAGCTGAAAGACAAGTAAATGTCTATGAACTCTTAGGAAGATAAAGATAGCGTTTAAGATAACGTTAAAGATAACGGTAAAGGCACACCTAATTACTAACGAATGATTACTACACTGCACCGCACATTACTACACTGCACCACACCAGTCACCCTATTGTTTGATCCCACTTGCTTCACACAGAAACTTAATAAATAGCCTTACGTACCCCTAGCTGACTACATAGGTGCCGTATGCCCCTATCTCCACCAGGTGTACCCCACTACCCACTTTCGATCGGCTCCCTACTCGTAGATACCCGTGCTGGCCCCACAGTGGGGTGTATCACTCCCCTAAAGTGGCAACCCGATACAACTTGAGAATGCACGGCTTATACCTACACGATGCAACAACGTCTTACCTACCAGCCTGGGTCCACACACGCATACGAAACCCGTTGGACTTGCGTTACCACCGCTCCCCGTTTTGGCTTCTTACAGTCGAACCCAGCATGCATGTCCCGTCCTCGACTTGGGTCGAGCCCACAAAGATACGTTTGGGATACTGGTCGAAATGGGCCCCTACAAACTACCCACCTAAGCTTGTCACTAGTATATCCCACTTAACCCCTTAGTCATGTTCATTTACATGTGTGTTTGGTTATGTCTTACTAATCGTATTTCACATGCCACTAAGGGCACCCCCTAGATTCCACATGCCACCCAAGGCACCTACTTAACCCCCATGTCCCACTTTACATGTTTATCTAGTTAAGTATTTCTTAATTCATTCAGGCCATAACCTCATAAAGACCTCTTATATTAGACTGACATTTATGGCAGCTAGATTTGCCGGGCGGGTCCGGGTAGTCTTACACCATAAAAGAGTCTAACCTCGTGTCTTTACAACCGTTATGCTTTAGTTTAGGACTAGGACCTCTCACATTGGGCTGACATTTGTGACCACTGGATTTGCCGGGCGGGTCCGGGCAGGTTTACGTCACAAACGAGTCCAACCTCATGTCCTAAGCATTGATTAACACTTAAAATCTTTTACCCCAGTTTTAATAATTCCCTATTCAAATTATTAATTAAGTTAACTTTTAATGATGTCCATAATTGACTCAATTATGGCCATCCACTTATGGCATGCAAAATCATATCAATTGCACCCCAACTTTTTAATATTAAATCCTTAATATTACCCCTACCCCACGTTTATACGTTTGCTTATTCAACGCATAATATAGGCTAGACTTGTATAGTCTAACACCTAGCACAAAGATAAATTATCACAACATATAGACAATTAAAATAAATCTAATCATAATAGGGGTGAAACTTGCATAAACTACACATGTTAAGGATCAAAAGGTGTCAACTTGTTAAATGTCTCAATTTATATGATATGATCGTAGCCCAAATCTATACATAAACTTGCATATAGGGTTTTTAGGCAACATAATGATGGTGTGAACTAGCATAGGATATCACATATGTCATAGCATAATTCTAGATGTCATAATAGATGTCTTGGTATATGTTCATAACTTTTCTAATCAATCTAACTTGCATATGTGACTTGTCATATAGATCAACATAACCCAAACATGATGATTTAATTAATATGAACTAACTAGCATAGATGGTAACATCATGGCCTTTTTAACATGTATGATTCATCACAACTTAGCATAGAAACTTTCAACATACATAACATCATCATAGCATGATTTACAACATATAAGATATCATCATCACATAACATTGGATTTACAATATACATGATAGCAAAAGGGGTTTACAACAACATATATGATAATTCACATCATCTACTCATAATCCATTCATAACTCAACCTAATTAAAATGATAATAATCTTGTTAAGATCATCATACTCACAATTTAGAGAAGAAAAGAGAGAGTTTTGCTTTGTTTTAGGGTTGAGAGAATTAGAATTGAATTTGCTTTTCTTCTTTCTTAGTTAGCGGCGGCTCCGTTGATTTCCATGGCGATGGTATGACGGTAACTATTCTACTTTAATTAGGTTTAGGGTTAGCATTAGGATGTATTTATAGGTGTAGGAAGTTATTTAGGACCATTAGATTAACCCTGAACCATGAGAACCAATCAAATGCAAAATCTGCATTTGAGCTAATCGGCCCACGAGTTGATAGCCAAACACCCTGGATTAACCCCTAGTCGACCCAGCAGGGCTCGGGTCGACCTCAAAAATGGGCCAGTTCGGTTATTCCCCCTCCCAATTCGCTGTTTTGAACTTTTCCGCATATTTATTTATTTGATTTTTAATTTTTTATATATATATATATATCAATATATATATATCTCTCTGCACAACCCATTTCACTTAATTCTTTTCTAAAAATTAAGTATACTTTAATTTGTGAATTTTAATGTTATAAAATTACGAGGTGTTACATTCTCCCCTCCTTGAAGGATTTCGTCCCCGAAATCTCCAAGTCAAGAAGAATGTATATCCTACCATCTAATCGTCCATCTACTCAACCATCAAACACCAGCATCCATTGTCCTTAAAAGACTTCTAATGCTTTAATCTTTATATGCACAGCGTGTGTATATGTCCATATCTAATGCAAAATTAGGCGGTCTACTGATTCAGTCGACCTCCTTAGTGCAATTCATGATAGTGCCATGCGTCCAATATGTATGCAAAAGATTCCTAATGATACATATTAATTCTATATGCGTGCACAACCATCCACCCGGATGCAGCAACTATATGATAATACAACCATTATACATCCATTTTACTAAATACATCCATATATGTGCAATATGCAATATGAAGTGACTGAGCCGATCTGGTGCCTAATAATGTGTGTATATGCATCCACGAGCAACCACTAGCAAACACTTGCATCCACTTTGCATCCACCAAACACAACATGTCTCAAACACATGTTTCAACTATAGGATTATCCTAACTAAAGGTCAAAGATACTAGCGAGAGGATATACTAAAGATAAGATAAGTACAAGCTAAGCGATAAAGGAGAAATTAAAAGACATACCCTAAAAAAGAAAAGGGTATCGTGAACGCATCTTCTCTTCTGTCTCCCAAGTAGCGTTGCTCTCATCATCTCCCCATTGCACTTTGACTAGTCTGACCTCTCGATTCCTCAACCTGTTGATCTCCGACCCAAGAATGCGCGTAGGAGCTCATCGAATTGTGGCATCACGCTCTATCTCCACCTCTCTAAGAAAGCTCGGCTCTACCACTTCCGCGGTCTCGTGCAAGCACTTCCTCAAATGTGACACATGGAATACGTCGTGTACACCACTAAGTCTCTCGGGCAACTCCACTCTATACGCCATCTGTCCAATTTTCTCCTTAATAGGAAACGACCCTACAAACCTTGGTGCTAATTTCCCAACGGACCCAAAGCGAACAACGTTCCGTAATGGAGACACTTTGACAAAGACCATGTCCCTAACTTCAAACTCGAGATCTGTCCTCCTCTTATCCGCATAAGATTTCTGCCTATCCTGTGTTGCTTTCATCCTCCTTCGAATCAAGTCGATCTTCTCCGAAGTCTCCCTAATCATATCGGGCCCAAGTAAGATCTTATCCGTAGTTTCCCACCAACATGTAGGTGAACGACAAGGTCGTCCATAAAGAGCTTCGAATGGTGCCATACCAATGCTGGACTGAAAGCTGTTATTATATGCGAACTCCACCAATGGAAGATGCTCTTCCCACGTACCCCCAAAGTCTAGGATATATAGCCTCAACAGATCCTCTAGAATGTGATTCACCCTCTCGGTCTGGCCGTCCGTCTGAGGATGATATGCAGTGCCCAAACATAACTGAGTCCCTACCGCCTCTTGTAAGCTTCTCCAAAATTCGCTAGTGAAAATAGGATTGCGGTCGCTCACTATGCTAGAAGGAACACCTTGCAAACGAACTATTTCTCGAACGTATACGGAGGCTAACCATGGAGCAGTCCTCTTACTCTTTACGGGAATGAAATGGGCGCTTTTAGTAAGTCTATCTACTATAACCCAAATTCTCGTATTACCCTTCCTTGATCGCGGTAACCCATCCACAAAATCCATCGAGACACTTTTCCACTTCCATAGTGGAACCTCCAATGGGTGAAGCAACCAACCGGGTTTCTTTTGCTCCGCTTTTACTTGTTGGCACACCAAGCATCTAGCGACAAACTCGGCCACATCTTTCTTCATGCCAGCCCAAAAGTAAACTCTCTTCATGTCTTTGTACATCTTGTCCCCGCCGGGATGAATGGTCATCTTCGAATGATGTGCTTCGTCAAGAATAGTCTTCCTTAGGTCATCGTCTTTTGGTACACAAAGTCTACCATCCCTACGTAACCAACCCTTATCGTCTAGGGTATACCTACAGAGATGGCTTGATGACTCTCCTCCTTTGAGTTTTTCTACTAACTCAACCAACTGCGGGTCGTCTCGCTGTGCCTCGCCAATCCGTCCCAAAAGCGTAGGTCTGACCTCCAAGGATGCTAGCAAACCGGGTACGAAGTCAACGGAAGGTCTAAAGTCAAACATCGAAATGAATTCTAAACTTCGTCACTCAACAAATAAAGGACTTAAGGATAATCTTTTTCTACTTAAGGCGTCTGCCACCACGTTTAATGCATGCTATTTCATGTTACTTCACTGCTCTACATTGCCATAACAACACACAAAAGAACTCCAAACATGATCTTAGACATAGCTAAAGCTTTTGCAAAGAATTTTTCTCCTGTCTTGTGTTTTCCACATTTAATGCGCATTAGGGCCAACTCTTCCTTCAAATCTGCCACAAATTCATCGGCTTTTGCCCTCTTTTGCTTTTGCTTCAGCAGCTTTTCTTCAATTGTCTTCTTTTCCACGAGCAATTGCAATATGGTCTTTTCTTTTTCCATCAATTTAACACTAGTATCATCCAATTCAGAATTGTTGTTGATTTCATACACTTCGTCATGCCACATAAAATACCCGCAATCGCCAATCTGCACATGCATTAAATTCTCGAGTAAAACACCAATGAAAGATATGATAATCGGCATGGAGCAACAAAAAAAACCTAATTTATACTTATCGGCCACATGGAGCAACCAAAAAACTTCTTCCCCGCATTTGACCTCACCTTCACAGTTCTCAACTTCACTGGGATATTGTGGTGGCAGTTCTTTCTCGCAGCCGCTGTTGACGAATTTGAAGTATAAATTGATGTCCGCATCATGCAATATTCAGTGATGTCTGCAGTCCGAGACTTAAGTCATAGAAATTTGTGACAATGTGTACTCTTATAAGTACCAACAAAGATTCCATAATATTTATATCGAATAAACATAAAATATTGGATGAAACATCAATTACATTCTTGAAATTTGCATAAATGTGGATATGATGAATGCAGTGTGTACTATATGACATCTAACAAGGCTAAATAAACACACACTTACTGCATCGAAGGAGATCTCACTGGTTGAGAACTAAAGGTAGAAACCCCAAAAAATAATAAGGGCGTTAAGCTCGGCTTTAAAGAGAAATAATTAGGATTCTGATCCGATCAAAACAGGGCTTCCTGGATCACCAAAATTTTGCTTTGCATCCTACCCAAGCGAAAAAATTCACTTGTATATGGGCCTTGGAAGTGAAAGTGCCTCTCTGAATTTGGTATTGTCACATACTGCCTAGTGGAACATTATCCAGAGAACTTTTGTACTCACAAGAATTGCCACATTCTACCTCCATTCTCCGGATAATGTCCCACCAAGCACTATGGTGGACAACAAAATCTACCACCCAAACAATTACGATTTCTACTTATGCTCACAAGCTGGAATGATAGGCACAACCCAAAGAAGTACTTTTGTGAAACAACATATTTAACGATGCAGGTTTGAGGAAAAAAGACTTAAATGGCTAGGGAATACCTTCATGTTAAGCCTAAAACAGATTAGCTTAAAAAATGAATGTACAGACTGACGAAGTACAACACTATGGATCATCGGAAAAGGGTAAGTTGAGATCAAAAAATCCGTTTACAGTACCTTAGGGTAATGAAAGCAGATCAACAGTGAAGCAATTTCGTGCAAAATAGGATCTTTATTTGGTAGCGAACAACGTAATTAGTGGTTTTTTTTAGAGGAGAAGGAAAAAGAGGTTTTTTGTTGGTAGGAAGGAGAATTTAGGGACGAAGAATGAAACGACCCGAACTTCCGTACTCTTTGAGTAGACTGATAACACCACACGTCCAACTCAAATTGCATAGAAATACGAATCATTATTAGAAAGAGGTTAGAGGGTGAGAAATAGAAAGAAAGAAATATTAGAATAGAAGAAAACGAAGATCACAAACTCACAGCGGAACGAATAAAATATATTAGATAACATACTTTTGAAATATAAAACAATAACTGTATATATATACATACCATCATCAGAGCACAACAGTTATCTTTGGAACAGTTATAAACACCTATTTCCAGATACAACAAAATACACAGCGGAAAGTATGATAGTCTATAGCTAACAGGTAAAGCCTCCTGCTTCAATCTTCTCCAGGTGAATCTGTAAAATCCTGACTACTTGACTGCCCATACAAATTTGGGCACCCAAGAGTTTAGGGAAAACAAACAAAATAAACTCTGGGTCAGTCATGGGACTGGTGTGAGTAAACTCCAACCATTTGTTTAACTTTCAAAATCCTTTCGAAAGAAATGATAATCGTAAGACCGATCCACACATAAACACGGATGGTTTTTACCTTACGATAACCAAAAATATTTTGATATCAAATCCAGTGATATTATAATAATGTCTACATCAGATAAATAGAAATCTAGCGGAACGCTTGCATCTCACGCTCCATATGCAATATAAAATCAAAAACCGCAGGGCGCTTATTGGAGATTGGATTTCCAACATGACAAGGTATGGGACCACCTTCCGATAGTGTATCTCTAGAGACGAATACACTGGGTTCAACAAGAACATCTTGCAACCCGGCCCACACATGACCGACCACTCATTTCGCTTGAGTGTATCGAATGTATACCACCGACGGTTGGGATCAGCAACCGCCTCCCGAAAAGGGACAGCATCGATAGATTAAGAAGCAAAAGGAATTTCTCTAGATAGGTGGTTATACATCCTAATGGGTGTGACCCACATAGCCATGCTGCCTGCCCGATTTTTGTCCAATTTCGGGTTGATGAGGCTTGAGGTTTGAATTATCTTCCAGAACATCTGGCCATCATTCAATTTGAATGCCACATCGTCAGATCCATCGGAAATCACTAGTTGATTCCCACAAAAATACTCAGATTGTTAGGCTAAAGAAGCTTCCCTTCTATGCCCAGCTTCGTACGTTTGAAGGAATCAACGTACGTAACCCCCTTTGGAAATACTCTGTCAGACACTCGTCCATACAAGTTGTCCTGGGTCTGGACAAACCGAAGGCACCATCCTGTAATAGGATAGCCCTTGCATAACTCCGTCTTCAGTTTTCTTCAGCATAAGTTGCTTCATAATGCTTACGCCAATACAGAGTGGTTTTCAGATATCAAATCTGATCTCGGTCTCTCCATATTGACAACGGAGGTATATAAAAAAATATAAAACTTTGATAGTTGGTGATTTAACTATCAAAGAAACATCCATACAATCAACGGTCCTATTTCCAAATGGAAATTCTATCAATCAAGCATCAAACAACACTGGGCCCTTTTTATATTAGTTCTTTATTACATTATCATTTCCAATTCCCATTTTCCACCTTTCGTGTTCTTTCAAAGCTCTATTTTCTCTCTTGATTATTGGGAAACATTTTCAATATATACAATTCCTTTATCGAGAAAATATCTTTTACTCCAGTTAGAAAACATTTCTAAATCCTTTGAATTAAACTGATGTTATAAACATCGTTATTATAATATAAATCATTCGTTAATTAACGATATCACTAACCAACCCTTGCTATCGAGCCTTAACCATTTTCTCCGTCAATAATGCAGTCAGTCAAGTTGGGGTATAATTACCTCTCAGACCTTAACTGAACGACATTCTTAACTTTGAAATAGTCAGAGCTCACCACTTTAACCAAACATTTCTTACGCGACACTCGGATTTGATCTACGAACACACCTTCTTTATAAAAATATTGATTATAACGGTAGCGTTATAATCGCTGTCTTCAAATGTTTATAAAACATTGCTTTCAACAACAGCGTTAAAACCGCTGTCTAGCATTATAGAACACTTATCATAACCATAGCATTAAGATTGCTATTAAAACAGTTATTTATAATGGCAGCGTTAAAATTGCTATTTAGGTTTACCAAGACATTTATTATAACAGCAGCGTCTAAAATTGCTGTATAGATTTACAACATCTATTATAACAACAGCGCTAAAATCGCTATTTAGTTTTATAAAAGCATTTCTTACAAAGACAGCGTTAAAATCGCTGTTTAAAATTTTAAAAAGCATTTCTTATAACAACAGCGTTATGATTGCTGTTTTAAATAAAATACCGTGTGCGACGCACACGCTTCCGTTGTTCATTTTAAAAGATAGTCAAAATGTCTGGATTTAAACAATGCAGACATTTATCATTCTATTTGTCGAAACCCATAAGATAAAGAGTATATAAGGATAAAAATCCGGTTTCCGCCTTCTTTACAACAATATTTCTTCCTAGGATTTTTATTCCAAAAATCCAAAATGTTTAACACAAAACCGTCTGCTGTACTCTTCCCTTATAAATATTTCACTTGCAAAATACTTCCTTTGAACCATTATCCACTTTAATCCTGAATATATTTCTTTTATATATAAAATCTTTTGATTTCGTACTTATACATATTCTCTTAAACCCCAAATTCTATTTATAACTTCTATTCTGAGTCTTGCAAACAAATCTGATTTTTATTCCAATCGTTAAAAATCTTGTTTATGATTTGCTTTATATTCTGCTAAGTTCAAATCCCATCTCAAATATTGATTTCAAATCTAATTTCCACTTTTCCATATAAATTTAAATAAAGCATTTATATTCAATTTATTCAATGATTATAAACTCGTTTAAAAACAACTTCTTCTTTTAATAAAACAAGTTTCTACTTTTTAATTCCATTCAAAATTCAACTTCTCTTTTGAAAATAAGTTCTCTTTTTAAACCTCAATTTCTTTTCTATATTCGAAAATCTTTTACGGTATTTAAAATAACTAAATTTCCAGTGTTAGGGTGATTCAACATAATACAATCCATCATCGTATACACATCACCATAAATAACAAACGGTAATATAAATGTTGAGGGATCCAGTTGGATCCCTCCAACCTGTTTCCCTGCATCCACAGATGTTAATAACATCAATAAGATTATTTCACATCAATATGAAATATCAGAACTAAAGATCAATCAACGATGTAATCATATCAACCAATTTAATCAACCATTCAACCAAGCAACCATTGCATAGTATAAATTAAATTTAAAATTCGTTTATATAAAAATATAAATGAAGCAGAGTTAGTGAGTTTACTCACCTTGTCTGCAGTTGACGGTCCGACGTTGTTACTATTAATTTTAACGAAATTCCAGGCGTTTCCGGTTCCAGTCCAACCAGCTTGCCTGCGTTGCATTCTTCTGACATGATTCCAATGCCGTCAGTTTCGTTCAATTCTGGTTACGTACGAACAAGATATCGTATTTAAAATATTGTACATACCCTTAAATTGATTAACTTAATTATTATTATTTTAATTACCGCTTCATTATCGTTACCTTTACTTCTCCGACTGCCGGCTCTAACTGACTCACGTTGACTGAGCTTCTTGACTGATGCTAACGCCTATGCTCGAACATGACCAGTTAGTCCCCATACGCCCACCTTCTTTCCCATATGAAAATGCAATTCCATCCTCCTTAGTAAATCCAATATTGACCTTGCTTTGACTGCCAAACTCCTTGCACTCTAAATGGAAATGTTATAATTACCAACTCCAAGTATTATCCCTTACAACATCACCAGCAGTTGACTGTCTAACATGGTGATGCTTTCGTTCAAGTTTTGTCCTTCTCCCACGCATTAAATAAAATCTCAGCAACAATACCCGCTCCAATTCATAATGCCTACTTCCCCTCCACTCAACGCAGATCCCTGCATCCACAATACACACGTAACCTGTTTGTGACCCATTCATAACTCCATGCGTGCAGCCCCATTGGTTCATGCTATCCATCTCCTTTATTTTCACCAACTATTATTGAATATAACCAACCCTTTATCATCATAAACTCTTCCAGTAACTCAAAACATTCGCTACTCCATAAACTCCTCAGATTTGAAAACCCAAAATACCATAACTTTTCTCCCAAACTGCCCTTTGCCAAGACAAACACCATTCGCACCCATTTGCACCCAATACTGCAAACAACAGTAGCCCCTCATTACCACTGACCTGTTACATCCACAATTCAAAACCCCCAAACTTCCCTTCGTTCTCGCGATGTACAGCCATCACTTTCCTCTGTGGCTCAGTTCGAACCCCACACCCCCAGTAAACAACGCGCCCTTTCTCTTTTGAACTCAGTTCGCCTAGCTCAGAAAATCACTGCGCTGGTTCTTGTTCTCCCCATGCAAACGCGACCATCACAACTTCCCATTCCGCTCCACCATACATAAATCAGCCTCTTAGAAACTTACACCACCAGATTCGGATGAAGCCACCACCAGCCGATCCCACTTTGAACGCTCCTCCTTGCCATCACCAGTTTGTTGAACTCGAAGTCCTCCTTTTTCCAGTGAAGGCGATTTACGTCGAGCCCCATAAATCCGACACGAAATGGAAGTTTATCGAAGAGGGGACTCAGCGCAAATAAATGATTTTGGATTTTTTTTCATATGAAGGGCTTGAGGGGTTGTTATGTGAAGTTGTATAACCATCAGTATTTTCGATTTGGTGAAATTAGTGGATTTTGAAGTGCGAAATGCCTGGTTTTAATTCTATTGGAAGACGAAAACACAAACAGGAAATGGTTTGGGGCTTAGGGATTAAATAGAATTCTTGTTTGCTTGCAAACGAGATGAAAATGTCCTGTATTTAAAGAAATAAACAATTTGGGGCGCACACAATCATAACGTGGAAAGCACGGAAATACTTCCGTGGTATGCACGGTTTCAAAACTTGGTTTGGGGAGCACGCTCTTAATTTGCTTGGCACTCACGCTGGTCTGTAGTGACGATTCCCCTTTGTTGGTTATTTAGGCCCGCTGTTGGTTTAGAAATAGGATAAGCAATTGGAGTTAGGGATCTTACAGAATGAACAGTTTGGGGATGCTTTGGTCATATAGCGAAGGATATTATTTTATATTATAACGAAAACTTCACGGTGAAGTATCAAGTAAAACCAACCATAGACGACTTCTGTTTACTGATGAAAAAGCTAATCTTGGTGTAAAAAGGTATTCTGAACCCATTGGGACAAGTTTCGTCGAATTCCTACATCATTTGAAAAAATTTCCTTTATAAAACCAAAAAAGAACACACATTTAAAATTTTCACGATCACCAGATAAAACCAAACAACTCGAAACTTTGAAATCTTACAATAATTCTTCGATACGAACCCAACGACACCAGTTTCGTCGCATTCTGAGACTGTTTCCTTGGTAGGCTATTTCTACACGCACCGCAATACCATTTTTGACGCCAAATTTCCCGGTCTCTAAAAATAACAAACTATATACCTATCCTGACTCTAATCGACGATACAAACTCAACGTAATTGGTTTCGTGGCCTAATTCAATCGTCTGTTCAAGTTACACTCAAATATCTTTTTATTAAATAAATTCCTTATAAATTCTTATATATAATTCAAATAAAATATTTAAACCAATTTAAATATTCAGAATTCAACGGCTGAAAATCCGGGTCGTTACATTCCTTCCCCCTTAAAATAATTTCGTCCTCGAAATTGCTAAGGTAGGAAAAGATGCTACATACCCTATTAACTAGGTCCAATAATCCTTTTTGTTTTTTTCACCTCTTAACTCCAGTTTAACTGGACCAATTTATTTCAATTAAAATATTCATTTATTCTTACGAACGAAAAAAAAATTCTGAAAATTTTCTAACACTTTAAATTCTGAAAAATTTCGGCAGCATCTCCTCTGCACGGCTCAATCGGTACAACCACAACTCGCCTTTCTAGGCCTTCTCCAATCCAAAAGAAAATCAAAAAGCCAAGTGGCTTGCCTCATAGGCTCATAAAATCATCAACCCAAACAATATTGTAAACATGTACCTTTTTGTCGGGCATAATTCTATCTATGTATTTGCTTCCATTCAATCTCTGCTCAACATACATATACCCATTTCCAGCTGGTTTCAAATCAATCCCACTTCAAAGTTTGAAATCTCTAATCAATTTCTGATTAATTCATTTCCATTCTCTAATCCAAACCGAGTTCTATTTCCAAAAATCAGCCTTCTTATTCCGCTTGAGTCCAATTCCATCACAGTTTAATTCCAACCAACAGTATCCAATATATATATATTCAACTTGTTTATTCATATGTCGACTTCATAATTTGAATCTCATCATTTCTCTTTATTTAATTTCATTCGGAATTATTTATAATCCCATCCAATTTTATTTAACTTAAGTTAAATTTCAATTCATTTGGTACATTTTTACCATTTTGATCCATTCAACTTATACAAGTTAAAAATTTAATTTCAGAATTCAAATTCCCGGGTTTTATTTCAACTAGTTTGAAATCATATATATGTACATATATTTATAATCAAATCAATTCAAAACATTTGAATTTCTAAATCATCTTGTCCTTTTCAAACAAATTTTCATTTTCAAATTACTATGGTAGCAATCCGTCACTCAGAAACTTGAAAATGAATACCGATAATGTCGCGACCCATTATCAGTACTATTTCCTCGCCCCCTGAAGTGATTTCAATGCTTAATCGCTGTTAAAATCCATTTAAACCATTCTAATTCAAAAATTTCTTCAAACCAATGCTATATTACCTTTAATATACTTCAAGGAATATTTTCAAATATCCGGGATTTAATTTCCAATTTATGGTTTGAATCCAATTCCAATCTAGCTTATTTGTATATCTCATTCATATACAAATTCAATTTGGTTTTATATAACCATTTCGGTATTATAATTTCATTTGATTATAATAACAACCAACCAACTCAATAATTTCTGAAAATTATCCCTTTTATATCAAAAATATCTTTTGGGTAAAGTTATTTCACTTACCCATCATTAAAACAATATTGTGTCAAATTGTTCTGTTCGAGAGTTTAGAAACACCTATCGATACAGTTGTACATCCTGTATCGACCAGAATTCATAAATCACTCAACAAACCATCCAACACAATATAAAACAATTTTATCTCAAATCTACAAATATGCGCTCATATATATACACTCACACTCAATCTAGGGTATTAATAACCCCATCTCTATTGAGTCACGCCACAGAGCCAAGGTTATCACTCAACCTTCAGCTCTGATACCAAATGAAACGACCCGAACTTCCGTACTCTTTGAGTAGACTGATAACACCACACGTCCAACTCAAATTACACAGAAATACGAATCATTATTAGAAAGAGGTTAGAGGGTGAGAAATAGAAAGAAAGAAATATTAGAATAGAAGAAAACGAAGATCACAAACTCACAGCGGAACGAATAAAATATATTAGATAACATACTTTTGAAATATAAAACAATAACTGTATATATATACATACCATCATCAGAGCACAACAGTTATTTTTGGAACAGTTATAAACACATGTTTCCAGATACAACAAAATACACAGCGGAAAGTATGATAGTCTATAGCTAACAGGTAAAGCCTCCTGCTTCAATCTTCTCCAGGTGAATCTGTAAAATCCTGACTACTTGACTGCCCGTACAAATTTGGGCACCCAAGAGTTTAGGGAAAACAAACAAAATAAACTCTGGGTCAGTCATGGGACTGGTGTGAGTAAACTCCAACCATTTGTTTAACTTTCAAAATCCTTTCGAAAGAAATGATAATCGTAAGACCGATCCACACATAAACACGGATGGTTTTTACCTTACGATAACCAAAAATATTTTGATATCAAATCCAGTGATATTATAATAATGTCTACATCAGATAAATAGAAATCTAGCGGAACGCTTGCATCTCACGCTCCATATGCAATATAAAATAAAAAACCGCAGGGCGCTTATTGGAGATTGGATTTCCAACATGACAAGGTATGGGACCACCTTCTGATAGTGTATCTCTAGAGACGAATACACTGGGTTCAACAAGAACATCTTGCAACCCGGCCCACACATGACCGACCACTCATTTCGCTTGAGTGTATCGAATGTATACCACCGACGGTTGGGATCAGCAACCGCCTCCCGAAAAGGGACAGCATCGATAGATTAAGAAGCAAAAGGAATTTCTCTAGATAGGTGGTTATACATCCTAATGGGTGCGACCCACATAGCCATGCTGCCTGCCCGATTTTTGTCCAATTTCGGGTTGATGAGGCTTGAGGTTTGAATTATCTTCCAGAACATTTGGCCATCATTCACTTTGAATGCCACATCGTCAGATCCATCGGAAATCACTAGTTGATTCCCACAAAAATACTCAGATTGTTAGGCTAAAGAAGCTTCCCTTCTATGCCCAGCTTCGTACGTTTGCAGGAATCAACGTACGTAACCCCCTTTGGAAATACTCTGTCAGACACTCGTCCATACAAGTTGTCCTGGGTCTGGACAAACCGAAGGCACCATCCTGTAATAGGATAGCCCTTGCATAACTCCGTCTTCAGTTTTCTTCAGCATAAGTTGCTTCATAACGCTTACGCCAATACAGAGTGGTTTTCAGATATCAAATCCGATCCCGGTCTCTCCATATTGACAACGGAGGTATATAAAAAAATATAAAACTTTGATAGTCGGTGATTTAACTATCAAAGAAACATCCATACAATCAACGGTCCTATTTCCAAATGGAAATTCTATCAATCAAGCATCAAACAACACTGGGCCCTTTTTATATTAGTTCTTTATTACATTATCATTTCCAATTCCCATTTTCCACCTTTCGTGTTCTTTCAAAGCTCTATTTTCTCTCTTGATTATTGGGAAACATTTTCAATATATACAATTCCTTTATCGAGAAAATATCTTTTACTCCAGTTAGAAAACATTTCTAAATCCTTTGAATTAAACTTATGTTATAAACATCGTTATTATAATATAAATCATTCGTTAATTAACGATATCACTAACCAACCCTTGCTATCGAGCCTTAACCATTTTCTCCGTCAATAATGCAGTCAGTCAAGTTGGGGTATAATTACCTCTCAGACCTTAACTGAACGACATTCTTAACTTTGAAATAGTCAGAGCTCACCACTTTAAACCTAACATTTCTTACGCGACTCTCGGATTTGATCTACGAACACACCTTCTTTATAAAAATATTGATTATAACGATAGCGTTATAATCGCTGTCTTCAAATGTTTATAAAACATTGCTTTCAACAACAGCGTTAAAACCGCTGTCTAGCATTATAGAACACTTATCATAACCATAGCATTAAGATTGCTATTAAAACAGTTATTTATAATGGCAGCGTTAAAATTGCTATTTAGGTTTACCAAGACATTTATTATAACAGCAGCGTCTAAAATTGCTGTATAGATTTACAACATCTATTATAACAACAGCGCTAAAATCGCTATTTAGTTTTATAAAAGCATTTCTTACAAAGACAGCGTTAAAATCGCTGTTTAAAATTTTAAAAAGCATTTCTTATAACAACAGCGTTATGATTGCTGTTTTGAATAAAATACCGTGTGCGATGCACACGCTTCCGTTGTTCATTTTAAAAGATAGTCAAAATGTCTGGATTTAAACAATGCAGACATTTATCATTCTATTTGTCGAAACCCATAAGATAAAGAGTATATAAGGATAAAAATCCGGTTTCCGCCTTCTTTACAACAAGATTTCTTCCTAGGATTTTTATTCCAAAAATCCAAAATGTTTAACACAAAACCGTCTGCTGTACTCTTCCCTTATAAATATTTCACTTGCAAAATACTTCCTTTGAACCATTACCCGCTTTAATCCTGAATATATTTCTTTTATATATAAAATCTTTTGATTTCATACTTATACATATTCTCTTAAACCCCAAATTCTATTTATAACTTCTATTTTGAGTCTTGCAAACAAATCTGATTTTTATTCCAATCGTTAAAAATCTTGTTTATGATTTGCTTTATATTCTGCTAAGTTCAAATCCCATCTCAAATATTGATTTCAAATCTAATTTCCACTTTTCCATATAAATTTAAATAAAGCATTTATATTCAATTTATTCAATGATTATAAACTCGTTTAAAAACAACTTCTTCTTTTAATAAAACAAGTTTCTACTTTTTAATTCCATTCAAAATTCAACTTCTCTTTTGAAAATAAGTTCTCTTTTTAAACCTCAATTTCTTTTCTATATTCGAAAATCTTTTACGGTATTTAAAATAACTAAATTTCCAGTGTCAGGGTGATTCAACATAATACAATCCATTATCGTATACACATCACCATAAATAACAAACGGTAATATAAATGTTGAGGGATCTAGTTGGATCCCTCCAACCTGTTTCCCTGCATCCACAGATGTTAATAACATCAATAAGATTATTTCACATCAATATGAAATATCAGAACTAAAGATCAATCAACGATGTAATCATATCAACCAATTTAATCAACCATTCAACCAAGCAACCATTGCATAGTATAAATTAAATTTAAAATTCGTTTATATAAAAATATAAATGAAGCAGAGTTAGTGAGTTTACTCACCTTGTCTGCAGTTGACGGTCCGACGTTGTTACTATTAATTTTAACGAAATTCCAGGCGTTTCCGGTTCCAGTCCAACCAGCTTGCCTGCGTTGCATTCTTCTGACATGATTCCAATGCCGTCAGTTTCGTTCAATTCTGGTTACGTACGAACAAGATATCGTATTTAAAAGATTGTACATACCATTAAATTGATTAACTTAATTATTATTATTTTAATTACCGCTTCATTATCGTTACCTTTACTTCTCCGACTGCCGGCTCTAACTAACTCACGTTGACTGAGCTTCTTGACTGATGCTAACGCCTATGCTCGAACATGACCAGTTAGTCCCCATATGCCCACCTTCTTTCCCATATGAAAATGCAATTCCATCCTCCTTAGTAAATCCAATATTGACCTTGCTTTGACTGCCAAACTCCTTGCACTCTAAATGGAAATGTTATAATTACCAACTCCAAGTATTATCCCTTACAACATCACCGGCAGTTGACTGTCTAACATGGTGATGCTTTCGTTCAAGTTTTGTCCTTCTCCCACGCATTAAATAAAATCTCAGCAACAATACCTGCTCCAATTCATAATGCCTACTTCCCCTCCACTCAACGTAGATCCCTGCACCCACAATACACACGTAACCTATTTGTGACCCATTCATAACTCCATGCGTGCAGCCCCGTTGGTTCATGCTATCCATCTCCTTTATTTTCACCAACTATTATTGAATATAACCAACCCTTTATCATCATAAACTCTTCCAGTAACTCAAAACATTCGCTACTCCATAAACTCCTCAGATTTGAAAACCCAAAATACCATAACTTTTCTCCCAAACTGCCCTTTGCCAAGACAAACACCATTCGCACCCATTTGCACCCAATACTGCAAACAACAGTAGCCCCTCATTACCACTGACCTGTTACATCCACAATTCAAAATCCCCAAACTTCCCTTCGTTCTCGCGATGTACAGCCATTACTTTCCTCTGTGGCTCAGTTCGAACCCCACACCCCCAGTAAACAACGCGCCCTTTCTCTTTTGAACTTAGTTCGCCTAGCTCAGAAAATCACCGTGCCGGTTCTTGTTCTCCCCATGCAAACGCGACCATCACAACTTCCCATACCGCTCCACCATACATAAATCGGCCTCTTAGAAACTTACACCACCAGATTTGGATGAAGCCACCACTAGCCGATCCCACTTTGTACGCTCCTCCTTGCCATCACCAGTTTGTTGAACTCGAAGTCCTCCTTTTTCCAGTGAAGGCGATTTACGTCGAGCCCCATAAATCCGACACGAAATGGAAGTTTATCGAAGAGGGGACTCAGCGCATAAAAATGATTTTGGATTTTGTTTCATATGAAGGGCTTGAGGAGTTGTTATGTGAAGTTGTATAACCATCAGTATTTTCGATTTGGTGAAATTAGTGGATTTTGAAGTGCGAAATGCCTGGTTTTAATTCTATTGGAAGACGAAAACACAAACAGGAAATGGTTTGGGGCTTAGGGATTAAATAGAATTCTTGTTTGCTTGCAAACGAGATGAAAATGTCCGGTATTTAAAGAAATAAACAACTTGGGGCGCACACAATCATAACGTGGAAAGCACGGAAATACTTCCGTGGTATGCACGGTTTCAAAACTTGGTTTGGGGAGCACGCTCTTAATTTGCTTGGCACTCACGCTGGTCTGTAGTGACGATTCCCCTTTGTTGGTTATTTAGGCCCGCTGTTGGTTTAGAAATAGGATAAGCAATTGGAGTTAGGGATCTTACAGAATGAACAGTTTGGGGATGCTTTGGTCATAGAGCGAAGGATATTATTTTATATTATAACGAAAACTTCACGGTGAAGTATCAAGTAAAACCAACCATAGACGACTTCTGTTTACTGATGAAAAAGCTAATCTTGGTGTAAAAAGGTATTCTGAACCCATTGGGACAAGATTCGTCGAATTCCTACATCGTTTGAAAAAATTTCCTTTATAAAACCAAAAAAGAACACACATTTAAAATTTTCACGATCACTAGATAAAACCAAACAACTCGAAACTTTGAAATCTTACAATAATTCTTCGATACGAACCCAACGGCACCAGTTTCATCGCATTCTGAGACTGTTTCCTTGGTAGGCTATTTCTACACGCACCGCAATACCATTTTTGACGCCAAATTTCCCGGTCTCTATAAATAACAAACTATATACCTATCCTGACTCTAATCGACGATACGAACTCAACGGAATTGGTTTCGTGGCCTAATTCAATCGTCTGTTCAAGTTACACTCAAATATCGTTTTATTAAATAAATTCCTTATAAATTCTTATATATAATTCAAATAAAATATTTAAACCAATTTAAATATTCAGAATTCAACGGCTGAAAATCCGGGTCGTTACAAAGAAGGGCAACAAGAATTGGGATTCCCTGCGATAAGAATTGGGATTTTAGGTTAGGGTTCGAACGATTTAGGGTTTGAAAGTGGAAAAGTGAAAACAGATTGTTGCAGGAAAATGAAAATTTGGGTAAAAGAACACTGCGGTGTTGAAGGAAATCAGATTGATGCGGATCACTAATCTTGACCATTGGATCATGTTGACGCGGATTGCTAATTTTATTCACGCGGCTACTGCAACACATGTTGATATCTATGCTAACACATTGGAGCATGCATTGCAATAGACAAAAAACATCATAGCAATGGCAACACTGTAGCTAGCAACATCATGCATTTTCGTTGCGATATGTCATCTATGGCGTAGTGATATATATATATATATATATATATTTGAACTAAAAAGTTTGATAAGGTTTGCTGATGCCTTTCATTACCAACATTTAGTGTTCCCCACCATGTTCTTGATTTACCATAAAATTACTTGGTTTCAACTACCGTAATTTGATATCTTTAATTAATTATCAGTTGTTCTTGCAAGTCATAGACCATACATTATCTTCCGAGTAACAATGGGAGGATGTAAAATACATTATTATATATGTATGCACTTTATTATCAAACATATATGGGATTTATTTGTGGTTTGGTTGATCTTTTAATTTTACATATTTTTTAATTTTATTCATATACCTAAATAATTAGTAATAATTTTAGATAATACAGAATGTATTTGTGTTAATAACCACAAAACAGTGGTTATAGTCTTCAAAAAAACCAATTTATTTGATAATCCCGATTTATGTCATTTTACAATTAAGACATAAGTGAGTCTAAATATATCTGCAATTTCTTCGACAATGTTAAAAAAAATGCATTTTGTTATATTATTTAAATTTACCAGTAAACAACTAACTTACGTGCCTTCTTCGGATAATAATACTATTTTTTTCTTCATTTTAAACTCAAATTTGAATTTAAAAATCGTGTTTCCTTTGTTTTTTTTTAAAGCATGTTTTGTGAAACTCACCTAATGTTACAACATATAACATGTTTATCTAGCATATTTGCATTCGGTAATAATTTACAAATAGTGTCGTAGAGAGAAAAGAAGAGATAACATAATATGTTTAAATTAAGCAAATTTAGTTCTGTGTACAAAGTATAAAATAATACAATGGAAAAGAGTAATATGTTAGTTTCCATGAACCTTTGTTTGTGTTTATGTATGTAAACAAGTTTGTTAACACACAAAAAAGTAAACAGTTAAATTACAGCCATAATAATGCACCACTTATCTTGCCATATATTGTACACCATATGTTCTGCGTAAGTAGAAGCTCTTGCTTCCACCACACGATCTGTTTATGTGTTTGTTTACTTACCTTATGATGCAATTAGTTTTTCAATTACTGATTTGTCCGCAACGTAAATGTACATGTCAGCTACATGATCTCCATGCAGATATTTCTTACACAGTTATACATCTGTCGTTTATCCGTTTAGCTAATGTGACCACTCTGCGAAATTGTAAACCATCATCCGGAGCCAACAGAAGTGGTTTTAGGTCAAAATTCCTTTCCAATCAAAAGTTATAGCCAAAACAATACCAACTTGGGGCAAAATGGTCATTTAAAAATCGGGAAAAATCATGAACATGAGAAATGACCCCAATAGTCGTCTCCTAAAGTTACATGACCATACGACTTCGTATGTTAAAGAAATAAATATTCTATGAACCTTCGATGCGTAGAATGCGGGTTGTTACACTCTCCCCCCCTTAAGAAATTTCGTCCCCGAAATTCCTTAACCTAAAACATACAAAGGATCCCGCATGCCTACCAGCCACATACAACAATCAAACATGCAAAACAAACAAACAAACAAGCCTATCCTAGCATGCGGAAAGACTAAATCGAAGTTAAAATCTTATCAGGCGAAGAGTTCTGGATACGTCTTCCTAATGCTCTCCTCTGTCTCCCAAGTACAGTCATTCTCATTCTCGCCCCACTGAACTTTGACTAGATTCACCGCTTTCTTCCGAAGTTGCTTCGTATCGTTCCCAACAATACGCATCGACTTGCGGTTCCCAACCGCCTCGGGTTTAACTTCGATATCATCCAACTGATCAGGTGAAATAGTCACATCTGGGTCGTGCACGAACTTTCTTAACTGGGAAACATGAAATACGTTGTGAACTCCTGCCATCTTCTCTGGTAATTCAACTTTGTACGCCAAATTCCCAATTTGTTCAAGAACTGGGAATGGACCAACAAATCTTGGTGCTAACTTGCCTCTCCTGCCAAATCGTATCACGCTCTTCAACGGAAAAATCTTGACAAACACCAAGTCACCAATGGAGAACTTTAATTCTCTTCTCCTCTTATCAGCATAACTCTTCTGCCTATCTTGGGCAGCCTTCATTCGCTGTTGGATAATCTTAATCTTAGCTGAAGTTTCTCTTATCACATCGGGTTCAAGCACAAATTTCTCGCCAGTTTCTACCCAACATGACGGTGAGTTGCACGGTCTTCCGTACAAAGCTTCAAACGGAGCAATACCGATACTGGATTGGTAGCTATTATTATATGCAAACTCTACTAGATGCAAATGGTCATCCCATGATCCACCAAAATCCAATACACAAGCTCTCAAGAGGTCTTCCAATATACGATTCACCCTCTCTGTTTGACCATCGGTTTGAGGATGATACGCGGTACTGAGATGTAATTCTGATCCTAACGCCTCTTGTAAGTTTTTCCAAAATCCACTAGTGAACAAAGGATCTCGGTCACTCACAATGCCTTTGGGTATTCCATGAAATCTCACTACCCACTTTACATATAGTTCAGCTAACTTAGCTGCCGTCCTATTCGACTTGACGGGTATAAATCTTGCACTCTTGGTCAATCGGTCCACAATCACCCAAATGCTATCATGGCCCGATCTAGTCCTAGGTAACCCATCAATGAAATCCACTGACACTTGTTCCCATTTCCATTCTGGAATTTCTAATGGTTGTAACAATCCACTAGGCTTCTTTTGCTCAGCTTTAACTAGCTGGAAATTCATGCATTTGGATATAAACTTTCCAACGTCTCTTTTCATCCCTTCCCAGTAGTAGGTCCGCTTCATGTCTCGATACATTTTGTTACCACCGGGGTGTATAGTCAATTTTGAGTGATGACATTCTCTAAGCACTTTATCCCTCAATCCATTGACATTGGGTACAACTAGACTTCCATTCTTTCTAAGCCATCCATCTCGATCAAGCCCATACTTGTTCATCTCCTCATCGATACCCATCTCTAACTTGGAGATGATTTCCAATAGGTTAGGATCGTCCCTCTGGTTAGAGCCGATCCGCTCAATCAAAGTGGGTCTGATCGTCAAACTTGCTAACATTTCTGGATCCAATTCGCACTTTGGTCTGAAATCATACCCAGCGATGTACTCTAGTTGCTTCCATTCTAGAAACATAGCCCCTAAACTGGCATGTCTTCTACTCAACGCATTAGCCACCGCATTGCCCTTTCCTGGTGTATATGCGATGTCGAAATCATAGGAAGCTAAGAATTCTAACCATCTTTGCTGTCGGAGATTTAGATCCTTTTGAGAGAAGAGATACTTTGACGATTTATGATCGGTAAACAACTCGAATCTTTCTCCCAAGAGATAATGTCTCCACATCTTCAACGCGAACACGATCGCTGCCAATTCCAAATCATGGGTAGGGTATCTCCTCTCGTGCGGTTTTAATTGCCGACTTGCATAAGCTACAACTCTACCGCCTTGCATCAATACAGCACCTAGTCCGGTACCACAGGCATCCGTGTATACCGTCATCTCTTCATTCCCCTTAGGAATGACTAACACTGGTGTGCGCGTCAACTTTTCCTTTAGACTCTTGAATGCATTTTCGCACTTTTCGTCCCAGACGAAAGCTTGATTCTTCTTGGTCAACTGAGTCAATGGTGCTGCTATCTTGGAGAAATCTTGGATAAACTTACGATAATATCCAGCTAATCCCAAGAAACTTCTTATGTCCGTTGCATTCTTGGGCGTAGACCAATCTTGTACCGTAGCCACTTTCGTAGGATCCATGGCAATACCATTCTCTAAAACAACATGGCCCAAGAATCTCACTTCCCTTCTCCAAAAGTGACACTTAGAAAACTTTGCTTTCAATTGGTGTTTTCTCAACACCTCCATCACTATTCTTAAATGTTCCTTGTGTTCTTCCTCTGTCCTTAAATAGACCAAAATATCATCCACGAACACAAGGACAAACTTATTCAACTGATCTCTGAATACCCTATTCATAAGATCCACAAAATATGCTGGGGCATTGGTCATCCCGAATGGCATGACCAACCACTCATAAAACCCAGACGGCGTCCGAAATGCCGTTTTAGCTATACTCTCAGCTTCCACTCTAAGCTGATGGAAACCTGTCGCGAGATCTAACTGAGAAAATACTCTCGCGCCACTCAACTGATCAAACAAATCATCTATCCGCGGTAGAGGATACTTATTCTTCCTCGTCACTTTATTCAACTCGCGGTAGTCTACACACAAATGAAGGGAACCATCCGCCTTGGTAGCAAACACAACTAGTGCTCCCCATTCAGAAACACTCCTTCTGATAAATCCCTTCTTCAAAAGATCGCTGACTTGCACCCCGAGCTCTCGCTGCTCCCTTGGCGCCATACGACGAAGTGGCATCACTATAGGTCTGGCATCTTTCACTAAATCAATACGGAACTCGATCTCTAGGTGTGGTGGAATCCCGGTCACTTCCTCGAAGACGTCCGGATACTGGCCAACCATGGGCAAACCTGACAACTCACTATGCGGAATGTCGAGGGAATTCAGAAAACTAGCCATTACTCTATCACCGGGTAGACCACCAAACACTACCCTCCGCCCATCATCCGCTCTAGCTGTCACCAAAAAGCCCTCACAGTCTACCACCACCCCGTATCTTTGGAGCCAATCGACTCCCAAAATAATGCCAAACCCAGTAAAGCCCAAAATAAAGCAATCACAACCAAACATGCATCCATGACTCGATAAGACCACATTACGGCAAATCATGCTAAGGTTAGTCGAACCACCAATTGGGTTCGTCACTACTAAAGGTCTATCGACAATCTCGGGCTCCAATCCCAACCTATCTACCAGGTCACTAGATATGAAGGAGCTAGAAGCCCCGGTATCAAACAAAACTCTAACAGGAACATCATAAACGGAAAGCATACCTTGAATAACGACATTCTTTCCCTTCTCCGCCGCAGTTGGGGCATTCGACGTGAAAGGAATAACATTAAGGGCATATGCTTTCACCATTTGCTTTTCTTTGGGGGGCTTGCGGGCACTTGTCCTTGTGATGTCCCACTTGGTCACAGTTGAAGCACTTCCTATCCGCTGGTTTGGCCCGACATTCTTTGGCATAGTGGCCCTTCTTACCACAGCTGAAGCACTCAACATCTTGTTTATTCCTTTTCTTCTGGCCATCCTTGGTCTGATTCTGCTTTCTTTTATTCTGAGAACCACTCTTGCCTCCACCGCTTGCTTGCGGCTTTGGCTCCTCTGTAGATGCAACCTCAGTCTTCGGCTTAGGGTAAAGACTCTCTGACCTCAATGCTTTCCCCACAATCGATTCAAACATCTCATCGATGTGGTTAATAAGCCTTTCCCCCAAGTACTGATCCAAACCAGTTATGAACTTCTCGTTCTTCTTCTCGGCAGTATCAATAAGAGATAACCCATACTTCGACAAAGTGTCGAATTCGGCAATATACTCCGAGACAGCTCTACCATTCTGCTTTAGTTCCTAGAATCTCTTAAACAACACTGACTTCTGGGCAGCTGGAATGAACTTCTCGCTAAAGCGAACCTTAAACTGCTCCCAAGTAATCTGATCCTCGGGAGTAGCTGCCTTTATAGCATTCCACCAATTCATTGCCTGCCCTTGCAGCTGACGGGACGCTAGCTTTCTCTTCATCGCATCCTCGATACCCAAATCCTCGAAGATACGTTCGCAACTATCCAACCAATCCTGAACATCCGTAGCCGACTCCGTTCCGTGGAACGGCTTCCCACCAAGACTGGTATAATCCTTATTCAGCTTGGCGAAGTCGGCCCTAGGCGCTTGCACTATTGGACCACCACCATTACCACCATTGGGAGCTGCCCTCTGCACATCCCTAAGCATCTCCCTCATGAGGTCAGTAAACATCGTCCTCATGTCAGCAGCATTCCCATTATTGGCTCCCCTACCGGCGCCTCTTGCGTATCGGCTCATCGTTCAATCTGCAAAGAGAAAACGATTAACCATCTCCATAGTGGTGCTAGTGCAGTGCGACTTCATCCTTAGCTATACTAATAGTATATATATAGCTTTTGGAAACCAAAATAATCACAAATACACGCTCTCATATACGTATACTATCTCTCCCTGATAACTTCCCTAGGTTAACTACGCAACCTAGAGCTTTGATACCAAATGTGACGGCCCGCCCCGCACCAACCGACATTTCCTCCATAAGTGCGTTGTACACATCTCCAGTTAGCACGGGACGGTCGTTAGAGGAATAGAAAGAAGACGAAGAATCAACAAAAAACCTGTAGAATGTCTCACAGCACATGGAACAAAATATAATAATAACATAATCTTGACATAAAACAGGCGAGACAGTGCATAAGCTGAAAACTAAACCAACATAGCAGCGGAAATCCAAATACAGCTTATTACAACTTTCCAAATTTACTGTCTCTAAAACAAAAGAAAGCTAAAGTAGAAGATGCACTACTAATGCCCAAGCAGTGATCTTCAACAACACAGGGAGAATACTATATATATCATGCATGGAAGCCTCCTGCTCGTCTCCGGATCAGCTACCCATGCATACCCAGCTAACCTGTCTCTAGTCTGCTCGTGAGAGCACCCAGAGTAAGAAGAAGAGACATAAGACTCTGGGTCAGACAAAAAGTCTGGTATGAGCGATAAGCAGCTAAACATAACAATAACTGGTATACTAAACCGTACCTGAACCTGCAACCAAAGAGTTAGCACTACATACCGTACAATACTCTAAGGTGCCACTGAACAAATGGTGTAAAGATAAGGGGGGTGGGGGTGTGCATGTCATGATGATGGCAAACAAGTCAACCATAACAACCATCCTCACATCTCTCACTCAGTGCGTAAAGCATACGATGTCCACCACTGTCAATCACTAGACCCATTGAAGTAGTGACGGAGTTCGACTTGTACAACTACTGCTACTACTAAGCTTACCACATGGAGTCATGACCAAATCTTTACAAATGACCCCACTTCATTGGCCTATAGCTCTTTAGTCGTACCTAGGTCACTTTGGCCCTGGATCCGTCCACGTACTCCCTACACATAGTGATTCAAAGTTACAGACATCGACGACCCCTTCGCACACGTCCCGCAGCAAAGCCCAATCATGAAGCTCACTCATTGGTTCCCAACTGGATCCTGAGTCAAAGCTCCTTATTTGGACTTCCTTTGCATCTCGGGTTTTGGTCGAATTGGAGTTGGTCTTCAGAAGAGTCGTCACGTAATCGCAGCTCCAATCCGGTTCGGTTCGGCATGTTTCAGCTCCCAGCTCTCACTCCGGTTCGGTTCGATCACAGTACTCCATCCGGTTCGGTGCTCCACTCGGTTCGGTTCGGGTCCTCCACTCGGTTCGGTTCGGTTCGGATCCTCCACTCGGTTTGGTTCAGGTGCCAAGCTTCTGCCACTATTTCAACTCGTTTTGGTTCAACTGCTCCAGAGTCTCGGTCCGGTTCGTGCTCACCGTTCCCCGATCCGATCCCCCACGTCCTCGCTTCCGATCCCCCTTGTTTCACCCCGATTCGACCCGGTCCGGGCCTTCCTTGTTGCCCTTGAAGTTCTACGCTACTAGAGATGCCACCACCTTGGTTCGGTTCGGCTATCCGACCCGATCCCCTTATCCGATCCAATCCGGATTTCCTGTAGCATTTCCCGCAACTTTTCGAGCAAGTGTTTTACGCCATTCGACGACGTTTTCGACCAATCTGACTTTTCTAAACAACCAAAAATCGTTCCAAACAGTCATAGCAACAAATAGAAGTGACCACAAACACCAAAACATCAATATGATAGGTTAAAATGGATCAAACATAGCCAAAATCCCATATTTTCCCTTAAGCATGTTGAAGCAAAACTAATGATATGATCAACAAAACTTAACCAAATCAAACCAAATTTCTAACAGAGGTCTAAAACATTATTTAAGAATTTATAAATATTTTTCCAGAATTTATTAGTGTATAAATTCGCTAATCTTCACTAATTACCCTTAATTAACCGTAATTAGTGCAAAACTATGCAAATCACTCACCTTGGCCACAAATAAAATATTCAGGACTGAAACCTCGTTGATATGGGCGAATACTGATGTCTAACAGCAGCTCTAATGCTGATTTGGTGTAGATCTTCCTTGATTTGACGTAGATTAAGCCAAAACTTGATTAGAAAGTGATTAGAAGTTGATTTGGGTGTTGGAGGCCATTGCTAGGGTTCTAAAAATAAAAGTAGCGGCTGAAAAATGAAGATAAGATCGTTCTCTAACTGATTTCAGCCTCCTCATAACCCTAATCCCGAAATTCCCCATTGAGCCTAGCTGTTAATTACCCGGTTAAGCCTAATTAAGTTGTTTTTCACTATCTGAAACTTGTTTCAGCCATATCTCCCAAACGGTGAGTCCCTTTGGCTAATGTGACCACTCTACGGAATTGTAAACCATCATCCGGATCCAATGGATGTGGTTTTAGGTCAAAATTCCTTTCCAATCAAAAGTTATGGCCAAAACAGTACCAACTAGGGGCAAAATGGTCATTTAAAAATCGGGAAAAATCATGAACATGGGAAATGACCCCAATAGTCGTCTCCCAAAGTTACATGACCATACGACTTCGTATGTGAAAGAAAGAAATATTCTACGAACCTTCGATGCGTAGAATGCGGGTTGTTACAAACATCCTTATCTTCTGAATAAATAGAAATTTATCAACGAATCTCGTTTTACCAACCATTCCACATTCTCCATTTACTATTCTTTTAAAACATCATTTTGATGTCGTACTCCCTTTAGGAAATCCCATTTCAATCTTAGCACGTTTACTTGATTTAAGTAAACTATTATTAAAACCGTTCTCCAATAACTTTGAAAAATCTTTTCAAAAACATTATAAGCAAAACTTAACTCTGTTATAAATAGAAATCTTTATAAACTTATGTTACGTTTATTTCGACCCCTTTTGGTTATATCTTGATTAAATCTCATTTCTTATTTAACATAAAAAAATTAGACCGCATCTTAATAACTTAACTTGCCTCCTCACTTTAATTAAACATGGGTTCCCGATTGGATTTCCATTTCATACCACATCAGTTCCTAACCGTACATCATTAAGAAAATAATCCTTTAAATATCAACCCCGAAGGCCGAAACCAACATCTGATCAATATCCAGAAAATTGCTTAACTCAACAGATCCCCAATAGGTTCTAATTCTTTAATTTCATATCTTGAGTCTTTATTTCATTCACAAAACCATTTCTAGTCACTCGTCCAAATGATATCTCAATAAAAACTTGGGTTTTATAACATCTTTGTCCAAACGGGATTTATAAATCCAATCAAATAAACTTTCGATAAGAATTCGATTTAAAACTTAACTTAAAACTTAATTGTATTATGATTAATATAATTTCGTTTTAAACTTTATTTAACTACAGATATAACTTATAACTTCATAAACCTCCATTAATACACTTTATATCCCAAGATTTATTATTTTGATTATTATTGAATTAATAATCAAATATCAACATTTATTAAAAACAAATGTAGTTTACTTCTCCATTAACATCTCCATTAAATTAGTAAACTAATTTAATAATCACTTTTGTTAACTTAGTCGACTCGGTCAATTTAGACACGTTTAATCTGTTAATCAAATATAATTTGCCTTTCCATAAAAAATAATAATATAATTGATTTAAATGAATCTCATTTTCCTTAATGTTAAGTAAATAATAATCCCTTTTCAATATAATTCCATTTGTTTCTAAAAAACTTAATTACGTAAGAATTTTCATTATAAAACCAATCCAATAATTTATTTTAAAACTTAGATAATCAATAATAACATTTATTTTCCTTTTTTTTAACTTCCTTTCAAAATAATATATTTCAAAATTTCATTCTCAGTTATAAATAAAATTTATAACTTCCTTTTATCGGTTTACTTGCCGGTAAATCAAATATTATAAAACAGTTTATATTTGGGCCATCTGCTTTTAATACCCCATTGGTTAATAACTGACAAATGTTGAATTTTGATTCAACAAATCAATGATAAATTCAATAATCCAATAATATTCGTCAATCAATTCATATGATGATAATATGTAAACAAACAATACATTTGATGATAACATGAATCATAGATTCACAGGTAACGGTCGACTAAAAATAACAATTCAAACATCAAATTTAATTTTAATACGTTTATAATATATAAACGTAACCAACAAGGTAAGCTACCTCAGTTGGAAATAATCGTTAAAAATAACGATCGGGTCCGATTAAATTAAACAAATGTTTAATTTAAATCGGTTATAAAAAATATCAACATATGTCCAAATGATCAAAAAATCAGTTAATAACCAGCAACCATAGCACACAAACAACAAACCCGACTTGTAATAAATATAAGTGGGGTAACTGAGTGAGTTGAACTCACCTTAGGTTTTCATTCGCCGTCAGAACGGTTCATTTCAGTCAAATTTCAACTTCGTCCAATCCAGCTTTATACTGTTATGTCAGTCGATACCCTTTCAATGCCACTTGGTTTGTCTGATTCTGTTAATGTATGTTATAAATATTCTAAGTATACGTTCTAATTTAAACTAATCCATCCCTAAATTATATAAATAATTTAATTAATTATTTAATCGTATAGGCATTACCTTTCTATTATTAGAACCGACGTTCTTCGTTCACTTCAGCCCAAATGTATCATCACCGGTCACCACGGAATCCACCCATCTGTTATTTCCCTTCCATACACTCCCGTGACCAACGTCCTTTGCCTGCATGCTTTAATCCCATGCATAAAAGACACGGCAAGGCACCAGTTTTCTTTCTAATTCGTTACTTTCTTTCTTTTCCTTTTTTTTCCTCTTTTCTCTCTCTCTCTCTCTCTTTTTTTACAGGCCAAAAGCCCAGCCCATCTCCCAATTGCAGCCCGCATCTCATACGCATGCTAATTGTAAACTGAAGTGCTACAGCACCATCTTCCCCGTCTTCTCCTTCCCACTTCTCCTGTTTCGCCTACTGACTTTTTTTTTTTTTTCTTTTTTCTTTTTTTTCTTTTTGCGCATGCAAAACCATGCATACACATCACATCCCCATTCATGTTCCAAGCTTCCCCATTAACTGCTCCCCTTCATTCGAAAATAGGACACAAGCTACCAGTCCTCCCCTTCCATCTCCGACAACGGACCACCACGGCGTCCATCCAAGGATAAGAGAAGAGAAGAACGAGAACAAGGAGGGAGAGGAGGCAATAGATCTACTTGGTTTTGATGTATTCTTGATTAAAGGAGGTGTTGTTTTCATCATTCTGGAACGAAAAGAGAGAGGACGACAATGTATTTATAGAAGAAAAGGACGTGGGGGTCACGCTGTCTAGGGTATGGTTGTAGCATAGGGCAGCTGGTACTCGACGAGATTTTCCAAAACTTGAGAGTCATGGAATTGAGAAGTTTGGCCGCCAAGAAATGAGTTAGTTTGGGACACAAGTATTCTACAGTGGAAAAAAGAAATTAAAATAGCAAGCACACAAGGCAAAGTGTTGTGGGACGCAAGAAATTAATGTACAGTGCACAGAAAGTTTGGGAGCCAAGAATGAAATGGTGTGGAGCGCAAGTAAAAGAAATATTCTGGTTGGCACGCAAGCAAGGAACATGGGACAAAATGCATGAAAAAGAAAATGACGTTGGGACCAAATGCATGTAAAAGGAAATGTTTGTCTTTAGTAGGAAGTGTCCATTTCATAAACAAAGAAATATTTGGGTGATTAAATAAAATAAAATAACGTGTTTTGCAGACCCAAAATGCTTAGAAAAACATGCAGGATCCGAATATGGAAACTTCGAGGTCCAATGGCTTTGTTTCAAAAATGAACTGTGCAAGCATTTTCACAGTTTCAGCGCGAACCGAGCACCGAAACAGACAAATGAATATATTTCGCTAATCAGCGCGACGAGACGGACACAACGGTATAAAATTTGTTGTGTCAGGACTCTCCGTTCAAAAAGGCATTACGGATCCCTTTTAAACGTAAAATCCGGAAGGAAAAACAATCAAACGGAGGTCAAAACGTCCGATTTTCGCGAAACGAATTTCGCCTTCGAATTCGTGACATTGAATAGAATATTTTTCATGTTTGTCAGAACTGGTTTCGGAGAGATTTTACGGTTGCTAAAATTTGAACTGTTAGGCATAGCTTTACACTGAAAAATACGCGACCGACAAGCATTCAAATTTTCCGACAAAATTTATATAGCTACTACTTCTCACTGTACGTATTATTATCTGATAAAATAAATTCCAAAACCATTTAATATAAATAAAATTATTCGAACGTCAAATTTCCAAATGGAATGATATCACTTCAAATACAAAACAAATATGAAAGTGTTGCTCAACGTTCACATTTTCGCGTTTAACGGCATGCGGTATATATATAGAAATTCCCTTTAAATTAAATATAAATATAAACGTTTAATCGTCGTTTAAATAAATAAACTCTATATATATCTCCAATATAATATTTAAAACTGATTCAATTACCCGAATTCAAATAGCTGAAAAACCGGGACGTTACAAATCTTTAATTAGATTTGAACGTGAAATGGTAATTGAATTTACCGATAACACCGTGGTGTTAGATATGAAGTATTACCAGTTTTACTTCATGGGATGAATAGGTTGGGACTGGGAAATAAAATAAATGATTAATTCGTGTGGTTCGCTAATCCCGACTAGTTTGGGTAAACCATAATTTGGTTTGAATCGATATTCAAAGGAATATTAAAGAATAAATTTAACGAATTTATCTTTGATAAAATTAATGGGAACCCACTACAACAAAACAGGGATTTCATAGCGTTTTAAAAACGCTATTATATCCTAAAATAGCGTTTCAGAGAATGCTATGTAACGACATGCTATGTTAGACCGTCAACTTTAAATAGCACGGGGAAAAACGCTATGAAAAATAAAAAGTCTATAGCGTTATCTCTTTGCTATTAAACCAAAACGCTATATGAAATCTTTTCCAACTGCCATCTATTATTGCGTTTTCTGCTTATTCTTATAGAGTTTATTCAGCTTCTATTATAGCGTTTCTCAATACAATTCTATGGCGTTTATCAATACAGATCTACAACGTTTATTATATGTTTCTAATAGCGTTTGTTTGCTTAATTTGATAGCGTTTTAGAAACGCTATAATATCACATATAATTTCATAGCATTTACCATTTGGGTACCACCATTTCACCTCTTTTGTTACCTTTAAATACATGCTTATTATTCAAACAGTGTCCATATATATCAATATCCATTTGTCAAATCAAATGCATACAGACACATTTTCACAAACAACAAACATGTAAACGACAACATAATATTTCATACATATCCATTCAAACAATGTTCATATATTCAAACTTAATATTTCATACATATAGTTCAAATTATTTTTGCATATACAAGCTTAACAATTTATACATATCATTGGTCAACTCTTCCATGCACATAATACATCACATATACTTGCATTAACAACTTATTTACAAAATAGTTGAATGCTTGATTTAATCTTTCTTTGCTTTTTATAATTTCTCCAAAACATAAGCAATCTGGTCCTGTTACAACAAAAATAAGCAATATTTAACTCAAAATATTTAAACCTGCATATATATAATGATGATGTACTAGATCAATCGGTATAAATTAAAATAGCTAATAGTTATTCAGATGCTGTTTAAATAAACAAGTTGTAAATATGCAAGATATGGTTTTTTTATGTGAAATAAGTTTGAGTTTTTCTCATCGAATACCCGCATTTAGGCTAACAGATGAAATAAGTGGTCCATTGTATGGTCACTAGGAACTTGATTCTGCTTATTTGCCAAACTGTTGACATCTGCTGGTATGAAAATTTCAATTGAGGACTTCTGACCATAATGAAATGAGTTTCCTCATTGTTTACAACCATCTTACAGATTTTTATTTATCTGAACTAAGCAAACTCTAATGGTTAAATTTTATAGCCTTTTTGGAATTTTTATTGATCTGGCCTATTTATGCAAATTCTTTTGATCTGCATTTAGAGCAGTCTTACTTTTTGTCATCAGTTCAAATCCACCATTGTAAAAAAAACTGCTCAACCTGTCCCTTCATTCTCGTACACACCAAACCATGCCTACATTCACCATCCTACCACCTGTACATATCACCATTTCACCTCATTCTGCTCAAACGCCTAACTTACAACCCCATCCGAGCTCTCTACACACAAAATTCACTATCACTAAACATAGGAAACAACCCATAACTGCACACTCAAACCATCAAACACTCTTCTCATACACCAAACCTGCACGTAACTGAATGAACATGTATATATGTTTAAACATTCTTAAAGATATTGTGTATCTCTTTCATCATGAATATTAGCATAGAATCACTAAACAATCTCCCTACCAGTCATTATCTCTTCTAACTCATCACTTTATACATAGCAAACTTTCATATCAAACTCAACTATAACTTTCATATCAAACTTTTATGTTTAAAATCCTTCTTGAATAACTAATACATTAAGACTAGACTCTAAACAGTTTGTGTTAAATTTTTCCTTACTACTTGATGCAAATAATTAACATCAATGCCTATATTTAGGTGTAAAATTGTCAAGCTTTAGGATGGTTATCCTCTAAGCATTTGCCTAATGGTTAAAGAGAAGTACACTGATTTTATCGTGCAGGTAGCTGCTACCGCAAGCTACGAGGTATTACTAGGAGAGGTATGCTGGAATAAAATGTAGCCAAACACTCCTATGATTGGAGCTATCAAAGAATTTCTGCATTCAGGCTTCTTTCTTGTACCTATGTAATCTCATTTTTCTTGACAGTTTCTTCATTGCCTCCCAACATTCAAAATAAATTTGATAAAAAGAAAAAAAACAGACTAGAACTTTGTGTTATATACATGTCGTACTAAAATCTGCTTTTCTTCTTTTCTCAAAATGCATTTTTTGTGATAAGGAACTACTTGGTCTAGATCTTAAGATGCTTCAAAAAAATTCCAACCATTTAATCAATTTTTTTCACACAGCAAAAACTACAGAACAATTAGCAAATGTCGGGCAGTAAAAGAAAAAGATATATTGCCAAGCACAGAAGTTACCGTGCATTTTGTGAGAACCACAACAGGATTTGGGACCACCTTCCTCTCTCGACAAGCAACGACATCTATTCCATTCTCCTCGACCAATCTCCCAGCTATATTCTCTGAATTCTCTGTGAATCCCAACTCCGAGAAAGCTGAAGCCATTCAAAAAAAAAACTCTTCAAGAACAAGCTGCAATATATAGAAGTATATAACAAACCTGTAATGTAGATCTATAAAAAAGTAATCATATTTTGAGTGACTTCCAATAGTTCCACTAAACTATGGTTTTATACATTTGATTCCTATAAATTTATTATGTTAGTGCTGAATAAATTTTTTTCTATTATACTACTAAGTGATATTAATATTTCTAAACAGGTCATTTGTAAACATTTATTGTATTGTAGTATGGTACGGTATGCATCATCACACTCTTAAGTACTCACTTTCGAACAACTAAATTGACGTACAAATTGCAGTTTGTAACTATAATCTAATGTGAGACTAATGATATTAAGTACCAAATCCATTAAACTATCACCTAAATATTATAGGTAAAAAAAACATGAAGGAAAACTGAAACTAGAAGAGAATTAAAATCTTTCAACATAAATTCAGTTTTAAACTGTTGGGTAATAAATGATAAAAAGATATGAAGGATTTAAATTTACAGTTTTGAAGAAATTGCAGAAGTTGTGAAACAAAGAAGTTGGTAATATTGCTTGGGAACTAAGAGACCACTCTCCATTTAACACACGTCTCATTGATGATTCTCCATATAAACCTATATGCAATCCTGTAAGTAAACTCTGTCAGAACCTAACTCATATATACCAACTGATCAGATTTTAGTGCATTCAAGATGAGAACATTTAATATTTTCAATACACTAAAGCAAAGTGGTGTGAAAATTTAGAAGCATCTCCAACAAGTATAATTCAATAAAAGGTACACCATAATATAGAAGCTTAGGCAAAGAACTGGCACCTGTAAAGCACTATATATGTACACATTGACAACGAATTCTTCTACGACTATGTCAAATAGTTGCCCGATTGATTAACCAATAAGCCAACTAGCAATATGATCATAATTCATGCCTAAAAGTCCATCGAAAAGCTTTATATAAGTCCACATTATTACCAAATTACCTAGTAAAATAAACTGAGTAAATTTAATTTTTAAGCTTGGATTTCTTAGTTTATAAACAGAGTAAACTCATTTCTTGAGCGGAGTAACTTGATTTTTAGATTTAGTAACTCGGTCCTATGAAACTGGGTTTCTAAGTTACAGAAATTGAATATTACTCAATAAAAAACATAGTAGTACTATTTTTAAACTAAGTAGTGTAACTGTGTTTTTGAAATTGATGACTCAAAATGTAATAAGGCACAAGCAGTTAAAAACTGAAAGGGAAAAAAGAAAAATACTTAGATCAGTAGAAAAAACAGCATACTTCTATATATGAAAAATTGCAATCAAACAGAATGACAATAATCCTAAAGCGAAAGCCACATATGAAAAATCACCAAACAATAACACACATCATCACATAACATGATAAAATACAATCCACTCAATCCATTAAGTCAAGAATCATCTACTGGAAAGCAAAATGAAGGAAGTGAAAACAGTATCTTACATGAACTCAGAAAGCATACAAAATGAAAAATCTGGAAAAGGAAAATCCCTCTGACAATGTTGATGATAAAGCACATATAGAACAAAATGCAGTTCTAATTGCTGGAACTTTGATGACTAACGAAAATTCACATATGCAAGCGACGAGATCCAAAGCAATGAGAAGACATGATCAGATGAGAGAAATTTGTCATTAAATCTTCCTCATGTCATAACTCAGATGTCACAGCTAACATGCAAGAAGGAACATGGTAAATGCTGTCAAGACAAGAGGAAAAAATATATAAGAAAATAGTGTTGTCCACTATCGCTGATGGCAGTGGCAACTCCTATGCATCTGACTAATGATGTTCCTTGTTTGGAACATCAGGTAACTAAATTCTCCTCACAAGCAGATGGAAATTCTTCATTTGCTTAATAGTGGTAAATATTCGATCATAGGAATGTTGGAAAATAAACTTAACTTTAACTATCATGCAGGTTATGCAAAAAAGAAACTCACAGCAAATGAAAATTCACCCATAATTGTAATTCATACCAGAAAAGAATAGCTTTATTGATTGGAGATTTTTTTGGCTGGTCTAACATTATTGTTCAGACTACTTGACCAGTACGTGACTTGTACATAATGCGGGTGGTTCTAGTGCTCTATTCGATGTGATTTGCATTCATAATTTATCTGACAGTAGGAAATAGACATGGGACTATTTAGATGAGTAGGCGAATCAAACTAACCCCCTATGAATCATCGTAGGGGACATTAACATTATTCAGTCAAGACAGACTGAACCAAGGGTTATATGATTCTTTTGGTATTACAGATTTCTTAAATTGTGTATATGTACCAGGTTATTTGAACCCCGTTTCTTTGGCAATTATTTTACATGTAAAGGTCTCGACCATACTATTCATAGTAAAATCGACAGGGTATTTCTAAATCAAAAATGGGTAGAGAAGTTTTGAAAATATGGTATTCATTTTGGGAATCATTCCCTTAGCAACCATACTCTGATTTGTGTAAAATTGGGTGACTCTCAATGTATTAATGCCAGAATTCTCTTCAGATAAACTCTGAATATCGTATGTTACTTTAAAAATTTCTAAATACTCAAGCGATAGGAATTACTTTACTTTTTATACTTTGCAAACTAAAACAAACCAAGTTGGCTCTAAAAGAATGGTAAAAATCATCAAGGACTAGTCAATACGACATTATCATAACCAAATACTTTCTTTACCAACTTGCTGAAGCACGTTACTCAATACTACATTATCTATAATCAACTCCCCATTACTGTCACCAGCTCTAGAACTAACAGCTTACAGCAAACCCAATCTCCCATAGTCACAACCTTCTAAAAAAATTATTATATCAACCACCTTGCACCCGAAATCACCTAAAAACCCACTTGCAACCACCAAATGAAAAACACCGTTGCCCAATTAGTTACCACATTTCCTACATCTCCTGCATCTATTGATAAACCATAATTGCCAACTATGACCACTTCGTCCTCAATCCACGTCAACCAATTGCCAACTGCGACCATCCTCCGACCTGCTTCCGTCTTTTAATGCCAATCGCAATTTCGAAAGTTTTTTTCAATTTGGTAATTGTAATCTCAATTTCAGTCTTCGATTTCAACTTGGATATCCTAGACAGAATGCATTTTCTTTTATCCAAGGGACTATTGATTTATATTTGTAGGGACTAACGAATGAAAGAATACAGCCATTAGTCCTAACTAATGTTACATCAGTTCAATGCATGTCATTTGGGTTTTTATAATCAAATGCACTGAAGCTAAATTCAGAATCCAAGGAATATTCACCTTCCATGAAAGAAAAAACATTCTATTCTTATTCCGTCCTTGATATATATCATCTTAAATTGACTAGTAATATGTATAATATTGGAACTATTTGCCATATGTCAATTTAAAAAGAAGAAAACCTCTTGAAAAATCTATCTTATAAACAAGACTAAATAGTAATGCCTTTGAAATAGGAAACTTTGGTGTGGATAATGTGAAGCCACTCTTCGTGGAGCAGTAAATATGTTAACCCGACAAATTTACAGTAGCATGGCGCACATGATTGCTAATGGAAATTGTAGCGTCGGGGATGATAACAGGTCAATTAGGCACATATCTAAAATCAATCATTTATTTCCCCCTACTGATAGGAAACTATTAAGTTTGGTTACCGATAATGATATAAAAGGTATAGGATTCTAGCGTTCAGATATTTGGTCAACTTAGTTAAATAATGCAAACAAAGTTGTTTTATTCAAAATCTTAATCATTATCTGCTGTTAGTCTAATCTGCGGTGTTGCTAGTATACCTATTTGCATAGATAGCATAATTGCAACCACAAGATGAACAAGTTATTTTAGAATCCATGTTTCGGTAAATACTTCAACAAATTACTCAGTTTTTCAAAACCTTGTCTAAGTTTTGCAAAACCTTCTCTAAGCCTAGAAGATAAGGTTTCAATTAGCCTTCTCTAAGTTTCACAAAATAGAGTGCTCTCCCAGTTTTGCAAAACTGAGCGACCTCTCTTAGTTTTGCAAAATACGTGCATGCATATTAAGTTTTGTATTTAAATCTTAATTTTGACCAAAAACATTTCGTTTATAAAAACTTAATTTTATACCTAAACCCAAGTAGATTTATAAAAGAAACAATTTATACTTACTAGAACTTGCTTCTGTTACAACTTATGAGGATGGCCACGCTACTGGAGCTAGCAGCATCTTCAACGCAGACAAGATAAGAAGTCAATCTCCAAAAACTACATCAGGAATAGTATCATTCACTATCCAGGCTTTAACAACATCTTTTCCAAGTTGTACGAAATGAACCATTTCATTTGGGTCGGTTAAAGCCACAATTCCTTCGGCAACTATTGCTCATGTTCCACTGACATCAAGTAGTCTGCATTTATTGTTGGGGATTAGCTCTCTACTTTATCAAGTAAGAAAAAGAAAAGTTATCGTCTTACTATATATTTCAGTTGATAATTATGATAACAAGTTGCTACAATTTTGTTTAAACATATTACCAGAGTTTCGAAGTATTCTCCTTTGTCTTCCTATTCACTGATTAATACATTATAAAAAATTATTCAACCCACAATGTAAATTAGGATTTTGGAAATAGACATGAAAAGGAGCTACACCATAGAGATATGCGCTTGTACAATGAACTATTGTATACATTCTGCAAATACAACTGATTATCACTAATAATCAAACTTCGTGGTGCAAATAATCATAATGTCACCTGTTGAACGTGGATATGGAATATATTTTCCTTTTATCTTCTTATCATATATTCCGCTTCTTTCCATCATCCTCTTTCATGTGCCTTCTAAAATAAACAAGGGTAGTTTGTATAATTTTAACAAGTCACCTTATGTTGCTTGAGACCCTAAGTTCAGAGATATTCAATGCCTTCAAGTTGTTTCAAGCTACTTTGCTATTTAATATATTATTACCCAATAAACACAAAACACTTTGCCATTAACGTTAAAAATAAGATCATAATATAATCAAGAGATCCAAAAACATGAACAGCTGATAAAAACAAATGAGGCTCGATATTCCAAATTTCAGTTTCTAAATTGGATAATGAACAGTTGCAAAAAAACAAATGAGGCTCAATATGTTAAACAGTTGCTAAAAGGACATGAACAGTTACCAAAAACATTAACATCAACTTTAGTTTATTAATACTGTGAATTCCAGTTTCTAAATGGTTTCACCTGGTACCTTCTAAGGAGCACGACCCCAACCGTATTGTTATTGACACATGCCAGAGAGTAACTTCAAGAAAATTCTAGAGGTTACAGACATGTTTCCAATGACTATATATAAGGTGTAATTAAAGCTATTTTTCAGAGCTAATAGAAACAAAAGGGTACAGTTTAAGTAATCCAACATTTCTATATGCAAATCATCTTATACTGAAATTTAAACAGATGAAAACGCTAATAAACAAATGACAACAAGCTCAAGTGGTTATGGCATTATTTATGTTGACGTTAAGAAAAACTTGTAAAATACTGAAATTATTGATGTTTAAAGTAAAAAAATAAAAACCTGCATTGTTTATGATACAAAAACTTGTAAACTATTTCCTACTTTATACCAACAATACAACTACAAGCTGTAAATTTGATTTGTGCTCTATTGTGGTTATGAACATATAGATGGCATAGGTTCCAATCAAACAAGAATTCAAAATAGCAAATTTCTTTAACATTTCAATCATTCCAAATAAAATCATTCCTCGACTTGTTAGGATTAATACGCTACGATCTATAATTCATCAATACCCTTCTTCTTCGAAACCTCTTGTTGTTGATTTGTTATGCAAAGAAAATACAAATAGAACGAAATCTATTACTTTTGCAATGAACAAAGAAGCAGCGATTCGATTCCGAAACTGGAACCACTAAGCATAAGCAGAATCAATCAAAGGATTCCTGAGTCTCCTTTTTTGAAAAGAAAAAAACTTCTAAAGCATCAATCAGGATAAGAACAGGCTAAATAAATAATGAAGTCCATATTGTAATAAAATACAAAACTATTTCTAAAGAACTCTAAACACAAATAATTAACATTGTGGTGCTTTAAACAAAGATTATCATTCTATTTGAATAAAGTACTGATCTTGTCATGAAAAAAAGTATTTGAATTGCTGGACGAATGTATTGTTAAAGTTTAACAAAACCAAATTTTAAAATGGGAAAGAAAATTTGTTCATGTTATAACTGGTAACTACTGAGCGAATATAAATTGAACACTAGTCGTAACAAATGTGATTTATATCCTTATTTAATTTCCGAGCATGAGCAATATTCTATATGGAAGGAAATTCAAACATAATGATTCATGTTTAATTTTGTTCTTTTTAATGTGATATAAAATCTCACATTTGGACAGCCAAGATTCTGCAAACATCACTAATGATGACAAACTTGAAGCCAAGTAGTTTCAGTTAAATCACATGTTATATATGCATTCATCTTCTTCAATTTATTACTCCCAGACTATTTTTCATCAAAACAGCAAAATATTGTACAGTTTTATAATCTAGTTTGCATGGTTTTCCCAAGCTTCTGATCATGAAACCGATTAGTTTGGAACACATCTTAACAAGAGTATCGTTGTAAATATTTGTTTTCAAGTGTTTCCTATTGGTCTAGCCTAGGTAAAAAGGACTGGCGTTGCCGCTTTTTCCTTTGTTGCATGTATTTGTAACTATGAATGTAAGTTGATTTATATTCTTAACGGTAAGCCAAATGTTTATATATATATGTATATAATAAACCAATATAGACTAATTGTCATGGTAAATATATATTTCGATTAGCAATATTCTTTACAAAACCGAGACAAATCTCAAAATTACTCGAGTATGCATTCACAATCTTCTCTAACAAAAGGAACATCATCAACATAATTATCGACATCCATACCGATCTCTTGGTAATCTTCCTCCATATAGCTTACTTCCTCAACAGGGTCAGGGATCTCTAGCTCGTCAAAACCTTTTAAAGGTGCTTTCATTACCGCATACCAATTAGAAGAATCATTTTATCTTGAATAAAAAAAGTTATTTAGTTTGAGATGTAAGTACATATGGATGTTTTAAAAAATGTTTTGAATTCAATATTATATTTTAGTACCGTATGCTTACCTGTTTAGATGTACCTAATCTTTATCCACCATTCAAAAAAAAGCGAAATTCTTAAATTCAAAGAAATTGTTAATCATTAGGTTTAAGCAAAGAAACTGTTCAACTCTAGCAAGTAAAAAATTATGAAACAAATGTATATTATGCATGATTGCATATGAATGCTACTAAGAAGCCTATGTCGATGGCATAAATGTACTTTTCTTGATGTCATGATAATCTGATGTTCTCATCACTAATGTCATGCAGAACCAAATTAATTTTGGAATGTGCAAGTTAATTACAAAAAAGCTTCCGCATTTCAAAAATATTCATTAGTACTTTTTTTATTATTTCAAAAACAAAACAGGCAAGAATAGAGAATCAACTATAATTGAAATAATATGATATTGTCAAAATAATTGACTATCAGCTTTTGTAGGTAACTTCCGAAGATAAAAAGTACTCATTTACATGCATATTCTATATAAAATTAAATACCTTAACTCATCAACTCATAACAAAAAATGATAAAATGATTTTAGCTAAGTTGCTCATCTCATTTTTACCTAAGTTGTTCAATTATGTCATTCGATTATGTATAATAGCTTGTTTTTATATTCAGATACTCTTTCTAAGTTTAAAGTGAACTATCAAAGTAGGTTTTTATGATATAGTTTTATCAGAGGTTTAAGCGACTTAAATCTTTAAATTGATGTAAATAATATGTCTAAATTTTACCTTTTTCAAGTTAAATTTTGTGTTTGGTCTGACTTTCATGACAGCATATACTTTTTTTATCTTCCTAGCATAACCTATACGTATTTCATCGGGAATGGTTGGTATCAACAGTAGCCAGTAGGCTGGCAAAAAACCAATAATTACAAACGTACGTACCTTTGGCCTTTAGAAGGAACATAAGGTGGTTGAAAGCTCTGCAACTATTTCTATATCTCTAATCACGAAGTTAAAAGAACTCAAATGTCGCCATCTGTTTCATGTATTCAGTAGGCGAATTTAATACATACTTTGTCTTACTGTAATAATACAAACCACCAAAAATATCCATGAAATGATACAAATTTTTTCAAGCTAGTTAATTTATAAAAATCAAATATTACCTCCCATGACTATTGAAATTGGAGAGGCGTTGATGGTTGATAGCCCGATTAAGCGCATATTGGATTGCGCGATTAAGCGCAGATGACGATTACCAGAGGAAAGCGTTGTATTTGATTTCTGAACTGGGAGGTGTATCTAGGTTAAGCGGGATTTTGTCTCTAGGGCAGTGGAAGAAATACTTTTGGGGGAGATAAAAAGAAAAGGAAAGCATGCCTTTTGTTACCCACGCACAAATTTTGTTTCCCCGCCCGTATACGCGATGTATAGCGTTGGGAACCCTAAATGGAATTACATGTGAACAGAAATTTGCGGAAATGCTAACTATTTATGCTATGTATACCCTATTTTGTTGTAGTGACATTTCCCAAAGTATAAGAATATTTGAATAAAAGAATATTCTGAATTGTAATGAGGCGTATGTTGTGTTTCTGTAACACTTGTTTATTATATACGTGAGTTATTCAGAAAGACCGGGTTTATCCCATTCTGAATAACTAATTTGACGTGGTGTCTAGGATGAAGACGGTGGTCGAAGACCGGAGGTCTTTACATCGTTTGGGTGATTACTGATGATCTTGATTGGGCTGTGTTAGATCAAAATTTGGACCTAACACCCAAATTGTTCTGAAGCTTATAGAGTTTCAACTGAAGAATGAGGAAAAAGGAAATAACACACAGAATTTATAGTGGTTCGGCGTTAACGAGCCTACGTCCACATTATATATTATTGATTATACTTTGCAAGCTAATACAATCAAGGATTTCTCTCAATACTCTAGTAGTCTGATAATAATGGCGGATTCAGTACTCAATATTGCCCAAAGATCCCAAAAAATGCCAAGCTTCGGGTTATTTATAGCTGATTTTGTCAAGCGGGTCGTGGTAACACATGGCACGAATCCCGAGAACATCGGATCGCATCGCCTCCGTTGAAGAAATGGTCAAATTTGTCGTTGTGGACAGGTATCGCGATCCCCTTGAAAATCGGATCGTGCAGATGGGGAGAATCGGTCAGAATGACGGTTAGGAACACGTGTCGCTAGATCCGTGCGTCTCGGATCGCTGAAGACTAGCTCACGCTTGAACGGGTCAGAGGGTTCGCCATGCATCAGGGGATCAGATCGGTCTAATCTGGGCAACAATATAGGTTCGGATCGAGCCGCATAGAGGTTTCGTTCCGCTGATGGAATGGGGGCGATCCGTCGAGACGCGATCCGATGGTGGGCGAGTCGATAGTGTGCGATCCGACATCGGGCGAGCCGATGATGCGATCCATTCCTTCATGTTCTGAGAGAACGTGGTTTCATGCTTTCTTCTTATGAATGATCCTGGGTGGCTTGGTCAAAAAGCTAGCCAACATTTTGCCCCCTCGAAGTATGTTTTATCGATGATGGAACATGCTTCGAAGCTATAGAATCGTCTTTTCACAGCGAGTCGCGAATCAGTGAACAATTCTCTTTCTAGGATTTTTCAGAGTTTTCATTACTGAATTTATCGATTCCGATCGCGGGCTCGAGTCGCGGTTCGTTAGCAAGACATTCGTTTCGTTCTTTGGTGTGCATTTGGGCCTCGGAACGAAACGGGCTCCTCCTCGAGTCGTAGTGGGCTTTTGGTTCGCGGTCCGCCTATTTTCGTGGATCGAATAGGACAAAGAAGGGGAAACAAACAATCACCATTTTGCCTATATAAGCCGACCCCCCCTCTTCACTTTCTTCCTTCTTTTTTCTGTCGTATCGTTTCGCCTGCATTGTTGAGGAACGAACCCTAGTTTTTCAAACCTTCAAAAATCCGATCACTTTCCTAATTTTTAGAAAGGTAATTCCACCGAAAGCACCCTTATTCATAAACGCTGTTGTTTTATGAATTTTTTCGACTGGTTTAAGGGAGAAACGATGGAATTTTGCGATTTTCTGGGGGAACAAGCGAGGCGCCATGGCTGATGGACGTAGAGATTGGAGTTCGGAAATGAGAAGGAGAGGAGGAAGACGAAGGAGGAAGGAGAAGAGGGAAGGCCTGTTCGGATCGTGGGCAAGGAGAGGAAAGGAAGCAGATGAAGGCGAGTGGCGAGACGTAGGGTCGTGGTGACGGCAGAGGCGCGTATCGTGGGGGGATGCAACGATTCGGCAAAGACCCCGATTACTTAATTTCACAATCCGTAAAGGGGCGATCCCTTTGTCCTGCGATTCGAAGGGGGCGATCCCTCTACCCTGCGATCCGAAGGAGGGCGATCCCTCTACATGGCGATCTGACTCATAGTTCACGATCCAAAGAAATTTCAAACTTTAAACGATGCCTTGTCACCATAAAATTCTGAACAGTTAGGCTAGGGCCTTGATTTTGGACTTTCTGGACTAAATGATCACATAATTTGACTGCATATGACGACTAATATTTTGATGATCTTGATAGCTTTCACGCTTTATTTTTAATGCACTCACAAGCACACACACCGGCACTTGCACACACGGGGGATGGGTAGTATTAATCTCATTGTTCATGTTTTCTCGTCCTAGCAGTAATGTCAAATAATCACTCTTCTTCAAGATCCGCAACAGAAGCGGAATCCGAGGTTCCTGAGCAATATAACCCCGAGATTCCTTCAACTAATCCAGGAGGCGAAGATTCTGGATCTGAGTACGAGGCCACGGAATCAGATCCATCCGAAAGTACTTCATCTAGAGACGATTCTGAGATAGATGGGCGAGCTCCCGACGAGATTCCTGGCGCGCTCGGGATAGATAAAATTTCTGATTCTTTAGCATCTAAGCTCGACGATATAAAGCTTAAAAGAATCTGCTTGAGACACGGGATTCCTTGGGATGATGTCTTGATGCCCGGAAGCGAAGATAGACCCCACCTAGCTCCGGAAGGATATATGGCAATCAGTCGAACCATGTGCTTGGTAGGAGCTATTCCTCCGTTTCCTCCGATCGCCATCGAAACTTTAAGACGACTGGGTATTGCTCCAATGCAGCTTCATCCTAACGCCTACGCATCTCTATACACCCTATATGTTGCATACGCGGAGATCCTACATGCCGAACTTAAATTCAGAGATCTGACATTCTTCTTTCTTTTCAAGCACCGTTCTTCGGCAACTCCAAATTTCTCTTTCTTTGAATCGGTGGCGAATAGGAAGGTTCTGTACGATGGATATAGCAATATAGGGGATCCTAAGTCTGATTGGTTTTATATAAGGAAACAGGCCGGATGCTCACGAAGATGGCTCAAATCAAGTAAACTTTAAGCTTCTAATCGAATATCTTGTTCAAGAAGTCTAGGCGTTAACATTCTCCCTCCTTTTTCTTTGTCTTAAGCAGATCACGTCTTCCCGAAAACGGAGGGTCCACTATACAACAATCGATTGTCCATTCTTCTACAAAGCAGATCCGACTTTCTAAGGATCAAAAAATGAATTACTGATGACAATCTTCATAAGCATCGTCTTCTGGATAGAAGATTTGGACTTGGCACTGGCGGCATACCTTATAAGTATGTGCCCCCAACAGAAGGAGAGGGAACTTCGCAAGCGGTAGGAACAACTAAGTTTCGCAAGAGTCCTTCTCCGATAGTCATCCAAGACGATGAGGACCTGAACATATACAGAGGGGATGAGGTCCGCGGTGACGTGTCCAAGGAAATCCCGATTTCTACTCCAATCGAAACCGCTGCTCCCGGTGATTTGACAGAAGAGCAGTTATTTGACGAGCTGAATAAAATTCCTCTACCCGATGATGTATATACAGAGAAGGACTTTGAAGGGGGGCCTTTCTTCCCTGCTTCTGAAGAGACCATCGCTCCAACTAGAGGATAAGAAACTGGTCAGATGAGCCTGTCTTCAGGCCCGGGTCTGTTAGGGGGAATTATATGGGATGCACAAATCACACACACTATCTGACCCTGCACTCTTATATCGTGGGTATTCAAAGTTTTAATATGCTCTTCTCTTTTTTGCAGGAACGATGTCCCGCAGGAAATCTTACTCTTATCGTTCTCTTTGTGAGGGCACATCCAGCCTTCATCCGGGTACTGAGCGCCCTCGTGGCCCTTCTCACAAGCCGACTTCCTCGCAACCCTGGTCTCCACCAAAATCGACCTCTACAAGCCTTCCAGTTATCTGGTAGTTCCTACAGGGGGAAAGAAACTTCCTAAAGAGTTAACTCCTCCAAAGAGTGCACCTTCCCACAGCTGGTCGTCCAAAAGGCATCACGAATCTAAAGATAGGGGCAAGGATCCATCCAAAGAGTCTGAAAAGGAGAGGAGTGACATCGTCCTTTCCAGCCAACCAGAGTTGGCTGCCCCCGGGTCACGGGATTATATGCATGGTCCCGAGATTCAAGGTAGGCTGGAAAAGCTGCGGGAGCAATTCCCAGACATATTCTTTGACCGGATGACATTTGTTCCAGCCTTGGAACCGGTCCCCAAGAACTGCGATAGCGAAGTTGTCGGGCATATCCACCATGTTGCCAGGCAATATGAGATGATGAAAAAACATGCAGTTAAACTTTCAGAAATCATCCGATCGCTTGAAATAGAAGCACACAGATCTAAGGCGAAACTTGAAAACAACGAAAGGGCCAGGACAAAAATGGAGAAGGACCTGGAAGATGCTCAATCCCAGCTTGCTTTAGCACGGAGGGACGCTGAAAATTATACGATTGAATTAGAGAATGATAAACAGCGCTTTCATTCGGAACTTGACTCCAATAGCCAAGAGAAAATGGCCTTAAAGAAGGAGGTTGAAGATCTCAAAATGGCCAACATCGAGTTGAAAACAGCACAAGGCCATTTTGAAGCTGAGAGAGCTGCTTGGGAGGCAGAAAAGGCAAATTTAAAAGAAATTCTGGCTTTGGCTAAAGCAGAAAAGGTGATTTTAAATGATCAGGTCTCGGACGCGGAGAGACGGGCAGCTCTCGCCGAAAAGAATGTCGAAAGTGCCATCGAATTGGCCACTGCTTCTAACAACAAGCTCCTCGAAAGAGAGAAGGAGATCGAGGGGTTTGAAGAGATGATTTTCGACTTCCTTGGCCAGGTTCTCAAAACTCGCAACATCTCGTGGATCCCAGATTACCACGTTACTTTAGCCAATTTATGGGATGCCATTGTTGAGGGTGAAAAGCATAGATTGGGGGTCAAAGAAATTGATGAGGATGAGTTGATGAAGAGCATCTTAAGGGATAATGAGCCTGAGGACCTAGCAGAGGGTCGTCGTCTGATTCTAGCGGAGATGGAAAAGGAGAGGGCCCTGGCTAAGGGTAAAGGCAAAGCTGACGAGGGTTCGAGTTCAGCTGTTGAGCCCAAGACCTCCGGGGTTGAGGAATACCATCCCGACGATCCATTAATTCCTTTGGGTCTAACTCCCGTGGTCATTGGAGCCTCTGCAACTACTCAAGAGGGAGCATCTGCTGAAGGAATCTCTCTCTTTTCCCCACAACTTTTCAAAGCAATTGTGAATTGTCGTCGTTTGGTAGAACAACCAATTGAATTAGTAATGTGTGTTCCTCCTGATACAAGTGGCGAGCCCGTCGACAAGGGTGCTGAAAAAGAAAAGGAAGTGGAGAAGGAGGCTGTCTCGCCAGGCGCTGGTATTGATATATCAAAGCAGGCTGAGGTCACAACAACAGAAAGAAGCATCCCGGCACCTAGTACTGACGTTCCCAAAGATGCTGAGACCATCGAAGCCTCGAAAGACATGGATGGGCTCCATGTAGATGATGAAGAAGACATTATCGGCGCCAAAAAGGCCGACGATGTTGACGACGAAACCTTGGCCAGCCGAAAGGCCAGGCAGGAGAAAGGGTTGGCTTCGAAGAAGGTGGGAGATGAGGCTTTGGACGTAGTCCCCCTTGCAAAATTCGATCCCAAAACTGGGATGATTGTGAAAATCCAACCCAAGTCCATCAGCCGACAGCTTCATTTTGCAAATCCCGATGACTTCCCGGCTTCCCTTTCTGATAGAAGGAAGAGAAAAGAGGTGGAAGAGGAATCTTTAGAAGAGTCGGATGTTCCTCTCATAGACAAAAGGAAGAGGAAGAAAGGGGATCCATCTGATGCCGACAAGGCGAAGCTGGAGAGACAGAGGCAAGAGAAGAGGCCAAAGCGTAAATAGGATATTGTTGCTTGTTGATATTTTGTCTTTAGGTTTTCCACTGGCCAGGAAGTGTAATTGTGAGACTGGCCCTCACTTTCCTTTCTAGGTTGTTTTTCACTTTGTTGGTTCGCAGTATATAAATGAAAGTTTATCTCTTTTTGCATCCTTATGTACCTGTATTCAAATAAACTTTCCATGTTTAGTCATAGGCCATCTAATTACATATCAGTCAAACAACATAAAGAAAAATTTTCGTGCTGCGTTGCTGTATTAAAGTTCAGTATATGTATATGAGTATATGTGCCCCCAATCAGTTGTTATCATAGCGCCTGACTGGGGTTTACTAAGGATTGGTTAGTTTTGTCGGCAGGTTGCCCCCTATTTCTGAATATGGGGGACTTAGAAGATTTCATGGGATGACTGTTCTCGTGGTACCGAATTTCTGGCACCTTTCCCAGTGCTTAATCATAGACTTCTTTATACTCTCCTAAAGGTTGCCAAGGTTAGAGTTTGAATTCAGTAGTTCAGTCGGTCCCCGATCCTTTAGCAGGGAAGAAGTTCTTTCTCAGCGCTCAATCGGAGACGCTTTTATACTCTCTCTCTCTTTGGAGAGTTAGAGTTCGAGCTCAGCGATTCATTCGCTCCCCGATCCTTCAACGGGGAAGGAGCTCTTTCTCTGCGCTCAATCGGAGACGCTTTTATACTCTCTCTCTCTCTGGAGAGTTAGAGTTCGAGCTCAGTGATTCATTCGCTCCCCGATCCTTCAGCGGGGAAGGAGCTCTTTCTCAGCGCTCAGTCGGAGACGCTTTTATACTCTCTCTCTCTCTCTCTCTGGAGAGTTAGAGTCACGGATCAAGCAGTCTGCAATCATGCACGCTCATCAAACTCGTCCTAGGTTTTCATTTTAATCCAAGCTCCGAGGATTGAAATCAGTCGGACAAGCAGTTGGAGCTTTTGCCAAGGCTTTGAGTTCCTCCGAACAGTCTACGGGAGGAACGGTTGGCAACAGACTTCGGGTACCTGCATTATTCATGCCGCTTTCCATAAAAATAAACAGGCAGATAAATAAGGATGCAATAAAGGTAAATGACACACAACATTTTTATAGTGGTTCGGTCGAATCATGACCTACGTCCACTTTATAATTTTTTTTGGCTTCAAGGAATCAAACTATTCTAGGCTAGTCGTGCCTTATACATGGTTTTCAACAAAGCAAAGGAACAAATTTGAAACTTTTATGCTAAGTATGGCCGCAAATGTTGGGCATTCCACACTCTGGGGATTTCCCTTCCATCTACGGTTGCCAGCTTGAAGGTTCCATTATAAAGCTTGCTCAGAATGGAGTACGGTCCTTCCCACTTCGCTCCCATATGAGTTGGGGGTGGAAAGACACGTTTCAGAACCAAGTCTCCGGGTTCCCAGGTTCGAGCTCGAACCTTTTTGTTGTAATATCGAGCGATCTGTTGCTTGCATCTCAAGGCGCGCAGGTCCGCCTCATCCCTCTTTTCTTCGATCATATCTAGGGACTCAAGGAGCAATTCATTATTGGTCATCGGATCATAATTAGTCACCCGGTGAGAAGGTACCTTTATCTCAACCGGGATGACTGCTTCCATTCCAAAGGCAAGGGAGAACGGGGTATGTCCTGTTGCCGATTTATATGTTGTCCTGTAGGCCCATAGTGCCAAGGTCAATTCATCAGCCCACATGGCTCTAGCCCGCTTCAGTCTTCTTTTCAGAATAGACTTAATCACTTTATTCGCCGCTTCGACTTGTCTGTTCGATCGCGGGTGCGCCACAGAGGTGTATCGATTCTCAATGTGGTATTTTTGGTAGAAATTTCTGAATTTCGCGCTATCGAACTGAGTTCCGTTATCCGTTATCACAATCTTTGGAATCCCAAATCGGCAAATGATGTTTCGAACGATAAAATTGATCACTCGTTTGGTAGTGATTATAGTTAGTGGTTCAGCCTCGACCCACTTAGTGAAATAATCCACGGCCACAATAGCGAACTTTGCTCCGCCCCTTGCTATGGGGAGGCTTCCAATGATATCAATTCCCCACATAGCGAAAGGCCATGGGCTCATCATTGTTTTTAACTGGTTAGGAGGTGCTCTTAGTATCTTTGAAAATCTCTGGCACGCATCACACCGTCGTGCGTATCTTGTTGCATCCTTGTTTATGGTAGGCCAGAAATAACCATGTCGCAACACCTTTTTTGCTAAAGTTTGCCCTCCAGTGTGGTCGCCACATTCGCCTTCGTGGACCTCTTGCAGCACACATTTGATGTCATCGTGGGCTATAAACCGAAGGAGGGGCATCGAAAACTCTTGTCTGTAAAGAACTCCGCCTTGCAGAACGTATCGGGCGGCTTTACGAATTACCTTACGCCTCTCGCTTTTCTTGGTCGGAAGCGTTCCATTCATCAGGAAATTCTTTAGAGGGGTCATCCAAGACTCCCTTTCTGGTTCCGTCTCTAGTATTAGGTCGATTTCCATTTGATCTATGCTAGGGGACCGAAGTACTTCAACGGGGGCTAGCCCAGTCACTTCAGGGTCGTCGGAACTAGCCATCTTCGCCAACTTATCCGCCTGTTGATTCTCTGACCGCGGAATATGAGATATGCTGTAGTGATCAAAATCGGTCAGCAACTCTTTCACTTTCTTTAAGTATAAAATCAATCTTGCACTTTTAGCTTGGAATTTTCCAGTAACTTGGTTCACAACTAACTTGGAGTCGCAGAAGATGTTCAGCTTTATGACTTCTAATTCCTTTGCGATCCTTAATCCGGCTATCAGAGCTTCATATTCAGAATCGTTGTTAGTGGCATGAAACTCCATCCGGATAGCATAGGATATCAATCGTTTCTCTGGAGTTTTAAGCACTATTCCAGTGCCGGATCTTTCGTCATTCTTAGCGCCATCAGTATACAATCCCCAGGCTCTAGGATCGAGAAGTAACTTTGAAGGATCAACTTCTTCGTTTGCTATATCTTCCTCAGGGACAGTGAACTCTGCTATGAAGTCGGCTATCACTTGCCCCCTAATTGACCGTCTGGGCTGAAAGTTCAAATCAAATTGAATTAACTCAATATTCCATTTGAGTAACCTTCTAGATGCCTCTGGTCTCTGTAGGACTTGCTTAAGTGGGTGATCGGTGTATACGGTAATGGGATGTGCCTGAAAATAATGTCGAAGCTTTCTAGAGGCGATCAGTAAACTATACGCCAACTTTTCTATCCTGGAATAATTACGCTCTGCTGCTGTTAATTTTTTGCTCATGTAATACACAGGTCTTTGGATCTTATCCTCTTCTCTTACCAACGCTGAGCTGATCGTATGGGATGACACTGCCAGATACACGAATAAGTCCTCGTGATCCATTGGCTTAGATAATATCGGGGGTTTCTCCAAATGCCTGAGTAAATTCTGAAACGCTTCTACGCAGTCGGGCGTCCATTTGAAGTGGCGTTTCCCCCGCTTTATTAATTCGAAGAATGGGATGCACTTATCCGTAGCCCTGGAGATAAATCTGCTAAGTGCGACCATTTTTCCGGCAAGGCTTTGCACATCCCTAATTTGCCTAGGTTCCTGAATGTCTCTGATTGCCGCGATCTGGTCTGGATTAATCTCAGTACCACGGGAACTGACGATGAATCCCAAGAATTTTCTAGAGGCAACACCGAACGAACATTTGGTTGGGTTGAGTTTCATTCTGTACTTTCGAAGAATGCCGAACATCTCTGCCAAGTCAGTAGTGTGTTGAGAAGATTGCTTGGAGTTAACCAACATATCGTCGACGTATACTTCCATTGTTTTCCCGATCTGGTTATAAAACATTCTGTTGACTAAACATTGATATGTAGCGCCCGCATTCTTCAAGCCAAAGGGCATCACCACATAACAATATAATCCCAGATCCGTGATAAAACTAGTGTGTTCTTGATCTAGAACATGCATCGGAATCTGGTTGTATCCTGAATAAGCATCCATAAATGAAAGAAGCTCATGACCCGCCATCGAGTCTACCAACTGGTCAATCCGTGGCAACGGGAAACTATCTTTTGGACAGGCTTTGTTCAAATCCGAGAAGTCGATACACGTTCGCCACTTCCCGTTGGCCTTCTTTGTCAGGACTGGATTCGAAATCCAGTCTGGGTAGGTCGAGTCTCTGATAAATCCATTACTCTTTAGCTTTCCAACTTCTTCTTTCAAGGCAGCGGACCTCTCTGGGCCCAACATTCGCCTTTTTTGCTTTACCGGAGGATGTTTAGGGTCAATGCTTAAGGAATGGCTCATGATTGATGGGGATATCCCACACATGTCCGCGTGGGTCCAAGCAAATACATCCAAGTTGTTTTTTAAGAAATCCATCAATTCTTTAGCGAGATTCGGATTTAACTGGGATCCAATCTTAAGGACCTTCTCCGGGTCACTGTCATCGATCGGTACATCCACAGTTGTCTCGTTGGGAGTTGCCATTCTTCCCCCGGGTTCTTGATCCTCTCTGGGATCTATATCCTCGGGCATCTCTCTGGGCGACTCTCCAACGACTATCCTCTTTGGTTGCTATAAGGTTTCCGCCCCCGTAGGGGGAGAAGCGCCTTTAGTTTCAATATCCCCTCCATTGCGAAGTAACTTTAGTTCGGCAACATAACATGCTCGCACAGCAACCTGATCCCCTCTGACGATACCAATGCCAGCTTCTGTGGGGAATTTCAACAACAAGCACCAGGGGGCTATACAGGCTCTAAACTTTGCGAGGGCCGGTCGGCCCAAGAAGGCATTGTAGGGAGATTCAACATCCAAAACCACAAAGGGAAGGATTCTCACTCTCTGGCGTTCTCCTTCCCCAAGTGTAACTGGTAACTCTACATAACCCATTGGAGCGGTAGATGCTACGTTGAATCCACGGATCCATCCTTGGCAGGGCTTCAAGTCTTTTATTTCGAGATTCATCTGGTCAAATGTCCTTTTGAAAAGAATGTTGACAGAACTCCCGTTGTCCACTAAAACCTTATGAACAGTGGCTGGTCCAATAGGTACTGTAATTACAAATGGATCTTCTGTCGGAGCATGGACTCCAATGCTTTCTCGTTCTCGGAAAACTACATCGTCGGTCATCATCTTTTGTTGCTTTACCGGGATACTGTACTCGGGGTTGCTACACTCCCCTACCTCGAGGTGTTGTTTGGCTGCATTGACATATTGATCTAATGCCTTAAAACTATGTCCGGCGAGATAAAGTCCTACGATCACGGTATTGATAACAATGTTCTTTCCCTTTTGCTGGGCAGTCGGCCTAGCAGCAAGTTGATTCTGGTTCTGATTCGGGGTCTGTACTGCTTGCCCCCTGTCTCTGGGCGTTACTCTGTATTCATCTAATTTTCCTTCTCGAAGAAGCCTCTCGACCACATCTCTTAGGTGACGGCATTCATTTGTCGAATGGCCATGAATCTGATGAAAGAGATAAAACTTCCCCGTTTCACGTTCTTTTTCTGTCGACTCCCTAGGAGGTGGCCTCTTATTCTGGAGGACGTTGTAAGAATCCATGAAGATGTTTTCCAGAGTATCATTTAGTGGCGTATAACTCTCAAAGGCCCTGGGACGAGTCCTTCTCTGGGAGTCGTTCCGTCGGTTCCTCTTCCGGTTGTTGCCATTACCATTATTATCATTGTTCCCTGACTGACGACCACCCTGATTCCGATTTCCGACATTAACTTCGACCTTCCCCGAGTTGTCTCCTGTTTGCTTAATGGCGACATTGCTCTAGATTTCCTCTTTATCGGCCGTTTTTGCCTTTCGGTTAGCATATACTTCTTCCCGGCGCAACTGTACGTTGGCTTTTTCGTAGAATAATTCTCTAGTATGGGGCGACTTGCCTGCCAGGTATCTCCCGAATTCAGTGTCTTTATCTACTCCGTCAATCAGTGTTGCGACGACGGTTGGTTCATGGGGATCTTTAACCTCAGTAGCGGCCAAATTGAAACGATCCAGGCACACCCTCAAACTCTCACCTGGTCGCTGCTTGACAAGGAACAAGTCAATCACACTTTTTGTTTTTTGTGCATAAATACGGAATTGTTCTACGAACTTCTCACTCAACTCCCTGAAGCTAGAAATCGATCTTGCTGGCAAGCGAGTAAACCATAACAATGCTACATCCTCCAAGAATATGGGAAACGCTTTGCACTTGACTGCGTCAGAGGCTGCGGCAGCGGTCATTGACCAAGAATATCTCATCAGATGCTGGACAGGATCAGACCTACCCGCATATCGGTTCATTTGTGGCATGTTGAAACGCCTCGGGAAAGTCGCATCCAAAATATCATCAGTGAAAGGGGTGTGACTGCGGTCAATTCCCCAATCTTCGTTCCGTTGTCCACGGCTATCTGCCAGAATCTGATGGATCATGGCTGCAACATTTGCACTGGTTAACGGAGGTTCAGGGTCAGTGCCTCTGGTTCGGCGGGGTTCTCTGATCTCTCTTCTGGGAGCAGTCACAAAATCCGGGGCTCGGATAGGGCTCCGTTGCCCCCTGTTACCATGAGCATGTGCGCGGCGACGGGGCTGAGGTAGTCTGTTATGCACAGGACTGTCCACATCTCGAGTCCTGGGAGCTGTGGCTTGATCATTCGCATTACGGTTTGAGGGCCCTGCCCCCAGCGCTTCTTCTTTCTGTGATGGCAGGGTTCTGAACCGAAGCTGCTCTATGTTTTCGGCTCTCTCATATGGTCGTCGCGGAGGTCTCGGCGATTCCTCAGACGAAGAAGAATATCCTGGAGTGAGTGGACGAACCGGCGGTGTTCTTTGCCTTGCACGCTCATCAAGTCTTCTATCCATAGCAGTCAAATTTTGTCGTAGGACGGAGATTTCCTGCCTCTGGGCAGCCAATTCATCAAACAGCCTCTCCCACATTTCGGAAAAGCGAGAGAGATCCCCCTCAGTAACGGGAGCAGCAGGATCGTATTGATCATCATCACTTTCTCTTATGCGCAAAGAGCTTGAGCCAGGTCGAGCGGAGGGGCCAGGACGGTAGGAGCGAGCCATAGGCTCCTTTCCAGGTCGAGTTGTAGTCTGATCATCAATTCGAATCATTGTGGTTCGAGGATGGCGGCTCGCAACGCCCCCCTGAGATCGATTCGTGGTCGCGGTGCGTGGGGGATTCGAGACGTTGCTTCGGGATTGAGTAACAACCCCTTCAGCAGTCCGGATCGCCTCGTTCTCGTCGACTCGGAGCGTGGTGTCTTCATCGGATCGGTTCGCCCCCTGCGCTTCGTGATCCAGAGTCTCCTCATTGCCTAGCTCGTGCACACTTTCTTCAATCGTTTCATTGGTTTGCGAAGCTCGTGCTTCCTTAGATCTTTTTCCAGCCATGATATCCGAATCGCTGGACTCTTCAAAGAATTGAATAGTGAAACTTTAGGATTTTTTTCTCAGTGAAAGCACCAAAATGTTAGATCAAAATTTGGACCTAACACCCAAATTGTTCTGAAGCTTATAGAGTTACAACTGAAGAATGAGGAAAAAAGAAATAACACACAGAATTTATAGTGGTTCGGCGTTAACGAGCCTACGTCCACTTTATATATTATTGATTATACTTTGCAAGCTAATACAATCAAGGATTTCTCTCAATACTCTAGTAGTCTGACAATAATGGCGGATTCAGTACTCAATATTGCCCAAAGATCCCAAAAAATGCCAAGCTCCGGGCTATTTATAACTGATTTTGTCAGGCGGGTCGTGGTAACACGTGGCACGAATCCCGAGAACATCGGATCACATCGCCTCCGTTGAAGAAATGGTCAAATTTGACGTTGTGGACAGGTGTCGCGATCCCCTTGAAAATCGGATCGTGCAGATGGGGAGAATCGGTCAGAATGACGGTTAGGAACACGTGTCGCTAGATCCGTGCGTCTCGGATCGCTGAAGACTAGCTCATGCTTGAACGGGTCAGAGGGTTCGCCATGCATCAGGGGATCGGATCGGTCTAATCTGGGCAACAATATAGGTTCGGATCGAGCCGCATAGAGGTTTCGTTCCGCTGATGGAATGGGGGCGATCCGTCGAGACGCGATCCGATGGTGGGCGAGTCGATAGTGTGCGATCCGACATCGGGCGAGCCGATGATGCGATCCATTCCTTCATGTTCTGAGAGAACGTGGTTTCATGATTTCTTCTTATGAATGATCCTGGGTGGCTTGGTCAAAAAGCTAGCCAACAGGCTGTACACCCAAGAGGAGTGAATCAGTTGGTGATCGTCCAGACGTACTTGGAGATCGATGGATATGTGAGGTACAAGGTGCCTCCGGTTTCGTTCAGACCCAGAACGAACTTGTGAATGGACTGCGTGTCTAACATTGGATTTTATTCTGTGTGATTGATTTCTATTAAATATATTTCTTTTTGGCGGCGTATAATTTATTCTCTTGCTTAACACCCTTCTCTGAGACGTACGAGCTCAGGGGTTATATATTGATGGATATCAATCGCATGGAGTGAATTGCCTGTGTGGCATGCCTAAGTGGCAAATTGATCAAGGCTTCTGTTGAAAAGCAAAGTCTTGTGGTTGATGATCAAAGCACCGCCTGTGTGGCATAGCTTTGTGTAACGTTGATTCACGAGCCTCACACTCCAGTTGTGAACCAGAAACGGGAGAGGACTACAGGGAGGGCATGCATTTCCTTCTAGCTAGGGTGGTGTCAGTGACCTACCAGCCTTGACATTTATATTATTTTCACCTGTGTGGTTGTTGCTGTTGCGAGGCGCCTCGGATATATCAGTGATTGTGTGGAGCCGATGGAGTCATTTGGCTCATTTACGCCCTAAAGGGTGGTGAAACGCAGTGTCCGGGGTTTAAATTTAATCCACATCGGTGGACCGGCCCTGAAGATCCAAGGGTCACTCGAGCTCTGATCCTGAGACATGGGCTAGATTGTCTCGAATCGGTGAGGACTATCTTTTACCTCGGTTCACAGATGGAAATCCAACTTCCGATACGTGACTTTGCAGTTTTGATTGTATACCTATATATGGCGACATAGTGGTATGGGGCACTTATGCCGTCTATGATTGATACTTATGATTGAAATTGTTTTGACACTATACACTTATAGTAATAAAAAAAGATGAAATTTAGCGTATCAAGCATTCTTTGGCTATTATAAGGTAAAAACCCTATCCTCCGGCTTGTGTTGCATTGTGTGATGGGACCTGGGTCTTATAATAGCTTCATTTTTCCTTATTTAGCATTGCGCTGTTGTTTTATGCACTGGTATTCTTGGGAGGAAACCCGTTCCGTGTTATACAGCGTGGTCCCTTGATTTACCTAACTTTAAAATAAAGATTAATAACTGTTTTAGTTCTCACACAAGTCACATGACTGACCTGGAGTTTATTGTTTTAACCTAAGCTCTGGGTGCCCTTATTTTGACACGGACAGCCAGTAGTTTTGGTTTTGCAGATTTATATTCACAGAATCCTGATTTATAGCTGGAACGATACTCGGAAAGCTCTGTATCCATGTATTACTTTCAGTTGTGTTTTGTATTATTTTTCCGCTGCGATGCAGTTAAATGTAATTTAAATCTCTGATATTTTCTGTGTAATATTTATTCATACTCTGTAATATTCTTGTATCCTGATGGAATTGTTGTAATATACAATGAAATATTCTTCTGTTTGCGTTCTAATCTGTCTTGTCCTCAACTCAGTCCGTGATTTCCCGTAAGGGGGATTTCGGGTCGTTTCATTGTGGTATCAGAGCTTTAGTTTACAGAGTTCGGAGAACAAGACATGTTAGAACCGAACGAAAGAATTCATCAGAGATTGGATTAGTAATATCCAATGAGAATGACTCGTTAGAGATGAGACCATTAGTATCCTAGAATGGGTGTAAAGAGTATATTTTTAAAATGAAAACAATTTTTGTTTTGAAAATTTAATTCAATTATTCGTATTTGAATATTTATTTGTATTGATTTGGACAATCCAGTATATAAAGATTTTGCGTATACGTCTGATCCATGAGTATTCGAAGTTTTAGTATACTGGATAGATATGGAGTCACACTTTAGTCGCCCGGAGATGATTCTGATGATTGTAGCTACATCATCAGAATTAGTGTTCGAGTTTCGAAGGTGTGATATTTATATATTTCCAATTGACTGGTATGAGAACCAAAACTAGATAGGGCTTATTGTTGTGATTTGGCATCAAAAATGTGATTTTTGACTATATATCAAAGTTATGAATTTGAAATGATAATCAACAAATTGATTGCTGATTGTGTTGTTTGATTAGTGTTTGATTAATTAAAATGTTGAACCTTTAGCCAAATTGAACCAAATAGTGAATTGTATAGAAAATTAGTCGCATTTGCATGCATATACATGTACTTACATTGAACAGGTCATAGTAAGGAGGCTAGAGCAGAAGAATAAAATTGTTTGCCCGACAAATAGGTACATGTTTACGAATTTATTGGGTTTGGATGATTTTATGAGCCGATTGGCTAGCCGCTTGGCTAGCCGCTTGGCTGTTTCTTTTTCTTTTTGGATTGGTAAGGGTCATGGGAGGCTATTTGAAATATCCCGAACCTCCCGGTGCAGGGGAGGTTATGGCGAAATTTTTCGAAAATTTAGGGTGTTAGCCAAATTTTTGAAAATTTTGAAAAGTTGTTAGAAACTGAAAAGTTAAAGAACTTAAGCCATAATGAAAATAGTGAAAGTTGAGTTGATTAGTTAAACAACTTTCATCTTCGTTCCTTTTCGGGGATGAAAAGTTTTAAGTGGGGGAGATTGTAATAACCCAGAAATCTGAGCCAATTTTTTTTTTTTTGGCAATATTAGTGAATTTTGAATATTTAAATTGAATTATTTTAAATAATAACGACGAGAAATTTATTTTGAATAGAATTAGAAAGTATATATTTATTTGAATTGTCGTTAGAATATAAATATTTATTTTAAATTATAAAAGGAATTGAAAATGGCGCGGTAGTTTGAAAATTCGATTTCAAAGTTCAAATGAATGTACAGGATTCAAAATAAACCGGATTTTAGTGAAACCAAAAATATTAGAATCTATTTGGGAATATCTTTCCAACGAATCAGAAAAATTGAAATTTCATAGCGGAAATAAAAAGATATGCCCAGTTGAAAATTCAGAATAGTCGCTATGGAATTCTAGCCCTTAAAAATTGGAATTTTGCAAATAACCTCGGTTTTTGACGAAACCACTTTTGTTGGATCCGTGGTGTCTAATTATTGCTAGATTTCAAAATTCGTAATTTTCTGAATCAATATGTGAGTGTGGCAAAGGAAAACATGTTTTAACAGTTTCAGTTGATTTTAATCGACTGGAAAATGGCCATTTTTCAAACGGTCTCAGAATTTGACGAAATTAGTTTTGTTAGGACCGTATCGTCAATACGAAGCTAGAAAATATTTTTCGGGAATTTTTAGAGTTCGTATGTGGCCCCGGTAAATTGAAATGCGCGTTCAAATTCAATATATAGATTTATATTTTGATTTTGATGGAAACTGGTCGAAACGGCCGAACTGGCTTGCGATACATATCCCATTGTGTTCGAAATGGGGGTAATTAGCTATGGACGATAGTCGGTGGGTTTGATTTCGAGGTCGAAATAAAAAGTTGCTTTTTTGAAATTAAATAATTAAATAAAAAAATGAAAACCCCCTTTTCATCTCTTACCTGAAGTCAACCCTCCTTCGTTATCTTCCAAATAGATTCAGAATATAATAGGAAAAAAAGCCGTTGGAGCGAATCGCGATCCCCCTACCGCCGCTACCATCGCCGGCGCAGGCCGACGCCGTCTACCGAGACCCCCCTCCTCCTTCTCGACCGACGAGCTCCCCCTTCGAATCCCCCAAATCGCACACCCCCCCTTCGAATCCCCCAAACCGCACACCCCCCCTTCGAATCCCCCATACCGCACACCCCCCATCTCGAGACACAACACCGCAAGCACCCCCTGGCCACCGTTCTTCTCCTCCTCCGTACACCCCTCACTGTCGACCTCCTCGAGCACCTCTCTGACAGGAACCCCCCTCCTATTTCGATGTAAGTTCCTTTATTTATTTACTTTATTTTGTTTAATAGAAAGTAGATTATTATATGTGATAAGAATAAGAGTTATATGTGATAAAAATCTGATTTTTACATACGAGTTTATGTGATAAAAATCTGATTTTTACATACGTGTTTAAGGTAAAAAGGTTCGATTTTTAAAGTAGACATCGATATTAAAAATATGATTTTTATATTAGTAGAAGATTAAAAATATGACTTTTATATTAAGAAGTGTTAAAAATTCGATCTTTATTATGTAGAAGGAGCAAAGATGTGATTTTTATATGAGTGGCGATATAAAAATATAATCTTTATTATATGAACACCGGTATAAAAATAGAATTTTTATCCATGTAGTGTAGTTATAAAAATGTGATTTTTATATACATAGCAACAATATAAAAATGTGATTTTTATATATGTAGTGAATACGGGCAACGAAATTGACAAAAGGCGAGCGACAAAGATTTCTACATTTGAAGGGTCGCGGTGTATTGGTATAGCTAGTCGGTGAGAACTCCTCACTTTTAATTTAATTTCTAGTTTGAAATATATACTAGGATGCAGACGGTGCTTAGCAGCACCCGACACCCGTCGTCCACAGACCATGGACGACTTGTATGCTTGTTTGATGTGTTGTGAAGTTTGTTTGTGATGTTGATGTGAAATGGATAATAAAACATTCATGTGTTGAAATAAATATTTTATCGTTAAAAAATATAATTTTTAACGTGTATGTGAAGAAAATAAATATTCATTTACAAATCGAACGATTTGTTTATACACTGATTTGACTGATATTGATTGAGACGATAAATTTTACACATCGCCCAACTGCACAAATAAAATCTGTGTTTGTTGATTTGAAACACCACACGGGTATTGGGATGAGATTTGACGTACACTAATCCCGATTGTTTAGTTGTATGTCAATCGATGGGTTGACCGACTGTGTAAGCGTTAATTATTTATATTTAATGCTTACGCAGTTGTGTGGTGCACTCTGGATGATGGTTGATGATTTGTCGTTGCTATTATATACATGTGTTGTATAGAATCCATACAAATAATATTATATGGTAATTGATTGGGCCTCATTCCAATTTGGAAAATAAGTAATATTATAGAAATATAAATTCATGTGTTGAATAAAAATAAATTCATGTGTTGAATAGAATAAAATTTCATGTGTTGAATAGAAATATAAATTCATGTGTTGAATAGAAAATAAATTCATGTGTTAAATAGAAATAAATTCATGTGTTGAATAGAATAAAATTTCATGTGTTGAATAGAAATATAAATTCATGTGTTGAATAGAAAATTAATTCATGTGTTGAGAATAAATATTCATGTGTTGAATAGAATAAATATTCATGTGTTGAATAGAATAAACATTCATGTTTTGAATAAAAGCCGTGTTAACTAGATTGACGCCATTTTGACGTGAACGATATTTATATCGATTTTATTCATTTTTATAATGAATATAGAAAATAAAGTGATTTCAAAATATAACATTTTGAAAATATTATCATTTGTATATCGATGATGTGGAATATTCAATCTTGATTCGAAATTAAATATAAAGTTGGAATCATTTCGAAAACGAATTTAAAACGATTTATAAAATACGTTTTAAAAGGAAATCGACGAAATATATATATATATATTATATTCAATGGTTTGAATAGAACGCGCCGCGCCGCGGTAGTTCGCGAATTTCGACCATTGACTTAATGGATATTACGGGAGATCCGACCGTCAGATTCTCCTAAAACCGGAACCATTGGGTTCATATCAAAAAGAGCTTTCTAACAATGTTGGTGATGTGAAATATAACGGTTGGATTTGGAATTATGTCCAAATCAAATTTGGAAAAGGTCGCTGTAAGTGAAGTTCGATGGCCATTGATGGAAATCGACTGTACAGCCCTTGATAAAATTATTAAAAATAGTAATAATTTGTGTAAAATCATAAGAAATGATTTGGAAAGAATTAGGATGAAAAACTCCATATTTGAAAAGATAAAAATAGATTTTTATCGAAATTAAATACTTTTGAACTAGAATAATAATTTATTTATTTTTAAATAAATATATTTGATTTCAAAGGGTTTTAAAATTAACCAAAAGTTTCAATAATTGAATAGGAATGGAATGTGATTTTGGGTTTATAGTGAGCCATGTTTTAAATGACGCTGGTTCTTAAACCCAGTTAAAGACAGGATATGATTTCCCAAGTTAAACAATCATTGATATTGATTTTTGGGAAGATTAAAACCAAGTGGTGTTTTAATGAATCTTTAATTAGATTGAAATGATCGAGAATGGAGTATCACCAGTTTTGCTCCAGGCGATAGTTAAATCTTTAATTAGATTTGAACGTGAAATGGTAATTGAATTTACCGATAACACCATGGTGTTAGATATGAAGTATTACCAGTTTTACTTCATGGGATGAATAGGTTGGGATTGGGAAATAAAATAAATGATTACTTCGTGTGGTTCGCTAATCCCGACTAGTCTGGATAAACCATAATTTGGTTTGAATCGATATTCAAAGGAAGATTAAAGAATAAATTTAAAGAATTAATCTTTGATAAAATTAATGGGAACCTTTCCCAAAGTATATGAATATTTGAATAAAAGAATATTCTGAATTGGAATGAGGCGTATGTTGTGTTTGTGTAACACTTGTTTATTATATACGCGAGTTATTTAGAAAGACCGGGTTTATCCCATTCTGAATAACTGATTCGACGTGGTGTCGAGGATGAAGACGGTGGTCGAAGACCGGAGGTCTTCACATCGTTTGGGTGATTACTGATGATCTTGATTGGGTTGTACACCGAAGAGGTGGGAATCAGTTGGTGATCGTCCAGACGTACTTGGAGATCGATGGATATGCGAGGTACAAGGTGCCTCCGGTTTCGTTCAGACCCAGAACGAACTTGTAAATGGACTGTGTGTCTGACATTGGATTTTATTCTGTGTGATTGATTTCTATTAAATATATATCTGTTTGGCAGCGGAGAATTTATTCTCTTGCTTAATGCCCTTCTCTGAGACGTACGAGCTCGGGGGTTATATATTGATGGATATCAATCGCATGGAGTGAATTGCCTGTCTGGTATGCCTAAGTGGCAAATTGATCAAGGCTTCTGTTGAAAAGCAAAGTCTTGTGGTTGATGATCAAAGCACCGCCTGTGTGGCATGGCTTTGTGTAACGTTGATTCGCGAGCCTCACACCCCGGTTGTGAACCAGAAACGGGAGAGGACCGCAGGGAGGGCATGCGTTTCCTTCTAGCTAGGGTGGTGTCAGTGACCTACCAGCCCTGACATTTATATTATTTTCACCTGTGTGGTTGTTGCTGTTGCGAGGCGCCTCAGATATATCGGTGACTATGTGGAGCCAATGGAGTCATTTGGCTCATTTATGCCCTAAAGGGCGGGGAAACGCAGTGTCCAGGATTTAAGTTTAATCCACATTGGTGGACCGACCCTGAAGATCCAAGGGTCACTCGAGCTTTGATCCTGAGACATGAGCTAGATTGTCTCGAATCAGTGAGGACTATCTCTTGCCTCGGTTCACAGATGGAAATCCAACTTCCAAGACGTGACTTTGCGATTTTGATTGTATACCTATATATGGCGACATAGTGGTATGGGGCACTTATGCCGTCTATGATTGATACTTATGATTGAAATTGTTTTGACACTATACACTTGTAGTAATAATAAAAGATGAAATTTAGCGTATCAAGCATTCTTTGGCTATTATAAGGTAAAAACCCTATCCTCTGGCTTGTGTTGCATTGTGTGATGAGACCTGGGTCTTATAATAGCTTCATTTTTCCTTATTTAGCATTGCGCTGTTGTTTTATGCACTGGTATTCTTGGGAGGAAACCCGTTCCATGTTATACGGCGTGGTAGCTTGATTTACCTAACTTTAAAATAAAGATTAATAACTGTTTTAGTTCTCACACCAGTCACATGACTAACCTGGAGTTTATTGTTTTAACCTAAACTCTGGGTGCCCTTATTTTGACACGGGCAACTAGTAGTTTTGGTTTTGCAGATTTATATTCACAGGATCCTGATTTATAGTTGGAACGATACTCAGAAAGCTCTGCATCCGTATATTACTTTCAGTTGTGTTTTGTATTATTTTTCCGCTGCGATGTATTTAAATGTAATTTAAATCTCTGATATTTTCTGTGTAATATTTATTCATACTCTGTAATATTCTTGTATTCTGATGGAATTGTTGTAATATACAATGAAATGTTCTTCTGTTTGCGTTCTAATCTGTCTTGTCCTCAACTCAATCCATGATTTCCCGTAAGGGGGATTTCGGGTCGTTTCAAGTCATTTAGGTCGGGTTATCGTTGTGCGTGATTCCACCATCTCAGGGCAATAGTCCCAATCTTTTAGAATCACTATGGACTTTCTTTTGGTCAGTCCTTTCGTCAAAGGATCTGCCAAATTGTCATCACTTCATATGTGATGTTCTCTAACAATACTGTGCATACGACTGTCATTTCTTACCATTATATTATCGGTTCTGTTCTTTCAATAGTCGTCAAATTTTCATCACTATCTATGTGATGTTCTCATAAAGTATTGTGCTTACGACGTCGTTTTCTATCGTTGTATCAATGGTTATGTACATTTTGCAATAGCCGCAGTACTATCGCAATCAATTATACCACTGGTGTCGGTTTTTCTCACAAGGGGATCTCAACTAGCAGGTTTATTTAGTTCTCTGCTTCTTCACTAGCCATGGCTAATGCTATTATCTCAGTCTCTATAGTAGACTAAGTCAAAATAGTATGTTTCTTGGATTTCCAAGAGACAACTATTCCAGCGATGCTAAAAATATGGCCATTGGTCGCTTTTAGAATCATTAGATAAAGCATTCCAGTCTGTATCAGAATATATTTCAAGTACAACTATAAACTTTTCATAATGTAATCCAAGGTTTATAATTCGTTTAAGGTATCTAATGACCCTCTCAATAGCATGTTAATGCTCTATACTAAGTCTACTAGTAAACCTGCATAATAATCCCACGACATAGACAACGTCGGGTCTAGTACAAGCAGTGGCACACTAAAGGCTGCCACTGATGCTCGCAGAATCAGACGGTCTTACACCTTCACCGGTGTTCTTAAATAACTTTACACTTGGATCATATGGTGTGTTTACAGTCAAAATAATCGTATTTCTTTAGAGTCTTATCAATTTATCGAAATTGATCCAAAGAAAATATTTTTCGGACCTAGTACTTTTATTTTCAAGGATTACACTCGCTTCACCTAGATCTTTCATATCAAAATTGGCACTTAATAAGGATTTGACTGAGTTTATGGCATGAATGTTAGACCTAAAATATGAGTAGGTCATCTACATAATGACGTAATAATACAAATGTCATTCTCAGATTTGTAATAAATGCATTTGTTACTTTCATTAACTTTAAACCATGTGAAATGATTAAGTTATCATTTTTTCATGTGATTGTTAAAGTGCTAGTTTAAACCATATAATGATTTATCAAGTTTCAATACTTTATGTTCTTGACCATGTACTACAGATCCTTCAGGCTGGTCCATATAAATTTCTTCGTCTAATTCACCGTTAAAAAAAACGGTTTTAACATCCTTTTAGTGTATTATCAAATTGTAAACTGAAGTAAGTGAGATTAATACCCGAAAGAATGTGATTTTAGTTACAAATTGAAAATTGTCGGAGAAATTTATATTTTATTTTATTTTAAAACCTTTAGCTACTAGACAGGCTTTATATTTATCAACAGTGCCATCAGGTTTTAATTTCTATTTAAACACTCATTTATAGCCTATAGATTTACAACCAGGTGGTAAATCAACTAAGTGCCGAGTATTATTGGATTCCAAGGAATCCATCTCATCATTTATAGCCTCTTGCCAAAAGTCGGCATCTAAAGAAAATAAGGCCTCTTGGAGGTTTAAGGGATCCTCCTCTATAAAATCTGAACCAAAATCTTTTACAGTTCTTGCTCTTTTACTTCTTCTAGGTTCAACTTCAGAATTTTCATTAAGTTCTGTTCTAATATGCATACTTGAAGTGCCCCCACTATTCCTTAATTTAAAAGGAAATTTCGTTTCATAAAAGACGACATCATTTGATTCAATTATATTATGTGCATTTAAATCATAATAATATGTATGCTTTGCTATTAATAGCATAGCCTATAAATACACATTCATATGCTCTACTTGCCAATTTCACACTCTTAGGGTCTGGGATGTGAACATATGCTAAATAACATTAAGTTCTAAAGTATGAGACATTGGGTTTATAATTCTTTAAAATTTCATAAGGTGAAATTTTATTCTTAGAATTAGGGATTCTATTCAGAACATAGCGTATGGTTAATAATATATCCCCCCGCCAATGTTTTGTTGCACCAGAATTTAGTAGAATGACGACTACTAATTCGGTAAAGGTCCTATTTTTTTCAGCTTTACCGTTCATTTCAGGTGAATAGGGTGCAGTTCTCTCATGTGTTATACTATGTAGTTTATAGAAATACAGAATATAACTAGGTTCATATTCTGTTCCTTTATCACTACGTAGTCTTTTAATTTTCTTATTGATTCAATTTCAATTTTGAACGTTTCGAACATGTCAAATGAATCTTATCTTTCAGAATCACTTTCTTTCCAAAGGTAAATTTTATTTCCACATTCCCAGCCCCTGCAACTTTAGCGGTGTGAGAATCTCCCAACAACACTTTCTGGTCATCAGCAGCCGTGTATGTCGTGAACATATTACGATCATAGCAGACATGGCGAGAAGCACCAGTGTCTACCCACCAACCCTCTGATCCACCAACAAGGTGAATCTCAGTAATCATAGCCGTAAGAGGCTCCTCAGTCAGGTTCGCCTGCAGTGCAGAGCTTGGCCTGTTCCAACACTTTCGTGTCATATGACTTGGTTTTCCACAGTTATAACATAGAAAAAACCATCCAAAATCATTCTTTTGGGTTGGTCGATGTTATCCTTTATCGTTTACAGGACGTATTGGGAAGATATACATATGAAAGTTGGAAGACTGTCAACGGCGAAAACAAATCAACTTCAGGTCAACTTAAATTAAGTAATGGTGTTGTTTTGCAGGCATCGACGAAACCAAACATACACATTACACCATGAAAAAATTATAGCTATGTTTGTTTTTAGCAGGAAAAAACACAACTAAAGCGAAAAAAAAGCGTAAAGCCTTTCCACTTCAGTACTTTGCAACCATATTGCTTCAAAAAAGAGATGACCATTCCATAATAACCATTTGTGTCACTGTTTTAACATCAGGACATTTAATGTGGAAATTCATTAAAATACAGGCTTAAATTATAAGGCTTAGATCATGTCATACTATTTTATTTTCAAAACTATAAGGAACGTTATTTGCTGCATATTTAAAAAAGAGTGGTCTGCTACTTCAAATGTTTGGACTCAAAGTGTACAAGTATTAGCACTCTCAGATTCTGTCATGCAGATTCGAGTTATTAGGATCAACTCACAAGCAGCTCTTAAGTCATACCGATAAAATTCCACAAATACCAACCAAATTTTCCATATGAAAACTGCCATCAATGAACGTATAATATAAACCCGTACTTATGACTCATCAGTATTTAGCATTATTCTTATTTCGCTACTAATTGACTAAAGGAAATCAATACTTTCAAGATAGGCTTTTAACCCAAATCGGTTCTTCACTATTTAGGAATTAAATGGTATTAAAAATAATTATCAATAAATTACGAGTTGCAGAATAATCAATATATCTGAATATTATTCAGGGTTAACGTGTAGACTCGTAATTATACCGAATTAATATTTTCAGAATAGCATTTTCAATCCGATAGAAAAGCGAACAAATTACCTCCTTTGAGAAAGTAGCGAGTAAAGATCGAGCTGCATACTGAAAAGATTTCTTGAGATTGGAGTATCTCAAACTGATAGGAGCAGATTTCCTCGATGTTGCCATTGGATTCAAAACTTCAAATCCAGGGATGTTTAGCACTATCGCCCATGTTAAACAAGCTAAAAACTTCTTTTGGCTCGGAGATCTGGTTGTCGGGAAGTTGATCCGCCATGGCGAGAGTTTCAGTTTACTTCAATCAAAAGTACAAGGGAAAAACCAGATCGCAAATCCCATATTTCTAAGGCTGTTTTATGTTTGATAAACTTATCGATTCCCCAATCCACTGTTGTCACCATTTGCGATTTCTTGTAGGTCGTGCATATTCAGATCTGGAAGGCAGAAGGAGTAGCGTCGTACAAGTCGAAGCCATTGTTTGATAATTAGTCTTCAAATTGTTGGGAAACAATGGCTGAGTCGCTTACGTTGTCGCTTTCTTGAAGACGATTCGGCGATCTGGTCAAAGGTGCAAACCAGTCGTTCTCTATCACCGCCGCCTCTAGGATAAAACAGCCTCTACAATTAATAACTGATTCGCTTGCGCAACAAATCAGTGCAGATTTGCACTTTCAAATAAAATTTAACTTCTCGTTCTAATTTTGTTTTGAAAGAAAATTTATACGGGTAGAGGAAGAAGAAGTAGAAAAATAAAAATAGTGTTATTTATTTTTCTGAGGAAACGTGATAATATAATTGTGGAGGAGTCGGTTCAGATCTGAAAAAATGGATCTCAATATTTACCAAGTCAAATAAAGGTTCAGATCTGAAAACGTGGATCTCAATATTTACCAAGTCAAATAAAAACCGGTTCTTTAATATAGTCTCATGACGTGGGACTATTCATATAGGACTCATCTCATACTTATCCATTTTTAAATAATTCATCTTTACAAAAATAAACTATTTTTCCAACAGTTTAGCTTGTTGACTGGTTTTACAAATGAGGACGAACGAATATCGAACGAAACAGAAATATGTTAAAACAGTGTGGTAGCCCCTATTTTTTAAGTGTGGTATTAAGAAGAGTGTAATGCTAATTTTTGTGGTATTTTTTTAGTCGCGATATTAGGAAGAACATATTAGGGTGCCCTTAGCACCACACTATTTATATTTGTATTTATTAAGTCAGTGTCAGTAGGGGTATGGTCCATTAGTGTTGTTCCTAGGCGAGAGTAAGAAATAAGTGAGACCCATATATGTAGTTCGCTTATAGGGCCCTAGAAGAAAAATGTTTTCACCAAACAAGTCCATATATTTACAAACCATCAGTTGGATGGTTCTATATTTTATTTCTTTTTTCTTTTTAGGAGATATCAATAGAAAATAAACCTATCGATAGGGCTGTCAACGGATGCTTTCGGATACGAATAGTGCCATATCCGTATCCAAAATTATTTTCGGATATCCATATCCATTTAATTTTCGGATATCGAATATACGTATCCGCTTAATTTTCGGATACGGACGGATATCGGATATTTATCCGCTATGCCTGTAATTAATAAATTTAAGAGTATAAATAAAAAGGTTTGGATCAACATAAAATAATTTTTATACTAATGTTTGTAAAAAACTAGAAAATAAAGAAATGTGATAATGAAACATTGTTTTTTTACTAATATCCACAGGCATATCCAAAAATATTCCAAAATTAAATACTAAAACTACCATTTTCCACTAAAAATGGACAAAAATTTATATCATAGTAACATCCAACAGTTACAAAATAATTATTAACTCTATTTTCTATTTTGAGTTATATATATTACATCAATTAGTCGGACGGATACTTTTCGGATATCGATACCACTATAACCATATCCGTGTCCGAAAAGCTTTTCGGATATCGAATATTCGTATCCGCTTTTCGGTTAATGCCGGATAACGGATACGAATTCGGACGGATATCGGACTTTTCGGGTATTCATTGACAGCCCTACCTATCGATGTTTCATAATTTGTCATTCTTCTATACTTCTTGCTTTTATTAACCAGTACTAATGGTTAAATAAGAATGATGTTCATTTTTTTTTAAAAAGCCTAACAACTGGTAGCTTACATTGAAGAGTGGACATGCTATTGATTCTTTGGAATTTAAGAAGTTGAAGAAAAAATATAATGGTACATTAAAGTTAAATGCTATGTTTTGTTGTTTTGTTTGATTGTTTGGAAAAGTCCAGTGATACATCCCTTTAATCGTTCGCAACAGAGTTATGAACTTAATGAAATGGATGTTATAACTCATCAACTATAATATCTAATTTAGATTGAAATGGATGTGTTACAATCAAACTATAATTAAATGTTTCCTAAATATTAAAAGTTCAAGTTCAGTCATAGTTAAAATTTACTCCAAGTCCACAGCCATGCCATATGCCCTAGTTATGATGTTCAATTTTGGTAGGCACCTTCAAGAGTTTAATTTTTATCGAAGCGGTATATGCTATGTATATTCTACAATTCACTGTGTTGTATTTTGTCAATGCCCTACTAAATTAGTATATAGATGCAAATTTTCAAACCAATGTACTTACAACACTCCCAGTAGAGTGAGAGAGGGATGAAATGGGGCGAAACTGGGGTTGTTGACGCTATAGTAGTGGTGCGACGAGGGTGGGGAGGGAATTTAATTGGGGACTATCGCTATTTCGAATTTGAAGTGGCGACAACTATATAGGTTTATGAAAACCATATATATGTTAAACGATTTTCATAAAACCGTTTAACGTATAAACAGTTTTATGAAAACCGTTTAACATGTAAACGATTTTCATAAAACCCTTTTGTTTTATATGGTTTTATGAAAACCGTATAAAACCCTTATGTCAATCTATCGTGATGAAAATATATTGAATAGATGATTTTATTTGAGGTAACCTATTTGGATGTATGGAAAGGTAGGTTGGTGGGATCCAACATGATTCCTTGCTTATATTGATATTGTTTATCATATTTAACGGATATATTGATTGGATGTGACAATGGATGAAATAAACTCCACATTTGACAATTTGGTATTTTAGCGGTAAATTGGCCCTTTAATACCATTGATAAATTAAGAATGATTTTTGGAATCAATTTTAAATCAAATCTGAAACGTTTTCAGATTTATATCTGTTTGACGTTGAATTGTCGTCAGGCGAATCAATGAAGTTTAAGTTATAATCTTATTTTATAACTGGAATAAGTTTTTCAATTATATCCTATATGTTATATGAAATATAGATGTTTATGAATAAGTCGATATTATGATTGATTTTTTAAAAGTAATTATAAATATTTTATACTGCATATTCTTATATAAAATTACAAGCAGTTAGTAAGATTTTTCAAAATAAATTCCAAATTTTAAATTTCGACTTTATAGTCGTTTAGTTATAATTAAAGTAAATTTCAAATATTATTAGCCTATGGTTAAGCAATTTAGGACTAGTCGTTTAATAAATGTAAATGATATAATGATTGTGTACAATACGTGGGAATATTCATATAATTGTCAAGAAATTAGTAGGGATGTGTTTTTCATACATAATGAAGTATTCGAAAACGTTATTTACAAATAAAAAGGGATTTGTGGAAAGTGCAATAACGTATTTCATATTTTAAATGGAGTATTTGTATGAGATTTAAATGGTATAATTGGTTTTAGAATTACGAACTATTATCTATCTTAAGGTAAGGGTGTTATCGATCAAGGTCTGAGAGGTAAATAGAATATCCCAACTTGAACGACTTCACTATTATCGAGAGATGATATTAGTTTGTAATTGGTAAAAGAATGGTTTCATATCTAATAAACATATTCATAGGCATTGTTTACAAGTGTATGGAATATATATGAATATTAATCTGGATTTGGAATTAACGAATTGAATTTGTAAGTCGAGTTTGTTTTCAAAAGTTAAGTTATAACTGGGAGTGGATATTAATGTTGATGTATATAGAAATGGGTGTTAAATGGGTTGTTTTATAAATAAGAGATTTTTAAGAAAAGTTTAAAAACATTGGCAATTTGGATATGGATGAATATAAAAAGATTAATCTATAATGTTGTTTATAAATGCTAAGCTGAACTGTTTTTGGTTGATAACCACATGTTTTATCAAAAGAGCTTACTTTCCAATTATAGATAATGAATAATGCAATTAGGAAACATTTGCCGAATGATATTATTAAATGGAATGTTGGATATGGTTATAAGGTTTTTTATAAAGTATTGAAATGAAAGAGTTTTGAAAATATCTGTATATTAAAATAAGAAGTAAAATGTTGTGTTCCTATTATTGAATATTTTGAATTTTAATTAATGGACGGCTGATTAAAGAGGCCAAGTGATGCCATGTATCGAACCAGTGAGTTCAGTTTTATTTTATTGTTGAATGGTTGTTATTTGATAGCTAAATAACTAACTACCAAATCTGGTCTATTATCGATTGCTGGTAGGGAAAGACCGGAATCAAATTTATATTCGACAACCATTATGACCAGCAAATACGTAAACGTTGCAGAAGATGGTCGAGATGAAGCATTTGAAGACCCGTAGAATTTCATAAACGAAAGAACTACTTATAGTCTCTGGGTTGTTCCTAAGAAAGGATAAATTGTGATTATGTCGTGATTGTAATCTATGGGATGGCAAAAAGTTCTCGCTATTGATCCTTAGGGTGGTTCCTATATAGAATGCGGTAGGAGGGTGCCTTCGGTTCATCATGTTCCTGGATGACTTATATGGGCGATTGTCTAACAGAGTATTTCCTGAGGGTCATGTACGTTAATTTTTACAAATATACCAAGTTTGGTGGCGGATAAAACACATTCTCTTATCTTAACATCCAGATTGTATTTGTGGACGTCAGTTAGTGACTTGACGGATGTAACAATGTGGCATTCAAAGATATTGAGATGTTCTCTGAAAGGTAATCGTGACCTCAAGCCTCATTAACTGGGAAATGATAGAAATCGGGCAGGCAGCATGGCTAAGTGGGTCATTTCCATTAGGGTGTATTGTCACCATCTAGAGAAACTTCAATTTGTTCTTATTTCGTTTATGCATCTCGTGAAAGTATAGTGGGCCTATAAAATCATAGGGTGACAATATATTCGATACACTCAAGTTGAATGAGTGGTCGGTCATGTGTGGCCGTGTTGCAAGATGTTCTTGTTGAACCCTAGTGTATTGCTCTCTAGAGGTACACTTCCGGAAGGTGGTCTCAGATCTTGTCATAGTCGGATATCCATTCTCCAGTAAATGCCAAGCAATTTTTGATTATTATATAAGTAGAACATGAGATGCAAGCGTTCTGCTAGATGATTATTTATTTGTGAGTTAGTAGACACTATTATAATATCATCGGGTTTGATATATCAAAAATATTTTGGGTTATCATAAGGTAAAAACCATATGTGTTTATGTGTGGATTGGTCTTACAATTATCCTTTTCTTTCAAAGGATTTTTTTAAAGTTAAGCAAGTTGAATGATACCTAAACATAGCTAGTTTTCTCACGTTGGTTCAGTAGACTGATCCGTGGCATTTGCAAAGCTCGGGTCAGACCGAGTTTTAAGGTTCAAGTTAGGAGGCTTCGAATTCAAAAGACATGCTGGAGGAGTCTAGACGTATTAGTATTTATTCTGATGTTTATTGTATACGAGGACAGGTCACTATTACTGTCCAGATGTGTTAGTTGTCTACTGTACTTTGATAAATGTAAGTATTTATAAAATTTCTTTACATTGATTATTTCTCTATTATATTTATTCCGTTTCAATGTGAGACTTTATATTGTATTCTTCTTCTTCTATTCTAATATTTCTTTCTTTTTGTCTCACCCTCTAATTTCTTTCTATGCATCTGGTGGGTTCGATACTCGGGCTTTGTTAAGTAATAAGGATTATGTATTACTGTCAAAATTCGAATGTCTAATTTCTCCGCCGGGTCGTTACATTTTGGGTTATCCCCTTAAGACAATTGCATTCACAATTAATTACAATCCTACTAAAACCTTTTTGAAGACACCATATAAGATATGGATTAGGAAACGTCCTATTATTCTTTTAAGATGATTTGGGATATGGGACATTTGTTAAACGTCTTACCTCTCACAAGCTTGGAACCAGATCTGATAAATGTAATTCTGTTGGATATCCAAAATAAAAGGATATTAATTCTACAAACCATCTAAGAATAAAATGTTTATTGCTCTAATCGGTACCTTTAAAAGGAGAACTAGTCTCTGAAATACCAATGGTAATAGAATGGAACTCGAAACGTCTCGAGAACCACAAAATACCATTGAACCTTGTGTAAATAAGGAATTTAGTAGGAGTGACACAATAATCATAATGTTATATATTGATAACATATTACTTGTTAGGAATGATGTTAGTTTAATACAAGAAATAGATATCGATTCTACCGAGGAGAACGTTTGAATTAAGAAGTTCATTATTGAACTTGATCCATTGTTAATCCAATGATTTTACATTATGATAACAATGGAGCTATTGATCAGGCCTAGAAATCTTGATATCATTATCGATACAAACAAATATTTAAGAAATATAATTTCAACTGTGAAATTGTTTATAAAGAGATATACATATCTTCAAAGTACCCAAAGATTGTAATGTGGCAGACGCACTGACTAAAACTCTGTCGCATCTGAAGAATGATAGTCACACTAGTTTTATAGGTATATGATACATGATTGATTAATTCTAGTGCAAGTGGGAGATTGCTAGAGTTTATACCTTAGAGGCAATCCATTTGATGTGAATAATAACATAGTTTATTTTGAATAAAATATTATGTTATGTTATATTTACTGCGTAATATAAATGTTAACATAATAGAAGTCCTTATAATAATAATACAGAATTACATAGTTTCAAGTAAGTGACTTGAAGATGAGATTATATAATACAATAATAAATATTATAATTCTTAAATGTCCCTAGTCAAATTTTATTGTATAAATTGAACAATAGTAAAACGTTGAGACTGGTATGTTGATTGACTGATGATCATATCTTATTGATTATTAATATACATGATATCAATGTTAATACAAAAATATGTATTAGAGAATAGCGTCTCAAGCTGACCCAACATGAAAAACATCATGGAATATAATTAACAGTATCATAAGCTATTTTCATAGTGGCAGCGATGTAATGGTCCACAAAACTAATGATCATATTGTATAACTGAGTGGACGATAAATGTGATTATCGGATACATCTCGAATCAAAAGAAAATTATGAATGATCTAGATTGAATTTAACCCTACAATATAAGTAGTGATATCCATGGGCCTCTTGATTGAGCGAGACTATGAAATGAATGACCGTGCTCAAATATTGATTTATTTTATATAGTCTACTCATCAATCAATATAAAGGAATTAAATTATAAAGTGAATGATATGTTCCATGCCTCGAGTTTAATCTTGGATATATTAGTTAAAAGGATTAAATTGCATTGTAACACAGATCATATAAAAGGTTGTAACGATTCGTTGAATTCTAGTATAACTTGGGTAACAACGATGTATAACTAGATACTGTTCACCGTTTATAATTTTAAGTATGATTTAAAATTATTGCCAATGTTGCAGTAACCTATAGGGTCACACACTTAGAACGTTATATAAGGAAGACCATTATCTGGATAAATAAAATATCAAGCTGTTGATATTTTAATTAACATTGGAATAGGCTTGCTGGATGGTTCCTATTATTGTGGTTCACGTTTATTTTAACAGGGGATATTCCTTTCTTTATTATACAAGCGTGAATTATGATTGATATGAAATCGATAAAAATAAAAAACCCGACCGTATCCCCTTTTCAAAGAAAACCAAATTAATGGCGGCTAGTACCAATTTCCTTTTTTTTTTCTTCGATTCGATCGAACAAGAAACATGTTAGTGTGGATACCGATGGAGGAGTAGCATTTTGTTGTGCTTATCAATTCGAATCAATCGTCGATTCCTTGTTTGAATTTGTGGATCTAGAAACTATGTGGTATGATTGTTTTGATTTACAATATTTTGCATAGATCCTTATTTTATATTTGTTGAAGTGTTAAAATCTTGTTGGTGATTAGATCACCAGTACCTAACAAATATAACAAAATCTAATGCACTAATGCTCACCTCTCTAAAAGCAAAGTGAAATGCATGGGTGATCTTCCATAAAAAAAGAAGTTATGCACCATGTAATTATGGATTAGCATTTAAAGTCAACCAAATGCATATAATAAAAAATATGCGTGGATAAGAAATATTCAATGCAGGTTTACATGTAAGTATTTATGAATAAAAAAAAAACGTACAAAAAGTATCCTGAAATCTTATGTCATCCAAAAACCTGATAATATATCAATCGACATCGACTGCTATAATATTTTAGTATATGTAATAAACATAAGCAAGAGACGCATGGGTTTCTCTTCACTTGCCTATTGATATGTTAGAATTTGTGATACAATATTTCCATTTGTTGAAAATTGGAAGATATTATTGATTATGGTGATAGAATATTTCCAATTAGAGAAGATTTGGGAAATATTGTTAATTTTGGAATATAATATTTCCAATTTGTAGAAGATTTGGAAGATATCAGACATTTATTGCTCTTTTATTTGTAAAAGGGATAGAGAATAAATTACCTACATAAGTGGAAGGATTTGAAGAAGGTTTCTTTTTGGGATAGTGAAGTAAGGAATTAATTCCCTAATTTGTTGGTTAAACAAGGAAGCCTACCAGGAGAATTGGAGAATTAATTAGGCATTGATTTATATCATAAATCAATTACTTCAACACCAAGAATTAATCCTTATATAAGGATAGGGATTAGGTGAATGTATCATCATCTCAAAAATGTGAGGTGTATCATCTCTAAGAGTTCTTCTTCCCTACTATCAGTCTTGTAATTTTTTCTTATTGAGAAAAGTAATAAAATCTCCTCTCCCCAAGTGGACGTACACTAACAAGACGTTAGTGGAACCACTATAAACCTCTTATGTTATTTCTTTTATTGCTAGATCTGTGATTGCTTTGCTGGTGACTATCTTTGTTTGTTTTGCCTCACCATCAATCTATTCCTATCCGTTTTTTCCGCATCAATTGGTATCAGAGCACGAGGTTGATTGAGGAAGGGTGTTAGGCATTATGGCAGGAGATAAGGAGAATCCAGCAATTGTATCAAGGCCATATGTGAAAGGGACATATATGGAAGCAGGATCTCAGTTAGCAATAGAAAGATGGAATGGGATAAAGACTTCGAGAAGTGGCAATGGAGGATGAAAGCTGTTCTGATGAGAAACAATGTTCATCCTGTGGTATTTTCTCCTGAGGAGTTGACGGGTGATATTTCAGCCGTGGAAAGGAAGGAGATGGAACGATGGGCGTTTACTAATTTACAATTAGCAATGGGAGAAAATGTCATTTCAGAGATTAGCGGTGAGACCACTGCTAAGGACATTTGGACCAAGCTGGAAAAACTCTATCTAAAGAAGTCACTAACCAACCGTCTGATTTTGCTAAAGACGTTTTTCACCATGCGGATGAGAGAGGGTACTTCAGTGAAGGCACATCTAAGCTTCTTTGATGATCTCGTGATGAAGATGAAGACTGTTGACTTGAAAGTGAATGAGGAGCAAAAAGCAATGATTCTTTTGTGTTCTCTTCCGGAGCGATACACGAGTTTCGCTAATAGTCTTATCTATGCCAGAGATACACTGACAGTAGATGATGTGAAGGCAGGTCTTCTTTCTGAGTACGTGAGGGATCAGATGAAGGGGTTGAGTGAAGGTAGAGGAGGAAGTAGTACGGAAGCCTTATTAGCTGGTATGGAGAAAGGGGAGAAGAAGAAAACAAAGTCAAGAGATAGGAAGTGCTACATTTGCAAGAAACCAGGCCATTGGAAGAGAGATTGTCCAGACTCGAAGAAAAAGATTGTAACTAGAAATTCATCGGTGGCGATGGAGGAATTTTTGTCTGATGACTTGTTGACAGCGGTGGTATTAGATGTATCAGACCATTGGGTGCTAGATACGAGGGCATCTTTTCATATGACATCTAATAAGAATTATTTCAGTTCTTTCAAAAGAAAAAGAGGGGAACTAATTCTTATGGGAAATGATGCTAGTTGTAGAGTCATGGGCGAAGGTACTGTGCATATTCGCATGTATGACGGGGTAATACGCACCTTGACAGGTGTCCGTTATGTTCCAGGTCTTCGGAAGTCAATGATATCTATTGGGCAGTTGGCATCGAAAGGGTGCGAGGTGACTATTGATAAGGATAGTCTAAGGGTTTCTAAGGGTGCATTTGTAGTGATGAAGGGAGATATGTTTCATAATTTGTATCTCCTGAAGGGAAGCACTGTACTTGGAGAGTCAAGGGTTGGAGCCTACAGTTCTCGTGGAGAAGATGTCAAAGCTAGGCATACGAGAAGGGACTTTGAGTTTCTGCATAGGCATAATATGACCAAAGGGGAAAGCTTCAACAAGGTGGGACTTTGCCAAAAGGATGTGCTTGATAAGCGGAAGAAGGGATCGTCTGAAGTTGGTCAGAGATCAAAGGAGAAAGCATTGGATATGCATAAGTCTTTGCAGACTGCTAAGTTCGGGCATTGCTCGAACTGGAATAGCTTATCGAAATGCTAGGTGCCACGTGGTGGCACGGTGTGCGGAGAGAGTTGAGATGGTTCATGGAGATGTTTTTTTTCATGGTGAAGATTGATAGGTCTTACTTGATGGGGTTACATTGTACACTTTGTTAACAGGCGGTGGCATTGTCGGAGTTTGTTAACAAAGTACAATGAGTGATGGTCATGTCGAAGCTCATTGGGCAAAGTAACCATGGTCTATTGTCCAAGAAGATGCTTAGAGTAAGAGGATGTAGATGGAGTTGATATGCTTTCAAGGAAATATAGTATCAAGGTGGAGATTGTTAGAATTTGTGATACAATATTTCCATTTGCTGAAGATTGGAAGATATTATTGATTATGGTGATAGAATATTTTCAATTAGAGAAGATTTGGGAAATATTGTTAATTTGGGAATATAATATTTCCAATTTGCAGAAGATTTGGAAGATATCAGACATTTATTGCTCTTTTATTTGTAAAAGGGATAGACAATAAATTACCTACATAAGTGGAAGGATTTGAAGAAGGTTTCTTTTTGGGATAGTGAAGTAAGGAATTAATTCCCTAATTGGTTGGTTAAACAAGGAAGCCTACCAGGAGAATTGGAGAATTATTTAGGCATTGATTTATATCATAAATCAATTACTTCAACCCCAAGAATTAATCCTTATATAAGGATAGGGATTAGGTGAATGTATCATCATCTCAAAAATGTGAGGTGTATCATCTCTAAGAGTTCTTCTTCTTCCCTACTATCAGTCTTGTATTTTTTTCTTATTGAGAAAAGTAATAAAATCTCCTCTCCCCAAGTGGACGTACACTAACAAGACGTTAGTGGAACCACTATAAACCTCTTGTGTTATTTCTTTTATTGCTAGATCTGTGATTGCTTTGCTGGTGACTGTCTTTGTTTGTTTTGCCTCACCATCAATCCGTTCCTATTTTTTATTTTCCGCAACAATATAAAATTATTTTGGCTACTAATATCGTAAATCAAATATATAACTATACAATCCATAAAGCTAAATGTTAACTTTGTACTATGCTGAATGTAGAACCATACAATTGGTATCGAACCATATTTTATATACCATATTTGTTGAAAGCACGAATAATTTGGAATGATTGATGCTAATTATTATCGTTGTGTTTGGATTCGAAATTTTACTTACTATGATGTCAGCATGGGTAAAAATATGCAATGGTTCGTCAGTAAAAACATGAAATTTGATCAATTCCTTCCTCCGTTCTAAGTTTTGATCGATATTTGAATACGAACCAGAGTCAACTACCTGGGGGTTGATAGTAACATCATACCTTTTGGTAGTGATTTAAAATACTATGGCATGTAAAGTCAGCTTAGCAATCCTAGGACCATCAATGACTGATGAACCGACGAATCCATTTGCAACTGCTTAGGAAATATTCCCCAAATGATAACTTTTTCCGCATACTTCAAATACTTCTTATGCACCGTCATTGAGGTACTTTAATTTCATCATCGCTAAGCCTTTCAAATAACTAGAGCGGGGACCTTCACCACCATCGTCTTTGCTACCCTAAGATTTTGGTGAGAACTACCGCGAACTAAACGAAATATTCTTCTCATTTTTGGATCAGTTTTTGGAAAGTATAAAATAAAATTAGTCGAAAACGAATAGACCTAGTGGCTTTTCAAATTGAAAATTATGTTTAGGAAAATTGAGAAAAAGGAAAAGAATGGCTGGCTAAATAAGAAAGCCGATGATCATTCGTTACTAATTTATCCAGCCTTATAAATTGTTGGATAAAATTGTCGCTTATATTAAATAGAAAATCCAACATAACTTGATACGTGATGTATATTTATCAGTTATTGTGTTATTCGGCATTATAAATATCTGATAAGCTAGTAATTTTTTTTTTTTTTTTTTGTTATTGGATTGAAATGGGGTAAGTCATTGAAATTTGCTAACATAACACAAGTGGTTATCACCTTTTTTTTGGAGATACTCTTAGAACAATTTGGTTGGTAGCACGTATAACATGATGGACAAGCACAATATGATGGTCTAATACACTCTCTAGAAGGAGGCCAATTCTTCTGTACCCAAATTGCATGTTCTGCATGTGCCCACCAATCAAATCTCCTCATTTTCGGTTTTTTGCATTTAAGTACTCGGACAATTAAATGATTTAACTGTAAAAGGTAGAAATCATGGGGCTGTGATTGGTGGGTACACGTGGAGATAGACAATTTCGATACAGAACAATTCATGCGCTATAGAAGAGCACTTTAGAGGTTGAGCTAAGAATTGTTTACTCAGTGGAAAAAGTGAAGAAAGTAAATAAATATAGAAAAACCTAGCATACATCCTTATGATCCTAAAAAAATTGCATTGGTTCTCTTCTTATTTATTTTATAAATTACATTCCTATTTTCTAAAAGTATGGTGAAATTTGGACGTAGAAAATGAGTTTTGAAAGCAAATAATCTAAAACTACTAAATTTAGAAATGAAAGGTACGTACCTAATTTCCATTTAGAAAAAATTAAAAACAAAACAAAATGCGAACTCAGTCATGAAATACGGAGTCGAACAAAGCCAAAACTAAACAACTACATATCTCAATGCCTCGTTAAGTTCTTTTTTCATTGGAAGCTCAGTTCCTCTGTCCTCAAAATCAATGTCCACTTCTATTCGTCAAACCCCCACGTATGACCTACCCTCTCTTCATAAGTACACAAATCACACATACGGACTTTCAACTCAAAATCCCAAATTACTAGCAAAATGAGTTCAACTGAAAATAGCATAGCTCCTACACCTCAATCTACGGACGAAGAAGCATGCATATTCGCAATGCAACTATGCATCTACTCAGTGCTACCTATGACTTTAAAAGCAGCAATAGAACTAGACCTCTTTGAAATCATAAAGAAAGCAGGGCCGAATGCTCATCTTTCTCCCTTGGACATCGCTGCTCAGCTGCCTACTGAGAATCCACAAGCTCCAGCCATGGTTGATAGAATAATGAGGTTGCTTGCCAGTTACAATGTTTTGACTTGCAAGTTGGAGACTGGCGAAGATGGCGAAGTCGTCACTAAGTATGGAGCTGCTCCCGTTGTTAAGTTTTTGACCAAGGATGAAGATGGTGTGTCCATTTCTGCTCTTGGGTTGTTGAGTCAACATAAGATCCTTATGGAGGGCTGGTAACTTTATGTTCCAGCTTTTTAACTTTGTTTGCTATGGTATCTCACAAAATATACTAAAATTCACTAGAAAATATCAAGCAGGGTAATGCTAGCATATACTACTAAAGGATTAAGGAAATTTCTTGTATGCGCAGATACATAATAAATAAAAAGGTTAGTAGATTGTTTATATCGAGAGGCTGATTGGTGACTCAACACCCTGTTACTGCGTATTTATTGGTTGCATTAAAAAAAACTCGAGTTTCTGTTGAGTGAAATGCTGATGGATAAGCCCATTCAATGTTAGTGTAAAAACATAGATATAATGCTTTATGAAGTACAATGAACTTGATAATATATCATCTCGTACGTAGGGGACACCACAAAAGTTGTTTTGAATTGCACTTCTGTTTTTCTCGTACTTTGAGAACACGGTTTGGATCTTGTTCTCAATCCATCAAGATTGAAAAACTGAAACATTTAACAAGTGAATACGTAGCCTGAGATCCTCAATTGACTTCAAGCTGAGATAGCAATGTTATTGTAACAAATCTTTCAAATAAAATCCAACTGTGAAATGTATGATAATTTTTAGATCATTTTTGTTAAGAAAAATTCAAAACAATTAAGATATCGGTAAAATTCTCAAGCCTTGTCTTGGCTAATCATTTATTCTTGTATTGAATTGATGAATAACCACATATCTCAATGTTCTACGAAGATATTTTTTCATCAAGCTCTACGAAGATATTTTTTCTTTACTGTTTCATCAAGCTCTACGAAGATATTTTTTCTTCCGCACATATGGTTATTTAAGACACTATCTATGTACCATTGGTTATTTTCCCCTTTTTCATTTTCTTTATGGGCCAATAATAATGTATCATCTTCTATAATTCTTTCTTCAACATAATTGGTCTTCGCTTCAACTTTATTGTTTCTTTGAACTCTACATTCAGAAGCATAGTGTCCAAATTTGTTGCAATTATAGCATTTGATCCGTGACTTGTCGTTCCCTGAATTTGAATTTCCTATTCCACGTCCTCTAGTGGTGCTTTCTCCTCTTTGATTATTGTTGCTATGCTTATTTTCATTGTTGGGCCTCCAACCTCGTCCATGTCCATATCCACGACCTCTTCCTCGTTCTTGACCACGACCCCAACTTTGTCGGCTCCGACTGTTTTCTTCATTTTTTGATTTAATCTGCGTCTTGAGAACATGCTCCACAGTCTCTTTCTTCTTCTTTTTCTTTTCTTCATAAGCTTGCAATGAGTCTAAAAGTTCCTCTATAGTCATGGTCTAAAAGTTTTAATTTCTTCAATGATGGCGACAATGTGTTCATACTTTGTATCTAATGATCTACGAATCTTCTCCATGATTCTGACATCATCTATTTTCTTACCATTTCTTCTTAGATTATTAGCAACAACTAAAACTCTTGAAAAATAATCAGTAACAAGTTCACCTTCTTTCATATGTAGAGATTCAAATTATTCACATAAAGTTTAAAGACACACCTTTTTAACTTGATCAGCTCCCTTGTAAGATATCTGAAGCTTTTCTCATGCTTCTTTTGCTGACTTTGATTCCGAAATCTTTTCAAAAGTGTCATCATCCAATACTTGATAAATTAGACTAAGAGTCTTCTTATCTCTCGTCCTCAAGTTTCTCTATTCATCTCTTTGGTTTGAGATAGTCTGTCTTCATGTTCAGTATAGCTTTTCTCAACTATCTGCCATACATCATGTGCACCAAGGAAGGCCATCATCCTTAAGCTCCAATTATTATAATTGGTCTTGGTAAGCATTGGAATTGGTACAGGAACTGTAATGACCTGTATTCTACGCAGCGGAGGATCGTAAAATATTTATTTTACTCACATACAAGTCGTATGGTCGTGCAACTTTGGGAAACGACTATTTGGGTCATTTCCCATGTTCACGATTGTTGTCGAATTTTAAATGACCATTTTGCCCCTGGAGAATCTTGTTTCGCCTATAACTTTTGATTGATAAAGAGTTTTGAACTAAAACTACTTCCATTGGATTCATATGATGGTTTACCTTTCCGTAGAGTGGTCACATTAATCAAACGGACTTACCGTTTGCGAGATAGGGCTAAAATAAGGTTTGGAAGATGAAAAACAGCTTAATCGGGCTTAATAGGGTAATTAGCAGCTAGGCCCATAACCCATTTCGGCATTAGAGTTATGGAAGGGCTGAAATGAGTAAGAGAATGGTTCCTTTTCATTTTCACAGCCGCCATAAACATTTCTTCAAACCTAGCAATGGCCTCTACCTTCTAAATTCATCCATAATCACTTTCTAATCACATATTAGCCAAATCTACATCAAATTAAGGCGGATTAGCATAGAAATCGAGATAGAGCTGCTGGAATACATTGGGAACCATGGCAAGTCAGTTAGAGCTTCAAATCTGAAATTTATTTGTGGCTAAGGTGAGTGATTAGCATGTTTTTACACTAATTACGGCTAATTAGGGGTGATTAGTGATAATTAGCGAAATTATGACTCAGAAAAATATGGAAAAATACTAGATTATTATTTTATGGCTCTGATAAAAATTTGGGTTAATTCGGATTAAGTTTGCTAATCCTATTGTTAAAGCATGGTTAAGGGGAATAAGGGAAAATTCATGGTTTTGGGGTATGGTTGATCCTAAGTAACCCATATGCTTGATGTTTTGATGTTATTAATTGACTCTATATGCTATTACTGTTGTTTGGAATGTTTTATGATTGCTCAATAAAGTCAGAATTGTTGAAAACGCTGTCGTTGGCGAAAATGGATGAAGAAAACTCATTGGGAAAATTGCAGGATTTCAAATCGGATCGGAAGGGGAAGGACCGAACCGAAGCTTGACACAGGAGAAAGCATGGCAAAAAGGAAGGCCACTTGAGTTGAATTAGGATCGGATCGGACCAAGGCGAAGGGAGTGGGGTCGGATCGAAGAGGAAGTTTTCGAACTGAACTACATGCTTCCACACACACACATGAACATAAACTCCAGGTGCCCATATTTTCGACACGGGCAGCTAGTAGTTTTGCTTTTGCAGATTTATATTCACAGGATCCTGATTTACAGCTGGAACGATGCTCGGAAAGCTCTGTATTCGTGTATTACTTTCAGTTGTGTTTTATATTGTTTTTCCGCTGCTATGTAATTTATTGTAATCTCTGATATTTATCGAATGTATTTTATTCATTTATACTCTGTATATTCTTGTATCTGATGGAATTGTTGTAATAGCAATGAAATGTTCTTCCGTCTGCGTTCCAATTTGTCGTGTTCTCAAAACGATCAGGGGTTTCGAACGGTCTTTGTCGGTTTAACGACTGATTAGGATCGAGCGAAATTCCATGCCGTCACACGGTTTGTAAATAAAAATAATTTGGTCGTTAAAAATATAATTTTTAACTTGAATGTGAATAAATAAATTTTCATTTACACGTTTAAAAAGGAAAATCGACGAAATATATAATATATATATATATATATATTATATATATAATGGCCTGAATAGAACGCGTCGCGCCACGGCAGTTCACGAATTTCGACCATTGATTTCGAACGGACATTACGGGAGATCCGACCATCGGATTCTCCTAAAACCGGAACCATTGGGTTCATATCGGAAAGAGCTTTCTAACGAGTATTAGAAATTTGAAATCTAACGGATGGATTTGGAGATACGTCCGAATCAAATTTGGAAAAGGTCGCTGTAAGTGCAGTTCGATGGCCGTTGATGGAAATCGAGTGTACGGGCCTTGATAAAATTATTAAAAATAGCAATGAAATGTTCTTCCGTCTGCGTTCTGATTTGTGTTGTTCTCAAAGTATCTTCTCTTTCCTTCACAGGGAAGTAACGGGTTCTTACAGTGATACCATATGTAACGACAACGGATTTCGCCCGGACCTGATCGATCGCTAAACCGACCAAGACCGTTTGATTCCCGCATACGCTAACTCTGGGTATACAGCACATCAGAACAAATAACAGAAGACTTCTATAAACATCATAATAATGTTACATCAGAGTACAGAATATCAGAGTATCTCGAAAATAATACACAGGGGAAGATAAATTTACATAAATGTAATACAATGCACAGCGGAAATATAAACTACACAGCGGAAGACTGTAAATGTCTAAACACAGCTTAAAGCTTCAATCCAGAATCCTGCTCAATACATCTACAAAATAAAACTATTCGACTGCCCGTGTGGAAAATAGGGGCACTCGAGTTCGCAAGGGAAAAGCAAACTACAGGTCAGTCATGGGACTGGTGTGAGAAACTCTAACAGTTATAATTAACTTATTTACTAATGCGGCATATCACGGGACCACGCCGCTAACGCGGAACGGGTTTACCCCAATGAATACCAGTGTATAAACAATAATCAATATAGATATATGGATCTACTATGCATCAATCAACATGCAATATCCCAATCTACCCATTTAGATTAATCACTACACTTAGATTTTCCAAATCCAATTCAATTTACAGAAATTATTCCTTTGGATTATATTCCCGATTTCTTATTTCAAATCATTTGAAATACATATCTAACTTTCTATATCAAAGTAGATTTCACTTCGGGATCTCAAACCAAAACGTCTGGAAATATGAATTCCAAAACATATCAATGCATACAAACAAGTATGCAACCAAATATCATGCTCCCCATCGACAAGGCAAAGGTTACGCACCTCGCAACTCAATATATAAATGTGCACCTACCCCACATAGGAGCAGGCTACACCGACGATGCACCTCCCACACATGGAGAGCATACACCGCCCTCTCACCCATACTTTTAGTCTCAGGGTTACCCGACTCTTTAGCCACATACTAAATCATTTCATATCCCTAAGTAGGGAAAATCATTTCACAACATCATAATCACAAGTACTTTCAAAATATAGTACCTCACATCAGTAATTCACGCATATGATCAGTCACTATTAATCACATAACCTTTGAGCTCGTACGTCTCAAAGAAGGGTGTTAAGCAAGAGAATAAATTCTCCGTCACCAAACAGATACATCATCAATAGCAACTAATCGAATATGCGATGAACCACAATGTAACATATAATACATTTCTAAATCACTTTAGAAATCATCGGGTTTTGGGCCTCGAAATCTTTTCTGTTGTATAAAACATTCCCTATCCAAAATCGGGAATACATTTCTTTTCACTTAAGAAAATTATCATTTCACAATCATTCATTAAATTTGAAATGAACACAACATCGCTAAACACCTTATCGTCAAATCGTGAAGTGTTTCACAAGGCGTTAGCACACAGATATTTTCAACCCAACCCAATGCTAAATGTAAAAGCATATTTTTCTCATAAACTGGTCGAGCACAATCCAAACAATCAATCAATCAAATTTGACATTAAATATAAGGTTTTGAATAGAGATAGTATCGACTTATATTCAACATCAAATCCTGAAACCAACAGATATCATATCAGGAATAACGATATCGATATCTTCCAAATTCACATCACAATATCTGTATAATCACGGAATCCAATATTGAAAATATCCAAAGATAATTTCAATTCAAAACTAATCCAATTTATTTATTTATAACCATTGGATTATAATTCTAGTTAATAACTATTTCATTTCGATAAAAATATATTTTTATCTTTTCAAATATGGAGTTTTTCATCCCAATTCTTCACAAATCATTTCTTATGATTTTACACAAATTACCGATATTTTTAATAATTTTATCAAGGCCCGTACATTCGATTTCCACCAATGGCCATCAAACTGCACTTACAACGACCTTTTCCAAATTTTATTTAGACATAATTCGAAATCCAACCGTTAGATTTCAAATCTCTAATATTCGTTGGAAAGCTCTTTTCGATACGAACCGAACGGTTCTGGTTTCAGGAGAATCCGACGGTCGGATCTCCCGTAATGTCCGTTCGAAGTCAATGGTCGAAATTCACGAACTGCCGCGGCGCGACACATTCTATTCAGGCCATTATATATATAATATATATATATATTATATATTTCGTCGATTTCCTTTTAAAATGTATTTTATAAATCGTTTTAAATTCGTTTTCAAAACGATTTCAACTTCATATTCAAATTCAAATCCAAATTGAATTTTTCCTTATAAATTCGTTTTAAATTCATTTCAATTCAATTCAAATTTCAAATTCAATTCAATTCGAATTCATTTTCTATTCAATTCAATTCAAATTCATTTTCTATTCAGTTCAATTCGAATTCATTTTCTATTCAGTTCAATTCGAATTCATTTTCTATTCAGTTCAATTCGAATTCATTTTCTATTCAGTTCAATTTGAATTCATTTTCTATTTAGTTCAATTCGAATTCGTTTTCTATTCAATTCATTTCAAAATCGTTATATATTCAATTCAAAAACGAATATAATCGATATAAATATCGTTCGCGTCAAAATAGCGCATCTCTAATCAACACGGCTTTATATATTTCAATAATTCCGTTATTCTATTCAACAAATGAATATTTATTTTATTCAATACGTGAATCTATATTTTTGTCAACCCATGACTAATCTCAACGAATGAGTACTGTCCACGTGTGACTATTTTTGTTATTTAATATATTTTATAAAAAAAAAATATGATATCTATCGTTTGATTTCAAATCAGACTCCAACCGTAAAGTAGTAAGAGAACGATTCCCTGAATATTAACCCCAAAGGCCGAAACCAACATCAGATCAATATCCAGGAGATCACTCATCTTATCTATTTTCCAGTTAGTTTCTAATTTTATATCTAATAAAGATGTAAATTTTATTGTTAAAATATTTCGTTCAACACATGACTAATCTCAACGGATGAGTACTGTCAACACATGAACCTTTATTTTATTATAATGATAAAGATGTAAATTTTATTATTAAAATATTTCGTTCAACACATGACTAATCTCAACGGATGAGTACTGTCAACACATGAACCTTTATTTTATAAAATTCTTTATTTTTCAAATTGGAATGAGGTCCAATCAATTACCATATAAAGTTAATTATATGGATTCCATACAACACATGTATATAATAGCAACGATAAATAATCAACCATCATCCAAAGTGCACTACACCGTATAAGCATCAAATATAGATATCTAACGCTTATAACAGCCTGTCGATCCAACGATCGACATACAAGATTTTATTTGTGCAGTTGGGCGATGTGTAAAATTTTATCGTCCCAATCAATGTCCTTCAAATAGGTGTACATAAACAAACCATTCGGTTTGTAAATGAATATTTATTTATCTCCACGTTAAAAATTATATTTTTAATGACAATTAATTTATTTCAACACATTAATCTATATTATCGCTTTCACATCAACATCACAAACAACTTTCACAACACATCAAACAAGCATACAAGCCGTCCATGGTCTGTGGACGACGGGTGTCGGGTGCTACTAAACACCGTCTGCATCCTAGCATATATATATAACTAGAAAAAGAAATTAAAAGGTGAGAAGTTCTCACCAAAGCTATCCCAATTCCATGACACTTCTTATGTAGGGAATCATCGCCATCCTCGCCTTTTGTCACTTTCGTTGCCCGTAGCCACTACATATATAAAAATCGAATTTTTACTTCGTTATTCAATATATAAAAATCACATTTTTATTTCGCTATTCAATATATAAAAATCACATTTTTATTCTACTACTATATAGATAAAAATTCTAGTTTTACACCGCTAAAAATCGTACCTTTCCTATTTTAAAAATCTAATCTTTTCTATTTTAAAAATCTAATCTTTTCTATTTTAAAAATCTAATCTTTTCTATTTTAAGAATCGAATCTTTTCTATTTTAAAAATCTAATCTTTCCTATTTTAAGAATCAAATCTTTAGCTATACAAAATCTAAGCTTTACCTACTTAAAAATCAATACTTTATCGTGTTAAAATTCATATTATTATACATGCTATTATATAATAAGACTGAGAATATCATAAATGTTATTAAATTTAAAAACTCACTGCAGCTGTTGGTGGTCGAAGAGGGCACTGGGTGGCGGTCAGAGGGGCATCGGATCTGCTGGTGGTCGGGGCTTGCTGCTTTGGCCGGTGGTGCTGTTTTGGGAAGGGTTTACTCGAGTGAGGAGGGAGGATGAAGGCGAAGGGGAAGAAGGAGGAGGGTCGCAGCAGGGGGCTCGGGGTTTGCGTCGCGCGGTGGAAGCAGGGGGGTCCAGCGTCGCACGAGGAGAAGGGAGGAAGGAGGAGGAGGTGAACGTGAAGGAGGAGAAGGCGAGGGAAGAGGAAGGAGGCGGAGCGCAGGGGGCGGCGGCGATGGCACGGGGATCGATCCCGATCCCCTATATCTGATACTATCACTCAAAATCTAATCTTTTCTATTTTAAAAATCTAATCTTTTCTATTTTATGATAAAAATCCTATCTTTATTGCGGATCTATACACATATGAAAAATCATATTTTTCTACACTAAAACACATAGGAAAAATGATAATTTTCTACACTAAAAATAATTAATAAAACTTACTTTGCTTTATCAGAAGAAGGGGGGGTTTCAGTCGGATTTGGTGGAGATGGATGGAGCATGGGCGAGGGCGGCGGACTGGGGAAGGCTGTGACGCATTGCGGTGGGTTTAAACGAGGCTGGATGGAGGAGATGGGATCGGTGGAGGCTGGGTTTGGCTGGGGAGGACTCGAGCTCGCGGTGGCTTCTCGCGATGGGGGTGGTGGGACCCTGGTGCGGCGGCGGGTTTTGATTGGGGGTCGCGGGACTTCTGCGATTTGGGGAAGGAGGAGGACGAGGTGGAGTGAGGCAGGGGGGGAGGTTGCGGCGGCCTGGGGGGGCCTAGCCAGAGGCGGCGGCGCCACCATCGGAGGAGCGACGGCTCCTCCGCTTCCTTTTCTCCTTTTTCTTTTTTTTCTCTCTGAAAAGTGAAATCGGGAAGAGAAAGGAAGGGGGGTATTTGTAAAAAAAAATCTTTTATAGTATTTTATTATTTTTAATTTCAAAAAGCAACTTAAAATTTCGGACTCGAAACGGGACCCACCGCCTGTCGTCCCTAGCTAATTACCCCCATTCCGAACACAATGGGATATATATCTTAAGCTGATTCGACTGTTTCGATCAGTTTTCGTTAAAATCAACATATAACTCTATATATTGAATTTGAACGCGCATTTCAATTTACCGGGGTCACATACTAACACGAAAAATTCCAGAAAAATATTTTCTAGCTTCGTATTGACGATACGGTCCTAACAAAACTAGTTTCGTCGAATTCCGAGACCGTTGGAAAAATGGCCATTTTCCAGTCGATTAAAATCAACTGAAATTGGTCAAACGCGTTTTCCTTTGCCACACTCACATATTGATTTGAAAAATTATGAAATTTGGAATCTAGCAATAATTTGACATCGCGGATCCAACAAAAGTGGTTTCGGCGAAATCCGAGGTCGTTAGCACAATGGCTATTTTTAAGGGCCTGAATTCTATAGCGACTATTCAGAATTTTCAACTGGACATATCTTTTGATTCCCGCTATGAAATTTTGATTATTCAGATTCGTTGGAAAGATATTCTCAATTAGATTCCATTATTTTTGGTTTCACTAAAATCCGGATTGTTTTGCACCCGGTACATTCAATTGAAGTTTGAAATCGAATTATCGAACTACCGCGCCATTTTCAATTCCTTTTATAATTATATATATAATTATTTATATTCTAACGACGATCTATATGAATATATACGTTCTAATCTGTTCAAAATAAATTTCTCATCGATATTATTTAAAATAATCTATTTTAAATGTTCAAAATTCATTAAAATTGCCAAAATAAAAATTTTAAACTGGCTCGCATTTCCGGGTTATTACAATCTCCCCCACTTAAAACTTTTTGTCCCCAAAAAGGAACAAAGTCGAAAGTGGTTTGATCAATCAACTCTACGTTCGATCTGGCTTCCATTCTCCAACTTTTCAGTTTTTGAGAATTTTCAAATTCTTCAAAAATTTGGCTAACACCCTAAATTTCCGAATTTTTTTGCCATAACCTCCCCTCAGCAACCGACCCCCTCTCTCCCTCTGACCTCCAACGGAGAGGCACAGCCCCCCCCTTCGACCAAAACCTGTAAGTTGTATTTTATTTTTATTTTATAATTTCGATTTTGCTATAAAAAAAGGGGGTATGCTTTATTTTCAGTTTTTAAAATGAAAGGAATGGTATTATTTTCTTTTCAGTTTTTTTTTTTGAAAAAAATTGGTTTTTTTTAAAGAAGAAAAAAATAGATTTTTAATAGGATAAAGGTTAGATTATTAATACGATAAAAACTAGAATTTTAATAGGATAAAGGTTAGATTATTAATACGATAAAAATATTCCGAAGACAATTTCGATTCAAATCTATTTCAATTATTGGAAATTCTGGTTATTTTCAAAACCATTTTAAATCCAATTTATTTATTTTAAAAATAAATAAATTACTATTCTAGTTCAAAACTAGTTCATTTCGATAAAAATCTATTTTTATCTTTTCAAATATGGAGTTTTTCATCCCAATTCTTCCCAACCCATTTCTTATGATTTTACACAAATTATTACTATTTTTAATAATTTTACCAAGGCCCGTATAGTCGATTTCCATCAACGGCCATCGAACTGCACTTACAACAACCTTTTCCAAATTTGATTTGGACATAATTCCAAATCCAACCGTTAGATTTCAAATTTCTAATATTCGTTAGAAAGCTCTTTCCGATACGAACCCAACGGTTCCGGTTTTAGGAGAATCCGACGGTCGGATCTCCCGTAATGTCCATTCGAAGTTAATGGTCGAAATTCGCGAACTGCCGCAGCGCGGCGCGTTCTATTCAGGCCATTATATTATATATATAATATATATTTCATCGATTTCTATTTAAAACGAATTTTATAAATCGTTTTAAATTCCTTTTCAAATCGATTTCAACTTCTTATTTCAAATTCAAATCAAAATTGAATTTTTTTCCTTATAAATTCGTTTTAAATTCATTTCAATTTGATTTCAATTCGTTTCAATTCGAATTCAATTCTATTTCAATTCTATTTCATTTCAATTTCAATTCGATTCAATTCATTTCGAATTCATTTTCTATTCAGTTCAATTCGAATTCATTTTCTATTCAATTCAATTCGAATTCATTTTCTATATCTAATTGAGAATATCTTTCCAACGAATCCTAAAAATCAAAATTTCATTGCGGGAATCAAAAGATATGTCCAGTTGAAAATTCTGAATAGTCGCTATAGAATTCAAGCCCTTAAAAATAGCCATTTTGCAAACGACCTCGGATTTCGACGAAACCACTTTTGTTGGATCTGCGATGTCAAATTATTCCTAGATTCCAAATTATTCCTAGATTCCAAATTTCATAATTTTTCAAATCAATATGTGAGCGTGGCAAAGGAAAACGCGTTTGACCAGTTTTAATTGATTTTAATCGACTGGAAAATAGCCATTTTTCCAACGGTCTCAGAATTCGACGAAACTAGTTTTGTTAGGACCGTATCGTCAATACGAAGCTATAAAATATTTTTCTGGAATTTTTCGTGTTAGTATGTGACCCCGGTAAATTGAAATGCGCGTTCAAATTCAATATATAGAGTTATATGTTGATTTTAACGAAAACTGATCGAAACAGTCGAATCAGCTCTGATACCAAATGAAGCGACCCGAACTTCCCCGGTCTCCGAAGAGATGAGAAAGAACGAATTACTGTGAGGACAAGACAAATCAAAAAACAAACGAGGGAACATTTCATTGCTATTACAACAATCCTATCAGATACAAGAATATACAGAGTATAAATGAATAAATTACATTCGATAAATATCAGAGATTACAATAAATTACATAGTAGCGGAAAATGATACAAGGCACAACTGAAGGTGATATACGGATACAGAGCTTTCCGGATATCATTCCAGCTGTAAACCAGGATCCTGTGAATATAAATCTGCAAAACCAAAACTACTACCTGGCCGTGTCAAAAATAAGGGCACCCAGAGTTTAGGTTAAAACAATAAACTCCAGATCAGTCATGTGACTGGTGTGAGAACTAAAACAATTATTTAAAACTTTACTTTAAAAGAGAGTAATTCAAGGGACCACGCCGTATAACACGGAACGGGTTTCCTCCCAAGAATACCAGTGCATAGGATAAACAGTGCAATGCTTTTTCGAAAAATGAAGCTATTATAAGACCCAGGTCCCATCACACAATGCATCGCAAGCCGGAGGATAGGGTTTTCCCTTATAATAGCCAAACATGCTTGGTACGTTTAAAACAAATCATTTGATACTATAATAAGTGTATAGTGTCAAAACAATTTCAATCATAAATATCAATCCTAGGCGGCATGGGTACCATCTATCATGTCGCCATACCAGGCTCTACAAAAAAAAACCGAAATACATGTATTGGAAATTGGATTTCCATCATGAGTTGAGGCAAGGGGCAAGCTCCTCTTTGCTTTCGAGACACTATAGCAAATGTCTCAGGACTACACACTCTGGCAATCCTTGGATCTTCAGGGCCGGTCCTCACTTACGTTTGAGGATTAATTATTCTTGAACACACGTTTCCCGGTCCTTACAGACCTAAAATCGAGGCGCCTCATCCAACAACCACATAGGTGAAAAGTAAATAAATGTCAGGGCTGGTAAGTCACTGACACCACCAAAGCTAGAAAGAAACGTCGTGCTCTCCCCGCTGTCCTTATCCCGTTTTTAACTCATACCGAGGTGTGAGGCTCGCGAATCCACGCTATACACAAAGCTGCCACGTAGGCCGTGCTTTGATCATCAACCACAAGACTTTGCTTTTCAACAGAAGCCTTGATCCATGCAACTCAACGTGCCACACAGGCAATTCATGCCATGCGATTGATATCTATCGATATATTACCTCTAAGCTCGTACGTCTCAGAGAAGGGCGTTAAGCAAGAGAATAAATTCTCCGCTGCCAAACAGATATATATTTAACAGAAATCAATCAACACAGAATAAAATCCAATGTCAGACACACAATCCATTTACAAGTTCGTTCTGGGTCTGAACGAAACCGGAGGCACTTTCCTCGCATATCCATCGATCTCCAAGTACGTCTGGACGACCACCAACTATTTCCATCCTCTTGGTGGTACAGCCCAATCAGGATCATCAGTAATTATCCAAATGATGTGAAGACTTCTGGTCTTCGACCACCGTCTTCATCTTCGACATATCGTCGAATCGGTTATTCAGAATGGGTGTAAACCCGGCCTTTCCGAACAACCCGCGTATATTATAAACAAATGTTACACAAACACAACATACGCCTCATTCCAATTCATTAGTCACTAACTGTAAATCAGTAAGAGAGCAATTCCCTAAATATTAACCCCGAAGGCCGAAACCAACATCAGATCAATACCCAGGAAAACATTTTTCTTAACTAATCTACAGCTAGTTTCTAAATTTCACATTCTTAGGGAAAGGTTCCCATTAATTTTATCCAAGATAGATTCTTTAAATTTATTCTTTAACCTTCCTTTGGATGTCATTTCAAACCAAATTATGGTTTTCCAAACTAGTCGGGATTAGCGAACCACACCGAAGTAATTATTTATTTTATTTTCCAATCCCAACCTATTCATCCCATGAAGCAAAACTGGTAATACTCCACATCTAACACCACAGTGTTATCGGTAAAATTAATTACCATTTCACGTTAAAATCTAATTAAAGATTTAACTATCGCTTTGGAGCAAAACCGGTGATACTCCATTCTCGCTCAATTTCTAAATTTGATAATTTAGATTATCAATTCACATCTCAATCTAATTACAGATTCATTAAAACCCCTTTTATTGGGTTAAAGAACTAACGTCATTTAAAACACAGTTCACGACAAACCCAAATCACATTCTATTTATTATCGGGTTAAAGAACCAGTGTCATTTAAAACACCCTTCACGATAAACCCATAAATCAATTCTATTTACAACCCATTTCAAATCCAATTTATTTATTTAAAAATAAATGGGTTTTAATTTTAGCTCAAAACTAGTTCATTTCGATAAAAATCTATTTTTATCTTTTAAAATATGGAGTTTTTCATCCCAATTTTTCCCGAATCATTTCTTATGATTTTACACAAATTATTACTATTTTTAATAATTTTATCAAGGCCCATACAATCGATTTCCATCAACGGCCATCGAACTGCACTTACAACGACCTTTTCCAAATTTGATTTGGACATATCTCCAAATCCAACTGTTAGATTACAAATTTCTAGTATTCGTTAGAAAGCTCTTTCCAATACGAACCCAACGGTTCCGGTTTTAGGAGAATCCGACGGTCGGATCACCCGTAATGTCCGTTCGAAGTCAATGGTCGAAATTCACGAACTGCCGCGGCGCGGCGCGTTCTATTCAGACCATTATATTATATATATAATATATATTTCGTTGATTTCTATTTAAAACGAATTTTATAAATAGTTTTAAATTCGTTTCAAAAACAATTTCAACTTCCATTTCAAATTCAAATCAAAATTGAATTTTTTCCGTGTAAATTCGTTTTAAATTCATTTCAATTCAATTCAAATTCCAATTCAATTTGAATTCATTTCAAATTGATTTTTTTCCTTTTTCAATTCGTTTTCAATTTAGTTCGAATTCGTTTTATATTCAATTCAATTAGAATTCGTTATATATTCAATTCAATTCGAATTCGTTATATATTCAATTCGAATTCGTTTTATTTTCAATTCAATTCAATTCGAATTCGTTATATATTCAATTCAATTCGAATTCATTATATATTCAATTCAATTTGAATTCGTTTTATATTCAATTCAATTCGAATTCGTTATATATTCAATTCAATTCGAAAAACGAATCGATATAAATATCGTTCGCGTCAAAATAGCGCATCTCTAATCAACACGGCTTTATATATTTCAATAATTCCGTTATTATATTCAACAAATGAATATTTATCGTATTCAATACACGAATCTATATTTTTGTCAACACATGACTAGTCTCAACGAATGAGTACTGTCCACGTGTGACTATTTTTGTTATTTAATATATTTTATAAAAATTATGGTATCTATCGTTTGATTTCAAATCAGACTCCAACCGTAAATTAGTAAGAGAACGATTTCCTAAATATTAACCCCGAAGGCCGAAACCAACATCAGATCAAGATCCAGGAGACCACTCATCTCATCTATTTTCCAGTTAATTTCTAATTTCATATATGATAAAGATGTAAATTTTATTGTTTAAATATTTCGTTCAACACATGACTAATCTCAACGGAGGAGTACTGTCAACACATGAACCTTTATTTTATAATGATATAGATGTAAATTTTATTGTTAAAATATTTCGTTCAACACATGACTAATCTCAACGGATGAGTACTGTCAGCACATGAACCTTTATTTTATAATGATAAAGATGTAAATTTTATTGTTAAAATATTTCGTTCAACACATGACTAATCTCAATGGATGAGTAATGTCAACATATGAACCTTTATTTTATAATGATAAAGATGTAAATTTTATTGTTAAAATATTTCGTTCAACACATGACTAATCTCAACGGATGAGTACTGTCAACACATGAACCTTTATTTTATAATATTCTTTATCTTCTAAATTGGAATGAGGCCCAATCAATTACCATATAGCGTTAACTATATGGATTCCATACAACACATGTATATAATAACAACGATAAATAATCAACCATCATCCAAAGTGCACTACACTGTATAAGCTTCAAATATAGATATCTAACGCTTATAACAGCTTGTCAATCAATCGATCGACATACAACTAATTATTGGGATTAGTGTATGCTGTATTTTATCCCAATACCCGTGTGGGGTTTCAAACAATCAAACACAGATTTTATTTGTGCAGTTGGGCGATGTGTAAAATTTATCGTCTCAATCAATGTCCTTCAAATAGGTGTACATAAACAAACCGTCCGGTTTGTGAATGAATATTTATTTATTCTCATTCACGTTAAAAATTATATTTTTAACGACCAAATTATTTTATTCAACCTATGAATATTCTATTATCTATTTCACATCAATATCACAAACAATTTTCACAACGCATCAATCAAACAAACAAGCCATCCATGGTCTGTGGATGACGGGTGTCGGGTGCTACTAAACATCGTCTGCATCCTAGCATATATTATAATATAACTAGAAAAAGGAATTTTGAAAGGTGAGAAGTTCTCACCAAAGCTATCCCAACTCCACGACACACCAATTGTAGGAAATCTTCGCCGTCCTTGCCTTTTGTCACTTTCGTTGCCCGTAGCCACTACATATATAAAAATCGAATTTTTTTTTCTATTCAATATATAAAAATCGAATTTTTACTTCGCTATTCAATATATAAAAATCACATTTTTATTTCGCTATTCAATATATAAAAATCACATTTTTATTCTACTACTATATAGATAAAAATTCTAGTTTTACACCGCTAAAAATCGTATCTTTCCTATTTTAAAAATCTAATCTTTTCTATTTTAAAAATCTAATCTTTTCTATTTTAAAAAATCTAATCTTCTCTATTTTAAAAATCTAATCTTTTCTATTTTAAAAATCTAATCTTTTCTATTTTAAAAATCTAATCTTTTCTATTTTAAAAATCTAATCTTTATAGCGGATATATACACATATGAAAAATCATATTTTTCTACACTAAAACACATAGGAAAAATGATAATTTTCTACACTAAAAATAATAAATAAAACTTACTTACTTTATCAGAAGAAGGGGGGTTTCACTAAAATCCGGATTGTTTTGCATCCGGTACATTCAATTGAAGTTTGAAATCGAATTATCGAACTACCACGCCATTTTCAATTCCTTTTATAATTATATATATAATTATTTATATTCTCACGACGATCTATATGAATATATACGTTCTAATCTGTTCAAAATAAATTTTTCGTCGATATTATTTAAAATAATCTATTTTAAATGTTCAAAATTCATTAAAATTGCCAAAATAAAAATTTTAAACTGGCTCGCATTTCCGGGTTGTTACAATCTCCCCCACTTAAAACTTTTCGTCCCCGAAAAGGAACAAAGTCGAAAGTGGTTTGATCGATCAACTCTACGTTCGACCTGGTTTCCATTCTCCAACTTTTCAGTTTCTGAGAATTTTCAAATTCTTCAAAAATTTGGTTAACACCCAGAATTTTCGAAAAATTTCTCCATAACCTCCCCTGCACCGGGAGCAACGGGAAAATACCAAAATTGCCATACAGGCCTTCTGATCTCAAAAAGAAAAAGAAAAAGCCAAGCGGCTAGCCAATAGGCTCATAAAATCATCATCACCCAAACAAAACAGTAAATTATAGTAAATATGTACCTATTTGTTGGGCAAACAAATTTTATTTCTCTGCTCTAGCCTCCTTGCTATGACCTGTTCAATGTAAGTACATGTATATGCAAGCAAATGCGACTAATTTCAATACAATTCAATATTTGATTCAATTAGGCATCATGGTTCAAAATCATCAAACAAATAAACAACCAACACAATTATCAATCAATTAGTGAATTAGAGTTTCAAATTCAATGTGACGGCAGGGAAATTTCGCTCGATCCGAATCAGTCGTTAAACCGATCTAGACCGTTCGAAAACCCTGATCGTTTTTGAGAACACGACAAATCAGAACGCAGACGGAAGAACATTTCATTTCTGTTACAACAATTCCATCAGATACAAGAATATACAGAGTATAATTGATTAAATTACATTCGATAAATATCAGAGATTACAATAAATTACATAGCAGCGGAAAATAATACAGAGCACAACTAAAGGTGATATACGGATACAGAGCCTTCCGGATATCATTCCAGATGTAAACCAGGATCCTGTGAATATAAATCTGCAAAACCAAAACTACTAGCTGCCCGTGTCGAAAATAGGGGCACCCAGAGTTTAGGTTAAAACAATAAACTCCAGGTCAGTCATGTGACTGGTGTGAGAACTAAACCAGTTATTTAAAACTTTACTTTAAAAGAGAGTAATTCAAGGGACCACGCCGTATAACACGGAACGGGTTTCCTCCCAAGAATACCAGTGCATAGAGAAGACAACGGAATGCTTTTTCGAAAAATGAACCTATTATAAGACCCAGGTCCCATCACACAATGCAACGCAAGCCGGAGGATAGGGTTTTCCCTTATAATAGCCAAACATGCTTGGTACGTTTAAAACAAATCATTTGATACTATTATAAGTGTATAGTGTCAAAACAATTTCAATCATAAATATCAATCCTAGGCGGCATGGGTACCATATATCATGTCGCCATACTAGGCTCTACAAATAAAACCGCAATATCACGTATTGGAAATTGGATTTCCGTCATGAGTCGAGGCAAGGGGCAAGCTCCTCTCCGCTTTCGAGACACTCTAGCAAATTTCTCAGGACTACACATTCTGGGCAATCCTTGGATCTTCAGGGCCGGTCCTCTCTTACGTTTGAGGATTAATTATTCCTGAACACACGTTTCCCGGTCCTTACAGACCTAAAATCGAGGTGCCTCATCCAACAACCACATAGGTGAAAAGTATATAAATGTCAGGGCTGGTAAGTCACTAACACCACCAAAGCTAGAAAGAAACGTCGTGCTCTCGCTGCAGTCCTTATCCCGTTTTTAACTCATACCGAGGTGTGAGGCTCGCGAATTCACGTTATACACAAAGCTACGCCCCAAAGGCCGTGCTTTTATCATCAACCACAAGACTTTGCTTTTCAACAGAAGCCTTGATCCATGCCACTCAGCATGCCACACAGGCAATTCATGCCATGCGACTGATGTTCATCGATATACAACCTCTGAGCTCGTACGTCTCAGAGAAGGGCGTTAAGCAAGAGAATAAATTCTCCGCCGCTAAACAGATGTATATTTAATAGAGATCAATCAACACAGAATAAAGTCCAATGTCAGATACACAATCCATTTTCAAGTTCGTTCTGGGTCTGAACGAAACCGGAGGCACTTTCCTCGCATATCCATCGATCTCCAAGTACGTTTGGACGACCACCAACTGATTCCCTCATCTTGGGTGTACGGCCCAATCAAGATCATCAGTAGTCACCCAAACGATGTGAAGACTTCCGGTCTTCAACCACCGTCTTCATCTTCGACATATCGTCGAATCGGTTATTCAGAATGGGTATAAACCCGGCCTTTCCGAACAACCCGCGTATATAGTAAACAAATGTTACACAAACACAACATACGCCTCATTCCAATTTAGAAGATAAAGAATATGAAACGAATTCGAATTGAATTAAATAGAAAACAAATTCGAATTGAATAGAAAATGAATTCGAATTGAATTGAATATAAAAGAAATTTGAATTGAATTGAAATGAATCTAAAACGAATTTATAAGAAAAAAATTCAATTTTGATTTGAATTTGAAATGGAAGTTGAAATTGTTTTTGAAACGATTTATAAAATTCGTTTTAAATAGAAATCAACGAAATATATATTATATATATAATGGCCTGAATAGAACGTGCCGCGCCGCGGCAGTTCGCGAATTTCAACCATTGACTTCGAACGGACATTACGGGAGATCCGACCGTCGGATTCTCCTAAAACCGGAACCGTTGGGTTCGTATCGAAAAGAGCTTTCTAACGAATATTGAAAATTTGAAATCTAACGGTTGGATTTGGAGATACATCCAAATCAAATTTGGAAAAGGTCGTTGTAAGTGCAGTTCGATGGCCGTCGATGGAAATCGACTGTACGGGCCTTGATAAAATTATTAAAAATATTAATAATTTGTGTAAAATCACAAGAAATGATTTGGGAAAAATTGGGATGACAAACTCCATGTTTGAAAAGATAAAAATAGATTTTTATCGAAATGAACTAGTTTTGAACTGAAATTAAAACCCATTTATTTTTAAATAAATAAATTGGATTTGAAATGGGTTTTAAATAGAATTGATTTGGGGGTTTATCGTGAACGGTGTTTTAAATAACATTTGTTCTTTAACCCGATAATAAATAGAATGTGATTTGGGTTTATCGTGAACTGTGTTTTAAACGACATTAATTCTTTAACCCAGTAAAAGGAGTTTTAATGAATCTGCAATTAGATTGAAATGTGAATTGATAATTTAAATTATCAAATTTAGAAAGTGAGCGAGGATTGAGTATCACCAGTTTTGCTCCAAAACGATAGTCACACCTTTAATTAGATTTGAACGTGAAATGGTAATTAATTTTACCGATAACACCATGGTGTTAGATATGGAGTATTACCAGTTTTGCTTCATGGGATGAATAGGTTGGGATTGGGAAATAAAATAAATAATTACTCCGGTGTGGTTCGCTAATCTCGACTAGTTTGGAAAACCATAATTTGGTTTGAAATGACATCCAAAGGAGGATTAAAGAATAAATTCAAAGAATTTATCTTGGATAAAATTAATGGGAACTTTTCCCTAAGAATATGTAATTTAGAAACTAGCTGTAGGTTAGCTAAGAAGAATGGTTTCCTGGTATTGATCTGATGTTGGTTTCGGCCTTCGGGGTTAATATTTGGGAAATTGTTCTCTTCTTGATTTACGGTTAGTAGCTACTAAATTGGAATGAGGCGTATGTTGTGTTTGTGTAACATTTGTATACTATATACGCGGGTTGTTCGGAAAGGCCGGGTTTATACCCATTCCGAATAACCGATTCGACGATAAGTCGAAGATGAAGACGGTGGTTGAAGACCGGAAGTCTTCACATCGTTTGGGTGATTACTGATGATCTTGATTGGGCCGTACACCCAAGATGAGGGAATCAGTTGGTGGTCGTCCAGACGTACTTGGAGATCGATGGATATGCGAGGAAAGTGCCTCCGGTTTCGTTCAGACCCAGAACGAACTTGAAAATGGATTGTGTGTCTGACATTGGACTTTATTCTGTGTTGATTGATCTCTATTAAATACATATCTGTTTGGCGGCGGAGAATTTATTCTCTTGCTTAACGCCCTTCTCTGAGACGTACGAGCTCAGAGGTGGTATATCGATGGACATCAGTCGCATAGCATGAATTGCCTGTGTGGTATGCTGAGTTGCATGGATCAAGGCTTCTGTTGAAAAGCAAAGTCTTGTGGTTGATGATCAAAGCACGGCTTACGTGGCAGCTTTGTGTATAACGTGAATTCGTGAGCCTCACACCTCGGTATGAGGTAAAAACGGGATAAGGACTGCAGGGAGAGCACGACGTTTCTTTCTAGCTTTGGTGGTATCAGTGACTTACCAGCCCCGACATTTATATACTTTTCACCTATGTGGTTGTTGGATGAGGCGCCTCGATTTTAGGTCTGTAAGGATTTCAACACGTGAATCAATTGTCAACTGAGAGCACGACGTCAGAGTTGGTAAATCAGTAAGAGAGTAATTCCCCAAATATTAACCCCGAAGGCCGAAACCAACATCGGATCAATACCCAGGAAACCATTCTTCTTAGCTAACCTACAGCTAGTTTTTAAACTTCATATTCTTAGGGGAAAGTTCCCATTAATTTTATCCAAGATAAATTCTTTGAATTTATTCTTTAATCTTCCTTTGGATGTCATTTCAAACCAAATTATGGTTTTCCAAACTAGTTGAGATTAGCGAACCACACCGGAGTAATTATTTATTTTATTTCCCAATCCCAACCTATTCATTCCATGAAGCAAAACTGGTAATACTCCATATCTAACACCATGATGTTATCGGTAAAATTAATTACCATTTCACGTTCAAATCTAATTAAAGGTTTGACTATCGTTTTGGAGCAAAACTGGTGATACTCCATTCTCGCTCAATTTCTAAATTTGATAATTTAGATTATCAATTCACATCTCAATCTAATTCCAGATTCATTAAAACCCCTTTTACTGGGTTAAAGAACTAATGTCATTTAAAACACAGATCACAACAAACCCAAATCACATTCTATTTATTATCGGGTTAAAGAACAAGTGTCATTTAAAACACCCTTCACGATAAACCCACAAATCAATTCTATTTACAACCCATTTCAAATCCAATTTATTTATTTAAAAATAAATGGGTTTTAATTTTAGTTCAAAACTAGTTCATTTCGATAAAAAACTATTTTTATCTTTCCAAACATGGAGTTTTTCATCCCAATTTTTCCCAAATCATTTCTTACGATTCTACACAAATTATTACCATTTTTAATAATTTTATCAAGGCCCGTACAGTCGATTTCCATCAACGGCCATCGAACTGCACTTACAGTGACCTTTTCCAAATTTGATTTGGACGTATCTCCAAATCCAACCGTTAGATTTCAAATTTCTAATATTTGTTAGAAAGCTCTTTTCGATACGAACCCAACGGTTCCGGTTTTAGGAGAATCCGACAGTCGGATCTCCCGTAATGTCCGTTCGAAGTCAATGGTCGAAATTCGCGAACTGCCGCGGCGCGGCGCGTTCTATTCAGGCCATTATATTATATATATATATAATATATATTTCTTCGATTTCTATTTAAAACGAATTTTATAAATAGTTTAAAATTCGTTTCAAAAACAATTTCAACTTCCATTTCCAATTCAAATCAAAATTGAATTTTTCCTTATAAATTCATTTTAAAATTCATTTCAATTCAAATTTCAATTCAATTCAATTCAGATTTCAGTTCAATTTGAATTCATTTCAAATCGATTTTTATTCTATTTCAATTCGTTTTCTATTCAATTCGAATTCGTTTTATATTCAATTCAAATCGAATTCGTTTTCTTTTCAATTCATTTCAAATTCGTTTTCTTTTCAATTCATTTCGAATTCGTTTTCTTTTCAATTCATTTCAAATTTGTTTTCTTTTCAATTCATTTCGAATTCTTTTTCTTTTTAATTCATTTCGAATTCGTTTTCTTTTCAATTCATTTCAAATTCGTTTTCTTTTCAACTGAAAAATATACTCTTCACACTCGTTCTAGGATACTACTGATCCCATCTCTAACGAGTCATTCTAATTAGCTTTGAACACAACTAAATATATATAAAATTCTCAAAGTATCCACATCGTATCTTTCCTATTTTAAAAATCTAATCTTTTCTATTTTAAAAATCTAATCTTTTCTATTTTAAAAAATCTAATCTTTTCTATTTTAAAAATCTAATCTTTTCTATTTTAAAAATCTAATCTTTATAGCGGATCTATACACATATGAAAAATCATATTTTTCTACATTAAAACACATAGTAAAAATGATAATTTTCTACACTAAAAATAATAAATAAAACTTACTTTGCTTTATCAGAAGAAGGGGGGTTTCAGTCGGATTTGGTGGAGATGGACGGAGCATGGGCGAGGGCGGCGGACTGGGGAAGGCTGTGACGCGTTGCGGTGGGTTTAAACGAGGCTGGAGGGAGGAGATGGGATCGGTGGAGGCTGGGTTTGGCTGGGGAGGACTCGAGCTCGCGGTGACTTCTCGCGATGGGGGTGGTGGGACCCTGGTGCGGCTTCGGGTTTGGATTGGGGGTCGCTGGTCTTCTGCGATTTGGGGAAGGAGGAGGACGAGGTGGAGTGAGGCAGGGGGGTTGCGGCGGCCTGGGGGGCCCTAGCCAGAGGCAGCAGCGCCACCATCAGAGGAGCGACGGCTCCTCCGCTTCCTTTTCTCCTTTTTCTTTTTTTTTTCTCTCTGAAAAGTGAAATCGGGAAAGAGAAAGGAAGGGGGGTTTTGTAAAAAAAATTCTTTTATAGTATTTTATTATTTTTAATTTCAAAAAGCAATTTAAAATTTCGGACTCGAAACGGGACCCACTACCTGTCGTCCCCAGCTAATTACCCCCATTCCGAACACAATGGGATATGTATCGTAAGCTGATTCGACTGTTTCGATCAGTTTTCGTTAAAATCAACATATAACTCTATATATTGAATTTGAACACGCATTTCAATTTACCGGGGTCACATACTAACACAAAAAATTACAGAAAAATATTTTCTAGCTTTGTATTGACGATACGGTCCTAACAAAACTAGTTTCGTCGAATTCTGAGACCGTTGGAAAAATGGCCATTTTCCAGTCGATTAAAATCAACTAAAACTGGTCAAACACGTTTTCTTTTGCCACACTCACATATTGATTTGAAAAATTATGAAATTTGGAATCTAGCAATAATTTGACATTGCGGATCCAACAAAAGTGGTTTCGTCGAAATCCGAGGTCGTTTGCAAAATGGCTATTTTTAAGGGCCTGAATTCTATAGCGACTATTCAGAATTTTCAACTGGACATATCTTTTGATTCCCGCTATGAAATTTTGATTTTTCGGATTCGTTGGAAAGATATTCTCAATTAGATTCCATTATTTTTTGTTTCACTAAAATCCGGATTGTTTTGCACCCGGTACATTCAATTCAAGTTTGAAATCGAATTATCGAACTACCGCGCCATATTCAATTCCTTTTATAATTATTTATATAATTATTTATATTCTAACGACGATCTATATGAATATATACGTTCTAATCTGTTCAAAATAAATTTCTCGTCGATATTATTTAAAATAATCTATTTTAAATGTTCAAAATTCATTAAAATTGCCAAAATAAAAATTTCAAACTGGCTCGCATTTCCAGGTTGTTACAATCTCCCCCACATAAAACTTTTCGTCCCCAAAAAGGAACAAAGTTGAAAGTGGTTTGATCGATCAACTCTACGTTCGATCTGGTTTCCATTCTCCAACTTTTCAGTTTCTGAGAATTTTCAAATTCTTCAAAAATTTGGCTAACACCCGGAATTTTCAAAAAATTTCGCCATAACCTCCCCTACACCGGGAGCAACGGGAAAATCCCGAAATTGCCATACAGGCCTTCTGATCTCAAAAAGAAAAAGAAAAAGCCAAGCGGCTAGCCAATTGGCTCATAAAATCATCATCACCCAAACAAAACAGTAAATTATAGTAAATATGTACCTATTTGTCGGGCAAACAAATTTTATTTCTCTGCTCTAGCCTCCTTGCTATGACCTGTTCAATGTAAGTACATGTATATGCAAGCAAATGCGACTAATTTCAATACAATTCAATATTTGATTCAATTAGGCAACATGGTTCAAAATTATCAAACAAATAAACAACCAACACAAACATCAATCAATTAGTGAATTAGAGTTTCAAATTCATAATTTTGATATATATACAAAAAATCATGTTTTTGATGCCAAATCACAATCAATGAATTCTAGCTATATAAGTTTTGGTTCTCACACCAGTCTAATGGAAATATATAGAAATCACACCTTCGAAACACGAACATAACTTCTGATGATGATCGATCAATCATCAGAACTATCTTCGGGTGTCTAGAAGGTGATTCTATATCTATCCAATATATTAAAACTTCGAATATACGTTCATGACGTGTATATGCAAAATCCTTTATATACTGGATTGTCCAAATCAATATAAATAAATTATTCAAATACGTGTAAAACGATTTAAATTTCAAAACAAAATTTGTTTTCATTTGAAAAATATACTCTTCACACTCGTTCTAGGATACTACTGATCCTATCTCTAACGAGTCATTCTAATTGGATTTTACTAATCCAATATCTGATGAATTCTTTCGTATGGTTCTAATGTGTCTTGTTCTCGAGCTCTGTAAACCAAAGCTCTGATACCAAATGAAGCGACGAACTTCCCCGGTCTCCGAAGAGATGAGAAAGAACGTATTACTGTGAGGACAAGACAAATCAGAACGCAGACGGGAGAACATTTCATTGCTATTACAACAATCCCATCAGATACAAGAATATACAGAGTATAAATGAGTAAATTACATTCGATAAATATCAGAGATTACAATAAATTACATAGTAGCGGAAAATGGTACAAAGCACAACTGAAGGTGATATACGGATACAGAGCTTTCCGGATATCATTCCATCTGTAAACCAGGATCATGTGAATATAAATCTGCAAAACCAAAACTACTAGCTGCCCGTGTCGAAAATAAGGGCACCCAGAGTTTAGGTTAAAACAATAAACTCCAGGTCAGTCATGTGACTAGTGTGAGAACTAAAACAGTTATTTAAAACTTTACTTTAAAAGAGAGTAATTCAAGGGACCACGCCGTATAACACGGAACGGGTTTCCTCCCAAGAATACCAGTGCATAGGATAAACAGCGCAATGCTTTTTCGAAAAATGAAGCTATTATAAGACCCAGGTCCCATCACACAATGCAACGCAAGCCGGAGGATAGGGTTTTCCCTTATAATAGCCAAACATGCTTGGTACGTTTAAAACAAATCATTTGATACTATAATAAGTGTATAGTGTCAAAACAATTTCAAACATAAATATCAATCTAGGCGGCATGGGTACCATCTATCATGTCGCCATACTAGGCTCTTCAAATAAAACCAAAATACACGTATTGGAAATTAGATTTCCGTCATGAGTCGAGGCAAGGGGCAAGCTCCTCTCCACTTTCGAGGCACTCTAGCAAATGTCTCAGGACTACACACTCTGGGCAATCCTTGGATCTTCAGGGCCGGTCCTCTCTTACGTTTGAGGATTAATTATTCCTGAACAAACGTTTCCCGGTCCTTACAGACCTAAAATCGAGGCGCCTCATCCAACAACCACATAGGTGAAAAGTATATAAATGTCAGGGCCGGTAAATCACTGACACCACCAAAGCTAGAAAGAAACGTCGTGCTCTCCCCGCAGTCCTTATCCCGTTTTTAACTCATACCGAGGTGTGAAGCTCGCGAATCCACGCTATACACGAAGCTGCCACGTAGGACGTGCTTTGATCATCAACCACAAGACTTTGCTTTTCAAAAGAAGCCTTGATCCATGCAACTCAGCGTGCCACACATGCAATTCATGCCATGCGATTGATATCTATGGATATATAACCTCTAAGCTCGTACGTCTCAGAGAAGGGCGTTAAGCAAGAGAATAAATTCTCCGCCGCCAAACAGATATATATTTAACAGAAATCAATCAACACAGAATAAAATCCAATGTCAGACACACAATCCATTTACAAGTTCGTTCTGGGTCTGAACGAAACCGGAGGAACTTTCCTCGCATATCCATCGACCTCCAAGTACGTCTGGACGACCACCAACTATTTCCATCCTCTTGGGTGTACAGCCCAATCAGGATCATCAGTAATTATCCAAACGATGTGAAGACCTCTGGTCTTCGACCAACGTCTTCATCTTCGACATATCGTCGAATCGGTTATTCAGAATGGGTGTAAACCCGGCCTTTCCGAACAACCCGCGTATATTATAAACAAATGTTACACAAACACAACATACGCCTCATTCCAATTCATTAGTCACTAACCGTAAATCAGTAAGAGAGCAATTCCCTAAATATTAACCCCGAAGGCCGAAACCAACATCAGATCAATACCCAGGAAACCATTCTTCTTAACTAACCTACAGCTAGTTTCTAAATTTCACATTCTTAGGGAAAGGTTCCCATTAATTTTATCCAAGATAAATTCTTTAAATTTATTCTTTAACCTTCCTTTGGATGTCATTTCAAACCAAATTATGGTTTTCCAAACTAGTCGGGATTAGCGAACCACACCGAAGTAATTATTTATTTTATTTCCCAATCCCAACCTATTCATCCCATGAAGCAAAACTGGTAATACTCCATATCTAACACCACAGTGTTATCGGTAAAATTAGTTACCATTTCACGTTAAAATCTAATTAAAGATTTAACTATCGCTTTGGAGCAAAACTGGTGATACTCCATTCTCGCTCAATTTCTAAATTTGATAATTTAGATTATCAATTCACATCTCAATCTAATTACAGATTCATTAAAACCTCTTTTACTGGGTTAAAGAACTAATGTCATTTAAAACACAGTTCACGACAAACCCAAATCACATTCTATTTATTATCGGGTTAAAGAACAAGTGTCAATTAAAACACCCTTCACGATAAACCCACAAATCAATTCTATTTACAACCCATTTCAAATCCAATTTATTTATTTAAAAATAAATGGGTTTTAATTTTAGCTCAAAACTAGTTCATTTCGATAAAAATCGATTTTTATCTTTTCAAATATGGAGTTTTTCATCCCAATTTTTCCAAAATCATTTATTATGATTTTACACAAATTATTACTATTTTTAATAATTATATCAAGTCCCGTACAGTCGATTTCCATCAACGGCCATCGAACTGCACTTACAACGACCTATTCCAAATTTGATTTGGACGTATCTCCAAATCCAACCGTTAGATTTCAAATTTCTAATATTCGTTAGAAAGCTCTTTTCGATACGAATCCAACGGTTCTGGTTTTAGGAGAATCCGATGGTCGGATCTCCCGTAATGTCCGTTTGAAGTCAATGGTCGACATTCACGAACTGCCGCGACGCGGCGCGTTCTATTCAGGCCATTATATATTATATATATAACATATATTTCGTCGATTTCTATTTAAAACGAATTTTATAAATAGTTTTAAATTCGTTTCAAAAACAATTTCAACTTCCATTTCAAATTCAAATCAAAATTGAATTTTTTCCTTATAAATTCGTTTTAAATTCATTTCAATTCAATTCAAATTCCAATTCAATTTGAATTCATTTCAAATTGATTTTTTTTCCTTTTTCAATTCGTTTTCAATTCAGTTCGAATTCGTTTTATATTCAATTCAATTAGAATTCGTTATATATTCAATTCAATTCGAATTCATTATATATTCAATTCAATTCGAATTCGTTTTATATTCAATTCAATTCGAATTCGTTATATATTCAATTCAATTCGAATTCGTTATATATTCAATTCAATTCGAATTCGTTTTATATTCAATTCAATTCGAATTCGTTATATATTCAATTCAATTCGAAAAACGAATCGATATAAATATCGTTCGCGTCAAAATAGCGCATCTCTAATCAACACGGCTTTATATATTTCAATAATTCCGTTATTATATTCAACAAATGAATATTTATCGTATTCAATACACGAATCTATATTTTTGTCAACACATGACTAGTCTCAACGAATGAGTACTGTCCACGTGTGACTATTTTTGTTATTTAATATATTTTATAAAAATTATGGTATCTATCGTTTGATTTCAAATCAGACTCCAACCGTAAATTAGTAAGAGAACGATTTCCTAAATATTAACCCCGAAGGCCGAAACCAACATCAGATCAATATCTAGGAGACCACTCATCTCATCTATTTTCCAGTTAATTTCTAATTTCATATATGATAAAGATGTAAATTTTATTGTTAAAATATTTTGTTCAACACATGACTAGTCTCAACGGATGAGTACTGTCAACACATGAACCGTTATTTTATAATGATAAAGATGTAAATTTTATTGTTAAAATATTTCGTTCAACACATGACTAATCTCAACGGATGAGTACTGTCAACACATGAACCTTTATTTTATAATGATAAAGATGTAAATTTTATTGTTAAAATATTTCGTTCAACACATGACTAATCTCAACGGATGAGTACTGTCAACACATGAACCTTTATTTTATAATGATAAAGATGTAAATTTTATTGTTAAAATATTTCGTTCAACACATGACTAATCTCAACGGATGAGTACTGTCAACACATGAACCTTTATTTTATAATGATAAAGATGTAAATTTTATTGTTAAAATATTTCGTTCAACACATGACTAATCTCAACGGATGAGTACTGTCAACACATGAACCTTTATTTTATAATATTCTTTATCTTCTAAATTGGAATGAGGCCCAATCAATTACCATATAGTGTTAACTATATGGATTCCATACAACACATGTATATAATAACAACGATAAATAATCAACCATCATCCAAAGTGCACTACACTGTATAAGCATCAAATATAGATATCTAACGCTTATAACAGCCTGTCAATCAATCGATCGACATACAACTAATTATTCGGATTAGTGTATGCTGTATTTTATCCCAATACCCGTGTGGGATTTCAAACAATCAAACACAGATTTTATTTGTGCAGTTGGGCGATGTGTAAAATTTATCGTCCCAATCAATGTCCTTCAAATAGGTGTACATAAACAAACCGTCCGGTTTGTGAATGAATATTTATTTATCCACGTTAAAAATTATTTTTTTAACGACCAAATTATTTTATTCAACCTATGAATATTCTATTATCTATTTTACATCAATATCACAAACAATTTTCACAACGCATCAATCAAACAAACAAGCCATCCATGGTCTGTGAATGACGGGTGTCGGGTGCTACTAAACACCGTCTGCATCCTAGCATATATTATAATATAACTAGAAAAAGGAATTTTAAAAGGTGAGAAGTTCTCACCAAAGCTATCCCATCTCCACGGCACACCAATTGTAGGAAATCATCGCCGTCCTTGCCTTTTGTCACTTTCGTTGCCCGTAGCCACTACATATAACAAAATCGAATTTTTACTTTGCTATTCAATAAATAAAAATCGAATTTTTACTTCGCTATTCAATATATAAAAATCACATTTTTATTTCGCTATTCAATATATAAAAATCACATTTTTATTCTACTACTATATAGATAAAAATTCTAGTTTTACACCGCTAAAAATCGTATCTTTCCTATTTTAAAAATCTAATCTTTTCTATTTTAAAAATCTAATCTTTTCTATTTTAAAAAATCTAATCTTTTCTATTTTAAAAATCTAATCTTTTCTATTTTAAAAATCTAATCTTTATAGCGGATCTATACACATATGAAAAATCATATTTTTCTACACTAAAACACATAGGAAAAATGATAATTTTCTACAATAAAAATAATAAATAAAACTTACTTTGCTTTATCAGAAGAAGGGGTGTTTCAGTCGGATTTGGTGGAGATGGATGCAGCATGGGCGAGGGCGGCGGACTGGGAAGGGCTGTGACGCGTTGCGGTGGGTTTAAACGAGGCTGGAGGGAGGAGATGGGATCGGTGGAGGCTGGGTTTGGCTGGAGAGGACTCGAACTCGCGGTGGCTTCTCGCGATGGGGGTGGTGGGACCCTGGTGCGGTGGCGGGTTTGGATTGGGGGTCGCGGGTCTTCTGCGATTTGGGGATGGAGGAGGACGAGGTGGAGTGAGGCAGGGGGGTTGCGGTGGCCTGGGGGGCCTAGCCAGAGGCGGCGGCGCCACCATCGGAGGAGCGACGGCTCCTCCGCTTCCTTTTCTCCTTTTTTTTCTCTCTGAAAAGTGAAATCGGGAAAGAGAAAGGAAGGGGGGTTTTGTAAAAAAAATCTTTTATAGTATTTTATTATTTTTAATTTCAAAAAGCAACTTAAAATTTCGGACTCGACACGGGACCCACCGCCTGTCGTTCCTAGCTAATTACCCCCATTCCGAACACAATGGGATATGTATCGTAAGCTGATTCGACTGTTTCAATCAGTTTTCGTTAAAATCAACATATAACTCTATATATTGAATTTGAACGCGCATTTCAATTTACTGGGGTCACATACTAACACGAAAAATTCCAGAAAAATATTTTCTAGCTTCGTATTGACGATACGGTCCTAACAAAACTAGTTTCGTCGAATTCTGAGGTCATTTGCAAAATGGCTATTTTTAAGGGCCTGAATTCTATAGCGACTATTCAGAATTTTTGGTTTCACTAAAATCCGGATTATTTTGCACCCGGTACATTCAATTGAAGTTTGAAATCGAATTATCGAACTACCGCGCCATTTTCAATTCCTTTTATAATTATATATATAATTATTTATATTCTAACGACGATCTATATGAATATATACGTTCTAATCTGTTCAAAATAAATTTCTCGTTGATATTATTTAAAATAATCTATTTTAAATGTTCAAAATTCATTAAAATTGCCAAAATAAAAATTTTAAACTGGCTCGCATATCCGGGTTGTTACAAGATGGAGACCGAATCGAACCGAACGAGGGTGACCGAATCGAATGGGGAACTTGAACGCTATACACCCGAACTGAACCGAACCGGGCGTGCACTTCTATTTCTACGCGACGACTCTTTTGAGGATCAACTCTAGTTCAACCAAAACCCGTGATGCAAAGGATGTCCAGATGAGAAGTCAGAACTCCGGATCCAGATGGGAACCAACGGGTTAACTTCACGATTGGACTTTGCTGCGGTACATGTGCAAAGGGGTTATCGATATCTATAGCTTTAGTTCGCCACCAAGAGATGGATTAGTGGCTATGGATCAGGGTAATGGGACCATTAAGACTCCCAAGGGCAACTGATCGTAGCATGGCAATGGATCAGTGCAATGGGACCATTAGGACTCCCAAGGGAAAGGTGATCTTAGCAAAGGATTAGTATTTATGGACCAGCGCAATGAGACCGTTAAGACTCCCAAGAGCAAGTGGTCGTAGCAAAGGATTTGGTGATCAAAGTGGTGGATATCGTATGCTTTACCCACTGAGTGAGAGATGTGAGAATGATTGCTATGTTTGATGTTTTCTATCACCATGACATGCACACTTCCACCTTACACTTAATGTTAGCGTTACCTTAGAGTATTGTACATCTTGTTGTGCTAACTCTTTGGTTGCAGGTCCAGGTTCAGGTATGATCATTTATACCTGTTATTGTTTGGTTTTGCTGCTATCTCTCATACCAAACTTTTGTCTAACCCATAGTTTTATGTCTCTTCTTATTACTACGGGTGCTCCCAAACGAGCAGACTAGAGACAGGTTAGGTAGTATGCACGAGTAGCTGTCCGGAGACGAGCAGGAGGCTTCCACGTACTATTTACATATATTCTCCCTGCATTGTTGGTGGTCACTGCTTTGGGAATTAGTAGTGTACCTTCGATTTTGCTTTAGAGACAGTATTTTGAAGTTGTAATAATGATTGTTTGGATCATAAGCTATATTTTGGATTCCGCTGCTATGATGATTTAGTTTTCAGCTTATGCACTATCTTGCCTATTTTATGTCATGTTATGTTATTATTATATTTTATTCCATACGCTGTGAGATATACTACAGGTTTTTTGATGATTCATCGTTTCAAAATGCCTTTCTTTTGACGACTCGTGCTAGTTGGGCATTGGTACAACACATTTCTAGGAAATGTCGATTGGTGCGGGGCGGGCCGTCACACTTGGTATCAGAGTCGAGGTTGCGTAGTTAACCTAGGGGAAGACATCAGGGAGAGAGAGTATACGTATGTGAGAGCGTTTATTTGTGATATTTTGGTTTTCAATATATATATATATACTATTAGTATATCTAAGGATGAAGTCGCACTGCACAGGAACCACTAAGGAGATGGTTAATCGTTTTCTCCTTACAGATTGAACGATGAGCCGATATACGAGGAGTATGGGTTCAGGGGCCAACAATGGGAATGTCCCTAATATGAGGACGATGTTTACTACCTTCATGAGAGAGATGCTTAGGGATGTTCAGGGAACAGTTCCTAATGCTGCTAATGGTGGTGGTGCAGTAATGAAGGCGCCTAGAGCCGATTTCGCCAAGCTTAACAAGGATTATACTAGTCTTGGTGGGAAGCCGTTCCATGCAATGGAATCGGCTACGGATGTTCAAGATTGGCTGGATAGTTGTGAGCTCATCTTCGAGGATTTAGGATCGATGATGCAATGAAGAGAAAGCTAGCATCGCGTCAACTTTAAGGACGGGCTATGAATTGGTGGAATGCTATTGAAGTAGCTACTCCCGAGGATCACATTACTTGGAATTAGTTTAAGACCCAAATCAATGATAATTTTATCCCAACTGCTCAGAAATCATAATGGTTTAGGAAATTTTTGGAGCTTAAGCAGAATGGTAGGGCAGTCTCGGAATATATTGCTGAGTTCGATACTTTATCAAAGTATGGATTATCTCTTATTGATACTGCCGAGAAGAAGAACGAGAAGTTCATAACCTTCTTAGATGAGTACTTGGGGGAAAGACTTAAAAACCACATCGATGAGACCTTCGAATCTATTGTGGGAAAGGCATTGAGGTCGGAGAGCCTTTACCCTAAATCAAAGGCCGAGGTTGTTATTACATCTACAGGGGAGACAAAGCCGTAGGCAAGCGGGGGAGGTAAGAATAATTCACATAATAAGAGGAAACAGAACCAAGCTAAGGATGGTCAGAAGAAGAATAAGAAAGATGTTGAGTGTTACAGCTGTGGCAAGAAGGGACAATATGCCAAAGATTGTCGAGCAAAGCCAGCGGACAGGAAGTGCTTCAATTGTGGCCAAGTGGGACATCACAAAGATAAATGTCCATAACCCCCTAAAGATAAGCAGATTGTTAAAGCATATGCTATCGACGATGTTCCTTCTTCGTCGAATGCCCCAACTGTGGCGCAGAAGGGAAAGGGCATCGCTATTCAAGGTATGCTTTCTATTTACGATGTTTCTATTTGAGTACTGTTTGATACTGGGGCTTCCCATTTCTTCATATCTAGTGACCTGGTAGATAGGCTGGAATTGGAACCCAAGATTGTCGATAAACCTTTGGTTGTGATGAACCCGATCGGTGGTTCGACTAGCCTTAGTATGATTTGTCGTAATTTGGTCTTATCGAGTCATGGATGTATGTTTGCTTGTGATTGCTTTGTTTTGGGCTTTACTGGGTTTGGCATTATTTTGGGAGTCGATTGGCTCCAAAGGTATGAGATGGTGGTAGACTATGAGGGGTCTTCGGTGACCATTAGAGCGGATGATGGGGGAGGGTACTGTTTGGTTGCCTACCTAGTGATGGGGTGATGGATAGTTTTCTAAATTCCCTCGATATCCTGCATGATGAGTTGTCAGATGTGCCTATTGTTGGCGAGTATCTGGACATCTTCGGGGAAGTGACCGGACTTCCACCACACCGAGAGATTGGATTTTGTATTGATTTAGTGAAAGATGCCAGACCTATAGTGATGCCACTTCGTCGTATGGCACCAAGGGAGCAGTGAGAGTTCGAGGTGCAAGTAAGCATTCTTTTGAAGAAGGAATTTATCCAAAGAAGTGTTTCCGAGTGGGGAGCACCAGTTGTATTTGCTACTAAGGCAGACGGTTCCCTTCGCTTACGTGTAGACTACCGCGAGTTGAACAAGGTGACGAGGAAGAATATGTGTCCTCTTCCACGGATAGATGATTTGTTTGATCAGTTAAGTGGAGCAAAATTGTTCTCCCAGTTAGATCTCGCGACAGATTTCATCAGCTCCGAGTAGCAGGTGAGAGTATACCTAAAACGACATTTCGTACGCCATCTGGATTCTATGAGTGGTTGGTCATGCCATTCGGGTTGACCAATGGACTAGCATATTTTGTGGATCTTATGAATATGGTATTCAGTGATCAATTGAATAAGTTTGTTCTTGTGTTCGTGGGTGATATATTAGTTTATTCGAGGACAGTGGATGAACACAAGGAGCATTTGAGGACAGTAATGGAGGTGTTGAGGAAACACCAATTGAAAGAGAAATTTTCTAAATGTCACTTCTGGAGGAGGGAAGTGAGGTTCTTCGACCATGTTGTTTCAGAGAATGGTATAGCCGTGGACCCTGTGAAGGTGGCTACGATGCAAGATTGGTTTATGCCCAAGAATGCAACGAACGTGAGAAGTTTCTTGGGGTTAGCTGGATATTATCGTAAGTTTATCCAAGACTTCTCCAAGATAGCAGCACCGTTAACTCAGTTGACCAGGAAGAATCAAGCTTTTACTTGGGACGGAAGGTGCGAGGATGCATTTAAGAGTCTAAAGGAAAAGTTGATGTGCGCACCAGTGTTAGTTATTCCAAAAGGGAACGAAGAGATGACAGTATGCACAGATGCATGTGGTACCAGACTAGTGTTGTATTGATGCAAGGAGGTAGGGTTGTAGCTTATCATAGTCGGCAACTGAAACCGCATGAGAAAAGATATCCTATCCATGATTTGGAATTGGCAGCGATTGTATTTGCATTGAAGATGTGGAGACATTATCTCTTGGGAGAAAGATTCGAGTTGTTTACCGATCATAAGTCGTTAAAGTACCTTTTCTCTCAAAAGGATTTAAATCTTCATCAGCAAAGATGGTTGGAGTTCTTGGCTTCATATGATTTCAATATAGCATACACACCCGGGAAGGGCAATGCGGTAGCTGATGCATTGAGTAGGAGACATGCTAGTTTAGGTGCTATGTTTCTAGAATGGAAGCAACTAGAATATATCGCGGGATATGATTTCAGACCTAGGTGCAAATTGGATCCAGAGATGTTAGCAAGTTTGACGATCATACCGACTTTGATTGATCGGGTCGGCTCCAGCCAGAGGGACGATCCTAATATATTGGAAATCATCTCCAAAGTAGAGATGGGTATAGAATGTAAGGAAATGAACAAGTACGGTCTTGATTGAGAAGGATGGCTTCGATAGAATGGGAGTCTAGTTGTACCCAATGTTAATGGATTAAGAGATGAAGTTCTTAGAGAGTGTCATCACTCGAAACTGACTATACATCCAGGTGGTAACAAAATGTATCGAGACATGAAGCAGACCTACTACTGGGAAGGGATGAAGAGAGACGTTGGGAAGTTTATATCTAACTGCATGAACTGCCAGTTAGTTAAAGCCGAGCAAAAGAAGCCTAGTGGTTTGTTACAACTGCTGGAAATTCCTAAATGGAAATGGGAACAAGTTTCAATGGATTTCATTGATGGTTTACCAAGAACTAGATCAGGTCATGATAGTATTTGGGTGATTATGGATCGACTGACCAAAAGTGCGAGGTTTATACCGGTTAAATCGAATAGAACGACAGCTAAGTTAGCGGAACTGTATATGAAGTGGGTAGTGAGATTTCATGGAGTACCCAAAGGTATTGTGAGTGACCGAGATTCGTTATTTGCTAGTGGGTTTTGGAAGAGCTTACAAGAGGCTTTAGGGTCAGAATTACATCTTCGTACCACGTACCATCCCCAAACCGACGGTCAAACAGAGAGGGTGAATCGTGTATTAGAGGATCTCTTGAGAGCTTGTATATTGGATTTCGGAGAGTCATGGGATGACCATTTACATCTAGTTGAGTTCGCATATAATAATAGTTATCAGTCCAGTATTAGTATGGCTCCATTTGAAGCTTTGTACGGAAGACCGTGCAACTCACCATCATTTTGGTCGGAAACTGGTGAGAAGTTTGTGCTTGGGCCAGATGTAATAAGAGAAACTTCAGATAAAATCAAGATTATCCAACAGCGAATGAAGGCTGCCCAAGATAGGCAGAAGAGTTATGTTGATAAAAGACAAAGAGATTTGAAATTCTCCGTCGGCGACTTAATATTCGTCAAGGTTTCTTCATTGAAGAATATAGTTCAATTTGGTAGGAGAGGTAAATTAGCATCAAGGTTTGTTGGTCCATTTCCAGTTCTCGAACTAGTTGGGAATTTGGCGTATAAAGTTGGATTACCAGACAAGATGGCGGGAGTGCACAATGTATTTCATGTATCCTAGTTAAGGAAGTTCGTGCACGTTTCTGATATGACTATTTCACCAGAACAGTTGGATGATATCGGGGTAGAATCTGAGGCATTTGGGAGCTGTAGGACGATTTGTATTGTTGGGCATGATACGAAACAACTTTGAAGGAAGACAGTGAAACTGGTTAAGGTTCAGTGGGATAATAACGAGAATGACTGTACTTGGGAAACCCGGGAAAACATAAGGAAGTCATATCTAGAACTCTTTGCCTGGTAAGGTTTTAATCGATATAGTTATTCCCTTGTTAGTAAACCGCATGCTAGGATATGCTTGTTGTGGTGTTATGTATGTTTGATTGTTTGTAAATGGTTGATGGGCATGCGGGCCACCATTGTATGTTTTGGTTAAAAAATTTCGGGGCGAGGGGGGGATTTCTTAAGGGGAGAGAGTGTAACGACCCGTATTCTACGCATTGGAGGATCATAGAATATTTATTTTATTCACATACGAAGTCGTATGGTGGTGTAACTTTGGGGAACGAGTATTGGGGTCATTTCCCATGTTCACGATTTTTGCCGAATTTTAAATGACCATTTTTCCTCTGCCGAATCTTGTTTCGCCTATAACTTTTGATTGGTAAGGAGTTTTGACCTGAATCCTCTTCCATTGTATTCGGATGATGGGTTACCATTCTGGAGAGTGGTCACATTAATCAAACGGACTTACCATTTGGGAGATATGACTAAAACAAGGTTTGGAAGATGAAAAACAGCTTAACCGGCCTTAATAGGGTAATTAGCAGCTAGACCCATAACCCTTTTCGGAATTTGGGTTATGGGAGGGCTGAAATGAGTTAGAGGATGATTATTTTTCATTTTCTCAGCTGCCATAAACATTTCTTCAAACCTAGCAATGGCCTCCACCTTCTAAATTCATCCTTAATCACTTTTTAATCACATATTAGCCAAATCTACACCAAATTAAGACGGATTAGCATAGAGATCGTGATAGAGTTGCTGGAATACATTGGAAAACATGCCAAATCAGATAGAGTTTCAGATCTGAGATTTATTTGTGGCTAAGTTGAGTGATTAACATGTTTTTACACTAATTACGGCTAATTAGGGGTGATTAGTGATAATTAGCGAAATTATGACTCAGAAAAATACATAAAAATTTTAGAATATTATTTTATGGCTCTGATAAAAATTTGGGTTAATTCGTATTAAGTTTGCTAATCCTATTGTTAAAGCATGGTTAAGGGGATTAAGGGGAAATTCATGGTTTTGGGCTACGTTTGATCCTAAGTAACCCATATGCTTGATGTTTTGATGTTCTTAATTGGCTCTATATGCTATTATTGTTGTTTAGAATGTTTTATGATTGCTTAGTAAAGTTAGAATGGTTAAAAACGCCGTCGTATGGCGAAAATGGATGAAGATAACTCATGGAAAAATTGCAGGGTTTCGGATCGGATCGGAAGGGGAAGGACCGAACCGAACCGAAGCTTGGCACAGGAGAAAGCATTGCAAAAAGGAAGTCCACCTGAGTTGAATTCGGATCGGATTGGACCAAGGCAAGGGGGAGTGGGGTTGGATCGAAGAGGAATTTTTCGAACCGAACCACATGCTTCCACACACACATGAACTAGATGGAGACCGAACCGAACCGAAAGAGGGTGACCGAACTGAACTGAATAGGAGACCTGAACACTACACACCCGAAGCGAACCGAGGGTGACCGAGCCAAACTGGGCATGCATTTCTATTTCTGCGCGACGACTCTTCTGATTATCAACTCCAATTCAATTAAAACCTGAGATGCAAAGGAAGTCCAGATGAGAAGTTAGAACTCATGATCCAGATGGGAACCAACGGGTTAACTTCATGATTAGGCTTTGCTGCGGGACGTGTGCAAAGGGGTTATCGATATCTATAGCTTTAGCTCACCACTGAGAGACGGATTAGTGGCTATGGATCAACGCAATGGGACCATTAAGACTCCCAAGGGCAATTGATCGTAGCATCGCTATGGATCAGTGCAATGGGGCCATTAGGACTTCCAAGGGCAAGGTGATCTTAGCAAAGGATTTGTGGCTATGGACCAGCGCAATGGGGCAATTAAGACTCCCAAGGGCAAGTGGTCGTAGCAAATGATTTGGTGTTCAAAGTGGTGGATATCGTATGCTTTACGCATTGAGTGAGAGATGTGAGGATGATTGCTATGTTTGATGTTTTTTATCACCATGACATGCACACTTCCACCTTACACTTTATGTTAGTGTTACCTTAGAGTATTGTACATCTTGTTGTGCTAACTCTTTGGTTGCAGGTCCAGGTTCAGGTATGATCATTTATACATGTTATTGTTTTGTTTTGCTGCTGTCGCTCAAACCAGACTTTTGTCTGACCCAGAGTTTTATGTCTCTTCTTATTACTCTGGGTGCTCCTAAACGAGCAGACTAGAGATAGGTTAGGTGGTATGCACAAGTAGCTGTCCAGAGACGAGCTTGAGGCTTCCACGTACTATTTACATATATTCTCCCTGTGTTGTTGATGGTCACTGCTTTGGGCATTAGTAGTTTACCTTTCTATTTTGCTTTAGAGATAATATTTTGAAGTTGTAATAATGATGGTTTGGTTCATAAGTTGTATTTTGGATTCCGCTGCTATGATGATTTAGTTTTCAGCTTATGCACTGTCTCGCCTGTTTTATGTCAAGTTATGTTATTATTATATTTTATTGCATGCGCTGTGAGATATACTACAGGTTCTTTGATGATTCATCATTTCAAAATCCCTTTCTTTGGATAACCGTCTCGTGTTAGTTGGACATTGGTACAACGCATTTTGAGGAAATGTAGACTGGTGCGGGGCGGACTATCACAAGAACGATGTTATTCGCCATCTTTTAGGATCTTCAACCTTCTTCTTCCTTTCTGTTGAAAGGATCTTATAGCTCTGATACCACTTTGTTGAATATATTTTAAGGAGAAAGAGGGAGAAAATATGGAAAAGAAAAATTTATATTTGAAAATATCCTTTTATTAATGTTTATTTCTTGCTTAATACAACTTGATTCATTCTTGATACAACAAATGAGAGAGTCTCCATATATAACATGAGAAATGTTCTAGACTCTTCTTTCTCTAGATAATGCTATTACATATTTTATTCCTATAAATTTACTATAACTTATTTTGGCCTTTCCTAAAAACAAGGATTGAATTTATTACATAATTGGCGTTTATTTATAAAACCAAATTTACTTGTTTCCTTATAAAACCAAGTTTATTTTCAATAAGTACTGCACAAGAGTGTGAGGCTTTGCCATAGAAGGCTGGATTCAACCATTCTAGGGTTGTTAATGTACATGCCGGTTTAAATATTCTTGAGTTTTACAAATAGAACAAGTTGCTTGCGTGCCTTTGATTTGATGTTTGCAATTCTAGCACCCTCTTTTGTATCGAGCCCTACCTGCACAAGATTCACGATGAATAAATGACTAGTTCTAATTCCAATAATTTTTCCTTTTTCACACCTTGTCTAGTTGAGAAACATACCTTTTCTTTTTCACTTTCCAGTTTTTTTTCTTTTGGAAAATGCCCTAATTTTTTTGAACCGCATTAAACTAGAACGTGGTTTGTTCACGAACCATGTTCAGATCTAACTAGGTGGTTATACAAATCTCGCTTGAGCTGAACTAGTTCATTGCACGAACCTCACTCGGTCCGAACTTGGTTATTACATGAACGTCACTTAGACCGAGCTAGGTTTTTATTAGAGTGTGATTAAACATAATATGCTATGTTGAAAGATAGGGATAACCTTGGAGAATCTAAACATTAAAAAAATAGTGCAATGTGAAAAGAGAAAAGTAGGGTGTAAATAGAATTAGCCTGAATTAATAAAGCAATAAACTCCTTCGGTTGATCAAAACTATGAAATGTTTAGGCGGGTTAGCAAAACTATTTTTAAAGTGTACTACTGAGCACAAAGAAAGAAAATACAATCTTAATTCGAATTTATGTAACTATTTTTAAAGTGTACTATGATATTATTGGTGTTAAACCTAAAATTTATGTAACTATTTTTGTACTCCTCAAAAGCACTGAAAGATGGCAAGAAAGCATAATGTTTTCGATTGCTGATAACCATCAACTGCTATCAAAAGCCAATAAGCCATAGGAAAGATCCGTTGAATAGTTGGTCATCACTAAACAATAAATCCAACGGCTCTTCGATGACTTCGTCTTGTTGTGATTTGTGATATAAAATCACATGTACATTGAAATCCACGATGTGTATTTAGGAAGTAGCTTTGTGACGGAGGAGATAGTTCACAAATTGGAGCTCTTAGGAAGAAGACAGACGATCGGGGTGCAAGTGTTGGACAGAGCACCAGCTCAGACGTATGGAGCTCCTGTCCATACGTCTGAGATGAAGGTGTTCTGTTTCCCGAGAGCATGGTCAGATGTTTAACCATCCCACTCAGACGTCTGAGCCGGATATTTCTGAGTTTGACCAATTGTTCTCCAGATATATATTTGTGATATTTTGAAGGGGTAATTTGGGTATTTGTCTAAGTCTTCTATTCTCCTATATAAGCTACCATTAGGATTGGATTATGGTGGGGAAAGCCTTGAGAGGAGAATTAAGGAATTAGAACTGAGAGAAGCTATTCATATTTAGTGCTGATAGAACCAGTTTGTGCTTCCAAGTGGAACCGATTTGGGTAGTTTGAAATCGAAAAAGAAACATGATCTCAGGTTTTTCCTTCGTTCTTCATGCTCTTCTTCTCCAACAAAATTTTAGTTATTTAGATATTCTTTCCCTTACTCAATTAGGTTGTTGATTCAGTTGTAATTTGTTTATTTTGGGTTTAGTCTATATGTAACACCCCACCTCTGTTAAGGTCACTCACAAAGGGAATGCCTTAACTTTGGAGGAGCATTTTAGTAAACAGAACAGAAACTTACAAGACAGATAAAACAGTACTTGAAAAATTTATAACTTTATTACAACAGAAACCGAAATAAGCTTGGTTACATCCTTTCAAATCACAATATCAGAATTCAAGTACAAAATATCAGTCTTGTACAAAAACCTTCAGAATGCCTAGTTTAAATTCATAATCCCCACAGAAGAAGACAAGCCATACTTAAGCTCTTCAAGCGGAAGAAATCTGGATCAAGCTAGAGTATTCCCTTCTACAAAACCTGGGGGGAAACGGAAGAAAAGGAGGCGAAACAACAAGGGTCAGACATAAAGTCTGGCAAGTCCAGTGACTTTCAGCATATGAACAAATAATAATAATAATGACATGAAAGAAAAACTGGATAAGAGATGGCAGTAACATGAGCAGCAGATATACTTAGGTTAAATAGCAGAAACAGAATGATGTAGACTAAGCCATGCTTCTTATTTATATTTTACTTCTCTGCACTAATACTAGTATAACAAAATTAGGTGTCACCCTAATGTCTAAACTGAAATAGAAACAGGTACAGAATAATTTCCACAGAAGAGAGTGCTAGTAATGGGCCTTTACCACCCGAACGGAAACAGACAGAAGCAGAAACAGATTAATCCCTACGGAAAAAGAATGTAGAATTAGGTGTACACTAGTAATGGGCCTTTACCACCCGAAAAAACTGTACCACGCAGAAACAGACAGGTGTTACCACCCAACAGAAACAGACGGTACCAACAGAAACAGACAGAACTAAGTGTACCCTAAAACCCTACCCCAAGCGATCGACTCCGTAATACATAAATACCCTGTGTCGGCCCCACAGTAGGGTGTATCACTCCCTAAAGTGACAACCAATTGGCACAGACCTATTTACAGATGTCACGGCGTCTTACATCCTCAGAGGCAGACCGAGATCCATGCACGCACATGACCCGGTTGGAATGCACCATCAACACCCCTCGCCATTATCAGAATGAACCTCTTATAATTAGTTCAGTAAGCGTGCCCGGACCCTACCTACTGTTGGGTCAAAGATTTGATACCAGAAAGGGTTATTGACTAATATGGGTCCCAAACAACAGATGACACAAGTAATTCCCTTCCTATCCTTGTGTCCCCAGACTAAGAGATTTCAGATTAACTTGTTTACAAGTTCAGGCATACAGAATTCAGATCAACTAGTTCACAGACAAGTTTTCAGACTAACGGATCAGATATACAGATTTAATAGACTTACCGATTAACCAGTTACAGATTAACAGACTTACAGATTTGTCTAACTTTGTAATTGGGCCTACAGATTCACGGAACAGATTTAATAAATTCATCAGTCTAGTGGATTTAATCCTATCTGCCCAACACGCTTTAGACATCATATTTATCTCAGATTTTCATTAATTAAATATTAATGCCCAGACCTCTCACATTAGACTAACAGTTTGCGGCTACTGGTTAGGCCGGTTGGTTCCGGGCAGATTTCTGTCGCAAACTGAGTCTAACCTCGGGTTTCAAGCACGTTATGACTAACTTCTCACATTAGAACCTATTGTTTGCAGCCACTGGATGTGTCGGGCGGTTCCGGGCAGAATTATGCCGCAAACTCATTCTAACCTCGAGTTAGCTATGTTTATCTTTGCGGCCAATTAATTAATAATTTACCGTTTACGCCCACGCCTAATATACATGTCAATTATTCATAGCTAATTCAGATTATGTCAATAACAGACTGAATATATCAACTTAACAGACATAGCAGATAACAGATTTAGGCGACTTAACGGATTCAGCAGATTAAGCAAACTAGCAGATTTAGCAGATAACAGATTAGGCATCTCAACAGATTTAGTTTAGCAGATTTGGCATTTTCAACAGACTTAGCAGATGACAGATTTGGCAGATGAACAGATCTAGCAGACTAGGCAGTAGAGCAGAACTAGCAGATTAAGCAATATAACAGAACTAGCAGATTAGGCAAATATAGCAGAACTAGCAAATTAGGCAAATATAACAGATTTAATCATTCCTTAAAGTTTCACAAACATATCTTGCCTAATTATAAATCTTGCCTGAGTTCACATACATAAATAATAGTCATGATTCACAACATGATCACATAACCCATGTTTGCATTAAATTTACATAGCACAGATTATGGTCCTAATTTACCATATATCATATGTTTCAATTTTTATTAAACTTGCATAGTAAAGAAGATCCATATAAATTATACCAAATATAGCCATCGATTACTATGCATGTCATATATCCCAAAGATCCCCTACTTAGGTGTTTATTTACATTAATAGATATCCTACTTTCATGTAAATCTTTATACCTAAGCCATATTCTTTTTTTCTCAAATCATATGTTCAATAAAATCTATATTTATGTCCAATTATATGCCTTTTTATGTCATGTCCTCAAATCATATGTTCAATACCCTTTATGTTATAAATATAACATGTCCAGTCATATGTCTCAGATTTATGTTCTAGCTACAGTCCATGTTCTTTCCTCAAATCAGCCACCTATTGGTCATGCCCAATTTATGCATCATTCATTTTACTGTCCCAAACATTTTAGCGTATGTTAATCTCTTATGAGATTGGCTCAGGCTCGTGGTAGCCTGGCTATAGAACAGAAAGAAGAAAGAGATATAGAATAAGATAGATCTAAACAAAACAGATATAACCTCAGATTCTAATTTACAATTCATGTCACAATCAGAATTAACGTTTATATCGGAAAATAACTGTACTTGCCTTGGTTGGATTAAAGAAAGAACTTTAATTGTTGTAGAATCGTTGCAGAAGCTTTAATCTCTAGTTTGAATTGAGTTGCTTAGGTTGATGTTGATTAGCTTCTAGTTTTGATTCCAGCAGAGTAGCGACGCTATTTTTATTTTTTTATTTAGAACAGAGGCAGAGAAGAAGCATAATAGAATTGTGTGTAGAGAAGGCTAGGTTTGGGGCTGTTTAAATAGGGTTAAGTCAACGAATCTAGACAGAAATCGGACCAGATACATAAGAATGCACCCAGGCTCAAAACCAGGTTCGGGGACCAGGTCGACACCCAGGTCGACTACCCAGTCGACCTGGTCTGGGGGGGTCGACTGCCCAGTCGACTCCCCAGTCGACCTGGGTCTGGGCGGGAAATTTCCCGCCCAGTCTGTTCTGCGTTTGAAATTCGAATTTTGAATTCGAATTCGAGCTGTTTTGAACTTTGAATATTTCTGAAACTTTGGAAGGCCATAACTTCTTCATATGAACTCCGATTTACGCAAACTCGAACTCGTTTTCAAGCAGAATTCCGAGACGAACGCAATGGTGCAACCCGTTTCCCTTGATTCTTATTTTAAAAATTAATTATCCTTTGATTTGTTACTTATACGTTCATAGAAAATACGGGGTGTTACACTATAAGTGTAAAAAAATCGTTTTTTTTTTGAATCAATAAAGAATGTGGTTGGGTGGATTATCTTGTGTTTGCTTTTAATTTCATATCCGTGTTGTTTTCTATCAAAATTATCTTTTATAATTGGGTGAATAAGATCCTAATGGGTAAATTGCTTTCGCATAAAGCACGTCTTCCACAACAGTTGGTATAAGAGCTAGATCGTCGCAAAGCTTAGAGTGATTTGGATCGGAAAAAAATAATCATTTTTTATGTCAGATATGATGTCATTTATGAAGATGGCAACTTTTTATGGAAGAAATTGGTGGATTTGGAATCCTATGATGGTGGATGTTCTATACCTCAATGATCTGATCGATGGAGATGAGAAGAATCCCTTGAATATGGATAAGGGAAAATGTGAGAAGATGGATGACAAGGGATTGCATTGATTGCCAGTATCTTGATGCTTTGGTTCATGTTTTTGGCAGGGATCTTCATGTTGATGATGCTTGAGGGATTGATTGAGATCAAGTAAGGAGATCAAGTTAAGTGACAGATGGATGTTGAATTGGAAAATCCACAAGACAAAGATCTTTATGGTGTTACAAATGTCTTCGAGACCATTAGTTTTGTGTGGTGCACCTCATGAGGGAGATGCATTACTTGTAGGTGGTGGTTGAGTTTGTAACATAGTTTCAATTGAGATTTGGTGTTTGTGAAAAGGCTAGTGATGACTTGTTTAGTGATTATTATATTGCTGATGTGATTTCATATCACGGTTGAGTATTGTGATTTGTGATATTAATTCACATGTCCATTTAATCAGATGACTTTTTTGCTGATGTGATTTCATATCATGGTGGAGTGTTGTGATTTGTAATATAAAATCACATGTACATTCCAATCGATGATGTGTGTTTTGGAAGTAACTTCGTGATGGAGGAGACAGTTCACAAATTGAAGCTTGAGGAGGAAGATAGGCGATCGGGGGGGGGGGGGGGGGAGGGCAAGAGTTGGATAGAGCACTGACTCAGACGTCTGAGGCTCCTATCTAGACGTCTGAGCTGAAGGTGTTCTGTTTCCAGAGAGCATGATCAGATGTCTGACCATTCCGGTTAGACGTCTGAGCCGGATATTTTAGAGTTTGACCGAGTGTTCTCTAGATATATATATTTGTGATATTTTGGTAGGGAAATTTGGGTATTTTCCTAGGTCTTATATTCTTCTCTATAAGCTACCTTTAGGAATGGATTATGGTGGTAAAAACCTAGAGAGGATAATTTAGGAATCATGACTGAGAGAACCTATTTCTATTTAGTGTTGACTGAAGCAGTTTGTGCCTCCAGGTGGATCCGAATTGGGTTGTTAGAAACCGAGAAAAATGTGATCCCAGGTTTTGTCGTCATTCTTCATGCTCTTCTTCTTCAAAAATATTTTAGTCATCTAGATATTCTTTCCCTCAATTAGGTTATTGATTCAATATAATTAATTTATTTTGGGTTTATTTCATAAGTGTAAACAAAATTCATTTTTTGTGATTCAATAAAGAGGGTGTTTGGATGAAATTAATGTCTTGTGTTTGCATTGAATTTCATATCCGTGTTGTTTTCTATCAAAATTACCTCTTTTGTAATTGGGTGAATAAGATTCTAATGGGTAGATCACTTCCGCGTAAGGCGCTTACTCCACAACACATCATGCATTTTTCCAAGAGCTACGACAAATTTACCAAAGGTTTTCAATGGTCGTCTATGCATGGAATATCATGGGTTAGTTAAAATTTTACAAAATCCGTTGGTTATCATTTAACAAAATGTTTTCGGTAACCGTCAATAGCTGTCAAAACTCTAGACAGATTTTTTTTCTATTTATGCTTTTGTTTTTCTTCCATTCAACACATACCTATCAATACATATCTCAGCTCAATTTCATATATATATATATAGTGTTGCTAATGGCACTTTGTTTTCATCTTCTGTAACACCCCACCTCCGCCAGGGTGACTCTTGCAAGCACTCTGACTTTGGAGGGGTGTTTGAATCAGGTAAACATGCATAATGATATATCAAGGCAGAACAAGAACATATGTATATATGTAAACAGAGTAAATAAGATAAGTAAAACAGCGGAAGATTTCAAACTATTTCAAAAACAAGTCTGGTACAACATAATGTCAACTTTCCAAATACACAAGTCTAGATAAAGACAACATCACCGAAAAACTGAAATACATGAGTACTATCCCCAAAATAAGTGATAACCATAGCTAGCTTCATGTCAAGACCGCACATGAGCTAAAATCCCACAAGCAAGCGATCAGAAAGCCAAGCTAAGCTCCAATATTCCTACCCTGAGAACCTGGGGGGGGAACGGAAGAAAAGAAGCGAAAGAAAACAGGTCAGTCAAAAAGACTGAGTAAGCCCTACTACAATCAATGTAAACTGATTAAGTTAACTGGCATGAGAAGCAGGGATGAACATAAGGATAATTACATACTAGCATGGTGAATATCTAACAGATAGTTCAAAGGGGTCATCACATAATCAAGGTGAAGTTTTTCACCACAGGTGTACAAGCATTCTAACATGTCATGTATAAAAAAGAATTTATCCCTTGGCCTAAACTTGGCCCAATATCAGGTGTCGGCCTAAGTCAAGATCCAACTTCTTAGTACCAATACTAGTATAACAGGATTAGGTGTTACCTTAATGTCTACGTCGAAACAGGACGGAACAGAATGGTCCATAGATAAAGTTCGGGAAAATGGGCTTTTACCACCCTAACAGAACAGAGTACAGAAACGGAATACTACAATTAGGTGTACACTAGTAGTGGGCCTAACAAAACAGACGGTACCACGCAGACACAGACGGGTGTTACCACCCAACAAAACAGACGGTACCAACAGAATCAGACAGAGCTAAGTGTACCCTAAATCCTACCCAAGCGATCGGCTCCCTAATACAAAAATACCCTATGTCGGCCCCACGATAGGGTGTATCACTCCCTAAAGTGGCAACCAATTGGCACAGGCATATTTACAGATGTCACGGCGTCTTACATCCTCAGAAGCAGACCGGGATCCATGCACGCACATGACCCGGTTGGAACGCACCATCAACACCCATCGCCATTATCAGAATGAACCACTTATAATTAGTTCAGTAAGCGTGCCCGGACCCTACCTACAGTTGGGTCAAAGTTTTGATACCAGAAAGGGTTACTGACTAATATGGGTCCCAAACAACAAATGACACAAGTATTCCCCCTTGTGTCCCCAGACTATCAGATTCAGATTAACTTATTAACAGAGTTCGGACATACAAAGTTCAGACGATCAGTTTTCAGACTAACGGATCAGATAATAGATTTACAAACTTGCCTAACTTGGTGTGGGTCCTACAGATCCGCAAAACAGGTTCGTTTAATTTATTAATCAAGTTAGTCTATCCAGACCAGGTATCAAATCGGTTCTCAGCCTTATCAAATTACTGAGTTGGATTGGTTAAGTATAGTTCAACTTAACCCCGTTAAATTACCGAGTTCAGATTGGTTAAGTGTAGATTAACTTAACCCTAACCACTAGTCGTATTTTACGGTTAAGTGTCATTAAGAAATCAAGCCCGGATTCACTTAACCTACCCATTCATGTCAAATTGGTTAAGTGTCATAAATCAAATTTACTTAACCTTATCATGTAGCATTAATTAATTTAATGCACCTTAACCTCTCACATTAGACCTCGTTGTGGTTACTAGTTAAGCCGGGCGGGTCCGGGTAGCTTTACACCACAACTTGGTCTAACCTCGGGTTCAAGGTACAACATGGCCAACTTCTCACATTGGGTCCTATTGTTTATAGCAACTAGTTAAGCCGGTCGGTTCCGGGTAGGTTTACGCTACAAACTCAACCCAACCTCGAGTTGGTCACACTTATCTTTTCTAAGTGTCATGTCCATCATGTTTCCAAAACATGTTACAAATTTTCAAGCAATTGGGTAGACCTAACTTAATAGGTAAATTCCCAATGGGTAGACCTAACTTAATAGGTAAATTCCCAAATCTTATGTTTTTATGTCTTTTAAGTTTAGCCAACCCCAAACGCAATCCCATCGCTTACATATCGCAATTAGCGCATAAAGGATAGAAAGAGGGAACTTGGCATAATCATGACATAAAGGTGATGAAGCCACAAATTCAACATGGTGGCATATGAAATGTACACATGTTCATATACTTGCATATTACATTTTTAGGCCTCAAAAGCATGTATAAAACCAAACTTAGCATATTGGTGATACATGGTGATAAATGACATGTAAAAATGGCCATAAGTTCGCATTTAGCCTCACATGCAAGTTATCATAAGAGATATGATAACTTACATGTTGCCAAAATGCAACCTTTAGCATAAAGCTTGAAGCTTTAAGCTCATAAACCCAAGATAAGCTTGCATAACATGATAACATGAACAAAAGGATCAACCCAAACTTGCATAACATAACTTGCATATCATATGACAAACTTGCATATCAAACTTGCATAACATAACTTGCATATCATATGACAAACTTGCATATCAAACTTGCATAACATAACTTGATGAACTTGCATAACACATCATAGTAAACTTGCATAACACATCATAGTAAACTTGCATATCATAATGATCAAACACAACTTGCATCATTCATTAACTTTAGAGTTTAAGTATGAAAGTAGAAAAGGGCTTACAAACAAAAATATGACAAAGCCCTTATGCAATCAATTAGACCCAAAATGCAAGCTCTAATAGAAAAACCCTTGAGCCAAAATGATCAAAACCCTTGCTTTATGATGTAAATATGGAAACTTGTCTTGAATGCAAGCTAATGATGCTCATACAAGCTTGAAAACACTTGTATGCATTGAAAATCTCTCATAGAAATAACTTAGGAATTTTTATGAAGAGAGTGGAGGCCATGAGAGGAATGATTTTGCCATAGTTTAGTTACTTGAATGAATAATAATGATTTAGGGGTAGGTTAGGGGCTTATTTATAGAGATTAGGATTAGTTTTAGACCCTTAGATTAACCCTAGGTTAGTTTAGGTCCGTCAGATTTCGTCCCAAGCCCTCCAACCCAGCCCAAAACTCAACCAGGTGCACCCAGGCCAGAATCAGCCGACAGGGCAAGTCGACAGCCCTGTCTACTGCCAAGTCGATAGGCATGTCGACAGGCAAGTCGACAGCCCTGTCGACAGCCAAGTCGACTTGGCTGGGCGGGAGTTTTCCCGCCTAGCCCCATTTCTGCATGTTTCGAAATTCAAATTTCCCAAAAACTTCTTTGGGCCTTAACCGGGTCATACGGACTCCGATTTACAAAATTTCGGACTCTATTTCGCGTATTTTTCCGAGACGAACGCAATGGCATAGCCCGTTTCCCTTGATTCAGATTTATAAATTAAATTCTGCCTCGATTTACGTTATAACAGGTTATCAGAAATACGAGTTGTTACATTCTCCCCTCCTTAAAGGATTTCGTCCTCGAAATCTTCAAGTTAGGAAGAACGCATCCTACCATCCATCATCCATCTACTCAAATCATCATTCACGAGCAATCATTGTCCTTAAAGATTCTAATGCGGTATGAACATATGCAAAAGGTGTGTGTATATGTTCTTATCTAATGCAGAGATCCTCAATGCAAAGTATGTTAGTGAAATGAATCCATTATGTATGCAAATAGTCCTCATCATATAATACTATATGTGTGCACAAACATTCATCCATATGCAACATCCATGTGCCGAATTAACCATCTTGCAACCATAAGAATTGAAAATGTACACACATCCATATGCAATATGAGAGTGTATTTCAAGCCGATCTAGTGCCTAGTGTGTGTTTATGCATCCACGAGCAACCACTAGCAACCACTTGCATCCACTTGCAACCATCAAACATAACATGTCTCAAACACATGTTTACATCCATAGGATTCCTATCTCAACAAGATACAGTCGAGTGATGGAAGCGAGTACAGATAAAACAAAAACTTGGTACATATACTTACAGACTACTAGTACAGATCAGATTTTTCCCAAATGATTCTTAGGAAACTAAGCATGGTAGAAACCCAGAATGTATTCGTCATAGTCACCCTCATGCCCAACACAGATAATCTCAAACCCCAATTTATCACAAACAGATGAGTTATAACTCTCAGGGAGTTTGAGACTATTACCAGATCAGAAGCAAGACTAGCATTAAAGTACCGAGTTTCCATTACAGAATCAAAATACCAGAAAAAGAGTTTCAAACTGAAAATCAGACAAGGAAGATTAAACATCCTACAGACAAATTATTCTAGCCCAAATCTATTCACTCGCCATGCGAGTATTCACCGTTCCTTCCGACGTAGTCCCTTTCTTCTTCGGGCAGTCCCTAGTGAAATGTCCCATCTCTCCACAGTTAAAGCAAGTGCCCTTCCTCTTTCTGCAATCTTTGTTTAGATGAGTTGAGCTTCCACAAGTAAAGCACTTCTTTTCCTTCTTATCTTCAGACTTCTCCTCTTTCTTTTGCATTTCCTTTTTAGGCCCCGTTTTCTTGTTTTGAGACCCATTCACCTTGACCTCCTTCTTTGCACTCTTGTTCTCTTCATGGAGTAGGGCCATATCTACCAAACTCTCAAACGTGGCCCCCATGGGCACATGAGACATAGCTAACTCCTGTAAAGGCTCATTCAATCCTCTAGCAAAACGAAGAGCCTTCTTCTGAGTAGTACTCACCATATCCAAGCCAAAACGAGCTAACTGATTGAACTTGTTCACATATTCTTTGACAGACATGTCTCCTTGCTTCAAAGCAATAAACCTCTCCATTTGCAAATTCTCTTCAGCAAAAGACAGAAACTTAAGCCCGAATCTTGTCCTGAAATCGGCCCAAGTCTCAACGGGCCTAGTACCATTGGTGACTTCCCACCAATAAGCGGCTTCATCCTTCATAAGCCAAACCGCCAACAGGATCTTCCTCTGATCGTCTAACCCAAAGATAGCAAATAAATCCTCGGTCTCTTTCAACCAATTTCTGGCCTCTACAAAAGTCTCAGTGCCTTGAAAGTTCTTGCCACCCATTGCTTTGAAGTCCTTGCAAATCTTCGTGAACTCTACTGGAGGATGCTGAGGGGGAGGGGGAGGAGGAACCTCAGCGACAGGAGGAGGAGGAACATTAACTACCGGAGGAGGAGTAACATTTGCGGGGCCGGCTTCGGTCGCCCTAGCCTCCATAAGTCTCCTATACCAAACAGGAACTTGCACTCCCTCTGGGATAACAAAGTTATCTGTCATACTGAAACGAAGGAAAAGATAGATTCAGAACGAGGAAACTAAGAATAGATCACTAAGGATTGTGCTAATGGCTTTTTGGGGAATAGCCTTTTAAAATAAACTAGATTTTTCTTTGGAAAATACTTTATACTTGGTTTTGAAAATAGTTTTCCAAAAGTTTTCTAAAAACCTTTTTGTTCCTTCTCGTAAACCATATGCTCTGATACCAAATGTAACACCCCACCTCCGCCAGGGTGACTCTTGCAAGCACTCTGACTTTGGAGGGGTGTTTGAATCAGGTAAACATGCATAATGATATATCAAGGCAGAACAAGAACATATGTATATATGTAAACAGAGTAAATAAGATAAGTAAAACAACGGAAGATTTCAAACTATTTCAAAAACAAGTCTGGTACAACATAATGTCAACTTTCCAAATACACAAGTCCAGATAAAAACAACATCACCGGAAAACACTATCCCCAAAATAAGTGATAACCATAGCTAGCTTCATGTCAAGACCGCACATGAGCTAAAATCCCACAAGCAAGCGGTCAGAAAGCCAAGCTAAGCTTTAATATTCCCACCCTGAGAAACCGGGGGGGGGGGGGGGGGGGTGGGGGGAAACGGAAGAAAAGAGGCGAAAGAAAACAGGTCAGTCAAAAGACTAAGTAAGCCCTACTACAATCAATGTAAACTGATTAAGTTAACTGGCATGAGAAGCAGGGATGAACATAAGGATAATTACATACTAGCATGGTGAATATCTAACAGATAGTTCAAAGGGGTCATCACATAATCAAGGTGAAGTTTTTCACCACAGGTGTACAAGCATTCTAACATGTCATGTATAAACAAGAATTTATCCCTTGGCCTAAACTTGGCCCAATATCAGGTGTCGGCCTAAGTCAAGATCCAACTTCTTAGTACCAATACTAGTATAACAGGATTAGGTGTTACCTTAATGTCTACGTCGAAACAGGACGGAACAGAATGGTCCATAAATAAAGTTCGGGAAAAATGGGCTTTTACCACCCTAACAGAACAGAGTACAGAAACGGAATACTACAATTAGGTGTACACTAGTAGTGGGCCTAACAAAACAGACGGTACCACGCAGACACAGACGGGTGTTACCACCCAACAAAACAGACGGTACCAACAGAATCAGACAGAGCTAAGTGTACCCTAAATCCTACCCAAGCGATCGGCTCCCTAATACATAAATACCCTATGTCGGCCCCACGATAGGGTGTATCACTCCCTAAAGTGGCAACCAATTGGCACAGGCATATTTACAGATGTCACGGCGTCTTACATCCTCAGAAGCAGACCGGGATCCATGCACGCACATGACCCGGTTGGAACGCACCATCAACACCCATCGCCATTATCAGAATGAACCACTTATAATTAGTTCAGTAAGCGTGCCCGGACCCTACCTACAGTTGGGTCAAAGTTTTGATACCAGAAAGGGTTACTGACTAATATGGGTCCCAAACAACAAATGACACAAGTATTCCCCCTTGTGTCCCCAGACTATCAGATTCAGATTAACTTATTAACAGAGTTCGGACATACAAAGTTCAGACGATCAGTTTTCAGACTAACGGATCAGATAACAGATTTACAAACTTTCCTAACTTGGTGTGGGTCCTACAGATCCGCAAAACAGGTTCGTTTAATTTATCAATCAAGTTAGTCTATCCAGACCAGGTATCAAATCGGTTCTCAGCCTTATCAAATTACTGAGTTGGATTGGTTAAGTATAGTTCAACTTAACCCCGTTAAATTACCGAGTTCAGATTGGTTAAGTGTAGATTAACTTAACCCTAACCACTAGTCGTATTTTACGGTTAAGTGTCATTAAGAAATCAAGCCCGGATTCACTTAACCTACCCATTCATGTCAAATTGGTTAAGTGTCATAAATCAAATTTACTTAACCTTATCATGTAGCATTAATTAATTTAATGCACCTCAACCTCTCACATTAGACCTCGTTGTGGTTACTAGTTAAGTCGGGCGGGTCCGGGTAGCTTTACACCACAACTTGGTCTAACCTCGGGTTCAAGGTACAACATGGCCAACTTCTCACATTGGGTCCTATTGTTTGTAGCAACTAGTTAAGCCGGTCGGTTCCAGGTAGGTTTACGCTACAAACTCAACCCAACCTCAAGTTGGTCACACTTATCTTTTCTAAGTGTCATGTCCATCATGTTTCCAAAACATGTTACAAATTTTCAGGCAATTGGGTAGACCTAACTTAATAGGTAAATTCCCAATGGGTAGACCTAACTTAATAGGTAAATTCCCAAATCTTATGTTTTTATGTCTTTTAAGTTTACCCAACCCCAAACGCAATCCCATCGCTTACATATCGCAATTAGCGCATAAAGGATAGAAAGAGGGAACTTGGCATAATCATGACATAAAGGTGTTGAAGCCACAAATTCAACATGGTGGCATATGAAATGTACACATGTTCATATACTTGCATATTACATTTTTAGGCCTCAAAAGCATGTATAAAACCAAACTTAGCATATTGGTGATACATGGTGATAAATGACATGTAAAAATGGCCATAAGTTCGCATTTAGCCTCACATGCAAGTTATCATAAGAGATATGATAACTTACATGTTGCCAAAATGCAACCTTTAGCATAAAGCTTGAAGCTTTAAGCTCATAAACCCAAGATAAGCTTGCATAACATGATAACATGAACAAAAGGATCAACCCAAACTTGCATAACATAACTTGCATATCATATGACAAACTTGCATATCAAACTTGCATAACATAACTTGCATATCATATGACAAACTTGCATATCAAACTTGCATAACATAACTTGATGAACTTGCATAACACATCATAGTAAACTTGCATAACACATCAAAGTAAACTTGCATATCATAATGATCAAACACAACTTGCATCATTCATTAACTTTAGAGTTTAAGTATGAAAGTAGAAAAGGGCTTACAAACAAAAATATGACAAAGCCCTTATGCAATCAATTAGACCCAAAATGCAAGCTCTAATAGAAAAACCCTTGAGCCAAAATGATCAAAACCCTTGCTTTATGATGTAAATATGGAAACTTGTCTTGAATGCAAGCTAATGATGCTCATACAAGCTTGAAAACACTTGTATGCATTGAAAATCTCTCATAGAAATAACTTAGGAATTTTTATGAAGAGAGTAGAGGCCATGAGAGGAATGATTTTGCCATAGTTTAGTTACTTGAATGAATAATAATGATTTAGGGGTAGGTTAGGGGCTTATTTATAGAGATTAGGATTAGTTTTAGACCCTTAGATTAACCCTAGGTTAGTTTAGGTCCGTTAGATTTCGTCCCAAGCCCTCCAACCCAGCCCAAAACTCAACCAGGTGCACCCAGGCCAGAATCAGCCGACAGGGCAAGTCGACAGCTCTGTCGACTGCCAAGTCGATAGGCATGTCGACAGGCAAGTCGACAGCCCTGTCGACAGCCAAGTCGACTTGGCTGGGCGGGAGTTTTCCCGCCTGGCCCCATTTCTGCATGTTTCGAAATTCAAATTTCCCGAAAACTTCTTTGGGCCTTAACCGGGTCATACGGACTCCGATTTACAAAATTTCGGACTCTATTTCGCGTATTTTTCCGAGACGAACGCAATGGCATAGCCCGTTTCCCTTGATTCAGATTTATAAATTAAATTCTGCCTCGATTTACGTTATAACAGGTTATCAGAAATACGGGTTGTTACATCTTCCAAATACTGTTACTAAAAAATACCATAAAATATTAAATCATGCTCTTCCGAATAATAAGAATTTTTATAGGCTATAAATGTATCGTTTCCGATTTTTTTTTTCACATGATGAACAACTGTCAATCAACAACGGTTCCATGGCGATCAACCACCAAACTACTGTTGTTAGATGGTTAATGGTCGTGAAAAATGGTGTTGATCGGTTATTGTTCGCCGGGCAAAACGGTTTTACACGGTGGTTGATCATTAAGTGAAATGTCTTTGGTATTAGAAAGTACATAAAATTTTATTGTGTTTATTATTTTCTATTTGGTACTAAGAAGTGGAAATGTGGATGCCCTTAGCAACATAGTATATACATAGGAAAACTCCACTTAGACATAAAACGATGACATAAAATTTGCCACAACAAATCTATACCATTTAGTCTCCCTGTGGATTCCACCTTCCATATAAAGACAAGCAAAGCCAAAGGTCTTAATTCATGTATCTTATTTTGTGTTTAGTTTTGAGTTCTCATAGCGCTTCCATGTTTCCAAGTGTGTGTGTGTATATATATACACCACACACATAAAATTGAATTAAGAGCACCCTAAACAGTACAATACCCCTATAGCCTCCTGATTTCCACCACACATCCTTGTTTCTCTCTCTTCCCGCTAACTCTCTCATTCCACCAAGTTATTTAATTATAATTGAGTGGCTTAAAATGAAATGCTATCAGATAGGGATATCCTTGAGCGTGACTCTCTCTCTTTCTCTCTTCGTGTGTGTATGTGTGTGTGCGTGTATATACAGGCCCGACCCTAGCCCAAGGCCACCTAGGCGGTGGCCTGGGGCCTGGAAGGGGCCTCGGGCTGACTATAGAATTGTTATATATAACTTTGTAGTTTATAAAGAATTGTTATAGTTTGCATGGTCGTGTGGTTAAGCCACAGGGAAATCTTCAAGATGGTTATGGGTTCAATACCTGGCTTTGACATTTTTTACTACATTATTCTACAGCTTTGCCGAGCCTCTTTAGAAAATTTTTATTGGCCTTGCTGTCTTGTACCACGCAGGGCCGACCCCATATATATATATATACACACACACATATATATATATACATACATATATATATATACATATATACATATCTATCTAATAAAATTCCCCCCTTGGACAAACAACAAGACAAAGAGTGGTTCAGATTTAATCTTGCAAAAACAAATCCACCGTCCTAATTTAAACACATCCCCTGATATTTTGATTGCCACCTCATCCACATTTGCCTTATATTTAGTTATCACGCGTATCAGTAACTTTGCTCTCCCACTTTCACGTTCTTTAATTGTTTGACTACGGGAAGAGATTTGGATACCAGGAAATAAATTAAATATTGGTTGACATATTTGCTTACCCACTATTTTTATATTAAGCAATCTCATGGACACTCATATTTATGGTGACAAATTGTGGCCAGTAATTTGTATTTGACTTTAACGTAAAATAATTGCATGATTCGGTAAAATTATAATACCACAAATTATAATATGACATGGCTTTTTGACCCACTAAAATCAGCTCTCATCTAACCTTTTTTTTTTCTTTTTGACTAAAATGTTAACAAATAAGGCATAATGTTAATTCTATATTTATACAGTGCATCCGTTATTATAAGGTATAAAAAAAAGAAACTATGTAAACCCATCGCTTATTAATATTGAACTACCCTTACGTTAAAAAAAACATGAAAAATTAAATATTAAACATCAGATATACATGATTTCAATATGTACACTTCTGCTTGCAACATATACACTAAAAGAAATGTATCATGTAAACATTCATGGTAAAATACATATTAACTGCAATTAAATAATTAATTCAATAGTTATATTACAGCTTATTTACAACAAAAATATGCCTTTTCATGTCACATTTCCATTCAAAATCTTTCCAAACTATTCTATAAAAATGCGTAATGTTCAAAATTCCATTTATGAAGAAATGTGGGTACCAGTAAACAAATTCGTATATTAGTTGACACAATAGTGTTATCCATAACAGCTATATCCAAACAACTATTATATTCATAATAATACATACTTCATATCATGTAATTTTAAATATTTTGTCATAGCTCAATTTTTTAATACATGATAAGCATCTTATTATTCTACACTTCAACTGGACTAGACTTTCTTGAAACGCAAAATTGAATAAACAAATTAGATATTGAAATAATGAGACTGCCCAAATGTAACAGATATTGAACGAGTAAAATTATCTTTATCATTTTTTATGTCTCAATGTCCGGCGAAAAGTAAGTTGTATTGATATGAGTACTAACCTATATGCCTTCTATACGTATACAGATTAATTTAGTGATTAATTCTCTTCATCATTCTAATATGAGTAAAACTCTCTTTATCATTCTAATGTTTTGATTAATTCTGAAAGCTTGCTGTGTGTATCATATGGGTTGAGTTTTAATTTTTATTTTACGACCTTTTTATGGTGCAGTATAGACAAAGTTTTAAGAAAATTAGTTTATCATGACAAATTTAGCATCTTTTCTGCATAACTAGTGAGTTTTCTTAATTGATTTTGATTTGAATCTTATGGGCCATATTAGAATTTAGTGATTGAAACAATTATATACAATTGAATTTGGTCACATAGACCTTTAACAGTTGTCATTGCTGATCCTTCATTATACAAATCATCTTTGAGTTAAAAAAAGTAAAGTTTGATATCCTTTTATCACATTTTCCTTGCCTCAAGTTAATGTTTTCCAAATTAATTTGCTTAGTTGATGTTTAGTGAAGGATATAAAGAAACGCTGCATATTTTCCATATGCTTAAGTAAGAAACGCAATAGACAACTAATATACACATAAACATTGTTTTTATGCTCTTTTTTGTTGTGTAGGATAGATAACTATTGAAGTTTCAACAAATCTATCTGACAACGGAAAATTTAGCATATTTTCTCTGTATCCATTGAATTTTTTAATTGATTCAGCTACCATAGTGATTTGTCGGCATCATTTTAGTTATATTACTCAATTTTTCTATCTTCAGTCAGGTAACGCCAAACTATAGTAATTTTCTGCACAAAAGGTTTATAGCATTAATAGTTGATTATTCTTCCCTGTACTCAAAATCTTGCATCTTCCTACTGTCATAATGCAAATTATAGTATACTATATCTTGAATATTATATCACATATCCTTGTGTTAGATTTCCTTAAATAAATTATTCCTTAAGATTGGCTTCCCTTAATTTCACCATGTTTCCTTAACATATCATTGTTCTATGGTAACATACCATTGCCTTTTATCCTTGCAATAATCAATATATTTTTAGAGTTTCACTTTATGAAAATGTACATTAGTTAGCATTTTGAAAACGATTATGAAATTACGTTATTCATGAATATATTAATTTTTTGACAAGAGTACCATTGAAGGTAACTTTTACTGCTTTTTCAATTATTTATATAAAAGAATACTGTCTTTTGTTATAGCCAAATGCAAATAAATTATATGTTACCAATACTGTATTATATTTCCTTAACCACATCATTCCCTGATGACGTTAAATCTCCTTAACTTTATTTTATTTCCATATGATATTTGTTATTTCTTGCAGTTTTAAATGATCAATAGTAAAGTAATTGCATTCACATTTAAGAAACTAATGTGAAAATTAGGCATAATTATGGATTGTTTTCTATAAAAAGCTTTGTTAATTTAGCATTAAGTCAGTATGAAACAATTTCAATCTCATGGGTAACTGACTACTTGCAAATCAACTTTAAATTCATTTTTGATTAATGGTTTTTTTTAGTAGAACAGTAAATGGTATTACAATTTTTGATTCAATAGACAATTGTAATTTAAAGCAAGAAGATCTAGTTACATATTATAAAAGAGCAACACACTAAATTTACATTACATACTACTTAAATCATGGTGGACCAAATGTACAGAAGTAAATTTTGTGCAAATAGCATCCTATAAAATTATCACCAATCATTGTAATATCAATGAATATTAAATGTTTACACGTATTCATATTGAAAAGATGTTAACAAAAAAAGAATTAATTGAAACCCATAATCTAACAAGTTTGAAAAATAACAATAATGAAATAGATGTATTCATAAAACAAACATTCTATGGCAGTAGAACTTCTATGAAAAACAAGTCTAATTATTTGGGATGATTGCCTATGCAACATAGATTTTATGTTGAGACAGTTGACCATACTCATATTTCTATCATTATTGTGTTCAACCAATGCAGATTAACACATATATGGTTGTTTAATTCATCATTTCGTACATATATCTTTTCATCAACACAATAGAGATACATAAAATTTGATACTGTTTACACTACGTGCAAGCTGTACTTACTCGCTATACATGCATCATTTACTTCTTGCTATAAAATTTAGTTTCTATAGTAGAATCCTAACACATACATATATCACTTACATTATATATTTTGCTATTATATAATATGTTCTCACTGCTTATTCATAAATGCAAACTACAACACTCGAAAGTTTATGCTTCCGTGCATCGCACGGGTTTCCACTCGTGTGTGTGTGTGTGTGTGTGTGTGTATATATATATACACACACACATACATATAAAATTTATAATAGAAAGTAGAATAAATAAAATGCTGAAGTGGAACACTTTGTTTTCCTGCAAATCCAACGTGGCAACTTATTAGAACTCCTTTCAATAACCGAGTTATCAAAACTGTCACTATAGAAGAAAAAAACTCTCTTCTACCATCAACGTAACTGCCGACGGTTTTCTTGCCTCTATCCCAGAGTCGAACCCCATTTATTTTTGCTCAATTTCAAAATTGAAGGCGATATTTTGATTTTTGAAGTTGAGTCTCCTTCTTCCTACTAGCGAGATTAGGTTAGCCGATTAGTACAACCATATTTCTGCTGTCTTCCAACAATCGATTTGGCTGAAGAAAATACCTCATAACAGTGAAACTTCATCCTTCCTCTCCCTAACCTCTTCCTCCATTGTTGTTGCTCACTTATTGACATTATTCTAGGCAACCCTTTTGCTAAAAACTATTTATCCTCGGTTTTTAAATATTTGTTGTGTTAAAAGTCATGCTTTACCATCAAATATTGTGCCTTATGCGTGGAAAGAATGATTATCCACCAACTGGGCTAAAATTTATGTCCAGTGAATTTCAATTTGTAAGATATTACCTTTCGGTGCTATGGTATAACAAAATTTCAATTTGTAATGTTTTCTAGATCTTTGACATGGGTCCTGTATTTTTTTTCAAAATTAGCTTAGGCAAATTTGGGTTCACAAGCTCATGTTGATTGTCACCTTCTATCATTCTTTCCTCACCTGCTCTTAATAATGTAATTATTTGTAGAAGTAGAATTCCATTTCTGTATATATCGAATTGAGTCCAAAATTTTCCAGCCAATCCATAATATTATTATATACTGTGTGAAAAAAACCATATAAGATGAGTACATTCTATAGTAGTTTGATTACCAAAGTTTACATTTTGTAGCAGGAAATTACAACTATATATACACCAGGTTTAAAAAGCTTGACTAAAACAAACTGCGTCTTAGAGAAAAATAAAAATATGCATGAGTGATTTCAAGTCTTGTTTTTTTCTGTGTTTCTGACAAACATTGACATTTTTTCTGCACTTCGAGTTGTGTAAAAAATAAAATTATAATAACATTTTTTAGACATGTGTATAATTATTCAGTTAGCTTATAGGTGTAACATCTTATTACCGTAACATAGTGTAATATCTAAAAATCTCAAATTATTCTACTCATATTGTGGAATAAATTTCTTTAACTCTAATATAATTTAAGTGTTTAAATTATTTGTCAAATGTAAAAATAATCTGTTTTGAAGCTATCAAGAGCAGAATATCTGTACCGACCCGCATTCTACGCATCATAGGATCGTAGAATATTTATTTCTTTCACATACGAAGTCGTATGGTCATGTAACTTTGGGGGACGACTATTGGGGTCATTTCCCATGTTCAAGATTTTTCCCGATTTTTAAATGACCATTTTACCCATAGTTGGCACTGTTTTGGCCATAACTTTTGATTGGAAAAGAATTTTGACCTGAATCCACTTCCATTGGCTCCGCATGATGGTTTACAATTCCGTAGAGTGGTCATATTAGCCAAACGGACTCACCGTTTGGGAGATATGGCTGAAACAAGTTTCAGATGGTGAAAAACATCTTAATTGGGCCTAACCAGGTGATTAGCAGCTAGGCCCAGAGGGGGATTTCGGGTTTAGGGGTATATAGGGGCTGATTAGGGTTAGAAAACATTTCTTTAGACATTTTCCAGCCGCCACTTTCATCCTTAGACACTCTAACAATGGCCTCCTACATCTAAAACACCCCAAATCACTTTCTAATTGAAGATTAGGCTTAGCAACATCAAATTAAGAAGTAAAAGCACCAAAGCAAGGTTAGAGCTGCTGTTGGGCATCAGTATTCGCCCCAAATCAGAGAAGTTTCAGTCCTGAGAATTTTATTTGAGGCCAAGGTGAGAGATTTGCATAGTTTTTGCACTAATTACGGTAATTAGGGGTAATTAGTGAAGATTAGCGAATTTATACACTAATAAATTCTGGAAAAATGTTTAGAAATTCTTAAATGTTATTTTAAACCTCTGATAGAAGTTTGGTTCGATTTGATTAAGTTTTGCTAAGTATATCACTTGATTTGCTTAAACATGCTTAAGGGAAAATTTGGGGTTTTGACTATGTTTGATCCACTTTACATGCTATGATTTGTGTTATGGTGTTCGTGGTCGATACTATACGTTGCTATGACTGTATGAGATGTTTTGTGATTGTTTAGAAGTGTTAGTTTGGTCAAAAACGCCGTCGAATGGCGAAAGACTGTCGCTGGAACGAAATGCAGGAATTTACCCGGATCGGATCGCCCCCCTATGAGCACGATCCGATGGAAGCTCACGCCACGATCCGTTCCACTTCGAAGGCCACGAACCGATGCAGCACCGTGTCCAAACTGAAGTACCTTGATCCGAATCGCCCCAGCTTGGTGGACCACGAACCGATCAGAAGGTGCGATCCGAGATGAGGCGCGACGATCCAGACGAGGTAGCACGACCCGAACCCAATGGGTTGCCAGCGTCACGAGCTGTTGAGGCGCGATCCGTATGGTGCGACACGATCCGATGGAGCTGGAGCACCACGAGCCAGCAGGAACTCGACCCGATCCGATTGGGGAGGCGCGTCACGAACCGAACCATCCAAGGGAGCACGATCCGAGGAGAAGACTGAATGAAGACCGATCCGGAAGTGAAGACTATAACCCGAGATGCAAAGGAAGTCCAAATGAGAAGTTAGAGCTCAAGATTCAGATGGGAATCAACGAGTTCGCTTCATGGTTGGGCTTTACTGCGGGACGCGTGCCAAGGAGTTATCGATGTCTATAGCTCTGGACCACTATGGTAGGAGGTACGAAGCCGGATTCAGGGCCATTATGGCATCGGTAGAACCAAGGGCTACAACCAATGAAGTGGGTCATTGAAATGTTTGGTCATGACTCCATATGTTCAGCTTGGTCATAGCAGGGTTTCTACAAGTCGGGATTCGTCGTTACCTCAGTTTGTCTAGTGTTCCAAAGTGGTAGATGTCGTACGCTTTACGCACTGAGTGAGAGATGTGAGAATGGTTGCTATGGATGATTTGTTTGCTATCATTGTGACATGCACACCCCACCCCCGTATTCTTACACTATTTATTATGGCACCTTAGAGCATTGTACGGTATGTGGTACTAACTCTTTGGTTGCAGGTCCAGGTTCAGGTATGGTTTGGTATACCTGTTATTGTTTTGTTTAGATGCTTATCGTTCATACCAGGCTTTATGTCTGACCCAGAGTTTTATGTCTCCTCTTATTACTCTGGGTGCTCACACGAGCAGACTAGAGACAGGTTAGCTGGTGATGCACGGGTAGATGATCCGGAGACGAGCAGGACGCTTCCACGTAATATATATAATATTCTCCCTGTGTTGTTAAAGATCACTGCTTGGGCATTGGTGGTACATCTTCTACTTTAGCTTTCTTTTGTTTAGAGACAGTAAATTTGGAAAATTGTAATAAGCTGTATATGGATTTCCGCTGCTCTGATGATTGATGTTGATTTTAGTTATCAGCTTAAGCACTGTCTCACCTGTTTTATGTTAAGTATGTTATTATTGTACTTTGTTCCATGCGCTGTGAGACATTCTACTAGTTTTTCCTTCACTCCTTTCCTTTCTTTGGCGACCGTTCCGTGCTAATCGGCACGTATACAGCGCACTTTCGGAGGAAATGCCGACTGGTACGGAGCGGGCTGTCACACTTGGTATCAGAGTTCTAGGTTGCGTAGTTAACCTAGGGAAGCTATCAGGGAGAGATAATATACGTATACGAGAGAGCGTATTTGTGATTATTTTGATTTTTAAAAGCTATATATATATATACTATTAGTAGTATAAGGATGAAGTCGTACTGCACTAGCACCACTATGGAGTCGTTAATCGTTTCCTTTTTTAGATTGACGATGAGCCGATATACTATAGGTGCTGGTAGGGGAGCCAATAATGGGAATGTTGCTGACATGAGGACGATGTTTACTGACCTCATGAGAGAGATGCTTAGAGATGTGCAGAGAGCAACTCCCAATGGTGGAAATGGTGGTGGTCCAATAGTGCAGGCGCCAAGAGTCGACTTCGCCAAGCTGAATAAGGATTATACTAGCCTTGGTGGAAAGCCGTTCCACGGAACGGAGTCGGCCACGGATGTTCAAGATTGGTTGGATAGTTGCGAACGTATCTTCGAGGATTTGGGTATCGAGGATGCGATGAAGAGAAAGCTAGCATCCCGTCAGCTGCAAGGGCGGGCAATGAATTGGTGGAATGCTATAAAGGCAGCTACTCCCGATGATCAGATTACTTGGGAGCAGTTTAAAGCTCGCTTTAGCGAGAAGTTCATTCCAGCTGCTCAAAAGTCAGTACTGTTTAAGAAATTCTTGGAGCTCAAGCAGAATGGCAGAGCTGTCTCGGAGTATATTGCTGAATTCGACACTTTGTCGAAGTATGGGTTATCTCTTATTGATACTGCCGAGAAAAAGAATGAGAAATTCATAACTGGTTTGGATCAGTACTTGGGGGAAAAACTTATTAACCACATCGATGAGACGTTTGAATCGATTGTGGGGAAAGCATTAAGATCGGAAAGTCTCTACCCTAAGCCGAAGACTGAGGTTGCATCCGCAGATGAGCCAAAGCCACCAGCAAGTGGTGGAGACAAGGGTGGTTCCCAGAATAAGAGAAAGCAGAGTCAGACTAAGGATGGCCAGAAGAAAAAGAATAAGCAAGATGTGGAGTGCTTCAGCTGTGGTAAGAAGGGCCATTATGCTAGTAATTGTCGGGCCAAGCCAGCGGATAGGAAGTGCTTCAACTGTGGCCAAATGGGACATCACAAGGACAAGTGTCCACAGCCCCATAAAGAAAAGCAAATGGTGAAAGCCTATGCTCTCAATGCTATTCCTTCTTCGTCAAACGCCCCAACAGCGGCGGAGAAGGGAAATAATGTCGTCATTCAAGGTATGCTTTCTGTTTATGATGTTCCTGTTAGAGTTTTGTTTGATACCGGAGCTTCCAGTTCTTTCATATCTAGTGACCTGGTAGATAGGTTGGGATTGGAGCCCGAGATTGTCGATAGACCTTTAGTAGTGACGAACCCGATTGGTGGTTCGACTAGCCTTAGCATGATTTGTCGTAATGTGGTCTTATCGAGTCATGGATGCATGTTTGTTTGTGATTGCTTTGTTTTGGGCTTTACTGGGTTTGGCATTATTTTGGGAGTAGATTGGCTCCGAAGGTACGGGGTGGTGGTAGACAGTGAGGGCTTGTTGGTGACAGCTAGAGCGGATGATGGGCGGAGGATGGTGTTTGGTGGTCTACCCAGTAAGGGGGTATTGGCTAGTTTTCTAAACTCCCTCGACATTCCGCATAGTGAGTTGTCAGGTTTGCCCGTGGTTGGCCAGTATCCGGATGTTTTCGAAGAAGTGACCGGACTCCCACCACACCGAGAGATTGAGTTTCGTATTGATTTGGTAAAAGATGCCAGACCTATAGTGATGCCACTTCGTCCTATGGCACCAAGGGAGCAGCGAGAGCTCGAGGTGCAAGTCAGCGATCTTTTGAAGAAGGGATTTATCAAAAGGAGTGTTTCTGAATGGGTAGTACCAGTTGTGTTTGCTACCAAGGCGGATGGTTCCCTTCGTTTGTGTGTAGACTACCGCGAGTTGAATAAAGTGACGAGGAAGAACAAGTATCCACTACCGCGGATAGATGATTTGTTCGATCAGTTGAGTGGCGCGAGAGTATTTTCTCAGTTGGATCTCGCGACAGGTTTTCATCAGCTTAGAGTGGAAGCTGAGAGTATAGCTAAAACGGCATTTCTAACGCCGTCCGGATTTTATGAGTGGTTGGTCATGCCATTCGGGCTGACCAATGCCCCAGCATATTTTGTGGATCTTATGAATAGGGTATTCAGAGATCAGTTGAATAAGTTTGTCCTTGTGTTCGTTGACGATATTTTGGTCTATTCGAGGACAGAGGAAGAACACAAGGAACATTTAAGAGTAGCGATGGAGGTGTTGAGAAAACACCAATTGAAAGCCAAGTTTTCTAAGTGTCACTTCTGGAAGAGGGAAGTGAGGTTCTTGGGCCATGTTGTATCAGAGAATGGTATTGCCGTGGACCCGGCGATGGTGGCTACGGTACAAGATTGGCCTACGCCCAAGAACGCAACAGATGTAAGAAGTTTCTTGGGATTAGACGGATATTATCGTAAGTTTATCCAAGGTTTCTCCAAGATAGCAGCACCATTGACCCAGTTGACCAAGAAGAATCAAACTTTTGTCTGGGATGAAAGGTGCGAGAATGCATTCAAAAGTCTAAAGGACAAGTTGACAAGCGCACCAGTGTTAGTCATTCCTAAGGGGGATGAAGAGATGACGATATACACGGATGCCTGTGGTACCGGACTGGGTGTCGTATTGATGCAAGGCGGTAGGGTTGTAGCTTACGCAAGTCGGCAATTGAAACCGCACAAGAGGAGATACCCTACCCATGATTTAGAATTGGCAGCGATCGTGTTCGCGTTAAAGATGTGGAGACACTATCTCTTGGGAGAAAGATTTGAGCTGTTTACAGATCATAAGTCGTTAAAGTATCTCTTCTCTCAGAAAGATCTGAATCTCCATCAGCAGAGATGGTTAGAGTTCTTAGCTTCCTATGATTTTGACATCGCATACACACCGGGAAAGGGCAATGCGGTGGCTGATGCATTGAGTAGAAGACACGCCAGCTTAGGGGCTATGTTCCTTGAATGGAAGCAACTGGAGTATATCGCGGGGTTTGATTTCAGACCAAAGTGCGAATTGGATCCAGAAATGTTAGCAAGTTTGACGATCGGGCCCACTTTGATTGAGCGGATCGGCTCTAGTCAGAGGGACGATCCTAACCTATTGGAAATCATCTCCAAGTTAGAGATGTGTGTCGATGAGGAAGTGAACAAGTATGGGCTTGATCGAGATGGATGGCTTAGAAAGAATGGAAAGCTTGTTGTACCCAATGTCAATGGATTGAGAGATGAAGTGCTTAGAGAATGTCATCACTCAAAGCTAACTATACACCCCGGTGGTAACAAGATGTATTGAGATATGAAGCAGACCTACTACTGGGAAGGGATGAAAAGAGACGTTGGGAAGTTTATATCCAAGTGCATGAATTGCCAGCAAGTTAAAGCCGAGCAAAAGAAGCCTAGTGGGTTGTTACAGCCCTTAGAAATTCCCGAATGGAAATGTGAGCAAGTCTCGATGGATTTCATCGATGGTTTACCAAGGACTAGATCGGGATATGACAGCATTTGGGTAATTGTAGATCGACTGACTAAAAGTGCAAGGTTTATACCAGTCAAATCGACCAGAACGACAGCTAAGTTAGCAGAATTGTATATGAAGTGGGTAGTGAGATTTCATGGAGTACCTAAAAGCATTGTGAGCGACCGAGACCCGTTGTTCACTAGTGGGTTTTGGAAGAGCTTACAAGAGGCTTTAGGGTCAGAGTTACATCTCAGTACCGCATATCATCCTCAGACCGACGGTCAGACGGAGAGGGTGAATCATATTTTGGAAGATCTCTTGAGAGCGTGTATATTGGATTTTGGTGGATCATGGGATGACCATTTGCATCTAGTAGAGTTTGCATATAATAATAGCTACCAATCCAGTATCGGTATGGCTCCGTTTGAAGCTTTGTACGGAAGACCCTGCAACTCACCATCATGTTGGATAGAGACTGGCGAGAAGTTTATGCTTGGACCAGATGTGGTGAGGGAAACTTCAGATAAGATCAAGGTCATTCAACAACGAATGAAGGCTGCCCAAGATAGGCAGAAGAGTTATGCTGATAAGAGGAGAAGAGACCTAAAATTCTCCGTTGGTGACTTGGTGTTTGTCAAGACTTCTCCGTTGAAGAGCGTAATACGATTCGGCAGGAGAGGCAAGTTGGCACCAAGATTTGTTGGCCCATTCCCTGTTCTTGAACTAGTCGGGAATTTGGCATACAGAATTGACTTACCAGAGAAGATGGCGGGAGTTCACGACGTATTTCATGTTTCCCAACTAAGGAAGTTCGTTCACGACTCAGATATGACTATTTCACCTGATCAGTTAGAGGACTTCGAAGTAGAACCTGAGGCGGTTGGGAACCGCAAGCCGGCCCGTATTGTCACACACGACATGAAGCAACTTCGAAGGAAGGCGGTGAAGCTAGTCAAGGTACAGTGGAGCGAGGACGAGAATGATTGTACTTGGGAGACAGAGGAGAACATTAGGAAGTCACACCCAGAACTCTTTGCCTGGTAAGATTTTGGCTTCGATTTAGTTTTTCCGCATGCTAGGATAGGCTTGTTTGCTTGTTTTGCATGATTGATTGTTGTATGTGGTCGTTAGGCATGCGGGATCCTTTGTATGTTTTGGGTTAAGGAATTTCGGGGACGAAATTTCTTAAGGGGGGGAGAGTGTAACGACCCGCATTCTACGCATCATAGGATCGTAGAATATTTATTTCTTTCACATACAAAGTCGTATGGTCATGTAACTTTGGGGGACGACTATTGGGGCCATTTCCCATGTTCATGATTTTTCCCGATTTTTAAATGACCATTTTACCCCTAGTTGGCACTGTTTTGGCCATAACTTTTGACTGGAAAAGAATTTTGACCTGAAACCACTTCCATTGGCTCCGGATGATGGTTTACAATTCCGTAGAGTGGTCACATTAGCCAAACGAACTCACCGTTTGGGAGATATGGCTGAAACAAGTTTCAGATGGTGAAAAACAGCTTAATTGGGCCTAACCGGGTGATTAGCAGCTAGGCCCAGAGGGGGATTTCGGGTTTAGGGGTATATAGGGGCTGATTAGGGTTAGAAAACATTTCTTTAGACATTTTCCAGCCGCCACTTTCATCCTTAGACACTCTAACAATGGCCTCCTACATCTAAAACACCCCAAATCACTTTCTAATTGAAGATTAGGCTTAGCAACATCAAATTAAGAAGTAAAAGCACCAAAGCAAGGTTAGAGCTGCTGTTGGGCATCAGTATTCGCCCCAAATCAGAGAAGTTTCAGTCCTGAGAATTTTATTTGAGGCCAAGGTGAGTGATTTGCATAGTTTTTGCACTAATTACGGTAATTAGGGGTAATTAGTGAAGATTAGCGAATTTATACACTAATAAATTCTGGAAAAATGTTTAGAAATTCTTAAATGTTATTTTAAACCTCTGATAGAAGTTTGGTTCGATTTGATTAAGTTTTGCTAAGTATATCACTTGATTTGCTTAAACATGCTTAAGGGAAAATTTGGGGTTTTGACCATGTTTGATCCACTTTACATGCTATGATTTGTGTTATGGTGTTCGTGGTCGATACTATACGTTGCTATGACTGTATGAGATGTTTTGTGATTGTTTAGAAGTGTTAGTTTGGTCAAAAACGCCGTCGAATGGCGACAGACTGTCGCTGGAACGAAATGCAGGAATTTACCCGGATCGGATCGCCCCCCTATGAGCATGATCCGATGGAAGCTCACGCCACGATCCATTCCACTTCGAAGGCCACGAACCGATGCAGCACCGTGTCCAAACTGAAGTACCTCGATCCGAATCGCTCCAGCTTGGTGGACCACGAACCGATCAGAAGGTGCGATCCGAGATGAGGCGCGACGATCCAGACGAGGTAGCACGACCCGAACCCAATGGGTTGCCAGCGTCACGAGCTGTTGAGGCGCGATCCGAATGGTGCGACACGATCCGATGGAGCTGGAGCACCACGAGCCAGCAGGAACTCGACCCGATCCGATTGGGGAGGCGCGTCACGAACCGAACCATCCAAGGGAGCACGATCCGAGGAGAAGACTGAATGAAGACCGATCCGGAAGTGAAGACTATAACCCGAGATGCAAAGGAAGTCCAAATGAGAAGTTAGAGCTCAAGATTCAGATGGGAATCAACGAGTTCGCTTCATGGTTGGGCTTTGCTGCGGGACGCGTGCCAAGGAGTTATCGATGTCTATAGCTCTGGACCACTATGGTAGGAGGTACGAAGACGGATTCAGGGCCATTATGGCATCGGTAGAACCAAGGGCTACAACAAACGAAGTGGGTCATTGAAATGTTTGGTCATGACTTCATATGTTCAGCTTGGTCATAGCAGGGTTTCTACAAGTCGGGATTCGTCGTTACCTCAGTTTGTCTAGTGTTCCAAAGTGGTAGATGTCGTACGCATTACGCACTGAGTGAGAGATGTGAGGATGGTTGCTATGGATGATTTGTTTGCTATCATTGTGACATGCACACCCCACCCCCGTATTCTTACACTATTTATTATGGCACCTTAGAGCATTGTACGGTATGTGGTACTAACTCTTTGGTTGCAGGTCCAGGTTCAGGTTCAGGTATGGTTTGATATACCTGTTATTGTTTTGTTTAGATGCTTATCGCTCATACCAGGCTTTATGTCTGAACCAGAGTTTTATGTCTCCTCTTATTACTTTGGGTGCTCACACGAGAAGACTAGAGACAGGTTAGCTGGTGATGCACGGGTAGATGATCCAGAGACGAGCAGGAGGCTTCCACGTAATATATATAATATTCTCCCTGTGTTGTTAAAGATCACTGCTTGGGCATTGTTGGTGCATCTTCTACTTTAGCTTTCTTTTGTTTAGAGACAGTAAATTTGGAAAATTGTAATAAGCTGTATATGGATTTCCGCTGCTCTGATGATTGATGTTGATTTTAGTTATTATCTTATGCACTGTCTCACCTGTTTTATGTCAAGTATGTTATTATTGTACTTTGTTCCATGCGCTGTGAGACATTCTACAGGTTTTTCCTTCACTCCTTTCCTTTCTTTGGCAACCGTTCCGTGCTAATCGGCACGTATACAGCGCACTTTCGGAGGAAATGCCGACTGGTACGGAGCGGGCTGTCACAATATCAAGAGTGGCTTGCACTCCCATCGAATTGTTTGCTGACTTTCCAGCAGTTCACACTGAGAAATTTTGCTAATCCAAAATTACCGACTCTACAATTCATGCCAGCATCAATAATAACATTATTGGGCTTCAGCTCAGCCTGAATCATTGGCATCAGATCATGGTCATTTTGAACATAATCCATTGCATTAACAACATCAATAACCAAATTTAGTTTCTGGTTTACTTAACATTTTGTCTTATGTATATAGTTATTCTTCAAAATTTGTAAGATATTATGGCTTACTGATATGTCATCATGTAGCATGGAGGCTTAAGGTAACACAAATATATGCCATCGATATTGTGTATGCAAGCCCGAATAATTGAAATTACCAATAGATGGATGGGTTCCCAACTATGTCACCTGTTAGCGAATCGTCTTACAGCACACTAAACAAACAACGTTCTGTTGTGAGGTACTGTCTCTATGCCTCTTGCTTATCTAATTATTGCGACTAACGGCTCTTTTTCGAAAATATTAATGTACCGATCCTAAGATTGTAAAACTGGGAAGCTGAACATGTTTTGAAAATATATGAATAGCACACCTGGTAGCAATATATTGATTTATAAAGGCGCAGGTTTTGAATAGCCAAAAAAAAAAAGATTTTATGGAACAATCTGACATTAGTTAACTACAAATTGACTATTTTTTGGCTCCAATTCCATATTTTTTGTTTGTTGTAGATTGAGATAAGAGAGAATAATTTATAAATTACTGATCCGTATGCACCTATAATGGTGTTCAAGTTGATTTTCTTTTTGTGATGTTTTATAAATGGATTATATATATTTCCAATTTTATTTCTCGAACTCAGAACTTTCCTCTTAATTTTTATAGAGGTATCATTTAATACTTCATATATGACATCGTGCTTTACAAATTTATCAGCATTTTATCAATTATTTTCCCTTTTTCATTTCAGTGGACACAATTTAGTAGTACAAAATCTCAACCATTCCCTACATTTGCTGTAACGACCCGGGAAAAAGACGACCTTGATTATCCGATATACAACACATATCGAACATCAAGGGTCGACAATTACCGAATAGTTAATGAAAGAATTTAGAGGGTGAGGATAGATAAGCTAGAAAATTAGAATAGAAGAAGAAAAAGAAGAACACAACATCAGAGTAACACGAATCTCACAGCGGAACGAATAAAATATAATATATCACATAACTTGAAATCAAAAGCAGTATATGCATACAATACCATTATCAGAGTACAACCCTTGCATCACAGCGGAAATAAACAATAGCTATATAAGTCCTGAAGCCTCCTGCTCCAAGCTCTCCAAGTCTATCTGTAAAATCCTGACTACTTGACTGCCCGTACAAATTTGGGCACCCAAGAGTTTAGGGAAAGCAAAACAAAATAAAACTCTGGGTCAGTCACGGGACTGGTGTGAGTAAACTCCAATCATTTGGTTTAACTTTTCAAAATCCTTTTCAAAAGAAAAGATAATCGTAAGACCAATCCACTCATAAATACGGATGACTTTTACCTTACGATAACCCAAAACACTTTGGAAATCATATATTATCTGATATTATAATAATGTCTAATCACAAGTAATTAAAATCTAGTAGAACGCTTGCATCTCACGCTCTACATATATAATATACAATCAAACTCGCAGGCACTTATTGGAGATTGGATTCCAACTTGACAAGGTATGGGACCACCTTCCGAACGTGTATCTCTAGAGGCAAATACACTGGTTTCAACAAGAACATCTTGCAACCCGGCCCACACATGACCGACCACTCATTTCGCTTGAGTGTATCGAATGTATATCACCAACGGTTGGGATCAGCAACCGTCTCCCGATAAGGGACAACATCGATAGATTTAAGAACAAAAGGAATTTCTCTAGATAGGTGATCATACATCCTAATGGGTGCGACCCACATAGCCATGATGCCTGCCCGATTTTTGTCATTTCCCGGTGGATGAGGCTTGAGGTCATAACTTATCTTTTGACAGATCCCACCTCCATTACTTTGAATGCCACATCGTCATACCCGCCAAATCACAAATTGATTTCACCAAAAATACCACGGGTATACAGCTAAGAGAAACGAATTCCTCCGCCACCAAACGTAATTACGTTTGAAGAGATCAACTTACGCGATCCTTTGAATATACTCTGTCAGACATTCGTCCATTCACGTTTGTCCTGGGACTGGACAAACCGAAGGCACTATTCTGTAAATAGGATAGCCCTTGCATAACTCCGTCTTCAATATATTCAGCATACTTGATTCGCAACGCTTATGCCAATACGGAGTGGTTCTTTGGATAATAATTCAACCGGTCTCTCCATATTAACAACGTAAAATGGTCAAAAACTTTGATAGTCGGTGATTTAACTATCAAATGAAAACATGTCTGTGTGCAAACAACGATATTATTTCCAGATGGAAATTCTATCAATCAATCATCATTCATCATCAAATTATCATAAATTTACCCTTTTCCTTATTCTTGTTTTCCTATATTTCTTATTTACTATATTTAGAAAATATACGTTATTAACAATGTGAAACAATTCCATTTCTCATTTTCTATATTCAGAAAACATTTCTGATTTTTCATTTGGAAGACATTTCCAAATCTCCTTCATTGGGTTTAAACTGATGTTTGAATAAACATCGCTATGCCAACACCAACCATTTCGCTCATTAACTAAATTCACTTAACCCCTTTCACTCTCGAACCTTATCCACTTCTTAGTTAAAAACGAAGTCAATCAAGTTGGGGTATAATTACCTCTCAGACCTTAACTGAACAACATTTCTAACTTCGAAATAGACAAAGTTCAAACTTCACTCTTTAAGAAACTTCCTTGCGAACTCTCGGATTCTATTTATGAATCCACTTCCTTTACTGAACCATTTGATTATAACTATAAATGTTATAATTCCAAGCTTTCAAAATATGTTAACTTAAATATATTTCCATATCTTAATTTGGATAAATAAACAACCAACTACTTTATTAACAGATAATTAAAACTTGATTTGAAATGGAAAGTAAACATTACTTCCCTTGATTCGATATAATCGAATTTCCATGTATGATTCACTCTCGAATAATCACTATCCGATAATTCTCTTTCGAATATACTATATTCGATTCTCCTGTTCGAATAACTAATATTCGATAATCCTTTTCTTCGAATAACTAATATTCGAAAAATCTCACTTCGAATAAACCATATTCGATAATTTTCTCCTACGAATAACTATATTCGATTTAACACACTTCGAACGAACTATATTCGATTACTCTTCTCGAATAAACTATATTCGATAACTCTACTTCGAATAGGTGATATTCGATTAATTCCCTTTTTGACTAACCCTACTTAATTTACTAGTACTCAACTAACTCGACTTAATTAACTTCTATTGATTAATTACTATTTGATTTAACACCATTTGCTTGACTCTAGATCGCAGCGATCACAATGGTTATGCCTGATTCCCCCAGGAAACATCCGACCGCCGTAGGCTATCTGCAGCCCTGCGAATTACGCTAGCAGTCGTGCTAAATGGAAATTCATCCTTAAATAACTTTGTCTATTTTTAACTCTATCTCGAATAATTAGATTCGATCAATTCTAATTGAATAACTAATATTCAGTTAACCCTTATTCGATTACTATATTTGAATAACTCTAGTTCGATTTGACTCAAAACGGTTAACTCTAACTGATTAACTCTAACTGGTTAATTCTAACTGAATAACTCTAACTGGATAACTCTAACTGAATAACTCTAACTGGTTAACTCTAACTAACTAACTCTAACTGTTTAACTTTACGGTTTAACTCTGACAGTTTAACTCCAACTGTTTAACTCTAACAGTTTAACTCCAACTGTTTAACTCTAACAGTTTAACTCCAACTGTTTAACTCTAACAGTTTAACTCCAACTGTTTAACTCTAACAGTTTAACTCCAACGGTTTAACTCTAGTTGATTAACTCTTTTGAATTAATCCCTTTGACTTTTCTCTTTTGAATAATTCCTTTGGAATAATTCCTTTGAATTACTTCCCTTGAATAGATTCTTTTTCTATTCGTTTACTCAACAAATAACTATTCTCTTTTCGCTTCTATTTATTTAACAAATAAATATTCCCTTTAACTTTTCTATTTATTCAACAAATAAATATTTCTTTTAACTTTTCTATTTATTTAACAAATAAGTACTTCTGTCAACTTTTCTTTATTCCCTACATGAATATTCCCTTTTCAATTCCATTTGTAAATACTTTTACGAATGTTTCCCTTTTTATTTCTATTTGTAATCGTTTCACAAATATTTCCCTTCTATTTGATTTCACCAATATTTTCCCTTCTATTTGATTTCACCAATATTTGTTTTTTTTACAAATGCTTTGATTCTATAATCATTTTCTCTCATGAAATTCTCTTCCTTTTATATATAAAATCTATTGATTTTATATAAATAATTTATTTTCAATATAAACTTTGAAAATCCCTTTTCACTTTCTAGTATCACTTATGGTATAAAAATACCAAATCAAAAGGTTCAATCATCATCCAAACACACAGGTTCAACAACAGATGATATAACACATCATATATCAGAATATATGAAAAACGGTAAATAAATGTTGAGGAATCCAGTTGGATTCCTCCGACCTGTTTCCCTGCATCCACAGATGTTACACAATATAATTCACATCAATTTCATTTCAATATGAGGTATTCTGATAAACAAAATCAACATCGGTTAACGATATATATAACTATATCGGTATTTTCAATCAATTGACTAGCAGTTCAACCAAACAATCAACACTCAGCAATTCAACCAATAATTATCAGTTCTAAAAATACTTTATAAAAATATAAAGTGTTCAGAGTTAGTGAGATTTACTTACCTTGGACGGTTTATCGTTGAATAACGATAATCGGTCATTGATTTGGTTCAGACGTTAAATTTCACCATAAATCCAAACGAGCTCCAATCCACTTGCGGTCAGTTCCATTGCGTAGTGCTCGTCCATACGATCCCAACAGATCCTGTTTCGTTAAATTTCGTTAATGTATGCAAAAGTTATGCTATTTACAATATTTACCTAATTTAAATGAATATATATTTAATTAAATTAATTAAATTATTTTTATCTTAATTAACTTCTAATTGCGTTATTAGCCAAATTACCTTCCCCGCCCTTCTAAAAAATCATACTTTCCCATCTCTAGCCATATCCAATTTTTTTTAAAATTGAAAAACCATTTTAATATTAATTAAATTTAATTTTCAAATAAAATATTTAAAAATATTCATTTAATTATAACTTAAAATTTTTAATCCGGATCAAAAATCTGCTTCCACTCATTTTAAAGTATTTTCCGATAAGAATCCAACGGTCCTTGTTTCGTGGAAATCCGACTTGTTTTGAAAAAGTTATAAGCTTTTAAAGTTTATGGTTAAAAATTACGAAAATGCCCCTGGTCTGTTTTAAATTCAAATTAAATTTTAAATTTAAATTTAAATTAATCATCCCATCCGTCGGATCAGTTAGGGATAGCCAGGAAGAGCAGGAAACTATATTTTCCAAACTCAAGCCTTAGACACTATCCTCTCTGTCACCCTTAGAATGTTCTGATATTTATTTTTACAAATTCTATTTTAATTATAATATATATATATATATATTACACAAATAAATAAATAAATAAATATTATTTAAAAACTTACCCCGCGAAGCCCAAGCCTCTGCCTAAGAGTCCCTAGCTCCCCGTCTTGCCCTCCTTTCTCCCTTCCTTCTCTTTTCCCTAATATTTTATTATTATTTCTGCCATTGCCAAAGCTTGAAAGAGGAGGAGGAGGAGTGAGTTTAAAATGAAGGGGGGGGGCTATTTATAGCCGAAGGAGTCACATGGATTGCTGAGGTGGCGCGAATCCAACGGTCGAAAATGGATGGCTAGGATTAATCCTTAAATTAATTAAATTATAAATAAATTTAATAATTTATGAATAGTAAAGTGTGTTTTCTCAACCCTATTCGGACGTTAATTTAACTTACTTATTGATACCTTATCCAAAATCCTTTTCAACCATGTTGTTCAATTTTTCTTGCTCTTCAATAATATATAAAAATATTTAAATTTTGAATTCGTTTGAACTTTCAAATAATTTAAATTCAAATTCAAAGTAGTGTTTTGTGTTAGTTTCAACACCTTCCGGTCTCATGTTGGAGTATCAAACGATAACGGTTTTCAGAAATTCTTCCACCATCTGGTCCGGTTTTTAACGTACTTCAATCCTATGTATTCCAATCAAAAATCGGAGTTCGTTTAGATTTTAAAATAATTTATTTAAATTTTGTTTCCTTAATAACTTTCTATATCCGTTATAGGATTTTTCCAGATTTCATATATAGCTAATATCCTATGTTTAGAATTTTCCTGGATAGGTCTCAGGTTCCAGTTTTGCCGTTAGCATTAGCAAATTCCAATTACCGTCAAATTTTAGTTCAAATTTTGGCCTTTTATTTTTTCTTTTCCACATACGGATGCCATTTTTGACGTAACTTGGTTGGTTACCTAATTACATCATTTCAGATTTAATGAAACTGATTTCATCGAAATCCGAGTTCGTTAGCTACTACATCCTTTGTAAACGTACTATTTTAAATTAAAAATTTATTCTTTTATACTGCCAGTTCACATTATTTGCAGATCCACTAAATTTCCACCATTTCGGAATAAAATAAAATATTCAAAATTATTGAAATTAAACCATTTAGAATTCCAAAATAATAAAAAAAACATTTTTATATAATAACTAAATGGTCAAAAAATCTGGGCCGTTTCATTCTTCCCCCCTTAAAATAATTTCGTCCTCGAAATTGCTAAGGTAGAAAAATGAATTTTATAACTAGGTTAAAATTATTTGGTTACTCTGATTTCACTAAACCAATCTATTCTAATTAATTTATTAATTTATTTCTATAAACGAAAATTTTCAAAAATTCTGAAAATTTTCTAACACTCGAAATTTCTGAAAAATTTCGCCAGCACCTCCTTTGTACTTGTCAATAGCTCAAACTCCAACTCGCCTCCCTAGGCCTTCTTCAACCCAAAAGAAAATCAAACAGCCAAGTGGCTTGCCCAACAGGTTCATAAATCTCATCAAACACATATGAATATATACGTGTACCTTTTTGTCGACATTCAATTCTGCTATCAATTTAGCATATACCACTATCATCCCAATCAAACTCCCAATCACTTTTATCTTCAACACGACCATCCGCTTATAACCAAGCCAAATTTCAATCAAACTGCAATTCCAATCTCAATTCAAATTTCTTGCTCGACCATCCATTTCTATCCCAGATTTATCTCTAATCTAGTCCAATTCTACTTGATACCATTCTATTTCAATTCAACTCAATTTCCACTGAACTACCTTCAATTCAATTTCAAATTTGCTTTCACAAATTTCTATTTAGTTTGTGTTTATTTCAAACAATCTTACCTGAAAGTTTCAAATAGCTTTGCCTTTTCCAAAAATCAAATATCCCTTTGGAATATCAAAACAACTTGGTTTCTCAAAAAAATTCAAAAACAAAATCTTTGGTAGTAATCTGTCACTTACAAACTCGAAAATGAACACCGATGATGTCCGGATCAACATCGGAATTTATTTTCCAGCTATCGAAGTGAGTTCAATACTATGTCACTTTCAAAACCATTTCTAAACACTTTCATTTTGAAATTCATTTCAAAATATCCCTTTTCAATGCTTGTAACAAATTTAAAATCTCCCAGGATTTTAAAATTCACATATATTCAATTTAATTCCATTTACAATGCTTATTCAAATTTTAGCAATTTTAATTCCAATTCTGAACTTAAATTCAGATTTAATTCATCTGATTTCATATATTTCACTTATATGAATTTTGATTTGTTATTATATAACCATTTCACATTTTATAATCTTACTCGATTATAACCACAACCAACACATTTAATATACTATAATAATTTCAAATATCTATATTTTGCTTATATCAAAATATAATTTGGGTAAAATTATTTCATTTACCCTTTTTTCAAAACATATCGTGTCGACCCATCGTATTCAAGTGTTTATAAACTCCTATCGATACAGTGGATCAAACTGATCGACTAGAACTCATAAACGACTCAACCAATAAATCTCCACGGTATAAAATCATTTTATATTAAATAACAAATACGTTCACTCTTATATATACACTCAAACTCAGTCTAGGGCATTACTAACCCCATCTCTACTGAGTTACGCCACAGAGCCAAGGTAAATCACCTAACCTTCAGCTCTGATACCAACTGTAACGACCCGGGAAAAAGACGACCTTGATTATCCGATATACAACACATATCGAACATCAAGGGTCGACAATTACCAAATAGTTAATGAAAGAATTTAGAGGGTGAGGATAGATAAGCTAGAAAATTAGAATAGAAGAAGAAAAAGAAGAACACAACATCAGAGTAACACGAATCTCACAGCGGAACGAATAAAATATAATATATCACATAACTTGAAATCAAAAGCAGTATATGCATACAATACCATTATCAGAGTACAACCCTTGCATCACAGCGGAAATAAACAATAGCTATATAAGTCCTGAAGCCTCCTGCTCCAAGCTCTCCAAGTCTATCTGTAAAATCCTGACTACTTGACTGCCCGTACAAATTTGGGCACCCAAGAGTTTAGGGAAAGCAAAACAAAATAAAACTCTGGGTCAGTCACGGGACTGGTGTGAGTAAACTCCAATCATTTGGTTTAACTTTTCAAAATCCTTTTCAAAAGAAAAGATAATCGTAAGACCAATCCACTCATAAATACGGATGGCTTTTACCTTACGATAACCCAAAACACTTTGGAAATCATATATTATCTGATATTATAATAATGTCTAATCACAAGTAATTAAAATCTAGTAGAACGCTTGCATCTCACGCTCTACATATATAATATACAATCAAACTCGCAGGCACTTATTGGAGATTGGATTCCAACTTGACAAGGTATGGGACCACCTTCCGAACGTGTATCTCTAGAGGCAAATACACTGGTTTCAACAAGAACATCTTGCAACCCGGCCCACACATGACCGACCACTCATTTCGCTTGAGTGTATCGAATGTATATCACCAACGGTTGGGATCAGCAACCGTCTCCCGATAAGGGACAACATCGATAGATTTAAGAACAAAAGGAATTTCTCTAGATAGGTGATCATACATCCTAATGGGTGCGACCCACATAGCCATGCTGCCTGCCCGATTTTTGTCATTTCCAGGTGGATGAGGCTTGAGGTCATAACTTATCTTTTGACAGATCCCACCTCCATTACTTTGAATGCCACATCGTCATACCCGCCAAATCACAAATTGATTTCACCAAAAATACCACGGGTATACAGCTAAGAGAAACGAATTCCTCTGCCACCAAACGTAATTACGTTTGAAGAGATCAACTTACGCGATCCTTTGAATATACTCTGTCAGACATTCGTCCATTCACGTTTGTCCTGGGACAGGACAAACCGAAGGCACTATTCTGTAAATAGGATAGCCCTTGCATAACTCCGTCTTCAATATATTCAGCATACTTGATTCGCAACGCTTATGCCAATACGGAGTGGTTCTCTGGATAATAATTCAAGCGGTCTCTCCATATTAACAACGTAAAATGGTCAAAAACTTTGATAGTCGGTGATTTAACTATCAAATGAAAACATGTCTGTGTGCAAACAACGATATTATTTCCAGATGGAAATTCTATCAATCAATCATCATTCATCATCAAATTATCATAAATTTACCCTTTTCCTTATTCTTGTTTTCCTATATTTCTTATTTACTATATTTAGAAAATATACGTTATTAACAATGGGAAACAATTCCATTTCTCATTTTCTATATTCAGAAAACATTTCTGATTTTTCATTTGGAAGACATTTCCAAATCTCCTTCATTGGGTTTAAACTGATGTTTGAATAAACATCGCTATGCCAACACCAACCATTTCGCTCATTAACTAAATTCACTTAACCCCTTTCACTCTCGAACCTTATCCACTTCTTAGTTAAAAACGAAGTCAATCAAGTTGGGGTATAATTACCTCTCAGACCTTAACTGAACAACATTTCTAACTTCGAAATAGACAAAGTTCAAACTTCACTCTTTAAGAAACTTCCTTGCGAACTCTCGGATTCTATTTATGAATCCACTTCCTTTACTGAATCATTTGATTATAACTATAAATGTTATAATTCCAAGCTTTCAAAATATGTTAACTTAAATATATTTCCATATCTTAATTTGGATAAATAAACAACCAACTACTTTATTAACAGATAATTAAAACTTGATTTGAAATGGAAAGTAAACATTACTTCCCTTGATTCGATATAATCGAATTTCCATGTATGATTCACTCTCGAATAATCACTATCCGATAATTCTCTTTCGAATAAACTATATTCGATTCCCCTGTTTGAATAACTAATATTCGATAATCCTTTTCTTCGAATAACTAATATTCGAAAAATCTCACTTCGAATAAACCATATTCGATAATTTTCTCCTGCGAATAACTATATTCGATTTAACACACTTCGAACGAACTATATTCGATTACTCTTCTCGAATAAACTATATTCGATAACTCTACTTCGAATAGGTGATATTCGATTAATTCCCTTTTTGACTAACCCTACTTAATTTACTAATACTCGACTAACTCGACTTAATTAACTTCTATTGATTAATTACTATTTGATTTAACACCATTTGCTTGACTCTAGATCGCAGCGATCACAATGGTTATGCCTGATTCCCCCAGGAAACATCCGACCGCCGTAGGCTATCTGCAGCCCTGCGAATTACGCTAGCAGTCGTGCTAAATGGAAATTCATCCTTAAATAACTTTGTCTATTTTTAACTCTATCTCGAATAATTAGATTCGATCAATTCTAATTGAATAACTAATATTCAGTTAACCCTTATTCGATTACTATATTTGAATAACTCTAGTTCGATTTGACTCAAAACGATTAACTCTAACTGATTAACTCTAACTGGTTAATTCTAACTGAATAACTCTAACTGGATAACTCTAACTGAATAACTCTAACTGGTTAACTCTAACTAACCAACTCTAACTGTTTAACTTTACGGTTTAACTCTGACAGTTTAACTCCAACTGTTTAACTCTAACAGTTTAACTCCAACTGTTTAACTCTAACAGTTTAACTCCAACTGTTTAACTCTAACAGTTTAACTCCAACTGTTTAACTCTAACAGTTTAACTCCAACGGTTTAACTCTAGTTGATTAACTCTTTTGAATTAATCCCTTTGACTTTTCTCTTTTGAATAATTCCTTTGGAATAATTCCTTTGGAATAATTCCTTTGAATTACTTCCCTTGAATAGATTCTTTTTCTATTCGTTTACTCAACAAATAACTATTCTCTTTTCGCTTTTATTTATTTAACAAATAAATATTCCCTTTAACTTTTCTATTTATTCAACAAATAAATATTTCTTTTAACTTTTCTATTTATTTAACAAATAAGTACTTCTGTCAACTTTTCTTTATTCCCTACATGAATATTCCCTTTTCAATTCCATTTGTAAATACTTTTACGAATGTTTACCTTTTTATTTCTATTTGTAATCGTTTCACAAATATTTCCCTTCTATTTGATTTCACCAATATTTTCCCTTCTATTTGATTTCACCAATATTTTCCCTTCTATTTGATTTCACCAATATTTGTTTTTTTTTACAAATGCTTTGATTCTATAATCATTTTCTCTCATGAAATTCTCTTCCTTTTATATATAAAATCTATTGATTTTATATAAATAATTTATTTTCAAAATAAACTTTGAAAATCCCTTTTCACTTTCTAGTATCACTTATGGTATAAAAATACCAAATCAAAAGGTTCAATCATCATCCAAACACACAGGTTCAACAACAGATGATATAACACATCATATATCAGAATATATGAAAAACGGTAAATAAATGTTGAGGAATCCAGTTGGATTCCTCCGACCTGTTTCCCTGCATCCACAGATGTTACACAATATAATTCACATCAATTTCATTTCAATATGAGGTATTCTGATAAACAAAATCAACATCGGTTAACGATATATATAACTATATCGGTATTTTCAATCAATTGACTAGCAGTTCAACCAAACAATCAACACTCAGCAATTCAACCAATAATTATTAGTTCTAAAAATACTTTATAAAAATATAAAGTGTTCAGAGTTAGTGAGATTTACTTACCTTGGACGGTTTATCGTTGAATAACGATAATCGGTCATTGATTTGGTTCAGACGTTAAATTTCACCATAAATCCAAACGAGCTCCAATCCACTTGCGGTCAGTTCCATTGCGTAGTGCTCGTCCATACGATCCCAACAGATCCTGTTTCGTTAAATTTCGTTAATGTATGCAAAAGTTATGCTATTTACAATATTTACCTAATTTAAATGAATATATATTTAATTAAATTAATTAAATTATTTTTATCTTAATTAATTTTTAATTGCGTTATTAGCCAAATTACCTTCCCCGCCCTTCTAAAAAATCATACTTTCCCATCTCTAGCCATATCCATTTTTTTTTTAAATTGAAAAACCATTTTAATATTAATTAAATTTAATTTTCAAATAAAATATTTAAAAATATTCATTTAATTATAACTTAAAATTTTTAATCCGGATCAAAAATCTGCTTCCACTCATTTTAAAGTATTTTCCGATAAGAATCCAACGGTCCTTGTTTCGTGGAAATCCGACTTGTTTTGAAAAAGTTATAAGCTTTTAAAGTTTATGGTTAAAAATTACGAAAATGCCCCTGGTCTGTTTTAAATTCAAATTAAATTTTAAATTTAAATTTAAATTAATCATCCCATCCGTCGGATCAGTTAGGGATAGCCAGGGAGAGCAGGAAACTATATTTTCCAAACTCAAGCCTTAGACACTATCCTCTCTGTCACCCTTAGAATGTTCTGATATTTATTTTTACAAATTCTATTTTAATTATAATATATATATATATATTACACAAATAAATAAATAAATAAATATTATTTAAAAACTTACCCCGCGAAGCCCAAGCCTCTGCCTAAGAGTCCCTAGCTCCCCGTCTTGCCCTCCTTTCTCCCTTCCTTCCCTTTTCCCTAATATTTTATTATTATTTCTGCCATTGCCAAAGCTTGAAAGAGGAGGAGGAGGAGTGAGTTTAAAATGAATGGGGGGGGCTATTTATAGCCGAAGGAGTCACATGGATTGCTGAGGTGGCGCGAATCCAACGGTCGAAAATGGATGGCTAGGATTAATCCTTAAATTAATTAAATTATAAATAAATTTAATAATTTATGAATAGTAAAGTGTGTTTTCTCAACCCTATTCGGACGTTAATTTAACTTACTTATTGATACCTTATCCAAAATCTTTTTCAACCATGTTGTTCAATTTTTCTTGCTCTTCAATAATATATAAAAATATTTAAATTTTGAATTCGTTTGAACTTTCAAATAATTTAAATTCAAATTCAAAATAGTGTTTTGTGTTAGTTTCAACACCTTCCGGTCTTATGTTGGAGTATCAAACGATAACGGTTTTCAGAAATTCTTCCACCATCTGGTCCGGTTTTTAACGTACTTCAATCCTATGTATTCCAATCAAAAATCGGAGTTCGTTTAGATTTTCAAATAATTTATTTAAATTTTGTTTCCTTAATAACTTTCTATATCCGTTATAGGATTTTTCCAGATTTCATATATCGCTAATATCCTATGTTTAGAATTTTCCTAGATAGGTCTCAGGTTCCAGTTTTGCCGTTAGCATTAGCAAATTCCAATTACCGTCAAATTTTAGTTCAAATTTTGGCCTTTTATTTTTTCTTTTCCACATACGGATGCCATTTTTGACGTAACTTGGTTGGTTACCTAATTTCATCATTTCAGATTTAATGAAACTGATTTCATCGAAATCCGAGTTCGTTAGCTACTACATCCTTTGTAAACGTACTATTTTAAATTAAAAATTTATTCTTTTATACTGCCAGTTCACATTATATTGCAGATCCACTAAATTTCCACCATTTCGGAATAAAATAAAATATTCAAAATTATTGAAATTAAACCATTTAGAATTCCAAAATAATAAAAAAAAACATTTTTATATAATAACTAAATGGTCAAAAAAATCTGGGCCGTTACATTTGCACACTCGGCTAGTAAATGAATGAGATTTTGTGTGAGCTGTTATATATAAAGAGTTAAACCATGAGAGTATTTCTTTGGGATCTATTATTAAACTATCTTAATCGATTGATAGTATCAGTAAGATTATAATGATAAATTAACTAACAATATGGTCAATCATTTGGCCTTTTTGTATTATGGTTGCAATATATAAAGACTATAACTATGAGAGTATTTCTGCGGGATCTATTATTAAACTATCTTAACCAACTAATGTATCTATGAGATTATAATAATAAATGTGGATACTATTCACACCCCCATTTAGACTACCGGTCACCTATACTAAAGGCCACCTATTTTTTATGCTTCTCTACTCCTTTACACTGCCTATTATTCTATTTCTAATCGGCTACCATCTCTGCCTTTATTTCTTCATAGCTCCCAAAAAAAAAAAACGCTTCTTCCTGAAATTTTCTCCATCGCTTTACAAGCTTGAAGATTTCACTAAATTACCAACACAATTTCAAATATCCAATCAGCTAATAACGTTCATGCTACGATGACAAAAGGGACGAAGTCATCTTAGTCGAGTAAGATTCGAACCCTAATTATTATTTTTGTAAATTTTGACATATAAATTGCTGTTGTATGAAGAAAACCCTGAATTTCAATAACTTACAATGTCATTCTCTATTACAACGTTATCGAAATTAATGTCTGCCAAACTCGAAGTAGAGAGAAGAGTGAAAGAAAGTTTCTACAAAAATTAATACAAAACCTAAAAGAATAATCTATAACAACAAAATAGATTATGCAGCATGATATACAAAACTAACATCTTTTTTTCTTTATCTTCCATCCTCTGCTAGGTCAAAAAAAAATATTTTTTTTCTTTTGATTTAGGGTTTTATATCTGAGAGTTTACGTTGTTTGAGAAGAGAAGAGAAAGCACGGCTGTTATTGACTGAGTGGAAAGAATTAAAGTGGTGGTAGAAAGTAGATCAAAAATAATACAATCTATTAATTTTGGCCATTGGTCTAAATGAGGGTTTGAATAGCAGCACACTAATAAGTTAACAGATAATGAGGTAAATCATTTGGCCTTTTTGTACTGTGGCCTTGGGTAACAAAAATAAAATAACAATGGATACAGAACTAATAACAGTATTTAGATCTTGAAAAGTTAATAATTAAAGAGAAGATTACTTTTAATTTGGTCTTTTAGCAATGCTTTAGTTTACCACTATTAAGCATTATTAATTCTTAACTATTAATTTTGCCTAACCTCTTGGTCCGTAAATTTGATCAAGTGTATATGCTATTATGGTGAATGCCAAGATTGGGGTTTCACATTTTGTACTATGATTTTTTATTCTGGAAATTACATCTTAATAACTGCAAAAATGTACTTAAGCAGCTAACTCACAAATAAAAATGTGCACATATGTTAAAAACTAAGTTCTGGAAAGCTTCTGAGAGATAATCTTAGAAAAACTCAGTTGCAAACTTCTGATCCTTACAGTGAAACCTGTTTAACTTCATAAGATATCGCAAAAATTCGGTTTTTCATAATGAGCAATTTAAGAGACAAGTAAGTTATATTTCAATTTTGAATTTATAAACTTAATGTTAGTTTCATTTTTTATATCCAAAATGCAAGTTTAATAATATAACATCCATTTGATGTTTTTGAATTGTGTAAATTAACCCTCTTTTCCATGCTCAACAAACAAAGAGAACAGAGTACAATTTTAACATCCACTTTCACCATTCAATACTTACACCGTGCAAAATAATTTTGTGTTGTTCTAAGTAAAATCGGAAGCAACAAAGCAAACAACAACTACTCTTTGAGTAATTGCAAACCAGCACAGTAGTATATGGTAGGAGAAGAAGAAGGTAGGCAGTACCATTTGATTACGGGTCCGCCTGCGTGTTAGTTTGTCCGGGTCCAGTAGTCGATACTGTTCGAGTAAAGCAATATTGCTCTCCCACTGACGCAGAGGAGATGATCAGCAATTCTCTTTCCAAGGTTCCATTTTAATTTAATATGAAATATATGCATGCTTTGTTCATGCCATTGAATCTCTCTTCCATCTTCTCTTTCTTTTGTAATAACATATCATGCCTTAATATAAGTAGTGACATAGGTGCTAGATTTTCCCCGATGTGGGACTAAATGATTTTGCCAAAGTTTGCCTTAACCATTTATTCATTCTTCCAACATTTTGTTCACGATATAACTGTCTCCAACCGCTACTACCGCCACATAGTGAATGGGGAATGCAAAATAACAAAAATTAATAGAGGCATAAGTAATCTCAAACCGAAGGCAATTCGAAGGTCACCGTTTCTAATTCAAGCCTTTTCATTTAGTTCTATAAAACTGGTTTTTAAATATTTTAAAGTTTCCATTTTTAAGAGAATGTTGGTAGAAATTGAAAGATAAAATGAAGATAAGAGATCTGTGAAAATGGAAATAATGAATGTACTTAGGTATACAAAGTTTATGTCAATAAGAAGATTAAGAAATCGATTGCTTTCAAATAGGTAGCAATTTTGATGAATTATAAAGTTTCAGCAATAGCTCAGTGTTTTATAAACTTTTGATTTCCGATTTTGATAATGATAATGTGACTTATAATATTTAAATCTACAATTTCCACTTATTTATTTTGCACACCAAATTTTTTTCTGTATGTTCTAGTTTCATTAACATGTTGCATTTTTAAAAAGTAATGAAGATGAGCCATATAAGAAACTAAACATCACCCATAAAAAATGTATCATAAGGTATTCCTTTTTTATGTTGGTCCATTTATCTGCAAACATTTTTTTTAAAGATAGTTTTTATACTGTTCTTTTATTATACATGAACTTGCAAATAGCTTCTATAGAAATCATTTTCATTATGCATTGATTAGTGAGTTGTTCGACCACTGCATACCTTGAACTGTAGGAGCATTATTATTTTATCTGATAGATTATTCATTAAAATTAAGCATTTCGTATGTTTGTTTTCTTTAATTCAAGCGATACACATAGGATCAACATTATATGTTGTATCATGGATCCATTGGATGATAAGGTAAATATCATTCTTTTGTGTTTGTAATGTTAGTTTAGTTTATCTCATACTTATTTTTGTTATATTTCTAAAATTACATTGCTGATTGAAATTTTGAAACGACAAGAGGAAGGAGAAAAACGTAAACCCTACAGTGTTTTGCGAAGTAGTAAATGAAAAAGAATGGGGGATGTGAATTCTTACAAAGAAATTGGAAAAAAGAGAGTCCAAGACAATCCAAAACACCTCGAGAAATTAGGCATTGCTGGAATTGAAATGGTCGTGCCGTGGCTACACAGAAAGAATGCAAGCAGCGATTTCCCTCCAGTTCAAAGGAAAAGAAAAGAAAAGCCGAAGATTGTGACATCCGAAGGTCTTCAAGAGCGAGGAATACTGTTGTTACATACACTGATGAGAAATTAAAAAGCTTTGATGCTTGCCACAGTTTTTTGATCCTGAACCTCGGCGTCACAGCATAAGCAGGTGATCGGCAAATCAAAATCCAAGTGTGGCTAGTGCATACAAAGGAAGAAAAGCTTCTTATGAGAAAAGATTATCTACCATAAAACAAGCTGAAATAATCCAAGACAATTTGTACCATCTTTCGTTCATTAAGGCAATGGTCAAGTCTCATGTCTTTAGCCGCTTTCATCTTAGACTTCCATCGAGCTTTTGCAAAGCTTATCTCCCTGAAGATGATCAAAACATGGTACTAGAAGATGAAAATGGAGAAGAATGTGATGCTGTATATCTAGGGAAAAGTTCAGACTATGTGGGGGGGGGGGGGGGGGGGGGTTGGAAAGGTTTTGCATTGGAACATAATTTGGAAGATGGGGATGTCTTAGTATTTGAACTTGCTGAAGATGCACGATTCAAGGTATATATTTTCATGGCAGTCGAGCAAGAATCCACAGACGTAAAAGATGAAGAAAACCCCGTTTCAAAGATTAAGGCTTCTAAGCGCAAGTGAACTTTGTTAATAACCTTGGATCATGTTGCTAAATGCTAACCATCAGTGATTAATATAGTTTCTGGATGTCAAGCCATTTTGTATAATTGTCCAGCTACTTGGTTACTAGGCTTGGTTTGCTTCATGTTCTTGCTGAACGGATGTATCCTATTTAGCAGCTGATAACTGGTGTGTAAGTTCAACGTTATTTTTCAAGCATAGTTTCGAATATTGAACTTTGAGTTAATCAGTCAAATGATAATGGATTTTTTTTTCTTTTTCTTTTGTGGGGTGGGGGGTTTGGGGGGGGGGGGGTGGAGGGGGGAGGGGTTTTTTTCCTCTAAAATTATTGCCTGTAGTTGATGGCTTCGTTTATTGGTATTGGAGACATTTAATTAAGGGCACTAAAACCGATTAGCCCTTAATAATGATTAATTATGGAAAATTTTATACCAGTCTCTATTGATAATTAAAGGGGACACTTAAAACAGCCTTAGCCCTTAGATTAGTGGCAAAGTTAGAAACAACCCCTAGTTAACAGTTTCTGAGGCAAATGGAACCGCCTTATTATTCTTACTAGAGACAAAAGTAGAATTCGCCTTTCATTCTTACCGTCAACAAAATCATCCGCCTCTCAGCTCTCACAAATCGAGATTTACGACGGGACGATTTTCTTTCATTCGCTTATCCGCTTCATCGCAAATTCACCAACGTCCTTCCTGATTATGTTATTTATCAAAATCCAAGGTATATTCAAAATCCTAATTACAATGTCATTTCAAAATTCAAAGTATATTTAATTTATCTAATGATTCAATCTCGTATTCTATTCGAAACCCTAATTACAATGTCATTTCAAAATCCAAGGTATATTTAATTTATCTAATGATTCAATCTCGTATTCTGTTCGAAACCCTAATTACAATGTCATTTCAGGGACAAGAAATCTTAGATTTGATCTTGTATTAGGGTTTGATTTTCAATATTTATGAGTATTTTGATTAAGGCAAATTCTATTTGGACACCGTAAATTGCTTTACTTACACCGTGAGATTTTAAATAAAATTTCAGACAAAAATGACCTTATTAAAAAAGAATCAATATTAAAAAATGAAAATATATACAATTCACCCTTGTTTGCATTATGTATACTCAATATTGTTTCTCTTGTGAAGTTAGTAAATTAATTTATATCATTGGTTAAATTAAATTTATATTTCATTTGAGGATTAAAGTACATACATATTATTACAAGCAACATATATATACAGTCAATTTTAACAGTTTTCACTTTAATTAAATATAAATTTTAAAATTTAAAACTAACTACAAAAATTAATGTTATCCAGAGTACTAAATTCTTCAATCTTTCATTCAAATATAATGCAAGTGTGTTCAATCATCTAAAATTAAAAGTGATTTCAAAATAAAATAATTAAACAAATTAAAATACTAGTGTTAAAAATTAAAGTTTTTTTATTTTATGTAAATATATTGCAATTGAATACCCAGTTTTATGTAATTTAGTTTTAAGGTTAAAGAGGAAAGGTGATGAAAATATAAAAGGGTAGGGTGCGTTTGGTTCACCCTTCTTAGTTTTCGATTTTCATCAATACAAAATTGCAAAAGACGGACATAACTCATGGAAAATGGTTGTTTAGAAAATGATGTTAACACATAAACCGAAAAACAACTTTTTCTTATTTTTCATGTTTTCGGAAACAACGAATAAACGGCACACAATCCAACCTTTCCGTCGTCCTCCAACCTCTCCGTGGTCCCCTCCATGTTCCTTCCATCTCTTTCGTCGATCTCTTACTCTCTCTATTTTGTATAGCTAGCGTTGAAAATTCAAAATGCAAAATGAAAAACAAACCAAATGCCACCGTAATTTTGTGAAAGACATGGTGTATGGAAAGAAATTTTTGGTGTATGCTATTTTATTTCATTTTACGGTGTGTTAAGGAATTATAGGTGTATGAATAGAATTAGCCTTTGATTAATTCAATTAACGTATGATGCTAACCTTATTCCTCATTCTTCCCTCTTATTTTGATTCTAATTCTTCATTCCTCAATTCTTACTGCATTGAACGTATTTTACAGTAGACAATATTTCTTTGAACTTGGACGTATTACTTATTTAATTAATTTTTGATGGTGTATGTGGAAACTTAGAACTGTTTATAAGAAAGTTGCATGTATTTCATATTAATCTTCCGATGAGAATGCAGTCGAGCAACTTTATTTGGATCGTTGCATTTATATACTACACATAGAGAACACTATTTGATACTGCTATGATTCAAATTTTCATTATTATCTTGATTTTTGGATTGGATAGTGGATGCTATTATATTAGTTATGCAAGGAGTTGTTCATATTACATATAATTATATAGATATTGACAATCTTGATTTCATAGATACTGTAAATGGGCATATCCTGCCTACATGTATAGGAAGTAATGAATAAACATCATATTAATACAGTAATAAAAACGAAAAAGTTAAGTAAAAATAAATTGGCTGGAAGAAATTTTGGTTTTGTGATCTTTTTTTCTTCCTTAAACAGTTTACGCCCACATTCGCAATGATAAGACGAAGATGCTTTTATTCTTATTTTTTTATGCATAACGCAGGTGGTTAAGTACCTATTTTACAGTCTGTTTTTTGCCTTCTATTGTGCTGATGAACTACCCTTATTAGCCTACATATCCATGTTTTTGTTTCATAAAATTTGATCATTAAACAAAATATACCAGTAGGAGTGAAAACAGAGTTCCATTTTCCTTGGCCGTGGATTTAAACATGATCCATCATAATCTTGTCTTCTTCTGGTATCCACAGTCCTTTCTACTAGAAGCTACTACTACTGCCACTGTTAGCCATACTATCTTCAATTGAACTACTTGCAATAAACATAGATATATTAACACTGACAAAGTGGATTTAATGTATCATTTTGGTGGCTTCCCTTAGTATTTATACAATTGCTAAATGTTTCACATTCCATGTCGCAATCTTTAGCTTCTTACTCCCATAAAGAGAAACTATAGTAGACACTTTTATATTGCTTTTTACCTGTCCACACTACCAATTTGTAGTGTGCAGTTATCATTATATCAGCGTTTAATTTTGAAGCTGGTGTATGCTTAACAAACCTTTTTTTTATTTTAGCTCTCTAAAATGCTAGTGAACTGGTGGATCATAGTTTACAAATGGGATCATATATCTTGATGTGGATCTTCAAATAAACGAAGAATTAATTGATAGGTTATGGAATTAACAGGATTTAAGAAAAAATCCCACATAGATAGTTTATCTAATTATAGCTATTTGTAACTAAAGTGACAATCTACGCTATTGTGAATCAGTCGAAAGCCTATTTAATAATCATTTGTTTATAGGAGCAAAATAAGGTAAACAAATAGATGTTAAAAAAATGTGTGGTAAGATTGATTTTTCTTTTTTCAAAAAGGAAAAGAGGAATAAAAAACAAATGAAAAAAAATCTAAAATTATTGTAATTATAATGCTACACATGCCTGTCCCTTCTTCACAATGTCCAATATCATAAAGAATACATCCCTCGTATACGAGACGCTCGTGTTCGGTTGTTGCATGTTTACGAGCAAGTTGTAGGCTGCGCATGGCTAGTAGGACCGTCCAGCCTATCAATCAAAAAAGCCTCAACTGCACAGTGGGAAGCATTTGTTTCAACCTTCTCATTTATGTCTTTAGTTTCCAAACTTAAGATTGAAAAAAAGAGACTGTGCAACAACAAGGTTGAAGTGAAGATTTCGATAGATTGGGTTTGGCTTAAGGTAGTCACGGTTTTTCGATTGGGGTTGTGGGTTGTTTTGCGTGATGGGGACAATTTGATTGAATGTTTAGTTGATATTTGATGGAGTGACGGTCAGTTTTTGACGATGTGGTCGTCCCTTTGGTGATGGAATTTGTACATTAGGTTGATGAAGTGAGCATATTTGCCAAGTTGTAAGGCTCTAGTTATGAGTTGATGGTGACTGAAGTGATGTGAGATTGCAAATAATATATTAAGTTTGATTTTGAATTTTTTTTTAAGTTTTACAAGTCATATTTAGTTTAATATGGTAGTTATCAAAACCCAGCAATCTGATCAAATAGAGTTTTCAACAAAACAACTATGCTTAATTTATATGGTGTTTGAGAATTACACAAATACATGTAAATTGCAATGTATTTTTAGCTAACATTGATAAACCTTCCCTGCGGCTATTTCTACAAAATCTACAACTAAGTGAATAATCGAATAAATATAGTCATTATGATTAATACAAAGATCGCTCAGGTAACATTACAAAAACCAAAGTGTTTAATCGAGCTATGTTGAGCAAAACCCAAAATGTGAAACAACTTCAAGCATAGCAATCAATGGCACATGATTTACACTTTGATGGATTCGTATTGGTTCATATATCACCTAATTTACCAACAAGAATAGTTTATGCGCATATGTTTACTATTTTCTTTCTGTTTGAAAATAACACATCATATTTTGCATACCGCTCCTTCTTTTATACTAATATAATACTGAAATTAATACCTAGATCCAAACAAGACAAATATTTTGATGCAGTTTAATTTAGTTTCATTTGTCAAACAAATAAAGAGAAATTTGTCTTATGGTGGCCTTGCAAACTATTCTAATGCAGTTTTATTTAGCTTTTTTGGAAGTTACATTTACAAAATGTTATGTGAATGTAAATAAGTTGTTTTGCTATTGTTAATTTTGAAGTATTCTAGTTGTGAACATTTTGATAATTATATTGTCCTTTAGGCATGTCAAACATTCTTGCTGTACAAGTGATGTAAATATAATATTAAACTAACAATTGATATGCTTGATTCCTTTGTAGGAAATAGTTAAGAGTTATGGATAAAAGTTGGGTAGATCTTGATCGTCGTTCAGATGAATATAGATATAAATTGGATTTATTTCTGGATTATGCATTTGCTAGATCTGCAAGAAAAAATAAAATATTATGCCCTTGTAAGAAATGCTGCAATAGATATTTTAATGATAGAAAAACTGTTGGAGGTCATCTTCTTTGGGAAGGAATGGATACCTTATATAAAATAGCTTGTTGGACACATCATGGTGAGTTTTTTATGGATCAAGACAATGAACTGGGAAACGATATTAACTATACAGATGATAGGGAAACATATATTAATAGCAATGAAGATGGGGGTGAGATGCGTGATTTTCAATGAAACATTCGTGCAACCCTTGGCTAGACAAAGTGTTGGTTCGTCAAGCCAGCCTCCTATTTTTAAGAATCAAGATCCCGAAGTAGAAAGATTTCAAAGATTACTAGATGAAGCTAACAAAAATTTGTACCATGGTAATTAGCATAAGAAACTTGATGCAATCGTGAAATTATACCATATTAAGTGCTTAGGAAACGTGAGTAATGCAACTTTTTCTATGTTTTTGGAGGCATTCAAACAGATGTTGCCAGATAATAATTGTTTGCCAAAGTCGACTGCACAAGCAAAAAAAATCATTGATGATTTGGGTCTAACATACGAAAAAATAGATGCATGACCAAATGATTGCATGCTATTTTGGAAGCATACATCACACTTGACTGTGTGCTCTCGTTGTGGTACTTCAAGATATAAGGTTAACGATGCTGGAGAGGATGGTTGTAAGAAAGTTTCAGCTAAGGTGCTTCGTTATTTTCTTCTTATTCCTCGTTTAAAAAGGTTATATATGTCAAAATATACCGCGGAACATATGATATGGCATTCATCATGTTCCAACGACGGAGTTTTGAGGCATCCAGCTGATTCAAAGGCTTGGAAGCATTTAGATTCTACATACCCTGATTTCGCAATGTGCGTCTGGGCATTGCAAGTGATGGGTTCAATCCGTTTTCCAGCATGGACCGTAAACATAGCACTTGGCCAGTCATACTCGTTGTTTACAATCTTCCTTCTTGGATGTGCATGAAACAACCTTTTATGTCTATGTCTTTATTAATTCCCGGACCTCATGAGCCTGGAAAGGATATTGATGTGTACATGCAGCCATTAGTCGATGAGTTAAGTGAATTATGGGAGATTGGCGTTAATACATACGATGCTTTCTCTAATCAAACATTTAATATGAGAGTAGCAGTTTTGTAGACTATAAACGACCTACCTGCATATGCAAACTTATCGGGATGGAGTACAGTTGGAAAGCTTGCATGTCCGCATAGCAATCATCAAACATATTCAATTAGTTTACCCAATAGTAAGAAGAAAAGGTTTTTGGGAAGTCGTAGGTTCTTACCTATCAAACATAGGTTTCAATATGATGCTTTCTCATTCAATGGAAAGCATGAGAATGATCTTCTGCCTAAGCCATTATCTGGAATGGACTTTTTAAGATAATTATCTAATTTGAGATTTACATTTGGTTAAATTCCAATAGTTGAACCTCTTATCGGACAGAAGAAGCGTAGGAGTTCAAATTTCAGTAGACAATCTAGAATTACTGGACCATGGAAGAAGAAAAAGCATTTTTTTTACTCTACCATAATGGGAACATCATTTAATACGTCATAACATCGATGTCGTGCATCTTGAAAAAAATGTTAGTGAAAATATTTTAGGGACATTACTTGGAACTTCAAAAAAGGGAAAAGATGGAACTGAAGCTCGAGCTGACCTTGAAAGTTTAAGAATCATAGAAGCACTCCAACCAATTCGTGAAGGGAATAAAACATATATGCTTCCATTCGATTTTCTTTATGACCAATGAAGAAAAAATGTTGTTTTGTAAAGTACTTTCAAATGTATGTGTTCCCGATGGATATTCAGCTAACATTGCTCGATGTGTGGATGTAAAGGAAAAAAAGATACATGGATTAAAAAGTCATGATCAACATGTGCTTATGAGACACTTGTTTCCTCTTGCAATTCGTCGACTTATACCTAGACCTATCACACTTGTATTGCTTGAATTATGTTCAATTTTTTGACAATTATGTAGTAAGAGGCTATACATTGCATCACACAATTGAAAAACAGGATTGTACTAGCCATGTGCACGATGGAGAAAATGTTTCCACCTTCATTTTTTACCATATCAGTTCATTTAATCATCCGTTTAGCTCATGGGGCTTCAATTGCAGGGCCGGTTCAATATCGTTGGATGTACCCAATAGAAAGGTAAACTTTATCATTTTAATATTAATTTTAGATTATTTATTGATTACTTTAGTTAATATATATATATATATATATATATATATATATATATATATATTTAGGTATCTACAAACATTAAAGAGATATGTTCGAAACAAAAGTTATCCAGAAGGATGTATTGCAGTAGGATATCTTGCAGACGAGTGTGTTTCTTTTTGTTCGATGTACTTAACAAACATCTAGAATCGTCAAAATTGACGAGGTCGCAATGCTGATACTTCTTTGCCTCGTGATGTTGTCGGTGGTCTGCCAGTATTTGCAAACATTTGGTCATCATCTGGGTAAATGCACGGAAATTGATTTAGGGTAAAAAAATTGGAACAATGTCACTCTTGTGTCTTATTCAACTGCAGTGAAGTAGCACTTTACTTAGAGTAAGATATTTCTTTTAAATAACAAAATTTACTTCTTAACCACATGATTTAATTCCCATACCAAATAATACATTATGGTTTGCAATTTAAACTAAATAGTCTAAATTTTGTTTTGATAGAAAAAGATTAGAGGAGCTACGGAAAATTCACCGACGAAAAACTATTCAAGAAGTAGAGGTTTTGAGGAACACAGACTTCCCTACTTGGTTTCGAATACATGTATGTATTATTATCTGATATGCATGATTGATAATATGAGGTCATGCCATATATTATAATTGAATTTCAAATAAAGTAAGACAATATGCTTATTTCTAAATATTTGACCAGGTTAATAATCTTCGTGATGCTGGCGATTTATCAATATCCGAAGACTTAATTCGGTTAGCAAATGGTCCAAGTCGGAGTGTAAAGCATTATAAGAAGTATGTCATCAATGGCTATAGGTTTCGAACTCCCCCGATGGATGAAAGATACAAAAATCAAAATTGTGGTGTCTTTTTGAATGCCGAAACATCAAGTTATTCAAGCGTAAGAGATTGTAATTCTAGTGCTGGTAACATTGACTATTATGGCATGTTAAAGAATGTTTATGGGCTTGATTATAGATTTCCAGGAGAAAGCGATGATCGAGCATGTAAAATAGTATTGTTTGAGTGTGACTGGGTAAGCAATTCGGGAAAGAAAAAAGATCAATATGGTTTCAGTTTAGTGAATTTCAATCGAGTAGCACAAAATGATGATAAATTTATATTGGCTTCGCAAGCTATTCAAGTTTTTTATGTTGCTGATCCAAAAGTACCCGGCTGGAGTGTTGTAGTTAAAACTAAGCCTAGGGATTTCTATGATATAATGGATGACAACGCTGGGTTTTACATAGATGATTACTATACGACATCTAATCTTGATGATCCTAATTTTGACAATCAAGAACAACAAATAAGGACCGATGTTCGTGGTGTATATGTTAACAAAATATTACCATAGCATGATGTGAGCAATACCATGCCTGAAGAGGATGACAATGACGATGACGATGAGGCTGACAGTGGTGATGAAATCTAGTATTTAAGTTTTAGTTAAATTTGTGTTGAACTTACTACATGTATGTTATGGAAATTATGTTTTCTATAGTTCTATTGAAATGTAGATGAAGTTTTTTCTTTTTTCTTCATTTTATTATGCATGGTTCTGTGTACTTACCATTTTTCATACATAAGAGTGTGTGTGTATCCATGTATGTGTATTAAAAGTCGTTCAGTAGATAACGAAAACAACATCGTTTGTAAAACTAGTTATATGCATCATTTTATTTATCTCATTCAAAAGTGGACTTGTTATGTTAAATTCACATTGAATGCACTCACTTCAATCAATTTTTGCATAGAATGTTTGAAACATGATTTTACATGAAATGTATTAAGCATAATTCATATTGACTATCTAGTTCATAGCTTACGCTAAGTGCTTAAAACATAGTTTATTTTAACTTGAAATCTAAATATAGCTTGATTTCTAGAAATATAGATTGTTTGAAGTGCATGATCTTATAATTTACTTTGAATAAATGGGCATTACTTGTGCTTTTTTTTGTAATTGTTTAGATGAGTAGCTCTGGACATTCAGATTCTAGCCAAGAGAATCATTTAGATGATGATATACTGGAAAATGGCGACTTTAGAAAAACAGGTATATGCTTCATGGATTGTTATATTGAGTTTTATATGGTAATTGATATCAATTCTTTTGGTTTTTCTCATATTAGTTTTGCAAATACACTAAATATTGTGTTGCTTATAAGCAGTTAGCTTTCAAAGGTATATTTAGATGGGTTGCAAGGTGGACATCGCTGGCGATTGTAATGTTTGCACATGATTTCAAAGGTTGAATGCTTGATTGCTTTTGGTGCAATCGGTCTCGAAGAAACCTTCACATGCTAAAACAATATCTAAATTATCCCATTTCTGTAACACCCCACCTCCGCCAGGGTGGCTCTTGCAAGCAACTCTGACTTTGGTGGGGCGTTTTAAAACAAGGTAAATATGCATAATGATATAGCAAGGCAGGACATGACATATATATATGTAAATAAACAGAGTAAGTAGATAAAACAGCGGAAGATTTTTAAACCATTTCAAAACACAAGTCTGGTACATCAAAATGTCAATTTCCCAAATAAACAAGTCTAGTACATACAATAACATCATCTGAAACTGAAAAGGAAAACATAAAAGTAGCTATCCCCAAAGTGGAAAAACCATAGCGAGCTCAAGTCCAAAGCATACATGAGCTAACCTCTTCAAAGTTTACTTCTCTTCACCAACCCTCATTATATCCTCTCCAAACACCATCTCCAAACACCACCTCCATCCTCCACTACTTTCAACAAACTACATGTGTAGTCAGTAACCAAAACCATATTCGTCTGCGAAATCATATCTATTTCCTTCCTATCTTCCACTATTTATAATGCCACCACTCCCAAACTATATACATCACTTTCTTTGTCAGCTACCTATACAATGCATATTTTGATGCCATATACTCATGTGTACTCGTTACACATGTAGTAAGACGCGTTTATCGTCCTCCGTTTTGTTTAGCCAACCAAAAATCAGCCACCCTTCCCCTCATTTCATTTTCAAGCAGTATATCAGTGGCCATTATACCACAATGATATGTCATTGGTTTTATTCCATATAGCAAACAAAAAAAATTCATTTAATCTCGTTTACAATTATACTCTCTACGACCATGACAATGGCATTCTACTATTGTTACCTGTCACAAAAATATGATCATCATGGATTCTATTTGTATTTAGGAGAAAATAATTATTTCAGAGGCTACGTGTAGGAACATTCAACTTCATAATTTTGTGGCTATAGTTGTTTGGGAACTTGTAGTCTCGTAATTTGAAGAAGGCGAAATCACATTGCCGATTTTCAAGTTTATGTAAGAAAATATCTCTTAAGCATCAAATTGGGTATTTCCGCCACATTGGCAGCTACCTTTCTCAGTTTCAATGTTATAGTGGTAATGTTATAGTTAGTTTTTCACATATACAGTTACCATACTATTTTTAATGATTTTTTTGTTTAATTGGAATGCTTATATCGAAAACAAACAACTTTTATGCTGCTGCAACCAGTCTAACCCATATTTCAATCACTGTTTTTTGGATTACGAAAAAGACGTGGACGTGGCTTTGAAAAACCCACATGGGGTAAGTCGGGCAAAGAAAGCATATAATTCACCAAAGATGGGTTATGCATTATTCCCAAGGACAAAAAGTTATCTAGGTATCTAGGTAGCTTAGCGAGGAGCTACAATCTACTACCATTATCACCAATGGATTGGCGATCATTTGCTGATCCAGAAGTGAAGAAGATATGGAATGTTACATCGGTAAGTTAATGTACATTTTATTACATCAGCCCACTCATGAATATAGTGCATGTAATAAATTTTTAACTCAAATATCAAAAGAAGAAAAAATGTACATATGTTCTTGCTGAACTTAATAGATTGTATCTATACATGACCCTATGCAGTTTCCATCAAAATTAATATGAATCTAAATTCATTTACTTATTATGCAGCTATCATATATACATATATTTATTCATAAAAAATGCAAATTTGAATATAGATAGTCGAGTCTAGTTTGCATCACGATATAGGTCTTTGGAAAAATAAGTGTAAAATTTGATTATATATGTTTTTCTTGATATTCTACTTATAATTTAACTTAGTCCTTTTCCATTTCAAGGATTCTATTGATTGGCATGATGAAGATATACCTCATATGCCTACAATAAAATATACGCTTCTAAAAAGACTTTCTAAAAGGATCAGGAACAATAGATCTGCGTTAAAAAAAGATATTACACTCCATATGTGGGTTTACCATCACGTTTCACATGTGGAGACGATCGTGTGGATGCTGAGCAATGGAAGAAAATAGTCGACTATTAGGATAATGATGAAAATAATAAAGTAGGTTGTCTTATGTTTCTTGTTCTTTCTTCATAGCCTTATTATTTTTTCATTATTACTTTTTATTTACATTATTAATTGAAATGGAAATACCTTGTGCATTTATATTTTTACTGTAGATTAAAGTTGAAAAAACATTGCAAACCGTAAGAAGTTGAAGACTAGTCACACGGGTGGGTCAAAGACCTTTGTCAGACACATTGCTGATTATGTAAGTACCGATACTTCAGTTTTTGTAAACAGTTTTTCTTGCTCTTTAACATACATACATATATACATATACATACATATATACATATACATACATATACATACATATACATATATACATATATATACACACACACATACATACACACATATATTCGAAATCTGGATACTGCAGTAGTTAGTTTAGAAAAATAATAACCAAATAATATGCAAGTTTTTTAACATGAATGAAACTAGTTATTATATTTTTATTTCAGTACTATGTATTATCTTTTTATTTCCCGAGTATCGACTGGTTTAAAACAAAATCAAGCTGGTTTATCTATTTTGTTTTACATTCTTACATATATTATTTCACTTATTCAGCTATCTTTATGAGAAAAATGTTGCTGCTAGGCCTGAAATCTCATGCAAGGGAAGTGCACTTTTTTAACGTAACAATTAAACTCGGGGTACTGTCATTCTCTCCAAAATCAAAATTATTCCTGCACTGATTTTCCTTTGTTTTCAGGCCTCTTGGAATTATTGGTTTTGACTAGAAATCGATAATGACTTATTGATCATTTTAATTTGTATTTTAAATAGAATTTCAAATTTTATACTATATGCATATGCTTTATTTTGAAAACAATGATGGATACCTTTTTTTTGACCGGGAAATTTGAATAATCCATTGGTTTTAAAATGGGATCACATGTTTGATTCTCAATCATGATAATAGGTTAATTTTACTTAATGATAGAAAATTTTGTTTGTATCACGAAGCAATAGTTTAGAATCTCAGTGCTGACAGAAAATTCACATTACTTTTTTTTAGCTTGTTCCTGTTTATTTCCTTTCTCTTTCCGTGCAAACATCTTTAACCCATTCTTTATGTTCTGTTTATTTTAGTCCCAATTTTCATGGTCGGTTTTTTTTATTGAAAACCTTGTACAAAAGTAATAATTATCAAAATCCTTTTGTTTTTGAATCATGTATTTGAGCTCACCTCAGTTAGATCGTACTAACTATAATTAAAATTGCAATCCAGTCGCATTTATTGATGAATTGTTATTGCATGTTCTTTTAGCAAGCCTAATTATTGTTATTTTTTGTCTTAATAGAAGCAAAAATATGGTCGTGAACCTGGTCCTATTGAAGCATATGAGTTGCTTCACAGAAGAAAGGACAAACACAAAACTTGGGTGGACGTTGGGTCAGAGCAAGTAGCGGTATTTTATTTACATTTTGAAACTTATATTATACCATAGATTGAACTTGATGTTTGATGTCTGCCAAAGTTGGTAAGTTAACTAAATACCAACCTTGATTATGTCTAATACTTGTTGCTCATGAAACATCCTTAGTTTAGTATCACTTTGACCCTACCATTTACTGTGTATACATTGATGCTCATAATCAGGGAGCTAGTTGGCATATTTCCATCTTAATGATATGATTATATTCCACATGGTAAGATAAGTATTGAGCATGCACTCATGTTGCATATATTTAGTAAGACATCCAACGTTATTTTTTTTGGTTAAGGCTATGCAAAAGTGGAAAACTGTTTTTTTTAATTACACCAATTTTAAATGAAATTACTCTGCAAAATTGATGAAATCATATCTCAAACCAAATTAAGGCCATCATTCACTGATTTCTCTGCACTGTTATTTGTGGATTTTATAGCATCTAATCATTATTTCATTTTCAAAAATCTTAAAATCAGCTGTTTAGGTCTGCTGTGTTTTTCTGTTTGTACTCTATTTTTACTTCAGTTTTCATGATTCTCATTTTGTACCAGTTCACAATATTGCTCAATCTAGAATATAGTTTGTTGTTCAACTCATAACTATTTTTCATATAATTATGTATATGTTTTTAATTTACCAGTAATTACATATGTCCACATATGAGCTATTTAAATTTATACTTTTTTACTGTCTACACTTTGTTGGATGACAATTAGTTTGGCAGTTTATTCTATTATACCATTGCAGTAGGCTTATATACTTCCTGCTTTAAGTGATGAATTAGAACAAGGTCCCAAAATTTCCTTTAACCAGTATTCTAATTTATATAACTATTTTGTTATCCATGTGTATCTTACTCATTTGCGTTTTTTTTTGTAGACTAGAATATCACGTGAACTAAACCAACTTGTAGCAACCCATGGTGAAGAGACTCCGGAACTGAGGTTGCAAGCTTATGTAGCAGTAATGGGGCCTAAGACTGGAAATAGAGTTCGTTGTTATGGTGATCTTGTGACACCAAGCATGGTACCTCTGGTACAACAGACTCAACCAGTGAGACGACCCGAACTTCCACGGTAAGGAAAGCACGGATTGAATTGAGAACAACACACATCGGAACGCAAACAGAAGAACATTTCATTGTTTATTACAACAATTCCATCAGAATACAAGAATGTACAGAGTATGAATAAATATTACACATTCGATAAATATCAGATGTTACAATAATTTACATAGCAGCGGAAAATAATACAAAACACAACTAGAAGTAATACACGGATTCAGAGCTTTCCGAGTATCGTTCCAGCTGTAAATCAGGATCCTGTGAATATAAATCTGCAAAAACCCAACTACTAGCTGCCCATGTCGAAAATAAGGGCACCCAGAGTTTAGGTTAAAACAATAAACTCCAGGTCAGTCATGTGACTGGTGTGAGAACTAAAACAGTTATTTAAAACTTTACTTTAAAGAGAGTAATTCAAGGGACCACGCCGTATAACACGGAACGGATTTCCTCCCAAGAACACCAGTGCATATAATAAAGAACGCAATGCTTTTTCGAAAAATGAAGCTATTATAAGACCCAGGTCCCATCACACAATGCAACGCAAGCCGGAGGATAGGGTTTTCCCTTATAATAGCCAAACATGCTTGGTACGTTTAAAACAAATCATTTGATACTATTATAAGTGTATAGTGTCAAAATAATTTCAATCATAAATATCAATCATAGACGACAAAAGTGCCTCATCCCACTATGTCGCCATACTAGGCTCTACAAATAAAACCGAAAATACCACGTATTGGAAATTGGATTTCCGTCATGAGTCGAGGCAAGGGGCAAGCTCCTCTCTGCTTCGAGACACTCTAGCAAATGCCTCGGGACTACACACTCTGGGTAACCCCTGGAACCTCCAAGACCGGTCCTCTCTTATGTTTGAGGATTAATTATTCCTGAACACACGTTTCCCGACCTTATAGGACCTATAATCGAGGCGCCTCGCATCCAACAACCACAAAGGTGAAAATAATATAAATGTCAGCCAGTTTAAGCACTGACCCCACCGTAGCTAGAAAGAAACGTCGTGCACTCCTTGGGTCCTTATCCCGTTTTTGACTCATACCGAGGTGTGAGGCTCGCGAATTCACGTTATACACAAAGTTGCGCCACACAGGTCGTGCTTTGATCATCAACCATAAGACTTTGCTTTTCAACAGAAGCCTTGATCATCTGCCACTTAGGCATGGTACACAGGAAATTCATTCCATGCGACTGATGTCCATCGATATACGACCTCTGAGCTCGTACGTCCCAGAGAAGGGCGTTAAGCAAGAGAATAAATTCTCCGCCGCCAAACAGATGTATATTTAATAGAGATCAATCAACACAGAATAAAATCCAATGTCAGACACACAGTCCATTTACAAGTTCGTTCTGGGTCTGAACGAAACCGGAGGCACTTTCCTCGCATATCCATCGATCTCCAAGTACGTCTGGACGATCACCAACTGATTCCCTCATCTTGGGTGTACAGCCCAATCAAGATCATCAGTAATCACCCAAACGATGTGAAGACTTCCGGTCTTCAACCACCGTCTTCCTATTTGACATATCGTCGAATCGGTTATACAGAATGGGTATAAACCCGGCCTTTTCTGAATAACCCGCGTATATAATAAACAAATGTTACACAAACACAACATACGCCTCATTCCAATTCATCAGTCACTAACCATAAATTAGTAAGAGAACAATTCCCCAAATATTAACCCCGAAGGCCGAAACCAACATCAGATCAATACCCAGGAAACCATCCTTCCTAGCTAACCTACAGTTAGTTTCTAAATTTCACATTCTTAGGAAAGGTTCCCATTAATTATATCAAAGATAAATTCTTCTAAATTTATTCTTTAATCTTCCTTTAGATATCATTTCAAACCATGTTAAGGTTTTCCAAACTAGTCGGGATTAGCGAACTACACCGAAGTAATTATTTATTTTATTTCCCAATCCCAACCCATTCATCCCATGGGGCAAAACTGGTAATACTCCATATCTAATACCACGGTGTTATCGGTAAAATTAATTACCATTTCACGTCCAAGCCTAATTAAAGATTTAACTATCGCTCTGGAGCAAAACTGGTGATACTCCATTCTCAATCTTTTCAATCTAATTAAAGATTCATTAAAACTCTAGTTCAGTTTTAATCTCGAAAATCATTTCTTAATGATTATTCCAAGCTAAGAAATTAAACTTATCTTTAAATGGGTTAAAGAACCAATGTCCTTTAAAACACGGTTCACGATAAACCCAAAATCACATTCCATTGTTAATCGGGTTAAAGAACAAGTATTATTTAAAAACACCGTTCACGATAAACCCAAAAATCAATCTTAAATTCAATTCCAATTAAAGATTAATCAAATGGAAAATTTCACTAAATCTTTTCTAAACTGGGGTCAAGAACAGTGTTATTTATGACACCATTCACGACGAACCCGAAATCTCATTTGATATTAAATACAAGGCTCTGAATAGAAAATATATCGACTTATATTCAATATCAAATTCTGAAATCAACAAATATCGTATTGGAATAACGATATATATATCTTTCAAATTCCCTTAACCATATCTGTATAATCGCGAAATCCAACATCGAAATATTCCGAAGATAATTTCGATTTCAAATCCATTCCAATTTGTATATTGGAAATTCTGGTTATATATAAAACCCATTTCAAATTCAATTTATTTATTTCAAAAATAAATTGATTTTAACTCTAGTTCAAAACTAGTCATTTCGATAAAAATATATTTTTATCCTTTCAAATGTGGAATTTTTCATCTCAGTTCTTCACAAATCATTCATTATGATTTTACACAAATTATTGATATTTTTAATAATTTTATCAAGGCCCGTACAGTCGATTTCCATCAACGACCATCGAACTGCACTTACAACGACCTTTTCCAAATTTGATTTGGACATAATTCCAAATCCAACCATTAGATCTCAGATTTCCAATATTCATTGGAAAGCTCTTTTCGATACGAATCTAACGGTTCCAGTTTTAGGAGAATCCGACGGTCGGATCTCCCGTAATATCCATTCGAAGTCAATGGTCGAAATTACGAACTGCCGCGGCGCGGCACGTTCTATTCAGGCAATTATATATAATATATATATATATATATATTATATTTCATCGATTACCTTTTAAAATGTATTTCATAAATCGTTTTAAATTCGTTTTTGAAACGATTTCAACTTCATATTCAACTTCAAATCGAAATTGAATATTCCACATCATCGATATACAAATGATAATATTTTCAAAACGTTATATTTTGAAATCACTTCCTTTTCTATAATTATTATAAAAACGAATATAATCGATATATATATCGTTCGCGTCAAAATAGCGCATCTCTAATCAACACGGCTTTATATTTTTCAATAACTTCTTTATTCTATTCAACAAATGAATATTTATTCTATTCAACACATGAATCTATATTTCTTTCAACACATGACTAATCTCAACACATGAGTACTGTCAACACATGACTATTTTTGTTGTGTAATATATTTTATAAAATTTTGATTTCTATCGTTTAATTTTTAATCAGACTCTAACCGTAAATTAGTAAGAGAACGATTCCCTAAGCATTAACCCCGAAGGCCGAAACCAACATCAGATCAATACCCAGGAGACCACTCATCTTATCTACTTTCCAGTTAGTTTCTAATTTTATATATGATAAAGATGTAAATTTTATTGTTAAAATATTTTACTCAACACATGAATCTTTATTTTATAATATTCTTTATTTTCCCAATTGGAATGAGGCCCAATCAATTACCATATAATGTTAATTATATGGATTCCATACAGCACATGTATATAATAGCAACGATAAATAATCAACCATCATCCAAAGTGCACCACACAACTGCATAAGCATCAAAAATAAATAATTAACGCTTACACAGTCTGTCGACCAATCGATCGACATACAACCAAATAATTGGGATTAGTGTACGCCAAATATCATCCCAACACCCGTGTGGGATTTCAAATCAACAAACACAGATTTTATTTGTGAAGTTGGGCGAGGTGTACAATTTATCGTCCCAATCAATATCCTTCAAATAGGTGCACATAAACAAACTGTCCGGTTTGTAAATGAATATTTATTTATTCACGTTCACGTTAAAAATTATATTTTTAACTATATTAATTTATTTCAACACATGAAGGTTTTATTATCCATTTCACATCAACATCACAAACAAACTTCACAACACATCAAACAAGCATACAAGTCGTACATGGTCTATTGACGACGGGTGTCGGGTGCTGCTAAGCACCGTCTGCATCCTAGTATATATTATAACTAGAAAACAAGATTTAAAGTGAGAAGTTCTCACACAAGCTAAACCAAACGCCATGACTCTTCATATGTAGAAGTCTTCGTCGTGCTCGCCTTTTGTCACTTTCGTTGCCCGTAGCCACTACATATATAAAAATCATATTTTTACACCGCTATTCGTATAATAAAAATCATATTTTTATGCCGCGAATATATTTATAAAAATCACATTTTTATAAGTTAGTTTTCTCTATAAAGATCATATTTTTATCGCTACTTCATATGACTAAAAATCGTATCTTTACTTTGTTAACTTCATAATAAAAATCTAAGTCTTTTACATATGAAAAATCACATCTTTGTATGATAAAAATCGTTTCTTTGAAATGATAATAATCGCCCCTCTTATGTGATAAAAATCGAATCTTTATTCTATGAAAAATTAAATCTTAACGTTATAAAAATCATACCTTTATCATGTTCAAAATCTAATCTTTTCATGTCTAAATTTCTATCCTTTTTATGAACAAAAATCTAATCTTTTTATTAAAAAAAAATCTAATCTTTTTCCTAAAAAAAATCTAATCTTTTTCCTAACAAAAATCTAATCTTTTTCCTAATAAAAATCATTCCTTTATCCTCTACACATAAAAAAACCAGTTTTTATATTTAAATAAAATCAGTTTTTTTATACTTAAATAAAAAAATAAAACTGACCTCTGTTCGAGTTGGAAGGGGGGTCCGTAGAGGCCGGTGGTGGCTGAATGCATCGGGCTTGGGCGGATTTTTGTAGGAAGACAGAGGGAAAGAGGAAGGCGCAGAGGAGGATGGGGCGGTACGGCGAGGCCAGATCGGCGGCGCGTTGCTCCCTCCGACGGCGGCGCTAGGGCGTCTTCGATTTGGGGAGGAGCGCCCCCTTTTTTTCTCTTTTTTTGCCTCTATCGATTATGAAATGATTTTGAACGGGGAGGGGGGGGGGAGGGGCTGAAGTGTTAAGGAGATGGAGGGAGATTTTTTATTTATTTATTTAATTTTAAAAAGCAATTTTTTATTTCGACCTCGAAATCAAACCCACCAACTGTCGTCCATAGCTAATTAACCCTATCCCGAACACAATGGGATATGTATCGTAGGCTGATTCGATCGTTTCGACCAGTTTTCGTCAAAATCAAAATATAACTCTATATATTGAATTTGAACGCGCATTCAATTTACCGGGGCTACATACTAACTAGAAAAATTCCCGAAAAATATTTTCTAGCTTCGTATTGACGAACGGTCCTAACAAAACTAATTTCGTCAAATTCTGAGACCGTTTGAAAAATGGCTATTTTCCAGTCGATTAAAATCAACTAAAACTGGTCAAACCCGTTTTCCTTTGCCACGCTCACATATTGGATCAAAAAATTACGAATTTTGAAATCTAGCAATAATTTGACATCCCGGATCCAACAAAAGTGGTTTCATCGAAAACCGAGGTCGTTTGCAAAATTTCCATTTTTAAGGGCCAGAATTCCATAACGACTATTCTGAATTTTCAACTGGACGTAACTTTTGATTCCTGCTATGAAATTTCAATTTTTCGGATTCGTTGGAAAGATATTCTCAATTAGATTCTAATATTTTTGGTTTCGCTAAAATCCGGATTATTTTGCACCCGGTACATTCATTTGAACTTTAAAATCGAATTTTCGAACTACCGCGCCATTTTCAATTCCTTTTATAATTATAAATAAATTATTTATATTCTGACGACGACGTATATATATACGTTTGATTCCTATTCAACATAAATTTTTCGTCGTCATTATTTAAAATAATCATTAAAATTGCCAAAATAAAAATTTTAAATATTCAAAATTCACTAAAATAGCCAAAATAAAAATTTTAAATTGGCTCAGATTTTCCGGGTTATTTCAATCTCCGCCACTTAAAACTTTTTGTCCCCGAAAAGGAACGAAGGTGAAAGTTGTTTAATTAATCAACTCAACTTCCATTATTTTCATTACGGCTTAAGTTCTTCAACTTTTCTGTTTCTAAGAACTTTTCAAATTCTTCAAAAATTTGGCTAACACCCTAAATTTTCGAATTTTTTTGCCATAACCTCCCCTGCACCGGGGACTTCGGGATATTTCATATAGCCTCCAATGGCCTTCTTCAATCCAAAAGAAAAAGAAAAAGCCAAGCGGCTAGCCAATCGGCTCATAAAATCATCCAAACCCAAAGAAATACAATAAACATGTACCTATTTGTCGGGAAAACAATTTTATTCTTCTGCTCTAGCCTCCTTGCTATGACCTGTTCAATGTAAGCACATGTATATGCATGCGATTTTAATCATTTTTCAATACAGTTCAAAATTCAGTTCAATTAGGCCAAATGGTTCAAAATTATCAAACAAATAAACAAACAACACAACCATTAATCAATTAGTGTAATATCGTTTCAAATTTATAATTTGATATGTATACAGAAAATCATGTTTTTGATGCCAAATCACAACAAATGATCCTATGTAAGTTTTTGTTCTCACACCAGTCTGATGGAAATATGTAACAACCCGTATTTTCAATAACCTATTATAACATAAATCGAGGCAGAATTTAATTCAAAAATCTGAATCAAGGGAAACGGGCTATGCCATTGCGTTCGTCTCGGAAAAATACGCGAAATAGAGTCCGAGTTTTCGAAAATCGGAGTCCGTATGACCCGATTAAGGCCCAACGAAGTTTTCAGAAAATTCCTAAGTAAAAACAGATTTCAAATTCAAATTCAAAATTGGAAATTGGGCCAGTTTGGGCCAGGCGGGAGAATTCCCGCCAGAACACCCAAGTCGACAGCCCTGTCGACTTGGGAGTCGACTTGGTTGGACCCAAGTCGACAGCCCTGTCGACTTGGCTGTCGACTTGGTCCAGCCGGGCTGTTTAGCCTAGAGCACCATTTTGAGAATGTGTTGAGCTTGGGGGCCAGATTCGGTTTTGAGGGCTAAGATTGCAACTAGGGTTTAATCCTATGGCCTAAAACACTTGCCTAATCTATAAATAAGACCCTAACCTACCCTAAATCATCATTAATCTATCTTACAACTAAACTATGGCAAAATCAATCCTCTCATGGCCTCCACTCTCTTCATAAAATTCCTAAATAAATTCCTAAGTGATTTTCCATGCATACAAGTGTTTTTAAACTTGTATGAGCATTATTAGCTTGCATTCAAGTCAAGTTCTTATATTAGCATCATAAAGGAAGAGTTTTTGATCATTTTGGCTTGCATTTTGGGTTTGATTGATTTCAAAAGGGCTTTGTCATATTTTTGTGACTTCTTAATCATTGTAAGCCCTATTCTACTTTCATACTTAAACTCTAAAGTTAAATGTATGATATGCAAGTTTTCTATGATGTAATATGCAAGTTTATCATGTTATGCAAGTTTTCTATGATGTAATATGCAAGTTTATCATGTTATGCAAGTTTTCTATGATGTAATATGCAAGTTTATCATGTTATGCAAGTATGCTATGATGTGATATGCAAGTTCATCATGTTATGTTATGCAAGTTTGATATGCAAGTTGTCATATGATATGCAAGTTGTCATATGATATGCAAGTTGTGTTATGAAAGTTTGGGTTGAACATTTTGTTCATGCTATCATGTTATGCAAGCTTATTTTGGGTTTATGAACATAAAGCTTCAAGCTTTATGCCAAAGGTTGCATTTTGGCGACATGTAAGTTATCATATCTCTTATGATAACTTGCATGTGAGGCTAAATGCGAACTTATGGCCATGTCTACATGTCATTTAGCACCATGTATCATCAATATGCCAAGTTTGATTTTATGCATGCTTTTGGGGCCTAAAAATGTAATATGCAAGTATATGAACATATGTACATTTCTTATGCCACCATGTTGAACTTGTGGCTTCAACGCCTTTATGTCACAATTATGCCAAGTTCCCTCTTTCTATCCTTTATGCGCTATTGCGATATGTAAGCGATGGGATTGCGTTTGGGGTTGGGTAAACTTAAAAGACATAAAACATAAGCTTGGGAATTTACCTATTAAGTTAGGTCTACCCATTGGGAATTTACCTATTAAGTTAGGTCTACCCAATTGCTTGAAAATTTGTAACATGTTTTGGAAACATGATGGACATGACACTTAGAAAAGATAAGTGTGGCCAACTCGAGGTTGGGTTGAGTTTGTAGCGTAAACCTACTCGGAACCGACCGGCTTAACTAGTTGCTACAAACAATAGGACCCAATGTGAGAAGTTGGTCATGTTGTACCTTGAACCCGAGGTTAGACCAAATTGTGGTGTAAAGCTACCCGGACCCGCCCAGCTTAACTAGTGACCGCAACAAGGTCTAATGTGAGAGGTTAAGGCGCATTAAATTAATTAATGCCTCGTGATTCGGGTTAAGTCATGGTCCACTTAATACTTAACCAACTTGGGCTTCGTAGATTAATCAGGGTTAAGTCGTGAACTTATCGTTACACTTAACCAAGTTAATCCATGATTAGCAAGAGGGTTAATCCGTACTTAACCCACTAGAAAATCCTAGCAATGGGGGGCCCACTCCGCAGTAAATCCCCAAAAATTGGTATCATTAAGGCCCTAGGGACTAGGCTAGGGAGGGGGCACGATTACTGGGCTGGAGGTAAGCGACCCAATAAACGACGGCCGTGTGGTACGCCGATGTAGTTCCGGACGGACTATGGTCGTGCACGTAGTCCGTATTTGGAGAAGTCACCCATGGGTACCAGTAGATCGAGACTGTGCACTCATGTTTATGGTGTCCAGGGGTTGGCACCCTAGGGCTTGATACACCCGAAGGGTGGACCCGGCACAGTTCGACTACAATTATGTTTGGGCCGTATTGACACCAACACGTGACGAGTTAGGCTTAGGGAGCCGATCGACTAGACCGTTTGGTTGGACCTCGTATTAGGGTCATTTCATGTTATTGGGCCAGAGCTTGGGCCAAGGGATCAGTACTTGTTTATTCAAGTCATGTTAGTTTGCTAGTACACCTGTGGTGCAAAACCTTAATTCTGATTATGCGATGACACCTTTATCTACCTTGTTAGTTAATCATCATGCTAGTATGTTGTTATCCTTATGTTCATCCCTGCTGCTCATGCCAGTTAACTTTATCAGTTTACATTGATTGTAGTAGGGCTTACTCAGTCTTTTTGACTGACCTGTTTTCTTTCGCCTCTTGTCTTCCGTTTCCCCCCCTAGGTTCTCAGGGAGGGAATATTGGAGCTTAGCCGGATTTCTGACTGCTTGCTTGTGGGATTTAGCTCATGTACGGTTTGACATGAAGCTAGCTGTGGCTATCACTTCTTTTGGGGATTAGTATTTATGTGTTTCAGTTTTTCAGTTGATGTTGTTTTATCTAGACTGGTTTATTGGGAAAGTTGACATTATGATGTAACAGACTTGTTTTGAATGGTTTAAAATCTTCCGCTGTTTTATCTATGTTATTTACTCTGTTTACGCATTTACATATGTTCTTGTTCTGCCTTGATATATCATTATGCATGTTTACCTGATCCAAACGCCCCTCCAAAGTCAGAGTGCTTGCAAGAGACACCCTGGCGGAGGTGGGGTGTTACAATTTGGTATCAGAGCATATGGTTTACGAGAAGGAACAAAAAGGTTTTTAAAACTTTTGGAAAACTATTTTCAAAACCAAGTATAAAGTATTTTCCAAAGAAAAGTCTAGTATATTTTAAAAGGCTATTCCCCAAAAAGCCATTAGCAAAATTCCTTCGTTTTTCTCCATTCTGAATCTGTCTTTTTTCTTCGTTTTCAGTATGGCCGATAACTTTGCTATTCCGGAGGGAGTGCACGTACCTGTTTGGTATAGGAGACTTTTGGAGGCTAGGGCGACCGAAGCCGGCCCCGCAGATGTTCCTCCTCCTCCTCCTCCAGTAGTTAATATTCCTCCTCCTGTCGCTAATGTTCCTCCTCCTCCTGTCGCTGAGGTTCCTCTTCCTCCTCCCCCTCAGCATCCTCAAGCTGACTTCGCAAAGACTTGCAAAGATTTCAAAGCAATGGGTGGCAAGAACTTTCAAGGCACTGAGACTTTTGTAGAGGCCAAAAATTGGTTGAAAGAGACCGAGGATTTATTTGCTATCTTTGGGATAGACGATCAGAGGAAGCTCTTGTTGGCGGTTTGGCTTATGAAGGATGAAGCCGCTTATTGGTGGGAAGTCACCAATGGTACTAGGCCTGTTGAGACTTGGGCCGATTTCAGGGCAAGGTTCATGCTTAAGTTTCTATCTTCTGCTGAGGAGAATCTGCAAATGGAGAGGTTCATAACTTTGAGACAAGGAGATATGTCTGTCAAAGAATATGTGAACAAGTTCAATCAGTTAGCTCGTTTTGGCTTGGATATGGTGAATACTCCTCAGAAGAAGGCTCTTCGTTTTGCCAGAGGATTGAATGAGCCGTTGCAGGGATTGGCTATGTCGCATATTCCCCATGGGGCCACGTTTGAGAGTTTGGTTGATATGGCATTACTTCAGGGAGATGTCAAGAAGGAGATCAAGGTGAATGATACTCAAGCCAAGAAGACTGATTCCCAGGGAAAAGGAAATCAGGGTAATCCAAGTGGTCAAAGCAGTCAAGGCAATCAGAACAAGAACAAGAGTCAAGGCAACAAGGGGATCAACAACAAGGGCAAGAACAACAAGGAGAAGTGCCATTATTGCGGTTCAGTTGGGCATCTTATTAAGGATTGTAAGAAGAGAAAAAGAAAGAATGGTGAATGCTTTTTCTGTGGTAAGACTGGACATTTCAGTAGGGATTGCCCGAGGAAGCAAGGGCAAGGCCAGGGTCAGACTCAGCGTGCTGGACCTTCAGGAGGGCAAGCTCATGTTCTCAATGTCGCTCCAGTTCCCGATCGAGGTAGTGTTTCTGTTGAGAGCCTTGTATATATTTCTGATTTTCCAGTTCGTACTTTGTTTGATTCTGGTGCATCGCATAGCTTTATCTCATCTGATCTTGTTGATAGTTTGCACCTTAGTACTAGCTTGGTAGATGATCCCGTCTGTGTCTCAAATCCTATTGGGGGTTCCGCCCATTTGTCTATGATATGTGGGGATTTGAGGATCTCTATACTGAGTGTAGAGTTCTTGTGCAGTGCTTATGTTCTTGGTTTCAGGGGATACGGATTGATATTGGGCATGGATTGGTTGTCCAGATATGGAGCCATCCTTGATTGTGAGCATAGGGTTGTGAGGCTCGTGACTCGCCTCGGAAACACCCTAGAGATTTCTTGTGATCCGAGAGGTCCCGTCATGTTGTGCTATCTTGAATCACTCGACTCGTCAATGGAAACTCTTCAGTCTGTGAGAGTGGTTCGAGAGTACCCGGATGTTTTCGATGAAGTTAGGGGGTTGCCCCCTAAGCGAGAGATTGATTTCCGCATTTATCTGGTGGATAATGCAAAGCCGGTTTCTTTGCCCGTTCGGCACATGGCTCCGCGTGAAAGGCGGGAGCTAAGTAAGCAAATAAAAGAGTTGCTTGAGAAGAACTTCATTAGGCGAAGTATATCTGAATGGGGAGCGCCTGTGGTGTTTGCAACCAAGGCAGATGGTTCTCTCCGACTTTGTGTTGACTATCGAGAGTTGAATAAGCTGACTAAGAAGAACAGGCACCCGTTACCGAGGATCGATGATCTCTTTGACCAGCTTGTCGGTGCTTCTGTTTTCTCTCAGCTTGATCTTGCTATGGGATTCCATCAGCTCAGGGTAGCTGAAGATAGTATAGACAAGACTGCGTTCAGAACTCCAGATGGATTCTTCGAATGGCTTGTCATGCCGTTCGGCTTGACTAATGCACCCGCATATTTCGTGGACTTGATGAGTAGGGTGTTCAGGGAGTTCTTGAACAAGTTTGTCGTGGTCTTCGTAGATGATATTCTGATCTTCTCTAAGGATGAGGAAGAGCACGCAAGGCATCTCATGGAGGTGATGGATACGCTTAGAGCGCATCAGTTAAAGGCCAAGTTCTCCAAGTGTCACTTTTGGAGAAGGGAAGTTAGATTCCTTGGGCAAATAGTATCTAAGCAAGGCTTAGCGGTGGATCCCGCCAAGGTAGTGGCAGTTCAGGATTGGAAGACTCCAAGGAATGCAACCGAAGTAAGAAGTTTTCTAGGTCTTGCGGGTTTTTACCGGAAGTTCATCAAGGACTTCGCGAAGATTTCTGCTCCTCTCACTAAATTGACGAAGAAGAATTTAGTTTTTGCTTGGAGCATAGAATGCGAGCTTGCTTTTCAGAAGCTCAAGAGAGCCCTCACATCAGCACCTGTTCTAGCTTTGCCCGATGGAGGGAAGTTATTTACAGTATACACTGACGCATGTGGCACGGGGTTAGGAGCTGTTCTTATGCAAGAAGGAAGAGTGATATGCTTTGGCGGTAGACAACTCAAAGTGCATGAGAAGAATTATCCCACTCATGACTTAGAGTTGGCAGCAATAGTATATGCACTCAAGGCTTGGCCCCATTATCTTCTGGGAGAAAAATTTGAGCTTTATACCGATCACAAGTTATTGAAGTATCTCTTTTCTCAGAAGGATCTGAATCTGAGACAACAAAGATGGATGGAATTCTTGGCATCCTATGATTTTGAGATAGCCTATACCCCTGGCAAGGGGAATGTGGTAGCAGATGCATTGAGTAGAAGAAGGTTGACCCTAAGTCCTCTATTCATTGAGATGAAGAATTTAGAGTATGTGGCAACCTTTGATTTCTCTTTGGCGGTTGGGTCGATGACCGGTTCTTTAGCATCTCTGGAACTCAGACCTACCCTTCTTGATCAAGTTGGGGCTTCGCAGAGAGAAGACCCTCAGATAGTTGAGACTATGGATAAGCTAATTCGAGGAGAGACGTCTAGTCATCTCGCTCGATATTCTATTGATGACAAGGGTTGGCTGAGGAGAGACGGAAGGTTATGTGTTCCAATGGTAGAAGATCTAGTAAGAAAGGTTCTTGAGGAAGCGCATCGCTCTAAGTTGACTATACATCCAGGCGGAGATAAGATGTATAAAGATATGAAGCGCATTTTCTTTTGGCCTGGGATGAAGAAGGATGTGGCAGAATTTGTCTCTAGATGTATCATTTGCCAGCAAGTTAAGGCCGAGTCGAAGAAGCCCGGTGGGCTATTGCATCCTCTAGACGTTCCACTATGGAAGTGGGAGAGTATTTCCATGGATTTTATCGATGGGCTACCAAGGTCAAGGAAAGGGAATACGAGCATTTGGGTTATTGTGGACAGACTTACGAAGAGTGCTCATTTCATTCCGGTGAAGAGCAAGAGGACCGCATCTTGGCTAGCGTCTGTATATCTTCGTGAGATTGTGAGACTTCATGGAGTCCCTTCTAGTATTGTCAGTGACCGTGACCCAATCTTTACAAGTCAATTCTGGAACAGCTTGCAAGAAGCTATGGGCACGAGGTTGAATCTAAGTACGGCTTATCACCCACAGACGGACGGTCAAACCGAAAGGGTGAATAGGGTACTCGAGGATCTGTTGAGGCTTTGTATTCTGGATTTTGGTGGTACTTGGGAAGACCATCTTCCTCTTGTTGAGTTTGCATATAATAACAGTTATCAGGCAAGCATAGGGATGGCACCATTTGAAGCTTTATATGGGAGGCCGTGCAAGTCGCCTACATGTTGGTGGGAGACTACAGATAAGCTTATACTTGGGCCTGATATGATCAAAGATACGTCCGAGAAGGTCGAGTTGATTCGGAGACGGATGAAAGCGGCCCAAGACCGACAGAAATCCTATGCTGATAAGCGAAGAACTGATTTGGAGTTTGATGTTGGGGATATGGTTTTCGTGAAGGTTTCTCCATTGCGGAATGTGGTCCGATTTGGAGCCGTGGGGAAGTTAGCACCGAGATTTGTTGGACCATTCCCTATTATAGAGAGGATCGGGCAGATGGCTTATAGAGTGAAGTTGCCCGAGAAGCTTGCCGGAGTACACGATGTTTTTCATGTCTCGCATCTCCGGAAGTGTTTACATGAATCAGCAGAGGTTGTTGAGCCAACTGTTCTGAAAGATGTAGAAGTGGAGAAAGAGGCTACCTTGAGGAGAGCTCCGATTCGTATCTTGGGGACGGAGACCAAGAAGCTAAGGAATCGTGAGGTCAAATTGGTGAAGGTTCAATGGGGTGAAGCCGAAGAAGACGCAACTTGGGAAACCGAGGAGAAGATGCGTGGGCTTTATCCATTCCTTTTTTAGGGTACACTCTCAATCTCTTTTCTTTGTTAGCATATCTTTCTCTTTGCTATCTATGTTTATCTAGTTTATCGTGTTAATCTTGTCATGAGAACCTTAGGTAGAAACCCTTTGGATGAAACATGTGTCTGAAACATGTTATGCTTGATGGTTGCAAGTGGTTGCAAGTGTTTGCAAGTGGTTACTCGTGGATGCATTATACACGTTAGGCACTAGATCGGCTCACACACTCCTCATATTGCATATGCATGAGTGTTTATGCTTATTCATGGATGAAAATTTGTGTGTTATCACATGGATGTTGCATATGGGTGTATGTGATGTGCACACATATAGATGTTATACATTATGTTAGGAATTGCATACATATGGATTCATTTCACTAACATAATCTGCATTGATGATATTTGCATTAGATAGGTACATATACACACACCTTTGCATATGTTCATACAACATTTAGAATCTTGTAAGGACAATGATTGCTCGTGGATGATGTTTTGAGTAGATGGATGTTGGATGGTAGGATACGTTCTTCCTAACTTGAAGATTTCGGGGACGAAATCCTTTAAGGAGGGGAGAATGTAACAACCCGTATTTTCAATAACCTGTTATAACATAAATCAAGGCAGAATTTAATTCAAAAATCTGAATCAAGGGAAACGGGCTATGCCATTGCGTTCGTCTCGGAAAAATACGCGAAATAGAGTCCGAGTTTTCGAAAATCGGAGTCCGTATGACCCGATTAAGGCCCAACAAAGTTTTCAGAAAATTCCCAAGTAAAAACAGATTTCAAATTCAAATTCGAAATTGGAAATTGGGCCAGTTTGGGCCAGGCGGGAGAATTCCCGCCAGAACACCCAAGTCGACAGCCCTGTCGACTTGGGAGTCGACTTGGTTGGACCCAAGTCGACAGCCCTGTCGACTTGGCTGTCGACTTGGTCCAGCCGGGCTGTTTAGCCTGGTGCACCATTTTGAGAATGTGTTGAGCTTGGGGGCCAGATTCGGTTTTGAGGGCTAAGATTGCAACTAGGGTTTAATCCTATGGCCTAAAACACTTGCCTAATCTATAAATAAGACCCTAACCTACCCTAAATCATCATTAATCTATCCTACAACTAAACTATGGCAAAATCAATCCTCTCATGGCCTCCACTCTCTTCATAAAATTCCTAAATAAATTCCTAAGTGATTTTCCATGCATACAAGTGTTTTTAAACTTGTATGAGCATTATTAGCTTGCATTCAAGTCAAGTTCTTATATTAGCATCATAAAGGAAGAGTTTTTGATCATTTTGGCTTGCATTTTGGGTTTGATTGATTTCAAAAGGGCTTTGTCATATTTTTGTGACTTCTTAATCATTGTAAGCCCTATTCTACTTTCATACTTAAACTCTAAAGTTAAATGTATGATATGCAAGTTTTCTATGATGTAATATGCAAGTTTATCATGTTATGCAAGTTTTCTATGATGTAATATGCAAGTTTATCATGTTATGCAAGTATGCTATGATGTGATATGCAAGTTCATCATGTTATGTTATGCAAGTTTGTTATGCAAGTTGTCATATGATATGCAAGTTGTGTTATGCAAGTTAGGGTTTAACATTTTGTTCATGCTATCATGTTATGCAAGCTTATTTTGGGTTTATGAACATAAAGCTTCAAGCTTTATGCCAAAGGTTGCATTTTGGCGACATGTAAGTTATCATATCTCTTATGATAACTTGCATGTGAGGCTAAATGCGAACTTATGGCCATGTCTACATGTCATTTAGCACCATGTATCATCAATATGCCAAGTTTGATTTTATGCATGCTTTTGGGGCCTAAAAATGTAATACGCAAGTATATGAACATATGTACATTTCTTATGCCACCATGTTGAACTTGTGGCTTCAACGCCTTTATGTCACAATTATGCCAAGTTCCCTCTTTCTATCCTTTATGCGCTATTGCGATATGTAAGCGATGGGATTGCGTTTGGGGTTGGGTAAACTTAAAAGACATAAAACATAAGCTTGGGAATTTACCTATTAAGTTAGGTCTACCCATTGGGAATTTACCTATTAAGTTAGGTCTACCCAATTGCTTGAAAATTTGTAACATGTTTTGGAAACATGATGGACATGACACTTAGAAAAGATAAGTGTGGCCAACTCGAGGTTGGGTTGAGTTTGTAGCGTAAACCTACCCGGAACCGACCGGCTTAACTAGTTGCTACAAACAATAGGACCCAATGTGAGAAGTTGGTCATGTTGTACCTTGAACCCGAGGTTAGACCAAGTTGTGGTGTAAAGCTACCCGGACCCGCCCGGCTTAACTAGTGACCGCAACAAGGTCTAATGTGAGAGGTTAAGGCGCATTAAATTAATTAATGCCTCGTGATTAGGGTTAAGTCATGGTCCACTTAATACTTAACCAACTTGGGCTTCGTAGATTAATCAGGGTTAAGTCGTGAACTTATCGTTACACTTAACCAAGTTAATCCATGATTAGCAAGAGGGTTAATCCGTACTTAACCCACTAGAAAATCCTAGCAATGGGGGGCCCACTCCGCAGTAAATCCCCAAAAATTGGTATCATTAAGGCCCTAGGGACTAGGCTAGGGAGGGGGCACGATTACTGGGCTGGAGGTAAGCGACCCAATAAACGACGGCCGTGTGGTACGCCGATGTAGTTCCGGACGGACTATGGTCGTGCACGTAGTCCGTATTTGGAGAAGTCACCCATGGGTACCAGTAGATCGAGACTGTGCACTCATGTTTATGGTGTCCAGGGGTTGGCACCCTAGGGCTTGATACACCCGAAGGGTGGACCCGGCACAGTTCGACTACAATTATGTTTGGGCCGTATTGACACCAACACGTGACGAGTTAGGCTTAGGGAGCCGATCGACTAGACCGTTTGGTTGGACCTCGTATTAGGGTCATTTCATGTTATTGGGCCAGAGCTTGGGCCAAGGGATCAATACTTGTTTATTCAAGTCATGTTAGTTTGCTAGTACACCTGTGGTGCAAAACTTTAATTCTGATTATGCGATGACACCTTTATCTACCTTGTTAGTTAATCATCATGCTAGTATGTTGTTATCCTTATGTTCATCCCTGCTGCTCATGCCAGTTAACTTTACCAGTTTACATTGATTGTAGTAGGGCTTACTCAGTCTTTTTGACTGACCAGTTTTCTTTCGCCTCTTGTCTTCCGTTTCCCTCCCCCCCCCCCCAGGTTCTCAGGGAGGGAATATCGGAGCTTAGCCGGATTTCTGACTGCTTGCTTGTGGGATTTAGCTCATGTACGGTTTGACATGAAGCTAGCTGTGGCTATCACTTCTTTTGGGGATTAGTATTTATGTGTTTCAGTTTTTCAGTTGATGTTGTTTTATCTAGATTGGTTTATTGGGAAAGTTGACATTATGATGTAACAGACTTGTTTTGAATGGTTTAAAATCTTCCGCTGTTTTATCTATGTTATTTACTCTGTTTACGCATTTACTTATGTTCTTGTTCTGCCTTGATATATCATTATGCATGTTTACCTGATCCAAACGCCCCTCCAAAGTCAGAGTGCTTGCAAGAGACACCCTGGCGGAGGTGGGGTGTTACAGAATATATAGATATCACACCTTCAAAACACGAACATAAATACTGATGATGTCCGGACATCACCAGAATTGTCCTAGAACGACTAGAGTGCGAATCTATATCTATCCAGTATATTTGGGACTTCGAATATACGTTCATGACGCGTATATGCGAAATCTTTATATACTGGATTGTCCAAATTCAATACAAATAAATATTCAAATACGAATAATTGAATTAAATATTCAAAACAAAACTTGTTTTTATTTGAAAAATATACTCTTCACACTCGTTCTAGGATACCACTGATCCTATCTCTAACGAGTCATTCTTATTGGATATTTCTAATCCAATATCCGACGAATTCTTTCGTTTGGTTCTATTGTGTCTTGTTCTCGAGCTCTGTAAACCAAAGCTCTGATACCAAACTAAGACGACCCGAACTTCCCCGGTAAGGAAAGAACAGATTGAATTGAGAACAACACACATCGGAACGCAAACAGAAGAACATTTCATTGTTTATTACAACAATTCCATCAGAATATACAGAGTATGAATAAATATTACACATTCGATAAATATCAGAGGTTACAATAATTTACATAGCAGCGGAAAATAATACAAAACACAACTAGAAGTAATACACGGAAACACTGCTTTCCGAGTATCGTTCCAGCTGTAAATCAGGATCCTGTGAATATAAATCTGCAAAAACCCAACTACTAGCTGTCCGTGTAGAAAATAAGGGCACCCAGAGTTTAGGTTAAAACAATAAACTCCAGGTCAGTCATGTGACTGGTGTGAGAACTAAAACAGTTATTTAAAACTTTACTTTAAATGAGAGTAATTCAAGGGACCACGCCGTATAACACGGAACGGGTTTCCTCCCAAGAACACCAGTGCATATAATAAACAACGCAATGCTTTTTCGAAAAATGAAGCTATTATAAGACCCAGATCCCATCACACAATGCAACGTAAGCCGGAGGATAGGGTTTTCCCTTATAATAGCCAAACATGCTTGGTACGTTTAAAACAAATCATTTGATACTATTATAAGTGTAGTGTCAAAACAATTTCAATCATAAATATCAATCACAGACGGCATAAGTGCCCCATCCCACTATGTCGCCATACTAGGCTCTACAAATAAAACCTAAAATATCACGTATTGGAAATTGGATTTCCGTCATGAGTCGAGGCAAGAGGCAAGCTCCTCTCTGCTTCGAGACACTCTAGAAAATGCCTCGGGACTACACACTCTGGGTAACCCCTGGAACCTCCAAGACCGGTCCTCTCTTACGTTTGAGGATTAATTATTCCTGAACACACGTTTCCCGGCCCTATAGGACCTATAATCGAGGCGCCTCGCATCCAACAACCACAAAGGTGAAAATAATATAAATGTCAGCCAGTTTAAGCACTGACACCGCCGTAGCTAGAAAGAAACGTCGTGCACTCCTTGGGTCCTTATCCCGTTTTTGGCTCATACCGAGGTGTGAGGCTTGCGAATTCACGCTATACACAAAGCTGCGCCACACAGGCCGTGCTTTGATCATCAACCACAAGACTTTGCTTTTCAACAGAAGCCTTGATCATCTGCCACTTAGGCATGCCACACAGGCAATTCACTCCATGCGACTGATGTCCATCGATATACAACCTCTGAGCTCGTACGTCTCAGAGAAGGGCGTAAAGCAAGAGAATAAATTCTCCGCCGCCAAACAGATGTATATTTAATAGAGATCAATCAACACAGAATAAAATCCAATGTCAGACACACAGTCCATTTACAAGTTCGTTCTGGGTCTGAACGAAACCGGAGGCACTTTCCTCACATATCCATCGATCTCCAAGTACGTCTGGACGATCACCAACTGATTCCCTCATCTTGGGTGTACAACCCAATCAAGATCATTAGTAATCACCCAAATGATGTGAAGACTTCCGGTCTTTAACCACCGTCTTCCTCTTCGACATATCGTCGAATCGGTTATTCAGAATGGGTATAAACCCGACCTTTCCGAATAACCCGCGTATATAATAAACAAATGTTACACAAACACAACATACGCCTCATTCCAATTCATCAGTCACTAACCGTAAATTAGTAAGAGAACAATTCCCCAAATATTAACCCCGAAGGCCGAAACTAACATCAGATCAATACCCAGGAAACCATCCTTCCTAGCTAACCTACAGTTAGTTTCTAAATTTCACATTCTTAGGGAAAGGTTCCCATTAATTATATCAAAGATAAATTCTTCTAAATTTATTCTTTAATCTTCCTTTGGATATCATTTCAAACCATGAGGTTTTCCAAACTAGTCGGGATTAGCGAACTACACCGAAGTAATTATTTATTTTATTTCCCAATCCCAACCTATTCATCCCATGGAGTAAAACTGGTAATACTCCATATCTAATACCACGGTGTTATCGGTAAAATTAATTACCATTTCACGTTCAAATCCAATTAAAGATTTAACTATCGCTCTGGAGCAAAACTGGTGATACTCCATTCTCGATCTTTTCAATCTAATTAAAGATTCATTAAAACTCTAGTTCAGTTTTAATCTCGAAAATCATTTCTTAATGATTATTCCAAGCTAAGAAATTAATCTTATCTTTAAATGGGTTAAAGAACCAATGTCCTTTAAAACACGGTTCACGATAAACCCAAAATCACATTCCATTGTTAGTCGGGTTAGAGAACAAGTGTTATTTAAAAACACCGTTCACGATAAACCCAGAAATCAATCTTAAATTCAATTCCAATTAATCATTAATCAACTGGAAAATCTCACTAAATCTTTTCTAAACTGGGGTCAAGAACAGTGTTATTTAAGACACCATTCACGACGAGCCCGAAATCTTATTTGATATTAAATACAAGGCTCTGAATAGAAAATATATCGGCTTATATTCAATATTAAATTCTGAAATCAACAAATATCGTATTGGAATAACGATATATATATCTTTCAAATTCCCTTAACCATACTTGTATAATCGCGAAATCCAACATCGAAATATTCCGAAGATAATTTCGATTCAAATCCATTCCAATTCGTATATTGGAAATTCTTGTTATATTTAAAACCCATTTCAAATTCAATTTATTTATTTCAAAAATAAATTGATTTTAACTCTAGTTCAAAACTAGTCATTTCGATAAAAATATATTTTTATCCTTTCAAATGTGGAACTTTTCATCCTAGTTCTTCACAAATCATTCCTTATGATTTTACACAAATTATTGATATTTTTAATAATTTTATCAAGGCCCGTACAGTCGATTTCCATCAACGGCCATCGAACTGCACTTACAACGACCTTTTCTAAATTTGATTTGGACATAATTCCAAAACCAACTGTTAGATCTCAGATTTCCAATATTCATTGGAAAGCTCTTTTCGATACGAACCCAAAGGTTTCGGTTTTAGGAGAATCCGACGGTCGGATCTCCCGCAATATCCATTCGAACTCAATGGTCGAAATTCATGAACTACCGCGGTGCGGCGCGTTCTATTCAGGCCATTATATATATATAATATATATATATATATATATGTTATATATATTTCGTCGATTCCCTTTTAAAACGTATTTTATAAATCGTTTTAAATTTGTTTTCGAAACGATTTCAACTTCATATTCAACTTCGAATCGAAATTGAATATTCCACATCATCGATATACAAATGATAATATTTTCAAAACGTTATATTTTGAAATCACTTCCTTTTCTATAATTATTATAAAAACGAATATAATCGATATAAATATCGTTCGCGTCAAAATAGCGCATCCCTAATCAACACGACTTTATATTTTTCAATAACTTCGTTATTCTATTCAACAAATGAATATTTATTCTATTCAACACATGAATCTATATTTCTTTCAACACATGACTAATCTCAACACATGAGTACTGTCAACACATGACTATTTTTGTTATGTAATATATTTTATAAAATTTTGATTTCTATCGTTTAATTTTTAATCAAACTCCAACCGTAATTAGTAAAAGAACGATTCCCTAAGCATTAACCCCGAAGGCCGAAACCAACATCAGATCAATACCCAGGAGACCACTCATCTTATCTACTTTCCAGTTAGTTTCTTATTTTATATATGATAAAGATGTAAATTTTATTGTTAAAATATTTTACTCAACACATGAATCTTTATTTTATAATATTCTTTATTTTTCCAATTGGAATGAGGCCCAATCAATTACCATATAATGTTAATTATATGGATTCCATACAACACATGTATATAATAGCAATGATAAATAATCAACCATCATCCAAAGTGCACGACACAACTGCATAAACATCAAATATAAATAATTAACGCTTACACAGTCTGTCGACCAATCGATCGACATACAACCAAATAATTGGGATTAGTGTACGCCAAATATCATCCCAACACCCATGTGGGGTTTCAAATCAACAAACACAGATTTTATTTGTGCAGTTGGGCGATGTGTAAAATTTATCGTCCCAATCAATATCCTTCAAATAGGTGTACATAAACAAACCATCCGGTTTGTAAATGAATATTTATTTATTCATGTTCATGTTAAAAATTATATTTTTAACTATATTAATTTATTTCAACACATGAAGGTTTTATTATCCATTTCACATCAACATCACAAACAAACTTCACAACACATCAAACAAGCATACAAGTCGTCCATGGTCTGTGGACGACGGGTGTCGAGTGCTGCTAAGCACCGTCTGCATCCTAGTATATATTTTAACTAGAAAACAAGATTTAAAGTGAGAAGTTCTCACACAAGCTAAACCAAACGCCATGACTCTTCATATGTAGAAGTCTTCGTCGTGCTCGCCTTTTGTCACTTTCGTTGCCCGTAGCCACTACATATATAAAAATCATATTTTTACACCGCTATTCGTATAATAAAAATCATATTTTTATGCCGCTAATATACTTATAAAAATCACATTTTTATAAGTTAGTTTTCTCTATAATGATCATATTTTTATCGCTACTTCATATGACTAAAATTCGTATCTTTACTTTGCTAACTTCATAATAAAAATCTAAATCTTTTACATATGAAAAATCACATCATTGTATGATAAAAATCGTTTCTTTGATATGATAATAATCGCCCCTCTTATGTGATAAAATTCGAATCTTTATTCTATGAAAAATTAAATCTTTATGTTATAAAAATCATACCTTTATCATGTTCAAAAATCTAACCTTTTCATGTCTAAAAATCTATCCTTTTTATGAACAAAAATCTAATCTTTTTATTAACAAAAATCTAATCTTTTTCCTAACAAAAATCTAATCTTTTTCCTAATAAAAATCATTCCTTTATCCTCTACACATAAAAAAATCAGTTTTTATATTTAAATAAAATCAGTTTTTTTAATACTTAAATAAAAAAAATTTAAAACTGACCTCTGTTCGAGTTGGAGGGGTGGGGGAGGCCTGTGGAGGCCGGCGGTGGCTGAATGCATCGGGCTTGGGCGGATTTTTGTAGGAAGACAGGGGGAAAGAGGAAGAGGAAGGCGCGGAGGAGGATGGGGCGGTACGGCGAGGCCAGATCGGCCTGGGCGGCGGCGTGTTGCTCCCTCCGACGGCGGCGCTAGGGCGGCTTCGATTTGGGGAGGAGCGCCCCCCTGTTTTCCTCTTTTTTTCTCTATCGATTATGAAATGATTTTGAACGGGGGGGGGGGGGCGCTGAAGGGTTACGGAGATGGAGGGAGATTTTTTTTTATTTAATTTTAAAAAGCAATTTTTTATTTCGACCTCGAAATCGAACCCATCGACTGTCGTCCATAGCTAATTACCCCCATCCCAAACACAATGGGATATGTATCATAGGCTGATTCGATCGTTTCGATCAGTTTTCGTCAAAATCAAAATATAACTCTATATATTGAATTTGAACGCGCATTTCAATTTACCGGGGCTACATACTAACTAGAAAAATTCCCAAAAAATATTTTATAGCTTCGTATTGACGATACGGTCCTAAAAAAACTAATTTCGTAAAATTCTGAGACCGTTTGAAAAATAGCCATTTTCCAGTCGATTAAAATCAACTGAAACTGGTCAAATGCGTTTTCCTTTGCCACGCTCACATATTGAATCGAAAAATTACGAATTTTGAAACCTAGCAATAATTTGACATCCCGGATCCAACAAAAGTGGTTTCATCGAAAACCGAGATCGTTTGCAAAATTTCCATTTTTAAGGGCCAAAATTCCATAGCGACTATTCTAAATTTTCAACTGGATGTAACTTTTGATTCTCGCTATGAAATTTCAATTTTTCAGATTCGTTGGAAAGATATTCTCAATTAGATTCTAATATTTTTGGTTTCGCTAAAATCAGGATTATTTTGCATCCGGTACATTCATTTGAACTTTGAAATCGAATTTTCGAACTACCGCGCCATTTTCAATTCCTTTTATAATTATAAATAAATTATTTATATTCTAACGACGACGTATATATATACGTTTGATTCCTATTCAACATAAATTTTTCGTCGTCATTATTTGAAATAATCATTAAAATTGCCAAAATAAAAATTTTAAATATTCAAAATTCACTAAAATAGCCAAAATAAAATTTTTATATTGGCTCAGATTTTCCGGGTTATTACAACCAGCGTCGTCCTCGATTCGTAAATCACGCAAAGGACGAGAATATGCATCTTTGGAGTCAAAATGTTTAGATCTCCAATATATGTGTGAAAAACAGAGTAAGGAGATTGAAGAGTTAAGACTTATGGTTTTGTCTTCACAACAGCAGTCGTCACATATCATGTCACGAGAACCAGCATCTCAACACTGCTCATATTCAGAGCATCGATCACAGCAGCCTCCTACCCAACAACAACCGCACACCCATCGATTTTCCACTGTTCAACATCAACCAACCCCGCAGCAACAATCGTCTTCTCCACATGTAGAAACTACACAACATATGTCACATTTGCATTTCAACCTTGGTCAATTTCCATCATCATCTAGCCAATTATACTACCCTCAATCATATCCTCCTCCTTTTTACCTACAGATGGCATATCCAGTTGGAGAGTTTACATTATGATGTTAAATGGGAACGAGTTTACTCAACAAGTTTCTCCATTGGCAAATAATCAAAGTGGAGGCTTTACATCAAATCTCAGCATGGCAGATTTTTCGCAGCAAGGATTTCATAAGGGAAATAATCAAAGTGGAGAGTTTACATCAATGCTTAATGGGATTGGATTAACACCGCAAGTTGTTCCACCGAGAAATAATCAGACTCTTGAAAATTGGTATGTAATTTTTTTCATACTAGAGTATTTTGAATTTTTTTATGACATAGCCTAAGGAATCATGTGCAAATTATCATTTTTTTTATTATCAAATGATAATCCCATGACATTCCTGAAGCTAATTTGACGTTCGATGAAATAATTCAGAATCCGCAAGACAATGATTTAATCATTTGTAATGACTGTTATGAATTTAAGTTTTGGAATAGCTAATTAAATTAGTGTAATAACAGAACATAGGTGGGTAATTTATTGTTGTGTATAGGCAAATTTCTGAGGTCAATTCTAGAATTCAAGAATTTGGTTTTCTTGTGGTGCACCACATAGGTTGGTTCATTTGTTAAGCAGGAATTATTTACTTGGAAATAGGAGGAAGAAACAGGATTAAAATGGATGTGCAAGAAGTTTGTGTTTTTTATTTTTCTTTTACTTTTATTTGAAATTGCCAAGTACTGATGTGTGAATTTTGTTCTGAAAACATGATGTAATCGATAAAGTTTCTTTGGGTGAGATGCGGCAAAACATTCACATGTCTTCTCAATTACGAGTTCATAGGAAGAGTGCGCTAAAATTATCATCACAACTGACAAGCCGATATGAGAGATGCATTACTGTTTATGGCATGTGCTGATTGATTGTTTTTAATTTCTGCAAGTTTGAATATTTATAAGAGGAATTGGGAACCCTTACACCCACACTATAAAATACATTAATAATTAGCAAAAATATTTCTTTTTTTGTCTGTATGAGTGAGAAAGCTCATACTTGTCTTTGTGTGTTTTACTTAAGCGATGCTCTGGCGGCTAATACTCAAAACCCACATATCATTTTTATTTATATTTACTGTTGTATTTTTTTTTGTAACATGCCACTAATTAAAAATTACCAAAAACTTCTAACCATTATTAACATTCTGGCATGAATTGCAATGGAATTACAAAAAAGTATTTAGTGGGTGAGTTGATTCATTACTGAAGAAGAGTACATCAAAAGAAGTGGCAACAACTAATCATGTGATACTTTCCAATTTAACAACAAGTTATTAGCATTTGAAGTACAAGTATCATTAAATCCACAATGATTATAAATGTATCAATGAATATTGGATCGACCAGCCTAACAACTGCCTTCAGTTTATAAAACTACCATGAATTTACCATTTATGAGAATAGATTACCTATAGTTGGTAAAATCCATCATATCATCTAAATAAAAGATAGAGAAAAACTAATTAAGGAACTTAAATTTTTACAATTACTTTAATGGTGTCGCATCCTCTATTGAGTTTCCAAAAATGACCTTCAAGTAATTTTAGGAGTAGTATGCTTTTGAACCTTTTTAAACTGATCGGATTCTTCTCAGAAATCCTATACCAGATCAGATTTTTCTTTTGCATATTTCATCTTTATTTTGGATTTCTGTTGAGGGCTTTTTCTTGCAATGGTTTGCAAGCAACTTTTACTCTCTATCTGTTATTTCTTTCTTGAGATTAATCACCTTCAGATCATCAAATTTTATGTCGTTTTCTTAAGTTTTTGAACTTTGTTATATATCTGAAGTGTTGTGTAGGTTCCCCTTCTCAGTTTTATGTGAAACGGTTGAAAGGGGGCTTGGGCAATGGCAAGCAATTATTTTGCCTGGTATATGTAATCACTTTGACTGTTTTTTAGGTCATGTCCTGCTTCTACTAGCCAATGTTATGAATTGTTATATTGGTAACTTATGATCTTAATGAAATATTCAGTTTGAAAAGCTGGTCTGGCATTTTTTAGACCCATTTGATAATAACTTATTTGAAAACTACTAGATAAAAGAAATTTAGAGCAAGAAATATTCCGATGTAAGCAACTATAATTTATTTGTTGCTTTTTATATTTATATTGGTTAGCTGCTTCTGCAAATTATTTGAAAGGTTTAAATTGAAATAAGCTATTTATAAGTAGTTTTTATTAGTTTTTAAATATGCTATTAGTGTTAACTCTTTTTTGTTTGGTTTTCTTTTTTTTCTTTTTAAACTCGAGTCAAATTGTCCTTTTTGTTTTGGCATTAAATATCTTTTCTGAAAATAATGATTAAGCAGTCTAATTAGTTGATCATTAGAACTCTTGCACTTCCCTTAATTTTTCAACGCAGTACACTCGTAATTAATAGATAAATTAATTTTCAATTTAAAATAGAGTAGCTGCTTATCGGCCGTTTAAACACGTGTGGCATGTAAGACATTTGGGCATTACTTAAGTGTGCTTATTGTAATACAACACTAAGTTAAAAAATTGGAAAGAAACACCTTTCTTCGTGCATTCTATAACACCTACTTCTACCCTCTCAAGAACTGCACCAGCCATTGGTTGTTACTTGTTGGCTAAAGCTCCGCCACCCATATCAGTGGTAGCAATTAAATACATGGTAATAATAATAAAAAATTTATTTATGAATCTCAAATAATTGTACCAATTAAATACAAAAGACTGGTTGAATTTGATGTTCAAATTGGCGTACAAATTGTTAAAAAAAATGGAATACGTTGTTATCATTTCAATTATTAGTGTGACATTACAGAAATTTGGTATAAAATAGAATGTGATCAAGTTATAACTTTGATGTTTTATTATGAACGTTAGCAAATGAAAATAGTAAAATTTTCCTTTTCTAATCAGGTCCAAAACGTAAGAAATTACATGAAGAGAATCCCATGTTATATTAACCGAATTAATGACAATAATAAAGTCGATTGGTGCTGCAATTCCATATCATATTAATCAATAGTGCATTTAGTCTAAACAAATTAATTTGTAAACAGAAATAAAATCAGAAGGATATGCAAGTCAAATTAAGCACTTGAACTGAAGCTTTACCATCTCAAGCAGCTCTATAAAAGGGGATTATAGCACAAAATTAAATCCTCTAGACCATACTTTTGCTATGACTATTAAAGCCTTACTACAGCATAAAATAAGTTCATTATCTACATCTGTTGTAGAGATTGACGAGGCTATTTCTCTTTCTCCTTTTTTATACGATCAAGTTGCAAAGAGGCTACCTTTGCGCTAAAACGGATATTTGTTATGGAAATTATATATTGCTAGTGTATACTCTAGCTAAATATCGTCAATGCATATGATGGGTCTACATTCTAATAGTTGACCCTGTAACTGAAATTTCGACCAACAGCGTAACATATAAAAGCACAAAAACATGAGCGTTTGTCCCACACTTATGGAAATTAAAACAGTGCACCTATTTTTAGTAGGATAGCACTCTTTATTGTACGTACGTGTAGCCGTTTTTAATTCTGTGCATGTTTCATCTAAAAGTAAAAACATCGCTTTTGCACTTTCTTTTATTTTATTTACTTCCCTTCGTCCTAAAGTTACAAAACGGATTTGGGGAGTAATCGACTATAACATTAAATCATACAGTGGACTGCAAATTTTCTATGTATGCTAATCAAAAGGTATATTTGGGTAAATTCAATCTGATGAAGTTTGATTATATTTGCAACAAGTGTTACCCTATTTGTCTATCTTAACTAGCTACAAAGTAAGAAGATTTTTTATAAAAGACTGGTCACCAAAGAGCTAAGAAGTGAAATAACTATATGCTCATGAAGATAGATCAACAAAGACCACTTAATAAGATGAAAATAGGAAATTCACAATGGGAAGTAAGATTTGGATAATTTATCGTCTACTGTTTTTGTCAAACACATGCTGCACAACCATATGATTCATGCAATATTCTTTGATATATTCAAGCCATTGACATGCTTTCCATAAAATTTCCATGCGCTAGTTAGTTTCTTATCTTGTTGTTTACATAAACAAATTTTAGACTATTCTCTGTGTTTTACATATTTGTGATTGCTGGTTTAACAATCGTAGTAGATGTATCTTAATCCCTTGATATTAATATTGTATTGTTTTATGTGTTGCAACCAGCAAGGTTGATACATGATCCTGTGAAGAGTGAACCTCACTGCTGGGATAACCAAATAATTATGTGGTGAGTTTAGTATAATTTTTTTCGCTGTTGTATTCCTTTTTCACATTATTCGTTGTAGATGGTAGGGTTAGTCAATTTGAGTTTCGCCGTGACTGTGCATTATGTTGAGATTTGTGATACGCAAATCACAATTGTAGGCAACAAATTTTCTATGTGGATCCATTTTTGGTGGAGATATTTGTTGCTACTTTTGTGGGATATTTGAAAATGAAGGCAAGAATTATTTGGTGCTTATCCAAATAGATATATTTGAGATATATTAGGATATATTTGAGATATATGAGGATAATTTGGGTGACAAGTTACTCTATAAAAGGCCTACATGATATCTTCATTAGGTGGTGGAAAAATTTGCCATTGTTCTTCATTATCTTTCTCCTCAAATTGTTTAGCCATTAGATATTCTCTACCTATTTCTCAATAAGGTTATTGATTCAAGTTGTGTTTGTTTAACGATAGTTGAGATCGGTTGTAAACAATATGTTGGTGAATCAATAAAGAGGGTGGTTGGGTGGAATATCGTGTGTTCATATTTCTGATATTTTTTTGTGTTGTTGTTTGTTATTCAATCACATTCATCTTCAAGTGATTGGGTGAAAAAGATTCATTTTGTTTTTGGGTGTTTTGTCAAAACTTCCGCTGCGCACAAAACCCCAACAGTTGGTATCGGAACTCAGATCACCGCATAGCTTGGAGTGTTTGTTGGATTGAAAAAAACAAAATTTGATTTTTTGTTTGAAAAAAATTGATTTTTTGATGTCGGAGATGATGACGTTGTCGAAGATGGCTATTTTGAATGGGAGGAATTGGGGTATATGGAAGCCGAAGATGGAGGACGTTCTATATCTCAATGATTTGCATGATTCCATTGATGGAAATGGGGAGAAGCCCTCGAATATGGATGAGGGAAAGTGGAAGAAAATGGACAAAAAGGCGATTGCGTTGATTCGCCAATATTTGGATGATTCTGTGTTCCACCATGTGGCTAGTTGTGAATCCGCAAAGGCGTTGTGGGACAAATTAGTATCGCTGTATGAGTCAAAGAATGCTACAAGCAAGGCTTTTCTGGTTCGAAAGTTGGTGCAACTTCGATTGGATGAGGAGAAGTCTGTTGCAGAGAATTTGAACGAGTTTCAAGATGTCATCAATCAATTGGCAAACATGAAGGTCAATTTTGATGATGAGTTGCAGGCTCTTTTGTTGATGAGTTCTCTTTCGGAAAGCTGGGAGACTTTGGTTGTTTCATTGAGTAATTCCAATGCTAATGGAACTATCTCTTTGGAAACGGTTCGAAGTAGTCTTTTGAATGAGGAGCTAAGGAGAAAAGGGTCGGAGTTGAAATCGGTTCAAACTGAGGCGATGGTAGCAAGGGACTCAGGTAAAGATACAAGGAAGAAGAAAGGTGCTATCTTTTGTCATTATTGTGGTAAGAAAGGCCACAAGCGCAATGATTGCTATTCATATATACGAGATATGAAGAAGAAGAAGGCGCAAGGTGATAATAATAGTGATGAGGCACAGGCAGGCTTTGCTGAAGGTACCGAAGGCAATTCTTCATGTGATGTCCTATTTAGTGTTGTGGAGCCTTGGAAGATGGATTCAGGAGCCAGTTTTCACATATGTCGAGATGTGAAAAGTTTTTCTTTGTATGAGAAGAGTGTTGGCATGATAAAGACGGCCAATGGAGTAGAGCTACCAATTTGTGGAGTTGGAGTTGTTAGGTTTCAGATGCATGATGGAGTGGAGAGAGAAGTTGCCGGTGTGAGGCACATACCCACTTGTTCGCATAACCTCATATCTCTCGGTCAGTTAGATCGCCACAGTTGCACTTATGAGACTCGAGGTGGAGTTTTGAGAGTGAAGAAGGGTGGTCGTGTGATGATGCGAGGAGTTTTGGAGGAGGGGAACCTATATAGTTTGGTCGGTTCAGTGGTCAACAGTGGAAGGCGGGTGACGGTTGAAGAACCTAGTCCACAGCAAGGTGGAGAGGTTAATATGGTCACTGCTGATGGTCCTAAGGTGGAGGATCATGGTATCGACAAGGGTCTAGATGTTGATGATGCTCGAGGGATCCCGGAGATGAAGAGATCATGTCAAGCGGAAGACGGATGTCGAGTTGTGAAATCCACAAAGACAAGATGGAGGTCTTTGTGGTATTACAAACGCTTTTGAAGATCGCTATTGGTGTGGTGCACGGATGAGGGAGGTGCACCATTAGTGGGCGATGGTGGAGGTTTTTAATGATGTTAATTGAGAAAAGAAGGTTGAAAGTGAGAGCTAAGTTGGCTAGTGTTGAGTGGAGGAGATGTTGTGATTTGGTATCAAGGTGGAGTGTTGAGATTTGTGATACGCAAATCACAATTGTAGGCAACAAATTTTCTATGTGGATCCATTTTTGGTGGAGATATTTGTTGCTACTTTTGTGGGATATTTGAAAATGAAGGCAAGGATTATTTGGTGCTTATCCAAATAGATATATTTGAGATATATGAGGATATATTTGAGATATATGAGGATAATTTGGGTGACAAGTTACTCTATAAAAGGCCTACATGATATCTTCATTAGGTGGTGGAAAAATTTGCCATTGTTCTTCATTATCTTTCTCCTCAAATTGTTTAGCCATTAGATATTCTCTACCTATTTCTCAATAAGGTTATTGATTCAAGTTGTGTTTGTTTAACGATAGTTGAGATCGGTTGTAAACAATATTTTGGTGAATCAATAAAGAGGGTGGTTGGGTGGAATATCGTGTGTTCATATTTCCGATATTTTTTTGTGTTGTTGTTTGTTATTCAATCACATTCATCTTCAAGTGATTGGGTGAAAAAGATTCATTTTGTTTTTGGGTGTTTTGTCAAAACTTCCGCTGCGCACAAAACCCCAACACATTAATCGTCCATCAATAATACTCTTTGAGTCAACTGTAAATATTGATCTTCTGTCTATGTATTTCAATTTTAGTTAATACCCATTAAGTTTACTCTTTTTCATACGTGAACTATGATTGTCTTGCTATCTATTCTAAATTAGAGTCATTTTACATTCTGAACATAAAAAGGAAGTTTTATAGTATAAATTCTTGTTTTAGAATTGGTTAAAGAATGTGTTGAGATTTTCTAAGTATTATGAAAATAAATAAGCAATGTTGTATCATCCTATAACGTATGCCTCAGCTTTGATTCATGTTCCTATCTTCCAATTGTCTTCAACCAAGTTTTAAGTTATAATATACAAAAGTATAACGGAACTTCAACTTTACACTTATTCGCTCAATTACTTGGTCCAGCTAAATAGTAAGATCTGGATAATTTATCATCTACTGTTATTTTCAAATCATGTTGGATCCAAATAGATCAGCCTAACAACTGTCTTAGATTTCCTTTATCTCTCAGCCTGCATTACTTTAAAATGAAAATAGTAAATATTGTTTTGAGCAGATGATGAGTATAACCAGAGCCGGCCCAAAGATATTGCTGCCCAAGCCCACTTACCAATTTATATGGTAAAACGGGAAAAAATTTGTTGCCCCAACACAGCAAAAGCCCATGCGACCTTACTTTTTTTGTAAATCTGGAAAAAAATTACTGTCCCGCACAGCCAAGCCTTGAACCTGCAACATTCTAAGCTAACTCACTTTGCCCTTACCACTCAACCGTAGCTTTTAATACAATAAGTTTGCTTCACAGATTTTATAGTATTAATATTTAAAGAAATAAAATCAATTTATCTTGCCCCAGCCCAGTGGGCTGCCCTAGCCCGAGGGCTTGGTGGGCTTCCCTCTGGGCCGGGCCTGAGTATAACTAATTATCTGAAAGCCTATGTACATCTTAAAGTATTATTTAAAGTTTTAACTTCAGTAACTGTATCAAAGGACTGACACGATTAATATTCATTTTCTTTAAACCATTAGTTTTGCATAAAATTTTCTCTAAGGAAACAATTAGTAAGTCAATTAGAATTTGGAAGAAAATCCCTCCTTTTTTGTGGTTTTCTTCACTATTTGGATTCTCATTCATGAGCTTGGTTTTTATTCTTACTGATTGCTGCAAGAGTGTTTCGAAGATCAAGTGTCAGCTGTCTCCATGCTATATGTTATGATACTGAAGAGCTGTGTCAACCATCTACTCATTTCTCATTGGAACATCATATGTAAGTCCTGCATGTAAAATAGTGGTTGAAATGTCTTAATTTATGTAAACTGGTCTTGGATATGTTAGTGAACTAAGCTCTCCAAATTTGAAATGATATTGTATAATAAGCATAAAGGACAGACTTCCATTTTTTTTAATGTCATATATATACATCAGTTTAATTTGTGTATAAATTGTTCATTGTTAATGTTCTTTGTTTATCATTTTGCTTTCTGGAGAAAACGTGGTGTTATATTGTTTTTTGGATTTTTAATTGGCTGCTGCTATTTGTGTCAGCAGAGGCAGAATTGTATTCGCCCTGGTTGTTTTTGATTATTTGAGGCGGTTGTATAAGCCTCAGGGATTTATTTAATGGCTGGTCCACCTAAATCATAGCTGACATGTATACTGGCCCCAATAATCCAATATCATTAGAGGCAGTATAGTTTGTCTTTGCTGTTTGCACAGTCCTAGCAGGCTGTAATATTTAAAGGGGCACTTAAAAGTTGAAATCGGCCTCCAATGATTATTTACGACACCTTATTTTGAGGCCAATCTTAGTTTGCCTCCCTTAACTTTAAGGGCCTTTTAATTTAGTTTTGTGCCTTTATTTGTGACAATAAGGGCTGATGTGTGAGCCTCTAGTATTCTTACTTTTAGTAGTGATATACCACATTGGTAAAATTATGCACAAAATTAGGACATGGAATTGTTTTAATTACTATCTTTGATTGTTCAATGCCTTCCGTCATTGTAATTTTCAATCATTGATTTTCTCTATTCTTTATTATCTATGATAAAAAAGAATATCAATGCTCCTCTTTTGCAACATGTTTTAGCAATATTTTAACAAATATTACAGAATAAGTTATAAAATGAATCTTAATCAAAGTAGCAAAAATATATTTTGGTCATTTAGTACTCATTAATTTGAGAATAAAGGGAAGCTAGTTTTTCATTACCATATTTTGTCATAAGATTTAGTTTTAGTAAATAGGATTACTTATGCAATTCAATTACAAAACACATGTTGCATCCCATATACAGCAATTTCAAATTAATTAAAATTTTCATTGATATGCTTTTCTTTATGAGCTTTTTTTATATTTTAAAGTTTCATTACTGGTTTTTTAAACTTATTACCTTTATGGATTTTTCAACTCTAATATAAATATATTTTGCTATTTATGAAATACAACATGTATCATTGGTTCTTAAGGTCTCACTTATATCTATTGGTCATGAATAAAAAGGATAAATATAATGTTCGAATGTATTGTCTATGCCTATTAATATAAAGTTTAATTATCTTGCTTTTCATTTTAGTACTTGATTTAATTTTCGTAGATATCCTTTATAATTTTGGATAGAATTGTTGGATTACATATATAGTATGAGATGTAATGAGTGACTCTCATTATGGTGAAATAGTAATAGGCATAAATGCAAGTCACCCAAGTTTTTTTACCGCACAATGCAACATTATCTTGATCAATTGTTTAGATTTGAAATTTAGAGTTAAGCCATGTATATTGTGTGCAAGTATTTATATGCACAACAAAATTTTCGCTTTAAACTTACAATTTTTATAACATATATGTATTGTTTGTGCTTGAGGCAATAAGACAAATTTTTTCCATTTTGAGAAAGATCCTTATGATTATGGTTTAGATAAGGCATGTTAATATTAAAGCATAATTTTCAAAATTTTGAGTCATTTCCTAAATTTCTGTTGCATTTCATTTGCGAAAATATCGTATCATTAATAGTATATGTAGCTAATTTTCATTAACTCTGTAGTTGTTATGATTTGTGATATTTATCACATGGGTATTGAAGATCAAGATATTTTAGGGTTTCTTATTTTGTGCAAATTTTAAGGAGAGAAAGATATATTTTGTTCAAGCTTCAAGGAGAGAGATTTATTTTGTGCAAGTTTTGAGGAGGATATTTCAGGATATTTTCAGATCTGGAGGATATTTAGGATCTAGAGGAAATTTCGGGAATTTCCATATACTTTCTATTTGCCTAAATAAGCATGTCATTAGGGATAGATTTATTTGCACTTTTGAGGGAGAAAAACTTGTTTTTGTTTTTAGGGATTGAGATATCTTCTCAATTTTAGGTCTTTCTTTGTAATAATTGGTGGAATAATAAAGGTTTGTTTGAAGGAATTTGTTTGTTATTGTTATCTTCTTCTCTCTTTCAAAATCTAATTATGTAGTGATCTTGTGGAAACCCTAACAATTGGTATCAGAGCCTTCTACACAAATTTTTTGAAGAGGGTTTGAATATGGATAAAATAATTATTGAAAATCTTAATGGAAGAAATTGGGGACTATGGAGGGAAAAGATGGAAGATTTCCTTTATCTTAATGATTTTCATCAGCCACTAGAGAATAATGGGGAAAAACCTAGCAATCTATCTGAAGCAAAATGGGAGACTTTGGATAGGAAGACTGCTGCGTCTATTCGATGTTTTTTGGATAATTCAGTATTTCATATTGTTGCTAATGAAACATCTGCTTATGCAATATGGAAGAAATTGGAAGGGGTTTATGCGAAGAAATCCGCAACAAACAAGGCTCTTCTTATGAGAAGATTGGTAAATCTGAAGCTTAAGGAAGGTGGATCAATTGGGGAGCATCTTAATAATTTTCAGGAAATTGTGAATCAATTGGCTGCCGTGAATTTCAAGGTGGATGACGAAACACAAGCTTTAACGATGATGAGTTCATTGCCAGAAAGTTGGGAAACACTTGTGGTTGCGTTGAATAACTCAAATTCAGATGGCGTTGTTTCAATAGGGTCTGCGGTTAGTAGCTTGTTTAATAAAGAGATGCGGAGGATGAGCCTTAAGGAAGGAAAAGATAAGGAGGATACGGAAATTGAAACTCCCATTTAAAAAGCCTTTATTGCAAGGAGGGATAATCAATGAAATATGGAAAGACAATCGAATAGATTGGACATGAGAAAGGAATATATTTGTTTTTACTGTGACAAACTCGGTCATCAACTGAGATTTTGTCACAAGCTTAAAAGGGATAAGGAGAAGATGAAGGCATTGGAAGAAAAGATTGATGAACAAAATAACAATGGTAATGAGGTGAATTTTGGCGAGGAGATTGAAGGAAATGTTTTATGTGTTAATAAAATCGAAAGCAAAGATTGGATATTTTATTCTGGGGCTTGTTTTCGCGTATTCCATCAAAAGGAAGCATTTGTTGATTATGAAGAACAAACTAGTACAGTGGAATCTGCCGACGGTCGAGATTTGCATGTTAAAGGTATAAGTTCAGTTCGATTGAAGACGAATGATGGAAGGTTGGTGAAGCTAACGGGAGTTAGGTACATCCCAGAAATTAAGAAGAATCTAGCTTCAATTGGATAGTTAGAACAAAAAGGTTGAAATTTCTCGACTAGAGGTGGAGTTACAAGAGTTTGGAGGGGTAACAAGGAGCTTCTGCGCGTAAAACGGGAAAATAATAACATATATAAATTGCTTGGAAAAACGGTGGAGAATGTTATGAGTTCTCAAATTGGATTAGGAGAGGCGAGTTCACCTGAATCAAGGTGGAGTCATCACCGTAAAGCCACAAAGTCTACATGGAAGCCATTGTGGTATTACAAGCAATTTTGAGATCTTTTATGTGGTGTATCTCATTAGGGAAATGCATAATATGGTGGTGGTTTTTAGATTTGTTGAGTGTTGGAGTGATTTCATATCAAGATGGAGTGTTATGATTTGTGATATTTATCACATGGATATTGAAGATCAAGATATTTTAGGATTTTTTATTTTGTGCAAATTTTAAGGAGAGAAAGATATATTTTGTGCAAGTTTCAAGGAGAGAGACTTATTTTGTGCAAGTTTTGACGAGGATATTTCAGGATATTTTCAGATCTGGAGGATATTTAGGATCTAGAGGATTTCGGGAATTTCCATATACTTTCTATTTGCTATATAAGCATGTCATTAGGGATAGATTTATTTGCACTTTTGAGGGAGAAAAACTTGTTTTTGTTTTTAGAGATTGAGATATCTTCTCAATTTTAGGTCTTTCTTTGTAATAAATTGGTGGAATAATAAAGGTTTGTTTGGAGGAATTTATTTGTTATTGTTATCTTCTTCTCTCTTTCAAAATCTAATTGTGTAGTGATCTTGTGGAAACCCTAACAGTAGTTATTTTATAAACTTATAAATACAAGAAAGCGAGCACTTGGAACATTGGTTTTTTGATAATTTTTTTGTAAGAGTGATCCTCTTATGAAGAGGGTACCCATTATTTTATTGGATAAAACACCAAAACCATTAAAAAAACGATGGGAATCATTCAGTACGAAGGAGGTTCATCGCTTTGATGATCAACAAAATGAGATAGCAACATGTAATTTTTTTTCCAGACTTAAGTTCATAAAAATTGGTGTTATTGAAGGAACTGCTACTTTTTTGTGTGACATTTCATATTGGAAGCAGAGAAAAGTATGAGTAGGTTGGTAGAGTTGTGCGTGGTAGAAAGAGTTGGAATTTGGCTGATGTAAAAATAACTGGATTGTGTGAACTGCTCAATTGCAAGTGGTACTTGCGTGAACTGTACATATTACTTGCAATTGATAGTCATATAAGGAATTCGAAGGAATTCGCAACGAGTTTGAACAAGGCAAATATTACTTGCAATTGATACTTGTGTGTGCCAGCTCCAAGCAAACAGGTTGAGAGTAACAAATAAGCTGGTGCGCTGTCCATTCGAGGCAAAACTGGAAAATGTAAATGCTTGAAGATTGTAATTGTAAATTGGAAGAATGCAAAATTGGAACATATATTATATATAGCATATTACATGTTTAAAAACACATTAGAGGAATGATTATGTAATGCCTACTGAAGCATGTTTTATTGTTATATATTTTAATCTGATATGGTAAATCTGTCTAACGATTATGTTATGTGACTAAAATATCTTAATATTAGCTTTACTATTTTTCTTAGGATGAACTTTTATTTTATTTAAAGAGTAAAATCAGAACTTCATGGACTATGGCAAGAACATATAAGAGCTTGATTATGTTCAGTTAATTAGAGTTTACTGTTATGACACCCATGTCATCTTCAACTTATAGTATACTATTCCCACAGGCTTTTCTTTTGTTTGAAGAGATTTCTATGTATTTAACTATATATTGGATGAGTCATTTTTAGTGACTATTTAATTGAATTTAGGCTAGTGTTTATGTTGAGATTCATTGCAAACATGTGATTTGATTATGCTGATGAGTTCTTGGATTTTCTATGTTTTACATGAACAAATGCTACTGTAAGACTTTATTATAATCACTTCAAAAAACAATTTGGTTATAGCACTATAATTACAAATTTGGGAGTTGGGATGGCTAGATCTATAAAAAATGAAGGCCTATAGTTAGATATTGTGCATATTATTTATTTGTTTGTTGGGTACATCATGATAAATTTGGGAATAGATGATTCCCACCGGATGGGAATACAGCAAGCTTAGGGTGCGTTCGCAGCCATTTCTAACAACGTTCACATTGTGTTTGCATCCGATGCGTCAGACGCAAGCCCGTTCAATTTCTACGCTCTTTCCACGGCTTGGCAACGGAAAAAATCAAGTCGTTAGCGTTGGACGCGTCGGACGTTAACGACTTTATTTCTTCCATTGCCTACCAACAACTCCATTTACCATGTTTTATACCACCAAAACCCCTCTTCCTCCATCAAGACCTTCTTCTACCATCTTTTCTTCTTCAACCAAATAATGTATACCTCCGATTCATCCTCTGATTTTATGGCGTTTGATGATGATCCTGAACTAATCCCCAATCAGTACTTGGAGGAATATTATGCTATGAGAAATATGACGAATAGAGGCACTAAACGGGTACAACGAAATGGATACCAAGAAATGTCAGCACTTCGAGATACAATTAGAGATGAGTTGGTTGCTTCTGGGCTGTGCTAATTTGTTTTTGTATCTGTAATTGGTCTTGTATTTGTATCTGTAACTGTATTTGTATTTGTAATTGCATTTGTATTTGTACGAAGGTATTAGCATGCCAAGTACTACCCATTTATATCATATTTCAAAAATACCCTGCACAAATGCCCCGTTCGCAGCAAAAAAACACATTCCCCGTTTGCTACAGAAACACGCTCAAATTCCTTGCTCAGATACCCCATTATAGTTTGTTAAGAACGCACCCTTAATGGCAACTTACTTGCATGCATGTCTTTTATGCTCAGGTACGTGAATATGCACTGGTTATTATATACCCGATATTATTGGAATCTCATTTTGTTAATCTTCCACGAATCTATAACTTCTATTTTCATATTTATACTTTGAAATTGCTATTAAATTCCTTTTGGTATCACCATTTGTGGTCATAATCCTAGAATCACAAAAATGAATTAGGTGGTTGCTTATTTTACAATCCAATTAGTTAGAGTAGTCCTCTTCCCATATCGTCACATTACTCACGCAAAGCCGACCCTTGTATATTACTGTCCAAGCCCATCTATGCACAAAAAACATAGGAAAAGAATGTTGCCCTACACGCAGGACAGTTTATAACCGGCAACAAGGCTACGCCCATCAAGGCACAACAAAACTACAAAGCCCAATCCCATCTAAGGGCAACTAAAACTTCGGTAAAGCTGCTCCCACCGCGCAAGCCGATTTCGAACCTGCAACAACAAATATTGACTTCTGCTAACTTTCCACTTGACCACAAGTTACTTCATGCAATTTAGACTTCATAGACTACACACAAACCAATAACTTATAAAGAAATAAAAATATTTCCTGTTGCCCATGCCCAGTGGGCTGCCCTAGCCCGAGGGCTTGGTGGGCTTCCCTCTGGACCAGGCCTGTACTCACGTTATAAGCACGTTTTTTTTTTGAAAAAGATGCATCTAAATGACAATCTAATGAGACAATAACGAAAAAGTTCAATTAAGGAGGAATGCATGTTAATGCTATGAAATTGAAATAATTCCTTATATGAATTTGTATTGTATTTCAAATCATTTTAAGTATTCCCAATAGCTGTCAATAATTCATATACATTAACATATTAATGCCAATTATTTTCAATTTGGAGATAACAATAATAAATATAAAACTGATACACCAAAAATGAGAAATACTATAGGTAATATAATAAATGAAAGAAAATACAAGAAATAAAATATGAAGATTAAAATTGATTAATTGTTTAAAATATGTCAATTCAAGGATTTGCAACAATGAAGTGGGTCCTCGAGGGATGATACTAACCTAAGAGAGGATGCAGGAACGACGTTGATGTAGATAGCAGTTGATGTGGCCAGTCAAACCGCAAGTTCAGGTGAAAGCCCCATCGACGAACTTTATATGTCATCGTTTTAAATTTTTTAAAGTTTTATGCAAAATGTCACATTTGTAGTAATATAGTTATTTCTTTTTCAAATATGATTTTTTTTGCCACTGATTTATTTTATTCGCAAACACATGTTTATTCGTTTTACCATTACTATTACAATAAAATATACAATTTTTTGTACCATTATCACTTACCATATATTTCAAAAACATTATTGCTGATTAGTTAATATTTCGAAATTAATATGAAAATGGACAAAGAACGATCATTTTGACGTGATCGTCTCATGATTCCAAAATTGTTCATTCATATTATGTAGGAGAAACATAGATATTTTCACTTTTGATCCATTACAATTTCCAACATGTTAGATACGTCGAACATTTTAAATGGTCAGACAATAATGGTTGTGGGCACAATCTAAATGGTTGAATGCATTGTCAATATAATACCTCATATGTTTGGATGTTTCTTTAAAGTTAAGTACTTTGAGGTCATGTTGGACCAACAATAATGAAGTTTGTGTTGAAATGAGGATATGTTGTGATCCCAATTGTACGAATTAGATTTTATAAATGAAAATCTCATTATTTTAGAATCAAGGAAATTATGGTTATCAATTCACAAATAAACGAAATAACAATATTCATGTTATTTTATCATCATTTGGACTCATTTTTTTTAAAATATGCATGCTTTTTGTTTAACCTATTCACTATTATATAGAAGTTTGATTGAATAAGTACAAGTTAATAAATATATATAACTATATTCAGTAATCTAAATCATGTAAGTGACATTTTAAATTAGATAGAGCCTATTATTCTAGAAAACACTCGAACATGGTTAGTTATCAAATAAGATAACCAAAACAAGAGAACTGTAAATACTAACATCATGTGTGCACGATACACATACTCAACTGCCTGTGTGCGTCTTGTGTGTGATGTTGTACACTGCGTCTTAGAGAAAAATAAAAATATCCATAAGTGATTTCAAGTCATGTTTTTTTCTGTGTTTCTGACAAATATTGACATTTGTTCTCTGCACTTCGAGCTGTGTAAAAAAATAAAATTGTAATAACATTTTTTGGACATGTGTATAATTATTCAGTTAGCTTATAGGTGTAACATCTTAATACTATTACATAGTGTAATGTCTAAATTTTCGAATATTTCTACACATATTATGGAATAAATTTCTTTAACTTTAATATAATTTAAGTGTTTAAATTATTTGTCAAATGTAAAAATAAGTTGTTTTAAAGCTACCAAGAGCAGAATATCAAGAGTGATTTACACTCCCATCGAATTGTTTGCTGACTTTCCTACATTTCACACTGAGAAATTTTGCTTATCCAAAATTACGGACTCTAACATTCATGCCAACATCAATAATAGCATTACCGGGCTTCAGTTCAGCCTGAATCATTGGCATTAGATCATGGTCATTTTGAACATAATCCATTGCATTAGCAACATCAATAACCTTATTTAGTTTCTGGTTTACTTAACATTTCATCTTATGTATATAATTATTCTTCAAAATTTGTAAGATATTACGTTTTACTCATATGTCATCTTGTATGCGTGGAGGCTTAAGGTAACACAAATATATGCCATCGTTATTGTGCATGCAAGCCCGAATAATTGAAATTACCAATAGATGGATGGGTTCCCAACTATGTCACCTATTAGCGAATCGTTTTACATCACACTAAACAAACAATGTTATGTTGTGAGGTACCATTTCTATGCCTCTTGGTTACCTAATTATTGCAACTTTTTCTTGACTTCATCATCGAAATCCACCCAATGGCATGTGTGTGATGTTGTACGTTGTACATACGCTTAAGTTTATATTTTTGATACAAATATCCCGTAGATTGTAGTGATGGGAGTTTATATCAATATGCCTATAAATTCAAATCAGGCTGGAGAAGGAGCTTCATATTCATATGTTTTTGAAGATTTGAGCAAAGAGGGGGAGGCAGAACTGGTTGAAGATTAAAAAGCATCTCATTTGCTTTTTAGTTTCATACCTTTCTAAGCTATGTTTTCTGTTTTTATAGTAAATAAGCATTTGAATTCAAACCTTTGTTAATAAAGATAATCAAATAAGTCATCTTCCCATATACATCCGTGAATTTTTCTAAATGACTGCGTTTGGTGTTAATAGGCATACTAAATACAATGACAGTCCATTTTCTACCTCATAGTAGATCTGCTAGCTTTTAGATAACAGATGGTCGAGTTTATACAATTTGATGGTAGTGTTTTTTTTATAATAGATTTGACCAATAACAGTTATGTTTACTGTTTTTGAGCTGAACTTAATGGATTTAAGGCTATAGACTTCTCTTTTTGACTACCAAGCTAAAAATACTTTACTCGGTTAATAATTTATGCAGTTTGTTATGGATTTATGACTATAGACTTCCCTTTTTGACTGCCAAACTGAGAATACTTTACTCAGATAATCATTTTATGCAGTTGGTTATGCATTATTTACAATTAGATTCATCCAAAGTTGTTAAATCAATATATGTAAACACAGACGATTATATAAGAATTATAAATTTATAGTCAGTGCCATGTATATTGTCTACCCAAATAAGGTTATAATATAAGTTCTTTTGCCAATAGTCCTATTTGTACAATGGAAATATTGTATTAAAGAAATTCAACTTGAAAATGCTGGGTTCACACTTATGTTCATTGTCACCGCTTTTACTGCAGTGTATACATAGTTGATTAGACAATAATTTAAAATTTATAGCCAGTTTCACGTGCATTAGCTACAAAAAAACTACGTTAAAGTATAAACTTTTTTTGTCGGCAACCCAATTTGTAAAATGTGAATATAAAAAATTTCCAAATTTAGAACGGTGGATTCATGCTCATGTCAATTGACGTTGTTTATGTTGTAGAAATGGAGACTAACATCAGAAAAAATATGCCAGATCTAAAAGAAGGTTTCAGCTCTTGGATCATCATGCCATGTTAGTTAGCTGTGTCAGTGAAGACAAGTGTAAATGAAAAAAACTGGCTCTACTTTGTCACATACAATTTTACATACTTACATGACTTGAACCCAACTCCTTATGTTTCATACTGCACAATCAAGAACTACCCGTATGCGAAGCACGGGTTCCAATCAAGTATATAAATATATATATATATATATATATATATATACACACACACATACATACACACATACATACATACATATATATATATATATATATATATATATATGGGATAAGATCAAGAGCACCCCAAACAGTGCAACACTCTTTTAGTCCCCTTAATTTCCACCACACATCTCAGATTCTCACTCCTTCCACTAACTCCCTCCCTTCCCCACTAGCTTATTTTATTATAAATAAGTGGTGGAACTAGAAATGCTAAATGAGCGTTCCATTTTTTAGGTGCTATTGAACGCATATATATATATATATATATATATATATATATTATAACGAACCGAACTTCCCCGTGAAGGAAAGCCCGAATTGCTTTGAGAACAAGCCACATCGCAACACAACCAGAAGAACATTTCATTGTTAATTACAACAATTCCATCAGAATACAAGAAAATAAAGAGTATGAATAAATATTATACATCAGAGAAATATCAGAGATTTAATTACAATACTGCAGCGGAAAAATAATACAATACACAACTGAAAGAGATATACGGATACAGAGCTTACTGGATACCGTTCCAGCTGTAAATCAGGATCCTGTGAATATAAATCTGCAAAACCAAAACTACTAGCTGGCCGTGTCAAAATAAGGGCACCCAGAGTTTTGGTTAAAACAATAAACTCCAGGTTAGTCATGTGACTGGTGTGAGAACTAAAACAGTTATTAATCTTTATTTTAAATCAGGTATATCAAGGGACCACGCCGTATAACACGGTATGGGTTTCCTCCCAAGAATACCAGTGCATAAAACAACAACGCAATGCTAAATAAAGAATAATGAAGCTATTATAAGACTCAGGTCCCATCACATAATGAAACGCAAGCCGGAGGATAGAGTTTTTACCTTATAATAGCCAAGAATGCTTGGCACGTGAAATTTCATCTTTTATTATTACTATAAGTGTATAGTGTCAAAAACAATTTCAGTCATAAGTATCAATCATAGACGGCATAAGTACCCCATACCACTATGTCGCCATATATAGGTTTACAATCAAAACTGCAAAGTCACGTATTGGAAGTTGGATTTTCATCTGTGAACCAAGGCAAGGGATTATCCTTACCGCTTCGAGACTGTCTAGTCCGAGCCTCAGGAACAGCCGCAACTGCCCCATGGATCGTCAGGGCCGGTCCACCCAATGTGGATTATAATGCCTGAACACTGCGTTTCCCCGCCCTATGGGGCATAAATGAGCCAAATGACTCCATCGATCCCGGATCGACTGATATAACCGAGGCGCTTCGCTATCCATCATCCACATAAGTAAAATGTGAGGGCATGCAAAACGCTGACACCACTCTTAACTAGAAAGAAACGCATGCCCTCCCCGAGGTCATCTCCCGTTTCTGGTTCACACCAGGGTGTGAGGCTCGCGAATTAACGCTATACAAAGCTACGCTATATTAAATCCGTGCTTTGATCATCAACCACAAGACTATGCTTTTCAACAGAAGCCTTGATCATTTGCATCGCAGCATGCCACACAGGCAATTCACGCTATGCAACCGATGTATATCAATCACATAGAATGAAATCCGATGTTAGACACACATCCATTTACAAGTCCGTTCTGGGTCTGAACGAAACCGCAGGAACCTCGCATATCCATCTATCTCCAAGTACTTCTGGACGATCACCAACCGATTCCCTCCTCTTGGGTGTACAACCCAATCAAGATCATCAGTAATTATCCAAACGATATGAAAACCTCCGGCCTTCTACCACCGTCTTCATTGTCGACTCATCGCCGATTCAGTTATTCAAAATGGGATAAACCCGGTCTTTTTGAATAACTCGCGTATATAATAAACCAGTGCTATAAAAACACAACATACGCCTCATTCCAACCCAGAATATTCGTTTATTCAAATATACTTATTCTTTGGGAAAAGTTCCCATTAATTTTATCAAAGATAAATTCTTTAAATTTATTCTTTAATCTTCTTTTGAATGCCAATTCAAAACAAATTATGGTTTATCCAAACGAGTCGGGATTAGCAAACCTAACCGAAGTAATCATTTATTAAATTTCCCAACTCCAACCTATTCATCCCATGAAGTAAAACTGGTGATACTTCATATCTAACACCGCGGTGTTATCGGTAAATTCAATTACCATTTCACGTTCAAACCTAATTAAAGATTTAACTATCGCTTGGAGCAAAACTGGCGATACTCCATTCTCGGCCATTTCTTGAATTTGAAAATTTTAATTATCAAATTCACCTTTCAATCTATTTAAAGATTCATTAAAACTCCACTTGGTTTTAATCTTCCCAAAAATCAATATCAATGATTGTTTAACTTGGGAAATCATATCCGGTCTTTAACTGGGTTAAAGAACCAATGTCATTTAAAACACGGTTCACGATAAACCCAAAATCACATTCTATTCCATTAGCCTTTAACCGTAAATTAGCAAGTGAACAATTCCATAAGTAATAACCCCGAAGGCCGAAACCAACATCAGATCAATACCCAGAAAACCATTCAACTTAACTAATCCCCAGTTAGTTTCTGATTTTCTTAACTCCGTTGGCTCTAAGAACAGTATCATTAAAGATACCATTCACGACAACCCAAAATCACATTCCATTAACGATGGAAACTTCATGGAAAACAAATCGATATAAACTCCCATATCCGACTAATAATATAAATGGAATAACGGCAAAGCCTTTTAAATTCCATATATATTAGCAGTCCTCATCCACAGAAATTCACTTTGATTATTACCAAATCGAATTCCATTCCATTCCAATTTATTTTATTAAATCCATAAAACTTTACTTTGGAAAATCTCCTTTAAATCTTAACAAAAGATTTATAAATTCCAAATCTCATTTCATTGTAAATCGGGTTAAAGAACGAATGTCGTTAAAACACAGTTCACAACAAACCCAATTCACATTCCATTAATTATCGGGTTAAAGAACAAGTGTTATTTAAAACACCGTTCAAGAAAAACCCGAAAATCAATTCCAATTCAATTTCAATTAAATATTAATTAATTGGTATACTTCATTAAATCTAAATAAAAGATTTAATGTTTTCTCAACTGGGTTTAAGAACAGTGTTAATGAAGACACCATTCACGACAAACCCAAATCCCATTTGATATTAAATATAAGGCTCTGAATAGAAAATATATTGGCTTATATTCAATATCAAATTCTACGACCAACAAATATCGTATTGGAAATAACGATATAAATATATCTTTCAAATTTCCATAACAATATCTGTATAATCACGAAATCCCATATCGAAATATTCCGAAGACAATTTTGATTCAAATCCATTTCCAATTTATCTATTGGAAATTCTGGTTATTTTTAAAACCACTTCAAACCCAATTTATTTATTTTAAAAATAATTGAATTATAATTCTAGTTCAAAACCAGTTCATTTAGATAAAAATCTATTTTTATCTTTTCAAATATGGATTTTTTCATCCCAATTCTTTCCAAATCATTTCTTATGATTCTACACTAATTATTGATATTTTTAATAATTTTATCAAGGCCAGTACAGTCGATTTCCACAAATGGCCATAGAACCGCACTTACAGCGACCTTTTCCAAATTTGATTTGGACATAATTCGAAATCCAACCGTTAGATTTCAAATCTCTAATATTCATTAAAAAGCTCTTTTCGATACGAACCCAACGGTTCCGGGTTTAGAAGAATCCGACGGTCGGATCTCCCGTAATGTCCATTCGAAGTCAATGGTCGAAATTCGCGAACTGCTGCAGCGTGGCACGTTCTATTCAGGCCATTATATATATATATAATATAATATATATTTCATCGATTTCCTTTTAAAACGTATTTTATAAATCGTTTTCAAAACGATTTCAACTTCATATTCAATTTCAAATCAAAATTGAATATTACATATCATCGATATATAAATAATAATATTTTCAAAGCATTAGATTTTGAAATCAATTCCTTTTCGATATTCATTATAAAAATGAATAAAATCGATATAAATATCGTTCTCATCAAAATAACGTCAGTCTAATCAACACGGCTTTATATGTTTAAATATAATCGTGTCCATCCCAAATCGGACATCAAAATTTGATTTTGATCTTTTCTGAATATTATTTGAAAATATTCGTCATTTTAAAATAATCGTTATTTTAAAATATTCTTTTCTTCTGAACTAGAATCAGACACAGTCAATTACCATATAATATGATTATATGGATTTCATACAACGCATGTATATAACAATAGTGATAAATAATCATCCATCATCCAGAGTGCATTCCTCACTGCATAAGCATCAGTATAAATATTTAACGCTTATAACAGCTTGTTAATCAATCGATCGACATACAGCTAATTATTGGGATTAGTTTATGCCCAATTTCATCCCAATACCCGTGTGGGGTTTCAAACAATCAAACACATGTTTTATTTGTGCAGTTGGGCGATGTGTAAAATTTATCGTCCCAATCAATATCAGTCAAATTAGTGTACATAAACAAATCATCTGATTTGTAAATGAATATTTATTTTATTCACATACATGTTAAAAATTATATTTTTAACAATAAAACATTCATTCAGTTCATTTACACAATAAAAATAATATTTTTATTGTTCTAATATATTTTAGAAAATTTCGGCGGCATAACGGCACGATAATAGAAACGGGATAAGGCCTAGCCTTATCCCCAGTATAATAATGGCCTACGCCATACACATCCCAATCTAATCAATTCCATTTCATTTCCCAAACCAAATTCAACCAAATAATTCAATCAACCAAACTAAATAATCACACAAGTCATCCATGGTCTGTGGCCGACGGGGAACAGTTCATATATGCAGTTATAAAATAAATAACTGTATAGAAAAATTATAGTGAGGAGTTCTCACCTTGGGGATCGACTCCTCCAGTTTTATTTCTGAATTTCAGAATAGTCGGGATTTGCCTTACATTCCCACGCAGTCTTCTCTACGCTGTTCATATTAAAAAAACACATTTTTAATATGAAGTTTATATATTTAAAAATTGCTATTTTTATACCGCTACTTCCTATATAAAAATCGTGTTTTTATATTGCTACCTCAAAATAAAAACCATATTTTTATTATAAAATAAAAATCATATCTTTCATATAAATAAAAATCCGATCTTTTCACTTTCAAACATCATGTCTTTTCTCTTTCAAAAATCTTGTCTTTACTCTTTCAAAAATCATGTCTTTATCTTAACGATAAACATATAAAGATCATATTTTTTTAAAGCTATTCGTATAAATAAAAAACAAATTTTTATCTCAAGCTATTATATATAAAAACAATTTTTTTTATTCTATGTAATTTGTATAAAAATCAGATTTTTAAACTATGGTATTTGTTTTCTAATTAACACTCTAATTAAATTTAAAATTAAATTAATTACCTTAAACATATACGTCGCCTTCTCTTCCTGTTCGAACTCAGGTCCGAACCCATGCCCTTGCCTTCAACTCCAACGAGCTTCAGTTCATCGTCGAGCTGTTTCTTGGCTGGGCAGTTTAATGGGAGGCGGAGGAGAGTATATGAAGGTCGGGGAGGAAAAAGAGGGGGTGCAGTGATGGCGCAGGGTCCAGAGAGGGCTGTCAGGCGGTCGGGGGAGGCTTGGCTAATCGGCGGCGAACGGAGGATGGGCCCACGGTGGTGGCTGCGTCGGTTTTTGGTAAGAGGAGGAGGGAGAGCGAAAATAGAGAGAGAGGGAAGGAGGAGAGACGTCGGAGAGGGGGAGGCTAAGGCGCAGGGGTGGTGTGGCTAGGGGCGGCGGTGGCACGGTGGGGAGGGCCTCCATTTTCAATTTTGAATTTGATTTGGGGATCTGATCAGGGAAATGGGAACAAATGGGGAGGGCTTATATGTAAATATATATATAATATTTTTATTTAATTCTCCTAAATGTTGACTTTTCATTCGAACTCCAAACGAGGCCCAACGATTGTCGTCCCTAGTGTAATACCCCTATTTCAAACACAATGGGATATGTCCCGTAAGCTAATTCGACTGTTTCGATCAGTTTCCGTCAAAATCAAAATATAAATCTATATATTGATTTTGAACGCACATTTCAATTTACCGGGGCCACATACTAACTCTAAAAATTCCCAAAAAATTATTTCTAACTTCGTATTAACGATACGATCCTAACAAAACTAATTTCATCAAATTCTGAGACCGTTTGAAAAATGACCATTTTCTGGTCGATCCAATTCAATTGAATTTGACAAAACATGTTTTCTTTTGCCACGATCACGTATTGATTTCAAAAATCATGAATTTTGAAACCTAGCAATAATTTGACTTCATGGATCCAACAAAAGTGGTTTCGTCGAAAACAGAGGTCGTTTGCAAAATGGCTATTTTCAAAGGCCTTTATATATATATATATATATATATATATATATATATATATATATATATATATATATATTCCACAGCGACTTTTCTGAATTTTAAACTGGACGTATCTCTCAACTTATAAACGAAATCTCGGTTTCTTACACCCGTTAGAAAGATATGGTTAAACAGATTCAAATATTTCTTGTTTCGTCCTATTATGATTTAAAACGAATTTTGTATATTCATTTGAAATTTGAAATCGAATTTTCAAACTACCGCGCCATTTCAGGCTCGTTATATAATTAAAATAAAATTATTCGTTTTAACTTCGTCAAAAATAAATTTTCTGTTATTATTATTTAAAATAATTCATTTTAAATAATCAAAATCCGTTAAATTTGCCAAAATAAAATTTTTTAATTGGTTCAGATTTTCTGGGTTATTACAATTTCCCCCACTTAAAACTTTTCGTCCTCGAAAAGGAACGAAGCTGAAAGTTGTTTTACAAACCAACTCAACTTTCATTATTTTCCTTACGGCTTAAGTTCTTCAACTTTTCAGTTTCTAAGAACTTTTCAAATTTCCAAAAATTTGGCTAACACCCTAAATTTTCGAAAATTTTCGCCATAATCTCCCCTGCACGGGAGCACTGGGAAAATCCCGAAATCACCATACATGCCTTTCCAATCCAAAAAGAAAAAGAAACAGCCAAGCGGCTAGCCAATCGGCTCATAAAATCATCCAAACCCAAAGAAATACAATAAACATGTACTTATTTGTCGGGCAAACAATTTTATTCTTCTGCTCTAGCCTCCTTGCAATGACCTGCTCACACATATATATGTACCTGCATGTATTTCCAAATAATTTTCAATATAGTTCAATATTGGATACAATTTGGCTAAATGGTTCAGATTTTAATTAATCAACCAATAATCAAACACAATCAGCAATCAATTAGTTGATTATCATTTCAAATTCATAATTTTATATATATATATATATATAAATCCATTTTTTTTAATGCCAAGTCACAACAATAAGCCCTATCTAGTTTTGGTTCTCACACCAGTCAATTGGAAATATATAGAAATCCCACTTTCGAAACCCGAACATAAATGCTGATGATGCTCCAGCAATCATCATAATCATCTCCGAGCGACTAGAGTGTGATTCTATATCTATCCAGTATATTAAAACTTCAAATACACGTGGATCAGACGTATACGCAAAATCTTTATATACTTGATTGTCCAAACTCAATATAAAATAAATAATCAAATACGTATAATTGAATTTTATTTTCTAAACAAAAATTGTTTTCATTTTATTTTAAAAATATCACTCTTCACACTCGTTCTAGGATACTACTGATCTCATCTCTAACGAGTCATTCTCATTGGATATTACTAATCCAATCTCTGATGAATTCTTTCGTTTGGTTCTAACGTGTCTTGTTCTCCGAGCTCTGTAAACCAAAACTCTGATACCAAACTATAACGACCTGAACTTCCACGTGAAGGAAAGCCCGGATTGCTTTGAGAACAAGCCACATCGCAACACAACCAGAAGAACATTTCATTGTTAATTACAACAATTCCATCAGAATACAAGAATATACAGAGTACGAATAAATATTATACATCAGAGAAATATCAGAGATTTAATTACATTACTGCAGCGGAAAAATAATACAATACACAACTGAAAGAGATATACGGATACAGAGCTTACCGGATATCGTTCCAGCTGTAAATCAAGATCCTGTGAATATAAATCCGCAAAACCAAAACTACTAGCTTCTCATGTCAAAATAAGGGCACCCAGAGTTTAGGTTAAAACAATAAACTCCAGGTCAGTCATGTGACTGCTTTGAGGCTCGCGAATTAATGCTATACAAAGCTACGCTGTATTAAAGTCGTGCTTTGATCATCAACCACAAGACTCTGCTTTTCAACAGAACCCTTGATCATTTGCATCTCAGCATGCCACACAGGAAATTCACACTATGCAACCGATGCATATCAATCACACATAATGAAGTCCGATGTCAGACACCCATCCATTTACAAGTCCGTTCTGGGCCTGAACGAAACTGGAGGAACCTTATTCCTTGCATATCCATCGATCTCGAAGTACGTCTGGACGATCACCAACTGATTCCCTCCTCTTGGGTGTACAGCCCAATCAATATCATCAGTAATTATCCAAATGATGTGAAGACCTCCGAACTTCTACCACCGTCTTCATCGTCGACTCATTGCCGATTCAGTTATTCCAAATGGGATAAACCCGGTCTTTCTGAATAACTCGCGTATATAATAAACCAGTGCTATAAAAACACAACATACGCCTCATTCCAACCCAGAATATTCCTTTATTCAAATATTCTTATTCTTTGGGAAAGGTTCCCATTAATTTTATCAAAGATAAATTCTTTAAATTTATTCTTTAATCTTCTTTTGAATATCAATTCAAAACAAATTATGGTTTATCCAAACTAGTCGGGATTAGCGAACCTTAGCGAAGTAATCATTTGTTAAATTTCCCAACCCCAACCTATTCATCCCACGAAGTAAAACTGGTGATACTTCATATCTAACACCGCGGTGTTATCGGTAAATTCAATTACCATTTCACGTTCAAACCTAATTAAAGATTTAACTATCGCTTGGAGCAAAACTGGCGATACTCCATTCTCGGTCATTTCTTGAATTTGATAATTTTAGTTATCAAATTCATCTTTCAATCTATTTAAAGATTCATTAAAACTCCACTTGGTTTTAATCTTCCCAAAAATCAATATTAATGATTGTTTAACTTGGGAAATCATATCCTGTCTTTAACTGGGTTAAAGAACCAATGTCATTTAAAACACGGTTCACGATAAACCCAAAATCATATTCTATTCCATCAGCCTTTAACCGTAAATTAGCAAGTGAACAATTACCTAAGTAATAATCCCGAAGGCCGAAACCAACATCAGATCAATACCCAGGAAACCATTCAACTTAACTAATCCCCTATTAGTTTCTGATTTTCTTAACTCCGTTGGGTTTAAGAACAGTATCATTAAAGATACCATTCACGACAACCCAAAATCACATTCCATTAATGATGGAAACTTCATGGAAAACAAATCGATATAAACTCCCATATCCGACTAATAATATAAATGGAATAACAACAAAACCTTTTAAATTCCATATATATTAGCAGTCCTCATCCACAGAAATTCACTTTGATTATTACCAAATCGAATTCCATTCCATTCCAATTTATTTTATTAAATTAGAAAACTTTACTTTGGAAAATCTCCTTTAAATCTTAACAAAAGATTTATAAATTCCAAATCCCATTTCATTGTAAATCGGGTTAAAGAACGAATGTCATTAAAACACAGTTCACAACAAACCCAATTCACATTCCATTAATTATCGGGTTAAAGAACAATTGTTATTTAAAACACCGTTCACGATAAACTCGAAAATCAATTCCAATTAAATATTAATTAATTTGTATACTTCATTAAATCTAAATAAATGATTTAATCTTTTTCTCAACTGGGTTTAAGAAAAGTGTTAATGAAGACACCATTCACGACAAACCCAAATCCCATTTGATATTTAATACAAGGCTCTGAATAGAAAATATTTCGGCTTATATTCAATATCAAATTCTACGACCAGCAAATATCGTATTGGAAATAACGATATAAATATATAATTCAAATTTCCATAACAATATCTGTATAATCACGAAATCCCACATCGAAACATTCCAAAGACAATTTCGATTCAAATCCATTTCCAATTTATCTATTGGAAATTCTGGTTATTTTTAAAACCACTTCAAACCCAATTTATTTATTTTAAAAATAATTGAATTATAATTCTAGTAAAAAACTAGTTCATTTCGATAAAAATATATTTTTATCTTTTCAAACATGGAATTTTTCATCCCAATTCTTTCCAAATCATTTCTTATGATTTTACGCTAATTATTGATATTTTTAATAATTTTATCAAGGCCAGTACAGTCGATTTCAAATTCTACGGCCATCGAACTGCACTTACAGCGACCTTTTCCAAATTTGATTTGGACATAATTCCAAATCCAACCGTTAGATTTCAAATCTCCAATATTCGTTAGTAAGCTCTTTTCGATACGAACCCAACGGTTCCGGTTTAGGAGAATCCGACTGTCGGATCTCCCGTAATGTCCATTCAAAGTCAATGGACGAAATTCACGAACTGCCGCAGCGCGGCGCGTTCTATTCAGGCCATTATATATATAATATATATTTGTTGATTTCCTTTTAAAACGTATTTTATAAATCGTATTCAAAACGATTTCAACTTCATATTCAATTTCAAATCAAAATTGAATATTCCATATCATCGATATGTAAATGATAATGTTTTCAAAACATTAGATTTTGAAATCAAATCCTTTTCGATATTCATTATAAAAATGAATAAAATCGATATAAATATCGTTCTCGTCAAAATGACGTCAGTCTAATCAACACGGCTTTATATATTTAAATATAATCGTGTCCATCCCAAATCGGACATCAAAATTTGATTTTGATCTTTTCTTAATATTATTTGAAAATATTCGTCATTTTAAAATAATCGTTATTTTAAAATATTCTTTTCTTCTGAACTGGAATCAGACACAGTCAATTACCATATAATATGATTATATAGATTTCATACAACGCATGTATACAACAACAGTGATAAATAATCATCCATCATCTAGAGTGCATTCTTCACTGCATAAGCATCAATATAAATATTTAATGCTTATAACAGCCTGTCGATCAATCGATCGACATACAACTAATTATTGGGATCAGTGTATTCCCGATTTCATCCCAATACCCGTGTGGGGTTTCAAACAATCAAACACATGTTTTATTTGTGCAGTTGGGCGATGTGTAAAATTTATCGTCCCAATCAATATCAGTCAAATCAGTGTACATAAAAAAATCATCTGATTTGTAAATGAATATTTATTTTATTCACATACACGTTAAAAATTATATTTTTAACGATAAAACATTAATTCGGTTCATTTACACAATAAAAATAATATTTTTATTGTTCTAATATATTCTAGAAAATTTCGGCGACATAACGGCACGATACTAGAAACGGGATAAGGCCTAGCCTTATCCCCAGTCTAATAATATCCTGCGCCATGCACATCCCAATCTAATCAATTCCATTTCATTTCCCAAACCGAATTTAACCAAACAATTCAATCAACCAAATTAAATAATCACACAAGTCGTCCATGGTCTGTGGACGACGGGGAACAGTTCATATATGCAGTTATAAAATAAATAACTGCATAGAAAAATTATAGTGAGGAGTTCTCACCTTGGGGATCCACTCCTCCAGTTTTATTTCTGAATTTCAGAACAGTCGGGATTTGCCTTACATTCCCACACAGTCTTCTCTACGCTGTTCATATTAAAAAATCACATTTTTAATATGATGTTTATATATTTAAAAATCGCTATTTTTATACCGCTACTTCCTATATAAAAATCGTGTTTTTATATTGCTACCTCAAAATAAAAACCATATTTTTATTATAAAATAAAAATCATAACTTTCATATAAATAAAAATCCGATCTTTTCACTTTCAAACATCATGTCTTTTCTCTTTCAAAAATCATGTCCTTACTCTTTCAAAAATCATGTCTGTATCTTAATGATAAACATATAAAAATCATTTTTTTTAAAAGCTATTTGTATAAATAAAAACCATATTTTTATCTCAAGCTATTATATATAAAAACAATAATTTTTTTAATTCTATGTAATTTGTATAAAAATCAGATTTTTAAAAACTATGGTATTTATTTTCTAATTAACACTCAAATTAAATTTAAAATTAAATTAATTACCTTAAACGTATACGTCGCCTTCTCTTCCTGTTCAAACTCAGGTCCGAATCCATGCCCTTGCCTTCAACTCCAGCGAGCTTCAGTTCATCGTCGAGCGGTTTCTTGGCTGTGCGGTTTAATGGGAGGCGGAGGAGAGTAGATGAAGATCGGGAAGGAAAAAGGGGGGTGCAGTGAGGGCGCGGGGTCCGGAGAGGGCTGTCAGGCTGTCGGGGGAGGCTTGGCCAGTCGGCGGCGGACGGAGGCAGGGCCCACGGTGGTGGCTGCGTCTGTTTTTGGTAAGAGGAGGAGGAGAGCAAGAATAGGGAGAGGGGGAAGGAGGAGAGACGTCGGGGAGGGGAAGGCGGAGGCGCAGGGGTGGTGTGGCTAGGGGCGACGGTGGAACGGTGGTGAAGGCCGCAGTTTTCGATTCTGAATTTGATTTGGGGATCTGATCGGGGAAATGGGAATAAAAGGGGAGAGATTATGTGTAAATATATATATATATATTATATTTTTATTTAATTCTCCTAAATGTTGACTTTTCATTCGAACTCCAAACGAGGCCCAACGACTATTGTCCCTAGCGTAATACCCACATTTCGAACACAATGGGATATGTCCCGTAAGCTAATTCGAATGTTTCGATCAGTTTCCATAAAAATCAAAATATAAATCTATATATTGATTTTGAATGCACATTTCAATTTACCGAGGCCACATTTTAACTTCAAAAATTCCCAAAAAATTATTTCTAACTTCGTATTGATGATACGATCCTAACAAAACTAATTTCGTCAAATTCTGAGACCGTTTGAAAAATAACCATTTTCTGGTCGACCAATTCAATAGAATTTGACAAAACACGTTTTCTTTTGCCATGCTCACGTATTGATTTCAAAAATTATGAATTTTGAATCCTAGCAATAATTTGACATCCCAGATCCAACAAAAGTGGTTTCGTCGAAAACAAAGGTCGTTTGCAAAATGGCTAATTTTAAGGGTCTTTATATATATTAATATATATATATATATATATATAAATTCCACAGCGACTTTTCTGAATTCTAAACTGGACGTATCTCTCAACTTATAAACGAAATCTCAGTTTCTTACACCCGTTAGAAAGATATGGTTAAACAGATTCAAATATTTCTTGTTTCGTCCAATTCTGATTTAAAATGAATTCTGTATACTCATTTGAAATTTGAAATCGAATTTTCAAACTACCGCGCCATTTCAGGCTCGTTATATAATTAAAATAAAATTATTCGTTTTAACTTCGTCGAAAATAAATTTTCCGTCATTATTATTTAAAATAATTCATTTTAAATAATCAAAATCCGTTAAATTTTCAAAAAAAAAAAATTAAATTTGTTCAGATTTTCCGGGTTATTACATATATATATATATAAGTGAAAGTCAAACATAAAATATCAGTAATAATAAAACATTAATATTTACAATAAAAAATATCAAATAATCCAATAACATATACAAAATCAAAATCCAACATATTAAACTATATCAATCATGTCAAAATAATCCATCTACACATCAAAACATCAAACATCTCCACATAATGTATCCAACATATCATACTCACAATCACCAAGTGTATATATATATACATATCCCAAGAAAAACAAAAAAAGAAAAAAAAAAGATCATACTACCCACTCTTAATCCTCCCTGGAGTGGTTGCATAAGTGTTGTACTCCTATATATGCGCAACAATGCTATCATCCAACAATTGCGCTATCTTCATAATTGATTACTACATATCATTCCCTCAGCTCCGCAACCCTTTCTCTCAAAATTTTAATCTTTGGTTAGGCTTCAGCTTTGTTTTGGACGCTCTGCTTGTGTCTTGCCTGCGATTATATGATTAAATAAGTAATTACTTATTATTTCTTTTATGCCACATTGTCATTTGGAATAAACATGTATTAACAATATCAAATATGGTCATATGTTAAAAGTTGATTGCATATTAGGATTGATTTGGAATCAAAGTATAAAGATTCAATTAATTATTATGAACTTATTCAATACTTACTATGAGACTTGATTTATTTGAATTTATATTTGGTGGCATTAGCTTGAATATATGTAATATATAGGCCACAAAAAATTGATGATTTCCGAGTAAAGATCAAAAATCTTCAATTTATTGTGATAATACAAGCATGACCATTTTGTCTAAGAATCTTGTAACCATACGTAATAGCAAACAATATTAGCAGCAAACATCATTTAGATAAAGAAAATCACACTACAAGAAAATTTCTATATCGCAACTTGTTATTTGTAATGGACGTCATATGAAAGCTGGAATAATTGATGTTTAATAATTGACATTTTTTGATAATTGCAATAAACGATATTTAGCAATTGATATTTTCTGACGGTTGTAATAACAATATTTAACAGTTGGCATTTTCTGGTAGTTACATTAAATGATCTTTTCAAATTGGCATGTCCTGATAGCGGCAATAAGCATATTTTATAACAAATCCATTTTCCTATCAATTATTATAGACATATTTTTAATAACTGCATTTTTGTATTAGTTGCAATAGACGTTCTTTTAATAGTTGCATTTTCCTGCCAATTGCGATGAATGTATTTTAACAATTGATTTTTCTTACCAGTTGCAATGGATGCTTTGACAATAATCTTTTCATGCCAAGATGCAATAAACATATTTCTTACAAGAGATGTAAGTCGGTCAGACCAGACAGAGGTATATTCTGTTTCTATTCTAAATAAAATCGTATCGGACATGGATTGAATGTATTTTTTCTCGTACAAATTTTGTTATCCTAGCTCGTGTCCTAAATGAGATCGGCCAGACATAGACATATGTTTTTCGAACATGGACAAAAGAAGAACTGATCGAACATGACTATTTGTATTAAATTTTAACTTCTTATTAGATTTTGTTTCTCAATAATATACCGAATAACAAGGAATTTGGATGAATTCGAAAGAACATGGACCGGATGTTATTTTTTGTCATACAAATTCTGTTGTCTTAACTCTTGTCCTAAATGAAAATCGGACGGACATATTTCGGTAACAGATACGAATGAACATCAAACATTCATATAAAATTTACGGCCTTATTTTTTACAACTATGCTTTCTGTCCAGTTGCAATAAACATAATTTTAACAAACTATAGTTTTTTGCCACTAAAATAAATATATTTGTCTTGGATCGGTAATTATCCACTCTTGGATCGGTAATTATCCACCACTTTGGATCCTTGATCATATGATTTTTTAGGAACCTGGACTTACTTCTCGATCACTCATTTTTAAGTGATCGGTCCATGCTGATCACTATTTTTAAATGATCAGTTCCGCTTCAGAATTAGTCTGATCCTTGGCATCTTGCTCAATCATAAGTTTCTGAGTAATCGTGTCGACCTAATTACTAAATTTTGAGCAATTTTTTTTGGTTGTATGAGTTGACTGAACAAGCTCCTCTAAAATCCGTTCATGAGTTCTTGGGCGATCATGTGTATAGATCACCTATTTTTAGGTGTTTGGATAGTGTCGATAACAATTTTCTGAGACGATCGATCTGATTCTATGCGTGATCGATCAGGTGCACATGGAGTGATCCAGCAACCATCTCAGTTTATTTTCGAGTGATCGTACATTCCCCTGTGGCGATCGATACAAATCGAGTCATTTTCTAATTTCCAAACGAACGTTTACTTTGACGCCCAGTTCGAGTTTATTCAAGTCCTCACTCGAGTTATGAGCGATCTAGATGTCTAAGTCTAAAGAGTAATGACCTTTTCAAGGGGCTGATTAACACTTGCCCTCCAAAATCTGTCTTTCTTTAGAATACGTGTTTTGGATTAGTTCAGTTTCCCGTAATCTCTCCGGATTGATGTTGAAACTTCGTGACCGCGCCAGGTCGATTCTGTGCCATGTATAATCCATACTTGGATATTTCAGGCATGTTCCCACTAAGCGACTCAGCATATAGCGCCTCGATCCCTTTCGAGCGTTAATTTGAGCATAATCCATAGTTGTTGCTTTCGAACCTCTACAGGTTTTGAGTCATATATAATCCGTACATGATGGTTTAAGCCTCTTCGGGATGCCATAAAGCATAATCCACTCTTTACGCTTTGATTTCGGGTTGATCACCACTAAGCAAAATTCATGCTTAGCAGTTCACGGTCCAGTTAGACTGCCAAACGTAATCCATGCTTAAGAGCCCATTTATTGGGTTTCCATCAAGCATAATCCTTACTTTATGTCCCATTGATTCTCGTTCTATCAAGCATAATCCATACTTAATAGTCTATAGTCGACAGTAATCCATATTCGACGCGTCGCTAGCCTCTATGGGGTCTTTCCATGCATAATCCAGACATGACATCATATAAATAGTTTTATACTTGATGAACATAATCCATACTCACAAAGTTATTGAAGTTAAAACTGAGCTTGATATCTGATGAGTATAATCCATACACACCAAATGTTTTTTTTTTTTTTTTGACATCTGACGAGCATAGTCCATACTCACTGAATAGTTTGTTCTATGCTTAATGAGCATAATCCATACTCATCGGATGGTTTATTAACAATTTCTAGTTTCATATTCACACATAACGAGCATAATCTATACACGCCAAGTGATCTTATTAAAGTAGCAAAATATAAAATCCATGTCTAACGAGCATAATCCGTACATGCTAAATAACTTTATTAGAATGAAAATAATGAAATTTTATTGCAAAACTAAAAGGTTTTTCACCATCCAGAACTTACTTAGGGATCTCACCGGTTCCCGTACAAGAGTAGACGACTTATCCTTTTTATTACAACTTGGTTAATAAAATGAACTTAAACAAGTTAAAAAAAATTGTGACTTGGTCATTAAAGAGCTTGCCTAGGAAAATCTCTGGTTTCTGTACATGGATAGGAGGCTTAGCCACCAATATCATCCTATTCCCACTTGTCAATTGATGAAAAGGCCATGATGAGCGCTCAAATGGCCTACATCCTAGTAAATCAATCATGTTATGGTGAAATTATTCCTAGCAAATCTCAACCTAGGTTTCCAAACACATGAAAATCCAGAAAATTTTGTATGGAGCTTGGTATGTGGTAAGAATGTTTTATTCTCTCTTGAAAGAATGGGACATGTATTAGAATCACCAACCGATGAAATAGACTTACAAGAAGTAAATTGTGTAATTCATGCACGAGATGAGGTAAGTCATTAATTTATAAATGATGATCAAATGGTACAAAAACAACGGGTTTATGTCCAAGTGCAAGACTACTTCATCATGCTTCAACAGGTGTAGTACTTCCACAAACCGACACTTTCGATCTTGTTTATATGGAAACCTTTTGGTAATTATATGAAATTTATGATGGAATTCAAATAAATTGGACAAAATTAATCTTGGATGAGTTTTTGGGATTCAATCAAGGTAGCATGAGACATATTTTCTATGGTGAATAAATTATGAGATTACTTTCTGCTATCGTCATTCCCTAACCCGACTCTAAGACTATGGATGCAAAAAAATTAAATAATAAAAACATTAAGATAATGAAGCTACCACCTCCAACTCTTCGCATTATGTCCTTTGAGGAATGGGTACAACGTTCTAAATCTCAGCAACATCAACCTGAAGGTGAATCCTCCACTCCACATATTCAACCTTGTCCCGAAGATGTTAGACTGATCACACCATCTACACAAGTGGCATTGATCAAGTTGCCCGAAATCAACTACTTCTTGAAGCACAACTCAAAAGAATGGATAAAAAGGTTGAAAAAAAGTTTGATAAGGCTAAATCATTCTTTGGGATCATATGGGAAGCCATCTGTTGCTCTTCCTCAATATCAACCTGAATTCAAGATCCGGGCAAGAGGCCAGCATCAACTTTCATTTAGTTTACCTCTGAAGAAAGAACAAGCTCTTACACCATTTGAAATGGTGAAATGGTAGTAAATTTATTATAATTATTTCTATAACTCTTATGAGACTTTTACTAAATAGTCTCCTATGCTTTTGAACTCCTTTTATTTTTGCTTGAAAACATGCTCTATTATGTTATTTTGACATCAGTGGTATGTATGGTATTTCTATCTTAATGTTATTTCTTTTTTTATCGATGACAAAGGGAGAGAGAGTTTAATACACTAACAAGTTTCATGCAGGAAAAATTATAGCCACATATTCAGGGGGAGAAATTTATATATCACATATTTAAGGGGGGGGAGGGGATATGTACTTTGATAATATCTACAAAAAGTTGTCATCAATCAAAAAAGGGGAAGAATGTTAATTCACGAGTTTTTGATTCATGACAAAAAGAAGAGAAGGTCAAGAAGAAATGATATGCAAAGCTCATAGTGTATGGCTATACCTTAAGTTGAGTTTTAGATGTGTTATATTTTGTTAAAATCTATCCTCAAATATTAATATATCCTCAAATATTAATAACGTAAATTCACGAAAGACCGCATATCATGTATTAAGCACAAGTGCAAACTGTGCACTCATGCACATACCAGTCGACTGGTATGTACAAAAGTGCACAATTCATGCACTTGTGCATACACACACAAAATCAAATGTTTACTAGTTGGCTTGTCATTTTTTACCAGTCGACCGATTCTAACCAACTTTCATATTTCAGTGAAGAGACACTTCTTTTCATGAAGAGATTTGATCCAAATCCAAGAGAAATAGACGCTTCTTTTGATTGAATCTCTTTGCAAATGATTACTACTTTTCATACACTATTTAAAAATTTCAATATCACTTTCCAAATCATTAATTTTTGTTCTAATTTCTGATTCTAATCTCCCTATCTTCTGTGCATTCAAAAGTTTTAAAAACTATCTTTCATCGCTTGAATCTTTGATTCCATATTCATACTTCTTGATTCGAAAGTGATTTTCTTCCTTAAAATTTTCATATACACTTCATATATTTGAGGATAAGATTATAAGAAGGGTGTACTCAAAGTGTGATTGATCCGTGTTACTTAGAACACATATATAGTCAAAGCTATTGTTGTATTTGTGAGGTCCGATTCCGCTACTTAGGCAAGAAGTCCTCTTCGACTGTTGAGGCAAAATCCCGTTCGGCTGCTCGGGTGTGTGTAAACCTATTCCTCCGGGTGAAGTGAGGGTACTACTTAGTGAAATTCCCGAATGAGTCTGGGACTAGATGTAGGACGGTGCCCCGAACCAGTATAAAAATTCCTGGTGTCGTTTATTTTTATTTATCGCATTTACATATTGTTTATCTGTGATATCTTAGTATCTATCTCATTAAATTTTTACTTACATAATTATTTCATACTACAGTATATCACATCATCAATACTTCCGCATATACCATCAGTTCCATATTTCTCGATCCTACTCTAGTATTTTTACAGAAGTGTAGTGGGTACTCTAAAATACACTACAATTACGAGAATAGATATAGCCTTTAATGTGAATATAGTATCTCAATTCATGCATAATCCAATTGAAGAACACTGGAAAGCGGTCAAGCGGATTTTAAGGTTCTTAAATGATACAATAAATCAAGGATTGCATCTAAATGGAAATAAAAGATAAGAAATAAAGGTTAATCTTACGTCGACTAGGCCTTCGACCCTGAAGATTGGAGATCCACAACCGGTTATGTGATTTATCTTTGTGAAAACCCTATCTTTTATTGCCTCAAAAAACAAGCCATTATCTCTCACTCCAGCACTAAAGCAGAATAGTGCAGCGTTGCCAACATAACTGCAAAAGTAGGATTGAATCGTTGCTCAAAGAAAATGGAATTGCTCAACTTAAGAAACCCACAATTTGATATGATTATCTCAACACAACGGCTTTATCATCAAATCCTATCTTCTATTCTCACATAAAGCATATTGAGATCGACTTGTACTTCGTGAAATAAAGGGTTATCCCAGTGGGCAACTGAAAATAAACCATCTATCAACTAATTTTCAAAAGGCAGACATCCTAACCAAAGCCTTATAGGAAAAAAAAATTGATCGATGTAAGGCAGATTTGCCGATTGTTGAAAGCAGTAAAGATCTGGAAAAGGAAGTCAAAATTTCCTAAGAAAGCTAATTGCGTTGTGACTTGTGATATTAAATCACATAGATTTTGAAGACGGCGTGAGATTTGGAGTTCGGTAATTCAAGATATTGCAAGATGCAGCTAAAAAGGGTAAGAAAAAGGCAAAGTAGGAGGTCAGACATCTAAGGCCTCAGGTCAGACATCTGACCTGAGGTAAATTGGTTCCTAAGTGTTTGGTCAGACGTCTAACCATTCGGGTCAGACGACTGAGCCGGCTGATTTCTGTTTTGACTGGGCTATCTACATGATATATTTTGGAGATTTTTCAATGGGCAATTCAGGTATTTGTCTAGGTCTTCTATTCTTCTATATAAACAACTTTCAAGATTAGGTCTAGTAACTGAAATTAAGAGGTCATCTGCCTCCAAGGCTTGTTCCCTAAAGAGGAATTTAGGAATTAGGGCTAAGAGAAGTCATTCCTATTAATGTTGAAAGATGCAGGTTGAGCCTCCAGGTTGTCCGAGGGTTTGCTGTCATTCTTCATTGTTATCCGTCTCCAATAATAGCTATAGTCATCTAGATATTATTTGTTGTATATAACTAGTTGTATACACAATTATATGATTTTTGTTTGATGATAACAACCAAATAAATATTAATTTAAATGTGTTTGTTACTGTACTGTTTCATATATTTATCACATACTGGAATATAATATTTATATCTAAATAGAATACGACTGTATAGACATTCATATATTCATACAGTATTGTATTTAAATAAAATATTATATTTAAAACAGTACAACTATTTATAACTCCACTATTTGTACGTTCACAGAATATTTGTACTTGTATATAAATAGAACAAAATAGACAAGTTCGTTTGACAACAATAAAATAATATTTTATTTCAATCAAACTTGTTTATTACAAACATCAGTACAATTCATATATATATACACAGCTCCTCACTGCAACACTTATACATTCACTTAGTTTACATTTCAGTATACAGATTTTTTTATTCACACATTCATACAGACTTTTATACATTCACCAACACTGTCTCTTCAGTCTTCACTACTTTCAGTCCAGTCTCATCTTCATACCTGTCACTTGAAACAGAAACACATAGTACACTGCAACAAGAATAAAACTGAATACAAGTGAATATAAATTTTATGTTAAAAAAAATTCATTTGCCTCAGTTTTCTGGTGTGTTTCTCATTATTTTTCATGACTTGATCTGATTCATCTGTGTCTACGCAGACAGTTTGTATATGAACAGGGACAGAAAATATCTTTCTGTTGGCTGCAAATACACACGTGTATAAATACACGTGTGCACTGCCTCGCCAGTCAGTGTATACAGCTGTGGAGCAGTCACATGGACCAAGCTCGACACAGTGCACAACTCAACACATTTCAAGACAAGTGAAGTCAAACAAGTTTTCAAATAGCCCAAGTGTCAAGCTAGTGTCACAAGTAAACATGGCGTGGTCGAGCAAGCAAAAAGGAATGATCAGCCAACATATCAAGTAAAACATACATGGTCAAGCATGTACAAGCATGGAGTAGCTATTCAATAAAGTGGCAGATCATGTTTTAAACAGCAAATATACAAACTGCTCATTTACAATGCAAAACACACAAGACAAATTCACAAGGAATGCTCAAGTTAGCATGAACCAGAGACAAGAACACAATGGTGATCAAGTCAACATGAAGCAAAGTCGATATAAATGTGCTACAGCAACAAGGTTCAGCAAAATGGTCGAGCAGCAATGTTCAAGATGGTTCAACAAAACTCAAGTGTTATCATGCACAGTTACATGGCAATATGTAATATGTGTGGAGCATGGCAGCTATACAATGGTGGAACAACCAGTGACATAAGTGGAAATGGTATACAAGTAATTGGTGCATGACAACACTATGAAGCAGCAAGGATACACATCGATTGTGTGAAATCAGAGGTGCAGCAGCAACAAACATGATGGAGGCATAAGCAAATGATCATGGCACCACATGTACAATTGTGATATGGTTCAAGTTGTACACAACAAGTATTGGTCGAGCACAAAAGCAACTTCAGTTTTTTAGTGCAGCAAAAGCAAGTAGAGCATGAAGCATGTTAACATATACTTGATGTGTTCATTGTGACACAAACATATAATGATACACAGAGATGCATTGAAATTACAAGACATGGGTATACATGGCAGCATATTCACACAGCAGTTCAAACATTAGTGTTCAATGTTGAAGTGCATCAAGTCTACACACAGCATTAATGAGCAAGTCTCAAGCATGGAGCAATCAAGTTCATATGGCAAAATTCATGTGATTCCAGAAATAAACGTGAAGGTAATTCAAATAGTCCAGGCTAAAACTTTATGGGACAAATTCGATTTTATTTCCTGAAATAAATAGACATCTCGGCATGATTTTCAATCAATAAAGAATTTGCTCAAGTCATTTTTGGCAATTGGTTTAAGGGAATTTTAAACTGCAAACCAAAGTAAAGTTTCTTTCCAGTTTTTGAAATGCAAGAGAATTATTTAATTCAATTTCCAGAAATGTATGAATCTCGAAAATTAAGTGACAACAAGATATTTCCAGTATCAATACACAAGGGGCCAAGGTGATTTGCAAGGGCCAACAAATAATTGCTTCCAGTTTTAAATTTCTACATGTATGGCATGTTTTTTAATATTCCTGAAACAAAGCTTTAATTCCAGAAATTAAGAAATCTGTTTATGAATGCATTCTTTTTGGCAAGATAAAATCAGTGGAGCAGATTACTACAAGATGGAATAGGTTCATATATTTTCTGAAATCGTGAAAGGGATTAAATTTTTTTCCAGAATTGAACATAATCAGATTTAATAAAGCATCTTTTTTAGCAAGAAATCAAGTGATTTCTAGTGATGATTCAAGTTCACAAATCACGCAAGTATTTTAAGCCAAGGGAATTCATTAAAGCCGTGGAATCAAAAAGAGGAATAAACCGAAATCCATTTCAATCAAAGATATCATAAAGGGAAACCGCAATCTCAGACCAAGTCATTTATACGAAATCAGAGGCTGTCAAGGATTTTTAATCCTACATATTACACCCATTTACATCACAGGCAGGCATCGAAATGAACAACAAAATCAAGAGCAGTCAGAAAAATAAAATTTGAATACTCACAATTAATTTTCGATCAAAAGCCAACTCAAATTAATCGAAGAACAGGGGCAACGACAAGCATCAGAGAATCATCTTCATCAAACAAACATCGATCTGATTTGGGGAGAAAGCTGAAACCCTAGCTTTGGAATTCAGAGCCGCCGCCATTTTTGTATTTCCTCAAAAGGAAAGTGAACGAGAATAAGGAATAAAGGGTGCATATATACTAATGGACCGGTCAAGCTTTTTGAGTATTAAAAGGGGATAACCCTTTGTTTTTAACTCCTAGGGTTTTAATTTTGTTTCTATTTTGTGTTTATTTTATTTTTATCGTTTTAAATTGTGTTGTAAAATCGATCAAACAATTTCTAGAAGTTTGTAAAAATTCTAGGATTCAATTAGGGATTGACTGTCAGTTTCAGAGTCTGTAAAATCTGGGTTACGGATTACAGAGTTGTAATTCGGGGAAATCTGATCGAGGGGATATCGATCAGTCTACGGTTTTGAGCGTAGGGTTAGAATAGGAGCAGGGTTTGCGAGTGTACATGGTCTTGTTTGCGAGATCTGTTCTATCACCTAGTAGAAACCTTAGAAATGCAGCAGTAGACAGGGTTTTGTCGAAGCTGGGTATATCTGTGTGTGATTTTTTTTCTTCATTTCTGTTTCTGCAATATTCTGTGATCTGGTTATTATTTTAATATCCTGTTAGTTTTTCAATTCACTTAAAAACTGTGATAAACCCTATTCACCCCCTCTAGGGTTAATCTAGATCCAACAATTGGTATCAGAGCAGGTATTCTGTTAACTCTAGAGTAATGGTGATTCCTAGTTGTCAACCGATAGAGAGTCAGTCCAGTTCATCTCCAACTATTTTCACTGGAACAGATTTTTTAAACTAGAAATCCAAAATGGATTTTTTTTTAAAATCTGTTAATATTAAATGTTGGGATGTTATTACCAATGGGTTTGATAGTGTAGATATTAATTTCAATGCTCGTGCGATGAAAATTATATTTGACTATCTTAGCACTGAACATTTAATCTTATCTGTCATTGTTTATTTGCACAGGAAGTTTGGAGAACTCTCAACAAGTTGTATGGAAAATCTGACAACAGCTCAAAACCCCAGAATGTCAACTCAGATTCAGATCTATGCTTAACAAGTCATGTAGATGAAACTTCAGATGAATCAGATTATGGAGAATCAACAAATGTTGAAACAGAAAATCTCTCATACGAAGATTTGGTTTACATGTGTCTTGATTTAACGAAATCTGTTGATAAACTCCAACTGAAAAATAAGTCTCTGAAATCTAAGAATTTTGAGTTGACCAGCAAAATTGATAATTTGGAATCACAACTAGAATATGTTAAAAATTCTTCAAATTCAGTTTGAAAAAATTGTTTGAAATTGAAAACCAATCTTGTTCATCTCAATAAAAATATTCAAAAGTTTGAAAATGAAATTCTGATCTTAAATGAGAACAAGACTGAGTTATCAAATTTGAATAACCTTCTGCAAAAAGAATTTTAAAATTTTAAAATAGATATAAATTCCAAATTTGAGATTGTTGAAAAGGAGAACTTGTTGAAATCAAATTTGATTTTAGAAGAACTTGAAAATGAGATTGAAAAATCCAAGAAATTTGAGTCTGAAAAGCAAAAACGATTTGAACTTGGAATTTCTGAATCCCAAGCCAAAATTAAATTGCTTGAAAATGAGAATTTGGTTTTGAAACAGTTTAATGCTGAACAGAAGATCGCTATAAATAATTCCTCAAATTTATTAAAAGAAAATAGCGATCTAAAATCCAAAATTCAACGATTAGAATCAACTTTAGATAAATTTTCTAATGGGGAAAAAATCATTGAATATGCTATTACAAAACCAAGTTTCTATTGGAAATAAATCTGGTCTTGGCTTTGGGAATATCAATCGCTCTGATAGGATGAATTCAAATGATTTTAAAGACACTTCAAATTATCTTGGAAAAGATTGTTTTGAATTGTTAAACTCTGGAAATTCAAAAGATTTTTTGAAACATAAACAAAATACGAATTTGTTTTATAACAAACCATTCTATCATTCTTGGACCTCTAAAAGAATTAAAGTGAATTCGTCTAATTTCAAACAGATCTGGGTCCCTAAAGGTACTTTGGTAAATTCTGATGGATTGTTATATAAACAAGTTTGGGTACCTAAAGCTATGAACAAAACTGTGAGTGGTTTTACAAATTTTGTTAGACCACTCGATTCTCTTAACTGTTAGGTACCAGAGGTGGCTGAGGAACTGCTAAGCAAAAGAGATTTGAATTTAAGTTGCTCAATACTTCTGTAATCATTCACACTTCCTTAAGCCAAGACTGTTGAGTTAGAAATTCTGATTTACACTGGATTCTGGTATGATCTCTAAACTCACCTCTGTAAATATTTTCTGTTTTGATTTTTTTTTCTTTTGTTTATTTCTTCTTCTTCTCCCTTCTATCTCTTTCTTCTGTCTATTCTGATTTGATTTATCACTATCATATTTTTTTTGTGCTTCTTGAATTGCAGTATTCATGATATTCTGGAAATTTGTTTTGTGTGTATAGAACTCTGATACTTTTAATCATGTCCAGATACTAAATTTTTTTTATCTGCAATTGTTTTGAAGTTCATTTTTTGTTTTCTGAATTCCTAACAGTGTTGATGTATTCTTGTTATATCTTGAACACTGTTAATCTGAATTCTAAATTGTTTTGAAGATCTGAAAATTATATGGAAATTCACACACCTTTGCTGTTCTAAGTTTATTCTAATTCATTATAGAAAAGCTCAAAATATTATACTCATTACAGCACACTGCTATTTATCAGTTGTGACAATTCCAGTAATTTTCAGATTGGCTTGAATATCTTTTTTGAAATGTCTTGTCTCAGTGATACATCTTAAAATTCATTTTTATTCATGATTAGTACAGTTGAAATTAGTTTGTTTGAAATCATCTGAAATTCCTGATATTTTGAATCTCACACATCTCCTAAATTTGAAATTATCAACCTTGTGTGACTGATTCATTATATCCCAGAACTTGACATTGATTCAAGTGATTTCAAATAAATTACTTTAATTTTCGAGTTCATGAATACCTCTCAAATTTGATGTAAATGATCTGAATTTAATCTCACACTTGTCAGAGAGACTTGTGAAAATTTCTTTTGTAAAACTGGTCTTAAAATTCTCTGTTATTCCATGATTATTTGGTTTGAATATCTGTTTGTTTAAAATCATTTGAAATTATTGATTTACTGAATCTCACACATATCTCGAATAAAAAATTTACAATCTAGTGTGATCGATTCATTGAATCTTGATATCTTCGTCTTCCATCAAATGATTTAAAATAAACGGTATTTTTAATCTCGGGTCATGAATCATTATCTTGACAAGTCTGATTTGAAACTGTCTCTGTTGTGCTGCTCTGATACTTTTTTTCAAATAACTGTCTTTTTAATCTGTCTACTGCTTGTCAAATCTGTTATTTTGTCTGCATGGGCCTTGTGACTAATCTTCTTGTTTTGATCGTGATATCCTTGTCTGTCTCCAGTGTCATTTTAAAATCCTCAATTATGGAGATAACAATTGGTTTCAGAAGTGCAGATTTATGTTTGCATATTTTTTTTAATCTCTCTATTCCTGTATAGCTCTTCATTTTTCCTCTTGTAATTGATTTTCAATTTTAAAATTATTTATTGATTATTCATTCAGAAATTGAAATCAATATCCAAATTGAACTGTATTTATAATTCATCAAAATTATTATCAGATTTTGAAATTGTGATGAATTGTGACTGCAGTATATTTCACAACAAGAGGAGATTTTATTTGGATTTTCATGATGGTTGAATATTTATTATAATACCTTTGAACTGGCAATTATTTCACGACCATCTCCTTTATCTATCACCCATCTGCCATCCATCATGTATATTATATTTATGTGGAGAGTTAATATGTTTTTAAAATCTTTTTGAATAAACAGTGGAAATATTTGTGATAGAAATTGGACTATGTTATTTTTCAGTAGTGACGATTGAAAATTTTCAATGATCTCGGTACAGTTGATCATATTTCATAATATAATTAATTTAGTAATTTATTTCACAGTCCATTTCTGTACCTACCACATTTCTATCACTCATATTGGTTTTATATACCGATGAGTTTTTTTTCCTTTATAAAGATGAAAATGATAAAAATATAATTAATATATAAGAGTGTCTCTAACCTCATTTAAAAATCCAAGCTCTGGTTATGCATGGTTATGAGACGTCTTATAATTTAAGCTGTGAATGATCCCATTTAAAAATCCAAGCTCTGGTTATGCGTGGTCAGTGTGCTCTTAAATAAAAAAAATTAAAAAAAGGAAATAAAGTGCTAAAAATAGAAATAAAGTGCTAAAAATAGAAATAAATTTGAAATTCTCCTCTGAGTATAAAAACCAGCCTATCAATCCATTTTCTAATCTGTGAAATGTGTTAAAAATCTTATGACGTATTATGATTTGTTGATTGATAGGTATTGGGATTTGAGATTATTCAATTTTCTCACTTAAGTTGAATTATTAATTATAGTCCAAATCCGTCACTATTTTTTGTGCTCTTTTTTATAAAATTCTTTGAAAATTATTGGAAATCATGTTTTGACTCTCCCCATTTTTATAAATTTCATCGTATATCAGTCATTCTCTGCAATGTGAAATATGCCACCGGTTCTTAGTTTATTACGATTTTTGTTTGACTGATTGAGATTTGTTATGATCGTTCTTCCTCTTAAGCTGAAATTATATTTCTAGTCATTTTTCATCTGTATTTTAAACTCTGTATCCTTTTGATGATAACAAAAGGGGGAGAATGGATTAGATTTTGATTTATGAGTGAATATTTTATAAATATTTTTAATTTTGAAAATTCATTATTATTCATTCATTTCACTCAAGCACAGATATAGGGGGAGTTTTCTGTTGTAGGAGGAGCTAATAAATAGGGGGAGTTAAAAATTCACTGTCAAACACATTTATTGTGCTCAAAATCTTTTATTTGTTTGTCATCATCAAAAGGGGGAGATTGTTGTATAAAACGTAGTTGTATACACAATTATATGATTTTTGTTTGATGATAACAACCAAATAAATATTAATTTAAATGTGTTTGTTACTGTACTGTTTTATATATTTATCACAGACTGGAATATAATATTTATATTTAAATAGAATACGACTGTATAGACATTCATATATTCATACAATATTGTATTTAAATATAATATTATATTTAAAACACTCAAACAGTACAACTATTTATAACTCCACTATTTATACATTCATAGAATATTTGTACTTGTATATAAATAGAACAAAATAGACAAGTTCGTTTGACAACAATAAAATAATATTTTATTTCAATCAAACTTGTTTATTACAAACATCAGTACAATTCATATATATATATATATATATATATATATATATATATATACACACAGCTACTCACTGCAACAATCATACATTCACTTAGTTTACATTTCAGTATACAGATTTTTTTATTAACACATTCATACAGACTTTTATACATTCACCAACACTGTCTCTTCAGTCTTCTGTCTTCACGGCTTTCAGTCCAGTCACATCTTCATACCTGTCACATGAAACAGAAACACACAGTACACTGCAACAAGAATAAAACTGAATACAAGTGAATATAAATTTTATGTTAAAAAAAAAAATTTGCCTTAGTTTTCTGGTGTGTTTCTCATCATTAAATGACTTGATCTGATTCATCTGTGTCTAGGCAGACAGTTTGTATATGAACAGGGACAGAAAAATTCTTTCTGATGGCTGCAAATACACACATGTATAAATACATGTGTGTACTGCCTCGCCAGTCAGTGTATACAGCTGTGGAGCAGTCACATGGACCAAGCTCGACACAGTGCACAACTCAACACATTTCAAGACAAGTGAAGTCAAACAAGTTTTCAAATAGCCCAAGTGTCAAGCTAGTGTCACAAGTAAACATGGCGTGGTCGAGCAAGCAAAAAGGAATGATCAGCCAACATATCAAGTCAAACATACATGGTCAAGCATGGAGCAACTATTCAATAAAGTGGCAGATCATGTTTTAAACAGCAAATATACAAACTGCTCATTTACAATGCAAAACACACAAGACAGATTCACAAGGAATGCTCAAGTTAGCAAGAACCAGAGACAAGAACACAATGGTGATCAAGTCAACATGAAGCAAAGTCAATATAAATATGCTACAGCAACATGGTTCAGCAAAATGGTCGAGTAGTAATGTTCAAGAAGGTGCAGCAAAACTCAAGTGTTATCATGCACAGTTACATGGCAATATGTAATATGTGTGGAGCATGGCAGCTATACAATGGTGGAACAACCAGTGACATAAGTGGAAATGGTATACAAGTAATTGGTGCATGACAACACTATGAAGCAGCAAGGATACACATCGATTGTGTGAAATCAGAGGTGCAGCAGCAACAAACATGATGGAGGCATAAGCAAATGATCATGGCACCACATGTACAAGTGTGATATGGTTCAAGTTGTACACAGCAAGTATTGGTCGAGCACAAAAGCAACTTCAGTTTTTTAGTGCAGCAAAAGCAAGTAGAGCATGAAGCATGTTAACATATACTTGATGTGTTCATTGTGACACAAACATATAATGATACACATAGATGCATTGAAATTACAAGACATGGGTATACATGGCAGCATATTCACACAACAGTTCAAACATTAGTGTTCAATGTTCAAGTGCATCAAGTCTACACACAACATTAATGAGCAAGTCTCAAGCATGGTGCAGTCAAGTTCATATGGCAAAATTCATGTGATTCCAAAAATAAACATGAAGGTAATTCAAATAGTCAAGGCTAAAACTTTATGGGACAAATTCGATTTTATTTCCTGAAATAAACAGACATCTCGGCATGATTTTCAATCAACAAAGAATTTGCTCAAGTCATTTTTGGCAATTGGTTTAAGGGAATTTGAAATTGCAAACCAAAGTAAAGTTTCTTTCCAGTTTTTGAAATGCAAGAGAATTATTTAATTCAATTTCCAGAAATGTATGAATCTCGAAAATTAAGTGACAGCAAGATATTTCCAGTATCAATACACAACGGGCCAAGGTGATTTGCAAGGGCCAACAAATAATTGCTTCCAGTTTTAAATTTCTACATGTATGGAATGTTTTTTAATATTCCTGAAACAAAGCTTTAGTTCCATAAATTAAGAAATCTGTTTATGAATGCATTCTTTTTGGCAAGATAAAATCAGTGGAGCAGATTATTACAAGATGGAATCGGTTCATATATTTTCTGAAATCGTGAAAGGGATTAAATTTGTTTCCAGATTTGAACATAATCAGATTTAATCAAGCATCTTTTTTAGCAAGAAATCAAGTGATTTCTAGTGATGATTCAAGTTCACAAATCATGCAAGTATTTTAAGCCAAGGGAATTCATTAAAGCCGTGGAATCAAAAAGAGGAATAAACAGAAAGCCATTTCAATCAAAGATATCAAAAAGGGAAACCGCAATCTCAGACCAAGTCATTTATACGAAATCAGAGGCTGTTGAGGATTTTTAATCCTACATATTACACCCATTTACATCACAGGCATGCATCGAAATGAACAACAAAATCAAGAGCAGTCAGAAAAATAAAATTCGAATACTCACAATTAATTTTCGATCAGAAGCCAACTCAAATCAATCTAAGAACAGGGGCAACGACAAGCATCGGAGAATCATCTTCATCAAACAAACATCGATCTGATTTGGGGAGAAAGCTGAAACCCTAGCTTTGGAATTCAGAGCCGCTGCCATTTCTGTATTTCCTCAAAAGGAAAGTGAACGAGAATAAGGAATAAAGGGTGCATACATACTAATGGGCAGACCAAGCTTTTTGAGTATTAAAAGGGGATAACCCTTTGTTTTTAACTCCTAGGGTTTTAATTTTGTTTCTATTTTGTGTTTATTTTATTTTTGTCGTTTTAAATTGTGTTGTAAAATCGATCAAACAGTTTCTAGAAGTCTGTAAAAATTCTAGGATTCAGTTAGGGATTGACTGTCGGTTTCAAAGTCTGTAAAATCTGGGTTACGGATTACAGAGTTGTAATTCGGGGAAATCTGATCGAGGGGATATCGATCTGTCTACGGTTTTGAGCGTAGGGTTAGAATAGGAGCAGGGTTTGCGAGTGTACATGGTCTTGTATGCGAGATCTGTTCTATCACCTAGTGGAAACCTTAGAAATGCAGCAATAGGCAGGGTTTTGCCGAAGCTGGGTATATCTGTGTGTGATTTATTTTTTGCATTTCTATTTCTGCTATATTCTGTGATCTGTTTATTATTTTATTATCCTGTCAGTTTTTCAATTCAGTTAAAAATTGTGATAAACCCTATTCACCCCCCCTCTCTAGGGTTAATCTAGATCCAACATTATTTTCCTTTCTCAATATAGTTATTGATTCAATTGTAGTTTGTTCTTTTGGTTTTTGATCTATTAAGTATAAACAAAATTTGTTTTTGTGAATCAATAAAGAGGGTGGTTGAGTAGAATATCTTGTGTTTGTACGTATAATTTCATTTTTGTGTTGTTTTCTCATTGAACCATCTTTAAATAATTGGGTGAAAATATCCTGGTCGCTTCCGCAAAGGCGCAATTTTCCTAACAAATTAGAGAGGAAACCCTAGTATATTTTGAGGGGGGCTGTTATGGGATATCGTTTAATCCATCAAAGTATACAATAGGGTTTGCAAGGCATTTATGTGATTGTACCCATTAATCTATTACCGTTACTTGCAACTCATTACAATTTGTATATAAATAGTGGAATCCATGTAAAATTGATTAAGGATGTTGTTATTGACACTGCGAAAATAGTTAAAGGGAGGCATGATGAAATTCGGCAAGACCCTACCGTGTTTATTTATGAAATTCAAAGGAGATATGGTTGAGTTTCACATTTAAATTCAGCAAAAAACCATCGAAAATGTGAAAAATAAATAAAAATCGGAGGGTGTATATCAAATTTTGTTTGTGGTTGTGTCTCCCGTTATCTATTTCTGAAATCTCAATAACAATGTCCTTCGTTATATCGAGAATAATAAACCCAACTTTGGGCATCTCTTTTGTTCAGCTTTGTTTATGGTGCTTGATGGAGGTATACCATTCAATAAAGCATATATGGAATGAGCGCATTTGAATCACGATACAGACCCTAGATTCAACCAAATAAAATCACCCCTCCCTAAAATTCTCTGTCTTTCTGTATCCAACCAATCAGCACCCCCTGAATTCCACCTTTTGCAATTAAACCTTGTTTTATTCTTGGACTTAATTGCAGAAAGATAAAAATTAGGGATTCTTATTGGTTGGATACAGAGAAACAGAGAAATTTAAGGACAGAGGATTAGCTCTCAGATTCAACAAGGTATTTAACAAAGGAATGACCATTCACTCAACGACCACCATAAAAAAAGTACTCACACATAATACAAAGGTTTCGAGAACCTTTAACTCATTAATTAGTTGATGTAGGAGAGCCGGTCTGAACATCAAACCCCCACGTATGACCTACCCCCTGTTCATAAATACACAAATCAAACATATACGAACTCTCAACCCAAAAAGCCAAATTACTAGCAATATGAGTTCAACTGGAAACAGCATAGCTGCTGCACCTCAATCTACCGACGAAGAAGCATGCATATTCGCAATGCAACTGTGCAGCTACTCAGTGCTACCAATGACTCTAAAAGCAGCCATAGAACTCGACCTCTTCGAAATCATAAAGAAAGCAGGGCCAAATGCTCATCTTTCTCCACTGGACATCGCTGCTCAGTTGCCTACTGAGAATCCACAAGCTCCAGCTATGGTTGACAGAATAATGAGGTTGCTTGCCAGTTACAGTATTCTGACCTGTAAGTTGGAGACTGGTGGAGACGGCGAAGTCGTGCGGAAGTATGGGGCTGCCGCTGTTGTTAAGTATTTGACCAAGGATGAAGATGGTGTCTCCATCTCTGCTATTGGGCTGATGAATCAAGATAAGATCCACATGGAGAGCTGGTAACTTTATGTTCCAATTATTATTTTTAAAGAAACTTTGATATGGTAATCTTAAATAATGCACAAAATATACTAGTATTTATGAGAAAATATCATACAGGGTAATGCTGTAGGATTATGGAAATTTCTTTCAGATCTGAATCCATAATAAATAAAAAATTTAGTAGACCTTTTATATGGAAAGGCTTATCGGTGACTAACTCACTGTTATATATTATCTATTTAGCGGTTGCATTAATTAAAAGACTCAAGTTCTATGCTTCAAAATTGAAACCACGATGATGGCTAAGAATATACTAAGACATATATACATATGTCCAAATTTTTATTGCGAAACGCTGAAAGGCCTGAAGCCTTTTTTTTTGTCAATATGTGCAAAAATGGCCACGCTCTCCCTGAATTGCATGCTTCCCCTTAGGTTGCTGGACTTTCGCACTTTTTCGCACTTATATTTATGGGCATACCCATTTTTATTCATTTTAAATAATTAGCAATATTTGTTTATTGATTTTTTATTTTGTAGTTCATATTATGTACAGTAAACGCGTATTAACAGATTAAAAATCTATTATAGTTTATCTACTCTTTAAGATCATTAAAAGCTAAATCATAGAGTGATCAATCATCATCCCCATTACCACGAAACAGTCCCACCACCGACAGCGCAACATGTCCATAACAGGCTTTGAAACAATAACAGGCCCACCAGAAAGCGACTGGCATGTTCATAATAGGTGTTGATCTTTCAAAAGAATTTAAGCATATAGATTTAAAATTTACCAAACCATGACTGCTGAATTTTTTTTCTACTGAATTTTACTATATTTTAATTGTCAGGCATTACTTGAAAGATGCAGTACTTGATGGAGGTATACCATTTAATAAAGCTTTTGGAATGAGCGCATTTGAGTACAATGGTACAGACCCTAGATTCAACAAGGTATTTAACGAAGGAATGAGAAGTAACTCAACGATCACCATAAAAAAAATACTCGACATATACGACGGTTTCGAGAATCTTAACACATTAGTTGACGTAGGCGGTGGGGTTGGAGGAACCATCAAATTGATTGTTAAGAAGCATCCTCATTTGAAGGGAATCAATTTTGATCTCCCTCATGTTATATCTGAGGCAGAACCTATTCCTGGTAATGTTCTTATTCACCCCTCTAGCAGTCCGACAAATGCTAATTGTTATCCAACTATATGATTGTAGGGGTTGAGCATGTAGGTGGTGACATGTTCGAAAGTGTTCCTAGTGGAGATGCCATTTTCATGAAGGTATGTGTCTCATTCATTTATATTTTGACCCAAAATTATTTATATATAGGAAAAATATATGAGGGAAGAACGCTACAAATATGGTTTAGATAAAAGATAGGTTCAAGTTCAACATTGTCCACGTTCTATCTATAGAAATTTGAAACTAAGATAGTAGGTGGAAGGATGCTTCCATAGCCAAATAAAATAGCACTGCTACTGGCTAAACTAAAATCAATTTAAAAGTAGATCAATGAAAGGAGAAAACATGATCAGAATATGTATATAGCGATCAAGAAATCTAACCGATGTAATAACTGGCAGTGGATCCTCCATGACTGGAGCGATGAGCATTGTGCGAAATTATTGAAGAACTGCTATAAAGCACTGCCAGAAAATGGGAAGGTGATTGTCATGGAATTCATTCTTCCAGAGTATCCAGAAGCCAATTGCAGATCACAAGGTGTGATCCATGTTGACCTTATTATGTTGGCACACTATCAAGGAGGAAAAGAAAGGACTGCACAAGAGTTTGACGCTTTGGCAAAGGAGGCTGGGTTCAAAGGTTCCAAGGTTGTTAATGGATATGCCGGTTTAAATATTCTCGAGCTCTACAAATAAAACAAGCTGATTGCTTGCTTGTCTTTGATTTGATGTTTGCAATTCTAGCGCCCTCTTTGTATTGAGCACTATCTGTATAAGATTCATCATGAGTTAATAAGGCGATAAACTACATCGGTTGGGAAAAAATATGGAATGTTGACGCGGGTAGGCCGATCTATTTTTTAAGTCTACCACTGAACATAATCTTAATTCCAAAATGACAAGAATCAAATATAACAATCAAAATTATGTTGATATCATATATGTATCGTATGATTATACAGGTATTAAACCTTAAATATCAGTAAATATTTTTGTACTTCTTAACAGAAATGAAAGCTGGTTAATGCACCGCAAGAAGGCTTACATTTTCGACGGTTGAAGGCAGCCATTAGAAGCCATCAAAAATAGACAGAACGTCATCACCAAGCAGTTATTCCAACAGCTTTCTAATGGTGTCGTCACGTTTGTCCGACAGCTTACAACAAATTTAGAAATGACTGCTGCATAAGCGTGAAATTTCATGGATTAACTAAATTTAAGTCGATAGCCATCTAAAATTGATGATAATCGTGTCAATGGAACATCGAAAGCCGTTGACAATTGTTTATCAAAAAGCCATAGGCTATATTTGTCAAAAAGTCGTCAACAACTGTTAATAGCTATCAAAACTTCAAACAGGGCTTTTTCTTTGGAGGAGAGGGGGGGGGGGGGGGGTTTGCTGCTCTTCTTGCATCCAACACATATATATCGACACATAACTCAGCTCAGTTTCAACCATATGAATCATATATAGCGGCTATAGGAACATAAATTGAACACAAAAGTATGTACATAAAATCTGGATCATAAGATTTGTTTGTCTTTATGTGTGAGGTACAATTCGGGGGAAAATTTAATGATTTAAATTTTGTGTCCATTTAGACTTTCATATATATACATACATACATACATACATATATATATATATATATATATATATATATATATATATATATATGAAAGCCAAGTCAAATAAAAAATATCAGTGATGTTGAATGAAGTACTAATTTCAAAATAAAAAGTCAACAATAACAAAAATATCAATAAATATAATAAAACAAAATCCAACAATCCAACAAAATATACAAAATCAACCTCCAACATGTCAAACCATATCATTCAAGCCAAAATGACCCAAATACATATCAAAATAACCCAGTAAACGTCCAACATCTACCCATAATGTATCAAACATATCACACCACCATCTGCAAGTGTACGTATTTACATATTTCAAGACCAAAAACAAAAAAACATATCTCCCACTTCTTAAAATGTTGCAAATTTTCGAATTTACAACGATTGTAAAGTGCTGCATAGTTCTTCTTCTTCTCTTCATTCTTTTATGTGCTTGCGTCATCAGAATCATATACTAGAGTGTATTTGGTCGGATCAATGTCGTACAAACTTTGTATCCGATTATGCAAGGCTTCGTTGAATCCTGAAATTCGATAGTTCAATAACTCGTTTGTACCTGGTGGGTTGAACTACTATCCAAAAAATCAACTCCATAGATCCTTGAAGACGACAATATTTTCCTCCAAGTCATCTCGAATCACAAATTTTCCAACGATGTTGTTGCATATACGCAGTAATGCACTCATCCAATAACTGTAGTATCTCGATAATGTGACAACGATCTTGTTCCCCCAGCTTCGCAACTCTTGCTCTCGAATTCTGGATCTTTGCTGGGGCCTGAGCTCTTTTTGGAGGGGATTTGCTTACGTATTGCCTATAATTGTATGATTTAATAAGGGATTTATAAGCTACATCTATTTTGAATTATACGATCATGTATGAGAAATTGATTGTTATACTCTGATTGTACCAAGACAAAGTGAAAAGCTTATAAATTTTATATGGAATACTAAAGTGCTATTTGTATAGACTGTATTATTTGATTAAAACTGTATATGGCACTTTATTTTATTTTATTTTTGTTCCAAATTGTTTGTTGATGATTCTTGTGTATTAACTAAATCAAATATTTGATTATAACCTTGACTCATTAATTAATTGATGTAGGAGAGCTGGTCTAAACATCAAAACCCCACGTATAACCTATCATCTTGTTGAAACCAAAAAATGGCTACAACACCAAAGATATTTTCACAATACTTCACTCAAAGGTACGGAACATACAAATGGAGCTACAAAATATAAAAACATGTACGAACACGAGAATTTTAGAGTGGTTCGGCTTGAAGATAGCCTACATCCACTATAGGAAGAGCTTTTATCATCACAACAATTACAAAGTACATGACTTCTCTTCTTACATTCGTTTCTCTCTTTTTCAATGATCTTCTACTTTTTTCTCTCTTTTCGCTCTAGATTTTACTTGAATTTGCGAAAGAAACTTGATTTGTGATGGTAGATGTATTGATATTCAACCACTTAGGCACTTAAATGATCTACACTGGATCTATGATTTTTTTGTGTTAGATCTAGGATTTGGAGAAAATTAATGGTAGTTGGAGACCACTTAGATCAAGTTTGAGAGATTTCTAATAGAGTTTGAAGAAGATTTGGTCACTTTGTTGTTGGAAGAAGATAAATTGAGTTGGAGAAGCCATTAATGGAGCTTGGAGTGTTTGAGAGTGGTGGAGAAATGATTTAGGCAGTCCTTCGGGGTGGAAAAATTGGTCCCTTCAATGGTTGTGAAGTGGGGGTATTTATAGGTGTAGTTTAGAGGTAGTGGCAGAATCATAATTATGGTGTGTAGGGTATGGGTCATTCGTGGAAGTATTAATGAAAATGCCATCGGATAGTTGTTGACATCAAAAGTTGGTCACTAGTGACAGTCAACCCCCAATCATATGAAGAGCACACGAATAACAATCAAGAAGTACAATAAAGTAAAGATAATAGGGACACACAAGACTTTTTATAGTGGTTCAGCAAAGTTGGTGCCTACGTCCACTTTATATGTATTAATTTGCCTTTTATTACAAGTACAATGCTTTTTCTATTTGATAAAAGAAGAAGAGTTGCCTATTTTGGGAGTTAGCCATGGTGAAAGCTTAGAATCGGAAACCTTCAGTAGAGAAATGAGGATCCGAAAGAAGGTCCTTTCCTCTTTAAGCTTGGATGTATTTATAGATGAAGAAGTGGATTGAGCGTGCCGCCACGTGGCTTGCTTCTTTTGCGGACACGCGGAGCTCGATCACTGGAAGTAGTTGTGGCGGTAGGACCTGGTTTGCAGCTGATTAATAGTATCCTCGAAAACTGTGGCTTACGTGGCACTCGAGATGAGGTGTTTTAAAAGCAGAGCTTTGTCCGGAAGTGGTTGACCTCCTTTAATGCCTTGAGAGTCGGACCGAGTATTGAATGACTCAGCTGAATTTTTCATGGAGATCCGGAGATATCTGGTCGATCTGAATTTCAAGGGAGTGCTAGACTCAGTTGGTCTGGGAGAGCGATTGTGTTGGGGCATGAGATTCCGTTGGTCGTAGGAGATTAACTCGGGCCAAATCTTTTCCGGGCTTTCTGAAGTACAGACTGTCCTATCGGTTGACCGACCGATACTGAAAAGTGTGCCTTTTGACATTGGGCATCAATTCATTGAACCGCGACAGCTTTTTCCAAAAAGTTGGTCAACACTTTTCCCCTTAGAATACATCTTTCTAGGTAAAGGAGGTGTGCTATGAATCTCATATTGAAGTTCAATGTGCGTGTAGTGATGGTTACACTAAACCATATTAAGGCCAGAAGTCTGACGATCCTGGTGGTTGTATTAAGACCAGAAAGCCAATGATCGAAGTGGATCGTGTTAAGTTCAAAAAACCGGCAACCATCGAGGATCGTATTAAGGCCGAGAAAGTAATCGCCAACTTTGATTGTGAGATTAACCACCTGCAAAGACTGTATGGGTCACTCTCGGTCTAGAGAAGGCTATGGTCTTTGATTGGGCGAGTATTAACCATACTTGGCTTAAAGATATGGGCGAGCAGCAATCACACTTGGCTTAGAAAGGTGGCGAGTATTATCCATACTTGGCTTACAGATATGGCGAGTATCATCCATACTCGGCTTACAGAGATCGCGAGTATTATCCATATTCGGCTTATAGATATAGCGAGTATCATCCATACTTGGCTTACAGAGATGGAGAGTATTATCCATACTCGTCTTATGGAGATGGCGAGTATCATCCATACTTGGCTTATTGAGATGGCGAGTATTATCCATACTCGGATTATGGCAAGTGTTAATTATGCTCGACTTATGTAAAATCATTAGTTAAGTACAACAAGTGAAGAGTGCACTTGGTTCAGAGAAGGGGCAAGTATAATCCATACTCGGCTTAGGAAAGTTCTACCATACTCAACTCAAGGATAGGTTTAGTTATGGCGGTAGGATTGGATCGTGCATTACAGACGTGGCTTATTACTGACCATATTCGGGTTAGTGAGCGTTAGTCATGCTTGACTTAAATCGTTCAAACATAATCCATGTTTGTAAAAGAAAATTCATTGTTACTAAGGAGCTATTACAAGAAAATGGAAATAAATTCTAAGAGGACGACCGTTGATTCCAGAGCATGCCTAGAAACTAAATCCTAACCCCGTACATGTGCACATCAACATTTCCATTTTATTGAAAGACGTAAAATACATTGAAAATAAGAAATCTAAATCTTATTAATTGATGATGATGTCGCGAGTGCTGGCTCAGGGTCCTTTCCGTTTCTGGGAGCTCGAGGACCGACCTGAGGAGCTTGGGTAGAAGATTGTGGCACCATGGCTGGTATGCTTTTCTCGATGTACTCAGGAAGTTCTTCTCGCCTGATCCTATCCTTGATGAGATCGTGTAAGTGCCTGCATTCATTGGTACTGTGACCGAGTATATTCTAAAACATGCAGTGCTTTCCAGAATCGAGCGTTTCCTGGGTTGGCCCTCTTCGAGGAGGTTTTGGGAAAGGTAGGGATCCTCGTACGTCTTGGTAGATGTCGAGCAGGGAAGAATTGATCTCGGTATATTGATCATACATGTTTTCTCTCCGGGGTCGTACGTTGCGTTCATTCTTTTTCGAGGCCTTTCCTCTTCCTTTATTCTCGCCATTGGTGTTTGATGGCCCTCCTTGTTTGGTGGCAAGAACCTCGAGTCTCTCCATCTCAATGCTGACATCATCTTGTCGGAGGAACCGTTCAGCCTCTGAATAGAAATCTTCAATGTCCTTGGGGGGATCTATGGTTAAAGAGATTGAGAATTCTGACCGGTTCTGGACATCTACGATGGCGTCCATAAGCACAATCGATGGCTTGGGTAGATCGACTGATGCTACGTCCGCGTTGAATCTTTCGAGGAAAGATCGAAGTGTTTCTCCCGATCATTTTTTGATGTAGGTCAGGAACATGACACTTTTTGGTCAGGAGATGTGAACTCTGAACTGCTCAATGAAGCGGGTGAACATCATGCTTCAACTATCGATTGACTCCGTTGTTAGCCGCCGAAACCACATGCTGGCTATATCTATGAGAAAGAGCGGGAAGAATTTGGCCATAACACTGGTTGATGCAGAGAATATTTCCATCTGATGCATATAACGCATGAGATGGATGGTCGGATCGGTCTGACCATTGTAGGGTTCAACGGCTGGGAACTTGAAGTCCAGAGGATCGTGGGTGTTCTTGATCTCCATGGTGAAGGGGCTATGGTGGATATTGTCTATATCCTGCTGAGAAGAACTGCCCCGGGTGAAGCATCGAATGATGCTTGTAAGCTGACTTCCATGTCCAAGGAGTCGCTGCCATGAATCTAGCTCTGCAATTGGGAGAGCACCAGCACTAGGGTCTAACGAAAGCATGCTCAGAAGTATAACTGATGGTTGGGCTTGACCTACGAGAGTTGAGTGAAGGTGAGGTCGAGGGTCCATCGAAGTTGTTGGTTCTGGGCAGAATAGCTCCTCTTGAATCTGATGAGAATTGGTCTGAGCCATGCCCGCGATGGTAGGTCCGGGCTGATCCAGCATAGCATGTGATGTACGGAGCCCCTTGGTGGCCCCACCCAAGGTGATGTTAGAAGGATCTACGATAATGTTTTCCTCCTCCATGGTGAGAACTGGTATGGTAGAGTGGTCTCCCTGGTTCGAAGGGAAGGCCCAACCAGCTCTTAGTTGAAGGAGAGGCGGGATAATATGAGTCTGCTGTAAGATACTGGGTTGTAATGGGAATAGCATTGATCCTATCTGAACCCAACGGTTGCTCGATTGGTCCAAGGGGTCGAGCTGGTCCCCGTAGTGGAGGAAACATGGTCGAACAACCTAGATCTTGATCGCGGGCCTCCTGTGAATCTGCGGCTGCACTGGTCACTAGAAGCGATACTCCTGGCTGTGATTGGTCGGGAGGTGGAACTAGGCCACAAGGAAGAAAAGGTGTGACCCGATCTGGGACTTGGATTTCCGTAGACCGAAGATTAATTATTGCCCTGGTCTTGGTCGGTGGAGGAGTTGATGTTGAAGCGTTAAATCCCATCTCCATCCGGCTGAGAAGGTAGCCCATCAACTGTTGTTGTTGTTCGAGGAGTTTACCCTGAGATGTCATCTGGCTTCTGAACTCGGCCATAATCTTATCAACATCGTCCCAGGTAATATATCGGGACACGTCTTCATGAGGGGAGGCTTCCAGACTTGCTTCTGCAGAGGTTGTCTTGGCTGCACTAGCATTTGCGGGGCAAGAAGACGTTGCATTTTTCTTCCGCTTGTTCGTCATGGATCGAAACTTGTTGAAGGTCGTAGAGTATGTCGGTGCGTGCCCCTTCCTGGCATGCCAAAGTGTGGACGTCAAAAGTTCATCACTAGTGACAATCAACCCCCAATCGTGTGAAGAGAACACGAATAATAATCAAGAAGCACAAAAAAGTAAAGATAACAGGGAACACACAAGACTTTCTATAGTGGTTCGACAAAGATGGTGCCTACATCCACTTTATATGTATTAATTTGCCTTTTATTACAAGCCAATGTTTTTTTCTATTTGAGAAGAGAAGAAGAGTTAGTTATTTTGGGAGTTAGCCATGGTGAGAGCTTAGAATCGAAAGCCTTTAGTGGAGATATGAGGATCCGAAAGAAGGTCCTTTCCTCTTTGAGCTTGGATGTATTTATAGATGAAGAAGTGGGCTGAGTGGGCCGCCGCGTGGCTTGCCTCTTTTGCAGAGCTCAGGCACGTGGAGCTCGATCATTGGAAGTAGTTGCGGCGGTGGGACCCGGTCTGCTGCTGATTTATAATATCCTTGAAAATTGTGGCTTATGTGGTACTCGAGATGAGGTGTATTAAAAGTAGAGCTTTGTCCGGAAGTGGTTGACCGCCTTTAATGCCTTGAGAGTCGGTCCAAGTATTGAATGACTCAGCTGAATTTTTCATGTTGATCCGGAGATATCTGGTCGATCCGAATTTCAAGGAAGCGCTAGACTCAGTTGGTCTACAAGAGTGATTGTGTTGGGGCACAAGACGCCGTTGCTTGTTGGAGATTTGCTCGGGGCAAATATTTTCTGGGCTTTCTGAAGTACATATCGTCCTGTCGGTCGACCGTCCGATGCTGAAAAGTGTGCTTCTTGACACTGGGCTTCGATTTGTTGAACCGTGACAACTTTTGCCAAAAATTTGGTCAACAACAGCTGTACATAGCTGGCAGCAGCTGGCATAACCGACCCCAGATACATGTTCGACCAACTCATGCGCGACCAAGGTATGTGCAAGCAAAATTTAATGCACGAACAACCTATTTTGCATCTTGTGACCGACCCTGTTTGCTACGCGTGTACCTCAATCAATTATTTATCAACTCACGTGGCTTACTTTATGCAAAACTCATATTTATGGGAATAGAATTCACAACTTTGCCATTGCCATATTATTTGCTGAAGCCAGTCCTTTTGAAGTGCCAATCCATGCAAATTGTCCATGTGTTTACAAATCTTCAGCATGATATATATGTATGTATGTATAAATACGCATTACATGAATCCTTCTTCATAACTGCATAGTCGTGTCTTGGCTTTACTACTTTGTAGGTGCATAATCAACAGCTAAATTAGGTGAATGGCTATCATGACGTTGAAGTGAACGACCATCATTCAGGTGATGCTCGACCCATCATAATGGAGCTTTGCTCGACCCATATGACATGGGTGCTACTCGACCCAAATGTTCAAGAATGCTGCTCGATCCTTAGTGCCATATGATGTTCGGCCCATCATAGAAGCGTGCTCGACCCATGGCAAAATGAGGTGACCGACCTATGCTCAAGGGTGCTGCTCGACCTGTACTGTTGTGTAGTGAGTGACGCCCTTTGTATTCACATGTTTGACCTATCAGTTTGATGGTGGTCGACCAGTTAGCATGCTGTTGTTTCATATGGAACTCCATGCACACTATGTGTTTGATTAAATGCCAATAAGAGTTTATATATTTTTCTCCTTACGTGAGCAATATGACTAACCCATATGTTCATATATAAATGGTTATGCACTGTTTCTTTACGTCTTATACACGAAATGTGTTGGTTTATGGTACACAATATAATATGTATATGTCTCCTGGAAGCCGTGTCAATACAACATATATGATGCAAGTCACCAGCTTTTTGTCCACGTATGTTTGTACTTCATGTAAATAAGTTTAGAACCAGTGATTGTCTATATATCACGTATTTGCTCCATGTTAGTTGAAAGGCCATGATGATGTACGTACGTGAACTCAACTCCCCCAGCACAAAGTTGCTCGACCCAAAATCTACACATGCATGATTCATGTATCTATTTAACATGTGTTATGTGAAACACACCATTCCCTTTTGCCAAGAACAATAAATGTATTGATTGCCATTGCATTATAACACTAACCGATCCTATATAAGTTGAATGATCCATTGTGATACCGCGGTTAAAGTTGGCATGATTGTGTACACGTGGCTTTAAATAATCCAGCGGTTCACTTAATTATCTGTCATGTAGAATATAACAAAGGCGTGCACCATTTCCATGTTCAATTTTGGCATTTGTAAGTCATCATATGAAATATTGGGCTCATCTATATCTTATATGTGAACACCATCATAAAACACTGATTCTTGAACCGCGTTAAAAACGGGGTTTACATTTGCCCCTCGAAGCTTGTATTTTTTGCTTAAAATATGAGCTTGGACACTTAACGGTCAATATGCTATTTGCCTTTAATCAAAACCACTAGTATGTTGAGGCTTCAAGCGCATCTAAATTTGAAACTGAGTTTTACCGGAATTTGGCAGCTTAATCTTTATGTCTGCTTGTATTCTTGGAGGAACCAACAATTTTGTAAAATAGCTCGAGTCTAAATTATTTGTATCTTTGTTTAGCCAGGCACTTGAAATTCGTATCTCAGGCTTGAATGCTTTGAATTTACATTTGTTGCGTGTTTAGAGATTCAATCGTAGCTTCTTTTTCGCTATGGCGAATCATGCTTTGATCCTTTGACTTGTTTATTCCAAATGATCCAAGCGCAGAATTTGTTAGTTGAATTTATATGCTTCATGCCACTTGCTCTATAATTAAAACAAACACTTGCACGATTTTGGTTTTATACTTTGCTATTAATCGTCCACATCAATAACATATTAGTTAATCACTAAAAATGAATTATAGTGAGTTTTGTGACTGGCATTGAACAACGTGCCTATATAGAACTATATTGTTTAACTGTTTGTAATTTCACCAAACATTGTCTGCATAAATACGATACTCTAATTCGAATTCACAACGATACTTGAGTTCTGCTAATCGATATGTATACCGAATACAGATTTCAAGCCTCACTTTTTTAGAAACTTGTATAATGTTGTACGACGGTTCATATTTTATGAAACGTGTACCTGTTTAAATTGGAACTTCGATTCGAGTTCACGAGGCTAGAACGACAGCAGCTTCTGGATTGTAAACGAATCAATCTTTGGTCAGTCCTTGCCTTCTTAACAATTCGCCGGGAAGATGCCATTCTGTATTAACTTACTATGTCTTTAATCAAGCGTGCGCTTACTTTGGCATTCCCAAATTTGTCGCAAGATTGTCAGAGAAAGAAGAATTTGCCGATTGTCTATCTTTAAACCTGCTGCAATAGCTTAGTTAGATTAAGAAATTTGAATTTGAATTTGCTTTGACACCATGGATCATACTGAGATATATAAAATTTGATTCGCCGTTTCGTGACGGCTTGCCCCAGTGCTTAATTATTGCTTAATCTCCTTCTTATATCACACATTGAAACTATCGAGGGGACGGCTTCAATTCCTTGAGAAGCGTTATTTCTCTATTAGATTCAAATTATGCCATATTCGCATAGTCGTCTTTTAAGCAATGCTTATCTTCAGATTTGAAGCAAAATATCATTGGGTTTCTTTGAGTTATTTATGGTTGGAGCTTTGTAGATGTGGAATACTTTGTGATAAGAGATTCTAATTGAGTCTCCTAGGTTAACCTTTATTGGTGCAGTGAGATTTATCGGCATATCGATTTTGACGAATTTTTCAAATGCCCCATTTTTGAGAGCAGGTTCAAGCCAAGTGTATTGGTTTCTTGATGAGGGTATATTGGTTTTTGGCTTGTCGCAATGTCTGATGGACCCATGGTATTCTTCCCGGGCATTATTCAACTCTTATGTGGTTGTGTTGCCTCAGTACCGTGGGTCGTCATGAGTTGCAAGATGAAGCGACCCGAACTTCCCCGGTCTCTGAAGAGATGAGAAAGAACGAATTACTGTGAGGACAAGACAAATCAAGACACAAACAGAAGAACATTTCATTCTTATTTATAACAATTCCATCAGATACAAGAATATACAAAGTATAAATGAATAAATTACATTCGACAAATATCAGACATTACAATAAATTACATAGCAGCGGAAAAATAATACAAAGCACAACTGAAGGTGATATACGGATACAGAGCTTTCCGGATATCATTCCAGCTGTAAACCAGGATACCGTGAGTATAAATCTGCAAAACCAAAACTACTAGTTGCCCGTGCGGAAAATAGGGGCACCCATAGTTTAGGTTAAAACAATAAACTACAGGTCAGCCATGTGACTGGTGTGAGAACTAAAACAGTTATTAATATTGGTTTTAAAGTTAGGCAAATCAAGGGACCACGTCGTATAACACGGAATGGGTTTCCTCCCAAGAATACTAGTGCATAGAATAAACAGCGCAATGCTTTTTCGAAAAATGAAGCTATTATAAGACCCAGGTCCCATCACACAATGCAACGCAAGCCGGGGGATATGGTTTTACCTTATAACAGCCAAACATGCTTGGTACGTTTAAAACAAATCATTTGATACTATAATAAGTGTATAGTGTCAAAACATTTCAATCATAAATATAAATCATAGACGGCATGAGTGCCCCATCCTACTATGTCGCCATACTATCTCTAATCAACACGGCTTTATATATTTCTATTTTCTAATATTCTATTTCAAATATTTCTTTTTCAAATATTTCTATTTTTAAAATATTTCGTTCAACACATGACTAATCTCAACGGATGAGTACTGTCAACACATGAACCTTTATTTTATAATATTCTTTATTTTCTAAATTGGAATGAGGCCCAATCAATCACCATATAATATTAATTATATGGATTTTCATACATCACACGTATATAATAGCATTGAAAAATAATCAACCATCAACCAAAGTGCACTACACTGTATAAGCATCAAATATAGATATCTAACGCTTATAACAGCCTGTCAATCAATCGATCGACATATTTAATCAATCCGGATGAGTGAACTTCAAATTTCATCCCAACACCCGTGTGGGGTTTCAAACAATCAAACACGTATTTTATTTGTGCAGTTGGGCGATGTGTAAAATTTATCGTCCCAATCAATGTCCTTCAAATAGGTGTACATAAACAAACCGTCCGGTTTATAAATGAATATTTTATTTTATTCACTTTCACGTTAAAAATTATATTTTTAACGATAAAACATTTTATTTTAGCACATGAATTTCTATTCAGTTCATTTATTAAATAAAAATGATATTTTTATTTTTCTAACATATTTTAGAAAATTTCGGCGGCATAACGACACGATACTAGAAACGGGACGAGGCCTAGCCTTATCCCCGGTCTAGTGAAGGCCCACGCCATTCACACATCAATCAAATTCACCAAACAACCAAAATCAAATCAAATCATCTAACTAATTTATGCAACCAAACAAACAAGTCCATGGTCTGTGGACGATTGTGTCGGGTGCTACTAAACACCGTCTGCATCCTAGTATATATATATAACTAGAAAAGAAATTGAAGATGAGAAATTATCACCGATAGCTATCCCAATTCCATGACTCTTCATTTAGAGAAATCATCGCCATTCTCGCCCTTTGTCGCTTTCGTTGCCCGTAGCCACTATATATAAAAATCAAATTTTTACTTCGCTATTCAATATATAAAAATCGAATTTTTACTTCGCTATTCAATATATAAAAATCGAATTTTTACTATGCTATTCAATATATAAAAATCGAATTTTTACTTCGCTATTCAATATATAAAAATCGAATTTTTACTTCGCTATTCAATATATAAAAATCGAATTTTTACTTCGCTATTCAATATATAAAAATCGAATTTTTACTATGCTATTCAATATATAAAAATCGAATTTTTACTTCGCTATTCAATATATAAAAATCGAATTTTTACTTCGCTATTCAATATATAAAAATCCTATTTTTACTCCGCTACTATATAGATAAAAATTCTATTTTTACAACGCTACTATATAAATAAAAATTCTATTTTTATATCGATGTTCATATAATAAAGATTATATTTTTATCATGCTATTCTCTATATAAGGATTTCGCCTTTTCTATTATAAAGATTTCGCCTTTTCATTTTATCACTATAAAAATCCCATTTTTATTTTGCTACATATATAAAGATGATATTTTTACAATCTTACCTAGATAAAAATTATATTTTTATACTCCTACAATATAAAGGATTATAATTTTATACTTCACATATGCTAAAAATCATATTTTTATTCTTTTTATAATATAAAAATCATATTTTTATTATTCTACATCAATGAAAATCCTATTTTTATCGAAGTAAAAATCATATTTTTACTTCACTACTTAATTAAAAATTATATTTTTATTACTCTACATAAATAAAAATTATATTTTTTATACCTTCTATAAAAATCGAAACTTATATGCTATAAAATTTATATGAAAAACCAATTTTTATAGACCTAAATAGGTGATAGCAAAAATAAATAAATATCCCTAACAGTAAAACTTACTGTTTGGCATCGTCGGAGGGGAAATCTGTCGCTCCGGAGGTCTGGTGTCAGTGGGCCGTTCACGGAGGTCGGGGTTCGTGACTGGGGGCTGTGGCGGTTGTCTTCATCGAAGGGAGGAGGGAGGAAATGTGGAGGGGAGGCAGGGGGTCGGGTCGGGGTCCTCTGGCGGGGCGATGGAGTGGCGGAGGGCGGTCAGCAGGAGGAGGGGGTCGCGGGTCCTGGTGGTGGCGGTTATCGAAGTGGGAAAGGGGGAAGATGTAGAGGGAGGCAGGTGGTTTTGGGGGTTGTGGGGGTTCGCGCGTCGAGCTTCGAGGAAGGGGGGTGCTGAGCTGGGGAGGAGCGACGCCGGTGGTGGCCTTCGACGTGGCAGCGGCGCCGTCGCGGTGGCGCTCTGCGAGGTAGGGCGGCGGTGATTTGAGGAGCGGCTTATTTTTTCTTCTTTTACTGACTGTCGATTTAAAATCAAAAAGGGGGAGGGGCCAGAGGAATTTAAGGGGAGGGAGAGAGAATTTTTGATTTTTAATTTATTTAATTATTTTATTTACTAAAAGTTGACTTTTTATTTCGACCTCGAAACGAGGCCCACCGCCTGTCGTCTATAGCGTTTTACCCCCATTCCGAACACAATGGGATATGTATCGCAGGCTGATTCGATAGTTTCGATCAGTTTTCGTTAAAATCAACATATAACTCTATATATTGAATTTGAACGCGCATTTCAATTTACTGGGGTCACGTACTAACTCTATAAATCCCAAAAAAATATTTTTTTAGCTTTGTATTGATGACACGGTCCTAACAAAACTAGTTTCGTCGAATTCTGAGACCGTTGGAAAAATGACCATTTTCCAGTCGATTAAAATCAACTAAAACTGGTCAAACGCATTTTCCTTTGCCACGCTCACATATTGAATCGAAAAATTATGAAATTTAGAATCTAGCAATAATTTGCCATCACGGACCCAACAAAAGTGGTTTCTTCGAAATCCGAGGTCGTTTGCAAAATGTCTATTTTTAAGGGCCTGAATTCCATAGCGACTATTCAGAATTTTCAACTGGACATATCTTTTGATTCCCGCTATGAAATTTCGATTATTCGGATTCGTTGGAAAGATATCATCAATTAGATCCTATTGTTTTTTGTTTTAATAAAATCCGGATTGTTTTGCACCCGGTATGTTCAATTGAAGTTTGAAATCGAATTATCGAACTACCGCGCCATTTTCAATTCCATTTATAATTATATATAAATATTTATATTCTAACGACGACGTATATAATATATACGTTCTACATATATTCAAAATAAATTTCTCGTCGATATTATTTAAAATAATTCATTTTAAATCCTCAAAATTTGCTAAAATTGCCAAAATAAAAATTTTAAACTGGCTCGCATTTCCGGGTTATTACACAAGAGCTCAATGTGATCAGCTTGTCGAGTTTCTTTAATTGTGGTTGATGCTCTAGAAGCTTCCACTCTGCTAGCCAAAGTTGCTTAAACTTGCCAACCATGCATAAAGCCTATAAACTTGTTAACTCAATAGGAATTCGACTTTACTGATTGGTTTAGTGCTTCTACTTGGAGAAGTTTCTATATCTTTGTGCCCCCGCAAGGGAAGGTCTAATATTTTTTGTGCTCCTGCTAGGGGAGGTTATTGGATTTAGTTCCCCTGCTCGGGGAGGACTAAGTTCTTAATTTTGCCTCTGCTATGGGAGGACTTTTGATTTAGGCCCAACAATTGTCACGTATGAGGTACTCAGACATTACGCGAGTTAATTGGAGGCCCTACATTCTTCACATCTGAGATAATTAGATGCTACGCAAACGGATTCCATCTTTCTTCACATCTGAAATAATCAGATGCTATGCAAATGGATTTCCTCATTCTTCACATCTGAAATAATCAGATGCTACGCAAATGAGCTTCCTCATTCTTCACATCTGAAATAATCAGATGCTATGCAAATGAGCTTCCTCATTCTTCACATCTGAAATAATCAAATGCTACGCCAACGAGCTTCCTCATTCTTCACATCTGAAATAATCAAATGCTACGCAAATGAGCTTCCTCATTCTTCACATTTGAAATGATCTTCACATCTAAAATAATCAGATGCTATGCAAATAAGCTTCCTTATTTTTCACATCTGAAATAATCAGATGCCGAGCTTCCTCATTCTTCACATCTGAAATAATCAGTTGCTATGCAAATGAGCTTCCTCATTCTTCACCTCTGAAATAATCAGATGCTACGCAAATGAGCTTCCTCATTCTTTACATCTGAAATAATCAGATGCTACGCAAATGAGCTTCCTCATTCTTCACATATGAAATAATTTGATGCTTCACAAATGAGCTTCCTCATTCTTCACATCTGAAACAATCAGATGCTATGCAAATGAGCTTCCTCATTCTTCACCTCTGAAATAATCAGATGCTACGCAAATGGGATGGACGGTTGTTTGTATTGTTCCAAGGGGTAGACATCAGTTCCTTTGTCGGACATTTGACTTGGCGGGCTATCTCAGTTTAGGAACTGGGGCTTTGAACCTCTAACTTAGGGAAGTGCCCCTTTGATGAAAGTTACAACCCTCTCGTTTGTTTGTCATAGCGGTTGTTCGTTATTTGAATCTTTGTGACTCTTCCCATTCACTTTCCAAGGTGATGCTTTTCTCTTTTTGCATTTGTGCATGTTGATATTTACAGCATTTGGCACTTGAACTAGCGTTGTTGGGGTTGTTATGTTTCGTCAGATTTCAAAGTAACAAGCGCTCGACAGATAGCCTGCAATATGAAATCATCTGTTAAGAAAGTTTTGATTTGAGCTAATGTTTTGCAAGAAAGGATTTTATTCAAGTAGATATGCTCTTAATCATGGAGCTAATGTTCAGTACAGTGTTTGTAAAATATTACAGACTGTTTTACGATAACTTTGAATACAGCATGAAGTAAAGCATGAAAATAAAGTCGTGGCGATGATGATTGCTTATTCTGAGTCATTGGAATCAGAGTGACAATCAACGATAGTCAGTTAATGGTCGACCTTGTATTAACTCATGCTGGAGTTTCATTGCTTGGATTGGTTTGATTTGCGGGTAGACTTTGCCCCCGAAGAACAGGAGCAGAATTCGAGACTTGCGGTTTCTTTACATACTGCTGGAGCCTGTTTTTCCTGATCAATTCCTCGATGTGATTCTTCAAGTGTCGGCATTTATTAGCGTTATGACCAGGCTGGTTGTGAAACCTATAGAACTTTCTGGAGTTTTTTGCCTTATTGCCTATCCTTATCATATTTGGTTCCGCATATTCTTCAACGTTCTTAGTTGCAAGATAAATATTCTTTGGAGTGTCATTCAAAGGCGTCAGCTCTGATGAGTTTAAAAAGCAATACTTCTTGCTGTCTCGATTATCTTTCCTGTCGCTTCCTCTTTTCTGACCTTCAGGATTCTTCTGATTGTATTGAGTAACAACATTTTTGGGAGCTTCAAGAAACTAGTTAGCATCAATAATCTGAAGAGGCACAAGATTATTGCCCACTCTCATATACTCCTCTGCTTTTTTATAGAATTTGTAACACCCCGTAATTTTAAAGAACATTTTAATGGTAAACTAAAGAATACTTAATTAAATATTGGGAACTAAGTAAAACAGACTATGCCATTGCGTTCGTCTCGGAATTATGCTAAAGATAGACTCCGAGTTTTCATAAAATGGACATCGTAGGAAGAAGATATTAATGTTTGAAGTTTGTATACACATAAGTAAAAAAATTAAAAAAATATATATAATCAAGTCCAGAAAATCAAAATCGAAGAGCAGGAAAGGGAGGGAAATCGGCCCGTTAGGGGCCGACCCCATGCCCCATAGGTGTCGACCCCACCCAGATCTGGGGTAGATCCATTATGTGAATCAGGACTTGTTTCTTGACCAGATTCGTTGACTGTAGGATATAAATAGGACTCATTTCTATTGTTTTATTCAAGAAAAATAACGGAGAAAACGAGGTGTTGCCCAAACTCAGATTGAATTATCCTATTCTCTTGCAGCAACAACATATACGTATTCCAGAATCTCTACTACAACATCAACAGTCATTTTTCTGTTCTTTAGATCCAGTCCCTGTGAGTTTATGTTGCTTTTAGATATAAACATTTAATAAGTAATCATGACATGTTTATAAGTTTGGATCTAAATCTATGCATGTTAATAACCTGAATCATAACTAAACAAATCTGCCATTACTTGTACACCTGATCCTCTGTTTAGTTCTTACATGCACGTCTCTATTATGCCTATTCTGTCATTATGCCTATTTCTGTCACTATATGCCTATTCTATTAGTATGCCTATTTTTGTTATCATATGTCAGTTTTGTTATTATGCCTATTTTTGTCCATTTCTCTCCCTCCTTCCCTTTTTATTTTTATAGTCAGGCTGCCTTCGAGCCTAACCTATCGCTGAAACATGTGAACGAACGAAATTAGGAGTAGTTGGGAATGATCAATTGGGGCATAACTTGTACTGTAAAACATGACTGGGATTTTGGGGCATAATCTATACCCTGGCCTAAGACTTTAATTTGGTTTTATCATACATAATGATTTATGACTTAGGGTAGGGATATGAAATACCTGTAATGAACATGAACAATTGTTTAAGAATGAACATGCCTAAATTTATTGTAAATTGAACTATAACTGCACTTAGACATGAGGTTAGAATACACTTGTGGTAGAAGTTTCACTGAAACCTCCCGGCAAATCCAGCATCCATAAGTGGTTAATCTAATGTGAGGGGTCTAGTGCGTAAATGTACATGTAACGGTGCTAAGACGCGAGGCTAAGTCCGACTTATGGTAAAAGTCTGCCAGGAACCGCCCGTCATATCCAGCATCTACAAGTGGTCAACTTAATGTGAGAGGTCTAATGCATTAACAGACATGAATGGAAAAATGATAACAACCTGTTAACCTGCAATACTTAACCTATTTAAATCTATGGGGTTATCTGAACCTGTCAAAATTGTGTAAAGGTTAAGAAAACTTGCTTGAATCAATGAGGGGTTAAGTAAATCTGTAGGGGCGGGTTATATAAACCTGACAAATTAAACTTGTTTTATATGGTGGGGTTATGTAGGCTTGTTAATCTATTAGCCATAACCTGTCAAAATCCTAGTAGTGGGGATGCAATCCTAGGGGCTGGCTTGTATCATCTTTTATGTGGGACCTGTATTGGTTAGTATGGTATCAAAAGGGGGACCCCGAACTAGGTATGGGTCAGGGCACGCTTACTGAGATGATTATAAGAGGTTCAATTGAGTAAGGGTGTTGACGGCACATTCCGTCGGAGTCATGTGCGTGCATGAATCCGCTTCCTTGGGATAATAAGACGCTGCGACATCAGTAAGTATGGTTGTGCCTTTCAAAAAAAGGGGGTTGCCACTTTATGAAGTGAGACATCCTACTGTAGGGCCAGCACAGGGTATCTACAGGATAGGGAGCCGATCGATTGGGGTAGTAATTAGGGTACATCTTGTCCTTCTTGTTTAGGAGCCCATTATTATCATTGGGTGTAACACCTATCATTTCTGTTAGGCTGCCGGTTATTATCATTGGGGGGAAAACTCGACACTAGAAGTACATCAAAGTCTACCATCTGTTTCTGTTGGGATCATTCTATTTCTATTATACTAGTATTGGTGCAGAGAAAAGTACTAGAGAAGCACAATATAATTTGTTCTGGTTATCCTGTTTATCCTGCTCACTCTGTTATACATGTCTTATTATACTATTATTTCTCTCATCGAGTTTATATGCCTGTCGTGATGATTTTACTTATTTATATGCTAAAATTAACTACACTTGCCAAATTTTGTGTCTGACCCGTTTTGTTTCCCTTTCTCTCTCTTCCTTTCCCTCCCAGGTTCTTAGGGTAGGAATACTCAGGCTTGATTAGGATTCTCTCTTTCGTTCTTCTTGGAGCTACTTAGAAGTACGGCTTTAATTTCTGTCTACTATGATATGGCTCTTTTTGGGGATTATGCTTTTATACTATTGTACTCTGATGATTTTAGTACAAGGTAGATATTTTAATTTGATGAAATGGGTTTTCTATACGCCAGACTTATGTTGTAACTAGTTTTTGGACAAAGATGTTTTCTATTTGAAAAATAAAGTTTTAAATTCCGCTATTATTTTATATCTGTCTTGTGATGTTTCTGTTTACCTATAACATTGCACGAAACTTAATGCATTATGTTAAATAGTGACATTATCGGACGTGGGGTGTCACATTTGGTATCAGAGCTGAAGGCTACCGGATTGGATAAAAAGGTTTTGAAAATTGTTTTCAAAAGGTTTTAGAAGAAAGCATTTTCAAAGAAAAGTATGTTTTGAAAAACATATTCTCCAAAGCCATGTGAAATATCTTTTGACTCTCTATTTTAATCCCTTTTTCCTTTTCTTTTCAGCATTTGTAGGGAACCAATTCTTCCCGAGGGCGTTACGACACCGGCTTGGTTCCGTAGGTATCATGAGGCTACGGTGCCTACCGGAGGCCAATCAGACGCCCCTCCCCCAGTTGTAACCATTGTTCCTCCTCCTCCGCGAGCGGATAATTTCTCCAAAATAAGCAAGGATTTCTGTGCTATGGGAGGAAATCCGTTTCGAGGAACTGATACTTTCATAGAAGAAAGGAATTGGCTTAAGGAGATGGAGATTTGTTTGGGGTTTTTGAGGTTGACGACCTTAGGAAGATTCAGTTGGCCGTTTGGTAGCTGAAAGATGAAGCTTCATTCTGGTGAGAATTGACGCATGCAAGGCATCTATTTGAGACTTAGGATGATTTCCGATAGAGATTCGAGATGAAGTTCCTTTCTCAAGCCGAGCAAAGTATGCAAATGAAAGGTTTTGGCACTTAAGAAAGGATGCATGTCTGCCAAAGAATATGTCAATAAGTTCAATCAATTAGCGAGGTTTGGTTTGGAGCTAGTGAATACCCCACACAAGAAAGCTCTGATGTTTGCACGAGGGTTAAATGAACCCTTTCGTGGGTTGGCTATGTCTCATATTCCGATGGGGGCAACTTTCAAGAAACTCGTGGTTATGGCATTGATGCACGAAGAAGATAAAGATGAAAAGAAAGAAGCCAAGATGGATGAAACAGAAAATAAGAAAGTATGGCCCAAGAAAGAACAACAACAACAACAAAAAAGGGCGGAAAGAATGACAAAAACCAAGAAAAGAGGAAATGTCATAGTTGTGGACGCGTGGGTCATTTGAGCAAAGATTCACTACAAGAAAACCTACATTTAGTTATATTTATTAGCAGTGTTTGTGGTGCAAATGCATCTGATTGAGGATCCATTTTTGTTTTATTCAATTCCGCCAATTTTTTCTAAAATCCTCACCACGTTTTTCCATCTTCTTCCCAAAGCATTGTTACGTTCTTTTCCCTTATTTAATATTTTTCTTTCTTTCCTACTATAACATTTTCCCTATCTCGCCCTGCTTCTCTCTTTTAACCTTCCCTCTTCACCTCATCCATCCGCTCTTCCTTCAGTCTGTTCTAGTTTACTTAGGATTTCATAAACCGTAAACTAATAAATCGAGATAATTGCAAAATCCTTATTTTAACTAAGGTATTTTGATTTCCATACTATGTCAAATCTTACTAAAAGAACTCTAATTACTATATATTATTGCTATCGTTTAAATTGACGAACATTATGCGGAAATTTCTTATTAATCGCGGATTTTGCATTTTTTGCAAGAGTCCAATAAAACTCACGACTTTCTCACATAATTGAGTTCAGTGACAGATTATTAGCCTTAGAATTTATAGCTTTTTCTTTCTTATCCACTTAGATTCTGCCAATTTCTCATCCTTCTTCTTGGGTAATTTCTTACATTTTCCTTTGCTTTATCTTCTTAAATCTCGTAAAATGTAGTATCAATCAGTAGTTTCATGAAATGCTTAATAATCAGCGTGACTGAATTGTATAACGACTAGTAATTTTCTTAGGTGAAGTGGGTTGGGATACGGATTTTAGGGTTGGTGATGTAACGATAATTCCCATATTGTGACTGTTGTATTGGATTAAGTTGAGAAACAATGAAGAACTTGGAAATTTTAACAGTTTATTATGAATGCTTGATGTTATATTGGTTCACGTATTGAACAAATGTGTCAAATGTGAATATAAGTTAAACCATTGGTGCTACTACTATAAATGATATACATAGGAACAAATGGGAGCGAAAGCACTCTACATGAGATGCTTAAATAGGTGATGGATCCCTTGATGAGTCTAATGTTATTTTTACTTTAGGTCTAAGTCTGAAGATAGTTTGTAAATGTCTAACATAGAAATCATAATCATACTTTGATTGTATGAGGATCCCACGAGTCCGACCAACCCCTTTCTCTATAAACGACTAGCCATATCAATGGAGCCCTTGCAGTTGTATAGATACACACAAAGATCGTCCAGTATCCCCTTCCAAAATTGTTGCTCAATACCATTATATAAGAAAACTAGTTAGCACAATGAACTAGATAATATTGTATGTTAGAAGCTAATATCATATGGTTAATACAAGAATGCAGTCTAAAAGTTAGAAAATAAGTTTGGTGGAAGGATGGGGTTAAACTTCTCTAGACCTCTGAATTTCTATAACCTTTTAGAGCAAGACTAGTATAATAAAATTTTAGGGGCTGATTATTACTTACTTTATCTCCCTAAAAAATGGTTTAGAATGCTAATTCTAAGTGGTATGGATGAGATAAATATTCTGTCTGATAATATGACTTACTAAGAAATAGCTATATACCAAATTACATGAAATAACATATGTCCGAAAACAGTTACGATACAAGTTTTTGATGACAAGGGCATTTTAGTTATGTACTTGATGTAATTAACTAAGGAATTTTCCTTTAAGGTAGAAGCTAAAAAAAAGCTGTTTCTCATATTTTAACCTCCAAGGAACTTATTCTCCTTTTTTTGTTTTTTGAAAACATAAAAAGGAGCTTATTTTCCTTATAATCAGTTCGAAACAAAATTAGGTTCTAGTAAGTTATTATTGCCACTTAGGAGTTTCTTTACATGCTCTAACAGCTTGTCAGAATCTAGTTTACTAGTAGTATACGAAATGGAAAATAAATATATAATCAGAAATATAAAAAAAGATAAAAAGGAGGATTAACTTAAGGTGTAAAATAATTTTTGTTTTATAGGAATAACATCTTACAAAATTTATTCATGCAATTGAGTTTAACGGCCATAAACCTTCTATCTTGGTGAGAATAATTCCTTGTTGGGCTTTAGCTAAAGTATGAGATTCTCTTCACTTTTTGCCAACTGACTTGCAATCTGATAGTTCTATAGGTGATGGATGTATTGTCAACTGTTCCCCTCTTTAGACTGAAAGTGCCTTATGGTTGACAAAAGACAAGGATAAGGTAATTTACCCTTTGTAATTAGGTGTAGGCTTTTTTTTTATGCGTCCAAACAAATTTATCTGTAATTCATCATAATGTGGTGCTATAAATTGTAAACAACATGATGAGGTTGGACTATTTATGAATACAAGTAATGGTTAGTAAACAGGAATTGGATTGGGTAATTCTTTTGTGCTTGTTAAAAAGTGTGGATGTTAAATTGAAACATGATCCTACTCGTGATTTTCCTATCTTAGCAAAGATCGTGTCTAAATAGATTTGAATCAAGTTTAACGATTTTGCTTTGCATTAGCACCAAAATGAGATATTAGTTGATATCTTTTGTGAGATGATCGAAATTGAAAAATGCCAAATTGTTATTCATGCCCTGTTAAGTGTTAACATTGAAATTTATGTGTCATGTTTCTCTCTTTTTCAATTTGATGGTATGTTGGAATTTGTTTATCTATTATGAGTCATGTAAATTAATTTCTGATGTTGTTGTAGGGGTTTGGGGTATAAAATTGAGGTTAGAAGACAAACCATTTGAACTGGAGCTTGTTACTGTCCAGGATACAGCAGGAACAACGACAGATGCTTGCTCATTTATTATCAAAACTCCAAGTCTCCAATTGATACAATTGAGACACAACTACAGGTAATGCTTAGTGTAATGTTATATTATTTTTAAACTGAAAAAGCCCACAAACCGTTAAGCATCCTATAAAGTACAACCTGAGATTATAGTTAAAGATCAAAGTTTTTTTTATTTGTTTACAAAAGAACGACCATAGATTCCAGTAGTGTGTGTGCCAAAATTATCGGAACCAAGGTAATGGCTTTACAATAAGATGACAGTGTTATCCAGCTAAAATCACAAAGCCTGTTTTCTGATTGGGTGTTAATGTCAATATCTCGCCTTCTTATGCTTCTACCGGGTACTATATGCCTCAACAAGGTGCTTAGTCTAATCCATAGTGGAATGGATATCAGGTAAGCAATCTTTTCTAAAATCCATACAATTCATTCTTAGCGTTTCTGAAAGGGCCAATAGTAGTAATTTGACCTGGATGTTAAGTTTTGTATTTGTATTTCATATTTTGAGAAGCTGAGTAGCCCATTAAATGATGAATAATTGAAAATATAGCTATATTGGGTAAAATCGATATTTTTGGGATCGCAGGACCTGTATCGGCTTAAATGACATAGCAAATATAAAATTATTTTATTTAAATTCTTAATATTCTGTTTACTTCTTTTATACAAATTGTTTAATTTTTGAATTAACATTTCAAAGTTATCTCCTCCTATATCAGTATAACACTGTATAATTTGGTGCGCGCAAAGTGCATATAATTCGCCTTTATTTATCTATTTTTTGTTGTTGTTAACCTACAAACAGATGCTTTCTACTGATGAATAGATGAGTGTCTGTCTTCACTCACTATATGATTGACTACAATAAAGTAAAAAGTTTTAGAGTTCTGTAAGTCTTAAATGAAGCACATTTATGTAGACATCATCGAAGCGTGTATTACTATAAATGAACCTGTGACACTTGTAGAAACAGTAGAAGAATGTCTATGCACATATTTATGTTCTAGAGTGCTATTTCAAAACAAAGAAAATATGGTCAAGTTATAACAACATGGTTGTTATTAACACATATGCTATAACATATTCTCGTTTTTAAGAGATATGTAAATAAATCATTTACGATTAGAAAAATACATCATTTAATAGAATTATGTGTTGTAATGATATAAATATTCTGCTTATCCTTGCCTACTCATCCAACAGGTGAGTTACCATGATATAAGCTTATACCAAACATCAAATAATGTTTTACTAAAAAAATAGATGTTCCTTTTAACAACCCGGAAAATCAGAACCAATTTGAAATTTTTATTTTGGCAATTTTAATGAATTTTAATATTTAAAATGATTTATTTTAAATAATAACGACCAGAAATTTATTTTGAATATAATTAGAATGCATGTATTTATTTAAATCAGAATTAGAGTATAAATATTTATTTTAATTATAAAAGGAATTGGAAATGGCGCGGTAGTTTGAAAATTCGATTTCAAACTTCAAATGAACGTACATGATTCAAAATAAACCGGATTTTAGTGAAACTAGAAATATTTGAATCTGTTTGAAAATATCTTTCCAAAGAATCTGAAAAATCTAGATTTCATAGCGGGAATAAAAAGTTATGTCCAGTTGAAAATTCAGAATAGTCGCTATGCAAATATAGCCCTTAAAAATAGAGATTTTGCAAATGACCTCCGTTTTCGACGAGACCACCTTTGTTGGATCCAGAATGTCAAATTATTGCTAGATTCCAAATTTCATAATTTTTGGAATTAATATGTGAGCGTGGTTGATTTAAACATGTTTGACAATTTAAGTTTGAATTTGATCCACTGGAAAATGACCAAATTTCAAACGATCTCCAAATTCGACGAAATTAGTTTTGTTAGGAACGTATCGTCAAAACAAAGCCAAATTTATTTTTTCTAGAATTTTTGGAGATAGTATGTGGCCCCGGTAAATTAAAATATACGTTAAATTCAATATGACTATAATATTAATTTATATTGTAATTTTAACGAAAACTGATCGTAGTGGTCGAATTGGCTTATGATACATATCCCATTGCATTCGGAATGAGGGTAATTAGCTAAGGGTGACAGTCGGTGAGTTTGATTTGGAGTTCAAAATAAAAAAGAAACTTTTTGGGAATTTAAAAATTAAATAAAAAGAATTGGTCAACCCTTTTTACTTTTCTCCTTCCCCCCCCCCCCCCGGGTTGATTCTCAGATCGATCAAAAATAAAAAAACCTAGCGCTACCCCGTCGCCCCCTTACCTTCGCTGCCGCCCACCGTAGGCGACGCCGCGCCACCTCCACCGCACCCCCCAAACTCCAATGGCCACTCCCCCTTCTCTCTCCCTCTCTCTCCTCCTAAACACCCCCCAAAACTGATTTGAAAATCGCACCCCCCTTCCAGGTGCCGCCACCTCCACTACACCCCCCAATTCAGATCATCTCCCCCCTCCCTCTTTCAACTGTAAGTTCCCTTAACTATTTTTTTATTATTTCCTTTTAAATAATTTTATTTTTATGGTAATAAAAATTTGATTTCTATATTAAATAAAATTTATATTTTTAGGGTGGAAAAAAATTAGATTTTTAACAATGTAAAGGTAGGATTTTTAGCATGAAAAATTCACTTTTTATATATATGAAGTAGCGATAAAAATTCGACTTTTATATATATGAAGTAGCGATAAAAATTCGAGTTTTATATATATTAAGTAGCGATAAAAATTTGATTTATATATATATGAAGTAGCGATAAAAATTCGATTTTTATATATGTGAAGTAGGGATAAAAATTCAATCTTTATATATATGAAGTAGAAATAAAAATATGATTTTTATTTATATAATAGCGAGGTAAAAAAGGGATTTTAAATATATAATCATCATAATAAAAATGTGACTTTTATTATGAACAGCGTGGAAAGGACTGCGTTGGAATTTTGGACAAATCCAAACGATTCAGAGATTCAGAAATAAAACTGTAGGAGTGGATCCCAAAGGTGAGAACTTCTCACTTTAATTTTATTTTCTGGTTAAAGTACATACTAGGATGTATACGGTGCTTAGCAGCACCCGACACCCGTCGTCCAAAGACTATGGAGGACTTGGTTGATTTGATTATGATGTGGAAATTGATTGTGATGTAGAATGGAATGGAATATAAAATATTCATGTGTTGAATAAAGTGTTAGAACAATAAAAATATCATTTTTATTGTATAAATGAATGAAATAAAATATGTACTGAAATAAAAATAAATATTCATTTACAAAAACGATTTGTTTATGTAACACCCCACCTCTGCTAGGGTCACTCACAAAGGGAATGCACTAGTTTTGGAGGGGTATTATCTAGTAAACAGGCACAAAGATAACACAAAACAGAACATAAATTAAACAGAGTATATAAAGCAGCGGATATAAATTTAACCAAATCTCATTACGTGGAAAATAGAGTCAAAACCTCTTACATCAAAATACCAAGTCATTATTTCATTACATCAAGTTCTAAAGAAGCAAAGTACTTAAAACAACATAAGCCCAATATTATTCCCCAAAAAGAGCATGAGTGCAGCCATAGCATAGCTCAAGACCAAACCGTACAGGAGCTGTCAGAAAGCAAGCAAAGTCCAAGCTAAGAGCTGGAGTTTCCTCCCTGAAAACCTGGGAGGGGGGGGGGGGACGAAAGAAAAAGAGGTGGAAGAAAACAGGTCAGTCAAAAAGACTGCTAAGCCCTAGTGACTATCAGCATAAAAACTAATAAAGTTAACTGGACATGAGAAACTGAGATTAAACATAAAGATAATAACTGGATTGGCTTTACTCGTCGTGTGTCGGTGTTATACGGCCCAATCGCGGAATGTAGTCACATGTGCTAGGTTTACCCTAGGGTGTATCAGGTCCTAGGGTGTCAACCACTGACACAAATCAAGCACGCACAATGTAGTACTACGGGTGCCCATGCCTACTTTTTCAACTCCGAACTAAGTGCACAACCCTAGTCCGCCTGAACCTACACTGGCGCACCTTACTCAGCCGTTATTCTTGGTCGCTTACAATCAGCCCATTAATCGTGCCCCACCCTACCTAGTCCCCAGGGTATCGTGATACTTCTAAGTGGGTTACTGCTCAAAGGGACCACGTGGCTAGGATTTCTAATGGGTTAAGTGTTGTCATTAAAAAGGTCATGACTTAACCCCTATCCAAACATGTATCAAATTGGTTAAGTGTATTCAAGTGGTCCATGACTTAACCTTACCATGTGGCATTAATTTACTTAACGCACCCCAACCTCTCACATTAGACTTGGTTATGGTTACTGGATGTGCCGGGCGGGTCCGGGCAGCTTTACACCATAACTAGTCTAACCTCGGGTTTAAAGTGCTATATGACCAACTACCCACATTGGGTCCTATTATTTGCAACTACTGGATTTGCAGGGCGGTACCGGGCAGATTTACGTTGCAAATTCAACCCAACCTCGAGTTGGCCACTTTCAAGTTATCTAATTGTCATGTCCCAAATTCATGTTTTCAAGCTTATTCTCATGTCAAGTTTTCATGTCATATCATGTCAATTCCATTGCCAATTTCAAGATTGCCTAATCTACCCCAAAACGTATCCCCAACGTACGTGAATTCGCATTAATACAACATGTCAAAATAGGGATATAACACAAAAAGGATAGTCATAGGATGGCAAAGGTGTTCACAAGTTAAGCATGATGGTTATAACATTACAGGCATATGAAATAGGGTCTCAACATCAACTTGGCAAAATATGGTGATAGACATGGTAAAGGATTGACATAAGATAGTAACCCCAATAATAAATTCAACATCATAGGCATGTCAAGATAAAGGTCATGGGGGTTTTAGATTAAACATGAATATGTCCAAATCAAGTTCATACTAATATTCCACAAGTCAAAATTTAAGATGAATAGATCTAGGGTGTACAAAACTAGATCCAAAATAACAGATCTAAAAGGGATAGTCATAGATCAAAGATATACCATGGTAGATCCAACCTAGTTATCATGTTTAGGCATAATTTCAGCTTACATCGTGTTCATGTTAAATTTACAGTTTAGATCTAAGAGTGACAAAGGGCTTACAGATCGTGGTCTAGAGAATGAGAAAGCAGAAGATAGAAGAAGAATCTCTAGCAAATCCCCAAATCAACGTAGCTCTAACGAAGTCTTGAATAGCCTCCTTGTTCTCTTTCTTCTAGTCAAAACCTCAGCAGCATAAGGCCGGATAAGAATGCGATAGAGAGTCTAGGGTCAAGGGTTGTTTATATAGGGTTTAGGGAGCCTGGACAGGCAACCAGACCAGATACATCTGTCCCAAAAACAGGCTAGGTTACCAGGTCGACACCCAAGTCGACCGCCCAGTCGACTTGGTCTAGGGGGGTCGACTGCCCAGTCAACCTGGTGCTGGCGGGATTTTTCCTGCCCAGTCTGTCTGGGTTTTGAAATTCGAATTTTGAACTTGAATTCAAACTGTTTTGAACTCTGGAATTTTCTGAAACTTTGGAGAGCCATATCTTGGTCATACGGACTCCGATTTTTGTAAACTCGGACTCGTTTTCAAGTAGAATTTCGAGACGAACGTAATGGCGTAACCCGTTTCCCTTGATTCTTATTTTAAAATTTATTTCTGCCTTGATTTATAGTTATAACACGTTATTAAAATACGGGTTGTTACATTCTTCCCTCCTTAAAGGATTTCATCCCCGAAATCTCTAAGTTAGGAAGAACGCATCCTACCATCCACATCCATCTACTCACAACATCATTCACGAGCAACCATTGTCCTTAAAAAGATTTCTAATGCTATATGAACATATGCAGTATGTGTGTGTATATGTACTTATCTAATGCAAAAGATCAAGCGGTTACTGATTCAGTAAACCTCCTTAATGCAAGATATTTTAGTGTAATGAGTCCAACATGTATGCAACTTCCTAACATAACTTAAAATTTCTACATGAGTGCACAAACATCATCCATATGCAACATCCACGTGATAGCATAACAAGTTCATCCATGTACAAGTATAAGCACCCATGCAAATGCAACATGAAAAGGTGTCTGAGCCGATCTAGTGCCTAATGTGTGTCATGCATCCAGTAGAAATCACTTGCAAACACTTGCAACCATTTGCAAACATCAACCATAACATGTTTCAAATGCATGTTTACATCCAAAGAGGGTTCTAAGGTTCTCAAGACAAGATTAACAAAACAAACATAGGTAGTATGATACGAAAGGTTTACAAGCTCAAAGGAAAAAGAGATCGAGAAAGTACCCTAAAAAAGAAATGGGTAAAGCGCGCGTATCTTCTCCTCGGTTTCCCAAGTTGCGTCTTCTTGGGCTTCACTCCACTGTACTTTGACTAGCTTGACTTCACGATTCCTTAGCTTCTTGATCTCCGTCCCTAAGATACGAATAGGAACTCGCCTCAGCGTTGCTTCTTTCTCCACTTCTACGCCTTCGAGGATGCTTGGCTCAACCACCTCAGCTGATTCATATAGGCACTTTCGGAGATGAGAGACGTGAAAGACATTGTGTACTCCGGCCAGCCTCTCAGGTAACTCTACCTTATAGGCCATCTGCCCAATCCTCTCAGTGATAGGGAACGGTCCTACAAATCTCGGTGCTAGCTTTCCAATTGCTCCAAAACGAACCACATTGCGCAAAGGAGAGACTTTTATGAAAACCATATCTCCGACTTCGAACTCTAGGTCTGTCCCTCTCTTGTTCGCATAAGATTTCTGTCTATCTTGGGCCGCTTTCATTTGTCTTCGTATCAGCTCCACCTTCTCAGAAGTGTCTCGTATCATGTCGGGCCCAAGTATAAGTCTGTCAGTCGTCTCCCACCAACAAGTTGGTGACTTGCACGGTCTTCCATACAGGGCTTCGAATGGTGCCATCCCTATGCTAGCTTGGTAGCTATTATTATAAGCAAACTCCACGAGAGGGAGATGGTCTTCCCAAGTACCACCAAAATCAAGAATGCATAGCCTCAAAAGATCCTCTAGTACTCTATTTACCCTTTCAGTCTGTCCATCCGTCTGAGGGTGATAGGTTGTACTTAAATTAAGTTGCGTACCCATTGCTTCTTGCAGACTATTCCAAAACTGGCTAGTGAAAATTGGGTCACGGTCACTGACTATGCTAGAAGGAACCCCATGCGACCGTACTATCTCTCGAAGGTAAATAGACGCTAGCCATGATGCAGTCCTTTTGCTTTTCACCGGAATGAAGTGAGCACTCTTCGTGAGTCTATCAGCAATGACCCATATGCTAGTATTCCCTTTCCTCGACCTAGGCAATCCATCTACGAAATCCATCGAGATACTTTCCCACTTCCATTGCGGGACCTCCAAAGGATGTAATAGCCCACCGGGCTTCTTAGATTCGGCCTTGACTTGTTGGCACACCATGCACTTTGAGACGAATTCTGCCACGTCCTTTTTCATTCCGGCCCAAAAGAAAATGCGTTTCATATCTCTGTACATCTTATCCCCTCCGGGATGTATAGTCATCTTCGAGTGGTGCGCCTATTCGAGAACTTTATTTACTAAGTCTCCCACTAGTGGAACACATAGCCTTCCATCGCGACTTAGCCATCCTTTGTCATCAATGGCATACCTACCAAGGTGACTTGACGTCTCACCACTGATTAACTTGTCCATGATTTCGACTATCTGTGGGTCTTCTTTCTGCGAAGTCCCTACTTGATCTAGAAGCGTAGGTCTCAGCTCAAGAGATGCTAACGTACCAGTCAATGACTCAACAGCATGCATAAAATCAAAGGTCGCTATAAACTCTAGACTTTTTCTTTCAACAAATAAGGGGCTCAAAGTCAACCTTTTTCTACTTAGCGCATCCGCCACCATGTTACCCTTGCCAGGGGTATAAGTTATATCGAAGTCATATGAGGCCAAGAATTCCATCCACCGCTGCTGTCTCAGATTCAAATCTTTTTGCGAAAAGAGATACTTAAGCAATTTGTGGTCGGTGTACAGCTCGAATCTCTCCCCTAGGAGATAATGGCGCCAAGCTTTAAGTGCAAAAACAATCGCGGCTAACTCCAAGTCATGTGTGGGATAGTTCTTCTCATGAACTTTAAGTTGTCTACCCCCATAGCATATCACTCTTCCTTCTTGCATTAGGACAGCGCCTAATCCCGTGCCGCACGCATCTGTGTACACCGTAAACATTTTTCCTCCATCGGGTAATGCTAAAACTGGAGCTGTGGTGAGGGCTCTCTTGAGTCTCTGGAAAGCAGTCTCACATTCTATGTCCCATGCAAACGCTAGGTTTTTCTTCGTTAACTTAGTAAGAGGGGCTGAAATCTTAGCGAAGGCGTTAATGAACTTCCTATAAAAGCCCGCCAAACCGAGAAAGCTTCTCACCTCTGTTGCATTCTTAGGAATTTTCCAGTCTTGCACCGCAACTACCTTTGCGGGGTCCACGGCTAAACCTTGCTTAGAAACTACGTGCCCAAGAAACCGAACTTCCTCCCTCCAAAAATGGCATTTGGAGAACTTAGCCTTTAACTGGTGTGCTCTAAGCGTATCCATGACTTCCTTGAGGTGTCTAGCATACTCTTCTTCATCCTTTGAGAAGATTAGAATATCGTCCACAAAAACCACCACAAACTTGTTAAGGAACTCCTGAAACACCCTACTCATCAGGTCTACAAAATACGTGGGTGCATTCGTTAACCCAAACGGCATGACGAGCCATTCGAAGAACCCATCTGGAGTCCTAAACGCAGTTTTGTCAATGCTATCCTCAGCCACTCTAAGTTGATGGAATCCTGTGGCTAGATCGAGTTGAGAGAAAACAGATGCTCCCATAAGCGGGTCAAAAAGATCATCGATTCTTGGTAGTGGGTGCCTATTCTTTTTTGTCAGCTTGTTTAACTCACGATAATCTACGCATAGATGAAGCGAACCATCCGCCTTAGTAGCGAATACCACCGGAGCACCCCATTCAGAAATGCTTCGCCTTATGAAATTTTTCTCGAGCAACTCCTTGACTTGTTTACCGAGCTCTCTTCTTTCTCATGGGGCCATATGCCTAACGGGCAATGAAACAGGCTTGGCATTATCAACCAGATAAATTCGGAAGTCTATCTCGCATTTAGGGGGTAACCCTTTCACCTCATCAAAGATATCTGGATATTCTCGGACTACTCTCATGGAGTGCAGATTGTCGATGGAAGAGTCGAGAGATTCAAGATAACATAACATGACCGGACCCTTCGGGTTACAAGAAAGTTCAAGGGTATTACCAAGGTGTGTCATGAGCCTCACTACCCTTCGTTCACAATTAAGGATAGCACCATAATTGGACAACCAATCCATGCCCAGAATTAAACCATATCCCATGAATCCGAGAACATAAGCATTACACGTGAATTCCACGATTAAGATGGGAATCCTCAAATCAACACAAATCATAGATAAATGGGCGGAGACCCCAATCGGATTTGAAACACTAACGGGATCATCTACCAGACTAGTACTTAAGTGCAGATTTTCAACAATATCAAAAGAGATAAAAGTATGCGATGCGCCAGAGTCAAATAAGGTTCGAACAGGAAATTCGGAAATGTAAACAAGGCTTTCTACAGAAATATTACTACCTCGGTCAAGAGCTGGAGTGGTGTTGAGAGTCTGCAACTTCCCTCCAGAAGGTCCTGCTCGCTGTGTCTGCACTAGCCCCTGTCCTTGCTTCTTAGGGCAATCCTTACTGATGTGTCCAGTATCCCCGCAATGAAAGCATTCACCCAACTTTCTTTTTTTCCTCCTACAGTCATTAGCTATATGTCCCGTGATACCACAAAAGTTGCACTTCCTCGTCTCACGTGGCTTGTTAGCATTGTTGTTGTTGCCCTTGTTATTCTTGTTATTCTTGTTGCCTCCCTTCTTGAAGTCAACCTTCTTGTTCTGAGTCTCATTAGACTTAACCTCCTTTATGTCACCCTTGTCTTCCTCATGAAGTAGGGCCATATTCACCAAGCTTTCAAAGGTCGCCACCATGGGCACATGAGTCATGGCCATAGTGTGGAGTGGCTCGCTCAATCCTCGAGCAAATCGTAGAGCCTTCTTCTCAGCCGTGTTGACTAAGTCCAAACCAAACCGAGCTGATTAAACTTATTCACGTACTCCCTAACAGACATGTCCTCTTGCTTGAGTGCTAGGAACCTCTCCATATGAAGGTTCGCTTCTGCTGACGATAAGAATTTAAGCCCAAACCTCTCTCTGAATTCTGCCCAAGTCTCAATTGGTCTGGTAGCGTTGGTGACTTCCCACCAAAATGCAGTTTCCTCTTTCAACAATCATGCTGCCAACTGAACTTTCCTATGATCCTCCATATCGAAGATAACGAACAGGTCTTCAGTCTCCTTTAACCAGTTTCGTGCCTCAGCGAAGGTCTCAGTTCCAAGGAAGCTCTTGCCGCCCATTCCTATAAAGTCTTTGCATATTTTGGCGAAGGCGGTGCCGGGAGGAGGAGGAACCGCGGCTACTGGAGGAGGAGGAGGAGGGATGTCTGCCGGGCCTGCATTGTTGGCCCTAGCTTCCAAGTACCTTCGGAACCATCCGGGTATGGGTACTCCCTAGGAAAGGTTAAGATCGGCCATGCTAAAAAACGAAAAGAAAAATATTCAAACGAGGAAACAAGGAAAGTGCTAATGGCTTTTGGGGAATAGCCTTTTCTTAAAAATAGAACTTTTCTTGAAAAATGCTTCTTTATAAATGGTTTTAAAAATAATTTTCAGAAAGTTTTTAAAACTTTTGCCCAGTCTAGTAACCTTCTGCTCTGATACCAAATGTAACACCCCACCTCTGCTAGGGTCACTCACAAAGGGAATGCACTAGTTTTGGAGGGGTATTGTAACACCCCGTGTATTTTATAACAGTGAAATTCACAAATTAAAGTATAATAAATTTCAAATCAAAGTATTAAGGGAAGAAGGATATGCCATTGCGTTCGTCTCGGAAAAATACGCGAAATAGAGTCCGAGTTTTCGAAAAACGGAGCCCGTATGACCAAATTATGGCCCGATGAAGTTTCAGAAAATTCAAATTTCGAAAACAGATTTGAAATTCAGCCCAATCAGAGTAGGCGGGAAAATTCTAGCCCAAACCCACCAGGTCGACCTGGGGGTCAACCCTAGGGTCGACCTGGGAGTCGACCTAGGTGTCGACCTGCCCAGGCAGGTCGACTCTAGAGTCGACCTGGGGGTCGACTGGGGAGTCGACCTGGCCCCTGAGCCAGGTCGAACCCAGCCCACCCTGGCTGGCCTGGTCTGTGTTTAGTCGATTTTCTGAGCCTTGCCTTGTCACTAGGGCTAGGTGTCAGCTCCTGGTTGGTCTCTTCTTTGAACGAACGGCTATTGTTAAACCAAGCTTCATCGACGGTCTAAATTAACTCAAAAACTCTATAAAAAGGACCTAAGACTAACCCTAATTCACATAAACTAAAATGGAGATGAGACCGTCATGCTGCTGAGGAGAGACTGAGGATAGCCGTCAGAAATAGAGAGACAACTAGGAGATAATTCAAAGCATAAAGCAACGTTAATCAAATCAAAGCAACGCCTACAACAAAGGATAGCATATCCAATTTCAGAATTCAGATTCCTGAATTGAAGATTCGTCATACGTAGTAAGTAGAGTGCTATTCCGATGTGAATTAAATAATTGTGTTGATTTGTGTAAAGTAAGAAATGGAATTGTGGCGATAATAATCTATATTTGTATGTTGCTTTGATGCTAAACGATTTGGGAATATTATGGTATACGATTGGATATTTGCAAGTACGCGATTTGCGTTGGAAGTTAACAACGAAATGGAATTGTGGCGATAATAATCTATATTTGTATGTTATTTTGATTCTAAACGATTTGGCAATGCTATGGTGTACGATTGGATTCATACAAGTATATGATTTATGTTGACAACCACATGTTGTGGAATTTTAATTGGGATTCATGCAAGCATATGATTCATATTGAAAACTACATGTTTGTGGTAGTTATTTACAACACCTATTTGATAATTGCAAGTATATGATTCATGTTGAAAATAACAACTATATGTTGTAATAGTTTATTTGAAATTCATGCGAGTATATGATTTATTGTTATGCCAACATGATGTATAATTCTATGGTCATCTTTAGTGTAATTTGGTCCATTTGAGTATTATGATTCATATGAAGTTATGTTGGAATTGGCATTATAGTTCAAGTATAAATCATGCTTTTGTGATAGTGACAAAAGCAAGCATCTTTGTAAGCTTGTATTAATTTATGAACATGACTAAACTATGTTTGTTATTATGCCCAATTGAAAAACATGTTTTTAGGCTTATGTTGTTATCATAATCATAGGATAATATATGTGACACATAAGTTACATTAGAATTACATTCCACTTGCAAGTTTACATAGATAGAATAAAAACCATGATTTAAGTTTAGGTATGTTTATGCTATAATTCTATAAATGGATTAAAAATCATGATTCATATAAAAATTAGGTTGGGATAATTCTAGTTGAACCATACTTTTGTATTAGTGACAAAAGTAAGTACCTTTTTGTTAGCATGTAGTGATTTTATGAACATGATTAGTTTATATATTATGCCTAAATAAAAATATAGGCTTATATTTCTAGTCAAAACCATGTGCCAATAATAATGATATCTAATTTAGTTAGATTCTTAATTTCAAGTTTACATGGTTAGTTGAACCTATGATTCATGTTTAAGTATTGTTTATGCCATAATCATATGAATGGAATAATTCATGTTTAAGTATTGTTTATGCCATAGTCATATGAATAGGATGATTCATGTTTAAGTATTGTTTATGCCATAATCATATGAATAGAATGATTCATGTCTAAGTATTGTCTATGCCATAATCATATGAATAGAATGATTCATGTTTAAGTATTGTTTATGCCACAATCATATGAATAGAATAATTCATGCTTAGGTATTGTTTATGCCATAATCGTATGAATAGAGTGATTCATGTTTAAGTATTGTCTATGTATTAATTTTATGAATAGAATGATTCATGTTTAAGTATTGTCTATACCATAATTATATGAATAGAATGATTCATGTTTAAGTATTGTTTATGCTATGATTATATGGATAAAATGATTCATGTCATGCCATGATTATATGATGTTACAATTACAAGTTCACATGTGCCTACCTTATGTTAATTGAATCGTTCGTTGCAAGTTCATGCGTTTACACTCCTCTCTTTCATGTTACCTGATAAACACTATGTTATAAGCCTCCCCTTTTCATTTGGCTAAATTGGGTTTAAGTATTAAACCCAACACACCTTACATTGGAACGAACGTGTAAAACGGGGGTAATGACGTTTGGGCTAAAATATAGAACATATGTGTTGGCATGTTTGACGCATGCCAACAACCTTGAAAAAAAAGCAATTAAGTGCCACAAATAAATCTTAATCAATAAAGATGAATTTGAATAATGGGCCGCAAATATTTACATATAAAAAGAAAAGAGACAAAATATGTAAATGTAGAAAATACGATGTGTTTAACCCGAGGTTGGATTGAGTTGTGATGTAAACCTGCCCGAAACCACCCGGCTGTCCAGTAGTCACAACAATACCTATCCAATGTGGGTGGTTAAACACGGAGCCCAATAAGGACCCGAGGTTAGACTGAGTTGTGGCGTAAGACTGCCCGGACCCAACCGTCAACAGGCAGCCACAACAATACCTGTCTAATGTGAGAGGTCAAGGCTTTAATAAGACAATTAAGGCTGAGTCAGGATTGATAGGATTAAGTGAATTAAGACTTAATCAAAATAGAACATGCTAAACTAAACAGACTGATTGGGGGTTAGGTTTATAAAACACTTAACCAACTTAGCATGTTGGCTAGAAATAGAAAACCTAGTAGCAGGGGACTCTTTTCAGCAGTAACCCTACAAGGTATCATGATACCCTGAAACTAGGCAGGGTGGGGCACGATTACTGGGCTGACTGTAAGAGGTCAAATCGACGGCGGTGGTGCAGCAGTGTAGGTTCTAACGGGGTGCGGGCGTGCACACACTCCGGCGCAGAAAAATAAGGCACTGGGCACCAGTAGCATACCTGTGCATTCTAGGATTGTGTCGGGCCGCCACCATGGGACTTGATACACCCCATGGTGGGACCAGCATAGGTAACTACAACATCGGGGGCCGTAAGACACATGTAACTATGCGAGTAGGAGCCGATCATCATAAAATGGATCACTTCACCCTGATTATGGGGTGCCTGTTGGGAACTAGTTTATATGGGTACAGAGATTAATATGGGGTACGATAGTATATTCGACCCTAGACAACTTAACTAAGTTTATGGTGCTTTCCCATTTCTAGTTTATACTTATCATACCCAGTTCTTTATTCATAGACTGAATAGTCCTAGACTTACTCAGGCTTTATGTCTGACTCTACTTTTCTTTCGTCTTCTTTTCTTCCGTTTCCCCCTAGGTCCACAGGGAGGGAATACCGCAGCTTGACCAGCCTCAATATCCAGCTTGAAGAGAAAGAATGTATTGCTTGGATCTTTTCGTTTTGGACTATGGCTTTGGACAGCAATTATGGGACTTTTGCAGTTTATTTATGTTTTCTTTATGCTTCTTTAAATAATGTAATCAAGACAGTTATGATTTAGGAAGTATTGTAAGACAATTATGGCATGGTTTGTGTAACACGTATTTTGATGAAATAAAAGTTGTTGTTTTCCGCTATTCAAAAATATGTGTTCTTATATCTGTCTTGTATATTTGTAACTTATACTTATAAAACCTCCACCAAAATTAGGGCATTCCCTTTGAGAGTGACCCTAACGGAGGTGGGGTGTTTCACTTGGTATCAGAGCATAGGTTTACCAGATAAGATAAAAAGTTTTGAAAATTTATTTTTCAAAAAGAAATTTAAAGAAGCATTTTTAAAAGATAAAATATTATTTTATTTTAAAAGGCAAAGTCCCCTCCCCAAAGCCATAGGTACTATCTCTTATCCTTCGTTTTGAACCTATCCTTTCTGTTTCAGCATGTCTGGAGACCCTACTCCCCAGCTGCTGACGCTTTCACTCCTCCTCCTCCACGTGAACCAACAAGCGGAAGAGTCCCAGAGTAGGAAGACGAATAATAGTCAAACAAGAAAGGATCGTAACAGTAATGACAAGAAACGGGAAAAAAGGAAATGTTATTTCTGCGGAATTCTTGGGCATCTGGAGGGAGACTGCAGGAAGAAGAAGAGGAGGATGAGTGCTACTTGCTTTCAGTATAGGGAGATAGGCCACTGGGCTAGGGACTGCCCAAGGAAGAAGGAGACAAAGGCGGAAAGCTCTCAAGGGAAGAAAGAGGGTTTACAGCTTAAGAAGACAGACTTTAAGAAGGGCGGGAAAGGCAACAAGTCCCAAGAGAAGAGGAAGTGTAAATTCTGTGGCAAAGTGGGGCACTTAGTAAAAGATTGCCGGAAAAAGAAGGCCAAGATGAATGGTGGGTGTTTTTCTTGCGGTGAGACAGGCCACATGGCTAAGGATTGCCCAAAGAAACGAGGACAGGGGCAGAGGGCTGGATCCACCTCAGGGGCACAAGTTCATGTGCTAGAGGCGCCACCTCTGCAACAACGAGGTATAAATACTTCTGTAGAAAGTGTAGTTTATCTTTATGATCACCCCGTTCGCACTTTATTTGATTCTTGCGCATCACACTCCTTTATCTCGACTGCTTTAGTAGAATCTCTACACCTAAAAAAAAACTAGTATGGTAGAGGACCCTTTAATTGTTTCAAACCCAATTGGGGGCCCAGCTCATTTGTCTATGATCTGTTTGGGATTGAAAATTTCTATTCTAAGCGTAGAATTTAAATGTAGTGCCTTTGTTTTGGGCTTTTCGGGATATGGTTTGATTTTGGGCATGGATTGGCTATCCAGTAATGGGGCCATCCTTGATTGTGAGAAAAGGGTTGTTAGGCTCCTGACCCAGCTCGGTAACACTTTGGAAATTACTTGTAATCCCTCGTATGCAGTTATGCTTAGTTATCTTGAATCGCTAGATGCCTCCGTTGAAGATTTGCAATCGGTTAGAGTGGTCCGGGAATATCCGGATGTCTTCGAAGAGGTGAAGGGCTTGCCTCCGAAGCAGGAGATAGACTTCCGCATATACCTTGTAGATAAAACAAAGCCCGTTGCGTTGCCCGTTAAACACATGGCTCCACGGGAAAGGAAAGAGCTTAGTAAACAGATTAAAGAGCTTCTAGAGAAGGGGTTCATTAGAAGGAGCATTTCAGAATGGGGCGCTCCAGTAGTGTTCGCCACTAAGGCAGAAGGTTCATTTCGCTTATGCATGAGTTGTGGAGAATCACCTTAGTAAGTACATTTGGCAACATGGTTGGCATTTATTTCCGAGAGATAGTTCTTCTACGTGGAATACCTGATAGTAAGTGGACGAGATCCAAGATTCACTGGTGAATTTTGGAGAACTTGCATGAAACCATGAGTACGCAGTTATGCTTGAGCCGAGTATACTAGAAGTAGAGTAAGTGAAAGAGGAACGAGAGGCAACAGTGAAATAGGTTCCAACTCATATTTTGGAAACAAGAATTAAGAAGCTACGAAATTGTGAAGTTAAAGACGGACAAAGCATAATGGAGTTAAGCTCAAGGAAATGCGACTTAGAAGATTGAAGACTAGATTCGTACATCATATCTCTTCTTAAGAGTATATCTTTGATCCCTCTCTTCCTGTAGAGCTTACTTGCATGCTATCTTTTGTGTATATCCTCTCGGTCCCGTTCTCAATCCAATTTCTGTTGCAGACCCCATAGGGAGTATGACTCATCTGTTAGCAACACATGTTGGGGCTTGAGGGTGTTCGCTGGTTTGACTAAACTTTTTGGGTTTTATAGGTTGGTCTTAGGAAGGGACTACCTTGTGATCTAAAAGGAGTCCATCATGCTTAGTTTCCTAGAATCTAGTGGTTGGGTTGAGTAATTCTTTGGGTGTCAGTCTGATGTTGATTTCGGTCTTCGGGGCTGATGCTTAGAGAGTTCTTCTCCTAATCAATATATATGTGGCATAGATTTCCAGCTTTGACATTGCCTAATGGGCACAAAGTTTTTACTTGCTTCTACCATTCGACTATACCTTTAGGTAGGACCATTCCCTATCATAGAGAAAATTGGGAAAATGGCCTATAGATTAGAGCTACCCGAAAAAATGGCCGGAGTTCACAACGTCTTTCACGTTTCACATCTCCGAAAATGTCTACATGCGTCTGCTGAAGTGGTAGAGCCAAATATCCTAGAAGAAGCTGAAGTGGAACGCGAAGCAACCATAAGGAAAGTTCCAACCCGCGTATTAGGAACGGAAGTGAAGAAGCTACGCAACCGCGAAGTCAAGCTCGTCAAAGTTCAGTGGAGCGACGCCGAAGGAGATGCAACTTGGGAAACTGAAGCTAAAATACGCGCAGCCTACCCTTTTCTTTTCGAGGGTACATCTTTGATCTTTCCTTTTTCCTTAAGTTGCGCTTTTATCTATCTTTTTAGGTATATCTCCTCGACCTTATATTTTAGGTAGAAACCCTTTGGATGAAAACATGTAATTGAAACATGTTATGGATGATGGCGGCAAGTGGTTGCAAGTGATTGCTAGTGGTTGCTCGTGGTTGCATATACACACACAATCTAGGTTTTAGATCGGCTCAATCACCTCATATTGCATATGCATATATGTTTGCATTCGTATATGGTTGAACTTTAATATGTGTCATATGGATGTTGCATTTGTATGAATGATTGTGCACTTATGTAGAATCATGAATAGGAGGATTTGCATACATAATGGATTCATATCACTTACATAATTCGCATTAAGGAGGTCAACTGAATCAGTAGACCGCCTGATTTTGCATTAGATAAGTACATGTACACACACACTTCGCATATTATCATGAAGCATTAGAAGTCTTTTAAGGACAATGGATGCTCGTGTTTGATGGATGAGTAGATGGATGTTTGGATGTTAGGATGTACATTCTTCCTGAACTTGAAGATTTCGGGACGAAATCCTTTTAAGTGCGGGAGAATGTAACACCCCGTGTATTTTATAACAGTGAAATTCACAAATTAAAGTATAATAAATTTCAAATCAAAGTATTAAGGGAAGCGGGATATGCCATTGCGTTCGTCTCGGAAAAATACGCGAAATAGAGTCCGAGTTTTCGAAAAACGGAGCCCGTATGACCAAATTATGGCCCGATGAAGTTTCAGAAAATTCAAATTTCGAAAACAGATTTGAAATTCAGCCCAATCATAGTAGGCGGGAAAATTCCCGCCCAAACCCACCAGGTCGACCTGGGGGTCGACCCTAGGGTCGACCTGCCAGGCCAGGTCGACCTGGGAGTCGACCTAGGTGTCGACCTGCCCAGGCAGGTCGACTCTAGAGTCGACCTGGGGGTCGACTGGGGAGTCGACCTGGCCCTTGAGCCAGGTCGAACCCAGCCCACCCTAGCTGGCCTGGTCTGTGTTTAGTCGATTTTCTGAGCCTTGCCTTGTCACTAAGGCTAGGTGTCAGCTCCTGGTTGGTCTCTTCTTTGAACGAACGGCTATTGTTAAACCAAGCTTCATCGACGGTCTAAATTAACTCAAAAACTCTATAAAAAGGACCTAAGACTAACCCTAATTCACATAAACTAAAATGGAGATGAGACCGTCATGCTGCTGAGGAGAGACTGAGGATAGCCGTCAGAAATAGAGAGACAACTAGGAGATATTTCAAAGCTTAAAGCAATGTTAATCAAATCAAAGCAACGCCTACAACAAAGGATAACATCTCCAATTTCAGAAATCAGATTCTTGAATTGAAGATTCGTCATACGTAGTAAGTAGAGTGCTATTCCGATGTGAATTAAATAATTGTGTTGATTTGTGTAAAGTAAGAAATGGAATTGTGGCGATAATAACCTATATTTGTATGTTGCTTTGATGCTAAACAATTTGGGAATATTATGGTATACGATTGGATATTTGCAAGTACACGATTTGCGTTGGAAGTTAACAACGAAATGGAATTGTGGCGATAATAATCTATATTTGTATGTTATTTTGATTCTAAACGATTTGGCAATGCTATGGTGTACGATTGGATTCATACAAGTATATGATTTATGTTGACAACCACATGTTGTGGAATTTTAATTGGGATTCATGCAAGCATATGATTCATATTGAAAACTACATGTTTGTGGTAGTTATTTACAACACCCATTTGATAATTGCAAGTATATGATTCATGTTGAAAATAACAACTATATGTTGTAATAGTTTATTTGAAATTCATGTGAGTATATGATTTATTGTTATGCCAACATGATGTATAATTCTATGGTCATCTTTAGTGTAATTTGGTCCATTTGAGTATTATGATTCATATGAAGTTATGTTGGAATTGGCATTATAGTTCAAGTATAAATCATGCTTTTGTGATAGTGACAAAAGCAAGCATCTTTGTAAGCTTGTATTAATTTTATGAACATGACTAAACTATGTTTGTTATTATGCCCAATTGAAAAACATGTTTTTAGGCTTATGTTGTTATCATAATCATAGGATAATATATGTGACACATAAGTTACATTAGAATTACACTAGAATTACATTCCACTTGCAAGTTTACATAGATAGAATAAAAACCATGATTTAAGTTTAGGTATGTTTATGCTATAATTCTATAAATGGATTAAAAACCATGATTCATATAAAAATTAGGTTGGGATAATTCTAGTTGAATCATACTTTTGTATTAGTGACAAAAGTAAGTACCTTTTTGTTAGCATGTAGTGATTTTATGAACATGATTAGTTTATATATTATGCCTAAATAAAAATATAGGCTTATATTTCTAGTCAAAACCATGTGCCAATAATAATGATATCTAATTTAGTTAGATTCTTAATTTCAAGTTTACATGGTTAGTTGAACCTATGATTCATGTTTAAGTATTGTTTATGCCATAATCATATGAATGGAATAATTCATGTTTAAGTATTGTTTATGCCATAGTCATATGAATAGGATGATTCATGTTTAAGTATTGTTTATGCCATAATCATATGAATAGAATGATTCATGTCTAAGTATTGTCTATGCCATAATCATATGAATAGAATGATTCATGTTTAAGTATTGTTTATGCCACAATCATATGAATAGAATAATTCATGCTTAGGTATTGTTTATGCCATAATCGTATGAATAGAGTGATTCATGTTTAAGTATTGTCTATGTATTAATTTTATGAATAGAATGATTCATGTTTAAGTATTGTCTATACCATAATTATATGAATAGAATGATTCATGTTTAAGTATTGTTTATGCTATGATTAAATGGATAAAATGATTCATGTCATGCCATGATTATATGATGTTACAATTACAAGTTCACATGTGCCTACCTTATGTTAATTGAATCGTTCGTTGCAAGTTCATGCGTTCACACTCCCCTCTTTCATGTTACCTGATAAACACCATGTTATAAGCCTCCCCTTTTCATTTGGCTAAATTGGGTTTAAGTATTAAACCCAACACACCTTACATTGGAACGAACGTGTAAAACGGGGGTAATGACGTTTGGGCTAAAATATAGAACATATGTGTTGGCATGTTTGACGCATGCCAACAACCTTGAAAAAAAAGCAATTAAGTGGCACAAATAAATCTTAATCAATAAAGATGAATTTGAATAATGGGCCGCAAATATTTACATATAAAAAGAAAAGAGACAAAATATGTAAATGTAGAAAATACGATGTGTTTAACCCGAGGTTGGATTGAGTTGTGATGTAAACCTGCCCGGAACCGCCCGGCTGTCCAGTAGTCACAACAATACCTATCCAATGTGGGTGGTTAAACACGGAGCCCAATAAGGACCCGAGGTTAGACTGAGTTGTGGCGTAAGACTGCCGGACCCAACCGGCAACAGGCAGCCACAACAATACCTGTCTAATGTGAGAGGTCAAGGCTTTAATAAGACAATTAAGGCTGAGTCAGGATTGATAGGATTAAGTGAATTAAGACTTAATCAAAATAGAACTTGCTAAACTAAACAGAATGATTGGGGGTTAGGTTTATAAAACACTTAACCAACTTAGCATGTTGGCTAGAAATAGAAAACCTAGTAGCAGGGGACCCTTTTCAGCAGTAACCCTATAGGGTATCATGATACCCTGAAACTAGGCAGGGTGGGGCACGATTACTGGGCTGACTGTAAGAGGTCAAATCGACGGCGGTGGTGCAGCAGTGTAGGTTCTAACGGGGTGCGGGCGTGCACACACTCCGGCGCAGAAAAATAAGGCACTGGGCACCAGTAGCATACCTGTGCATTCTAGGATTGTGTCGGGCCGCCACCATGGGACTTGATACACCCCATGGTGGGACCAGCATAGGTAACTACAACATCGGGGGCCGTAAAACACATGTAACTATGCGAGTAGGAGCCGATCATCATAAAATGGATCACTTCACCCTGATTATGGGGTGCCTGTTGGGAACTAGTTTATATGGGTACAGAGATTAATATGGGGTACGATAGTATATTCGACCCTAGACAACTTAACTAAGTTTATGGTGCTTTCCCGTTTCTAGTTTATACTTATCATACCCAGTTCTTTATTCATAGACTGAATAGTCCTAGACTTACTCAGGCTTTATGTCTGAATCTACTTTTCTTTCGTCTTCTTTTCTTCCGTTTCCCCCCAGGTCCACAGGGAGGGAATACCGCAGCTTGACCAGCCTCAATATCCAGCTTGAAGAGAAAGAATGTATTGCTTGGATCTTTTCGTTTTGGACTATGGCTTTGGACAGCAATTATGGGACTTTTGCAGTTTATTTATGTTTTCTTTATGCTTCTTTAAATAATGTAATCAAGACAGTTATGATTTAGGAAGTATTGTAAGACAATTATGGCATGGTTTGTGTAACACGTATTTTGATGAAATAAAAGTTGTTGTTTTCCGCTGTTCAAAAATATGTGTTCTTATACATGTCTTATATATCTGTGACTTATACTTATAAAACCTCCACCAAAATTAGGGCATTCCCTTTGAGAGTGACCCTAACGGAGGTGGGGTGTTTCAGGTATTATGTAGTAAACAGGCACAGAGATAACACAAGACAGAACATAAATTAAACAGAGTATATAAAGCAGCGGATATAAATTTTACCAAATCTCATTACGTGGAAAATAGAGTCAAAACCTCTTACATCAAAATACCAAGTCATTATTTCATTACATCAAGTTCTAAAGAAGCAAAGTACTTAAAACAACATAAGCCCAATATTATTCCCCAAAAAGAGCATGAGTGCAGCCATAGCATAGCTCAAGACCAAACCGTACATGAGCTGTCAGAAAGCAAACAAAGTCCAAGCTAAGAGCTAGAGTTTCCTCCCTGAGAACCTGGGGGGGGGGGGAAGGTGGGGGGAAACGAAAGAAAAAGAGGTGGAAGAAAACAGGTCAGTCAAAAAGACTGGTAAGCCCTAGTGACTATCAGCATAAAAACTAATAAAGTTAACTGGACATGAGAAACTGAGATTAAACATAAAGATAATAACTGGACTGGCATGATAATGAAAGGTAACAAGATAAGAGTGGCATCGCATATACAAGGTTTACTACACTAACTGTACTAGTGTCCAAATCCATGTCAAGTATAAATCCAGAAATAATCCCTAAACCCAATAACATGAAATGACCCAATACGGGGTCCAACAGTCCATCCTAATCGATCGGCTTTACTCGTCGTGTGTCGGTGTTATACGGCCCAATCGCGGAATGTAGTCACATGTGCTAGGTCCACCCTAGGGTGTATCAGGTCCTAGGGTGTCAACCGCTGACACAAATCAAGCACGCACAATGTAGTACTACGGGTTCCCATGCCTACTTTTTCAACTCCGAACTAAGTGCACGACCCTAGTCCGCCTGAACCTACACTGGCGCACCTTACTCAGCCGTTATTCTTGGTCGCTTACAATCAGCCCAGTAATTGTGCCCCACCCTGCCTAGTCCCCAGGGTATCGTGATACTTCTAAGTGGGTTACTGCTCAAAGGGACCACGTGGCTAGGATTTCTAATGGGTTAAGTGTTGTCATTAAAAAGGTCATGACTTAACCCCTATCCAAACATGTATCAAATTGGTTAAGTGTATTCAAGTGGTCCATGACTTTACCTTACCATGTGGCATTAATTTACTTAACGCACCCCAACCTCTCACATTAGACTTGGTTATGGTTACTGGATGTGCCGGGCGGGTCCGGGCAGCTTTACACCATAACCTAGTCTAACCTCGGGTTTAAAGTGCTATATGACCAACTACCCACATTGGGTCCTATTATTTGCAACTACTGGATTTGCCGGGCGGTTCCGGCCAGATTTACGTTGCAAATTCAACCCAACCTCGAGTTGGCCACTTTCAAGTTATCTAATTGTCATGTCCCAAATTCATGTTTTCAAGCTTATTCTCATGTCAAGTTTTCATGTCATATTTTCATGTCATATAATGTCAATTCCATAGCCAATTTCAAGTTTGCCTAATCTACCCCAAAACATATCCCCAACGTACGTGAATTCGCATTAATACAACATGTCAAAATAGGGATTTAACACAAAAAGGATAGTCATAGGATGGCAAAGGTGTTCACAATTTAAGCATGATGATTATAACATTACAGGCATATGAAATAGGGTCTCAACATCAACTTGGCAAAATATGGTGATAGACATGGTAAAGGATTGACATAAGATAGTAACCCCGATAATAAATTCAACATCATAGGCATGTCAAGATAAAGGTCATGGGGGTTTTAGATTAAACATGAATATGTCCAAATCAAGTTCATACTAATATTCCACAAGTCAAAATTTAAGATGAATAGATCTAGGGTGTACAAAACTAGATCCAAAATAACAGATCTAAAAGGGATAGTCATAGATCAAAGATATACCATGGTAGATCCAACCTAGTAATCATGTTTAGGCATAATTTCAGTTTACATCGTGTTCATGTTAAATTTACAGTTTAGATCTAAGAGTGATAAAGGGCTTATAGATCGTAGTCTAGAGAATGAGAAAGCAGAAGAGTAGAAGAAGAATCTCTAGCAAATCCCCAAATCAACGTAGCTCTAACGAAGTCTTGAATAGCCTCCTTGTTCTCTTTCTTCCAGTCAGAACCTCAGCAGCATAAGGTCGGATAAGAATGTGATAGAGAGTCTTGGGTCAGGGGTTGTTTATATAGGGTTTAGGGAGCTGAACCTGGACAGGCAACAAGACCAGATACATCTGTCCCAAAAACAGGCTAGGTGACCAGGTCGACACCCAAGTCGACTGCCCAGTCGACTTGGTCTGGGGGGGTCGACTGCCCAGTCGACTCCCCAGTCGACCTGGTGCTGGCGGGATTTTTCCCGCCCAGTCTGTCTGGGTTTTGAAATTCGAATTTTGAACTTGAATTCGAACTGTTTTGAACTCTGGAATTTTCTGAAACTTTGGAGAGCCATATCTTGGTCATACGGACTCCGATTTTCGTAAACTCGGACTCATTTTCAAGCAGAATTTTGAGACGAACGTAATGGCATAACCCGTTTCCCTTGATTCTTATTTTAAAATTTAATTCTGCCTTGATTTATAGTTATAAAATGTTAATAAAATACGGGTTGTTACAGTTTATGTACACACACATTTGACTAATATGGATTGGGATGATATATTTTACACATCGTCCAACTGCACAAATAATAATCAGTGATAGTTGTTTGAAAACCCCATGTTGGTGTTGGGATAATATTTGACGTACAATAATCCCAATTGTTTAGTTGTATGTCAATCGATTGGTTGATAGACTGTTGTAACCTTTAAATTATTTATATTTAATGCTTATGCAGTGTAGAATGCACTTTGAATGATGGTTGATTGTTTATCATTGTTGTTTTATACATGTGTTGTATGAAATCCATATAAATAACATTATATGGTAATTGACTGTGTCTGATTCCAGTTCAGAAAGAATGAATATTTTAAAAATAACGAATATTTTAAAATAACGAATATTTTGAAATAATATTCAGTAAAAGATCAAAATCTGATTTTGATGTCCGATTTGGGTTGGACACGAAAATATTTAAATATATGAAGCCATGTTGATTAGATTAACGCCACTTTGACGTGAACGATATTTATATCGATTTTATTCATTTTTATAATGAATATCGAAATAGAAGTGATTTCAAAATATAACGTTTTGAAAATATTATCATTTACATATTAATGATATGGAATATTCAATTTTGATTTAAAATTGAATATGAAGTTGAAATCATTTGAAAACGAATTTAAAACGATTTATAAAATACGTTTTAAAAGGAAATCGATGAAATATATATAATATTATATATATTTAATGGCCTGAATAGAACGCGTCGCGCCTCGGCAGTTCGCGAATTTCGACCATTGACTTCGAATTGACATTACGGGAGATCCGATCGTCGGATTCTCCTAAAACCGGAACCGTTGGATTCGTATTGAAAAGAAATTTCCAACAAATACAAGAAATTTGAAATCTAATGGTTGGATTTGGAATTATGTCCAAATAAAATTTGGAAAAGGTTGCTGTAAGTGCAGTTCGATGACCGTTTATGGAAATCGACTGTACGAGCCTTGATAGAACTATTAAAAATATCATTAATTTGTGTAAAATAATAATAAATGATTTGGAAAGAATTGAGGTGAAAAATTCCATATTTGAAAACATAAAAATATTTTTTTATCGAAATGAACTAGTTATGAACTAGAATTATATATCTAATGTTTTTAAATAAATAAATTGGATTTGAAATGGTTTTAAAAATAATCAAAATTTCCAATATATGAATTGGAATGGATTTGAATCGAAATTATCTTCGGAATATTTCGATATTGGATTCCGTTATTATACGGACATTATGGAGGAATTTGGAACACACACACATATATATATCATTATTCCCAATACGATATTTGTTGGTTTCAGAATTTGATATTGAATATAAGCCGATATATTTTCTATTAAGAGCCTTGTATTAAATATCAAATGGGATTTTGGGTTGGTCGTGAACGGTGTCTTCACTAACACTGTTCTTAAACCCAATTGAGAAAAGATTAAATCTTTTTTATTAAGATTTAATGAAGTTTACCAAATAATTAATATTTAATTGAAATTGAATTGAATTTTGGGTTTGTCGTGAATGGCATCTTTAAAAATATTGTTCTTAAACCCAATGGAGTAAAGAAAATTAGAAACTAACTGGAGATTACCTAAGTTGAATGGTTTCCTGGGTATTGATCTGATGTTGGTTTCGGCCTTCGGGATTAATACTTAGGGAATTGTTCTCTTACTAATTTATGGTTGGAGACTGATGGAATGGTGTCTTCAGTAACACTGCTCTTAAACCCCGTGTGAAAAGAATAAATCTTTTATCTAAGATTATTAGAATTTCCAGTTATATTTCGTAATCGGAATAAAATGGAATGTGATTTTGGGTTTATCGTGAACCGTGTTTTAAATAACATTGGTTCTTTAACTCAGTTAAATATAAGATTAGTTTCTTAGCTTTGAATAATCATTAATATTGATTTTTTGGAAGATTAAAACTAAATGGAGTTTTAATGAATCCTTGATTAGATTGAAAAGTTAATGTGATAATTAAAATTATCTGTAACACCCCACGTCCATTAATGTCACTCACAAAGGGAATGCATTAACTTCTATGGAGCATTTTAAGTAAGTATAGAACATAAACTTAACAACAAGACAGATATAAACAGTACTCAAAGATTTAAAACTTTATTTTATTGCAGGGGAAAACACATATGTTTGCTTACATCATCAAAAACCAAAGTCAAAGTACATAATATCCATCTTGACTACCAAAAGTACATAAATTGAAAGACATAATCCCCAATACAAAATAGCCATAAATAAAAGAGGCTGAACTTTACTTCAGCGATCCAAGCAATCTTCTAAAAGCAGAGAAACAACAGTCCAAAATCAAGCTCCACCGGTGCTAGTTCCCACCTGAGCACCTGGGGGGGAAAGGAAGAAAAGAGGAGGAAACAAAGGGGGTCAGACATAAAGTCTGGCGAGTGCGATAACTTTAACAATATAATTAACAAAGTAACTAGGCTAAGGCATAAGTTGGAAAATAAGGGAATGATCATGAACCATTGAATATGGCAGAGTAAATAAGGAAACAAGATGAACAACGATATCATTAAAGCGCCCCTAAACCACTATAAGATAATTACTAAACTACACCAACACTATAGGATAATTGCTATACTGCACCACCACTAGTCACCCTAAGGTTGATCCTGCCTACAGACTTAATAATGATATTGGTAGTTTCGTGTACCCCTAGCTGCCTTCATAGGTGCCGCCTGCCCCTATCTTCACTAGGTGTACCCACTACCCCCAAGCGATCGACTCCCTAACTCATAGATACCCATGCTGGCCCCACAGTGGGGTGTATCACTCCCCAAATTGGCAACCCGATACAACCAACAATGCACGGCTTATACCTACATGATGCAACAACGTCTTACCTACCAGGCCGGGCCCACACACGCATATGAACCCGTTGGACTTGCGTTGCCACCGCTAACGCGTTGGACTTGCGTTGACACCGCTAACCCGTTTTGGCCTCTTACAGTCAAGCCCAGTATGCGTGTCCCGTCCTCGACTTGGGTCGAGCCCACAAAGATACGTATGGGTTACTGGTTGAAATGGGCCCCCATTACTTGACACATGCTATCCACCTAAGCTTGGTCCCCTCTAGTACATCCCACTTAACCCACTTCTTATTCATGTTTCAATTACATGTTTCAATTTTGGTTAAGTGTTTCAAATCGTATTTCCAAATGCCACCCAAGGCACCCACGAGATTCCACATGCTACCCAAGGCACCCACTTAACCCCCTCATGTCCCATTACATGTTTATCTGGTTAAGTGTTTCTTAATTCATTAAGACCGTAACCTCATAAAGACCTCTCACATTAGACTGGCATTTGTGGCAGCTGGATTTGTCGGGCGGGTCCGGGCAGTCTTACACCACAAAAGAGCCTAACCTCGTGTCTTTACAATTGTTACGTATTTAATTTATGTCTAAGACCTCTCAGATTAGACTGGCATTTGTGGCAGCTGGATTTGCCGGGCGGGTCCAGGCAGTCTTACACCACAAAAGAGCCTAACCTCGTGTCTTTACAATTGTTACGTATTTAATTTATGTCTAAGACCTCTCACATTAGACTGGGATTTGTGGCAGCTGGATTTGCCGGGCGGGTCCGGGCAGTCTTACACCACAAAAGAGCCTAACCTCGTGTCTTAGACGATTAATTACTCCTAATTAATCATTCCCCAATTTGAATTACTTTCCCTATTCAAATTATTAATCAATTCCAAATTTAACGATGTCCATAATTGACTCAATTATATCCATCTATTTGTGGTAAGTAAAATCATACCAATTTTCATCACAAATTTATTTTATGCCTTTTAAGGCATTTATGCCAATTAAATCTTTTTAATATTATCCCCTTTACCCCACGTTATACGTTTGCTCGTTTAACGTAAAATATACGTTAGACTCGAATAGTATAACTCATGGAATAAAGAGAAAACATCACAATATACACAAACTAAAACATAGATCTAAACATAGGGTTTAACTTGCATGTGTGAATGATGTTCTACATCTAAAACTTGCATAGGCCAAAGTTACAACTTGCATAAACAACATATGTCATGGATCCAAATCTAAAGGTGTGATCTTGTTGAGATAATGGTCACAAACTTGCATAAATCATGTATGTCATAGATCTGCATCTAGAGGTGTAAAATTGCATAGGCAATAACCCTAAACTTGCATAACATGATTCATATCCCAAACTCATATATTTATATAAACTTGCATATGTGATTTATGCATCATAACAATGGTGTAAACTTGCATCTAACATGTAAATTATCATGTAGAATTTATCATATAACTCACACATGTCATAGCCTAACTTTAGATCTAAAATTGATGTCACGAAACATGTAAATACTCACTTGCCTATGATTCTTGTCTAAATCAGTATCTAAACTTGCATACATACTTGTGATTTATCATATGAATCAACGTAACCAAACTAGCATATGAACAACATGATGATTTGATTGTACATAAGCCAATCATAGAATTACAACATAGGTGATAGTATTATAACTTTACATCATAAATGATAGCATCACAACATAACGTCATAGAGATTTCAACACAATTCTACAACATAATTACAACATGCGATCAATAATTCACATCACATCGATACAATCCGCATCATAACTTAATCCAATTAAACTGCTAATTATTTTATTAAAATTATGGAACTCACAACTCAAAGGCGGTCTTGAGTTCTGAATTCTGAGTTCTGAAGTTGTATTAGCTTTCCTTTGAAGAAGATTCGTTGTTAGAGTTGAATAGAACTGATTTGATTTGCTGTTCTTCCTCTCTAATTGGTGGCGGCTACTCTAGGTTACAAGACGATAGCATAATGGCCATAGTTTCAGTTTTAACTCTGATTTAGGGTTTGAGTCTACCCATGTTTATATAGAATTTTAATTTATTTAAAATCGTCGGATGATCTTAGGGTTAATCAAAACCATTCAGTCGGGATAGGGTAACACCTCAGTCCTAATGACTCAGCAAGGAGTCAGAAAGGACTCAGCAATGTGGGTCAGACTGAACCAGAAAGCTGTGCAGGCCTACTGCCTCGGCCTGGGCGCACTTGGCAGGTGCGCCAGTGCAAATTTGTACTGGCGCACTTCCCAAGTGCACCAGTGCAAATTTGTACTGGCGCACTTCCCAAGTGCGCCAGTGCAAATTTATTTACTTATTTTTCTCTTGTTTTGCCACCAAACTTCGTTCGTTCATAACTCCTTCATCCAGTACCCGTTTCCCGCAAACTCGGACTCTATTTCAACCAGAATTCCGAGACGAACACAATGCCGCAATCCCATTCCCTTAATTCTCATGTTTGAGATTAATTATTCTTTATTTTAGTTAACTCGATTATTCAAAAATCCAGGGTGTTACATTCTCCCCTCCTTAAGGGATTTCGCCCCTGAAATCTCCAAGTTAAGGAGAATGCATATCCTACCATCCAAACAACCGTCTACTCAACCATCAAACACGGGGATCCATTGGCCTTATAAAATTTCTAATGCTGTATGAACATATGCAAGAAGTGTGTGTATATGTTCCTTATCTAATGCAAAATAAGGCAGTCTACTGATTCAGTTGACCTCCTTAATGCAAACCATGATAGTGCCATGCGTCCATTATGTATGCGAAGGAACCTTATCGATACATATTATTTCTACATGTGTGCACAACCATTCACCAAAATGTAACATCCATATGATGGTACAACCATTATACATCCATTACTTAAATATGTACACACATTTATATGCAATATGCAATATGAAGTGACTGAGCCGATTTAGTGCCTAAAGTGTGTGTATATGCATCCACGAGCAACCAAGAGCAAACACTTGCATCCACATACATCCATCATACATAACATGTCTCAAACACATGTTTCAACCATATGATTACCCTATCTAAAGGTCAAAGATACTAGCGAGAGGACATACTAAAGATAAGATAAGTGTAAGATAAGTGATAAAGGAGAAATTAAAAGACATACCCTCGAAAAGAAAAGGGTACAATGAACGCATCTTCGCTTCTGTCTCCCAAGTAGCGTTACTTTCATCATCTCCCCATTGCACTTTGACTAGCTTGACCTCTCGATTCCTCAACTTCTTAATCTTCGACCCAAGAATACACGTAGGAGCTCGTCGAATCGTCGTATCACGCTCTAGCTCCACCTCTCTAAGCAAGCTCGGCTCTACCACTTCCGCGGTCTCGTGTAAGCACTTCCTCAAATGTGATACATGGAACACATCGTGTACGCCACTAAGTCTCTCGAGCAACTCCACTCTATATGCCATCTGCCCAATCCTCTCCTTAATAGGAAACAGCCCTACGAACCTTGGTGCTAACTTCCCAACGGACCCAAAGCGAACGACGTTCCGTAATGGAGACACCTTGACAAAGACCATGTCCCCAATATCAAACTCAAGATCTGTCCTCCTCTTGTTAGCATAAGATTTTTGCCTATCTTGCGCCGTCTTCATCCACCTTTGAATAAAATCGATCTTTTCCGAAGTCTCTCTAATCATATCGGGTCCAAGCAAGACCTTGTCTGTAGACTCCCACCAACATGTAGGCGAACGACACGGCCGTCCATAAAGAGCCTCGAACGGTGCCACGCCAATGCTAGACTAAAAGTTGTTATTATATGCGAACTCCACCAACGGAAGATGTTCCTCCCATGTACCTCCGAAATCTAAGACACACAACCTCAATAAGTCCTCTAGAATATGATTCACCCTCTCGGTCTGGCCTTCCGTCTAAGGATGATATGCGGTGCTCAAACATAACTGAGTCCCTACCACCTCTTGCAAGCTCTTCCAAAACTCGCTAGTGAAGATAGGATCGCGGTCGCTCACTATGCTAGAAGGAACACCGTGCAAACGAACTATTTCTCGAATGTATACGGAGGATAACCATGGAGCAGTCCTCTTACTCTTTACGGGAATGAAATGGGCGCTCTTAGTAAGTCTGTCTACCACGACCCAAATCCCCGTATTACCCTTCCTCGATCTTGGTAATCCGTCAACAAAGTCCTTCGAAACACTTTCCCACTTCCATTGTGGGACCTCCAATGGGTGAAGCAATCCACCGGGCCTCTTTTGCTCTGCTTTTACTTGTAGGCACACCAAGCATCTAGCAACAAACTCTGCCACGTCCTTCTTCATACCGACCCAAAAGTAAACTCGTCTTATGTCCATGTACATCTTGTCCCCGCCGGGATGGATGGTCATCTTTGAACGATGTGCATCATCAGGTATGGTCTTCCTCAAGTTCTCGTCCAGTGGTACACAAAGTCTACCGTCCCTTCGTAACCAACCCTTATCATCTAGGTTATACCTACGGAGATGGCTCGATGAATCCCCTCTTTTGAGCTTTTCTACTAACTCAACCAACTGTGGGTCGTCTCGTTGTGCCTCACCAATCCGTCCCAAAAGCATAGGTCTGACCTCTAAGGATGCTAGCAAACCGGGTGCAAAGTCAACGTAAGGTTTAAAGTCAAACGTTGAGATGAACTCTAAGCTTCGCTGCTCAACAAACAACGGACTCAAGGACAACCTTTTTCTACTTAAGGCGTCTGCCATCACATTACCAATGCCAGGGGTATATGCTATCTCGAAGTCGTAGGATGCTAAGAATTCCATCCACCTTTGCTGCCTTAAGTTCAAGTCCTTCTGAGAGAATAAGTATTTTAGAGATTTGTGGTCAATGAATAATTCGATTTTTTCGCCAAGAAGATAATGATGCTAAGACTTAAGCGTGAAGACAATAGCAACCAACTCTAGGTCATGTGTAGCGTAATTTCTCTCATGTACTCTCAATTGCCTTCCACTATAGGCTATTACCCTTCCCTCTTGCATTAAGACTGCGCCTAGTCCTGTCCCACAAGCATCGGTATAAACGGTAAATGGCTTACTCCCATTTGGCAACGCTAAGACTGGGATTGTGGTCAAAGCTCTCTTTAAATGTTGGAACGCATCATCACAATCTACGTCCCATATGAAAATTAAGAGCTTCTTTGTAAAGTGTGTTAATGGGGCTGATATTTTTGCGAAGTCTTTGATGAACTTCCTATAGTAGCCAGCCAACCTTAAGAAACTCCTCACCTCAGTAGCATTTTTAGGAACCTTCCAATCTTGGATGGACACTATCTTCGCGGGATCCACAGATATCCCTTCTTTGGAAACCACATGCCCTAAAAATCACACTTCCTTCCTCCAAAAGTGACATTTAGAAAATTTAGCTTTAAGGCTATGCGCTCGAAGAGTCTCCAACACTTCCCTGAGATGTAGGGCATGCTCTTCCTCGCTTTTAGAAAAGATCAAGATGTCGTCCACAAAGACTGCCACGAATCTATTAAGGTACTCCCTAAACACCCTACTCATCAAGTCAACAAAGTATGCGGGGGCGTTTGTCAAACCAAAGGGTATCACAAGCCACTCGAAGTAACCGCCTGGAGTCCTAAAGGCAGTCTTGTCTATGCTATCCTCAGCCACTCTCAACTGATGGAAACCAGTGGCTAAGTCCAACTGCGAAAACACTGAGGCGCCAACTAACTGATCGAAGAGATCGTCAATCCTCGGCAGTGGGTGTCTATTCTTCTTAGTAAGCTTATTAAGTCCTCTATAGTCCACACAAAGTCTAAGCGACCCATCCGACTTCGTGGCAAACACTATTGGAGTACCCCACTCCGATATACTACGTCTGATGAACCCCTTCTCAAGCAATTCTTTCACTTGCTTACTGAGTTCTCTTCTCTCTCTTGGAGCCATGTGGCGCACTGGTAATGCAACCGACTTTGCATTATCTACTAGATATATTCGAAAGTCTATTTCACGTTTTGGGGGTAAACCCCTCACCTTATCGAAGACATCAGCATATTCACGGACTATGGGGACAGAATGTAAATCATCATCGGATGCGTCAAGGGATTCTAGGTAGCTAAGCATTACTGGACCTCTAGGATCACAAGAAATATTAAGGGTCTTTCCAAAATGAGTCAACAATCTAACTACCCTTCTTTCACAATCTAGGATGGCCCCATATCTAGTTAGCCAATCCATACCTAGAATTAAACCGTAGCCCATGAAGCCAAGAACAAAAGCGTTGCACTCAAACTCAACGCCCAAGATAAACACTCTCAAATCCCGACAAATCATAGAAAGATGAGCCGAACCACCGATAGAATTTGAGACTACTAAGGGATCAGTAACTAGACTAGTATCAAGGTGTAGTGTTTCAACTAATGATGTTGAAATAAACGAATGTGGCGCCAGAATCGAATAAAGTACGGACAGGATGATCAAACATAAAAACTAAACTTTCAACGGAAATTGCTCTACCTCATTCTTATAGGGGTGGGACCACGAGAGCCTGAACTTGATCCCTTGCCTGCCCTGGTGCAATAAGAGCCTGCACCTGTCCTCCCGAGGTAGACCCTTCCCTCTGCCCTTTCTTTGGGCAGTCCTTAATAAGATGTCCCGCCTCGCCACAGTGGAAACAACCAGTCTTCTTTTTCTTCCTACAATCTTTGCTTAGATGGCCGGGTGCCCCACAGTTAAAGCATCCTTTCTTTCCCTTAGCATTGTTTCCTTTGCCACCATTCTTGTTCTGTTGTTGCTGTTGCGGCTTCTTTTGATCCCCTTTCTTCTCGGGTTCCTTATTAGCATTGGCGCCATTCTCCTCTTCATGCATAAGCGCTATGTCAACTAATCTCTCGAAGGTAGCCCCTAAGAGAATGTGGGTCAAAGCTAACCCATGAAGCGGCTCATTTAAACCCTTAACAAATCTTAGAGCCTTCTTTTCTAGAGTATTCACCAAGTCCAAGCCAAATCTTGCCAATTGGTTGAATTTGTTGACATACTCTATCACCGATAGATTCCCTTGCTTCAGCGCCAAAAACCTTTCCATGTATAGATTCTCTTCATCCCGTGAGAGAAACTTCGCCTCAAACCTCTATCTAAAATGTAGCCATGTATCGACTGGATGTCCCCCATTAGTGACCTCCCACCAAAACGAGGCCTCATCCTTCATTAGCCAGGCAGCTAGTTGGACTTTTCTTCCATCATCCACTTCAAAGATTCTAAACAATTCTTCCACCTCCTTTAGCCAGTTACGAGTTTCAACAAATGTCTCCATCCCGTAAAAAGGTTTTCCACCCATTGCTCTAAAGTCCTTACATATCTTAGCAAAAGTATCGATGCGAGGAGGAGGGGGAAGAGGAGGAGGAGCATTTACTGGACCTGCGGTGGCGGCCCTAGCCTCGAGATATTGACGAAACCAACCGAGTACACGAACACCCTCTGGTATCTCAGATGCTTCAGACATGCTGAAACGAAAAAGGAAAGATTCAATATAAAAGAACCGAGGGAAAGATATATGGCTCTTGGGGTTATGCTTTCTAAAATAAGCTTTTCTCTTGAAAATACTTTCCTTAAAACGTACTTTTGAAGGTACTTATTTATAAAAATTGTTTTGAAAATTAGTTTTTCAAAACTCATATCTGTTCTGGTAACTTTCAGCTCTGATACCACGTGTAACACCCCACGTCCATTAATGTCACTCACAAAGGGAATGCATTAACTTCTTTGAAGCGTTTTAAGCAAGTATAGAACAGAAACTTAACAACAAGATAGATATAAACAGTACTCAAAGATTTAAAACTTTATTTCATTACAGCGGGAAAACACATATGTTTGCTTACATCATCAAAAACCAGAGTCAAAGTACATAATATCCATCTTGACTACCAGAAGTACATAAATTGAAAGACATAATCCCCAATACAAAATAGCCATAAATAAAAGAGGCTGAACTTTAATTCAGCGATCCAAGCAATCTCCTAAAAGCAGAGAAACAGCAGTCCAAAATCAAGCTCCACCGGTGCTAGTTCCCACCTGAGCACCTAGGGGGGAAAGGAAGAAAAGAGGAGGAAACAAAGGGGGTCAGACATAAAGTCTGGCGAGTGCGATAACTTTAACAATATAATTAACAAAGTAACTAGGCTAAGGCATAAGTTGGAAAATAAGGGAATGACCATGAACCATTGAATATGGCAGAGTAAATAAGGAAACAAGATGAACAATGATATCGTTAAAGCGCCCCTAAACCACTATAAGATAATTACTAAACTACACCAACACTATAGGATAATTGCTATACTGCACCACCACTAGTCACCCTAAGGTTGATCCCGCCTACAGACTTAATAATGATATTGGTAGTTTCGTGCACCCCTAGCTGCCTTCATAGGTGCCGCCTGCCCCTATCTCCACTAGGTGTACCCACTACCCCCAAGCGATCGGCTCCCTAACTCATAGATACCCGTGCTGGCCCCACAGTAGGGTGTATCACTCCCCAAAGTGGCAACCCGATACAACCAACAATGCACGGCTTATACCTACACGATGCAACAACGTCTTACCTACCAGGCCGGGCCCACACACGCATATGAACCCGTTGGACTTGCGTTGCCACCGCTAACCCGTTGGACTTGCGTTGACACCGCTAACCCGTTTTGGCCTCTTACAGTCAAGCCCAGTATGCGTGTCCCGTCCTCGACTTGGGTCGAGCCCACAAAGATACGTATGGGTTACTGGTTGAAATAGGCCCCCATTACTTGACACATGTCATCCACCTAAGCTTGGTCCCCTCTAGTACATCCCACTTAACCCACTTCTTATTCATGTTCCAATTACATGTTTCAATTTTAGTTAAGTGTTTCTAATCGTATTTCCAAATGCCACCCAAGGCACCCACGAGATTCCACATGCTACCCAAGGCACCCACTTTACCCCCTCATGTCCCATTACATGTTTATCTGGTTAAGTGTTTCTAAATTCATTAAGACCGTAACCTCATAAAGACCTCTCATATTAGACTGGCATTTGTGGCAGCTGGATTTGTCGGGCGGGTCCGGGCAGTCTTACACCACAAAAGAGCCTAACCTCGTGTCTTTACAATTGTTACGTATTTAATTTATGTCTAAGACCTCTCAGATTAGACTGGCATTTGTGGTAGCTGGATATGCCGGGCGGGTCCGGGCAGTCTTACACCACAAAAGAGCCTAACCTCGTGTCTTTACAATTGTTACGTATTTAATTTATGTCTAAGACCTCTCACATTAGACTGGCATTTGTGGCAGCTGGATTTGCCGGGCCAGTCCGGGCAGTCTTACACCACAAAAGAGCCTAACCTCGTGTCTTAGACGATTAATTACTCCTAATTAATCATTCCCCAATTTGAATTACTTTCCCTATTCAAATTATTAATCAATTCCAAATTTAACGATGTCCATAATTGACTCAATTATGTCCATCTATTTGTGGTATGTAAAATCATACCAGTTTTCATCACAAATTTATTTTTTGCCTTTTAAGGCATTTATGCCAATTAAATCTTTTTAATATTATCCCCTTTACCCCACGTTGTACGTTTGTTCGTTTAACGTAAAATATACGTTAGACTCGAATAGTCTAACTCATGGAATAAAGAGAAAACATCACAATATACGCTAACTAAAACATAGATCTAAACATAGGGTTGAACTTGCATGTGTGAATGATGTTCTACATCTAAAACTTGCATAGGCCAAAGTTACAACTTGCATAAACAACATATGTCACGAATCCAAATCTAAAGGTGTGAACTTGTTGAGATAATGGTCACAAACTTGCATAAATCATGTATGTCATAGATCTACATCTAGAGGTGTAAACTTGCATAGGCAATAACCCTAAACTTGCATAACATGATTCATATCCCAAACTCATATATTTATATAAACTTGCATATGTGATTTATGCATCATAACAATGGTGTAAACCTGCATCTAACATGTAAATTATCATGTAGAATTTATCATATTACTCACACATGTCATAGCCTAACTTTAGATCTAAAATTGATGTCACGAAACATGTAAAGTTATACTCACTTGCCTATGATTCTTGTCTAAATCAATATCTAAACTTGCATACATACTTGTGATCTATCATATGAATCAACGTAACCAAACTAGCATATGAACAACATGATGATTTGATTGTACATAAGCCAATCATAGAATTACAACATAGGTGATAGTATTATAACTTTACATCATAAATGATAGCATCACAATATAACGTCATAGAGATTTCAACACAATTCTACAACATAATTACAACATGCGATCAATAATTCACATCACATCGATACAATCCGCATCATAACTTAATCCAATTAAACTGCTAATTATTTTATTAAAATTATGGAACTCACAACTCAAAGGCGGTCTTGAGTTCTGAATTCTGAGTTCTGAAGTTGTATTAGCTTTCCTTTGAAGAACATTCGTTGTTAGGGTTGAATAGAACTGATTTGATTTGCTGTTCTTCCTCTCTAATTGGTGGCGGCTACTCAAGGTTACAAGACGATAGCACAATGGCCATAGTTTCAGTTTTAACTCTGATTTAGGGTTTGAGTCTACCCATGTTTATATAGAATTTTAATTTAATTAAAGTCGTCGGATGATCTTAGGGTTAATCAAAACCATTCAGTCGGGATAGGGTAACACCTCAGTCCTAATGACTCAGCAAGGAGTCAGAAAGGACCCAGCAATATGGGTCAGACTGAACCAGAAAGTTGTGCAGGCCTGCTGCCTCGGCCTGGGCGCACTTGGCAGGTGCGCCAGTGCAAATTTGTACTGGCGCACTTCCCAAGTGCGCCAGTGCAAATTTATTTACTTATTTTTCTCTTGTTTTGCCACCAAACTTCGTTCGTCCATAACTCCTTCATCCAGTACCCGTTTCCCGCAAACTCGGACTCTATTTCAACCAGAATTCCGAGACGAACACAATGCCGCAACCCCATTCCCTTAATTCTCACGTTTGAGATTAATTATTCTTTATTTTAGTTAACTCGATTATTCAAAAATCCAGGGTGTTACATTCTCCCCTCCTTAAAGGATTTCGCCCCTGAAATCTCCAAGTTAAGGAGAATGCATATCCTACCATCCAAACAACCGTCTACTCAACCATCAAACACGGGCATCCATTGGCCTTATAAAATTTCTAATGTTGTATGAACATATGCAAGAAGTGTGTGTATATGTTCCTTATCTAATGCAAAATCAGGCAGTCTACTGATTCAGTTGACCTCCTTAATGCAAACCATGATAGTGCCATGCATCCATTATGTATGCGAAAGAACCTTATCGATACATATTATTTCTACATGTGTGCACAACCATTCACCAAAATGCAACATCCATATGATGGTACAACCATTACACATCCTTTACTTAAATATGTACACACATTTATATGCAATATGCAATATGAAGTGACTGAGCCGATTTAGTGCCTAAAGTGTGTGTATATGCATCCACGAGCAACCAAGAGCAAACACTTGCATGCACATGCATCCATCATACATAACATGTCTCAAACACATGTTTCAACCATAGGACTACCCTATCTAAAGGTCAAAGATACTAGCGAGAGGACATACTAAAGATAAGATAAGTGTAAGATAAGTGATAAAGGAGAAATTAAAAGACATACCCTCGAAAAGAAAAGGGTACAATGAACGCATCTTCGCTTCTGTCTCCCAAGTAGCGTTGCTTTCATCATCTCCCCATTGCACTTTGACTAGCTTGACCTCTCAATTCCTCAACTTCTTAATCTTCGACCCAAGAATACACGTAGGAGCTCGTCGAATCGTCGCATCACGCTCTAGCTCCACCTCTCTAAGCAAGCTCGGCTCTACCACTTCCGCGGTCTTTTGTAAGCACTTCCTCAAATGTGATACATGGAATACGTCGTGTACGCCACTAAGTCTCTCGGGCAACTCCACTCTATACGCCATCTGCCCAATCCTCTCCTTAATAGGAAACAACCCTACGAACCTTGGTGCTAACTTCCCAACGGACCCAAAGCGAACGACATTCCGTAATGGAGACACCTTGACAAAGACCATGTCCCCAATATCAAACTCAAGATCTATCCTCCTCTTGTTAGCATAAGATTTTTGCCTATCTTGCGCCGTCTTCAACCACCTTTGAATCAAATCGATCTTTTCCGAAGTCTCTCTAATCATATCGGGTCCAAGCAAGACCTTGTCTGTAGACTCCCACCAACATGTAGGCGAACGACACGGCCATCCATAAAGAGCCTCGAAGGTGCCATGCCAATGCTAGACTGAAAGCTGTTATTATATGCAAACTCCACCAACGGAAGATGTTCCTCCCATGTACCTCCGAAATCTAAGACACACAACCTCAATAAGTCCTCTAGAATATGATTCACCCTCTCGGTCTGGCCTTCCGTCTGAGGCTGATATGCGGTGCTCAAACATAACTGAGTCCCAACCGCCTCTTGCAAGCTCTTCCAAAACTCGCTAGTGAAGATAGGATCGCGGTCGCTCACTATGCTAGAAGGAACACTGTGCAAACGAACTATTTCTCGAATGTATACGGAGGCTAACCATGGAGCAGTCCTCTTACTCTTTACGGGAATGAAATGGGCGCTCTTAGTAAGTCTGTCTACCACGACCCAAATCCCCGTATTACCCTTCCTCGATCTTGGTAATCCGTCAACAAAGTCCATCGAAACACTTTCCCACTTCCATTGTGAGACCTCTAATGGGTGAAGCAATCCACCGGGCCACTTTTGCTCTGCTTTTACATGTTGGCACACCAAGCATCTAGCAACAAACTCTGCCATGTCCTTCTTCATACCGGCCCAAAAGTAAACTCGTCTCATGTCCATGTACATCTTGTCCTCGCCGGGATGGATGGTCATCTTTGAACGATGTGCATCATCAAGTATGGTCTTCCTCAAGTTCTCGTCCTGTGGTACACAAAGTCTACCGTCCCTTCGTAACCAACCCTTATCATCTAGGGTATACCTACGGAGATGGCTCGATGAATCCCCTCTTTTGAGCTTTTCTACTAACTCAACCAACTGTGGGTCGTCTCGTTGTGCCTCACCAATCCGTCCCAAAAGCGTAGGTCTGACCTCTAAGGATGCTAGCAAACCGGGTACAAAGTCTACGGAAGGTTTAAAGTCAAACGTAGGGATGAACTCTAAGCTTCGCTGCTCAACAAACAACGGACTCAAGGACAACCTTTTTCTACTTAAGGCGTCTGCCATCACGTTACCAATGCCAGGGGCATATGCTATCTCGAAGTCGTAGGATGCTAAGAATTCCATCCACCGTTGCTGCCTTAAGTTCAAGTCCTTCTGAGAAAATAAGTATTTTAGCGATTTGTGGTCAATGAATAATTCGATTTTTTCGCCAAGAAGATAATGACGCTAAGACTTAAGCATGAAGACAATAGCAACCAACTCTAGGTCATGTGTAGGGTAATTTCTCTCATGTACTCTCAATTGCCTTCCACTATAGGCTATTACCCTTCCCTCTTGCATTAAGACTGCGCCTAGTCCTGTCCCACAAGCATCAGTATAAACGGTAAATGGCTTACTCCCATTTGGCAACGCTAAGACTGGGATTGTGGTCAAAGCTCTCTTTAAATGTTGGAACGCATCATCACAATCTATGTCCCATATGAAAACTAAGTTCTTATTTGTAAAGCGTGTTAGTGGGGCTGATATTTTTGCGAAGTCATTGATGAACTTCCTACAGTAGCCAGCCAACCTTAAGAAACTCCTCACCTTAGTAGCATTTTTAGGAACCTTCCAATCTTGGATGGCCACTATCTTCGCGGGATCCACAGATATCCCTTCTTTGGAAACCACATGCCCTTAAATTCACACTTCCTTCCTCCAAAAGTGACATTTAGAAAATTTAGCTTTAAGGCTATGCACTCGAAGAGTCTCCAACACTTCCCTAAGATGTAGGGCATGCTCTTCCTCGCTTTTAGAAAAGATCAAGATGTCGTCCACAAAGACTACCACGAATCTATTAAGGTACTCCCTAAACACCCTACTCATCAAGTCAACAAAGTATGCGGGGGCGTTTGTCAAACCAAAGGGCATCACAAGCCACTCGAAGAAACCGCCTGGAGTCCTTAAGGCAGTCTTGTCTATGCTATCCTCAGCCACTCTCAACTGATGGAAACCAGTGGCTAAGTCCAATTGCGAAAACACTGAGGCGCCAACTAACTTATCGAAGAGATCGTCAATCCTCGACAGTGGGTGTCTATTCTTCTTAGTAAGCTTATTAAGTCCTCTATAGTCCACGCAAAGTCTAAGCAACCCATCCGCCTTCGTGGCAAACACTACTGGAGTACCCCACTCCGATATACTACGTCTGATGAACCCCTTCTCAAGCAATTCTTTCACTTGCTTACTGAGTTCCCTTCTCTCTCTTGGAGCCATGTGGCGCACTGGTAATGCAACCGACTTTGCATTATCTACTAGATATATTCGAAAGTCTTTTTCATGTTTTGGGGGTAAACCCCTCACCTTATCGAAGACATCAGCATATTTACGGACCATGGGGACAGAATGTAAATCATCATCAGATGCGTCAAGGGATTCTAGGTAGCTAAGCATTACTGGACCTCTAGGGTCACAAGAAATATTAAGGGTCTTTCCAAAACGAGTCAACAATCTAACTACCCTTCTTTCACAATCTAGGATGGCCCCATATCTAGTAAGCCAATCCATACCTAGAATTAAACCGTAGCCCATGAAGCCAAGAACAAAAGCGTTACACTCAAACTCAACGCCCAAGATAAACACTCTCAAATCCCGACAAATCATAGAAAGATGAGCCGGACCACCGATAGAATTTGAGACTACTAAGGGATCAGTAACTAGACTAGTATCAAGGTACAGTGTTTCAACTAATGATGTTGAAATAAACGAATGTGATGCGCCAGAATCGAATAAAGTACGGACAGGATGATCAAACAGAAAAACTAAACTTTCAACGGAAATTGCTCTACCTCATTCTTAAAGGCGTGGGACCACGAGAGCCTGAACTTGTCCCCTTGCCTGCCCTGGTGCAATAAGAGCCTGCACCTGTCCTCCCGAGGTAGACCCTGCACTCTTCCCTTTCTTTGGGCAGTCCTTAATAAGATGTCCCACCTCGCCACAGTGGAAACAACCAGTCTTCTTTTTCTTCCTACAATCTTTGCTTAGATGGCCGGGTGCCCCACAGTTAAAGCATCTTTTCTTTCCCTTAGCATTGTTTCCTTTGCCACCATTCTTGTTCTGTTGTTGCTGTTGCGGCTTCTTTTGATTCCTTTCTTCTCGGGTTCCTTATTAGCATTGGCGCCCTTCTCCTCTTCATGCATGAGCGTCATGTCAACTAGTCTCTCGAAGGTAGCTCCCAAGGGAATGTGGGTCATAGCTAACCCATGAAGCGGCTCATTTAAACCCTTAACAAATCTTAGAGCCTTCTTTTCTAGAGTATTCACTAAGTCCAAGCCAAATCTTGCCAATTGGTTGAATTTGTTGACATACTCTGTCATCGATAGATTCCCTTGCTTCAGTGCCAAAAACCTTTCAATGTATAGATTCTCTTCATCCCACGAGAGAAACTTCGCCTCAAACCTCTATCTAAAATCTAGCCATGTATCGACTGGATGTCCCCCATTAGTGACCTCCCACCAAAACGAGGCCTCATCCTTCATTAGCCAGGCAGCTAGTTGGACTTTTCTTCCATCATCCACTTAAAAGATTCTAAACAATTCTTCCACCTCCTTTAGCCAGTTACGAGTTTCAACAAATGTCTCCATCCCGTAAAAAGGTTTTCCACCCATTGCTCTAAAGTCCTTACATATCTTAGCAAAAGTATCGACGCGAGGAGGAAGGGGGAAGAGGAGGAGGAGGAGCATTTACTAGACCTGCGGTGGCGGCCCTAGCCTCGAGATATTGACGAAACCAGCCGAGTACATGAACTCCCTCTGGTATCTCAGATGCTTCAGACATGGTGAAACGAAAAAGGAAAGATTCAATATAAAAGAACCGAGGGAAAGATATATGGCTCTTGGGGTTATGCTTTCTAAAATAAGCTTTTCTCTTGAAAATACTTTCCTTAAAACGTACTTTTGAAGGTACTTATTTATAAAAATTGTTTTGAAAAATAGTTTTTCAAAATTCATATATGTTCTAGTAACTTTCAGCTCTGATACCACGCGTAACACCCCACGTCCATTAATGTCACTCACAAAGGGAATGCATTAACTTCTATGGAGCGTTTTAAGCAAGTATAGAATAGAAACTTAACAACAAGATAGATATAAACAGTACTCAAAGATTTAAAACTTTATTTCATTGCAGCGGGAAAACACATATGTTTGCTTACATCATCAAAAACCAGAGTCGAAGTACATAATATCCATCTTGACTACCAGAAGTACATAAATTGAAAGACATAATCCCTAATACAAAATAGCAATAAATAAAAGAGGCTGAACTTTACTTCAGCGATCCAAGCATTCTCCTAAAAGCAGAGAAACAGCAGTCCAAAATCAAGCTCCACTGGTGCTAGTTCCCACCTGAGCACCTTGGCAGGAAAGGAAGAAAAGAGGAGGAAACAAAGGGGGTCAGACATAAAGTCTAGCGAGTGCGATAACTTTAACAATATAATTAACAAAGTAACCAGGCTAAGGCATAAGTTGGAAAATAAGGGAATGACCATGAACCATTGAATATGGCAGAGTAAATAAGGAAACAAGATGAACAATGGTATCGTTAAAGCGCCCCTAAACCACTATAAGATAATTACTAAACTACACCAACACTATAAGATAATTGCTATACTGCACCACCACTAGTCACCCAAAGGTTGATCCCGCCTACAGACTTAATAATGATATTGGTTGTTTCGTGCACCCATAGCTTCCTTCATAGGTGCCGCCTGCCCCTATCTCCACTAGGTCTACCCACTACCCCCAAGCGATCGGCTCCCTAACTCGTAGATACCCGTGCTGGCCCCACAGTGGGGTGTATCACTCCCCAAAGTGGCAACCCGATACAACTAACAATGCACGACTTATACCTACACGATGCAACAACGTCTTACCTACCAGCCCGGGCCCACACACGCATATGAACCCGTTGGACTTGCGTTGCCACCACTAACCCGTTTTGGCCTCTTACAGTCAAGCCCAGTATGCGTGTCCCGTCTTCGACTTGGGTCGAGCCCACGAAGATACGTATGGGTTACTGGTTGAAATGGGCCCCCATTACTTGACACAAGTTATCCACCTAGGCTTGGTCCCCTCTGGTACATCCCACTTAACCCACTTCTTATTCATGTTTCAATTTTGGTTAAGTGTTTCCAATCTTATTTCCAAATGCCACCCAAGGCACCCACTAGATTCCACACGCCACCCAAGGCACCCACTTAACCCCCTCATGTCCCACTACATGTTTATCTGGTTAAGTGTTTCTTAATTCATTAAGACCGTTACCTCATAAAGACCTCTGACATTAAACTGGCATTTGTGGCATGCAGCTGGATTTGCTGGGTGGGTCCGGGCAGTCTTAATCCATAAAAGAGCCTAACCTCGTGTCTTTACAATTGTTACGTATTTAATTTATGTCTAAGACCTCTCAGATTAGACTGGCATTTGTGGCAGCTGGATTTGCCGGGAGGTTCCGGGCAGTCTTACACCACAAAAGAGCCTAACCTCGTGTCTTTACAATTGTTACGTATTTAATTTATGTCTAAGACCTCTCACATTAGACTGGCATTTGTGGCAGCTAGATTTGCCGGATGGGTCCGGGCAGCCTTACACCACAAAAGAGCCTAACCTCGTGTCTTAGACGATTAATTACTCCTAATTAATCATTCCCCAATTTGAATTACTTTCCCTATTTGAATTATCAATCAATTCCAAATTTAACGATGTCCATAATTGACTCAATTATGTCCATCTATTTATGGTATGTAAAATCATACCAATTTTCATCACAAATTTATTTTATGCCTTTTAAGGCATTTATGCCAATTAAATCTTTTTAATATTATCCCCTTTACCCCACGTTGTACGTTTGTTCGTTTAACGTAAAATATACGTTAGACTCGAATAGTCTAACTCATGGAATAAAGAGAAAACATCACAATATACACATAATTAGAACATAGATCTAAACATAGGGTTGAACTTGCATGTGTGAATGATGTTCTACATCTAAAACTTGCATAGGACAAAGTTACAACTTGCATAAACAACATATGTCATGGATCCAAATCTAAAGGTGTGAACTTGTTGAGATAATGGTCACAAACTTGCATAAATCATGTATGTCATAGATCTAAATCTAAAGGTGTAAACTTGTAACACCCCACGTCCGTTAGCGTCACTCACAAAGGGAATGCACTAAGTTCTGTGGAGCATTTTAGGGTAAAAGATGCAGATAAATTACAAGACAGACAGAAATTAAATAGCGGAAAATAAAACTTTGCTTTATTGATAAAATAGTTTGTACAATGATTTCTTTTTACAATATCAGAGTATCATCTGTCTTACAAAATAAAGAAGCATAAAAATACAATTATATTCCCCAATGTAACAAGAACCAGCCATAGCATCTGAAAAGAGAATCCAAGCAAAACTTCGACAAATCTTCAAGCTGGGAAAGAGTGACAGTCAAACTTAACCTGAGCTGTACTACTCCCTCCTTTACTACTTGGGGGGGGGGGGAACGGAAGAAAAGAAGACGAAAGGAAAACAGAGTCAGACATAAAGTCTGAGTAAGTTCAGTAACTTCTAGCATGTGAACATGGAAAAACAAAACGACATGAATTAACTGAATACAAGATAACACCAAGATGATAGGGTCAGCAAGATTAAACAAATTTAACACAAGATATACTAAGATAAGTTAAACTGGATACGCTCTCTAATACTTTCGCCGCTTCGCTATTCCCTTTGTTATACTGGTTTCTATATCTCTGCACCGCCTAACTAGTGTCCCAACTAGTAAAGATAACGTGATCCCAATCCCTGTATTTTTCCATCGCCTTCAGGCATCCATTTATTTATTTGTTACCTAGATTTAAATCTAGTTTTTTCCACCAAGTGCCTTTTAGATTCAACTAGAGTTTACGCTATCTGTTGAACGCTTCTCGGATTCAGGATTTATGCCACCTAGTTTAACTAGGAATTATGCTACCTGTCGAACGATGCCCCCAAGTCTAAGACACACTACCTAGAATGGTGTATGTTCCTATACTTCCCCACGCATGTATCGCGAATCGTTATCGCTTGTCTAGATGCACATGTCCTGTAATGTGCGGTCCGAGTCCTGTGATAGGGCAAATCAAGGAATACAGAACTCGGTCGGGAGCTTTCAGATATCTGCCGATGCAGATGCTAAGGTCTGTTTTTATTCTAGTGGCTATGGTCCCACTTGACCCCTCCCTCAACTAATGAAAGGCACACCTTGAAAAATGAGAACTATACGCCGGCCCTGGTGCCCCACTATCCTATGGCCATCCTCACCCATAACTAGATAGCAAGTATATGGTCTTTTGGAGTTCTCCGCCTTTCCGCTTCACGTATCTCGATTGACTCAAGATGGATGGTAGACGACGAGTTGCTATCACCGGGCTACCGTTTTCTCGCCGAATCACGTCGGTCCATCCTAGTCTTTAGGTTGCCATGTATTGCAACCAAGGCATACCCCTGGTTCTTCTACGCAGACCTTAACCTCTGTGGGCCCAGGCGGATCATCTGCAGCCTCACAGAGGGATACCAAGAGTACCCTCACGTCCCCTCGAAGCCTCGGGCTTCGTAACCCAATTCGTTGGAGCCTCCTTTTTACTCAGACGGACGTTCGCTCCTCCTCGTGCTATACTAAGAATTACTACTTAGTTTTACTAACTAAAATTTACCACTTAGTTTCCAGAATCGTTGTTTTCTTAACTATGGTTTACTTAGTTCTCTTTCCCGTTAGTTTAGATTGGTTAAGTGTCATAGTCAATTCAAGCTAACTTAACCCTCCTTATTTATCCTGTTAAACTGGTTAAGTATTGTCAATAACTCATGTTGACTTAACCCTACCACAAACCAAGTTATATTGGTTAAGTATTTATTACTTAACCCTACCCATTCACCTTGTGTTGGTTAAGTGTTCCTTTTTAACTTAACCTTGCCCGTCTGTTTTAACTAACATGTTATTATTAATGGTTAAGTATTATCCCTTCATGTTTTAGACTTAACCCCATTCCTTTATCACAACCTGATGGTTAAGTGTTCAGGTTTACTTAACCTTACGGTCTAGCCCAGCTAACATATCAAATTGGCTAAGTGTATTAGATTTTACTTAACCCCAACCTCTAGTCTAGTTAACATGTTAATTTGGCTAAGTGTATCAACCTTACTTAACCCCATCTTCTAGTCTAGTTTACATGTTAGTTTGGCTAAGTGTTTTCTTAGTTACTTAACCCCTACAAATCTGGTCTTGTTATCATAAGTTTGGTTAAGTGTCTCTATGGACTTAGCCCTCCCATTCTAGCTTGACTGTGTTAAGTTGGTTAAGTGTTCCTATAGACTTAACCCTCCCATTCTAGCTTAGCTGCGTTATGTGTCAGTCTGAACCTAACCCCACCCATCAGTCTAGTTATCATGTTGAACTGGTTAAGGGTCTTAGTTAACTTAACCTTACCATTCTTGTTCTATCTTTAATTAAATAAATTAAAGCCGTTACCACTCACATTAGACAGGTATCGTTGCGACTACTGGATGTGCCGGTTGGTTCCGGGCAGGTTTACATTGCAACTCAGTCTGACCTCGGGTTAGGAATATTCGTGTTTTCTAAGTTCAAAGGGTTTCAATCTATTTTAAATCAAGTTTTGAAAGTAACCATCCCGTTCGTCGGATCAGTTAGGGATAGCCAGGGAGAGCAGGAAACTTGTATTTTCCAAACTCAAGCCTAGACACTATCCTCTCTGTCATCCTAGAACTTTCTGGTGTGTCATTAAAAGAGATGTCGTTAGTAAACCTTTAATTTGTCTAAATTTACATTTCCTCATTTAGGCCAAATTCTATAAGTAAATTATTCCTAATTTACTCATTTCCTAATTACTCTTTTAATGTAAGTTGTCAACATTTATTCTTTTGACCCTTTTTCCCCCCTATATCATATTTATGCTTTTTGATATGTAAACTATACCAATTAAGTGTCACTAACCAAGATTTTGCTAAACCTGACGGTTATTCCCAATTATGGCCAATCTCAAATTTTATACCAATATACTTATTACGCCAAATTAGCTAATCCAATCCTAATTTAACATTCTAATTCACGTCAAACTAGACTTATTATTCTAGTTCTTTATTCATGTAAATGCTAGATTTACACGTCAATACTAGATTCAAATTACACATCTTATAATTCATGTCAAATTTATCCAATTTGCATTTCTATGAACATGCCATAATACATGTTCCCAACTTATGCCAAATTCCCTGTTTTACAACTATGTTTTAGTACATTTCACATTATGCCCAAATCGTATTCCCACCGTTCGTATAATTGAGATTCAATCTAGATTATGGATAAATCTAGACTCGTAGAAATTTGGGAATGAACCAAAGATGCTATGAAAAAGGATGGACATAATAACTGGCATAAAAGATTTGAATAACGACGTAGGTTCAAGAACATGGGTAGACCTAACTTAATAGGTAAATTCCCAAGGTTTAAAACCAAGGATAGACAGAATAGAGACGCAGGTTCAAGAACATGGGTAGACCTAACTTAATAGGTAAATTCCCAAGGTCTAAAAACCAAAGAAAACCAAGGACAGGCAGAATAAATAATCGGGTTTAGACCCAATCTCATAATCACAGAACTTAAGCAACACTTTCCTAGTCATGAATCATAGGTGTTTAATCACAGATGTCCTTGTTATGTCATAGGCAATAGTGTATGTTTTCTAATCAAAGGCATAGGTTTAGTCAAGGAAATAATCCTCATAGTCATAGTCAAAGTCATAGGCAATGTCCATAGTCATAGGCAATGTCCATAGTCATAGGCAAATGTTCATAGTCATAGGTAATGTCCATAGTCGTAGGCAATGTTCATAGTCAAAGAGGCATATGGTTTTAAGGTCCATAGTTTCATAGTCTTATCGGTCATCGAATCATAACAGTTCTTAATTAAGTCCAAAGATATAGACACAGATTCAAATAGAAAGATTTGGCATATTCTTTTATTCCTTTAATTTCATGTCACGAAAGGAGAAACGTTCAAATCTAGAAATAACTGACTTACAGAGATTAGATTAGAACAGAAAGATGGCGTTGCTATGATTCGTAGAAAAACAGTCGTTGCAGTCGTTCGAATCCTCACTTGAATTCTAGCTTGAATCTCTTCTTTGAAAGTCTTTGAGAAGCACCTCCTTGTCTTGATTTATTTTATATATATTATTTTATTTATTATTTAATTAAGAGGAGGAGAAGAAGCCATGTTCGCCAAGCATCTTTGCAGCATAAGGGTAGAAAAGAATTGTGAATAGAGAAGAAGACTAGGGCTGTTTATATAGTGTTAGGTGGACGAACCTGGTCAGAAAATGCGACCAAATACATCAGAACGAACAAGGTGCAGAAAGCTGGAAAAACAGGGGGGTCGACCCCCAGGTCGACTATGTAGTCGACCTGGGTGGCCCGGGTCGACTACCCAGTCGACCTGGGTAGCCCAGGTCGACTACCCAGTCGACTTGGTTCTCTTGGGCGGGAAAATTCCCGCCCAGGCCAATCCGGCCCGATTTTTGAAATTTGAATTTGTTTTCTGTCTGTCCGAATGTTAAACTGAATTCTGAAACTTCCGGAGGCCATATCTCCCTCATACGGACTCCGATTTACGCAAACTCGGACTCATTTCCATGCAGAATTCCGAGACGAACACAATGGCGCAGCCCGTTTCCCTTGATTTTGAATTTAACTTTTAATTCTTCCTTGATTTGTGAATCTTAGCGTTACATAATTACGGGGTGTTACATTCTCCCCCACTTAAAAGGATTTCGTCCCCGAAATCTTCAAGTTAGGAAGAATGTGTCCTACCATCCAATCACCCATCTACTCAACCATTCAATCACAGGCATTCATTGTCCTTAAAAGATTTCTAATGCTTTCATGTTCATATGCATAGTGTGTGTACATGTCTTTATCTAGTGCAAGATCAGGCGGTCTACTGATTCAGTTGACCTCCTTAATGCAAATCATGTCAGTGCCATGCGTCCAATCATGTATGCAAGCATTCCTAGTTATGTAAATACTACATGCATGCACAGCCATTCATCCATATGCAACATCCATATGATAACATATCAGGCTCAACTTCCAAACAAATACATATCTGTAAATGCAATATGAAAGCGTCTAAACTGATCTAGCGCCTAATACATTTGCATATGCATTCACGAGCAACCATTAGCAACCACTTGCAACCATCAACCATAACATGTTTCAAATACATGTTTACATCCATTGGCTTCAACCTAAAGGATCGAAGATACGACCTAGAGGATATACTTTGGAAAGAGAGAAACAATTACGCGCAAAGCTCCTAAACAAAGAAATCAAGGATGCACCCTTAAGAAAAAGGGTATGATGCTAGTATCTAGCCTTCTTGAGCTTTACTCCACTGTATCTTAACTAAATTTTACTTCACGATTGTGAAGTTTCCGATCTCCATTTTCAAAATAAACAGATGTCAACTATGATACCAAGTGTACATACCAAGATGGTTCGAGGTCTCTCCTCTTAGCTTATCCATCCCGCCATAACTATAAGGGTTGAAAGGTCACTACGTGCTTTTTGGAGTGCCTGCCACAACTATTTATCTCTCACACAAACCATCCAAGTCGAACTCGACATTCCTCAAGTACAAGCCCAAAAGGCCTAAACCAATATCAGACAAGCACCCAAGGAATATCTCCTCCGAATTTAGACGACCTACGTGAGATGATATAAGCAAACTCGATAGCTATTCTCAAATCCTTACTAAAAATAAACTGGTCGGACCACCAATTGGATTTGAGACTCTAGTGGGATCTTTCTACTATACAAGTACTATGGTGCAGAGACTCAACTATAGGAGTGGACATGAACAAACGCGAAGCGCTAAAACCAAAGGGAAGAGTACTAACAGCAAAACTAGATTCTTCCAACAGAACTTTACTACCTTTCTCCTAGGTACGCTTGGCGGTGAAAGTTTGTTCTTGCCCTTCTGAAAATCTTGTTCCTCGTTCTTGCACTTAATTATATGCCCTATCATTCCCTAGTAAAGATACTTCCTCTTGTCTTAGGTTTTATAATTTCTTCCTCCTTCGTGTGCCATGAATTCCTCATCCTAGGGTTATGCTCCCCTCATCCCCCTCCGTGTGTAATCATGTTGAAAAATCTCTCGTAAGCTGCTTCCATCGTACAGAAAAACCCTATAAGCTTGAAAGAAAACTGGCCGTAGGTGAAACAACTATGGCCATGGATGGAGGCCCGGGACGACTTCGCCCATCGATGAGGTTAACTCCCAGAAAGCCAGGAGCCCCAGAGACTCAAGAAAGAAGGAGACAAGAATTTAAACAGAGGAAGAGAAGATAGTGCGTATGGCTTTAGGGAATATGTCTTTAAAACAAATCTTTTCTCTTGAAAATGCTTCTTTAAAACCGTTTTGAAAATAATTTTTCAAATCTTTTATCTGATCCGGTAACCTTCAGCTCTGATACCACGTGTAACACCCCACGTCCGTTAGTGTCACTCACAAAGGGAATGCACTAAGTTATGTGGAGCATTTTAGGGTAAAAGAAACAGATAAATTACAAGACAGACAGAAATTAAACAGCGGAAAATAAAACTTTGCTTTATTGATAAAATAGTTTGTACAATGATTTCTTTCTACAATATCAGAGTATCATCTGTCTTACAAAAAAAAGAAGCAAAAAAATATAATTATATTCCCCAATGTAATAAGAACCAGCCATAGCATCTGAAAAGAGAATCCAAGCAAAACTTCGACAAATCTTCAAGCTGGGAAAGAGTGACAGTCAAACTTAACCTGAGCTATACTACTCCCTCCTTTACTACCTAGAGGGAGGGAACGGAAGAAAAGAAGACGAAAGGAAAACAGAGTCAGACATAAAGTCTGAGTAAGTTCAGTAACTTCTAGCATGTGAACATGGAAAAACAAAACGACATGAATTAACTGAATACAAGATAACACCAAGATGATAGGGTCAGCAAGATTAAACAAGGTTAACACAAGATATACTAAGATAAGATAAACTGGATACGCTCTCTAATACTTTCGCCGCTTCGCTATTCCCTTTGTTATACTGGTTTCTATATATCTGCACCGCCTAACTAGTGTCCCAACTAGTAAAGATAACGTGATCCCAATCCCTGTATTTTTCAATCGCCTTCAGGCATCCATTTATTTATTTATTTGTTACCTAGATTTAAATCTAGGTTTTTCCACCAAGTGCCTTTTAGATTCAACTAGAGTTTACGCTATGTGCTGAACGCTTCTCGGATTCAGGATTTATGCCACCTAGTTTAACTAGGAATTATGCTACCTGTCGAACGATGCCCCTAAGTCTAGGACACACTACCTAGAGTGGTGTATGTTCCTATACTTCCACACGCATGTATCGCGAATCGTTATCGCTTGTCTAGATGCACATGTCCTGTAATGTGCGGTCCGAGTCCAGTGACAGGGCAAATCAAGGAATACAGAACTTGGTCGGGAGCTTTCAGATATCTGCCGATGCAGATGCTAAGGTCTGTTTTTATTCTAGTGGCTATGGTCCCACTTGACCCCTCCCTCAACTAATGAAAGGCACACCTTGAAAAATGAGAACTATACGCCGGCCCTGGTGCCCCACTATCCTATGGCCATCCTCACCCATAACTAGATAGCAAGTATATGGTCTTTTGGAGTTCTCCGCCTTTCCGCTTCACGTATCTCGATTGACTCAAGATGGATGGTAGACGACGAGTTGTTATCACCGGGCTACCGTTTTCTCGCCGAATCACGCCGGTCCATCCTAGTCTTTAGGTTGCCATGTATTGCAATCAAGGCATACCCCTGGTTCTTCTACGCAGACCTTAACCTCTGTGGGCCCAGGCGGATAATCTGCAGCCTCACAGAGGGATACCAAGAGTACCCTCATGTCCCCTCGAAGCCTCGGGCTTCGTAACCCAATTCGTTGGAGCCTCCTTTTTACTCAGACGGACGTTCGCTCCTCCTCGTGCTATACTAAGAATTACTACTTAGTTTTACTAACTAAGATTTACCACTTAGTTTCCAGAATCGTTGTTTTCTTAACTAAGGTTTACTTAGTTCTCTTCCCCGTTAGTTTAGATTGGTTAAGTGTCATAGTCAATTCAAGCTAACTTAACCCTCCTTCTTTATCCTGTTAAACTGGTTAAGTATTGTCAATAACTCATGTTGACTTAACCCTACCACAAACCAAGTTATATTGGTTAAGTATTTATTACTTAACCCTACCCATTCACCCTGTATTGGTTAATTGTTCCTTTTTAACTTAACCTTGCCCATCTGTTTTAACTAACATGTTATTATTAATGGTTAAGTATTATCCTTTCATGTTTTAGACTTAACCTCATTCCTTTATCGCAACCTGATGGTTAAGTGTTCAGGTTTACTTAACCTTACGGTCTAGCCCAGCTAACATATCAAATTGGCTAAGCGTACTAGATTTTACTTAACCCTAACCTCTAGTCTAGTTAACATGTTAATTTGGCTAAGTGTATCAACCTTACTTAACCCCACCTTCTAGTCTAGTTTACATGTTAGTTTGGCAAAGTGTTTTCTTAGTTACTTAACCCCTACAAATCTGGTCTTGTTATCATAAGTTTGGTTAAGTGTCTCTATGGACTTAGCCCTCCCATTCTAGCTTGATTGTGTTAAGTTGGTTAAGTGTTCCTATAGACTTAACCCTCCCATTCTAGCTTAGCTGCGTTATGTGCCAGTCTGAACCTAACCCCACCCATCAGTCTAGTTATCATGTTGAACTGGTTAAGGGTCTTAGTTAACTTAACCTTACCATTCTTGTTCTAGCTTTAACTAAATAAATTAAAGCCGTTACCACTCACATTAGACAGGTATCGTTGCGACTACTGGATGTGCCGGTTGGTTCCGGGCAGGTTTACATCACAACTCAGTCTAACCTCGGGTTAGGCATATTCGTGTTTTCTAAGTTCAAAGGGTTTCAATCTATTTTCAAATCAAGTTTTGAAAGTAACCATCCCGTTCGTCGGATCAGTTAGGGATAGCCAGGGAGAGCAGGAAACTTGTATTTTCCAAACTCAAGCCTATACACTATCCTCTTTGTCACCCTAGAACTTTCTGGTGTGTCATTAAAAGAGATGTCGTTAATAAACCTTTAATTTGTCTAAATTTACATTTCCTCATTTAGGCCAAATTCTATAAGTAAATTATTCCTAATTTACTCATTTCCTAATTACTCTTTTAATGTAAGTTGTCAACATTTATTCTTATGCCCCATTTCCCCTCCCCCCCTACCCTATATCATATTTATGCTTTTTGATATTTAAACTATACCAATTAAGTGTCACTAACCATGATTTTGCTAAACCTGGCGGTTATTCCCAATTATGGCCAATCTCAAATTTTATACCTATATACTTATTATGCCAAATTAGCTAATCCAATCCCGATTTAACATTCTAATTCACGTCAAACTAGACTTATTACTCTAGTTCTTTATTCATGTAAATGCTAGATTTACACGTCAATACTAGATTCAATTTACACATCTTATAATTCATGTCAAATTTTTCCAATTTGCATATCTATGAACATGCCATAATACATGTTCCTAACTTATGCCAAATTCCCTGTTTTACAACTATGTTTTAGTACATTTCACATTATGCCTAAATCGTATTCCCACCGTTCGTATAATTGCGATTAAATCTAGATTATGGATAAATCTAGACTCGTAGAAATTTGGGAATGAACCAAAGATGCTATGAAAAAGGATGGACATAATAACTGGCATAAAAGGTTTGAATAACGACGTTGGTTCAAGAACATGGGTAGACCTAACTTAATAGGTAAATTCCCAAGGTCTAAAACCAAGGATAGACAGAATAGAGACGCAGGTTCAAGAACATGGGTAGACCTAACTTAATAGGTAAATTCCCAAGGTCTAAAAACGAAAGAAAACCAAGGACAGGCAGAATAAATAATCGGGTTTAGACCCAATCTCATAATCACAGAACTTAAGCAACACTTTCCTAGTCATGAATCATAGGTGTTTAATCACAGATGTCCTTGTTATGTCATAAGCAATAGTGTATGTTTTCTAATCAAAGGAATAGGTTTAGTCAAGGAAATAATCCTCATAGTCATAGTCACAGTCATAGGCAATGTTCATAGTCATAGGCAATGTCCATAGTCATAGGCAAATGTTCATAGTCATAGGTAATGTCCATAGTCGTAGGCAATGTTCATAGTCAAAGAGGCATATGGTTTTAAGGTCCATAGTTTTATAGTCTTATCGGTCATCGAATCATAACAGTTCTTAATTAAGTGCAAAGATATAGGCACAGATTCGAACAGAAAGATTTGGCATATTCTTTTATTCCTTTAATTTCATGTCAAGAAAGGAGAAACGTTCAAATCTAGAAATAACTGACTTACAGAGATTAGATTAGAACAGAAAATGGCGTTGCTATGATTCGTAGAAAAACAGTCGTTGCAGTCGTTCGAATCCTCACTTGAATTCTAGCTTGAATCTCTTCTTTGAAAGTCTTTGAGCAGCACCTCCTTGTCTTGATTTACTTTATATATATTATTTTATTTATTATTTAATTAAGAGGAGGAGAAGAAGCCATGTTCGCCAAGCATCTTTGCAGCATAAGGGTAGAAAAGAATTGTGAATAGAGAAGAAGACTAGGGCTGCTTATATAGTGTTAGGTGGACGAACCTGGTCAGAAAATGCGACCAAATACATCAGAACGAACAAGGTGCAGAAAGCTGGAAAAACAGGGGGGGTCGACCCCTAGGTCGACTATGTAGTCGACTTGGGTCTCTTGGGCTGGAAAATTCCCGCCCTGGCCAATCCGGCCCGATTTTTGAAATTTGAATTTGTTTTCTGTCTGTCCGAATGTTAAACTGAATTCTGAAACTTCCGGAGGCCATATCTCCCTTATCCGGACTCCGATTTACGCAAACTCGGACTCGTTTTCATGCAGAATTCCGAGATGAACACAATGGAGCAGCCCGTTTCCCTTGATTTTGAATTTAACTTTTAATTTTGCCTTGATTTGTGAATCTTAGCGTTACAGAATTACGGGGTGTTACAAAACTTGCATAGGCAATAACCCTAAACTTGCATAACATGATTCATATCCCAAACTCATATATTTATATAAACTTGCATATGTGATTTATGCATCATAAGAATGGTGTAAACTTGCATCTAACATGTAAATTATCATGTAGAATTTATCATATAACTCACACATGTCATAGCCTAACTTTAGATCTAAAATTGATGTCACGAAACATGTAAAGTTATACCAACTTGCCTATGATTCTTGTCTAAATCAATATCTAAACTTGCATACATACTAGTGATCTATCATATGAATCAACATAACCAAACTAGCATATGAACAACATGGTGATTTTATTATACATAAGTCAATCATAGAATTACAACATAGGTGATAGTATTATAACTTTACATCATAAATGATAGCATCACAACATAACGTCATAGAGATTTCAACACAATTCTACAACATAATTACAACATGCGATCAATAATTTACATCACATCCATACAATCCGCATCATAATTTAATCCAATTAAATTGCTAATTATTTTATTAAAATTATCGAACTCACAACTCAAAGGCGGTCTTGAGTTCTGAATTCTGAGTTCTGAAGTTGTATTATCTTTCCTTTGAAGAAGATTCGTTGTTAGGGTTGAATAGAACTGATTTGATTTGATGTTCTTCCTCTCTAATTGGTGGCAGCTACTCTAGGTTACAAGACGACAGCATGATGGCCATAGTTTCAATTTTAATTCTGATTTAGTGTTTGAGTCTACCCATGTTTATATAGAATTTTAATTTAATTAAAGTCGTCGGATGATCTTAGGGTTAATCAAAACCATTCAGTCGGGATAGGGTGACACCTCAGCCCTAATGACTCAGCAAGGAGTTAGAAATGACTCAGCAACATGGGTCAGACTGAACCAGAAAGCTGTGCAGGCCTGCTGCCTTAGCCTAGGTGCACTTGGCAGGTGCGCCAGTGCAAATTTGTACTGGCGCACTTCCCAAGTGCGCCAGAGCAATTTTTTTCCTCTTATTTTGCCGCCAAACTTCGTTCGTCCATAACTCCATCCGGTACCCGTTTCCCACAAACTCGGACTCTATTTCAACCAGAATTCTGAGACGAACACAATGGCGCAACCCTATTCCCTTAATTCTCACGTTTGAGATTAATTATTCTTTATTTTAGTTAATTCGATTATTCAAAAATCCAGGGTGTTACATTATCAATTCAAGAAAATGATTGAAAATGGAGTATCACCAGTTTTGCTCTAAGCGATAGTTAAATCTTTAACTAGATTTGAACGTGAAATAGTAATTAATATTTACTGATAACACTGTGGTGTTAGATATGGAGTATTACCAGTTTTTCTCCATGGGATGAATAGGTTGGGATTGGGAAATAAAATAAATGATTACTTCGGTGTAGTTCACTAATCCCGACTAGTTTGGAAAACCTTAACATGGTTTGATATCCAAAGAAAGATTAAAGAATAAATTTAAAAGAATTTATCTTTGATAAAATTAATGAGAACCTATTCCCTAATAATGTGAATATTTGAATAAAAGAATATTCTGAATTGGAATGAGGCATATGCTGTGTTTTTATAACAATTGTTTATTATATACACGGGTTGTTCGGAAAGGCCGGGTTTATACCAATCTGAATAACTGATTCGACGATAAGTCAATGATGAAGACGGTGGTTGAAGACCAGAGGTCTTAACATCGTTTGGATGATTACTGATGTCTTGATTGGGTTGCACACCCAAGACAAGGTACTAAGTGGTGATCGTTCAGACGTACTTGGAGATCGACCAGATATGCAAGGACCTCTCTCCTGTATTGGACATATGGGACGAGGAATAAGGTACCTCCGGTTTCGTTCAGATCCAGAACGAACTTGTTAATGGATGTGTGTCTGACATTGGATTTTATTCTATGTTAATTGATTTCTATTAAATATATATCTGTTTGGCGGCGGAGAATTTAGTCTCTTACTTAACGCTCTTCTCTGAGACGTACGAGCTCAGAGGTTATATATCGATAGATATCAGTTGCATGGCTTGAATTGCCTGTGTGGCATGCTGAGATGCAAATGATAAAGGCTTCTGTTGAAAAGAAAAGTTTTGTGGTTGATGATCAAAGCACGACTTTAATATATCATAGCTTTGTGTATAGCGTTAATTCACGGACCTTATACCTCGGTATGAGTCAAAAACGGGATCGGACCGTTGGGAGAACATGATGTTTCTTTCTAGCTGTGGGTGGTGTTAGGGTTTTGTAAGCCCTGACATTTTTATATTTTTACCTATGTGGTTGTTGGATTGTGAGGCGCCTCAGATATATCGGTCTCTACGGAACCGATGGATTTAGGTCCGATAGGACCAAGAAACGCGTGTTCAGGAGTAACTAATCCTCAAATGTAAGGGAGGACCGACCCAACCGATCCAAGGGTTCTCTACGTGGAGTCCTGAGGCATTTGCTAAAGTGTCTCGAAGTGGTGAGGAGTCATGCCTAGCCTCGACTCATAGATGGAATCCAATTTCCAATAAGTGACATATCGGTTTTGTTTGTAGAGCCTAGCATGGCGACATAGTGGGATGGGGCACTATGCCGTCTATGATTGATCCATTTATATTTGAAGTTTTTTCATACACTTTACACTATAATAGTATCAAAATGTTTTGTTTTAAATGTACCAAGCATGTTTGGCTATTATAAGGTAAAACTCTATCCTCCGGCTTGAATTGTATTGTGTGATGGGACCTAAGTCTTATAATAGCTTCATATTTCCAAAAAGCATTGTGTTGTTTGTTTTAAGCACTGGTATTCTTGGGAGAAAACCCGTTCCGTGTTATACGGCGTGGTCCCTTGATTTATTCCATTTCAAAGTAAAGTTTTATATAACTATTTTAGTTCTTACACCAGTCACATGACTGACCTAGAGTTTATTGTTTTAACCTAAACTCTGGGTGCCCCTATTTTCCACACGGGCAGCTAGTAGTTTTGGTTTTGCATACTTATATTCACAGGATCCTGGTTTATAGCTGGAATGATATTCGGAAAGCTCTGTATCCATATATTCTTTTCAGTTGTGTTTTTGTATTATTTTCCATTGCATTGTAACTTGTAAATCTCTGATATTTATCAAATGCATATTATTTGTTCGTACTCTGTATATTCTTGTACTCTGATGTAAATTTTTGTAATAATCAATGAAATGTTCTTCTGTTTGTGTTCTGATTTGTCATGTTCTCATTACAATCCGGGCTTTCCTTTATGGGGAAGTTCGGGTCGTTTTAGTTAGTATCAGAGCTTTGGTTTATAGAGCTCGAGAACAAGACACATTAGAACCGAACGAAAGAATTCATTAGAGATTGGATTAGTAATATGCAATGGGAATGACTCGTTAGAGATAGGATCAGTAGTATCCTAGAACGAGTGTGAAGAGTAGTGTTGAAAATAAAAAAGAAAACTAATTTTGTTTTGAAAATTTAAACCTTATTCAAATTATTTGAATATTTATTTTAAAATGATAAGGACTATCTAGTATATGAAGATTTTGAATATACGCCTTGCAAACATGTACACATAGTCTCAAATATACTGGATAGATATAGAATCACACTCTAGTCGCCTGAAGATGATTCTGATGATCGGTCGACCATCATCAGCATTTATGTTCGAGTTTCAAAAGTGGGATATCTATATATTTCTAATTGACTGGTGTGAGAACCAAAACTAGATAGGATTTATTGTTGTGATTTGATGCACAAAATATGATTTTCATGTATATATAGAAGATTATGAATTTGAAACAATAATCTACTAATTGATTGTTGATTGTGTTGTTTGATTATTTAAAATTTTGAACCATTAAGCTAAATTGAGTCAAATATTCTAATGAGTTGGAAATTGTTTAGAAATGCATACGTGTATATATAAACGTTGTTGAACAGGTTATGGATAAACTGCTAAGAAGAAAAAATAAATTTTATGCCTGACAAATAGGTACGTGTTCACTAATTTTCTATTTTTAAAACGTTTATGAGCCTAAGGCTGGTCGCTTGGCAATTTTCTTTTTTTAAAAGGCTTATGAGCCTAAGGCTGGCCGCTTGGCAATTTTCTTTTACTTTTAAAATGTTTATGAGCCTAAGGCTACCCGCTTGGCATTTTTCCTTTTTTTAAAGGTTTATGAGCTTAAGGCTGGCCGCTTGGCATTTTCTTTTTCCTTTGGATTGGCGAGGGCCCTGAGAGGCAAGTTGCGGTTTTAAATGTCTCCCCGTACAAAGGAGGTTATGGCGAAATTTTTCAAAAATTTAGGGTGTCAGCCAAATTTTTGAAGAATTGTAAAATTATTAGAAACTAACGAGTTGAAGAATGAAAGCCAGAATGAAAGTTGAGTTGATTAGTAAAACAACTTTCAACTCCATTCCTTTTCGAGGACGAAAAGATTTTAAGTGGGGGAGATTGTAACAACCCGGAAAATCAGAACCAATTTAAAATTTTTATTTTGGCAATTTTAATGAATTTTGAATGTTTAGAATGATTTATTTTAAATAATAACGACTAGAAATTTATTTTGAATAGAATTAGAATGCATATATTTATTTAAATCAGAATTAGAGTATAAATATTTATTTTAATTATAAAAGGAATCGGAAATGGAGTGGTAGTTTGAAAATTCGATTTCAAACTTCAAATGAATGTACAGGATAAAAATTAAACCGGATTTTAGTAAAACCAGAAATATTTGAATCTTTTTGAAAATATCTTTCCAATGAATCTGAAAAATCCAGATTTCATAGCGGGAATAAAAAGCTATATCCAGTTGAAAATTCAGAATAGTCGCTATGGAAATATAGCCCTTAAAAATAAAGATTTTGCAAACGACCACCGTTTTCGACGAGACCACTTTTGTTGGATTCAGAATGTCAAATTATTGCTGGTTTCCAAAATTCACAATTTTTGGAATTAATATGTGAGCGTGGTGGATTTAAACGTGTTTGGCAATTTCAGTTTGAATTTGATCGACTGGAAAATAACCATTTTTCAAACAGTCTCCAAATTCGACAAAATTAGTTTTGTTAGGACCATATCATCAAAACATAACCAAATTTATTTATTTTAGAATTTTTGGAGACAGTATGTGGCCCCGGTAAATTAAAATGTACGTTAAATTCAATATTGGCTATAATATTAATTTATATTGTAATTTTAACGAAAACTGATCGAAATGGTCGAATTGGTTTACGATACATATCCCATTGCATTCAGAATGGGGTTAATTAGCTAGGGGCGACAGTCGGTGAGTTTGATTTGGAGTTCAAAATAAAAAATCAACTTTTTTCGGAATTTAAAAATTAAATTAAATAAAAAGAATTGGTCAACCCTATTTACTCCCCCCATTGATTCTCAGATCGATAATAAAAAAGAAAAAAAACCTAGCGCTACCCCGTCGGCCCCCTGCCTTCACCGCCGCCCACTGCAGGCGACGCTGCGCCACCTCCACCGCACCCCCCAACTCCGACGGCCCCTGCCCCTTCTCTCTCCCTCTCTCCTCCTAAATACCCCCCAAAACGATTTGAAAACCACACCCCATCAAGCGGTGCCACCTCCACCGCACCCCCAAACTCCGATCATCTCCCCCTCCTCCATCTTTCAACTGTAAGTTCCCTTAACTATTTTTTTACTATTTCCTTTTAAGTAATTTTATTTTTATGGTAATAAAAATTTGATTTCTATAGTAAATAAAATTTATATTTTTAGGTTGGAAAACAAAATTAGATTTTTAACAATGTAAAGTTAGGAATTTTAGCATAAAAAATTTGATTTTTATATACATGTAGTAGCGATAAAAATTTGATTTTTATATATACGAAGTAGCGATAAAAATTCGATTTTTATATATATGAAGTAGGGATAAAAATTCGATTTATACATATATGAAGAAGCGATAAAAATTCGATATATATATATATATGTATATGAAGTAGCGATAAAAATTCGATTTTTATATATATGAAGTAGAGATAAAATTCGATCTTTATATATATGAAGTAGAAATAAAAATATGATTTTTATTTATATAATAGCGATGTAAAAATGGGATTTTAAATATATAATCATCGTAATAAAAATGTGGTTTTTATTATGAACAACATGGAAAGGACTGCATCGGAATTTCAGACAAATCCAAACGATTCAGAGATTCAGAAATAAAACTGGAGGAGTGGATCCCAAAGGTGAGAACTTCTCACTTTAATTTTATTTTCTAGTTAAAGTTTATACTAGGATGCAGACGTTGCTTAGCAACACTCGACACCCATCGTCCACAGACCACGGACGACTTGTTTGATTTGAATGTGATGTGGAAATTGATTGTGATGGTGATGTGGAACGGAATGGAATATAAAATATTCATGTGTTGAATAAAGTGTTAGAACAATAAAAATATCATTTTTATTGTATAAATGAATGAAATAAAATATTTAATGAAATAAAATAAATATTAATTTACAAATCGGACGATTTGTTTATGTACACACATTTGACTAATATGGATTGGGACGATATATTTTACACATCGTCCAATTGCACAGATAATAATCAGCGTTAGTTGTTTGAAAACCACACACTGGTGTTGGGATAATATTTGACGTACACTAATCCCAATTGTTTAGTTGTATGTCAATCAATTGGTTGGCAGACTGTTGTAAGTGTTAAATATTTATATTTAATGCTTATGCAGTGTAGAAGGCACTCTGGATGATGGTTGATTGTTTATCATTGTTGTTCTATACATGTGTTGTATGGAATCCATATAAATAACATTATACGGTAATTGACTGTGTCTGATTCCAGTTCAGAAAGAATGAATATTTTAAAAATAACGAATATTTTAAAATAATGAATATTTTAAAATAATATTCAGTAAAAGATCAAAATCTAATTTTAATATCCGATTTGGGATGGACACGAAAATATTTAAATTTATGAAGCCGTGTTGATTAGATTAACGCCATTTTGACGTGAACGATATTCATATCGATTTTATTCATTTTTATAATGGATATCGAAATGGAAGTGATTTCAAAATATAATGTTTTGAAAATATTATCATTTACATATTAATGATATGGAATATTTAGTTTTGATTTAGTTGAATATGAAGTTGAATCGTTTTGAAAACGAATTTAAAACGATTTATAAAATACGTTTTAAAAAGAAATCGACGAAATATATATATATTATATATATTTAATGGCCTGAATAGAATGCGCCGCGCCTCGGTAGTTCACTAATTTTGACCATTGACTTGCAATTGACAGTACGGGGGATCCGACTGTCGGATTCTCCTAATACCGGAATCGTTGGGTCCGTATCGAAAAGAGCTTTCCAACAAATACAAGAGATTTGGAATCTAACAGTTGGATTTGGAATTACGTCCAAATCAAATTTGGAAAAGGTCGCCTCAAGTACAGTTCGGTGACCGTTTATGGAAATCGACTGTACAGGCCTTGATAAAATTATGAAAAATATCAATAATTTGTGTAAAATAATAATAAATGATTTGGAAAGAATTGGGATGAAAAATTCCATAATTAAAAAGATAAAAAAAAATATTTTTATCGAAATGAACTAGTTATGAACTAGAACTATAAATCCAATATTTAAAAAAAAAAAAATTGGATTTGAAATAGCTTTAAAAATAACTTGAATTTCCAATACATGAATTGGAATGGATTTGAATCGAAATTATCTTCGGAATATTTTGATATTGGATTCCATGATTATACGGACATTGTGGAGGAATTTGGAAGATATATATATATATCTTTATTCCTAATACGATATTTGTTGGTTTTAGAATTTGATATTGAATATAAGCCGATATATTTTCTATTCAGAGCCTGGTATTTAATATCAAATGGGTTTTGGGTTGGTCATGAATGGTGTCTTCACTAACACTGTTCTTAAACCTAGTTGAGAAAAGATTAAATCTTTTTATTAAGATTTAATGAAGTTTACCAATTAATTAGTATTTAATTGAAATTGGATTTTGGGTTTGTTGTGAATGATATCTTTAAAAATTCTGTTCTTAAACCCAATGGAGTTAAGAAAATTAGAAACTAACTGGGGATTAGCTAAGTTGAATGGTTTCTTGGGTATTGATCTGATGTTGGTTTCGGCCTTCAGGATTAATACTTAGGGAATTATTCTCTTACTAATTTACAGTTGGAGACTGATGGAATGGTGTCTTCAGTAACACTGTTCTTAAACCCTAGTGTGAAAAGAATAAATCTTTTAACAAAGATCATTAGAATTTCCAGTTATATTTTGTAATTGGAATAAAATGGAATGTGATTTTGGGTTTATCGTGAACCGTGTTTTAAATGACATTGGTTCTTTAACCCAGTTAAAGATAAGATTAATTTCTTAGCTTTGAATAATCATTAATATTGATTTTTGGGAAGATTAAAACTAAATGGAGTTTTAACGAATCTTTGATTAGATTGAAAAGTGAATGTGATAATTAAAATTATCAATTCAAGAAAATGATCGAAAATGGAGTATGACTAGTTTTGCTCCAAGGATAGTTAATTCCTTAACAAGATTTGAATGTGAAATGGTAATTAATATTTATCGATAACACCGTGGTGTTAGATATAGAGTATTACCAGTTTTTCTCCATGCGATGAATAGGTTGGGACTAGGAAATAAAATAAATGATTACTTCGGTGTAGTTCGCTAATCCTGACTAGTTTGGAAAACCTTAACATGGTTTGATATCTAAAGAAATATTAAAGAATAAATTTTAAAGAATTTATCTTTGATAAAATTAATGGGAACCTATTCCCTAATGATGTGAATATTTGAATAAAAGAATATTATGGATTGGAATGAGGCATATGTTGTGTTTTTATAACACTAGTTTATTATATACGCGAGTTGTTTGGAAAGGCCGGTTTTATACCCATTCTGAATAACTGATTCGACGATAAGTCGACGATGAAGATGGTGGTTAAAGACTGGAGGTCTTCACATCATTTGGATGATTACTGATGTCTTGTTTGGGTTGTATACCCAAGACGAGGTAATAAGTGGTGATCGTCCAGACGTACTTGGAGATCGACCAGATATGCGAGGACCTCTCTCCTGTATTGGACATATGGGACGAGGAATAAGGTGCCTACAGTTTCGTTCAGACCCAGAACGAACTTGTAAATGGATGTGTGTCTGACATTAGATTTTACTCTATGTTGATTGATTTCTATTAAATATATATTTGTTTGGCGGCGGAGAATTTATTCTCTTTCTTAACGTTTTTCTCTGAGACGTACGAGCTCGGAGGTTATATATCGATAGATATCAGTCGCATGGCGTGAATTGCTTGTGTGGCATGCAAATGATCAAGGCTTCTATTGAAAAGCAGAGTCTTGTGGTTGATGATCAAAGCATGGCTTTAATATAGCATAACTTTGTGTATAGCATTAATTCGCGAGCCTCACCCCTCGGTATGAGTCAAAAACGAGATCCGGCCGTTGGGAGAACATGACGTTTCTTTCTAGCTATGGGTGGTGTCAAGGTTTTGCAAGCCCTGACATTTTTATATTTTTACCTATGTGGTTGTTGGATTGCGAGGCACCTCGGATATATCGGTCTCTACAGAGCCAATGGATATAGGTCCGATAGGACCAGGAAACGTGTGTTCAGGAGTAACTAATCCTCAAACGTAAGGGAGGACCAGGCCAACCAATCCAAGGGTTCTATACGGGGAGTCCTAAGGCATTTTCTAGAGTGTCTCGAAGTAGCGAGGAGCCATCCTAGCCTCAACTCATAGACGGAATCCAATTTCCAATACGTGACATTTCGGTTTTATTTGTAGAGCCTAGTATGACGACATAGTGGGATGGGGCACTGTGCCGTCTATGATTGATACATTTATATTTGAAGTTGTTTTCGTACACTTTACACTATAATAGTATCAAAATGATTTGTTTTAAATGTACCAAGCATGTTTGGCTATTATAAGGTAAAAATCTATCCTTCGGCTTGCGTTGCATTGTGTGATGGGACCTGAGTCTTATAATAGCTTCATGTTTCCAAAAAGCATTGCGCTGTTTGTTTTATGCACTGGTATTGTTGGGAGGAAACTCGTTCCATGTTATATGGCATGGTCGCTTGATTAACTCCATTTTAAAGTAAAGTTTTAAATAATTGTTTTAGTTCTCACACCAGTCACATGACTGACTTGGATTTTATTGTTTTAACCTAAACTCTGAGTGCCCCTATTTTCCACACGGGCAGCTAGTAGTTTTGGTTTTGCAGATTTACATTCATAGGATCCTGGTTTACAGCTGGAAGGATATTCAGAAAGCTCTATATTCATATATTCATTTCAGTTGTGTTTTTGTATTATTTTCCACTGCATTGTAACTTGTAAATCTCTGATATTTATCAAATGTATATTATTTGTTCATACTCTGTATATTCTTGTACTCTAATGTAAATTGTTGTAATAAGAAATGAAATGTTCTTCTCTTTGTGTTCTGATTTGTCATGTTCTCGTTACAATCCGGGTTTTCCTTTACGGGGAAGTTCGTGTTGTTTCATTCCTGCTATCACCTTAACATTTTACGGTTAATGTTGTTTGCGTGGATCATTTATTTTGAACTATAATCTTTATTTCCTATTTTTCAAGCTACAATTTTCTTTCATGGTATGATTTCCTTTAGATATTATCAATTTACATGTTAATAGATATAATAATGCATCCCCTCCTTTCTAATGTGATTTTCCCCCTTCTTGGGTCTGTTTGACAAATTACAAACAGAGTGTTTGGATGTGATAGTGACACAAAACAAGTATATGAAGAGGGTGCCACGGAAGTTCAGCTGTCAGTGGCATCAACTGTGAGTAACTTCAGTATGAACTCCACGTATCATATAATTTAACTATTGTTATGAACTTTAATTATTAACTATTATTATAATTTGATGTAACTTTAAGTATCTTATTCATAGAATTAATGTTGATTTTTTTCCGACTTTATGATTGAAGCTTAAGCCATAATTGAATAATCGAATGGCATACATTCTGTTTGCTCCAAAATTAGGAGAGAATTAATGATGATTTTTTTCCTTTATGATTTCTGTTGGGGGTATACTGTTCACTATGGAGTTACGGTAAATAAATGCACATATCCAGAAGATTAGAAAGCTAGTAATTCTTGCATTTTCAAGAAGCATTGACTTGGTCAGATTATGTTGGTTACTTAAAATATATAGTTGGTATAGCTAATCGGTAATACATAATGGTTTCAGGGAATTTAGGCAGACATGTCATGGCGCTGAATATATACATTTGGTATAGATATTGGTTTTACAGTTGCCATAAGGGAATAACACTAATCATGAAACCAAGCTAGGTCGTTTCAGGTAGTGGGGAGAACATTTAGTTGAGGTATGCATAATGGATTACTGGTAGTGTGAAAAAACTTTTAATTACGGATAGGCAATTTGATTAGAAAATCTATACGAATCTGTTAACTTAAATGAAAAATTTACAGTCTCGAATAAAGTCAAAAACTATCAAAAACGTCCATCAGTTTCATATCGAAATTGGCTCTTTTAAATGTCTTTAGAAAGCAGCAACGTTCCTTTTTAGTAGTTATCCAAATGGACTCTAATATCATTAAATCTTCCTCAAAAGTATTGTCCTACAAATTGTATTAAGTCCTAACAAAAATGAACATGAATGACCACATAATTTATTTTTGTAGATTTAAGCAATGGTTGTTCGTAACATGGACTACTCTAGGATCAATATCTGTTATTACTTTATGTTTTCAATCTCCTATACTAACCCATTTTAGCGGCTATTTCTAAATGTTGTTATTCATGCAACTTCTAGCTGGTGTACAGAAGATTCTTATGGGTCGGTAACTACTGAAGATCAGATATATCGTCCAATCAAGAAGGTAAGATTTATTTATATTCTCTTAACTTTGCGAATAATTATAAACTTCATAGCTGGAAGGCTAAAATATTCATGTGCTAGGAAGCTGATTTGTTATAGAAAAAAATTTAACAAAATTGCCTCGTTTCCTGGTATCTCATTCATTTTCTTTTGTCAAGTACTGAAACTCCTTTATACATGCAAGATGATCTGCCTACATCAAGTAAATTTGACTTTCGTTAAAAAAAATGTATTTATATATTACACATGTTGTTCCCATTTTCTTACGAACTATTACTGACATACTTCAATGTTTTTTTTTTTTTTTTTGCATGAGTTGGTGGTTTTAACATCTAAAGATCAATAGTCAATATAAATTGCTATCATAATATACCTTTTGCTTGTGATTTAAAGTATGTACATAAAACGCATGGACAAATTATTATCGCTATTTTCATATATTTAAATAACAAAATGCGTGAAATCTTTTTGTTGCTTCATGTATCTTCACGGCTCCTCTTCTCCAGTGGATTTCCAAGAGCTGACTTTTTCTATGGCACCTAACCACTCTTATTTGATCCCTAATACTTATTTGTTCAATTAAAACTTTCCCTAATTAAAACTATGTTCTTACACTCAAAAACTGTTGTGAATTGATATTTAAAAAAAAAATCGAGAAGTTGATTTATTAGTGGTGATTTTTGCGGTTAGGAAGTTGGTCGTGAAGACTGGAGAGCTTTAACGATGTATGCTTCATTTTTGCGGCTGGGAATACCATTGGCTAGTGTTACGATTTTCCAGTACATAGAGATAGTATGGGTTTCTGCACAGTAGTGTTTTTATATTTATGATATGTTGTTTTGTTTGAGTCTTTATGCAATTGTTTCAAATCAAGGTTATTAATGATATTCGGTAGTTTTATGGTATAAGAAGGACAAAGGAATGAGCTATGGGTGGCTTCTTTGTAATTGTAACAACCTTCAGGTATTATTATAATAATGTAGGAATTAGTCTTAGATATTTTAGTTGGTTGTGATTGTGGTTGGCTTATATCATGTTCAGGTATGGTGCCTTTTTGGCCTGCATAGATTTCGGTGCCTCATTATACATGGAAGTACCCATTTCATTTGATTTTTCATTTTCATCTTTTTCTTTTGCATTTCACATGTTTTTCCAGTTGCTTGTTAAATGTTGACTTACTTTGTTTGAGTGAGCAGTTGGTAAAAGTATCAATTGTTATAGTTCTAGTATGTTTCTGTTAGTTTTCATGAATAAGTTTCATTATTTTCCTATGCTTTGGATGAGCTTAGGTATCATATTCCATTTACTTTAGTTGTACGTTCCATGGAAAATTATGCTGTGAATTTAGGCATGCCTATTTTGGTGAAAAGATGAGGCGGTGATTCTGTTGCAGCAATGTTTATTAGCTTGAAGAGTGATTCAAAAAAACAAAATAGTACAGGGATTCAAAGATGCAAATTGAAATGCACAGTTTAAATACACAAAAATATGGTGAAGTAAGAACACTGAACAAGTAAAAAAAATACCAAACTTAATATTCAAAAAAGAAAAATACGAAACTTGCGCAATGAATGTGAAAGAGAGTTTAAATGTGTAGAATAACTTCTGCAATTCACATACTTGTTTGTATGACTGAGAAAAACAATAGAAGTGTAACAAAATAGATATATACCATTTATGTACTTGTTTTGGTTTTTTAATTTCAATGGAAATGTGCTTTATTCTTTAAATGAGTAATTAGCAGTATGTTTTAGTTTGTAATTCCCATTTTGGTTTTAATTCTTATTGTTGACAGTTAAACTTATCTGTAGATAATTAGCTATTTCGGATCAAAGACTATCGACAACAAAGAATTACCGGTATCCAAGCAACGAACATGGCTTTATTTTTTTTATATGTTGTCATATTTTGTTAGTACTATTTGTGTAAACTTGTTTAGTATATGTCTTATTTTATCAAAAAACTACTATCGGATTGTTATGGATATTATATTTGATTATGTGATTACCGTGTTATTTGAATTATTTGTATATGATGATGATATGTTTGATTAGTTGTTTGTATCTTTTAATTATGTGATTTGATTGTTGATTTGAACATGAAAAGTATGATTGATCGGTTATTTCAATATGGATATTATACAAGCCTAATTGAAAAGGTACAAGACAACTTTTAGTAGTGTTTTAAAAATGCTACAAAAGCAAATGTAAAGTAATACAAAAATTATATAGTTGCATTTAAAAAATTCTATAGATAGCTTTTTATAAACCATATAGAAAAGCTTTAGTTGCATTTCAAAAACGCAACAATATGATATTTTTGGTAGTGTTTACTATAATGCAATAGAAAGTTTCAGACTTTAATTGCATATCTTATCACATCGTTCTCTAAAATGCTACTACGAGTTATGATAGCGTTTTTTCAACGGTACCAAAAGCCATTTCTGGTGTAGTGATTGCAGAAGAAGGAAGAATGCTTGTTTCCAATGTGGAGAGGTTGGACACCTTATTAAGGACTGCCCAAAGAAGCAAGGACAGGGCCAAAGGGCAGGATCTTCTAGAGGGCAGGTGCACGCTCTCGTGGCCGGTGTACCGAACAAAGGTAGGTGAGTTTCTGTTGAAGGTTTTAATTTTCTTCCCAATCATCCTGTTAGTAAGGCTGGCAATTAGAACCGAGAACCGAAAACCCGAACCGACCTAAAAAGACCAGAACCCGAACCGAATCCGATGGGTCTCGGGTCGGGTGTGGGTGATGAAAAACACAATAAAGACCTGATAAAACCCGGTCCGACCCGACCTGACCCAAAAGACCCAACCAAAAAACATTAAAATATATGTAATTTTAGTGTTATTTCCTACCCAGACCTGAACCGAAGCTCGTGTCAGGTCGGGGTCCAGATTTTGGAAATGTATAGTTTAGACTCGACAAAACCCGACCTGCCTAGACCCGAGACCCGTCGGGTCAGGTCCGGGTCTATCGGGTCGGGTCTAATTGCCACCCCTACCTATTATAAACTCTTTTTGATTCTGGTGCTTCACATTCTTTTATACTTGATTATGTGGTTGAGTAACTGCACCTTAGTACTAGTATGGTTTTGGATCCCTTTGTTTTCTCAAACCCCATAGTGGGTACGACTCATCTGTCTATGATTTGTCGGGGTTTGCGAATATCCCTGTTTTGCGTCGAGTTTGAGTGCGATGCATATATGCTTGGTTTTATGGGATATGGTTTGATTCTAAGGACGGATTGGCTAGCCATGTATGGTGCCATTCTGGATTGTGAGAGGATGGTCATTAGACTTTTGACTTGCCATAGGAGGACCCTCAAAATTTCTTGTGACCCTAAGGGGTCTGTCATGCTTAGTTTCCTAGAGTCGTTTGATACATCTATCGATGATCTACGATCTGTACCGATAGTTTGTGAGTATCCTTATGTTTTTGAGGAGGTTGGGGGTTTACCTTCGAGGCGCGAGATTGATTTTCGGATATACTTGGTGGACAATGCAAAGCCAGTTGCATGCATGTGCGCCATATGGCTCGAAGAGAAAGGAGGGAGCTCAACAAGCAAGTAGGGGAGCTACTTGAGAAAGGGTTTATTAGGCAAATCATATCTGAATGGGGTTCTCCAGTAGTATTCGCCACTAAGGTGGAGGGTTTGCTTTGCTTATGCGTGGATTACAGGGAGTTGAATAAGCTCACTAAGAAAAATAGACACCTACTTCCGAGGATAGATGATATGTTTGACCAACTTTTTGGTGCGTCTGTTTTCTCCCAGTTGGACTTAGCCACGAGGTTTCATCAGTTGAGGGTAACCGAGGATAGTATAGACAAGACTGCTTTTAGAACCCCAGATGGTTTTTTCGAGTGGCTCGTCATGCCTTTTGGGTTGACGAATGCACCCGCCTATTTTGTAGATCTAAAAATTAGGGTGTTTCGGGAGTTTCTAAATAAGTTCATTGTGGTCTTTGTTGATGACATCTTGATTTTCTAGAAGGGCAAAGAAGAGCATGCCCTACATTTAAAGGAGGTTTTGAAGACTCTCCGAGCGCATCAGCTTAAGGCATAATTCTCCAAATGTCATTTTTGGAGAAAGGAAGTGAGATTTCTAGGGCATGTGGTCTCTAAGGATAGGATAGCATTGGATCCCGCGAAAGTAGTTGCAGTTCAAGAATGGCATATTCCAAAGAATGCAATAGAGGTGAAGAGTTTCCATGGTTTAGCGGGCTTTTATAGGAATTTCATTAAGGACTTCGCGAAGATATCAGCCCCACTCACCAGAATGACGAAGAAGAATCTGACATTATCTTGGGATATTGACTGTGAAGATGCTTTTCAGCGATTAAAGAGGGCCCTGACAACAGCCTTAGTTTTGACTTTGCCTGATGGGAACAAAGCGTTCACAGTATACACTGATGCATGTAGTTCAGGGATTAGTGATGTTTTGATGCAAGAGGGAAGGGTAGTATGTTATGGAGGTAGACCACTGAGAGTTCATGAGAAGAACTACCCTCCCCATGACTTAGAGTTGGCTACCATAGTATTCACGCTTAAGACTTGGCATCATTATTCTCTTGGAGAGAAGTTCGAGCTATATACCGATAATAAATCTCTGAAGTATTTGTTCTCACAGAAGGATCTCAATTTGAGGCAACAGTGATGGGTGAATTTCCTATCATCCTATGACTTTGAGATTACCTATACCCCTGGCAAGTGTAATGTGGTGGCGGACGCACTAAGTAGGCAGATGATGACTTTGAGTCCACTATTCGTAAAGAGGCGGAGCTTGGAGTATATATCGACCTTTGATTTTAGTCCATCTACGGATCTTATACCCGGTTTGTTGGCATCCTTAGAGGTGCGACCTACTCTTATGGATTAGATAAAAAGTTCGCAGCGAGAGGACCCATAGACAGAAGACATCTTGGATAGGCTCAGTAGAGGGAGACTTCTAGTCACCTCAGTAGATATTCCACGGATGACAGAGGGTGGTTGCGACGAGATGGAAGACTTTGTGTTCCCCAAGTTGGGAGTCTGTTGAAGACAGTCCTTGAGGAAGCCCATCATTCTAGGATGACTATCCATCCAGGCGATGATAAGATGTATAGAGATATGCAGAGGGTTTTCTTTTGGGATGGGATGAAGAAAGATGTAGCGGAGTTTGTTTCTCAATGTTAGATTTGCCAGTAAGTCAAAGTTGAGCAAAAGAAGCCTGGTGGTTTACTTCATCCCTTAGATGTCCCACAATGGAAGTGGGAGAGCGTCTTTCTGGATTTCATTGATGGCTTGCCTAGGTTGAGGAAAGGCAACACCAGTATTTGGGTTATAGTTGACAGACTTACTAAGAGCGCTCATTTCGTTCCCGTTAAGAGTAAGAGGACGGCATCATGGTTGGCAGCAGTTTATCTTCGTGAGATAGTCCATCTACATGGAGTACCTTCCAGTGTAGTAAGTGATCGTGACCTCATATTCACTAGTGAGTTTTGGAGGAGCTTACAGGAGGCATTAGGTACATAGTTGTGTTTGAGCACCGCTTATCGCCCTCAGATCGACGAGCAGATGGAAAGGGTGAATATAGTTCTTGAGGATCTTTTAAGACTGTGTGTCCTAGACTTCAGAGGGACTTGGGAAGAGCATCTTCCATTGGTAGAGTTCGCCTACAACAATAGTTATCAAGCTAGTATTTTCATGGCACCCTTCGAGGCATTGTATGAATGACCTTGTAGATCACCGACTTGTTGGTTGGAGTCTACAGATAGGCTTCTACTTGGACCTGAGATGATTAGAGAAACTACAGAGAAGAAGTATCTTATTTGCAAACGCATGAAGACAGCTCAGAACAGACAGAAGTCCTATGCATATAAGAGAAGAACTGATATTGAGTTTGAGGCGGGAGACATGGTTTTCATCAAGGTATCACCTTTGAGGAATGTGGTTCGCTTTGGATCTATAGGGAAATTGGCATCCAGGTTTGTAGGGCCATTTCCCATAATAGAAAGGATTGGCCAAATGGCTTATAAGGTGAAGCTACCAGATAAATTGACAGGTGTTCATGATGTTTTCCATGTTTCTCATTTACGGAAGTGCCTGCATTATACCGCAGAAGTAGTTGAGCCAAGTATGCTTGAGGAAGTAGAGGTGGAACAGGAGGCGACAGTTAGACGAGTTCCTACCCATATTATTGGATCATAGGTTAAGAAGCTACGCAACCGAGAGGTCAAGTTGATGTAAGTTCAGTGGGGAGATGACCATGAGGATGCAACTTAGGAGACTAAAGACAAGATTCGCGCTTCGTACCCTTATTTTTCAAGGGTATGTTCTTAACTTCTTTTTCCAAAGCTTTTATTCGTACTTTCTTCTATCATTTAAGTATATCCTATTGATCGAATCTTCAACCTTCAGGTAGGGAACCAGTGGATGTAAACATGTGTTTGAGACATGTTAGGTTTGGTGGATGCAAGTGTTTGCTAGTGGTTGCTCGTGGATGCATATACACACACTAGGAACTAGATCGGCTCAATCACTCTCATAATACATATGGATGCATGTGCATTTTTCTTCTTTTATGGATGGAAATAGGCGTATCATCATATGGTTGTTGCATTTGGATGGATGATTGTGCACGCATATAGCAATTACATGATATATTATAATTATTTGCATACATGTTGGATTCATGGCACTGGCATACAGTGCATGAATCAGTAGACCGCCTGATTTTTCGCACTAGTATAGGGACATATACACACACCTTTGCATATGTTCATATAAGCATTAGAAATCTTTAAGGACAATGGATGCCTGTGATTGATGAATGAGTAGTTGGATGTGGATGTTAGGATGTACCTTCTTCTTAACTTGGAGATTTCGAGGACGAAAACCTTTAAGTAGGGGAGAATGTAACACCCCGTAATTTTTAAGAACACAATAATGATAAACTAAAGAACATTTAATTAAATATTGGGAGTTAAGTAAATCGGACTGCGCCATTGTGTTCGTATCGGAATTTTGGTAAAGATAGACTCCGAGTTTGCGTAAAACGGACATCGTATGAAGATGATATTAAGGTTTGAAGTTTTATACAAATAAGGAAAAAATATAAAAAAAATCAAGTCTAGAAAATCAAAATCGAAGAGCGGGAAAGGGAGGGAAATCGGCTCGTTAGGGGGTCAACCCCTATAAGGGGTTGTCGAACCTAGGGTCAACCCCAAGGTTGAGCCTACCCAGATCTGGGGCAGATCCATTCTGTGAACCGGGACTTGTTTCTTGACCAGATTTGTTGACCGTAGGATATAAATAGGATCTCATTTCTATTGTTTTATTCATCAAAAACAATTGAGACAACAAGGTGCTACCCCAACTCAGATTGTTTTAGCCTATTCTTCTGCAACAACAACTTAAACGTAATCAAGAATCTCTGCCAAAACATCAATAGTCATTTCTCTGTTCTTTAGATCCAGTCCCTGTGAGTTTATGTTGCTTTAAGATATAAAGATATAATAAGTAATCCTGACATGTTTATAAGTTCGGATCTAAACATGTTCATGTTAATAACCTGAATCATAACTAAACAGATATGTCATTACTTGTACACCTGCTCTTCTGTTTAGTCCTTACATGGTTATCTCTGTTATAGGTATTCTGTCATTATGCGCATTTCTGTCACCATATGCCTATTCTGTTAGTATGCCTATTTTTGTTATCATATGCCTATTTTGTTATTATGCCTATTTATGTTCTCTTCTCTTCCTCCTTCCCTTTTTATTTTTATAGCCAGACTACTTTCGAGCCTAGGCCTATCGCTGAAACATGCGAACAAACGAAATTGGGAATAGTTGGGAATGATAAATTGGGGGCATAACTTGTACTGTAAAACATGACTGGGATTTGGGGGCATAATCTATACCGTGACCGTTTACTCCCTAAAAATCGCACGCACATTGATAAATCACAACATTGACAAAAGCTAGAAAGGTATCATAGTTCAATTCATAACCGATCGGTCAGAGAATGTAAGCATCGATCGGTCGAACTCATCCCCAACGATCCCTGATTCAACTCACATTCAACACCACCGGTCGGCTAAAATCTCGGCATACCGGTCGGTTAGGTTTAGGGAAACTAATCTGTCAGAGAACGGAGGCAACGATCAGTGGAGGAGCAGGTACATGCCGTATGAGTGTGATATAGGCATACTGATCGGTAAAGATCCTGGCATACCGATCGATTAGACTCAGGAACCTCGACCAGCTATACTGATAGAGGCATCGATCCTTTATATTGATAGAGGTACCAATCGGTAAGGCTTGAAGGCTACTGATAGTTGGAGACAACTGGCCAATGGCAAACCTATAAATATCGGTTTATACCGATCGGTGGTCCTGGGCACTATATCTCCACATTCTCCACACCTATAAATATAGGACCAACCCCACATTAAGGGGGATCGAATTTTATGACCCCGAAGGGCTGCCTAAGTTCATTCTCTACCAATTCAAGCTATTCTAACATCTAACCGTGATCATTCAATGAAGATCATCCATTCAATTAACCATGGAATTCACCGAAATATCTTTATTTCTAGAAAGCTCATAGATCTACCATCATGTTCCTATTCTTTAAGGGCTTCTCCTCTATTTCCTCTACTAACCCTTAGAGATCTAGTTGGATAATTAGAGAAGCTGAAAAGATAAATGTAATTGAAATGATTGTTTGCGTTGTAACCATTGTGAAAGTAATGAGAATGAATTCCAAAGTGGATGTAGATCAAGTTCGATTGAAGGGCCGCATTCACATTACCTTCTCTCACACTCTCTCATAAGGTTGAAGGCCTTGCATTAAGGTTCTAAGACTACTCCAACCATAGATCCCATGGATCTACGATCTAAACCGATCAACGACCTATCCTCCAAATTTAAGTCCGCGTTTGAAGTCACGGGTAGACCATCGAAGAAGATGGCTAGTTAAGCTGTCGAAGAGATTGACAATGTCGCCAACAACGAAAATACTCCGCTCACCAACCAATTCGAAGTTGGAGAAACTTCTAAGGCTGGAACGGCCATAATGAGAAGGGAGTTGGATGTGAAAAGAGTTGGTGTATACGACTTAAGCAGTATCTTTATATGGATATAGCAGAAATGATAAACTAGCTAGTAAACTACAATAGTTACGCAGGTAAAAACTAAGCTATAGAAATATGTCACAAATAAAAGTAAATGCGATAAGAAACGACACCAGGAATTTTATGTTGGTTCGGACTTCCCGCCCTATGTCCAGTCCCGAAGCTGCTCTTCGGAATTCACATACAACGCCCTCTCTTAACTCGGAGGAATAGGTCAGTACAACTGAGCCCCAACAAGGATGCCTCTCTCCTGAGCAACTACACATGTCTTTAACAATTACAAGAGTTTTGACTTCTGCTTTGTTTTCTTGAATCAACACGGATAGTCAGCAGTTTAAGTACAACCTTCCTATAATCTTATCCTCGAGTATGTGATTTGAATGCGAAGATTGAAGGATGTAAATTGCTTGTTGAATCAAGTGATATTAAATCAATTCAAGTATTCAATAAGTGTTTGAATTTATGGAAGCTTTTGTGTAACACCCCACCTCCGCCAGGGTCACTCACAGGGGAATGCACTAGCTTTGGAGGGGCGTTGTCTAGGTAAACATGCACAGAAATATTACAAGACAGAATATATAAAAACAGCGAAAGAAAAACCAAATTTCATTACCTCATAAAATTATAAGGTCTAAAGCCTTTTACATCAAAATGCCTTTAAAAGCCATTACATTGGAAACCTGTCTTGCAATAGTTAAAGAAGCATAAAACCACAGTCATAAAATATTCCCCAAGTAAAACGGTAAAGCAGCCATAGCCAAGAAAAATCCAAGCCATACATGATGACCTTGAAGCGGAAGAAGTCCGAGCTAAATAACAGTATTCCCTCCCTGAAAACCTGGGGGGGGGGAACGGAAGACAAAGAGGCGAAAGAAACGGGGTCAGTCATAAAGACTGGTAAGTTCTATCTACTTCCAGCATAAAAACAGGTAAAGGTAACATGACATGCATAAACTGAAAGTAAACATAAGGATGATGACAAGATAAACAAGGAAAACTAAGGTAACAGGATTAACTACTGTATAGAGATAAACTACGGTCACTACGCATCAAGTATAACATCCCAAGGTTCTATCGAGTATAACAATCCCAAGGTTCTATCGAGTATAACAATCCCAAGGTTCCATCGAGTAATACACCCCAAGGTTCTATCGAGTATAACAATCCCAAGGTTCTATCGAGTATATTTGCCATGCACCTTCCGTACTAGTATCCCAACCCGTGTCATGTGTTAGCTACAAAATGTCCCTTGCCCAATGTCATGAAATGGTCCATGTCAACCTAATGTAGGTTTTCCCAACTCGTATGTTTCTTTCCATGTATATGTTTAGTCCTTTGCTGTAAATCCTACGGGCTTCCTCACGTAGTTCTATATGTAGTTCCATTATCCTTGAAATCGTTTTGGACTGTCACCCTTGATCTAGCTGTATTTTCTTACCATGAATTCTTGAATGTTCGGCTAGGATTTATGCCACCTAGGACCACTAGGGATTACGCTACCTACTAAACGTTTTCGTAACTCGGTTTGGGTTTTAGCCACCTAGGACCGCTAGGGATTACGCTACCCGTCAACCACGCCCTTTTTCCCACGTATGTATCGTGAATCGTTTTTCCATGTCTAGATGCACATGTATCTCAATGTGCCATCCGAGTCCCGTGCCAGGGCTAATCAAGAAATACAGGACTCGGTCGGGAGCTTTAGGTTACCTGCCGATGCAGATATTAAGGTCTGTTTTTCTACCGGTGGTTATGGTCCCACGTGACCCCTCCCTAAACTACTGAAAGGCAATCTAAGAAAATCATGCACGAGAACTATACTCCGGCCATCCATGCCCCACTTTCCTATTGGCCAACCTCACCCATAACTAGATAGCAAGTATATGGTCTGTTGGGAGTTCTCTGCCTTTCCGCATACGTACACGATTGACTAAAGATGGTAGGTAGTCGACGACGTGCTATCACAGGGCTAAACTAGATATCGACGACTCCACGCTAATCCACCCCAGTCTTTAGGTTGCTCGCACATCAACCAAGGCATACCCTTGGTTCTTCTACCGCAGACCTTAACCTCTGTGAGCCCAGGAGGATCATCTGCAACCTCACAGAGGGATACCAAGAGTACCCTCACGTCCCCTGAAGCTACCGCTTCGTCACCCAGTTCGCTGGAGCCTTTATCTAAGTCAGATAAACATTCGCTCCTCCTCGTGAGTTCGTTTTAAACGATGACCTACCGTATCAGGTTACTCATCTATCTGTGAACTGGTCCAATTGTCTTGACTAAGAATTATTACTTAGTTGTCCTTAACTAAGGTTTATCACTTAGTTTCCCTTCCCTTTATCCTTATTAACTACGATTTTCCACTTAGTCCCCTGAACTAGGGTTTTGTCTAATGGGTTAAGTGTTGTCTTTCGAGTTCATGACTTACCCCGCCTACGAATCATGTCAAAATTGGCTAAGTATTCAAGTTCAAGGCTTAGCCCTACAAACCATGTATCAAGTTGGTTAAGTATATCAAGACGTTCATGACTTAACCCTAGATTATCGTGTCAGATTGGTTAAGTATGTATTAACTTAACCCTATCAAATTTACCGTGTCAGATTGGTTAAGTATAGGTTGTCTTAACCTCATCAAATTACCGAGTAAAATTGGTTAAGTGTAGGTTAACTTAACCCCATTAAATTATCGAGTTGTATTGGTTAAGTATATTTAAGAGGTTCGTGACTTAACCCTATCAAATCATCAAGTCGGATTGGTTAAGTGTAAGTTAACTTAACCCCATCAAATTACCGAGTCGGATTGGTTAAGTGTGGGTTAACTTAACCCCATCCACTAGTCGTATTTATAATGGTTAAGTGTCATTCTTGTGGGTTTACTTAACTCTACCATGCATCGCGTTATCCCAGTCGGGTGTTTTCAACCCATTTAGGTTAAACTAACCCATCCGCTAATCATGTTATATGGTTAAGTGTCTTTAAGAAATCAAGTCCGGTCTTACTTAACCTACCCATTCATGTCATATCGGTTAAGTGCCATTAGTCAAACTAACTTAACCTTATCATGTGGCATTAAGTAAATTAATGCACCCCAACCTCTCACATTAGACTATGTTGTGGTTACTGGTTACACCGGGTGGGTCCGGGCAGCTTTACACCACAACTTAGTCTAACCTCGGGTTTTGAGCGCGATATGACCAACTTCTCACATTGGGTCTTATTGTCTATAGCTACTGGATTTGCCGGGCGGTTCTGGGTAGATTTATGCTACAAACTCAACCCAACCTCGAGTTGGCCACTTTCATGTTTTCCTACTGATCATGTTCATGTCAAATTTAGGCTACGACAAAGTCCACGTTTTACACTTATGCCCATTGTCCCATTACTTAATTCATGTTAAGTTTCATAGCCCATCTCAAGTTTTCCTAAACTACCCAAGGCGTATTCCCAACGCAAGTGAAAGCGAGTCTACATAGTAGGAATAATATGACAACATATTGGCCCCAAACATATATGATAGCATAAAGGGATTGGCCTCAAACATGTATGATAACATAAAGGGATTGGCCTCAAACATGTATGATAACATAAAGGGATTGGCCTCAAACATGTATGATAGCATAACACTAGGTTCATCATCAAAGGCATGTAAATGGTCATGAGGGGTTTAGGTTCTTTTACATGCATAAGCCCCAAGTCAAGTTCATATGAATGTTCCACAAGTCAAATTTGTTTTAAGGGTTCATGCCAACATTCCACAAGTCAAGATTCAATCTTGCATGATAAACTAAGTCAAACACAACATGAGTGGCATGATTTAATCACTAAGAATTAGCCCAAAGTCATTGGTTCAAGAGAGAGGCAAGACTAGATTCACATAGACTAACATGCTTAGGTTTTCATCTCATTTTATTCCATGTCAACATTAGAACTACCGTTTAGATCTAAAAGTAGCTAGAACTTACAAAGCGTGGCTAGTGAATTAGGAGCAAGAATCGTCATAGAATCGTTGTAGAAGCTCTAGGAATGATGTAGCAACACTAGAAGCCTTGAGAATGTAAGTAGCTCCTTGATTTGATGGAGAAAGATGGCTCCTTTGCCTTAGCTTTAGTTTAGAACTCTCAAGCTCTCAATGATGAAGATGGAGGCCATAATTTAGGAGCATTTTGGCAGCACTTAGATGCTAGAATGATTTTTAGTGGTTTAGGTTAGGTCTTAGGGTGTTTTTATAGGAGTTAGGACTAGTTTAGGCCCTTAGATTAACCCTAGTTCAGATCTGAACCGTCAAAATCGTCACAGGCCCCCAAACCAGAGCCAAAAGACCATGCAGGTGCACCCAGGCCGACCTGGTCCGACCAGGGAAGTCGACACCCAGGTCGACACCCAGGTCGACTGGGCAGTCGACCTGGTCCTTGGGGGGTCGACTCCCCAGTCGACCTGGGGCTGGGCGGGAAATTTCCCGCCCAGTCCGTTTGGGGCTAAATTTTGAAATTCGAAAATCTGTTTTCGTTTCTGATTTTTCGTGAAACTTCTAGAGGCCATATCTCGGTCATACGGACTCCGATTTACGAAATTTCGAACTCGTTTCCAACCAGAATTCCGAGACGAACGCAACGGCGCAACCCGTTTCTCTTGATTCTTATTTTAAAATTTAATTCTGCCTTGATTCTTGTCTTAACACGTTATTTAAAAATTCGGGTTGTTACATTCTCCCATCCTTTAAGGATTTCGTCCCCGAAATCTCTAAGTTAGGAAGAACGTATCCTACCATCCATCATCCATCTACTCAAAACATCATCCACAAGAAACCATTTTCCTTAAAAGATTTCTAACGCTGTATGAACATATGCAGAAAGTGTGTGTATATGTTCCTTATCTAATGCAAATGATCAGGCCTGATTGATCTTCTAAATGCAGAATATGTTTAGTGCCATGAATCCACATGTATGCAAATAGTCCTAGTCACATAAACACTATATGTGTGCACAACCATTCATCCATATGCAATATTCACATGATAACACATTCAATTTCATCCATAAACAAGTATTAACATGTATACATATGAAATGTGACTGAGCCGATCTAGTGCCTAGTGTGTATTCGCGCATCCACGAGCAACCACTAGCAACCATATCAATCATAACATGTTTTCAAATACATGTTTACATCCACAGGGTTCTACCTAAGGTCCTCAAGATAGGACCGAAAAGATAAGCAAGATAAACTCCTTTTGGATTACAAGAAATCCCTTTCTAAACCCAACCCATATCCTATAAAGCCCAGAAGGTTTAGTCAACCTAACGGGCACCTTCAAACCCTGACATGTATTATTAACCGATGAGTCATAACCCCTATGGAGTTTGCAATAGAAATAAGATCGAGAATAGGACCGAGAGGATATGCATAAAAGATAGCATGCGGGTAAGCTCTACAGGAAAACAGGGATCAAGAATATACTCCTAAAAAGAGATATGATGCGCGTATCTTGTCTTCAATCTTCTAAGTCGCATTTCCTTGAGCTAAATTCCATTGTGCATTGGCTGTCTTTAACTTCATGATTTCGTGGCCTCTTAACTCCTATTTCCAAATATGAGCTGGAACTCACTTCATTGTCGCCTCTCGTTCCACTTTTACTTATTCTCCCTCTAGTATACTTGGCTTAACCATATCCGTGCACTCATGGTTTCATGTAAGCTCTCCAAAATTCACTAGTGAATCATGGATCTCGTTTTACTCGCTCTACGGCATTCCACGCAGAAGAACTTATCTCTTGAAAACAAACAGATGCCAACCCTGTTAACGAGTGTACTTACTAGAATGATTCCCATAACTCATGCACAAGCGAAATGAACCATCCGCCTTAGTGGCGAACTCTACTCGAACGGATTACCAACAAATGCATCAAGAGGTTCTAGGTAACCAATCATGACAGAACCCTAAAGGTTACACGAGACTTCGAGGGTATTACCGAGGCAGGTCAAGAGCCTAACTACCCTCCTTTCAGAACCGAGAATGACACCCTTACTGGATAACCACTCCATTCCTAGAATCCAACCCATAGCTTAAAAGCATAAGCATTATTCCCAAAAGTCATAGGAGTCCTCAGATCTAAACAAGTCATGAATAAATGGACCGATTCCTCAACAAGATTTGGGACAAAAAATGGGATCCTCTACTATGCTAGTACGAAGGTGCAGAGACTCAACTATCGAAGAAGACTTTAAATGATGCGGTGATCAAAGCAAAGTTCTGACGGGATGATAGAGAAGAAAAGCTAAACCTTTCACAGAAACGTTACCATCCTTCTTAGGTACGCTAACAGTGAGAGTATACAATTGCCCTCTCGATGATCTTGTCCTCGTCTCATAATACTTGACTATCTTTCCCTTTTTACCCTACTAGAGATACTCTCTCTTGTCATGGGTTTTATCATTCACCCTTTTCCTCCTTTGTGGATTAAGTCATACCAACCAGTTGCTTGTCCTTAAGCTTGTATCCTTTATCCTTGTTCTTACTATCCTTCCTTATAACGCGGTAACAAGTCTCTCGAGAACTGCCTCCATCGTACCGAAAACACTGACGTAGTTAGAAAGAAGATTAGTCGCAGTTCAAACCACTGTGACTACAGGTGGAGGAAATAAAGGAAAAGAGATTCAATCAAGGAAACAAAGGATAATGCTAATGGCCTTTGGGGAATAGCCTTTAAAAATAAATCTTTCCTTTAAAAATGCTTCTTTGTAAACGGTTTTCAAATAGTTTTCAGAAGGTTTTAAAACATTTGCCCAGTCTGGTAACCTTCTGCTCTGATACCAAATGTAACACCCCACCTCCGACAGGGTCACTCACAAGGGAATGCACTAGCTTTGGAGGGGCGTTGTCTAGGTAAACATGCACAAAAATATTACAAGACAAAACATATAAAAACAGCGGAAGAAAAACCAAATTTCATTACCTCATAAAATTATAAGGTCAAAAGCCTTTTACATCAAAATGCCTTTAAAAGCCATTACATTGGAAACCTGTCTTGCAATAGTTAAAGAAGCATAAAACCACAGTCATAAAATATTCCACAAGTAAAACGGTAAAGCAGCCATAGCCAAGAAAAATCCAGGCCATACATGATGACCTTGAAGCGGAAGAAGTCCGAGCTAAATAACAGTATTTCCTCCCTGAAAACCTGGGGGGGGGCGACGGAAGACAAAGAGGCGAAAGAAACGAGGTCAGTCATAAAGACTGGTAAGTTCTATCTACTTCCAGCATAAAACAGGTAAAGGAAACATGACATGCATAAACTAAAAGTAAACATAAGGATGATGACAAGATAAACAAGGTAAACTAAGGTAACAGGATGAACTACTGTATAGAGATAAACTACGGTCACTACGCATCAAGTATAACATCCCAAGGTTCTATCGAGTATAACAATCCCAAGGTTCTATCGAGTATAACAATCCCAAGGTTCCATCGAGTAATACACCCCAAGGTTCTATCGAGTATAACAATCCCAAGGTTCTATCGAGTATATTTGCCCTGCACCTTCCGTACTAGTATCTCAACCCGTGTCATGTGTTAGCTACAAAATGTCCCTTGCCCAATGTCATGAAATGGTCCATGTCAACCTAATGTAGGTTTTCCCAACTCGTATGTTTCTTTCCATGTATATGTTTAGTCCTTTGCCGTAAATCCTACGGGCTTCCTCACGTAGTTCTATATGTAGTTCCATTATCCTTGAAATCGTTTTGGACTGTCACACTTGATCTAGCTGTATTTTCTTACCATGAATTCTTGAATGATCGGCTGGGATTTATGCCACCTAGGACCACTAGGGATTACGCTACCTACTAAACGTTTTCGTAACTCGGTTTGGGTTTTAGCCACCTAGGACCGCTAGGGATTACGCTACCCGTCAACCATGCCCTTTTTCCCACGTATGTATCGTGAATCGTTTTTCCATGTCTAGATGCACATGTATCTCAATGTGCCATCCGAGTCCCGTGCCAGGGCTAATCAAGAAATACAGGACTCGGTCGGGAGCTTAGGTTACCTACCGATGCAGATATTAAGGTCTGTTTTTCTACCGGTGGTAATGGTCCCACGTGACCCCTCCCTCAACTACTGAGAGGCAATCGAAGAAAATCATGCACGAGAACTATACTCCGGCCATCCATGCCCCACTTTCCTATTGGCCAACCTCACCCATAACTAGATAGCAAGTATATGGTCTGTTGGGAGTTCTCTGTCTTTCCGCATACGTACATGATTGACTAAAGATGGTAGGTAGTCGACGACGTGCTATCACAGGGCTAAACTAGATATCGCCGACTGCACGCTAATCCACCCCAGTCTTTAGGTTGCTCGCACAACAACCAAGGCATACCCTTGGTTCTTCTACCGCAGACCTTAACCTCTGTGAGCCCAGGAGGATCATCTACAACCTCACAGATGGATACCAAGAGTACCCTCATGTCCCCTGAAGCCACCGCTTCGTCACCCAGTTCGCTTGAGCCTTTATCTAAGTCAAATAAACATTCGCTCATCCTCGTGAGTTCGTTTTAAACGATGACCTACCGTATCAGGTTACTCATCTATCTGTGAACTGGTCCAATTGTCTTGACTAAGAATTATTACTTAGTTATCCTTAACTAAGGTTTATCACTTAGTTTCCCTTCCTGTTATCCTTATTAACTACGATTTTCCACTTAGTCCCCTGAACTAGGGTTTTGTCTAATGGGTTAAGTGTTGTCATTCGAGTTCATGACTTACCCCGCCTATGAATCATGTCAAAATTATCTAAGAATTCAAGTTCAAGGCTTAGCCCTACAAACCATGTATCAAGTTGGTTAAGTATATCAAGACGTTCATGACTTAACCCTAGATTATCGTGTCAGATTGGTTAAGTATGGATTAACTTAACCCTATCAAATTTACCGTGTCAGATTGGTTAAGTATAGGTTGTCTTAACCTCATCAAATTACCGAGTAAAATTGGTTAAGTGTAGGTTAACTTAACCCCATTAAATTATCGAGTCGGATTGGATAAAAATATTTAAGAGGTTCGTGACTTAACCCTATCAAATCATCAAGTCGGATTGGTTAAGTGTAAGTTAACTTAACCCCATCAAATTACCGAGTCAGATTGGTTAAGTGTAGGTTAACTTAACCCCATCCACTAGTCGTATTTATAATGGTTAAGTATCATTCTTGTGGGTTTACTTAACTCTACCACGCATCGCGTTATCCCAGTCGGGTGTTATAAACCCATTTAGGTTAAACTAACCCATCCGCTAATCATGTTATATGGTTAAGTGTCTTTATGAAATCAAGTCCGGTCTTACTTAACCTACCCATTCATGTCATATCGGTTAAGTGCCATTAGTCAAACTAACTTAACCTTATCATGTGGCATTAAGTAAATTAATGCACCCCAACCTCTCACATTAGACTTTGTTGTGGTTACTGGTTACGCCGGGCGGGTCCGGGCAGCTTTACACCACAACTTAGTCTAACCTCGGGTTTTGAGCGCGATATGACCAACTTCTCACATTGGGTCTTATTGTCTGTAGCTACTGGATTTTCCGGGCGGTTCCGGGCAGATTTATACCACAAACTCAACCCAACCTCGAGTTGGCCACTTTCATGTTTTCCTACTTATCATGTTCATGTCAAATTTAGGCTACGACAAAGTCCACATTTTACACTTATGCCCATTGTCCCATTACTTAATTCATGTTAAGTTTCATAGCCCATCTCAAGTTTGCCTAAACTACCCAAGGCGTATTCCCAACGCAAGTGAAAGCGAGTCAACATAGTAGGAATAATATGACAACATATTGGCTCCAAACATATATGATATCATAAAGGGATTGGCCTCAAACATGTATGATAACATAAAGGGATTGGCCTCAAACATGTATGATAACATAAAGGGATTGGCCTCAAAAATGTATGATAGCATAACACTAGGTTCATCATCATAGGCATGTAAATGGTCATGAGGGGTTTAGGTTCTTTTACATGCATAAGCCCCAAGTCAAGTTCATATGAATGTTCCATAAGTCAAATTTGTTTTAAGGGTTCATTCCAACAATCCACAAGTCAAGATTCTATCTTGCATGATAAACTAAGTCAAACACAACATGAGTGGCATGATTTAATCACTAATAATTAGCCCAAAGTCATAGGTTCAAGAGAGAGGCAAGACTAGATTCAAATAGACTAACATGCTTAGGTTTTCATCTCATTTTATTCCATGTCAACATTAGAACTACCGTTTAGATCTAAAAGTAGCTAGAACTTACAAAGCGTGGCTAGTGAATTAGGAGCAAGAATCGTCATAGAATCGTTGTAGAAGCTCTAGGAATGATGTAGCAACACTAGAAGCCTTGAGAATGTAAGTAGCTCCTTGATTTTATGGTGAAAGATTGCTCCTTTACCTTAGCTTTAGTTTAGAACTCTCAAGCTCTCAATGATGAAGATGGAGGCCATGATTTAGGAGCATTTTGGCAGCACTTAGTTGCTAGAATGATTTTTAGTGGTTTAGGTTTGGTCTTAGGGTGTTTTTATAGGAGTTAGGACTAGTTTAGGCCCTTAGATTAACCCTAGTTTAGATCTGAACCGTCAAAATTGTCACAGGGCCCCAAACCAGAGCCAAATGACCATGCAGGTGCAACCAGGCCGACCTGGTCCGACCAGGGAAGTCGACACTCAGGTCGACTGGGCAGTCGACCTGGTCCCTGGGGGGTCGACTCCCCAGTCGACTCCCCAGTCGACCTGGGGCTGGGCGGGAAATTTCCCGCCCATTCCGTTTGGGGCTAAATTTTGAAATTCGAAAATCTGTTTTCTTTTCTGATTTTTCGTGAAACATCTAGAGGCCATATCTCGGTCATACGGACTCCGATTTACGAAATTTCGGACTCGTTTCCAACCAGAATTCCGAGACGAACGCAACGGCGCAACCCGTTTCTCTTGATTCTTATTTTAAAATTTAATTCTTCCTTGATTCTTGTCTTAACACGTTATTTAAAAATTCGGGTTGTTACATTCTCCCCTCCTTTAAGGATTTCGTCCCCGAAATCTCTAAGTTAGGAAGAACGTATCCTACCATCCATCATCCATCTACTCAAAACATCATCCACAAGAAACCATTGTCCTTAAAAGATTTCTAATGCTGTATGAACATATGCAGAAAGTGTGTGTATATGTTCCTTATCTAATGCAAATGATCAGGCCTGATTGATCTTCTAAATGCAGAATATGTTTAGTGCCATGAATCCACATGTATGCAAATAGTCCTAGTCACATAAACACTATATGTGTGCACAACCATTCATCCATATGCAATATTCACATGATAACACATTCAATTTCATCCATAAACAAGTATTAACATGTATACATATGAAATGTGACTGAGCCGATCTAGTGCCTAGCGTGTATTCGTGCATCCACGAGCAACCACTTGCAACCATATCAATCATAACATGTTTTCAAATACATGTTTACATCCACAGGGTTCTACCTAAGGTCCTCAAGATAGGACCGAAAAGATAAGCAAGATAAACTCCTTTTGGATTACAAGAAATCCCTTTCTAAACCCAACCCATATCCTATAAAGCCCAGAAGGTTTAGTCAACATAACGGGCACCTTCAAACCCTGACATGTATTATTAACCGATGAGTCATACCCCCTATGGAGTTTGCAATAGAAATAAGATCGAGAATAGGACCGAGAGGATATGCATAAAAGATAGCATGCGGGTAAGCTCTACAGGAAAACAGGGATCAAGAATATACTCTTAAAAAGAGATATGATGCGCGTATCTTGTCTTCAATCTTCTAAGTCGCATTTCCTTGAGCTAAATTCCATTGTGCTTTGGCTGTCTTTAACTTCATGATTTCGTGGCCTCTTAACTCCTATTTCCAAATATGAGCTGGAACTCACTTCATTGTCGCCTCTCGTTCCACTTTTACTTATTCTGCCTCTAGTATACTTGGCTCAACCATATCCGTGCACTCATGGTTTCATGTAAGCTCTCCAAAATTTACTAGTGAATCATGGATCTCGTTTTACTCGCTCTACGGCATTCCACGCAGAAGAACTTATCTCTTGAAAACAAACAGATGCCAACCCTATTACCGAGTGTACTTACTAGAATGATTCCCATAACTCATGCACAAGCGAAATGAACCATCCGCCTTAGTGGCGAACTCTACTCGAATGGATTACCAACAAATGCATCAAGAGGTTCTAGGTAACCAATCATGACAGAACCCTAAAGGTTACACGAGACTTCGAGGGTATTACCGAGGCAGGTCAAGAGCCTAACTACCCTCCTTTCAGAACCGAGAATGACACCCTTACTGGATAACCACTCCATTCCTAGAATCCAACCCATAGCTTAAAAGCATAAGCATTATTCCCAAAAGTCATAGGAGTCCTCAGATCTAAACAAGTCATGAATAAATGGACCGATTCCTCAACAAGATTTGGGACAAAAAATGGGATCCTCTACTATGCTAGTACGAAGGTGCAGAGACTCAACTATCGAAGAAGACTTTAAATGATGCGGTGATCAAAGCAAAGTTCTGACGGGATGATAGAGAAGAAAAGCTAAACCTTTCACAGAAACGTTACCATCCTTCTTAGGTACGCTAACAGTGAGAGTATACAATTGCCCTCTCTATGATCTTGTCCTCATCTCATAATACTTGACATCTTTCCCTTTTTACCCTACTAGAGATACTCTCTCTTGTCATGGGTTTTATCATTCACCCTTTTCCTCCTTTGTGGATTAAGTCATACCAACCAGTTGCTTGTCCTTAAGCTTGTATCCTTTATCCTTGTTCTTACTATCCTTCCTTATAACGCGGTAACAAGTCTCTCGAGAACTGCCTCCATCGTACCGAAAACACTGACGTAGTTAGAAAGAAGATTAGTCGCAGTTCAAACCACTGTGACTACAGGTGGAGGAAATAAAGGAAAAGAGATTCAATCAAGGAAACAAAGGATAATGCTAATGGCCTTTGGGGAATAGCCTTTAAAAATAAATCTTTCCTTGAAAAATGCTTCTTTGTAAACGGTTTTCAAATAGTTTTCAGAAGGTTTTAAAACATTTGCCCAGTCTGGTAACCTTCTGCTCTGATACCAAATGTAACACCCCACCTCCGCCAGGGTCACTCACAAGGGAATGCACTAGCTTTGGAGGGGCGTTGTCTAGGTAAACATGCACAAAAATATTACAAGACAAAACATATAAAAACAGCGGAAGAAAAACCAAATTTCATTACCTCACACTACACCATACAGGCCATTTTGTAACACTTTTTCGCTTTCAAGTTATAATAGTAATAACCGTTATAAAGTTATAACGGATATTTTCGTTGTAACTTGTTATCACGGCTATTACTGTGATATTGTTCAGCTATGTTTGGTAATTTTGCAAATAGTCAAACTAAACTTGTATAGGACCGTAATTTATCTTCTTTTATTAGTTATGCATTCTCACGTCTCTCACGGATAGTGTCCTCGTTTTATCCCCTTTTCATTCTAGGGTTTCGGCCCTCCAATTTTTTCTACATCGTCTCCATGCTTCTTCCGTCGCCTTCGGATAATTTTTTATCTTCAAATAGCTTATTCTTCACCAAAAGTGCCTTGTCCAAACAAATTACCAGTTTGATTTCATAGAAAGATGAGAATCGAGCCTGAAACTCTGTCGAATCGATGAACGGGAAAGTGCTGTGTGTCGTGGCTTGTTCCATCTAAGCGTACCGAAGCTGCAAATGATTGCTGATGTCGCAGCCCTTCTGTTCATGCCTAAACTGCTACCTGAAATTAGACGCAACTCTGGGGAGGCTGTCAAAAGCTTCCAACAGGTTTTTTATATACTATTATTTATTTAATTAATTTTAGTGTTTAGTAGCAATGAACTAGGAAAAGAAGTTAGCAAGTTTGGAAAGTTTTGTTTGAAATTGAGATTTGGGTACTGTTTCGATGCTGAATATTAGGTAGTTTTGGATTGTTTTTTTGACAGACATGTTTGAAAATTAGAGAATTTTGGGTTCTTAACTTCATAATTATATGGTTACTAAGTTACTAAGTGTAATATTGTATGTGAATATTTTTAATAATTCTGTAATTTCCTAAATTTCTATACATAATCTCGTACCCAGGTGTAACTACGGTAAAGGTCAGGTCTTACATATTTATATGATGATAATGGATAAAACACGATTGATGAGTTCTCTTTCTTTTAAAGATGAATATAGATTTATTCATAGTTTTTAATGATCTTTTTACATTGTTCAAACGGGTTGATACCTATTATACTATTTTTCATCGGTACAATTGTTCTCTTAGTAGCACTATCATGGTTAGTTGGTTCCAAAAAAAAAACATTCAAAATTTTGATATATGTTGATATAATTTAATTTGTTTTTAGAATTAAAAAAGTCAAATATCACCTATAACCGCATATTCTTCATACATCTTTTTTATAGCATTTTTGACTTCATGAAAAATTAATTTAATTTTGATTTAGTGTGTTCATTTTCTAATATTATGTATTCTTAAGTACATTATTCGCATGTGCTACAAACATATATATATATACACACACACATACAAACATATATAGGGGTGTGTGTGTGTATATATATTTATATATTATGCAAAATCAAACTTGAAGTTTCATACTAAACTTAGAATGAATGTCTCAATTTATTTCTAGAAATATTGAATTTCTGACCTCTAACAATTTCAAAGTTAATTATAACTATATATATGTAACGATATATATATATATATATATATATATATGGCAAGCGTTCCGTTGCACCCCAAAAGCCTCCTGATTTCCACCTCTCATTTATATTAAAGAAAGTGAGTGGGAAGTGAGAGAGTTAGTGGAAGGAGAGAGAAGAGGAGTTAGTGGGAAATGAGTGGTGGAAAAGTGGTAGGTTTATGGGGTGCTCACTTTTTGGGATGCCATTGAACCTGCCTCTCTCTCTCTCTCTCTATATATATATATATATATATATATATATACACACACACACACACACACACATAATTATATATACATATACTTGTCGTGTTATTGTTTCACAAAATTAAATACAATCGACACTTAATTTTAATGCATACATGTTTTTTCCTATTATTTCAATCCAACGTTTAACTCTTTACAATATTTTATGTTGTATCAAAATTTTGAACCCTTTATACTGGTTTGAACACAATTCTAATATCCTTTTGGAAAGTAACCTTAGCGGTATATGATTAACAAGTGTAATCAGACTTAGTTTTTGAATTTTCCATTGTGTTAATCAGACTTAGTTTTTGAACTACGTGATTAGTTGATATCTATTTTAGTGCAATTTTTTTTGTGGATCTTATTATTTTATCCCCTATGATTATTTTTTCAATTAGAACCTTTTAAAAGCCCTTTTCTGGTTTAATAAGCTTGTATACGTCATATGCAGTAATCAAAAATTTCTAATAAACAACAAATGGATATTTTATTTGTAATGTCACTCAGCTTTTTCATTATTTTCATACCTTACTTTTGTGCGGAGTTGCATATTGATCTCATTATGGATTATTTATGACATCCTTATGGCAGTGTGGCTTTAGCCTACAAAATAACTTCAATAATTCTGCTTTTCCTAGTAAGATTGGTTAGCAATTAAAATTACCTCATTTGAAGTTTCTGTCATTGTATATTCGTATGTCATTGTATATTCTAAATTTGTTCTTAATTTCCACATCAGTTTGGGCTACAAGCATTTGCAGTTTCTGTCTTTATTTCAGTGATTAGATCAGCATATATAGGTTCTCTTTCTGATTAAAAAACTATCTTCAAGTTACCAAAAATTTATTTTGCGCTTATGATTAATTTTAAAAACACTAATGTTACTGGTCAGATGTCCAAACTGTGATACAACCCTTCTCATAATCTGTTTAAAATAATTTCACTTGGAATTTTGGTATCAATTATATGTTTGACAACAAACATATACCTCTTCCTGAATTTGGTTTTTTCTACTATCATCTATATCTGTTTCACAAATATAAAGCAAGAGAATCATATGTCCCTTCTTAACAATTGAAGTAGTGGTAAAGAGTTTTGGAGCACCGAAGGACTGTTTTGTACACATATTTCAGTGTTCTAGCTAGCTAGCTAGTGGTCAGTTAATATGAGTATTGTCACAAATAGGCATATAAGAGATAATGCGAAAGACTGTTATTTTGCAAGATGTCGAGGTAGGTAGGAAAATTTAAATTTTCTTGTATATGATAATCCCAATTATGTAAAAAAAAAGTGTATATTCTAAGTTCTGGCTACTTGTTTTTTATTACATAAAGCTTGTGCTTTATCTTATTTGATAATGCCCGTTAAACTGTTAATTACATTTATATTAACATATCATTAGCTTAGCCTCTTCATTTTATTAACTGAAGCAATGAACTTTAGACAAAAAATTGTGTGTTGGAGGTTGAAACATTTAAAAATTAATAATATTTGTTGAAGATAACCATATTCCCCTTATAAATTTGGCTACTGAGCAATCCAACTTATTGGAAAATCATGTAAGTAAACCAGTAATTTTAGGTCATAGCTATATGGTTTATAGCTAAAGTTGCTTAGCTATATGATTTTAGATCATTAACTTCAAATTACTCGGGTTTACGTCAACAAGGCAAGAATTATATATTACAGGTACACTCTATAGTATATTTCAGCTTTACAGCTTATTTATGGATGGTTGGTACATTGAACTTGGCAGTTAATTTGATATAATTGTGTGTATTGGAGTGTTGTTACTGGTAGTGTTTTATTATTATGAATTATGTTAGATGATATCTTCTGTCCCACACACCATGTGCCTCTATCCAATTCAATTTTTTATAGTTGTTATTGCAGTTTTTAGCTTGAGCAATAACCCTACCAAGCATGTATATAGCATTGATGAGATGAAGTAGTGTGCAATAGAGTGTCAAGATCTGAATTCTAGATTTACAATTTGAATTTTGGACAATTTTCATATAATTATCCTTAAACAAAAATAAAATATCATGTCAGCTCTATCAACCTAAAATCCATATAATCTAGAAAGGTTTTTTTATAAGTAAGTCAGACTCTAGTTTTTCTATATTAATTTGTGAATAAAATTCTACCATTGGTATAACCGTTGAATCAAGAAATTTTCTTTTTTGATGGTACCATCGTAAACATTTAAAGTGAAAACTTAACCATCTTCTTTAATTTTTTTGCATAATTTGTCAATTAATCAGAGAAAGAGCAAAGTTGCACTGAATGTTCCATTCTTGAAAAAGTAAAAGTTTTTTTGAATAGGTCACACTAAGAAACCTTTATGTCTTTTGTAATGTGAAAAATAAACATTTTTTGTAATGTGACATTTTCTATGTCTACAAATTTCTAAATATACATTGGTCTCTATTCAGATTTATTTTTAGATTTATACCCGGATAGTGCTGCTCTACAAAGTTTATATTGCTATTCTTTTTTTTCTTTTTCTTTTTCGAGTTCCATAAGATTTCCATACTTTCAGAAATAAAATATAAAAATACAGTTATATGCCACAATTTCACGTACAGGCTAAGACAACCCAACCCAACATCACATAATAGACATTGCATAAGTTCATCATCAAAGTCCCAACCAAAACAGGAAAGTAAGTGTGTTTTAGCGATCATACTCACGATCCCTGGACAATGATCTCTCAGATTTAACGTAGCCACATGTTCAGAAACTGCCTCCCCTTCCTCCCGTGCACCAAAATCATCTTTCCCATTCCCATACTTGCTGCCATTACCGTACTCTTCCGGTTCATGCTTCATCCTAACGCCATTATCACTGTAATGGTCGTACTTGATGCGCTTCTCATCGTACCGCTCACGCTTTCCGTGCTCGTAGTCCATTTCCCTGTCCTCTTGTTTTACCATATGGACGTCATCGACGTCTCTCTCGTGAGTGAGCTCGCGTTCCCTGTCCCTCTTGCGAGGGCGGTCGCGTTCACTCTCGCGACCTCTTTCTCTGTCCTTGTCTCTCCCGCTTCTGCGACTGCTCTCTCAATCACGGTCACGGCGGCTGCTTTCACGATCACGGTCAGTGTCGACTGTTCTTTCTCTGTCCCTGTGACAGTGCCTCTCTTCATTGACATCTCTATTTGGCGATTTTCTCTCTCACGATCGCGCTCTCTGTCTCTGCCCCTTTCCCTTGATTTTTCCCTGTCGCGATCATCCTGACGATCTTCACGTACTCTTGGTTCTTCGGATCTGCGGTGTCCCCCAGATGATTGTATTTCCCTTCCATATATTCTTTGATTAAGGTCATCGCCTCCGATCCTAGTAGAACCTAGACCACCACCCAGTCGTCAAGGTCTCTAGTTAGGGACAGTTCTACCGCGCTCAACGTCGACAAGAACTCTTCTGTTGTCAAGATTTCTCCCATCAGCTTAAATAGTCTTCATGTCTCTTGTATGCATATACTCAATAAAGGCATATCCCCTAGGCTTATTAGTCTCTGCATCTGTCTCCAACCTGACCCGTTTAATAGGTCCATAAGCTTCAAACTCCCTTTTGATCCTACTTTCAGCTGTTTTGCAATTAAGTCTTGCAACAAAAAGCGTCTTGTAAGGGTCCCCAGTTGCATTGGGATCTTTACGAGGATCATATTTCTCCAACTCTTCAGTTGCTTTTATATTGTTGTTTTAACTATCTTGCATACTTGGACAAAGTAGGTGCCAGGTATTTTCTTGTGGCAGCTGTGCTTAGCTACTCGAGCTATACATTGTATGCTTTAACGTTTTGCTCAATAAATTTCTATTTATTTCTGTTTTATCACTTCAGGCAGCTTACACAGTGATTCCATGTTTGGAAACTACAATACATCGATGAATTGGAGAGAAAAAATCAAGTTTTTCTTGTAAGTTACAACTATAACATATATTTTCATGATTAAAACGCACATAAAAGGGGACATTTGTTCACTCATATTGAATATCTATCATAAAATAATTATCTTAAACATCAATCGCTCATATTGAATTCTAGTGCATATAAAATGGTATGTTGTTCACTAATGATTTTCTGTGTTAATAACTAACATGTTTGATTTTGGCAGGTATGATGAATTTGTACATTGATTGTATTAACAAGCATTACCCATTAGGTTTGCTTTTTTTAAAACATACCTCACTTATACATGACAAGGGAATATATGCATTGGCGTCTTCACCTAATGCCAAGATAAAAGAGTCCAAAACTAACATTGGTGTCTGCACCTGATGCGAAGGTAATATATGCATTTGTTTTTGCTTAATTATTAGTTTCATTCAATTGTTTGCTGGGTCCAATTCATACACTAGATTGCCTAATTATATATAGAAAGTGAAGTATTATTAGTTTATTGAAGAATCATATGTAGATTCTTCCAAAAGGCATGACAAACTTGCTATATGACTAAGGGGTTCTTTTGACAGCTTAACATAAGTTAATTGTCTCCCTTGTAAAAAATAAAAACTACACGAATGGGCAATATTCAGCAAGTTTCAAAAGACGCCTTTTAACTTCCATTGGAAAGTAATTACTTTTCTGCACTCTAACACTACAACAAAAACACCATATTACAACTATAATTTTACAACGGTGCATAAATCACCGTTGTAATAGAGCATTTATTACAACGGTGCAAAACGCACTGTTGTAATAAATGTTTTTTACAACGGTGAAATTATCACTGTTGTAAAGAACATATATATTACCATATCACAACTTTAATTTTACAACGGTGCATTAATCACCGTTGTAATAGATTCTTTTTTACAACGGTGCATTAATCACTGTTGTAAAGAGCATATATATTACCATATTACAACTTTAATTTTACAACGGTGGCGTCCACCGTTGTAATAGATCCCTTTTTACAACCTTGCAAAACTCACTGTTGTAATAAACATATATATCACAACTTTTCATTTTATTCGTTGTAATTGAGATGCCTAGTGCATACTTCATGTTTATAATATCTATATTTAGTAACTAATTATATTGAAACTTAATAATAATAATTAATAATAAACTTGGGAATCAATAATATTTGTCAATTATTTTTAAATAATTAATAGTTAATAAGTAGTAATTTTTTTAATAGTTAATATATGTTAACTAGCTACTTTATTAATTAATAGTAACATAAGTTTGTAATAAGTATTCCTCTCGATTATAATTAACTTAAATTTTTTTGGGTCTGTGCCTATCTACCTGTTTTTGGATGTATGTACACAAGCCATGAGTTTATGGGTACATGCATCCTACTTTAAGCATGTATTCCTTGGCGCACATGTACCATTCCATAGAAAACACATTACCTATGTATTACTTTTTAATTTTACTCAGTTTCTAGAATATGGCATCTTAGACAGTCAAACATATGATAATTGACTACTCTTTTTGCATAAGAATGGTCCCTGTTCTGTACACTATCAACATGCCTTTAAAAAAAACTATTGATATAAGGTTGTAGTTTGTTGGTTGTACAAGTAATTGATCGACATGTCTGTATTTCGGTTCAGCAAAGAAAAACACTGGCTTTTCTTCTTACATCCAATGTAAGTATGAAATAAATTATAAGATGTCAATAATTGTTGTTCTTCCAATGCTGTTTGCTTATGCTTTGTTCAAGTAATCAATGACAATTGAGTCAACTATACCGCATGTTCCAATCTATCATGTTCTCTATTTTGTTCTAAATAAATTCAAAATAAGCATACAATCAAAACAAGCATGTCTAATTATTAAGTAAAAAGGTCCTAAGTTGACATAGTACATACTTAACAAAATTTCCATAAACACAGCGTACATATCAGCGTACATAGTACATACTTAACAAAATTTCCGTCGGTTCTTCAATTAAACGTGCCTTTTGACATCGGTTCTTCCATCGTGTTCCATAGTATTCCGAATTTCCTTTTCCATCGTATTCCACCGCAAACCCTAATTCCCCTTTCGATCCACTTCACATCGCCGCTTCACATCACATCGCCACTGCTCGATCGCCGCTGCTCAATCGCCACTGCTCGATCGCCGCTACTCAATCGCCACTACCCGATCGCCTACGTATCTCGCTGGTAAATTTTTATTCGTTGTCTCAATTGCATGTGACAATGCTCCTGTGTCATACTGATTGTAACAATTTTTATTCGGTTCATAGTACAATTTTTATTCGTTGTATATTGACGTTAAATGCAGAACTGCAAAATATATATAACTTCTCAGGGGTTGTTAATTTGAGCATTGAATAAAATAACAAATTATGTTATTGGTTGCTAAGAAACCTTCGTACATTAAAAAGAGATAGGATTTATTTATATTCTTTTTGTCTAAGAAAAAAATGCATAAAACGAGAGCATTTATTATGGTATGTTGGCTTTAAAAGCAAGTAGATTGCAAACTTGCATTAAGTTAATATAATGTGAGTTGTATGGCAAGTGCTTCACGCGTGATTTATTTGTTTATATGACTTGTATGTTTAACCTATTAACAATAAATAATTTATATGTATATTTTAATGTCAGAATAATATGTTTTTGTTTAATGTTGTAATATCTTATGATTTTTAAATGTGAATGTTCATTTCAATTAATTAATGAAAAATGAATATGTGCATAAAAATTCTTTATTAGATCAGCAGATGAATATGTGCTTAAAAAATGTGCATAAAATGAATATGTGCAAGTAGTTTTCAATAGCTAAAATGAATATGTGCATAAAAAAGGGTCCTCATGTGTACGTAGATGTACTTGCGGAGAAGTGGACTCCGTCTCCACCTCATGCCCTTGCCACTTGTGGCTACTTGATCAGCAGATCGGCATCAAGGCTCCTTTATTTCCTTTTTGGTGTCAAGGTGGAATCTAGTGTAGATTTGTCATAATAATTCGATGGATATTTTAATAACCAAATACTCCTTAACGACAATTTTGTGAGTCTGATATAACGATTGGAAAACCCAAAGAACCGGCAGCCACTGATTTGGAAAATCCATTCCTTGGTTACGTTTCAAACGCGATAAGCACATTTACTCCCTACATTTTGATTAAAGACTCTATTCAGCAGCACCTACCAGTATTTATATGCCTTCCGTACGTACATTTTAAACTGAGCACTGGCAAAAAAAAACATTTTTATGTCACTTTTATTTTACCCACTTGTACCCTTGCCATTGCTCAGTGCTCAGTGCTCAGTTTAAAATATAATCATTTCACTGTAGTCGCTTGTATTTTGATGAACAACACAGTTCGTCTTATGATGTTCATGTAGTGCTCAGTTTAAAATATATTGTATGTTCAGCCATTGAAAAATGACTTAAGATTTTTATTTTTTAGCTATTGAAAACTGACTTAAATTTTTTATTTTTTAGAGCTCAAAAATTGCAAGCAAAAGAGCAAAAAAGCAAAGTTTAGCTGCACTTGCAGCTGTTCGTGCTGCTGATGAAAGACCGGTTGGGATTAGAATCAATGAACATCCAGATGGACCACTTCCGTTGCTTCGTGAATTAAATATTTCTATAAGACGATCTCCTCGAAAACATGCTGAATACCCAATACGCACAATTCGCAAACATGGAAGCAACCTTGGCCACACTGCAGAAGGGATGCAGTCCCCTCCTCCTTCCAGTAGCATCCCCGTCGACACTACAAACCAGATACAGCCCCCTCCTTCCAATAACAGCCCCTTCGACAATACAAACCCAGCACAGCCCCCTGCCCGTCAACTACACTTCCATGAAACTCCAGCCAACGATGATTCCAGTCCAAACGAAATTCAACCCGATTCTACTGAAGATCAAAGATTGAAGCAAGCTAGAAGAAAGAGAGGCAGAACGATGATGAAATCATTAGCTATGATACCGGATGAGAAGCCGGAAGTTGAATTTAATGAACGCGGACAAGCAATAGGTGCTAATTCCAAACATTTGTCGTCATATATTGGTACTCTAGCAAGGGAGATGGTGCCTTTTACCATTAGCACATGGAGGAACGTCGGTGACGATTTGAGGGATGATCTGTGGACTTGTATAGAGGTACGTACTGATATTTGACTTGTATACCATATGTCGGCTTTCAATAGTAAATTATGGCTTTCAATAGTAAATTCTGTGAATGATAAATTCTGGCTTGTGTACGATTTGAGGGATGATCTGTGAATAATAAATTCTGGCTTTAAATAGTAAATTCTGGCTTTAAGTTGTATTTAATTTTACTGATTCTATGTTATTTATGTTAGGGAGTACTTATATGTCTCAATATTAAAAGCAACATATTATATGCCTGCTATAGTTCTCTTTATAATGACATATGCATTATGCACATTGCAATACTGTTACATATTATATGTCTCAATATTCAAAGCAACAAATTATATACCTGCTGTGGTACAACATTGCATTTTGCAATACTGTTAGAGACTAATCTGCTGTTTTTTTTTTTTTTTTTTTTTTTTTTTTGTGTGTGCGCGCAGTCAAGATTCAAGGTAGATATGGTGTATAAGGATTACTTGTTAATGATAATAGGACAGCGGTGGAAGGAGTCGAAATCAAGGTTAGTTGCAGCTATCAAAAAAGCGTCTCAAAATCCCGACTCTACCGATACTTTAGCAAGCCTAAAACCGTTCAATATAAAGAGCGATGACGAGTGGAATGCTTTTGTAACTGAAAAATTGTCAGAAAAGTTTGAGGTGGTTATTTTTGTCTTACTGAGTTTAACTGTTAAATATATTACATTTTCCTATATCATATTTACTGAATTGATTTTATAGGCAACAAGCCAAAGATTCAAAAGCATTAGAGAAAAGAATAAAGTTCCACACACCATGAGCAGAAAAGGTTATGCAAGATTGGAAGAAGAAATGGTAAAAAAATATTGTTAAAGCAACTATTATATGTTATCACATGAAAAATTCTGAAGCTGTTAAGCTATTTTTGCAGAAAAAGGAAAAGTCAACATCTACTATCACTAGAGACGAATTGTGGTGCAAAGGCCACACTAGAAAAGATGGAAAACCTCCGAATTCAATTGCTGCCGAATGCATAGTAAGAATAAGTTCAAATATACAATATCAGAAACTGTTGCTATTGTTAACGTAGTTTTAATTTTAATTTCTGAATTTTGGTTGTTTTTTAATTTGTAGTCTAAGATAAACGAGCATCATAATGCCGCAAGTCAGGATTCTCATGGAGCAACATCAGTTACTCAAGATGGCGTGTCGAAGCTTTTTGGTCAAGAGCATGGAGGACGTGTAAGAGGGCTTGGTTTTGGGGTTGTACCATCTCAGCTTCGTATTCGGGGTAGCTCATCAGGTGAAGTACATGCATTGCGAAACCAAGTTAGTGGATTGGAGACCAAAGTACAGGAGCTCACTACGATGTTGATGGTAAGTGTTAATTAGAAATTTATTTTAACGGCGATTTTTCCTGTTTTCCTGTTAATTAGAAACCAAGTTATTGTCGGTTTCCGGTTCCGTTCCGGATATTTCGGAATTTCCGGTAAATTCCCGGTTTGATAATTGCGGTGTGGTTTTCTCATGCTGATTTTCCAGATTGACCCATGTTATTCCATTATAATGCTCCGGTTACGTCGATTATTTGACCAATTGCATTTTCTTTTCGTAGCCAACGGTACCAATCAGTAGTGGGTAATGTTTTAAAACAACTCGGAAAAAACAGTGTGACCAGACCCAGTGCCACTCTAACCCAAACTATTTATCTAGGGGTTTCTGCCATGTATATATATATTCCTCAGAAATCCATTTATCCAGCAGTTTACAGAGCCTACTCGAACATTTTCCTCCTCTCTCTTTATGGTCCTGTTTCTAAACCTTTAGCATTGTTTTTTGGAACAAATATCTGCTTCCAGCTTTCATCTTAAATTGCAACTGTTTGTCGCAAGGTTTATTATCATTAGGATTTAGGCAAAAGCCTTTAGATCCGATTTTTCAACACTCTGCAGAATTCTAGGTATTATGGTAAGCAAAATTTATATTATTCATCAAGCTTGGTTAATTAGTTTTTGGCGTGATTTGTGCTATGTAGAGAAGAATCGTTCGGATTCTCATTGGTTTGTTGTCAAATGGAAATAAGATTTTAACCAGCTACGTCCGACTGATTTCTTCTATCAATTAAATTGAAGTTTATTTAATTTTTTCAACGTTCATCAATTTATTCCTACTCTTTGATTCGGGATCTGTCGGCTATTTCCTATTAGTTTCGGCATTATGTATGAAATAAAGTTATTTTTGTTTGCCTTCGATTTTTTATATTGAAATAAGAATCATTTCAATTTTTTATATTGCAAGACGATGCTAAGATGGTATGAGTCTGAATTCAGTGTGGATATATTCTTACATTGGCCTTCAATCTGATTGCCTTCGATTTGCTTTGTGTTATTTAACTTATTTCGGAGAGTTTTCAAATTAATACCTTAATTCTTCATAGTATGGTTGTATTAAACAAATACTCCTATTTGTGATTTTCGGGATCTGCTGGTGCTGGGTTGCTGATCAATAAACATAGGCTCCAAAATTTTAAAAAGAACCAGCAATCGCCTATGGGCTGTGGCATTTTGCTGCCGTAGCATGGAGCCAATAATAAAAACTTCACCAGAGGTAGAATGCCTTGGATTATTCTCATGATCCTTTGCCACGATATCTGGTTACATTCTAACACTTTTTTCTTTTAATTCTTAATCTCCCAGGTTAAAGAAATAAGACATGGCCGTTTGTACAATGTTTGTTCTTGGACATAACCCATTATGTCTCTACAATTGAAAAAATATATTAAAAAAAGAGCAAAGCAAAATGCCTTTTTTTTTCATAATGTGTTTCAAATTTACGGCTTCCCAATTGTGCTAGTTTTATATGACCAAAATCATATTTTGTGCTAATTTTATATGACCTATGTATATGCAATCTTTACAGGATCTAAAAGAAAAGCAAGCTAATGCGGGAAATCCAGCAAATCCTGATCCTAATACGCCTCAGGTACCCTTTTTTATTGGTATAATTGATAAAAAGATGTAACATTTCATTGAAATTCTTTTACCGAACTGTGAAATTTTAGGGTGATTTTAAGGACAGTAAATGGAGGGGGGTTGGGTACTGTTAAACTAAATTACCGCGCATTAGAAGCTGAAGAACTTTTTAACGTAAACTAAATTCAATTTGGAATAACCTTTGTGTTTATACTGTTATCTAAAACATGCTAAAATTGGGGTACTTTATTTTTGAAAGTGAGGTGTTCATCTTTTATTATTATTGTATTCATACAACAGTAAAGGAAATTTCTCATTTCTAGATCTTACTTCACATAGTTAATCACTTCCAGTCATATATAAGTGTAGTCAACTAATAATCTATCAAAGTACTCATATCTATACCCACACTAGATTAAATTCAGAGAGTTTGCACAGAGTTTATTCACAAAAGATCCACTGTTTTCATATTTCGTCCAGTTTTTGACATGAAGAACAATTAGTTACACATACATATTCACAAACATATATGCATATATATATATGTGTGTGTGTGTGTGCGCTCGCGCGCGCCTGCATCATACTATATTCAATCACTAAGGGTTTAAAAAGAAAGAGTTTGCAGATGTATTACTGTGTTTTTCTATTGTGTTCACTATCTTTACCATTCTCAGGTTTTATAATTACATTCGTAGATTAAACAAAAATAAGGAAATTATTTGTAAAATAAATAAAGATAACAATCCATTACACATAAATTTCATAGATTCAACTCATCCACTCTTTGTTCCTAGCTTAGAAAGACGCTTCTGGTGGTGTTGTTCTGTCGTTAAATCTATTGCATTGTTCTCACAATACAACTGGCAGTAACTGAAACTGCTCCACTCAACAGCCATCAAATTAACTTAAACTTAGTCGTGTGTCTTGTCTTTGATTATACATAAGCCTTTGATTATACATAAGTGCTTACTGTCTATGATGCATAAGCCTTGGATTATACATAAGTGCTTACTGTCTTTTGTATTTAGTTCCATGTATTTATTTGCCTCACTTTCTGTTTTTAGTTTCCAGTTCAGATTTTCTAGATTTTTTTTGTTTGCAGTCACACCGTGGAAGCAATACCTTGGCAGTTCAACTGTCTAAACAAAATGGAAAGCATGCACCTAAAAATGGAAAGCAGGCACCTGAAAATGGAAAGCAATCAGCTGAAAATGAAAAGCATCCATCTGAAACTGACGGCAGCAAAACAGAAAAACAGTCTAAGCAGAAAAATCCGGCCAGAAAAACAGCAGTGCAAGCTGATGGAAATGAGGGCAGAAAGTGTAAGATATTGAATTGGGAAAAACAAGTTGTTGCGGAAGGAAGAGTGGCATCCACTGATCCAGAAGCTTTGGTGCACTTTAAAAAACTTGGATCGCAAGGCTGGAAAGTTTGGATTGACGTGGCGGTGGATCCAGAAGCATTCTTGTGGAAGCCGAATTCCGCAATGACTACTATTGGAGAAGCTGTTGGATCAACTGTGGCCTGGAATAAAAATTACGTTGCCTTCAGCTAGAGTGCTTTCGTAGGGTATGCTTTCGTAGACATTCCATCTTTCTTATGTACATATTGGGTTAAATCATGCATGTATTATGAAACGGTTATGTTTTTGGTGACACGGTTATGTTATGTATATATTGGGTTATGTTTTTGGTGACACGGTTAAGTTGGTGATGTACTACGTACTTGCGTGTTATGTTGATCGAATATTATGTTAAGTAATATATATAAATGATTCTGTGTACTAATATTTGTTGCATTGAAATGTGAATCATATTATCAGTAATATATATGAATTTGTTTTACTAGTCAGGTCCATGCAAATTACAACAGAAAAAAAAGTTGTAATAAGTCATGTTACAACGGTGTGAAAATGTTGTAATATAAATCAATTCACAACGGTGGAAAAATGTTGTAATATCAATGAAATTACAACGGTGCAGACATGTTGTTATATAAATGAACACAACATTATTACAAAATCTACAACAACGGGGATAAAAGTTGTAATATAGTTTATTACAACGGTGATAAAAGTTGTTATACGTATACTCTAACTGTACTATAGTATATACGACAACTTGTAAAAAAATTTATTACAACGGTTGATAACTGTTGTTAAATAATCCTATTACAACGGTGCTGCAACGGTGCAGAAAAGTTGTAATAAAAAATAATATATTACCACGTCTGCATACACGACGGTGGGGGCACCGTTGTAAAATGATATTACAACGGTGTTGCACCATTGTAATAGGGTGAATTTGTTGTAGTGTAACTTAGAAAATTGATTAAATGGCATAGAAATTACAACACAATTCGAGAAAATTAAAGAATCTTGAAATTTGAAATTTTGTTGCTTTTCATACGAAAACCATGAGTATGAAAAGTAATCATATGAAAATGCACCTATCTTATCTGCCTAACTTCTGAATAGGTTCACTGAATTTTTTTTGGAGTCCTAAAATCTCATAGGAGTCTTTATATTAACCTGAATAAGAACAAATATGATGTAAAACTGGTGTGTGACAGCGGCATGATGAGTGGAATAACAGTGTAGAACAATGGGTCTATTGCTGCTCCAAAATAGCAGAATTAAACATGTGGACTAATGCAAAGCTGATGCAAAATGAGTTCATAAGAGTAGATTTCATTAAAGTGTGATGTTATTGCATATATTACCAAATACTTATTTTACTGTGATAATTTTCTTCTAGTAACTTCTCAAATTGTTAAGCTCGTTGTATCTCTTGGGAAAAGCTATCCTTTGAAAGTGTTGTTGGATTGAACAGACTTGTCTAATACCTATGAATTTTTCATGCTCATCGAAATTCGGAATTATAACACAGTTCTGGAAAATAGATTAAGTTTGAAAATTACAACACAATTCTATTAGATTTTTTCCTTTTCATACGCGTCTTTTTCTTCTTCTTCTTTGGGTGATTTTCAAAATTGTAACTTTTATCTGTATGTTCATCAAAATTATTAATTTATAGCTTCAATGTATTTGATTCGAATAAAATGGCTTTTCTTTCAGGTTGCAAGGGAGGAAAAGCATGTCCAACTACAAGAAAACTTGCTATGTAAGGTGGTTTGTCATTGGTGGTATGTGTAATGGTTGTATGTTAAAATGTGATATTTTGATGTTATTTGATATTTGTTACGGATAATGAATGGTTGTATGTTAAATTGTGATAGTTTGATGTTTGTCGAAATGGAATTTGCTTTTGGATACATTGTGATGTTTTGTATTTGTTTTGTGATATTGATATATAATATGTTGTATATTCTTATTGTTATATGCTTTATGAAATCAATTGGAGCATATTATGATTGTACTTGTTTAAAGGAATTACCTGCTATATGTTTGATATAATATTCAAGTTTGTAACAGTTATAACTGTTATTAAATTTATTGTATGCAATAGTCAATTTTACGTACTAACAATAATAACTGTTACATATTTAATATTTGTCACAGTAATTAGTGTTATAAGAAAAATTTATTATAACGGTTATAAGTGTTATAAATTTTCCACTACTAACGATTATAAGTGTACGTATGTAAATTGCTTGTTGAATCAAGTGATATTAAATCAATTCAAGTATTCAATAAGTGTTTGAATTTATGGAAGCTTTTGTGTAACACCCCACCTCCGCCAGGGTCACTCACAGGGGAATGCACTAGCTTTGGAGGGGCGTTGTCTAGGTAAACATGCACAGAAATATTACAAGACAGAATATATAAAAACAGCGGAAGAAAAACCAAATTTCATTACCTCATAAAATTATAAGGTCAAAAGCCTTTTACATCAAAATGCCTTTAAAAGCCATTACATTGGAAACCTGTCTTGCAATAGTTAAAGAAGCATAAAACCACAGTCATAAAATATTCCCCAAGTAAAACGGTAAAGCAGCCATAGCCAAGAAAAATCCAAGCCATACATGATGACCTTGAAGCGGAAGAAGTCCGAGCTAAATAACAGTATTTCCTCCCTGAAAACCTGGGGGTGGGGGACGGAAGACAAAGAGGCGAAAAAAACAGGGTCAGTCATAAAGACTGGTAAGTTCTATCTACTTCCAGCATAAAACCGGTAAAGGTAACATGACATGCATAAACTGAAAGTAAACATAAGGATGATGACAAGATAAACAAGGTAAACTAAGGTAACAGGATGAACTACTGTATAGAGATAAACTACGGTCACTACGCATAAAGTATAACATCCCAAGGTTCTATCGAGTATAACAATCCCAAGGTTCTATCGAGTATAACAATCCCAAGGTTCCATCGAGTAATACACCCCAAGGTACTATCGAGTATAACAATCCCAAGGTTCTATCGAGTATATTTGCCCTGCACCTTCCGTACTAGTATCTCAACCTGTGTCATGTGTTAGCTACAAAATGTCCCTTGCCCAATGTCATGAAATGGTCCATGTCAACCTAATGTAGGGTTTCCCAACTCGTATGTTTCTTTCCATGTATATTTTTAGTCCTTTGCCGTAAATCCTACGGGCTTCCTCACGTAGTTCTATATGTAGTTCCATTATCCTTGAAATCATTTTGGACTGTCACCCTTGATCTAGCTGTATTTTCTTACCATGAATTCTTGAATGTTCGGCTAGGATTTATGCCACCTAGGACCACTAGGGATTACGCTCCCTACTAAACGTTTTCGTAACTCGGTTTGGGTTTTAGCCACCTAGGACCGCTAGGGATTACGCTACCCGTCAACCACGCCCTTTTTCCCACATATGTATCGTGAATCGTTTTTCCATGTCTAGATGCACATGTATCTCAATGTGCCATCCGAGTCCCGTGCCAGGGCGAATCAAGAAATACAGGACTCGGTCGGGAGCTTTAGGTTACCTGCCGATGCAGATATTAAGCTCTGTTTTTCTACCGGTGGTTATGGTCCCACGTGACCCCTCCCTCAACTACTGAAAGGCAATCCAAGAAAATCATGCACGAGAACTATACTCCGGCCATCCATGGCCCACTTTCCTATTGGCCAACCTCACCCATAACTAGATAGCAAGTATATGGTCTGTTGGGAGTTCTCTACCTTTCCGCATACGTACACGATTGACTAAAGATGGTAGGTAGTCGATGACGTGCTATCACAGGGCTAAACTAGATATCGCCGACTCCACGCTAATCCACCCCAGTCTTTAGGTTGCTCGCACAACAACCAAGGCATACCCTTGGTTCTTCTACCACAGACCTTAACCTCTGTGAGCCCTGGAGGATCATCTGCAACCTCACAGAGGGATACCAAGAGTACCCTCACGTCCCCTGAAGCTACCGCTTCGTCACCCAGTTCGCTGGAGCCTTTATCTAAGTCAGATAAACATTCGCTCCTCCTCGTGAGTTCGTTTTAAACGATGACCTACCGTATCAGGTTACTCATCTATCTGTGAACTGGTCCAATTGTCTTGACTAAGAATTATTACTTAGTTATCCTTAACTAAGGTTTATCACTTAGTTTCCCATCCCGTTATCCTTATTAACTACGATTTTCCACTTAGTCCCCTGAACTAGGGTTTTGTCTAATGGGTTAAGTGTTGTCATTCGAGTTCATGACTTACCCCGCCTACGAATCATGTCAAAATTGGCTAAGTATTCAAGTTCAAGTCATATCCCTACAAACCATGTATCAAGTTGGTTAAGTATATCAAGACGTTCATGACTTAACCCTAGATTATCGTGTCAGATTGGTTAAGTATGGATTAACTTAACCCTATCAAATTTACCGTGTTAGATTGGTTAAGTATAGGTTGTCTTAACCTCATCAAATTACCAAGTAAAATTGGTTAAGTGTAGGTTAACTTAACCCCATTAAATTATCGAGTCGGATTGGTGAAGTATATTTAAGAGGTTCGTGACTTAACCCTATCAAATCATCAAGTCGGATTGGTTAAGTGTAAGTTAACTTAACCCCATCAAATTACCGAGTCGGATTGGTGAAGTGTAGGTTAACTTAACCCCATCCACTAGTCGTATTTATAATGGTTAAGTATCATTCTTGTGGGTTTACTTAACTCTACCACGTATCGCGTTATCCCAGTCGGGTGTTATCAACCCATTTAGGTTAAACTAACCCATCCGCTAATCATGTTATATGGTTAAGTGTCTTTAAGAAATCAAGTCCGGTCTTACTTAACCTACCCATTCATGTCATATCGGTTAAGTGCCATTAGTCAAACTAACTTAACCTTATCATGTGGCATTAAGTAAATTAATGCACCCCAACCTCTCACATTAGACATTGTTGTGGTTACTGGTTACGCCGGGCGGGTCCGAGCAGCTTTACACCACAACTTAGTCTAACCTCGGGTTTTGAGCGCGATATGACCAACTTCTCACATTGGGTCTTATTGTCTGTAGCTACTGGATTTGCCGGGCGGTTCCGGGCAGATTTATGCTACAAACTCAACCCAACCTCGAGTTGGCCACTATCATGTTTTCCTACTTATCATGTTCATGTCAAATTTAGGCTACGACAAAGTCCACGTTTTACACTTATGCCCATTGTCCCATTACTTAATTCATGTTAAGTTTCGTAGCCCATCTCAAGTTTTCCTAAACTACCCAAGGCGTATTCCCAACACCAGTGAAAGCGAGTCAACATAGTAGGAATAATATGACAACATATTGGCCCCAAACATATATGATAGCATAAAGGGATTGGCCTCAAACATGTATGATAACATAAAGGGATTGGCCTCAAACATGTATGATAACATAAAGGGATTGGCCTCAAACATGTATGATAACATAACACTAGGTTCATCATCATAGGCATGTAAATGGTCATGAGGGGTTTAGGTTCTTTTACATGCATAAGCCCCAAGTCAAGTTCATATGAATGTTCCACAAGTCAAATTTGTTTTAAGGGTTCATGCCAACATTCCACAAGTCAAGATTCAATCTTGCATGATAAACTAAGTCAAACACAACATGAGTGGCATGATTTAATCACTAAGAATTAGCCCAAAGTCATAGGTTCAAGAGAGAGGCAAGACTAGATTCACATAGACTAACATGCTTCGGTTTTCATCTCATTTTATTCCATGTCAACATTAGAACTACCGTTTAGATCTAAAAGTAGCTAGAACTTACAAAGCGTGGCTAGTGAATTAGGAGCAAGAATCATCATAGAATCGTTGTAGAAGCTCTAGGAATGATGTAGCAACACTAGAAGCCTTGAGAATGTAAGTAGCTCCTTGATTTGATGGAGAAAGATTGCTCCTTTGCCTTAGCTTTAGTTTAGAACTCTCAAGCTCTCAATGATGAAGATGGAGGCCATGATTTAGGAGCGATTCGAGACAATATAGCCCATGTCTCAGGATTCAGCCGCAACTTTACCTGGAGCGACAAGGCCAGTCCACATTTTAAATGGATTAAAATCCCTGAACAATGCATTTCCCCGCCCTATGGGGCATAAGCCTGGTCAGTATGTCGACCATATAATCCATCGGCCCCGTAGTGACCAATATAATCGAGAAGCCTCGCTTTCCATCATCCACATAAGTAAAAATGTCTGGTCTCTATACCATGACACCACTCCTAGCTAGTAGGAAACGCATGTCCTCCCTAAGGTCGTCTCCCGTTTCTGTTTCACACCGGGGTGTGAGACTCGCGAATTAACGTTATACACAAGGATATGCTATGTTAAAGCCGTGCTTTGATCATCAACCACAAGACTCTGCTTTTCAACAGAAGCCTTGATCATTTGCTTCTCATCATGCCACACAGGCAACTCACGCAAATTGACTGATGTCTATTGATATATAACCTCTGAGCTCGTACGTCTCGGAGAAGGGTGTTAAGCAAGAGAATAAATTCTCCGCCGCAAAACAGATATATATTTAATAAAGATCAACCAACACAGAATAAAATCCAATGTAAACCACACATCCATTTACAAGTTCGTTCTGGGTCTGAATGAAACCGGAGTCACCTTATTCCTCGTCCTATATGACCAATACAAGAGAAAGGTCCTCGCAAATCCGGTCGATATCCAAGTATGTCTGGACGATCACCACATATTACCTCGTCTTAAGTGTACAACCCAATCAGACATCGGTAATCATCCAAACGATGTGAAGACCTCTGGTCTTCAACCACTGTCTTCATCGTCTATTTATCGTCGAATCAGTTATTCAGAATGGGATAAACCCTATCTTTTTGAATAACTCGCGTATCTTATAAACAAGTGCTATAAAAACACAACATACACCTCATTCCAATTTAGAATATTCTTTTATTTAAATATTCATATCCTTTGGAAAAGGTTCCCATCAATTTTATCAAAGATAAATTCTTTAAATTTATTCTTTAATCTTCCATTGGATGTCAGTTCAAACCAAATTAAGGTTTATCCAAACTAGTAGGGATTAGCGAACCTTACTGAAGTAATCATTTATTATATTTCCCAGTCCCAACATATTCATCCCATGGAGCAAACTGGTAGTACTCCATATCTAACACCACGGTATTATCGGTAAAATTATTTACCATTTCACGTTCAAATCTAATTAAAGATTTAACTATCGCTTGGACCAAAACTGGTGATACTCCATTCTCGATCATTTCATGAATTCGATAAATTTAATTATCGCATTCACATTCCAATCTAATTAAAGATTCATTAAAACTCTAATTCAGTTTTAGTCTCAAAAATCATTACTTAATGATTATTCAAAGTTAAGAAATTTATCTTATCATTAACTGAGTTAAAGAACTAACGTCATTTAAAACACAGTTCACGATAAACCCAAATCACATTCCATCATTTATGGAATCTTCACGGTAAACAGATCAATATATAATCGATATCAATTTCCATGTCCGACTAATAATATAAATGGAATAACGACCAAGCCTTTTAAATTCCATATATCATAACAGTCTTCCTCCACAGAAGCTCATTTCAATTATTATCCAATCGAATTCCATTCCATTCCAATTTATTGTATTAAATTGGAACTTGGAAAATTTCCTTTAAATCTTAATAAAATATTTATAAATTCCAAATCACATTTCACTGTAAATCAGGTTATAGAATGAATGTTGTTAAAAACACAGTTCATGATAAACCCGATTCACATTCCATTTTATTCCAAGTACTAAATGTAACTGGAAACTATAATAATCTTAACTAAAAGATTTATTCCTTTCAAATGGGGTTTAAGAACAGTGTTACTGAAGACACCGTTCACGACAAACCCAAAATCCAATTCTTTTATTCAATACTAGTTAAATATTAATTAGTTGGAAAATTTCACTAAAGCTTAATAAAAAAGATTTATTCTTTCCTCAATTCGGTTTAAGAACAGTCTTATTTAAGACACCATTAATGAAAAACCTAAAATCCAATTTAATATTAAATACAAGGCTCTGAATAGAAATTATATCGGCTTATATTCAATATCAAATTCTGAAACCAACAAATATCGTATTGGAAATAGCAATATAAATATATCTTTCAAATTTCCATAACAATATCTGTATAATCACGAAATCCAACATCGAAATATTCCGAAGATGATTTTCATTCAAATCCATTCCAATTTATATATTGGACATTCTGGTTATATTAAAACCAATTCTCAATCCAATTTATTTATTTAAAAATAATTGGATTATAGTTCCAGTTAATAACTAGTTTATTTCGATAAAAATATATTTTTATCTTTTCAAATATGGAATTTTTCATTCCAATTCTTTCCAAATCATTTATTATGATTTTACACAGATTATCAATATTTTTAATAATTTTATTAAGGCCTTTTCAATCGATTTCCATAAATGGTCATCGAACTATACTTACAGCGACCTTTTCAAAATTTGATTTGGACATAATTCCAAATCCAACCGTTAGATTACAAACTTCTTATATTCATTGGAAAGCTCTTTTCGATATGAACCCAACGGTTCTGGTTTTAGAAGAATCTGACGGTCGGATCTCCCATAATATCAGTTCGAAGTCAACGGTCGAAATTCGCGAACGGCCGCGGCGCGGCGCGTTCTGTTCAAGCCATTAATATATATATATATAATATTATATATTTCGTTCAAAACGTATTTTATATATTCATTTTAAAATCGATTCCAACTTCCTTTTAAATTTTAAACCAAAATTAAATATTCTATACCATTATAATATAGATGATAATATTTTCAAAATATCTTATTTTGAAATAATTTCCATTTCGATATTCATTATAAAATATTTCAAAATGAATATTTATAATGAATATTTTGAAATAATCCGCTGCTCTTATATTTTCATTGCTATTACAACAATTTACATCAGAGCACAAGAATATAACAGAGTATGAATAAATAATATACATCATAAAATATCAGAGATTAAAATACATTACATAGCAGCGGAAAATAATACATAACACAAGAGTATGAAATATACGGAGCGTTCCGAATATAGCTCCAGCTGTAAATCATGATCTTCTGAATAAAATATCTGCAAAAACTAAAACTACTTGCTGCCCGTGCGGAAAATAGGGGCACGCAGAGTTTAGGTTAAAACAATAAAGTCCAGGTCAGTCATGTGACTGGTGTGAGAACTAAAAATAGTTATTAGCTTGGTTTTAAAGTTAGGTAAATCAAGGGACCACGTCGTATAACACTAAACGGGTTTAACCCCAAGAATACCATTGCATAAAACAAACAGCGCCATGCTTTTTAGAAAAATGAAGTTATTATAAGACTTACGTCCCAACACATAATGCAATGCAAGCCGGAGGATAGAGTTTTCCCTTATAATAGCCAAACATGCTTGGTAAATTTAAAACAAATCATTTTGATACTACGATATGTGTATAGTGTCAAAATCAACTTCAAATATAAGTGTATCAATCATATACGGCATAGTGCCTCATCCCACTATGTCGCCATACTAGGCTCTACAAATAAAACCGAATGTCACGTATTGGAAATTGGATTTCTATCTGTGAACCAAGGCAAGGGATCGTCCTTACCGGATTCGAGATAATCTAGCCCATGTCTCAGGATTCAGCCGCAACTGCACCTAGAGCGACAGGGCCGGTCCACATTTTAAGTGGACTAAAATTCCTAAACAATGCGTTTCCCCGCCCTATGGGGCGTAACTCTGGTCAGTATGTCGACCATATCATCCATCGTCCCCGTAGTGACCAATATAACCGAAGCGCCTCGCTTTCCATCATCCACATAAGTAAAAATGTCTGGGCTCCATACCATGACACAACTCCTAGTTAGAAAGAAACACACGTCCTCCCTAAGGTCCTTTCCCGTTTCTTGTCCACACCGGGGTGTGAGGCTCGCGAATTAACGCTATACACAAAGCTATGCCATACTAAAGCCGTGTTTTGATCATTAACCGCAAGACTCTGCTTTTCAACAGAAGCCTTGATCATTTGCACCTCAGCATGCCACACAGACAATTCATGCCATGCGACTGATGTCTATCGATATATAACCTCTGAGCTCATACGTCTCAGAGAAGGGCGTTAAGCAAGAGAATAAATTTTCCACCGCCAAACAGATATATATTTAATAAAGATCAATCAACACAGAATAAAATCCAATGTTAGACACACATCCATTTATAAGTTCGTTCTGGATCTAAATGAAACCGAAGGCACCTTATTCCTCGTCCCATATGTCCAATAAAGGAGAGAGGTCCTCGCATATCTGGTCGATCTCCAAGTTCGTCCGGACGATCACCACTTATTACCTCGTCTTGGGTGTACAGCCCAATCAAGACATCCGTAATCATCCAAACGATGTGAAGACCTCCGGAATCATCCAAACGATGTGAAGACCTCCGGTCTTCAACCACCGTCTTCATCGTCAATTTATCGTCGAATCAGTTATTAAGAATGGGATAATCCCGGTCTTTCTGGATAACTCGTGTATCTTATAAACAAGTGCTATAAAAACACAACATATGCCTCATTCCAATTCTGAATATTCTTTTATTTAAATATTCATATCCTTTGGGAAAGGTTCCCATTAATTTTATCAAAGATAAATTCTTTAAATATATTCTTTAATCTTCCATTTGATATCAGTTCAAACCAAATTAAGGTTTATCCAAACTAGTCGGGATTAGCGAACCTTACCGAAGTAATCATTTATTATATTTCCCAATCCCAACCTATTCATCCCATGGAGCAAAACTGGTAGTACTCCATATCTAACACCATGGTGTTATCGATAAAATTATTTACCATTTCACGTTCAAATCTAATTAAAGATTTAACTATCGCTTGGAGAAAAACTGGTGATACTCCATTCTCGATCATTTCATGAATTCGATAAATTTAATTATCTCATTCAAATTCCAATCTAATTAAAGATTCATTAAAACTCTAATTCAGTTTTAATCTCAAAAATCACTACTTAATGATTATTCAAAGTAAAGAAATTAATCTTGTCTTTAACTGGGTTCAAGAACTATTGTCATTTAAATCACAGTTCACGATAAACCCAAATCACATTCCATTATTTATGGGATCTTCACTGAAAACAAATCAATATATAATCGATATCAATTTCCGTGTCCGAATAATAATATAAATGAAATAACAACTAAGCCTTTTATATTCCATATATATTAACAGTCTTCCTCCGTAGAAGCTCACTTTGATTATTATCCAATTGAATTCCATTCCATTCCAATTTATTGTATTAAATTGGAAAACTTTACTTTGGAAAATTTCCTTTAAATCTTAAGATTTATTAATTCCAAATCACATTTCACTGTAAATCGGGTTAAAGAACGAATGTCGTTAAAAACACAGTTCAAGATAAACCCGATTGTTAACCCTGCTAAAGCATTGGATCGGCCTCAAGCATATGGGTCGGACAATATCCAAGCACCGGATCAGTCAGTCACGAAGCACCGGGTCGGTCGGCATGAATGGACCGGGCCAGCACTAGCTGATTCAACACTGTTTCAAACCATTGGGTCGACCTCAAATAATGAAATAGTCGGTTCTATAACCATTGGCAACTAACTCACATGGTCAGTATTGTGTACAACAGAATGGATCGGCCATGGGACCACTGCGCTAATCAGGACGTTCAAATTCGCATGGACATACAGATGGACCGTCTGATGTATGGGAATATAACATGAACTAGTATCATAGCAACAATATATACAATGTGTTCCTTACACATGTGATAACAACATAGCATGCACTAATATGAGCAAATGGTGCTGCAAAGGAACAAACGCTGGAGTTTGGTTATAGCAATGTAATGCATTGCAAACAAAGTCACATGGATCAGCTCCTCACTCTTTTGCAAGGGACATGAGACAAGCTCCCATTTGCATACAAACCGGATCGGTACTGAAGTGTGCAATTTTATAAGGACCGTATGAACCGTATGTGAGCCTTAACGATAATATAAATTGCATAAGCTAGCTTTTACTTCAGCACAATGGCATATAAGTTCACCCAATAAAGAACACACGAGAAGGGATTTGCATGTCACACGAATACAACATGCAGAAGTTCTGACATGGCACAAAGATAAAGGAGGACTAGGTTGTTAACTTCTAGCATGCGTGGCATATTCTAAACAAAATGGGTCAGTTCTACTATGATTTATACATGGACAATTGTTATCAGAAACGTACCAATATTGCACTACTTTATACATAAACATGACAAGTATACAAGGAGATTGGGACACGAGGCATCTTTGTGCTCCACAGAAATGGATCGGTCTGTTGAAAGGAATATACGTGGTAGGCCTAAAGTGTATTAGAGCAGTGGACCAGTACATTTGAATATTATGGATCGGGAAATTAGCTCAAGACTGGTTTGGTACATAATACAAGATGGATCGGTACCTTTGATGAAGTTTGGATCAGTATATTGTCCTGAATTGGATCAATATATTGTAACCAACCTGGATCAGTACATTTGCATGCAGCTGGAACAGTACAACAAAATGGAATTAGATCGGTATAAAGTGTGAAAGTGGCACGTGGTATTCCTGTTAATATATAATGGATCGGTATGTTAGTACATGAGCGGATCGGTACATTGCAATAGCAGTTTGGATCGGTTGGGGAAGGATAAAGTGCAGTGACATTTCTGTGATTAGTTTGAGCCCGATCCAAACTTATGCCCGATCCAAGTCTACCCCGATCCAACTTAACACCCAATCCAACTTTGTGCCCGAACCAAGTTTAGCCCGGTCCAAGTTACTACCTGATCCAAAATTTGCACCCTGTAATTACAAAAATGCCACTACCTTCAAACTTCTTCTATAAATAGCCACTTGTTCCACAATTCAGAGGAGGGATTTCTGGACCCCGAAGGGCAGCCTAAACCATTCCTACACCTATCTAAAAGCTTCAAAAACATCATTAATGGCTGCCAAACTTCTCTCTTCCTTTCTCTAACATGAGATGGATCTTATCTTCTCCTAGCACCGTTAATTAACACTTCGATCTACTCCAAGTGATCTCTAATCGCCATAGCTCCTCGTTAATGCACGGATCTAAAATCATTTTCATGATGGAATCAAGGAAAAGTGTATAATTACACGATCCGATCAGTTCCTCCTTGAATCTAAGTGTGATCTAAAGCATAAAGAGACAAAAAAGCGGAGAGTTGCCATTAAAGTGTTCAAGTGTAATTAATGCGATGTATGAGATGGTAAAATTTGTAATTCTCTTCATAATGATGAAAAGTGATTGAAAAATGGATGTAGATTCTCATTGAATCGAACCACTATAAAAATCCCGTGTCTTTTACTCGTTTTTTTTCATTTATTTTGCGATTGTGGTCCCTTTTAATTTCTAACCATAATTGGTGAAGTGTGATTTCACACCCTTGGTGTTGATTCCAATTTTGAGATCAACATTTGACGCTGACCGTGGGGCTCGTTCTTTCTCTAAGTTCTATCGCCAAGTGTTTTGTGGAAAATATCGAAGTTATGCCTTTGTCAAAAAAGTGCGACGACAAGTTCACCGAAAGATCGAGAAATAACGATCATGAAGCTATCACCATTCCACGAACCCATCGTATAAGCAATGGCCAATCTTTAGAAGTTGGAATGGGCACACCTCGAGATGAGTTGAATTCCATTGTAAACAACTTGAACCAACAAATAGCAACTTCGAACGAAGCCTTATCCAGTTGACCAATTTAATATGAAACCTTCGAATATTGTTCCACAAAAGAGCGAAAAAGCCCCGATAGTTTCCGAAAAAGGAATAGAGGATCTTTCTACCACTCACTTGCACCTAATCTGATTGGAGGTCAAATCCCAAGAGATGTCATAACTCGGGAAGAATTAGATGCTGCTATAGCCAATCTGAACCGAAAGATTGTCACCTCAAACAATATGATGTTGGAACAAATATATAGCCTCATGGTTGATGTTACCAACATAATAGATCGTAAAGTTGACATTCATAAGCCAAAAAGTTCATATTCCTTTACGTCTGACTCTTGCAAAAAGGATTATGAATATCACGGCAAAGGATTGACTAAAAGCAATCATTCATTCCCCTACACCCATCAAGACAACAGTAAGAGAAATGTTGAAGGACAAAAAAGAGGATATGAAAGCAAGGGAGCAGAAAAGGGAAGTAATAAGAAATTTCGCCTTTTCAAATCTGAAGAGCTAACCTTGCCAAACGATACCCCAAAGAACATCTTTCTTGCTACCAGAAACATAGAACATTTTCCAAATCCATCGCCATCATTGAAACTTTCGAATAAGCCGCGGAATCTAAGAGGTTCTGTCTTTACCACAACCAGCCTGGTCATGACACTGATGAGTGTAGACACCTTAAGTCCACAATCGAAGAATAGATCAGAAAGAGCAAGTTACAATAGTATGTTAAAAAGATGCGTGTACCAAATCACCTCCCAGCTCCCCAGGGCAAATCCTACCAGTCAATCATTCAGACCTGAATGTCAAAACTACAACATGGAATGGTGCGAAACCGGTGCTCAATGCTATGGCAAATGCTCCTCTTCTAGTTACTGAAAATAAAAAGGCAGTGGAGAGTTACTCAGAGGCTCTAGAGTATAGTCCTACTGAAGCAACAATCCTTGTGGAACTGGAGGCTCCCATCCAGACAATGATAGCCAGGCATTTCCATACCAAAACCCAGCATAAAGCTTTCAAAGTCGGAGACATTATCTCGAAATGGGAAATGGTTGGTGCAGGAGTGATTGGACCCAACTGGCATGGACCTTACAAGATCGACCAAATACTACTAGATGGAACCTTCGTTCTAACAATTGTTTTTGGAATTCATATTCCAAAAGCCTGGAATAAGGGATATTTGCATCAATTCTCTACATAGAGCACTCTTTAGTTCTTATGAAAAACTATCATAATTTCTTTTACAAAAATAAACCTCTTGTGATAAAGGAGGATTGTAATTGAGCTCTGTCTTTATTGCTAAAATCATGCATGCTTGATTCGATCTTATATTTGCAAAATTAATTTGAAAAATCGCTAATAATCGAATCAATATTGTAGATTATCCACAGAATGCTCATCACTTCACAAACTAGCAAGACCAGATAACCTCTATCACACGACCTAACGGAGATGCTACAAGAGTTGAGTGCTACGAACATTACTCAGCCTAATTGCAAAAAAGCAATGCACCGCTTTGGGGCATACGAAGTTGCCAATCAAGAGACTCCACTTTCCAATCGCTTAGAAGTGGGAAAGAATTCGGTTGGAGGGCCGGAGTCACCAAAAATGAACTTAGTGAAGTTGTTGTCAGCCTAAAACAGAGATTGCCAATAACGCCATGATGACTAAGCTGAAAGCTTTGTTTGCTTTTCAAGGTGCAACAGCGAAAGTCATTACTAGGCCTGTGAAACCTACTTAAACTGCTCATACAGAAAATGCAAGATCTTCTTCTTCAAATTCGAATAGAGACCAGTCATGCTAAAAGGTTAATGATCCCAACAATCCTCATTACTGAGAAGTAAAGCCACATAGTCTCAACCATTCCGAGAAAGCAACCTCTTAACAAATATATGGTTCCGCCCAAAGTGGCACTTCCCCAAAAGGGAGGAACAGGGCCCTCGAACCCAAACCGCGACCGTTTCCCTTGGCAAATATCCGGCAAAGGAATGGTGTCTTCCCCGCGGACCAGTATAATGGCGAGGGACGCTTGTCAGAAAAGGTCTGCAAAATGATGAAGGAAAGTAAAAAAATGAAGGAGACGAAAAGAGTGAGGATTCGCGTCTGCCAAAACCCCGCTCACAGAAAGGATTAAGAAGGCCCTGAACAATAACATTGCCACACTTACAACCTAACAAGACTCGGTGGCTATTATAACGCATCCTGATGAGGACACCTCAAGCGATAAGTGCCACAAATCATTCGCAGCTAATACGAAGATGTGAAGCACTGGTTTGCCCTAATGAACACTAAGGGTCAAATGGACAAGTGACGCAACATTTCGAGTAAAGATTGGAGCAGCGAGTTTCATCAAAACGACACCTATTATAACAAAAGAGCTCGGGCCCCAGATCATTTGCGAGAATGACTTATCAAACCAAGCATTTAGTAATAGTAATTGAACTCGCATCCATCCCGTGAAACTACGCAAAAATCCTAGAAGCTACCCACACTGAAGCTCATCGGCATCCCTGAACATACCTCAAAAGGGGTTTTAAGTTTCACCGAAGGGGCTTCTCCCCGAAAGGAGAGGTTTAAAGCCTTGATTCTACAACCGTAAACGCTTGCTAAATCAAGCGTCCAGTAAAAGAGTTAACATCTACCCCATCGAACAACGCAATGACAAGTTCGACAAGCGTCTGAATTATTCAGACTCAACGAACAGAGGATGTGAAACTTCCCTTCGGGGCATCCGACAAGTTCGACAAGCGTCTGAATTATTCAAACTCAACGAACAACAGATTCAGAAACCTCTTCGGGGGTGTCTGACCATGTGCTGGGTCTTCTAAATCCAGTTAGTGGAGGATTCAAAAACCTCTTCAGGGGTGTCTGACCATATGATGGGTCTTCCAAACCCAGTTAGTGGCAGATTCAAAAACCTCTTCGGGGATATCTGACCATATGCTGGGTCTTCCAAATCCAGTTTGTTGCAGATTCAAAAACCTCTTCGGGGGGTGTCTGACTATATGCTGGGTCTTCCAAATCCAGTTAGTGGCGGATTCAAAAAACCTCTTCTGGGTTGTCTGACCATATGCTGGGTCTTCCAAATCCAGTTAGTGTCGGATTCAAAAACCTCTTCGAGGGTGTCTTGCCATATGCTCGGTCTTCCAAATCCAGTTAGTGCAGACCCAAAGACCTTTTCGGAGGCGCCCTACAAATTCTACAAATGGCTGAGTCATTCAGTCATAACGAATAAAGGGTTTGCAAATACCTCTTCAGTGGAGCAAAATATAAGACCTCTCCTGGGGCATATGTTCAAATCCAATCTCCGAAGGCTTGGATCACCAGGCTAGCGGGATATATGATTGAACATATAAAATATAAGACCTCTCAAGCAAGGGCACAAAAACAGAGTTCATCTCTATAAAAAGCAGAAATAGGGTCGACCAAACTGGAAGCTTTTAATAATGATCATGTCAAAAATTTAATAATGGCAAAAACACATGATCAAGAAATTCCAAATAAAGTCGGACACACAATGCCACACCTAATCTTTAAAGCCTGTGGCAAATTTTGGTATGGGGGCATTACCACCGCATTAAGAATTCAGCAATGCTCACTTCTTAACACATACCACAAATTCGTCACAACTTTGAAGTTAAAGGTTCAACATTAGTAAGGACCAACTTGACTAACAAAGCGAAACTTTGAAATGACAAAGGCAAAATTGATAACCCTGATACTGCAATGAGCATGAAGGTAGTCATTCATAAAAAACTCAAAATTGCCTTGGTCAAAATCAAAGAAATCCGACAAAAATGGTCAAGATCGGCCTAACAAATAATGATTTGTGGCTACAATTGAAAAACCAATTCGCCAAAAGCACCACGAAATCATTACAATAATGCAAAGCATTGCAATAATAGAAGATTTACAGTTTAAAATTTGTGTTGTGAGCATGAAAAGGAAACAGGTGTGGACTGCTAAACAAAAAAGCACAAGAAGCAGAGCATATTTCCATCAAAAAGCAAGTCTTAACAAAGCTCATTGGCATAACAGGATCCAAACACTTTTTCAATACAAACTCTTTGATGGAATTTTCCAATGCAGCACCTCGGTCATAGGCCTGGGGCATCCGATGCTTTGGGCATAGAATGAAAAGAAGAAAGAATCCCTCGAGAGAGAAAGGATCGAATTAGTGCAAGTAGTCTGAATTCACGGAGAAACCCTTCTATGATGAGAAACTTCTTAGTCTTATGTTGCTCATCAATAGCCTTTAAAGACTCAAGAACATAGTTCGCTACTAAGTCCAAGTTTCCTAGATACTTTGGCCTGCTCAAAAGCTCTAAATGATCCGATAAAAGCAAAATACTTTTGCCAACAAATTAGAAGCCCCTAGTGCGACAATCTAAATCATGGAAATTCGGCAAAATTAATCGCATTCACCTCACACAATTTGTGATAACCTATGATAAAAGAGTAGAATGACCACACTAAGAATCAAACAATGCTCAGGATACGTATCATGGGTTCATCTCGACATTGAAATAAACAAAAAACCATTTGCACCCATCCGAAAGGCAAACAACTCAAAAGTACATATGCCAAAGTGTGCAAACAACTGGAGATCCACCCTCAGAAGATCGTCTAAAAGACTTTACCTTCAAAGAAGAGCATATAAAAATTGTGACGAAATCAATACGCCTTGAAGATTTGATTAATTAAACATCGACCGGTCCCGGGGAGAAGAAAAGAAAGATACATTGGACAAGATAGATCAAAAGAATGTCTTGCAAGAATGAATTCCTTGGCTAAGAAAGTCTAGAGTGTGGAACACGAAAGCTTTCTTGAATGCAAATCTTTAATCGTATACAACTCAGAGAACCCGATGGAACACCGCTTCAAACCCGAAAATAAATGATATTGAAAGGCAATTACGCTAATATGGCATAATTCCATAAAGCGATAGCATTTCTCTCGGAATTGAAGCTAGTATCCATCGACGATATCAACATCGGATATAAGAAAGGTTGAGCACTAACCATGCGCTGGTGAAATAGTTGTGAAACGAAAATTCAAAGTTTTGTCTAGCCTGGGATGATCTATAATATCAAACGTGGTTGGAAGAAACAATGGTATCGCAAGGTTGCAGTGTACAATAAAGCATCCGAAATATGGAAAAAGCCAATATGAGCAAATGCAGGAATAATGCAAGAAGAGACTCATTTCTACATGGCATTTAATTCCAGGACTTAGCTTCAAATTCATGGTTTTCAGAATGGATATCGCAAAGCTTAGAATCTGATGCCAACCCAATAAAATTTATTAAGAGATGCGCATAAGCTACTCAATTTCCCGAAAATCCTGCGGTTATGGTCACCCAAAAGGATTGGCAGAAAACATGAGTGATGTCGATTGGGGCATCGTTAATAATTGAATAGGGCAGGCCAAATTAAAAATCCCATTATACAATTGTCAGGTGCACACATTCCATAAATATCGAATCTAATACAATAATAATTCGAAAGATAATACTTAGAATTGGCAGTCCAAAAACCGAGACTGACGAATCTCAAGTGTTATCAATAAATATCAATAAACAAATTAAGTGTATTATCAGTGTGAACTGTGTCTACCAAGCATGAACTCCTAAATAAAAGTAGCTTCACATTTATAACACATTCAAAGCGATGATTGTTTCTTATGATTTGTCTCCTTTTGCTGGAATAACCCGTTGTCGTATTGAGCGATCGACAACGAATTTGCCGCCGAATATGCGCAAAAGCTCTTCATTACATGGTCTTTAATAGTCACTTATGCTAAGGGAAACCTTCTGATGAAATTGAGCCAGTACTGCACCACTGTTCATCGAGATAAGGTAAAAGACACAAACTGAGCCAGCATGTACCATTGGCTTGTTCAGGAGTTATGTGCAAATTCAAATTGAGACTTCTGAGTCCAACCAAGCTACTGCAACAATGCCAAAGGACAAACAATCAAATGACACCTCTCTGGCCAATTGTCAAGACCATATAGGATAATGAAAATTTGACTCGCTTGTAATCCAGAAGCTATAACTGTTCTAACCTCGGAAACTCGTATAAAAGGTTCAATGTAAACAGAAGTGATCTATCTTCTGAAATGTCAACTAGTCTTCTATTCGATGGTATAAGGAATATAAGCTCAACCTTCTAGTCAAAAGCCAAAGTAGCTCGAAATTGATGAGTCCGGTCGTTAAAGCAACCTGGACTTTCGGCGCTTTCACCAACCTAAAGCCTCGAAGTGTCCACTAAGTTAAAGCTCGGGCAGCATGTTGACATAGGAGAGTGCAGAGCATAGAAAAAGCTATGACTGAATCTCGAAGCAACAAACATATGTATACCTGATTAAAGCAACTCAATATCAAAGTAAACTGCAGATTCTGAAGTGCATATTGGTATGCAAAGCCATTTTGTGAATTCGCTTACATCATTGAATGGCCAAAGCTGATTCCAAGCTTACTCCGGCAAATTAATAGTTCAACAAGGCTTAAGGATGTACATCGAAATCATGATCTGTACATCAAAAATCATGTACCATATCAAATCTGAAATCATGCAGACTGTTGGCTATCAAGATCAAACTAAAGTTTTTACAACTGACTTAACTTCTACAAGTTATCAAAAGACTCAACTACTTCAAATTGGAAGCTTGCAACTTTTAAATACAGATTATAGGCTGTTGTGAGCCGGAATCAAGTGTCAAGCAGAACTCTTGGAATTGAATCAAACAAAGTTTAGCGATACAAAAATTCAACGGAATGTAAAGGCCTTAATACAGGAAAATATTCCAATAATATGCATGCTCAAACCAATACAGGTTCGAACATACTCGGACCCAAGTCGGGTCGAACACGCTTAAACCAAGATATTGGTCGAGCCTGACCATGTTAGAAAGCTTCCAGATAATCAAGTTTATATGATCATGTAAATAGTGTTGAGTTCAATTCAAAGTTTGCACATGATAAAAGACAGACTGGAGCATCAAATAAAGTTTTCGAAGTCCGAACTGGCCTACAAAGCACGCAGACGCTGAGCCGTAAAGGTCTATCCCATAATAAAGGATAAGTACTTCCCAGATAAAGGCACGAAAGTTTGGAACTTCTCCAAGTAAAAATAGAAAATAAATTGCAGATAAGTATTTCTCAAATGTGAAATACCTTACACCATCATATAAGTCATTAAAATGATAATGTTTGGAATCCACAGTCGACCTTAGTCGATTAGTTGATTTCAAACGTTAATGCGAATGGGAATTAGAGTATCGTATTTGTGCAGATAACATTTGACGAGTTTTAAACCATTGAATAAAATAATTCTGTGCAGATACTTTATTCAATTCAAAAATAAAATAAAATTCGCTATATTTCTTTTTCTGGTGATTAACAAACATGTTATTGATATGGACGACCGATGGTGAAGTATAAGTCCAAAATTGTGCAAGTGCTTGTTTTGATTACAAAACAGGTGATACAAAGCATATGAATTCAAAAAATGGTTCGTCATAGCAAGACAAAAGGCTGTAACTGGATCTCAATGCAGAATATATTAAAATGCATAATATATTAATAGCGATGTTTATTTCGAAGCCCGAATTTCCCCAAGCGAAAAATACAAACTTCGTGGGGCAAATGTTAACCCTGCTAAAGCATTGGATCGGCCTCAAGCATATGGGTCAGACAATACCAAGGCACCGAATGGGTCAGTCGCGAAGCACCGGGTCGGTCGGCATGAATGGACTGGTCAGCACTAGATGATTCAACACTGTTTCAAACCATTGGGTCGGCCTCAAATAATGAACTAGTCGGTTCTATAAACACTGGCAACTAACTCACATGGTCAGCATTGTGTACAACAGAATGGATCGGCCATGGGACCTTTGCGCTAATCAGTACGTTCAAATTCGCATGGACATACAGATGGACCGTCTGATGTATAGGATTATAACATGAACTAGTATCATAGCAGCATTATATACAATGTGTTCCTTACACATATGATAACAACATAGCATGCACTAATATGAGCAAACGGTGGCGCAAAGGAACGAACGCTGGAGTTTGGTTATAGCAACGTAATGCGTTGCAAAAAAAGTGACATGGATTAGCTCCTCACTCTTTTGCAAGGGACGTGAGACAAGCTCCCATTTGCATACAAACTGGATCGGTCTTGAAGTGTGCAATTTTATAAGGACCGCATGAACTGTATGTGAGGATTAACGATAATATAAATTGCATAAGCTAGCTTTTATTTCAGTACAATGGCATATAAGTTCATCCAATAAAGAACACATGAGAAGGGTTTTGCTTGTCACACGAATACAACATGCAGAAGTTCTGACATGGCACAAAGATAAAGGAGGACCAGGTTGTTAACTTCTAGCTTGCGTGGCATATTCTAAACAAAATGGGTCGGTTCTACTATGATTTATACATGGACCATTGTTATCAGAAACGTAATAATATTGAAGTACTTTATACATCAACACGACAAGTATACAAGGAGATTGGGACATGAGGCATCTTTATGCTCCACAGAAATGGATCGGTCTGTTGAAAGGAATACACATGGTAGGCCTAAAGTGTATTAGAGCAGTGGACCGGTACATTTGAATACTGTGTATCGAGACATTAGCTCAAGACTGGTTCGGTATAGTAATACAAGATGGATCGGTACCTTTGATGAAGTTTGGATCGGTATACTGTCCTGAATTGGATCAATGTATTGTAATCAACCTGGATTAGTACATTTGCATGCAGTTGGATCAGTACAACAAAATGGAATTGGATCGGTATAAAGTGTGAAAGTGGCACGTGGTATTCCTGTTAATATATAATGGATCGGTATGTTAGTACATGAGCGGATCGGTACATTGCAATAGCAGTTTGGATCGGTTGGGGAAGGATAAAGTGCAGTGGCATTTCTGTGATTAGTTTGAGCCCGATCCAAACTTATGCCTGATCCAAACTTACGCCCGATCCAAGCTTACACCCGATCCAAGTCTACCCCGATCCAACTTAACACCCGATCCAACTTTGTGCCCAAACCAAGTTTAGCCCGGTCCAAGTTACTACCCGATCCGAACTTTGCACCCTGTAATTACAAAACTGCCAGTACCTTCAAACTTCTTATATAAATAGCCCCTTGTTCCACAATTTAAAGGAGGGATTTCTGTACCCCGAAGGGCTGCCTAAACCATTCCTACACCTCTCTAAAATCTTCAAAAACATCATTAATGGCCGCCAAACTTCTCTCCCCCTTTCTCTAACATGAGATGGATCTTATCTTCTCCAAGCACCGTTAATTCACATTTCGATCTACTCCAAGTGATCTCCAATCGCCATAGCTCCTCCTTAATGCACGGATCTAAAATCATTTTCATGACGGAATCAAGGAAAAGTATATAATTACACGATCCGATCAGTTCCCCTCGAATATAAGTGTGATCTAAATCATAAAGAGAGCAAAAAATAGAGAGTTGCCATTAAAGTGGTCAAGTGTAATTAATGCGATGTATGAGATGATAAAATTTGTAATTCTCTTCATAATGATGAAAAGTGATTGAAAAGTGGACGTAGATTCTCATTGAATCGAACCACTATGAAAATCTTGCGTTTTTACTTGTTTTTCTCCATTTATTTTGCGATTGGGTTCCCTGTTAATCTCTAACCATAATTAGTGAAGTGTGATTTCACAGCCTTGGTTTTGATTCCAATTTTGAGATCAACACCAATTCACATTCCATTTTATTCCAATTACTAAATGTAACTGGAAACTCTAATAATCTTAACTAAAAGATTTATTCCTTTCAAACGGGGTTTAAGCACAGTGTTACTGAAGACATCGTTCACGACAAACCCGAAATCCAATTCTTTTATTCATTTCCAATTAAGTTTTAATTAGTTGGAAAATTTCACTAAATCTTAATAATAAGATCTATTATTTTGTCAATTGGTTTAAGAACGGTGTTATTTAAGACACCGTTCACGACAAACCCAAAATCCAATTTAATATTGAATACAAGGCTCTGAATGAAAATTATATTGGCTTATATTCAATATCAAATTCTGAAAACAACAAATATCATATTGGAAATAACAATATAAATATATCTTTTGAATTTCCATAACAATATCTGTATAATCACGAAATCCAGCATCGCAATATTCCGAAGATGATTTTCATTCAAATCCACTCCAATTTATATATTGGACATTCTGGTTATATTAAAACCAATTCTCGATCCAATTTATTTATTTAAAAATAACTGGATTGTAATTCTAGTTAATAACTAGTTCATTTCGATAAAATATATTTTTATCTTTTCAAATATGGAATTTTTCATCCTAATTCTTTCCAAATCATTTATTATGATTTTACACAGATTATCAATATTTTTAATAATTTTATTAAGGCCCTTCCAGTCGATTTCCATAAACGGTCATCGAACTGCACTTACAACGACCTTTTCCAAATTTGATTTGGACATAATTCCAAATCCAGCCGTTAGATTTTAAACCTCTTGTATTTATTGGAAATCTCTTTTTGATACGAATCCAATGATTCCAGTTTTAGGTGAATTCGATGGTCGGATCTCCCATAATATCAGTTCGAAGTCAATGGTCAAAATTCGTGAATAGCCGCGGCGCGGCGTGTTCTATTCAACATTAATATATATGCAATGTATATATTATATATATTTCATTCAAAACATATTTTATAAATTTGTTTTAAAATCGATTCTTACTTCCTTTTCAATTTTAAACCAAAATTGAATATTCTATACCATTATAATATAGATGATAATATTTTCAAAATATCTAATTTTGAAATAATTTCCATTTCAATATTCATTATAAAAATGAATAAAATCGATATAAATATAGTTCACGTCAAAATGGCGCATAACTACTCAACACGGCTTCATATATTTAAATATTTTCATGTCCATCCAAAATCGGACATCAAATCCACATTTTTATTCTTTACGGAATATTATTATTAAATATTCGTTATTTAAAAATATTCTTTATTTTAAAATATTTGTTATTTTAAAATATTCGTTATTTTAAAATACTCTTTATACCTGAATTGGAATTAGACCCAATCAATTACCATTTAATGTTATTTATATGGATTTCATACAACGCATGTATACAACAACAATGGTAAATAATCATCCATCATCCAGACTGCAATTTACAACTGTATAAGCATTAAAAATAAATAAATAACGCTCATCACAGCCTGTCAACCCCCCGCTTGACATACCACTAATTATTGGGATCAGTGTATGTCAGATATCATCCCAATACCCGTATGGAGTTTTCAAACAACAAATACTGGCTGCTATTTGTGCAGTTGGGCGATGTTTAAAATTTATCGTCCCAATCAATATCAGATAAATGGGTATACATAAAAAAATCGTCCGATTTGTTTATGAATATTTATTTCAACACATGACTATTTTATACAGTTCATATATACATTAAAAATGATATTTTTATTGTTCAAATATTTTTTTCAATACATGAATATTTTATATAGTTCATACATGCTACAAAAATGATATTTTTATTGTTCAAATGTTTTTTTTATCACACATAATCAAATCACACAAATCATCGATGGTTTGTACAATAAATAGTGTCGGGTGCTGCTAAGCACCGTCTGCATCATAATATATATTTTACCGTAAAGTAACTTGAGTGAGAAAAAGTTCTCACAGTCGGTTCCACTCCGTCAGTTTTATTTCTGAATTTCTAAACAATTTGGATTTGAAATTGCCTGAAATGCTAACATGCTTCAAATTGGACCTGGTTAGTTTTGTTGCGAAGTTGTTGACTCCACGATCGCAACGGATCCAGTTTCGCGTGATTTGGACCTCGTATGAGAATGTTATGGACTTTAATGCGTTAATTACTTTTTAGAATAATTAAAATAAAATTAACTAATTTAATAGCGCTTAATATAACGATAAAAACGTTACCATTTCTTCTTCTTTTCAGCAACACATGATTCCCATCGCTCAAAACAGAAACCGCCACGCCGCACCGGCCATGTCGGACTGGATGACCATCGGAGTTCCCCGCCCCCTTCGTCTTCGCGTTGCGCACCCCCGCATGGAATCCTGGCTAGATCGACGATGTCGCGCCCTCGAAAATTGAACCCAAACGCCGCAGCTCGAGCTCAGAAATCCGACCGACCACACAACGATAAATCTTCACACGACTATGGATTTGAAGAGCATAGATTGCTCTTCAATTTTCGTTCAAGGAGCACTAAATTTCGTAGCGTGGATTTCGCGAATTTGTTGCAAGAAATTTCAAATGACATCATTTGTTTATCGAAGAGAGCGGCAGATTATTTTATGGACGATAAAATCTTGGTTTTCTAATATATATACTATATTGAAATTATTATTCAATTCGAAAAAGTGTGTTTTTAACCATGAACCCCAAATCTAACCCAAGGACTGTCGCCCCTTGCTAAATACCCCCATTATGGACACAATGGGATATGTTTCGTGAGCCAATTCGACTGTTTTGATCAATTTTTCTTTAAGTTAAAATATGAATCAATTATAATTGAATTTGAATGTACATTTTAATTTACCGGGGCGACATATTGACTCCAAAAATTCCAGTAAAATAAATCTAGCCATGTTTTGATGATGCGGTCCTAAAAAACTAATTTCGTCGAATTTGGAGACCATTTGAAAAATGGTCATTTTCCAGTCGATTAAATTCAAACTAAAATTGCCAAACACATTTAAATTCACCACGCTCATATATTAATTCCAAAAATTATGAAAATTGGAATCCAGAAATAATTTGACATTCCAGATCCAACAAAAGTGGTTTAGTCGAAAACGGAAGTCGTTTGCAAAACCGCTATTTTTAAGAGCTATATATTATATAAAATCCGTAGTGATTATTCTGAACTTTCAACTAAACATAACTTTCAATTCCCATTATGAAATCTGGAGTTTTCACATTCTTTGGAAAGATATTTTCAAACAGATTCAAATATTTCTGGTTTGACTGAAATCAGATTTATTTTGAATCTTGTACATTCATTTGAAATTTGAAATCGAATTTTCAAACTATCGCGCCATTTCAGACGCGTTATATAATTAAAATAAATTTATACATTCTAACTTCGTTGAAAATGATTTTTTCGTCATTATTATTTAAAATAAATCATTTTAAATAATCAAAATTCATTAAAAAAGCTAAAATAAAAATTTTCAATTGGTTCTGATTTTCCGGGTTGTTACAGAAGGAATCCAACTGGATTCCTCAACATTTATATACAATCATTTTTTATATATTACATATATTCTATGATTGATTTGTTGTGTTTAAATATCACTAGCCCTAAAATTTCTGTATTTAATTACCGTAAAATATTCTCAAATATGGAGAAGGAATTTGGGATTTAAAAATGGAATTTACTTCCAAAATAGAAATTAAATTTCGAATGGACATGAAACTGATTTAAATAAATAAAACAAGAAGATTGACTTTAAAAGATGTTTATAAATTTAGTAATATATTTGTCGTTGAATAAGTTGGAATATAAATTCAAGTTGGAATTTATGTAAAAGAGGGGAAATCGGTTTGAAACCTAATATTTTTAATTAGATTTGAGACTAGCAATTATAAAGGGAATTATAATGAGATTTTTAATGGGGGAAAAAATAAATAAATATAGAAGTTAATAAAGAGAAATGGAGTTTGAAATATTATTTAAAAATACGAAATCAAAACGGATTTGATTATAAAAGGAATATTAAAGTAGATAATAGTTTAAAGAAAATGTTTTACAAATGGAAATAGTTACAAGCTAGGAAATTTGAGTTAATATGGAATGGTAGATTTATTCCAAAGTTTTGAATATTAATTCAACTATATCGAATTCAAGAAAGTATTTTTCACTGGTTTTAATCAAGATTTAATTATTATTTGTTTATTTATTTCGGAAATAAGGATTATAACGCTATTATTATAATCAATGTTTTCCATAACAGAAGTGGATTCTTAAATTCGAGAGTTTCGCAAGCAATAATGTTTTTATTGGAATTTAGAGTTATGAGCTTTGACTTTTCAAAGTCTAAAATGTTGTTCAATTAAGGTCTGAGAGGTGATTATACCCAACTTGATTGACATCATGGTTGACCGAGAATGGTTTAAGTTCGGTAGCGAAGATTGGTTAGTAACACCATTAGTTAATGAATAATTAATGGTTTGAGTTGTAATAACAATGTGTTTATAACATCAGTTTAATTTAAAAGATTTTGAAACGTTTCCCAAATAAAATGAGAGATATCTGTTAAGCATAGAAAATGAAACGAATTGGCTAATAAGGAATTAAGGAACGGAATACGGAAATGTATTTTTTTATGGTATTAATAAAATATATTTTCTGAATATAGAAAATAAGGATTCGTGAATATATGAAATTTTTTCCAAACTATGATAAGAGATATTTTCTAGAATATAGAAAATAAAGAGTTTATAATATTGGAAATGTTGTTTTTTCCAAGAATCAGAAGAGGCTAACGAATTTGAGAAATATTTGAAAAGATATGAAAGTTGGGAAATTTATAATTTAATAAGAAATTGATTTAAAATGGACCAATGTTGTTTGATGGTTGATCGGTAGAATTTCCATTTGGAAATTGGATCATTCGTTGTATGGATGTTCCTTTGATAGTTAAATCACCTGCTATCAAAGTTTTGATTTATTTTATACTTTTATTGTCAATACGGAGAGACCGGTTGGATTTATTACCCGCATACCACCCTGTATAGCATAAGCATTACGAATTAACTTATGTTGAAGATGATTGAAGATGGAGTAAAATGCAAGGGCTGTTCTATTAATCCTAGGTAGAAATTCCCCAAGATATATTGATGGGATGGTGCCTGCGGTTTGTCCAGTCCAGGACAACTGGTATGGATGTATGTTTAACAGAGTATTTCCTGAAATTCATGTACGTTGATTTTTAAAAATATACCAAGTATGGTGGCTGAGAATTTATTCTCTTAGTTTAACACCTAGATTGTATTTGTGGACGTCAATTAGTGATTTGACGGATCTGACGATGTGGCATTCAGAGTGAATGATAATGTGTTGTTCTAGAAGGTAATCGTGTCCTTAAGCCTCCTCAATTTGGAAATGACAGAAATCAGGCAAGCATCATGGCCAAGTGGGTCATTCCCATTAGGGGTATTATCACCTGATCTAGAGAAATTTCATTTGCTTCTTATTCTATTCACTGTTGTATGCTCTCAGTAACGGTTGTTGATCACAACCATTGTTGATAATATGCTCGATACACTCAAGTTAAATGAGTGGTCAGTCATGTGTGGCCGGGTTGTAAGATGTTCTTATTAAACCTAGTTTATTCCTTTCTAATGATACACTGTCAGAAGGTGGTCCCATACCTTGTAATAGTTGGAAATCTGTTCCCCAATAAGCACCTGGTGGTTTTTGATTTTTTATTATATATGGAGCATGAGATGCAAGCATTCCACTAGATTGCTATTTATTTGATTTAGACACTATTATAATATCATACGATTTGATATCAAAAATGTTTTGGTTATCATAAGGTAAAAACTATTCGCGTTTATTTGGGATCATTCTTATGATTACCTTTTTTGAAAGGATTTTTGAAAGTTAAACAAATGGTTGTAGTTTACTCACACCAATCCCATGACTAACCCAAAGTTTATTTTGTTTTGTTTTACCCTAAACTCTTGGGTGCCCAAATTTGTATGGGTAGTCAAGTAGTCAGAATTTTACAGATTCACTTGGAGGAGCTTGAAGCAGGAGGCTTCATCAGTTAGCTATAGACTATCATATTTTCCTCTGTGTACTATGTTTATGTCTAGAAACAGGTGTTTATAACTGTTCCAAGAATGGCTGTTGTACTCTGACGAGGGTATGTTTATACAGTTACTGATTTGTATTTCAAAGGTTATGTTATATAATATACTTTATTCATTATGCTGTGATATTTGTGTTCTTCGTTTTCTTCAATTCTAATTTTTCTTTCTTTCTATCATCTTCTAACTTCTTTCTATTGATGATTCGTATTTTTGTGCAATTTGGGTTGGACGTGTCGTGTACTGGTCGACTTAAAAGGTATGGAAATTTGGGCCATTACAAAAATAAATTCCTTAATGTATTAGAACTGATTAAAAAATTTCCGATTCTTTAAATGAATCAATTTTAACTAAAGTTAATTAATCCTTTACTTCAATTATATACATGTAATGTAATAACTGAAACTATTTAACATAACTTGAGGCAAAATAACGTATCACCATAAAATTTAACTTGTAGATGCACCTAATATAAATTTTTAAATAATTAATTATGGAGATAGCTATAAGGAATTAAATGATTATAGTTAGGGTCGTGTAATATATCAACATCACAGAGAATAATATATAACTAATTTTTACGTCTTATTGATTTTCAACTTAAATAGAATTAATTATAATTGATTATTTAACTTCTTTGAATTTCGCTTGGTCAAATCAAAGAAGTTAACTTTTTTTAATAATAGCAATGTAATAATACTTTCTTTTGTGAAAGTCACATGGTGAAAATATTTTTGAAAATCTTAACTATATAAAATAGTTCGATTATAATAATTACATCTTAACAATTAGTTATGAATGAGCATTTCCATCATCATCAAAACTAAAAACATTATAACGTAAAATAAGCATAATAAAAATCACAGATATTTTCTTTATAGTTTCCTAATATCACTAATAATAAAGGGGAAGCTATAAATGTGATTTTCATTGACTATTTCATGATATATTATACAAAAAATAAAAACACATAAATGTCGATGGTTTAAAATGATAATACCATATTTACAAAAGATAAATTAAATAGCTAAGACTACAAAAGAAATATTAAAAACTAAGTTTGTAATATAGAAATGGAAAACTTTAAAGTTGCCAACTAAGTTTGTAATTTATATTTTTCCAATCCACTACTCTATAAAAAAAACTATTGTTTATATACTTCTAAATGTAGGTGTAAATTTTCTTCCATTACTTTATTATCCAAAAGTAGTTATGTCCAAAATTAAAAAAAGTCAATATTTACTTATATTCGATTATATAAAACAAATGGGGGGGTGTGTATATATTAATATTGTTAATAAACATAATAATTCTCTACAAAATAACTAAATGAAACCAAGTCATAGTCATCAAAAAAACCAGAAATCAAATGAAAATGGATTTTGATATAAAATAGAAGATTAAAAAAATATTTTAAGATCACAAATAATAAATACTCTATGATGGGTATGCGTTAATAAATATTATAAAATTCTATGAAACAAACAAATAAGACCATGTTCTAAGATGTGAAACTTAAATAAAATCAAAATTAAATATGCAATGCACAGAGGTAAAAAACCGATAATGAATTCAAACAAATTATATCCATGTGAAAGTAGTAACAATGTTGATACAGGAAATATTTTTAGAAAGGGACTTTATAGTTATTCCATATTAGTAATTATATTTTGTTAATATGAAACTGGAGAAAGAGAAGAAGAAAATTGCGAGAATTGAATTTTTAATATGAATAGCCAAAGAAGATGAATAAAAGGAAAAATGAGAAAAAAGAAAGTGAATATGTAAAATAACCAAGGAATTATAAAGTGAAGATGTAAACCAATGAAGTAAATAATATTTTTTTTGCATCGATGATGTGGACAAGAGGAAGAGAACATCAATTGGATCATTTAAGAATAATGAAGTGAGGGACATAATATGTATTTAGCTCTATTAGAGAATTATTGATTTTATGGAGGGAGAAAATGAATTTTTACCCTTGATATGATGAAGGAGGAATATTACAAATAAGAGTGAATGAGAGATTAACAGAGTGAGAATCTTAACATATCATTAATATATACCCAATTTAACAACCATTAATCCTATTTACTAATACAAACTTAATCGTTGAAATTGAAACTTGAAATGTGTCAAATGCAAAATTAAACCTCAAATTGGTTAGGGAGCTTCATTTGGTCAGTGTAGAAAGAGAAGCTAAAAAGTTCATTATTGGATTTCATGAATAAATAAATAAATAAATAAAACTAAGGGAAAATGCCTAACTAACAACCATAAATAAATAGAATTGACTGAGAATTTGAATAGACCACTTCCATGCCAACAGCTGTATTTAACAACCATTAGTTGTATTTCTAATACGAACTTAAATTTTGAAAGGGGAAATTATATTCTTATCCACCATACCTATTAGTTTTCCACCCTAATTTCTAGGATTAGTACCTAATATTATGGTGTCAGTAATCGTTTAAAATGGATTAGTTCATCAAGCCAATTTATTTTTTCTATTTACGGTTTTTTTCCTCCTTCTTGCATAAAGATGTAAATTGGAGAAGTATATTTTGTCTTTTCTTGATTACACCAAAAACAGGATATTGCTGTAACAGCCCGTATTTTATGCATCTGAGGATCATAAAATATTTTTATTTTATTCCCTGATGGTTGGATCATTCTCATATTTTAATATGTTGCTTATGGGGATGTGAGACATATCCATAATTTTTACCAATTTTATTTATGACCATTTTGCCTATGTCAGTCTTGAACAGGGAATAACTTTTGACTTTGGTTGAAACAGGTGGTGAGACTTGTGCCGTTGGAAAGAAGATGATGCTTGACTTTACGTGGATTGGTTACATTAAAGATTTGGCTCAGTGATTTGGAAGGAATCGTTGTTTTAAGGTTTTTTAGTTGGCTGTTTAGGTTTAGAGATCCACAATGGGCTGATCTGTAAGGCTCATTAGTAGGCTAGTGGAAGGATATAAATTAGGGGTGGGAGGTATGAGAAATGGTTTAGTTTCTCTGTTCTCTTATTTGGTGGTCTATGTACACCTCCTTCCCCTAACACCTTTCCACCATTAAAAATCAAAATCTAAAGAAGCAAATCGAATATCTACACCGTTGGAGGCTAGATCTACATCATTTGGAGTGAGAATTCAAAGGATCAAGGGGTTTGGTTCGAATTGATTGCTGTCTGGAATCTTATTGCATTGATTTTGGCTTGGTTGGGAGGATCGGTGATTGATTTGCATCTCTCACATGGATTCAATGAAGTATATGAATATTTGATCATGTTTTTCTTCAAATTCAAGTGTTTAACCATATATCTATATGGTGACAAATCCATTTTCATATGAATCACCGTACGATATATTTTGCAAGTTTAACTGATAAATTCCATGCAATTTTATATGTTTAAATAAGTTAGATCTATAAGTTTTGTTCGTATGATCATTCATCATGATTTTTGGGTGATTTGCATAATTTAGAGGAAAATTGTTGTTTCCATGTTGTTATTGAATTCATGTCATGTTTTGGGTCATTTTTGGTGAATTAGTTGAGTCGGTTTCGTCAGATTCGTGATTTGGCGAAGTTTTGGTTGAAATCGGATTGGAATTGGAGATTACATGTTTTGGGTCGCACATATGGGGTCAGTCGCGCACTCTTGGTCAGTCGCGAAACTCTATCTTAGGGAACAAGTCATAAAGTGGCTCGGTCGGTCTTATTTTGCCTTGGTCGGTCGGTCTCCTTTTTGGCCAACTATAGTACGATGTAGTACAACGGAGTACAGGGTGAAGTACAGGTTTTGGGTCGATCGTGCATAGGGATGCTGGTCGATCGGTCCTGGCTTGGTCGTTCAGTCATAAAGTTGGGGCGATGAAGCGGAGGATAGAGCGAGTATAGGGTTGGTCTCATTTTTGGTCAGTACATATTTGGTTGGTCGTCCTTAATTGAATGGGTCGATCGGTCGTACAGATGAGAAGTTGGGTTATTGAAGTGGATGTTGGTCGGTCGTGTACCTAGATGAAGGGTTGGTCGTACACCCAAGTGATGGGTCAGTTGAACATGGCCATGGTTTGGTCACAGGGTTGTTTTCTAAAAAATTTATTATTCGACCATGACTTAAATTTGGACAAAAAAGGGCTTTTAAAAATATTTTTCGAGGGCTACCCACCGAACCCTAATCGCAGCGCAGTGATGTAATTTGTCTTGGTGATGGTGTGACTTCGAAGTGAATTCAAGGAGGAACGTTCGAAGTGTTGAAATGTGTTAGTTGATCGGTGTAGAACAACGAATGAGGTGACAACTCAAAGGTCGTGAGTTGGTGAATAATGGTTACTTGAGAAGGTTGCTTGAGCTATGAAAAGTCGTCCGGTTGGATGATTAGAGATGCGACGGCCGAGAAATTAACGTTGTCGTACATTCTAGCAAGCTCAAAGCAGGTGTACGATAGGGGCACCTAAAAGTCCGGTTGAGGGTCGAGTATCTTGGGTATCGTTGAAAGGCCTAGTTGTCAAGATTGGACATACGTATGTATCGTTGAAAGGCATATGGATTTTATGCTAGAATTGGGGTTACCATTAGCCCTTGACATATGGAAAGGTTGGCCGTTATACGATTAACAATGGTTTCAAAGCAGGATTGGCGGTGATGGCCAGAGTCAGTCATGGATGATTGGTTGTTCTGTTTGTACCGTCTCATGTAGGTCATCTAACTTCGAAGGAGATGTTCCTTGGGTGCTTGTTTGATGTTGGTTTAGGCCTCTGGGGCTTGTGCTTGAGGGATGTTGAATTCGATTAGGATGGTTTACATAAAATATATAAATTCTGGATGTAATGAGTGCTTACCATGGATGAATGGGTGTTCTGGTTTCCATGGATGAATGGTTGAGTTGTTTATTATAAAGGCTATCACTGTCTGATATGGGGAAGACAGGAGTTGAGTACTTCTCTGGTGTTTGGTAGATTGGTTTGTTAATCTGGCTATTCTCGTATACTTTATTGATGAAGTTTGTTAGTTGTTTTATCGCTCACTAAGACTGTTTTCTAACTCAAGGTTTTATGTTTCCCTCTTATTATCTTGGGTTGTTCATCAGGTTGTGGATGGGCAGACTTGATGGTAGGTGATAGGTGATTGCTTCGTGAGGATGATGTAGCTGTTCGAAGATGAGCAGGAGGCTGGCGTACTATCTATTTACTATATAGTATTTGTATTTTCGTTGTTTGTTATTCTCTGAGGGCTGTAGTGAGGCAATTTGTACAAACACTATTGTTGTAACTCAAGTCTATGGGTATTACTTTCTAGTCATTATGAACGTCTAGTGTTTTCTGCTTCACTATTAATATCTATTGTATATTATATTTTATCCTTACGCTGTGAGATTTACGACAGGTTTCGATTGTGTTTATCTACTCTGATAATCGTCCACAGTTCCCATGCACACCTTTCAGTGCGTTATTCCTCTTGTTTAGTGCAGGGGTTGTCGGTGGTCGTCACATCTGGTATCATAGCTCTAGATAACGATTTTAGCCAAAGTTCTAAGACGTAATCACGTATGAGAGACGTATTTGTAGATTTCAATTGGATTCTTACTTTATATATTAGCATATATAGTAGTAGCGGTTGTATTCCATTAGCAATTTTTCTTGAAAGTGACTAATTATTCTAAATTGCAGATTTAGAATGAGTAGACGACCATCGAGACACGCTGCTAAGGGAGCTAATACTGGAGGGGGAAATGACGGTGAACCAAATTACGCAACCATGTTTGAAGCCATGGCAGAAGCAATCATGTGAAAGGTACCCGCTCCAGTAGCAGTAATGATAAATGTAGGTGTGTGAGTTCCTAGCATAGTAGATTTTGCAAAGTTGTACAAGAACTTTACGTCTCTAAGAGGAAAACCATTCAAGGGAATTGAGCCAGCTGAAGAGGTTCAGAGGTGGATGGAGTCATGTGTCTGAATCTTTAGAGACTTAGGTATTGAGGATGCAATAAAGAGAAAGCTTGCATCAAGCCAGCTGTAAGGCAGGGCCATGGAGCGGTGGAATTCAATTACACTTAAGACTCCAAAAGAGGAGATTTCATGGGAACAATTCCAAGCTAAGTTTGAAGAAAATTTTATCTCCATTGCTCAGAAGTTCGCTCTATTCAAGAAGTTCGTAGAGCTGAAACAGAATGGTCGTTCTGTGCTTGAATATATTTCTGATTTCGAGGCCTTATCCAGATATGCTTGTTCATACATGGACACACCTTATCAGAAGAACGAGAAGTTTGTCATAGGTCTGTATACCTATATTGGAAGGCCTTTGGTGGACCATCTTGATGATCCATTTGAGAAGATTGTGGAAAAAGTTGTTTGCCATTAGAGCTTGTTTCCTAAGGAAGCAAATGCTGTCGCTGCAACCAAAGAGGTTCAGAAACTACAGCATGGTGGTAATAATAAGGAGAGGAAGCAGCAATAGCAGAAAGGAAAGGATGGACAAAAGAAGCCTAAGAGTGAGGTGGTTTGCTTTAACTGCCAACAGAAAGACCATTTTGCTAATGAGTGCAAGAGTCCCAAAGCTGAGAAGAAGTGCTTCAAGTATGGGTCGCCTGGGCATGAGAAGAAATATTGTCTAGAATCAGCTAAGGGCAAGAAGGTTGTAAAGGCATATGCTTTGGAAGCCATGCCAACTTCTTCAAGATCTCCTACTGCAGAGTAAAAGGAAAAGGGTGTCGTCGTACAAGGTACTCTTCCAGTTAATGGTGCTTCAGTTTATGTGTTATTTGATACTAGAGCATCGCATTCATTCATATGCAATGAGTTTGTGTATCATTTGGGTTTGGAACCCGAGATTTGTGATAGACCTTTAGTCGTGACTAATCCATTTGGGGGTTCGTTCAATCTTTGCGTGATTTGTCGTGGTCTAGTGTTGTCGAGTTATTATTGCTATTTTGTGTGTGATTGCTTTGTTTTGAACTTCGCTGGGTTTGGGATCATCTTGGGAATGGATTGGCTCAAGAGGTATGCGGCAAGGGTGAATTGCGAAAAGCTAGAGGTGAGAGTCGGGGATGTGGAAGGGAGAAAGGTGTTGATTAGATGTAAGCGCGAAGAGGGTGTCTTCGTGAGCTATCTATATTCGCATGGGATTCCACAGGAAGACTTGCCATCTGTGCTGGTCGCTAATGAGTATGAGGATGTCTTTGACAAGGTCAAAGGGTTTTCGCCGCATTGTGAGATCGAGTTTAGGATCGATTTGGTCGAGGGTGCTAGACCAATCGTTATGTCTCTTAGTCGGATGGCGCCTAAGGAACGGCGAGAGTTAGAGGTGCAAGTTCGTGACCTTCTAGGAAAGGGATTCATTTGAAGAAGTGTTTCCGAATAGGGTGCACTAGTCATGTCTGCAACCAAGGCAGATGGCTCGTTAAGATTGTGTGTGAACTATTGTGAACTGAACAAGATGACTAAAAAGAACAAGTATTTGTTGCCAAGGATTGATGACTTGTTCGATCAGCTTCACGATGCCAAAGTATTTTCTCATATGGATTTGGCAACGAGATTTCACCTGTTGAGGGTGGCAAGGGATAGTGTGCCGAAGACTGCTTTTAGGACACCATCTGGTTTCTTCGAATGGTTGGTGATGCCATTTGGGTTGACTAACGTGCCAACGTATTTTGTGGATATTATGGATAGGGTATTCGGAGATCAGTTGAACAAGTTCGTGCTTGTGTTCGTGGATGATATTTTAGTTCACTCTTGGAATGAGGAAGAGCACAAGACACACTTGAGAGTTGTTTTGGAAATCTTGCGAAAGCATCAGCTGAGAGATAAGTTTTCAAAGTGTCACTTCTGGAAGAAGGAAGTGAGGTTCTTAGGCCATGTTGTTTCTGGAAATGGAATAACGGTTGACCCTGCTAAAGTGGCAGCAATTCAGGACTGGGATAGACCTAAGAATGCGATGAATGTGAGAAGTTTCCTTGGGTTGGCTGGTTATTACCGATGGTATATCAAGGATTTCTCAAAGATTGCTGCACCGTTGACAGGATTAACAAAGAAGTACAAAGTGTTCACATGGGATGCAAAGTGTGAGCAAGCTTTTGGAATCCTGAAGGAGAGAATAACGAGTGCTCCTGTTTGACCATTCTGAGTGGGAATGAAGAGATGGTGGTATGCATGTGGTACTGGACTTGGAGAAATACTGATGCAAAAGGATAAGGTTGTGGCCTACGCGAGTCGACAGCTAAAGCCGCATGAGAAGAATTACCCAACTCATGATTTGGAGTTGGCAGCGATTGTGTTTGCTCTGAAGATGTGGAGACATTACCAATGGGGAGTTCGATTCGAGTTATTTACGGATTACAAGTCGTTGAAGTATCTTTTCTCCCAAAAGGATTTGAATCTTTGGCAGCAACGATGGTTAGAGTTTCTGGTGTCGAAAGATTTTGGTATAAACTATACTCCTGGCAAAGTTAACGCAGTTGTAGATGCATAGAGTCGAAGACGCGCAAGTTTGGGAGCGATATTTTCAGAATTAAAGAGCCTCAAGTACATGGCGGGGTTCGATTTTAGGCCCAGATGTGAACTGGAACCTAAAATGTTAGCAATCTTATCGATAAGACCTACGCTCATCGAAAGGATTGGAGAGATCCAAAAGAAAGATGCAAAGCTTGTCGAGTTTATCTAGAAATTGGAACCAGAAGATAAAAAGTTCGAGGTCGATCGAGAAGGTTGGCTTTAAAAACAAGGGCGATTAGTTGTTCCTGATATCGATGGATTGAGAGATGAGGTTTTTAGAGAATGTCATCACTCTAAGTTGATGCATGATTCATCCCGGGGGCAATAAGATGTATCAGGATATGAAGTGAGTCTACTACTGGGGGGATGAAGCGGGATATTGGAAAGTTCATTTCCAAGTGCATGAACTGTCAATTGGTGAAAGCTAAACTAAAGAAGCCGAGTGGTTTGCTTCAGCCATTGGAAGTTCCTACATGGAAGTGGGAGCAGATATAGATGGAATTTATCAATGGAAAACCTAGAACCAGGGCAGGAAACAAAGGAAATTTGGGTCATCGTGGATGCTTGACCAAAAGTGCAAGGTTCATTCCTATCAAGATGACTAGGACGGCATCGAAATTGGCTGAACTTTATGTGAAGTGGATAGTTCGATTCCATGGTATCCTAAAGAGCATAGTGAGTGACCGAGATTCATTCTTTACGAGTGGATTTTGGAAAAGTTTGCAAGAAGCTTTGGGAACCGAGTTGTGTTTAACTACGGCTTACCATCCCCAAACTGGTGGTAAAACCGAGAGGGTCAACCAAGTTTTCGAAGATCTCCTAAGAGCTTGTGTGTTGGATTTTGGGGGGTCATGGGAAGACCATTTGCATCTAGTTGAGTTTGCATATTATATAGCTACTAGTATAGCATTGGGATGGCACCATACGAGGCGCTGTATGAGAGACCGTGCAATTCTCCAGCATGTTTATTAGAAACTAGAGATAAATTGATACTTGGGCCTGAGATGATTAGAGAAACCTCGGATTGTATCGGATCGCTCGGCAACGAATGAAGGCAGCCCAAGATCGTCAAAAGAGTTATGTTGATAAGCGTCGAAAAGACTTGGAATTTGATGTAGTCGACATGGTTTTCATGAAGATTTCGCCACTAAAGGATCTTGTTCGATTCGGAAGTAAAGCAAAGTTGACTCCTAGGTTAGTTCGACCATTTCTGATAGTCAAGCAAATTGGAAAGTTCGCATATAGGTTGAGTTACCTGAGAAGATGTCGAGTGTGCATAATATGTTCCATGTGTCGTTTCTATGGAAGTTCATGTACGATTCGAATGTGGTGGTATCTCCAGAGCGGTACGAAGACCTAGAAGTAGACACCGTAGTTGTGAAACATGTAAGCCGCTTCGTGTTGTGGGGAATGACACGAAACAGCTTAAGAGGAAGATGGTTAAGCTAGTCAACGTACAGTGGAGTGAATATGGTGACGATTGTACATGGGAGACAGAAGAGGGCATGAGGGAAACTCATCCAGAACTTTTCGTCAGTAGGACCCTTTGATATCGTATCATTGTTAGATCGTTGTATCTTGTTGATTGTTTGATAGAATTTTGCGTGCTAGGCTAAGGCTACAGATGCATGGCTTGGTCATTGCTAGTTTGGATGATTTATTGGTTTCTCATGGACGATAGGCATGTAGAATTATTATCGTTGCTTGTGTTTTCTTGGAATTTCGGGTACGAAATTCTTTGTGGTGGGGGGGGGGGGGGTGGAGAATGTAACAGCCCGCATTTTATGTATCAGAGGATCATAAAATATTTTTATTTTATTCCCTGAGGGTTGGATTATTCTCATATTTTAATATGTTGCTTATGGGTATGTGAGACATGTCCACAATTTTTACTAATTTTGTTTATGACCATTTTACCCCTACCAGTCTTGAAAAGGGAATAACTTTTGACTTAGGTCGAATCAGGTGGTGAGACCTTTGCCATTGGAAAGGAAATGATGATTTCCTTTCCGTAGAGTGGTTACATTAAAGATTTGGCTCAGTGGTTTGGGAGGAATCGTTGTTTTAAGGTTTTTCAGTTAGCAGTTTAGGTTTGGAGAGCCACAATGGCCTGATTTGGGAAGGCCCATTAGTGGGCTAGTGGAAGGGTATAAATAGGGGGAGGGAGGTATGAGAAATGGTTTATTTCTATATTCTCTTATTCGGTGGCCTATGTTCCTCCTTCCTCTAACACCTTTCCACCATTAAAAATCAAAATCTAAATAAGCAAATCGAAGATCTACACCATTACAGGTAGATCTACATCGTTTGGAGTGAGAATTCATTGGATCAAGGAGTTTGGTTCGAATTTCTTACTATCCGGAATCTTGTTGCATTGATTTTAGCTTGTTTGGGAGGATCGGTGAGTGATTTGCATCTCTCACATGGATTCAATGAAGTATATGAATGTTTGATCATGTTTTTCTTCAAATTCAAGTGTTTAACCATAGATCTATACGATGACAAGTCCATTTTCATATGAATCACCCTATGATCTATTTTGCAAGTTTAACCAATAAATTCCATGCTATTTCATATGTTTAAATAAGTTAGATCTATTAGTTTTGTTCATATGATCATTCATCGTGATTTTGGGGTGATTTGCAGAATTTAGTGGAAAATTGTTGTTTCCACGTTGTTAGTGAATTCATATAATGTTTTTGGTCATATTTGGTGAATTGATTGAGTTGATTTCATCGGATTCGTGATTTGGCGAAGTTTTGGTCGAAATCATAGTGGAATTGGAGATTGCATGTTTTGGGTCGCACGTATGGGGTCGGTCGTGCACTCCTGGTCGGTCGCGAAACTCTATCTTGGGGAACAAGTCATAAAGTGGCTCGGTCGATCGTATTTTGCCTTGGTCGGTCGGTCTCCTTTTTGGCCAACTATAGTATGATGTAGTACAACGGAGTACAGGGGTGAAGTACAGGTTTTGCGTAACAGCCCACATTTTACGTATCGGAAGATCATAAAATATTTTTATTCTATTCCCTTAGGGTTGGATCATTCTCATCTTTTGATATGTTGCTTATGGGGATGTGAGACATGTCCATAATTTTTACCAATTTTGTTTGTGACCATTTTGCCCCTATCAGTCTTATATAGGGCATACTTTTGACTCAGGTCGAATCAGAGGGTGAGACCTGTGCCATTGGAGAGGAATTGATTGTTGTTTTTCCGTAGAGTGGTTACATTAAAGGTTTGGCTCAGCAGTTTGGGAGAAATCGCTATATTAAGGTTTTTCAATTGGATGTCTAGGTTTTGGGAGTCTAATGGGATGATTTGGGGCAGCCCCATTCGTGGGTTGATGAAAGGGTATAAATAGGGGTTGAGGGATATGGGAAATGGTTTAGTTTCTCATTCTCCCATTTGGTGCCTTGTGCTTCTCTTTCCTCTAACACCTTTCCACCATTAGAAATCATAATCCAAGGAGGGAAATTGAAGATCTACACCATTGGAGGCTAGTGTACATCAACTGAAGCAAGGATTCATCGGATCAAGGTGTTTGGTGCGAGGCGCTTGCTGTCCGAATTCATATTCCATTGATTTTAGCTTATTTTGGAGGATCAGTGAGTGATTTACATCTCTCACATGAATGCAATGAAGTATATGAGTGTTTGTGCATATTTCTCATCAAATTCAAGTGTTTTTCCATAGGTCTATGCCATATTAAGTCCATTTTCATATTAACCACCCTATGGTCTGATTTAACAAGTTTATATAGGTAATTTCTATGCTATTTCATATGATTATGCAAATTAGATCCACAATTTAGATCATATGTTCATCTATTACGGTTTTTGGTGAAATTAGCATAATTTGATGATAATTTTCATTTTCATAATGCTATTGGTTTCATAACATGCTTATGATTGTATTGGATGATTTGATTTTTTTCGAATCTATCGTTTGGTGAAGTTTTGGTTGAAATCGGAGTAGAAATTGTGAAGTGCAGGTTTTCGGTCGCACGTAGGGGGGAGGGGGTCGTTCGCCCCAGGGCGTGATTTCTTGGGAAACAAGACAAAAATTAGGCCTGAGCGAGCCAGGAGTCGGTCCAGAAAGCAGGGTGTAAGTTAAGCGGACGAGTGAGCCTGTTGAAAAAAAAGGTTCGGACTGTCGATTTGGTTGGCTCTACCAATGTGAAGGGTCGGTCGCTCTGATCGGTCGAGCATTGTAAGGGGTCAGTCGCACAGGGCAAATTTCTAAAAAAAAATATATTTTCCGGTACTTCGAAGTGAATTCAAGGAGGAAGGTTCGAAGTATTAAAAGGTGCTCGTTGACCGGTGTAGAATAATGAATGAGGTGACAACTCAAAGGTCGTGAATTGGTGAATAATGTTTGCTTGAGCTATGAAAAGTCGTCGGGTTGGATGACTAGAGATGCGAAGGCTGAGAGATTATCGTTGTCGTAAGTTCTAGAAGGCTCAAAGCAGGGGTACGATAGGGGCACCTAAAAGACCGGTTGTAGGTCGAGTACCCTGGGTATTGTTGAAAGGCCTAGTTGTCAAGGTTGGACATACATGCATATCATTGAAAGGCGTATGGAGTTTATGCTAGAACTGTGATACCATTAGCCCTTGACATGTGGCAAGGTTGGCCGTCATACGCTTAACGATTGTTTCAAAGCAGAATTGGCGGTGATAGCCAGAGTTAGTCATGGATGATTAGTTGTTCTGTTTGTACCGTCTTATGTAGGTCATCTAACTTCGAAGGAGATGTTCCTTAGGTGCTTGTCTGATTTTGGTTTAGGCCTTCAGGGTGTGTGCTTGAGGGATGTTGAATTCGATTAGGATGATTTTCATGAGATATATAATCTGGATGTAATGAATGCTTACCATGGTTGAAAGGAGTTTTGGTTTCCATGGATGAATGGTTGAATTGTTTATCGTAAAGGCTATCACTGTCCGATGTAGGGAAGACGAGAGTTGAGTTCTTCTCTGGTGTTTGGTAGATTGGTTTGTTAATCTACCTATTCTCATATACTTTATTGATAAAAAAAATTTGTTGTTTTATCGCTCACAAAGACTGTTGTCTAACTCAAGGTTTTATGTTTCCCTATTATTCCCTTGGGTTGTTCATCCGGTTGTGGATGGGCAAACTAGGTGGTAGGTGACAGATGATTGCTTAATGAGGAAGATGTAGCTGTTCGAAGACGAGCAGGAGGCTGGCAACTATCTTTTTACTATATAATATTTTGATTTCCACCATTTGTTATTCTCTGAGGTTTGTAGTGAGACAATTTGTACAAAAACTATTGTTGTAACTCAAGTCTATGGGTATTACTTTCTAGTCGTTATGAAAGTCTAGTGTTTTCTGCTTCACTATTAATACATGTTGTATACATTCTATTATATTTTATCCTTGCACTGTGAGATTACAACATGTTACGATTGTGTTTATCTAATCTGATGATCGTCCACAGCTGTCGTGCACACCTTTCAGCGTATTATTCCTCTTGTTTAGTGCATGGGTTGTGGGTGGTCATCATAATTTCTTTGGCTAAGTTGCCCATTACCCATCGTACAAGGCCTGGAATGGTCCTTAACTTTTCAGTGTTTTATTATTATATTCTCAACTCAGCCGACTGTGATTATATTCTTGTCAGCCAGACTATTAACAGAGCAAGCTAGTGGCTTTCTTCCTATTGTTTCATACTACAATCAACAAAAGCTTCCACTCTATTAAATATATGCAACATATCCATTGGATTAGGAATCGAAAATTGACAACTCAAAGCTAAATGAACTGATGTAGCTTGCTACTATCTTCTTCGCATTTTTATTTCATCTTCTAATATTCTGCCATATACAACATTAGTTGCTATGCATAATTAGTATAGAAGTTGTTCCAAATTTGCATACTCTTTAGATATAGTTGGTTCAAATAATCGAAATCTTTTTACGTCATCTATTGCTGAAATAGAAATATCACAAGGTTTCTTCTACCTGTGGACGGGTTTACTCTCCCACATCATCATACATTATTCTGAGTTTCCTAAGTTTATCTTTCAGATCAATGATGTTTAGCTTTTTAGTATGTAAAGTTAGCTTCCACTCACATTAGTTTACAACAATATGTTTGGTGGTTTTGTCCATGTATAAATTGTTTTTCGTGACTGTCCTGTAAAATAATCAAAAAATTTAAATTTAAATTTACCATACTGAAAGTTGATTTTTCGGGATTACCAACACAATGCTCTACAATATCATTGTTCTGTGCATTTTCATTTTCTACTATTGATGCATTTAGCCACTCCCCATCCATCTCATTACTTATAATTTTTGAATACGCTAACCACTGTTCACTTTCATTTGTAATAAAAATGTTGATGTTCTCATTTGTATTGGAAGGACTATTCTTTTCAAACATATTCATGCTGAATCTAGTTTAAAAAAAAGTATTTTTTATGATAATATTTCATCTACAAACACTGTAATTTCATTCATTTGTTTCACAGTGGTTTCAATCGTTAATAAATCAATAATTGATTTTGCTAGATGATATCATTTGAAAAACAACTAAATTTACAATCAAAACTCCAATCCATATCGAATCATCTTAAAAAAATAACTTTTTTCCTTTTGGAAATAAGGTATCTTACCTCAATCATGTACTTTATTACTTCAAATCTGGATTTACTCTTCTTTATAGAGCATTATAATGAAAAGAAAAAAAAGAGTAATTTTGACATTATTTTGATTTATATGTATTTGAGATTTGATTATAAGAAGAATGAAGAAGGAGAAGCAGAGAAAGAGAAATGGGAGAACAGGAAGAGAACCATGAAAATAAATAGAAAGTATACGTTATATGGATAAACTAATCAATTTTTAAAATTCAAATAACCCATAAAATTAGGTAATAATCCTAAAATTTAGGGTGGATTAACTAATAGATATGGTGGATAAGAATAAAATTTCTCATGTTCAAAGTGAGTTTGAAAAGTGGTTCAATTGCAAAAAATGTATCTCAAATTGTTGTGGGAGCTTTATTCGGTGTTAGAATAAACATAAAGAGAGGAGTTAGAAAGTCGAACAGTCAACTTTATGTATAATTGAATAGATTGATAATATGTGTGTCTCTGTGTGTGTGTGCGCGCGCTATTAAATGAAATAATAACTTAAGCATAACTATGAACTACAAAACCACTACATATTTCGTTCGTTAAATTTGGTAGTTTTAATGCTATTGTCTTTATATAAAATAAAAGGTAATATAAGGGTTTAAATGAAAATAACACCTCTAAATCAAGGAGAGTTGAGGATATGAGTAGAGAAAAACCGACGAATAAGAATGCTAATAGTCAATATATTATTTTAAATAAAATAAAATACATTAGGTTAAATAATGAGCTTGCACATAACAAGAGATTGCTATTAAAGTTTCCCAAGCATATTTCAACCATTAAAATTTTTAATTTAATGCTTTAGAATTTTAGAAAAAAGTAAACATAAATATGGGCATTAAATGAAAATTACAATTCCACATCAAAGAGAACTACTGATACGAGATAAAGAACGAATGAGGAAGAATTTTAGTTAACTAAAATTTTAATATTTTAAACAATCAAATATTTGTTATTAATAAAAGAAAATTCCATTAAGATGGAATTAAATTTATCTTTGGTATAAATTTTGAATTGTCTTTGTAACATGGAATAAACAAAAATTACTTTCCTTGATTGTTTTTACAAATAACCGTTAATTTATCAATAAAAATAATTAAGTATAGCAAATGTATAAGAAAATGTATATTTAGATGTATCAAATTATAATCCAATTATCAAATAAGCATTTACCAAAAAAGATTTTAGATAGTAAGAATGGACTAGAAAGCATAGAAAAACCAATAGAGAATGTTCAATGCCTACAACGATAAAACAACATGGAATACATCATAGCTTCAAAAATAAATATATTTATAAAATAATTGGAGATTTATTAAAGAATGTTAAAATAAGAAGATAACAAATTAGGGCATAACTTAACCTTTGAGCTCCACACCAAGTGAAATAGACAATAATTCAACTTTTTGATCCATTAATTTTTTGAGAGGAGAACCGCATGCTTGAAATGACGGCCGAATATAGTTGTACTCCAACACAAGGGAAACAAAAATGTGATTTCAAAAATATGAGTGCTTGAATAACCTTTTGATAGCTTATCATAGATAATACGCTATTAAATGAAATAATAAATGATAAACAGTTAAAGACTACAAAACCAATACATATTTCATCACCAGTTTTTGTGATAATTATTTCTTTTGACTTTTAGAGAAGAATAAAAACAAACATTAAAGACTTAAATGGAAATAATAGACGTAGATAAAAGAGAACTGAGGATATAAGGTAAGAATGATTAAGGAAAATTTAATACCATAATTAAATATATAAATCTTTTCCTAATAGAATGGGTAGAAATTGGGTTAGAATTTCATGAAACTGGAATAAAAAGTGAAAGATAAACATAAAGGGAGTACATATGTATTTAGGAAAGCTTAAGGGTTTGAGTACACAGCGATTGTTAGAAATGAAGAATTGATAATGCGCCATTAACAACAATTCATTATTTTAGGGAAGGTTGAGATTTTTTTTAATTTTTAGTAGACTAATTGTAAAATTTTATCCAAATGAATGAGAACAGTAGAATGGATAAAAAATGTAACAAATAAGAATTAGTGAAAATTATAGTGTGTGTGTGTGTGTGTGTGTGATAAGCTCTAAAATAAATAGAAACATGCCTACAAAAGTCAGCATGGATACTAAATCAAATTTTCTTTCAGTTTCTTTTTGATAAATTTTAGCGAGTAAATTAATTACAACTGATGTAAATCAAACACAATAACTTTTTGGAGGAATGATATGTTTCAATTTTGGTTTTCTAGCCATGAAATATAGAGAAAAATAAAATATTACATTGAAATTTTTTGAACTAATCCCTATAAGACAAACTAATGTAGAGCAAAATATAATATCACATACCCAAAATCATGGATCATGCTACGAATAATGCAAAAGAGGATTTTATAACTATAACTAAGCTATAAGAAAATAAAATCAACCAAAAGAAAGCTTTCTACTTTGATTTAAAGGATTACATACCCAAAATCATTGATCATGCTACAAATAACACAAAATAGATTTTATAACTATAACCAAGCTATAAGAAATAAAACCAACCAAAAAACTTTTTATTTTGATTTAAAGGTTAAAATGGTAAGAAATGTTTTATTATTCGTAGGTAAATCAAATTATGTATGTCATACTTTAAGGTAGGCATGTCATGAATAAAAAAAGATATTCATAGTAGTTAAAATAAATAATTAAAATTTTAAATTATACTATATAGAAACAAAGTATTATATGTACTTCAAAATAAAATAAAAAATGAATTGAGTTGCACATAAGTGCTATAGATATTACAAAATAACCAAATGGATACAAAATGTAACAAATAAAAATCAGTGAAGATTGACATAAAGTTGTTAGAAATTCCAAAATAAATTAAATTTTCTCTTTGTTTCTTTATTCTGTCTTTCCAATGAACAAATTACCTACAACCAAAGAAAAGAAACCTTATTAACTTTTGGACAAAACCATTCCTTGCAATTTGATTCCTTTGATCATGATTCTATGAAACTGATAACTTATTGGGGCGGGGGCTAAATGATCTTTGATTTATGTAGTAATTTTCATAAGAAGTATAAGCAATCCTTATAAGCTGAATTGACATTGATCATAGTAAAATATTACAAACCCAAACCATGGTGGATACAATGAATTACGGAAGAGGAAATTCTACTGCCATAACCATATCTAGAAGAATATCAGTCGACGAGGTAGTGGATTTTTCATTTGGATTTAAAGTGATTAGTATAATAGGAGAAAATGAAAGAAAAGAGAGAAATGAAAATGGAAGAGGCTAATGAGCTTAAGAAATTAGAAATGGAAGTTAAAAGAAATGAAAGTAAGATTGAAAAATGAAGGCTTAGGATATTTTAAGGGATTGTTAAAGGGACTCCAGATATGGTTAAGGGAAGGATAATTTTAAAGGGACTCTAGTTTATTTTTATTTTGTTAAGAGGATCTGGTTCATTTTAGAAAAAATAAAAAGAGACCTAACTACCCCTGACTCGTCATTTATGTTAAACCCTAATTACTAAATTTAGCGCAAGTAATAAACATGCGAATTACTATATCTCAATTAAACAAAATCTATACAGCATATTAGATCAAAATTTTCGTTTCTGCATTTATTTTAAATTAACCATACCAATTCCAATATTAAATTAAAATTAATTACCTAATTCGATGTCGTCTGATCACTGACAAAACTTTTTTGTGTCATCTTTAACTATATCCATTTTTTATTTTTACGTGTAGCATTAAATTGTAAGCATTAATTAAGGTTTATGTTTTATGGTTTATATTAATGGGGATTATTAGGGGTTAATTGTGACGACCCGCCCCTCACCAGCCGATATTTCCCAAGAAACGCGTTGTGCCAATGTCCAACTAACATGGGACGGTCGTCAAAAGAAAGGGATTTGAAGCAATGAATCACTAAAGAACTTGTAGTATATCTCACAGCAGATGGAATAAAGTATAATAATAACATAACTTGACATAAAACAGGAGAGACGGTGCATAAGTTGAAAACTAAACCATCATAACAGCAGAATCCGAAATATAGATTATGATCTAAACCATCATTATTACAACTTCAAAATACTATCTCTAAAGCATAATAGAAAGGGTACACTACTAATGCCCAAAGCAGTGACCATCGACAACATAGGGAGAATATATTTAAATGGTACATGGAAGCCTCCTGCTCGTCTCCGGACAACTACTCTTGCATAACCACCTAACCTATCTATAGTCTGCTCGTTTAGGAGCACCCAGAGTAATAGGAAGAGACATTAAACTCTGGGTCAGACAAAAGTCTTGTATGAGCGATAACAACAAAATAAAGCAATAACAGGTATAAAATCATACCTGAACCTGGACCTGTAACCAAAGAGTTAGCACAACAAGATGTATAGTACTCTAAGGTAACACTAACATAAAGTGTAAAATGGGAGTGTGCATGTCATGGTGATAGCAAACGTCAAACATAGCAATCAACCTCACATCCCTCACTCAGTTCGTAAAGTATACAATATCCATCACTTTGATCACCAAATCCTTTGCTACGACTGCTTTGCCCTTGGGGTCTTAATGATCCCATTGCGTTGGTCCATAGCCACTAATCCCTTGTTATGATCACCTCGCCCCTGGGAGTCCTAATGGCCCCCATTGCACTTATCCATATCCATGCTACGATCACTTGCCCTTGGGAGTCTTAATGGTCCCATTGCACTGATCCATAGCCACTAATTTGTCTCTCAGTGGTGAACTAAAGCAATAGATATCGATAACCCCTTTGCACACGTCCCGCAGTAAAGCCCAACTCATGAAGTTAACTCGTTGGTTCCCATCTGGATCCTGAGTTCTAACTTCCCATTTGGACTACCTTTGAATCTCGGGTTTCTAATCAAATTGGTGTTCAAGTCCTCCGCTCGGTTCGTGACTCCAAGCTTTTATTCATGCTCGCACTTCGGTTCGGATATGCGCCATTCATGAGTCTCCAGTCTAGGTCGTGATCCTCCTTTCCTTCATCGGCTCGTGGTCTGGCTCATGAGCCCCGTTCAGCTCGTGACCGTGTTCGGGTCGTGGTACATGCTCACAGTCCTCGTCTCCTGGATCAGTTCGTGACTCCAACTCTGGGTTGTGACCAAGCTTCACGGTTCGGGTGTGCTTCGGTTCGGGCTCGTGGCCTGCTCGTGGAAAGGCAGATCGGTTCGAGACGAGTGGATCAGCTCGAGTGCTGGAGCAGTTCGTGACGTGGGGGGCTTCACGAACGGGTCAGTTCGGGATTCATGACCCGATCCAATTTTCTGCACTTCCTACAGCAAGCTTTTTACGCCTCACGACAACATTTTCGACCATTTTAACTTTCCTATGCACTCACAAATCATACCAAACAGTAGTAGCAATATATAGGATCAACCATAAACATCAAAACAATGAATAAGCATGTAAATATGGATCAAACATACCCAAAATCCATGTTTTCCCCTTAATCTCCTTAAGCATGTTTTAACAATAGGATTAGCAAACTTAATCCAAATTAACCCCTTTTTTATCAGTAACATAAAATAATATTGAATTTTTACATTTTTTTTCATTTTTTTTTGAGTCATAATTTCGCTAATTATCAATAATCACCCCAAATTAGCCGTAATTAGTGAATAAACATGCTAATCTCTCACGTTAGCCACAAATAAGTTTTAGATTTAAAACTCTAACTGATTTGACACAGATCACAATGTATTCCAGCAGCTCTGTCTCGATTCCTATGCTAATCCGCCTTAATTTGATATAGATTTGGCTAATATGCGAGCAGAAAGTGATTTAAGATGAATTTAAAGGTAGAGGCCATTGTTAGGGTTCAAGGAAGGTTAGTAGCGGCTGGAAAACTAAAATGAAAAGTTTTCCTAAACCCTTTCAGCCCTTCTATAACCCTAATCCCGAAATGGGTTATGGGTCTAGCTGCTAATTACCCTGTTAAGCCCAATTAAGCTGTTTTTCACATTCCAAACCTTATTTCAGCCATATCTCCCAAATGGTAAGTCCGTTTGACAAATGTGACCACTCTACGTAAAGATAAACCATCATATGAATCGAATGAAAGTGGTTTATGGTCAAAACTTCTTAAGGATCAAAAGTTATAGGCGAAACAAGACTCGTCAGGGGAAATACGGTCATATAAAATTCAGCAAAAATTGTGAACATGGGAAATGACCCCAATAGTCGTTCCCCAAAGTTACACGACCATATGACTTCGTATGAAAATAAAATAAATATTCTACGATCCTCTGACATGTAGAATGCAGGCTATTACACTCTCCCCCCTTAAGAAATTTCACCCCTGAAATTCCTTAACCAAAACATACAATGGTGTTCCGCATTCCTATCAGCCATTTACAAACAATAAAACATACATAATAACACAACAAACCTATCCTAACATGTGGTTTATTAACAAGGGAAAAACTATATCGCAATTAAAAACCTTATAAGGCAAAGAGTTCTGGATACGACTTACTTATGCTCTCCTTTGTTTCCTAAGTATAATCATTCTCATTATCGCCCCACTGGACGTTGACTAGTTCCACTGTCTTCCTTCGAAGTTGTTTCGTATCGTGTCCGACAATACGAATCGTCAAGCGGCTCCTAACTGCCTCGGATTCTACCTCGATATCATCTAATGATCTGGTGAAATAGTCATATCATAATCGTGCACGAACTTCCTTAACTGGGAAACATCAAATACGTCGTGAACACCTGCCATCTTGTCAGGCAATCCAACTTTATACGCTAAATTCCCAACATGCTCGAGAACTAGAAATGGATCAACAAATCTTGGTGCCAACCTACCTCTCCTGCCAAAATGAATCACACTCTTTAATGGAGAGATCTTGATGAATACCAGGTCGCCAACGGAGAATTTCAATTCTCTTCGTCTTTTATCAGCATAACTCTTCTGCCTATCTTGGGCAGCCTTCATTCGCTGTTGGATAACCTAGATTTAATTTGAAGTTTCTCTTATTACATCTGGCCCAAGTACAAATTTCTCACCGGTTTCCAACCAACATGATGTGAGTTGCACGGTCTTCCGTATAAAGCTTCAAATGGAGCCATACCAATACAGGATTGATAACTATTATTATATACGAACTAAACGAGATGCAAATGGTTATCCCATGAACCCCAAAAATCCAATATACAAGCTCTCAAGAGATCCTTTAATACACGATTCACCCTCTCTGTTTGACCATCGGTTTGAGGATGGTATGCGGTACTGAGATGTAATTCTAACCTTAAAGTTTCCTGTAAGCTCTTCCAAAACCCACTAGTAAATAATGGATCTCGGTCACTCACGATACCTTTTGGTACCCTGTGACACCCCACATCCATTAATGTCACTCACTAAGGGAATGCATTAACTTTCGTGAAGCGTTATAGGTAAACAGACATAGAATAATTACAAGACAGATATAAATAAGATAGCAACGGAAATTTTTAAATTTTTATTTCAAACATAAATCATAATGTCGTGGTCCATAATATCATAAGTCACAAAAACCATTACAATAAAACAACTTTTATCTTGCATTATCAGAGTACATAAAAATATGAAATATATAATTCCCCAATTAAAAGAGGTAAGCCATAGTAAAGACAAGAACTTGAGCCATACTTCAGAAGTAGCTCCTAGGAAGATGATATCTGAGTCCTGGCTAAGCCTGAGTGCTTCCTCCCTGAGAACCTGGGGGGAGGGGGAAACGGGAGAAAGAAGGAGAAACAAAAGGGTCAGACATAAAGCCTGGCAAGTCTAGTTACTTTTAGCCAGTAAATAAATAAAAGTAACATGATAGGCATATAAAGTGGATAAAAGAGAGGTCACTACATAAATGGCAGGTGTGACAAGGTAAGCAAGATAAGGTGTATGTGCCTCACTAATGATTACTCTGCACTATTACTAGTATAACTAAAATGAGATGATCCCTTCCACTATAAGTTGGTAGACTTAGGGCATACGTCCAAGTGTACCTTAACCACTACCCTAATCGATCGGCTCCCTACCCCGTAGATATCCTGTGTTGGCCTCACAGTAGGAGGTATCACTTCCTAAAGTGGCAACCATTAAGATGTGCACAACCATATCTACTGGTGTCACGGTCGTATTATCTCCTTCTGCCCGGCTCATGCACGCACATGGCCCGGTCTGTTTGCACCACCCACACCGTCCGTCTCGTTTGGATCTCTTATAATCAATCGGTAAGCGTGCCCCTTCTCCGCCTGGTACGGAGTTCTTTATTTCATACCAACTCCGGGTTACTGACTGAAATGGGTGCCACACAATATGATACAAGCTCTCCCTTTTGTCTTGTATCTCCACTAGGTTTTTCACTGACTATGTATACCCTTAAGTGTCTTTAATTACATATCCCTATGTCAGTTATGCTTACCCTCTTTAATTACATAACTTTATTATATTTTTCCACCGGTTATGTATACCACTAGGTGTCTTTAATTACATAACCTTATTGGGTTAAGCTCGTTGGCCTATATGTAAATATTACCCACCCCCTCTAATTTACTTAACCCACCCACTACCCATCCGATTTTACTTAACCCTATCTTAAGTTCAAAATCATACAATCCTTATGGGTTAAATTAGGTTAAGTAGTCCAATTCGATACCATGTCCAACTATGGTTATAATGGGCTAGACCTTCCACATTAGGCAAACAATGTGTGGATGCTGGATATGTCGGTCGGGTCTGGGCAGTCTTATTCCATAGTTGGGCCTAACCTCGTGTCTTAGCCCGATTCGTATTTGCGCACTTAGACCTCTCACATTAGGTTCAGCATTAGTGGCTACTGGATATGTCGATCGGGTCCGGGGAGACTTCTGCCACTAATGCAACCTAACCTCGTGTCATAAGTGCAATTACAATTCTTAATTGTAATTACTAAATATTCCATTTTTATCCAAATTTACCTATGTCATTATAGGTGATTATTTCTATGTTTCCCTATTGGAATTATGTGTCCAATTCATTTAAAATATTACATAAATTATGCCAATTATAAATCCCTTTTCCCTGTTTCCTAACTAATGTATTCGCACGTATTTTGGCGGCATCTAGGCTATAAAGTAGCCTAAACATAATAATGAAAAAGGGAATATGACAAAGGTGATAGTTTCAACATATCTTGGCATAAACTAGCATGATAACAAGGTGAATGGATATGTAATTAACATCATCACAAGGTGGACATAAAACTGATAACTTGTGGCCATTACTACGATGTCAAAGAAAGCATAATGAGATCCAAATTAACCATTTTAGGTGTCCAACTATTTTGATCTAGCATAATTAGGGTGGCATAGTAACATGTTAAGATCTAAAGGTGGATTCACATGTCAAGTCTACAACATATCTAAACTGATCATAACATGACAGGTGAAGGGTGATTTACATAAAGAACTAGATCCAACCAATGTTTCAACTGTCCAATTTAATAGATGCACATTCACCACAATATAGTTACAAGTCAAGATTCACATAGGCAACATAATCGCATAAACACAATTGTATTAGATCTAGGGAAATAGATTTTTCATGACATAGTATAGGATTTAACACTAGCATAGAATCATACTTTACGACATATCCAATTCACAGTCTTTTACAATTCACAATTCGCTTTTATTTATATAAACCTAAAAACAACTAGAAACTCACAGCGTTAGGTTTAGAGAATTGAGAAAGAACGAATATTGAATTTCTGAATTTGATTTGGAAAGTAAGTTATTGTAGAAAATGGTTCAGTTCGCACCCCCAACAGCATATGGCCTCCATGATTTCCAATAAAGAAAATAAGAGAATAGGACACATATATATAGATGCCAGACCCCCTGAAATCGAGTGCCACGTCAGCCCTAGGGGTGTCGACACTCCTGTGGGTGGGTTGACCTATAGGTCGACACCCCTCTAGGGGATCGACCCCCTAGAGCGGGAATTTTTCCGCTCTGCCGAATTTTTCAAATTTGATTCGTTCTGGGTAATATTCTGACTCATCTCGACTCATGCGTATGTATATATGTAATTTTTCTACGCGTATACAAAATTAAAACCCTCATAACTTCCTTATACATTGTCCGTTTTACGCAAACCAAATGTCTATCTTGACCAGAATTTCGAGACGTACGCAATGGCACACTCTGTTTCCTCTAATACCGTATATTAAATTAATTATTATATAATTTATCCTCTTTTAGTGTCGGTACAAATTCGGGGTGTTACATTCTCCCCTACTCAAAGGATTTCATCCCGAAATCTCTATGTTGAGAAGAAGGCATATCCTACCATCCATTATCCGTCTACTCATCCACCAACCACTGGCATCCATTGTCTTTAAAGATTTCTAATGCTTATATGAATACATGCGAAGGTGTGTGTATATGTCCCAACACTAATGCGAAGATCAGACGGTCTACTGATTCAGTTGACCCCCTTAATGCAATGCATATTAGTGTCATGAATCCAATATGTATGCAAATAAACCTACTGTATCATAAAAGTTCTATATGTGTGCACACTCGTTCGTTCAAATGCAACATCCATATGCTAACTCGTCCATTTCCATCCATAAAAGAAAAGAAAATGCATACACATCCTATAACGACCCGCATTCTACGTATCAAGGGATTGTAGAATATTTATTTCTTTCTCATGCGAAGTCGTATAGACATGTAACTTCGGGAGAACACCACTGGCGTCATTTCCCATGTTCATGATTTTTGCCGATTTTTAAATGACCGTTTTGCCCCTATCTGATCTTGTTTAGGCCATAACTTTTGATTGGTAAGGAGTTTTGACCTAAAACGACTTCCATTAGATCCAGATGATGGTTTACCTTTCCGTAGAGTGGTCACATTACCCAAACGGACTCACCGTTTGGGAGATATGGCTGAAACAAGGTTTAGAAGGTGAAAAACAGCTTAACCGGGCCTAATTATGGTGGTTAGTAAGAGGGCCCATAACCCATTTAGGGATTAGGGTTATAGGAATGTTGAGAACAGTTAGGAAACAATTTTATTTCATTTTTCAGCCGCTTAAAATATTTCTCTAACCCTAGCCGTGGCCTCCACTTTCTAAAACACCCCAAATCACCTTCTAATCGCTAATTAAGACAAATCTACATCAAATCAAAGCGGATTAGCACAAGAATCGAGTTAGAGCTGCTGGAGTGTATTGGAATCCGAACCATATTGTCCCAAAGTTTCAGATCTGAGTTCAATTGTGGCTAAGGTGAGTGATTAGCATCTTTTTACACTAATTGCAGCTAGTTAAGGGTGATTAGTGAGAATTAGCGAAATTATAACTCAGAAAAATCTTGAAAAATTTGTAAAATTCTAAAATATTATTTTAGGGATCTTATAAAAATTTGGGTTAGTTTGGTTAAGTTTTGCTAATTCTAAGGTTAGTTATGCTTAAACATGATTACCGGAAAAACAAGGGTTTTTGGGTATGTTTGATCCGTATAAGGATGTTAAATTGGTGTTTTGCTGTTTATGGTTGATTATACATGTTACCATGACAGTTTGGAATATATTTTTTTTACCTAGCAAAGTTAGATTGGTCGAAAACGCCGTCATATGGCGTAAAACAGTCGCTGGAAAAGTTGCAGGAAATGCACAGGGTTTCGGTTCGGGTCGAATATGGGGAACGGATCAGATAGGAGAACTAGGCAAGGGGATTCGACTCGGATCGGAACCTAGCACAAGAGGAAATGCATGGCAACAAGGAAGGCCACATGAACTAAGACGAGATCGGATCGGGAAGCTATGGATCGGATCGGAGGCGGAGGAGGGAACCAGATCAAAACCTGTAGATGAGGGCACCTGACCCGGTTGGAGCACCACGACCGAGCCGACCTAGAGGGAATTGACCGAACCGGATTGATGGCCAGGAGCTGAAGCTTGTCGAACCGAACCTAGCAGGGGTGACCGAAACGAACTAGAGGGCTATGACTACTGAACCGAACCGAGCAAGGGTGGCTGAACTGAACCAATGAGGACTGGAGCATTATGCACATTCAAACCAAACCAAGGCATGGCTATGACAACCGAACCGATCGGGAGAAGACCAAAACCCGAGATACAAAGGTAATCCAGATAGGAAGTAGAACTCGGGATCCAGTTGGGAACCAAAGAGTTAACTTCATGAGTTGGGCTTTGTCGGGGGACATGTTCAAAGGGGTTATCGACGTGCATAACTTTGATTCACCACCAAAACGGTTGTTAGGCTACGGATCAGTGCAGCGGGGTAGGTTTTACTCCACGGGGCAGAGTGATTATAGCATGGCTATGAGCCAGTGCAGTGGAGTCGTCATGACTTCATGGGGCAGAGTGGAAATAGCAAGGAATTAGTGGCTATAAATCAGTGCAGTGGAGCCATCATGACTCCATGGGGCAGAGTGATCATAGCAAGGATTTGGGTGATCCAAGTAGTGGATAACGTATGCTTTACGCACTGAGTAAGAGATGTGAGGAAGGTTGTTATGCTTGATTTTTTTTATATCACTATGACATGCACACCCCTCCCCTGTATCTTTATACCATATGTTAGTGTCACCTTAGAGTATTGTACATCTTGTGTGCTAACTCTTTGGTTGTTAGTCCAGGTTCAGGTATGGTTTAGTGTACCTGTTATTGTACTATTTTGCTGCTTATCGCTCATACCAGACTTTTGTCTGACCCAGAGTTTTATGTCTCTTCTTATTACTCCGGGTGCTCTTAAACAGGCAGACTAGAGACAGGTTAGGTGGTATGCACGAGTAGTTGTACCGGAGACGAGCAGGAGGTTTCGACATATGATATATATATATATATATATATTCTCCCTGTGTCGCGGCTGGTCACTACTTTGGGCATTAGTAGTGTACCTTTCTTATTTTGCTTTAGAGACATTTTTCAAAGTTGTAAAAATGATGATGTGGAACATAAGCTATATTTTGAATTTCCGCTGTTATGATGATTATGGTTTAGTTCTCAGCTTATGCATTGTCTCGCCTGTTTTATGTCAAGTATGTTATTATTATATTTTATTCCATGCGCTGTGAGACATTCTACTGGTTCCTTGTTAGTTCAAATTCCCTTCTTTCCTTTCTTTGACGACCATCCCGTACTGGTTGGGCGTTGGCACAATCATTGGAAATGTCGGCTGGTGCGGGGCGGGCTGTCACATTTGGTATTAGAGCTCTAGGTTGCATAGTTAACCTTGGGAAGACACCAGGGAGAGATAGTACGTATATGAGAGCGCGTATTTGTTATATTTTGGTTTACAAAAGTTATATATATACTATTACTATATTTAAGGATGAAGTCGCACTGCACTGGCACCATTGAAGAGATGGTTAATCGTTTTCTCCTTACAGATTGAACGATGAGCCGATATACTAGGGGTACTGGTAGAGGAGCTAATAATGGTAATGCTCCTGATATGAGGACGAAGTTCACTGACTTGATGAGAGAGATGCTTAGAAACGTGCAAGGAGCAGTTAGCTAATGTTGCAAATGGTGGTGGTGCAGCGGTGCAGGCGCCTAGGGTCGATTTCACCAAGCTCTGTAAATACTACACTAGCCTCGATGGGAAGCCTTTCGACGGAATGGAATCAGCTACAGAAGTTCAGGATTGGCTTGATAGCTGTGAGTGCATCTTCGAAGATATGGGTATCAAGGATGCGACGAAGAGAAAGCTAGCATCCTGTCAACTGCAAGGATGGGCGATGAATTGGTGGAATGCTATTAAGGCAGCTACTCCGGAGGATCAAGTTACTTGGGATCAATTTAAGGCCTGATTCAGTGATAAGTTTATCCCAACTGCTCAGAAATCAGAATTGTTTAGGAAATTTCTGGAGCTTAAGCAGAATGGTAGGGCAATCTCGGAGTACATTGCTGAGTTTGACACTTTATCGAAGTATGGATTATCCCTTATAGATACTGACGAGAAGAAGAATGAGAAGTTTATAACTGGTTTGGATGGATACTTGGGGGAAAGGCTTATTAACCACATCGATGAGACGTTTGAATCGATTGTGGGGAAAGCTTTGAGATCAGAGAGTCTATACCCTAAGTCGAGGACTGAGGTTGCATCTGCAGAAGAGCCAAAGCCACAAGCAAGCGGTGGAGGCAAGAATGGTTCTCAGAATAAGAGAAAGCAGAATCAGACCAAGGATGGCCAGAAGAAAAAGAACAAGAAAGATGTTGAGTGCTTTAGCTGTGGCAAGAAGGGCCATTATGCTAAAGAATGTTGAGCGAAGCCAGCGAACAGGAAGTGCTTCAACTGTGTCCAAGTGGGACATCATAAGAATAAATGTCCGCAACCCCCTAAAGAGAAGCAGATTGTGAAAGCATATGCCATCAATGTTGAGCCTTCTTCGTCGAATGCCACAATTATGGCAAAGAAAGGAAAGAATGTCGTTATCCAAGGTATGCTTTCCGTTTATGATGTTCCTGTTTGAGTACTGTTTGATACCGGGGCTTCCCGTTCCTTCATATCTAGTGACCTGGTAGATAGGTTGGGATTAGAACCCGAGATAGTCGATAGACCTTTAGTAGTGACAAACCCGATAGGTGGTTTTACTAGCCTTAGCTTGATTTGTTGTAATGTGGTCTTATCAAGTCATGGATGCATGTTTGTTTGTGATTGCTTTGTTTTGGGCTTTACTGGGTTTGGCATTATTTTGGGAGTCGATTGGCTCCAAAGGTGCGGGGTGGTGGTAGACTTTGAGGGCTTTTTTGGTGACAGTTAGAGCGGATGATGGGCGGAGGGTAGTGTCTGGTGGTCTACCTAGTGATGGGGTAATGGCTAGTTTTCTAAATTCCCTCGACATCCCACATGATGAGTTGTCAGATGTGCCCATGGCTTGCCAGTATCCGGACATCTTCGAGGTAGTGACCGGACTTCGACCACACCGAGAGATTGAGTTTCAGATTGATTTAGTGAAAGATTCCAGACCTATGGTGATGCCACTTCGTCGTATGGCGCCAAGGGAGCAGCGAGAGATCGGGGTTCAAGTAAGCGATCTTTTGAAGAAAGGATTTATCCGAAGAAGTGTCTCCGAGTAGGGAGCACCGGTTGTGTTTGCTACCAAGGTAGATGGTTCCCTTCGATTGTGTGTAGACTACCACAAGTTGAATAAGGTGACGAGGAAGAATAAGTATCCTCTACCGCGAATAGATGATTTGTTTGATCAGTTGAGTGACGCGAGAGTGTTCTCCCAGTTGGATCTTGCGATGGGTTTTCATCAGCTAAGGGTGGAAGTTGAGAGTATAGCTAAAACGGCCTTTCGGGCGTCGTCTGGATTCTACGAGTGGTTGGTCATGCCATTCGGGTTGACCAATGCACCAGCGTATTTTGTGGATCTTATGAATAGAGTATTCCGGGATCAGTTGAATAAGTTTGTTCTTGTGTTCATGGATGATATCTTTGTTTATTCAAGGACAGAGGATGAACACAAGGAACATTTCAGGATAGTGATGGAGGTGTTGAGAAAAAACCAATTGAAAGAAAAGCTTTCTAAGTGTCACTTCTGGAGGAGGGAAGTGAGATTCTTGGGCCATGTTGTTTCAAAGAATGGTATTGCCGTGGACCCTACGAAGGTGGCTACGGTACAAGATTGGTTTACGCCCAAGAATGCAACAGACGTAAGAAGTTTCTTGGGATTAGCTGGATATTATCGTAAGTTTATCCAAGACTTCTCTAAGATAGTGGCACCGTTGACTCAGTTGACCAAGAAGAATCAAGCTTTCGTTTGGGACGAAAAGTCCGAGAATGCATTCAAGAGTCTAAAGGAAAAGTTGACATGTGCACTAGTGTTAGTCATTCCTAAAGCGAATGAAGAGATGACGGTATACACATATGCCTATGGTACCAGACTAGGTGCTGTATTGATGCAAGGAGGTAGGGTTGTAGCTTATGCTAGTCGGCAACTGAAACCGCATGAGAAAAGATATCCTACCCATGATTTGGAATTGGCAGCGATCGTGTTCGCGTTGAAGATGTGAAGACATTATCTCTTGGGAGAAAGATTTGAGTTGTTTACCGACCATAAATCGTTGAAGTATCTCTTCTCTCAGAAGGATTTAAAACTCCGACAACAAAGATGGTTAGAATTCTTGGCTTCCTACGATATCGATATCGCATATACACTAGGAAAGGGCAATGTGGTAGCTGATGCATTGAATAGAAGACATGCCAGTTTAGGACCTATGTTTCTGGAATAGAAGCAACTAGAGTATATCGCTGGGTATGATTTCGGACTAAAGTGCGAATTGGATCCAGAGATGTTAGCAAGTTTGACGATTAGACCCACTTTGATTGAGCGGATTGGTTCCAGTCAGAGGGACGATCCTAACCTATTGGAAATCATCTCCAAGTTAGAGATGGGTATCGATGAGGAGATGAACAAGTATGGACTTGATCGAGATGGATGGCTTAAAAAGAATGGAAGACTAGTTGTGCCCAATGTCAATGGATTGAGAGATGAAGTGCTTAGAGAATGTCATCACTTGAAACTGAACATACATCCCAGTGGTAACAAAATGTATCGAGATATGAGGCAGACCTACTACTGGGAAGGGATGAAAAGAGACGTTGGGAAGTTTATATCTAAATGCATGAATTGCCAGCTAGTTAAAGATGAGAAAAAGAGGCCTAGTGGTTTATTGCAACCATTAGAAATTCCAGAATGGAAATGGGAACAAGTCTCAATGGATTTCATTGACGGGTTACCAAGGACTAGATCGGGCCATGATAGCATTTGGGTGATTGTGGGTCGATTGACCAAGAGTGCAAGGTTTATACCTATCAATTCGAATAGAACGGCAGCTAAGTTAGCGGAACTATATATAAAGTGGGTAGTGAGATTTCATGGATTACCTAAAAGCATTGTGAGTGATCGAGACCCGCTTTACTAGTTGGTTTTGGAAGAGCTTACAAGAGGCTCTACGTTCAGAATTATATCTCAGTACCGCGTATCATCCTCAAACTAATGGTAAAACAGAGAGGGTGAATCGTATATTAGAAGATCTCTTGAGAGCTTGCATATTAGATTTTGGTGGATCATGGGATGACCATTTTCATCTAGTAGAGTTTGCATATAATAATAGTTATCAATCCAGTATTGGTATGGCTCCATGTGAAGCTTTGTATCCAAGACCGTGCAACTCATCGTCATGTACGTTAGAAACTGGTGAGAAGTTTATACTTGGACCAGATGTGGTAAGGGAAACTTCAGACAAGATTAAGATCGTTCAACAACAAATGAAGGCTGCCCAAGATAGGCAGAAGAGTTATGCTGATAAGAGGCGAAACGATTTGAAATTCTCCGTTGGCGACCTAGTATTTGTCAAGATCTCTCCATTAAAGAATGTTATTCGATTTGGAAGGAGAGGAAAGCTGGCACCAAGATTTGTTGGTCCATTCCCAATCCTCGAGCAAGTTGGGAATTTGGCATATAAAGTTGAATCACTAGAGAAGATGGCAGGAGTTCATAACGTATTTCATGATTCTCAGTTAAGGAAATTCGTGCACGACCTCAATATGACTATTTCACCTGATTAGTTGGATGATATCAAAGTAGAATCCGAGGCGGCTGGGAACCACAAAACGATTCGTATTGTCGAGCACGATACGAAGCAACTTCGAAGGAAAGCGGTGAATCTAGTCAAAGTTCGGTGGGCGAGAATGAAAATGACTGTACTTGGGAGACAGAGGAGAGCATTAGGAAGACGTATCCAGAACTCTATGCCTGGTAATATTTAATTGCAATTTAGTTTTCTGCATGCTAGGATAGACTTATTTGTTGTTTTGTGTGTTTGATTGTTGTGAATAGTTGGTAGGCATGCGGGATCCTTTACTTGTTTCTTAGTTAAGGAATTTCGGGGGCAAAATTTCTTAAGGGGGGAAGAATGTAACGACCCGCATTCTATGCATCAGGGGATCGTAGAATATTTTTTCTTTCTTATGCGAAGTCGTATAGCCATGTAACTTTGGGAGATGACCATTAGGGTCATTTCCCATGTTCATGACTTTTGCCGATTTTTAAATGAATGTTTTTCCCCTAGCTAATCTTGTTTCGGCCATAACTATTGATTGGTAAGGAATTTTGACCTGAAGCCACTTCCATTAGATCTGGATAATGGTTTATCTTTCGTAGAATGGTAACATTACCCAAACGGACACAAGGTTTAGAAGGTGAAAAACAGCTTAACCAGGCCTAATTAGGGTGATTAGTAAGAGGGCCCATAACCCATTTTGGGATTAGGGTTATGGGGACGCTGAGAATAGTTAGGAAACGATTTTTATTTCATTTTTCAGTCGCTTATAACATTTCTCTAACCCTAGCCATGGCCACCACTTTCTAAATCACCCCAAATCACCATCTGATCGCTAATTAAGCCAAATCTACATCAAATAAAAGCGGATTAGCACAAAAATTGAGTTCGAGCTGTTGGAATGCATTGAAATCCGAACCATATTGTCCTAAAGTTTCAGATCTGACTTCAATTGTGGCTAAGGTGAGTGATTAACATCTTTTTACACTAATTACGGCTAGTTAAGGGTGATTAGTGAGAATTAGCGAAATTATAACTTAGAAAAATCTAGAAAAAACTATTAAATTCTAAAATATTATTTTAGGGCTTTGATAAAATTTGGGTTAATTTGGTTAAGTTTTGCTAATCCTAAGGTTAGTTATGCTTAAACATGATTATGGGAAAAACAAGGGTTTTTGGGTATGTTTGATCCGTATAAACATATTAAATTGTTGTTTTACAGTTTATGGTTGATTATACATGTTTCCATCATTGTTTGGAATGTTTTGTGATTGCTTATCAAAGTTAGAAGCGTAAAACAGTCACTGGAAAAGTTGCAGGAAATGTGCAGGATTTCAGATTGGGTCGGATATGGGGCTCGGAACGGATAGGAGAACTAGGCAAGGGGATTCGACTTGGATCGGAACCTAGCACAAGAGGAAAATCATGGCAATAAGGAAGGCCACATGAACTAAGACGGGATCGGATCGGGAAGCTGTGGATCGGATCGGAGACAGAGGAGGGAACCAGATCGAAACCTACAGATGAGGGCACTCGATCCGGTTGGAGCACCACGACTGAACCGACCCAGAGGGAGTTGACCAAACCGGATTGATGGCCAGGAGCTAAAGCTTACCGAACCGAACCAAGCAGGGGTGACTGAACCGAACCAGAGGGCTATGACTACCGAACTGAACCGGGCAAGGGTGACTGAACCGAACTAATGAGGACTGGAGCACTACGCACATTCAAACCAAAGAAAGGCATGGCTATGACCACCGAACCGATCTGGAGAAGACCAAAACCCGAGATGCAAAGGTAGTCCAGATAGGAAGTAGAACTTAGGATCCAGTTGGGAACCAACGAGTTAACTTCATGAGTTGGGCTTTGCTGCAGGACGTGTGCAATGGGGTTATCGACGTCCATGACTTTGATTCACCACCTAGACAGTTGTTAGGCTACAGATCATTGCACTGGTGTAGTTATTACTCCATAGGGCAGAGTGATCGTAGCATGGCTATGAGCATGTGCGGTGGAGTCGTCATGACTTCATGGGGCAGAGTGGACATAGCAAGGAATCAGTGGCTATGAATCAGTGCAGTGGAGCCATCATGACTCCATAGGGAAGAGTGATCATAACAAGGATTTGGGTGATCAAGGCAGTGGATATTGTATGCTTTACGCACTGAGTGAGAGATGTGAGGATGGTTGCTATGCTTGATTTTTTTTTTTTTGATATCACTATGACATGCACACCCCTCCCCCGTATCTTTATACCATATGCTAGTGTCACCTTAGAGTATTGTACATCTTGTGTGCTAACTCTTTGGTTGTAGGTCCAGGTTCAGGTATGGTTTAGTGTACCTGTTATTGTTCTATTTTGCTGCTTATCGCTCATACCAGACTTTTGTCTGACCCAGAGTTTTATGTCTCTTCTTATTACACCGGTACTCTTAAATAGCCAAATTAGAGACAGGTTAGGTAGTATGCACGAGTAGCTGTACCGGAGACGAGCAGGAGGCTTCTACGTATATATATATATATATATATATATATATATTCTCCCTGTGTCGCTGCTGGTCACTACTTTGGGCATTAGCAGTGTACCTTTCTTATTTTGCTTTAGAGACAGTTTTCAAAGTTGTAAAAATGATGATGTGGAACATAAGCTGTATTTTGAATTTCCGCTGCTATGATGATTATGGTTTAGTTCTCAACTTACGCACTATCTCGCCTGTTTTATGTCAAGTATGTTATTATTATATTTTATTCCATGCGCTCTGAGACATTTTACAGGTTCCTTGTTAGTTTAAATTCCCTTCTTTCCTTTCTTTGACGACCGTCCCATGCTGGTTGGACATTGGCATAGCGCACTTTCATTGGAAATGTCGGCTGGTGCGGGGCGGGCCGTCACACATCCATATGCAGTATGAGAGTGATTGAGCCGATCTTGGTTCCTAAAGTGTGTGTATGTGTCCACAGGCAAACAACAACAAATACTTGCATCCATCAATCATATAATGTTTCAAACACATGTTTACATCCATAGGATTCCTATCTGAAGGCCAAAAAATACTATGGATAAGATATATTCTATTGACAGAAACAAGCACTAATAAAACTTTGAAAAAGGAGTTAACAACATAACCTCGAAAAGAAAAGGGTACGAAGCACGAATCTTGTCTTTGGTCACCCAAGTCGCATCCTCCGGGCTATCTCCCCATTGAACCTTTAGCAACTTGATCTTCTTATTGCGCAACTTCTTAGCTTCTGATTCAAGAATACGGGTAGGGACTCATCTGACTTTCGCTTCCCATTCCACTTCTATTCATCCAACATACTCTATTCAACAACTTTTACGGTGTCATGCAGGAACTTCCGCAGATGAGAGACGTAGAAAACGTCATGAACACCAGATTTTCTGGGAGCTTTACTTAGTAGGCCATTTGGCCAATTGTCTCGATTCTTGGAAATGGTCCCACAAACCTAGGTGCCAACTTCCCTACTTATCCGAAGCGAACCACATTCCTTAAAGGCGATATTTTGATAAAAACCAAGTCTCCCACTTCGAATTCGATGTCAGTCCTTCTCTTGTCTGCATAGGACTTCTGCCTATCTTGAGCTGTCTTTATCTGCCGTCGAATAAGGTCAATCTTTTCAGACGTTTCCCTAACCATATCTGGTTCAAGTAATAATCTTTCTATAGATTCCTACCAACAAGTTGGCGATCTACAGGGTCGCCCGTACAACGATTCGAAGGGTGCCATGCTAATGCTAGCTTGATAATTGTTATTAAATGCAAACTCTACTAAAGGAAGATGTTCTTCCCAAGTCCCTTCGAAGTCTAGGATACACAGTCTTAAAAGATCTTCAAGAATCATGTTCACCCTCTCCGTATGCCCGTCAGACTGAGGATGATAAGCGGTATTCAAACACAACTGTGTACCTAATGCTTCTTGAAAGCTCCTCCAAAATTCGCTAGTAAAGATGGGGTCATGATCGCTTACGATGCTGGAAGGTACTCCATGAAGACGAACTATCTCACGAACATATATTGCTGCCAACCATGATGTCATCCTCTTACTCTTAACTAGAATAAAGTGAGCGCTCTTAGTGAGTCTACCCACTACCACCCAAATACTGGTGTTACCTTTCTTCGATCTAGGAAAACCATCTATGAAATCCATAGAGACGCTCTCCCATTTCCACTGCGAAACCTCCAACGGATGAAGTAATCCACCGAGATTCTTTTGCTCAGCTTTGACTTGGTGGCAAACTAAACATTGAGAAACAAATTCGGCTACATCTTTCTTCATCCCAGCCCAAAAGAAAACCCTCTTCATGTCCTTGTACATCTTATCACCGCCTGGATGAATGGTCATCTTAGAATGGTGGGCTTCTTCTAGGACTGCATTTATCAAGCTTCCAGTTTGAGGAACACAAAGCCTTCCATCTCATCGCAACCACCCCTTTTCATCTATGGCATATCTACCGAGGTGACTAGAAGTCTCCCCTCTTCTGAGCTTATCCATGATGTCTAGATTATGTGGGCCACCTTGTTGCGAAGCTCCTATCTCGTCCACAAGGGTCGGTTGTATATCTAAGGATGCAAACAAATCAGGCAAAACCTCGATGGAGGTCCGAAATCAAAAGGTGATATGAACTCCAAGTTCTATCTTTCCACAAACAGAGGACTCAGGGCCATCCTCTGCCTACTTAGTGCGTCTGCCACCACTACCCTTGCCAGGGGTATAAGAAATCTCAAAATCATATGAAGCTAAGAACTCCATCCACCGTTGTTGCCTTAAGTTGAGATCCTTTTGTGAGAATAGGTACTTGAGAGATTTATAATCGGTGTATAACTCGAACTTTTCTCCAAGTAAATAATGACGCCACGTCTTTAACGCGAATACTATGGCAGCTAGCTCTAGATCATGGGTGGGGTAGTTCTTCTCATGAGCTCTCAACTGTCTACCCCCATAACATATTTCTTTCCCTTCTTGCATCAAAACCGCACCAAGACCTATACCGCACACATCAGTGTAAATGGAAAACACTTTACTTCCATCAGGTAAGGTGTAACACCCCACATCCGCTAAGGTCACTCATACTAGGGGAATGCCTTAGTTTCGGTGAAGTATTTTAAGTGAATATAGAACAGTAAAATTACAGCAAGACAGATATAAGTAATACTTGAAAATTTAAATCATCATTTCATTGCAACGGAAGGTAATACATGTTTGGTTACATCACAAAAACCATAAACCAGAGTCAAGTACATAATATCCATCTTGATAAAATAGAAGTACATAATCCCACTACATAACTAATAGCCATAAAAGGAAAGATAAGCTCGGCTTCACTCCAGAGGTCCAAGCTCCATAGGATAGATACAGCAATCAGATCAAAGCCCACTAGCACCAGGCCCACTCTAATAACCTGGGGTTGGGGGAAAAAGATAAAAACAACGGGGTCAGACATAAGTCTGAGTGAGTCCTATAACCCTAACAATACAATTATTAAAATAACCAGAGAAGACATAAGTTGATATACGGTAACGACTGGGGATGAATGGCTACACTAAGCAGCTTGGTAAACTTAGGATAACTAAGATCACCGTAAAGACGCATTTATCCACCCAAGGATAATTACTAGATTACACCGCCCCAGACTTATCCACCCAAGAGTAATTCCTACACTGCACCACACCAGTTCTACCTACCCAAGATTAGTTCCTACTTAAAGGTTGATCCCACTAAATGTACTTAGTAATTTTTAACCAGTAGTTTCTTTTACCCCTACATAGGTGCCGTCCGCCCCTATCTTTACTAGGTGTACCCACTACTCCCAAGCGATCGGCTCCCTAACGTAGATATCCGTGCTGGCCCCACAGTGGGATGTATCATTTCCCAAAGTGGCAAGCCTGATTTTGGTGCACGGGTTATACCTACACGATGCAACAACGTCTTACTTACCAGCCCGGGCCCACACACGCATATGAAACCCGATGGACTTGCGTTGCCACCGCTAATCCGTTTTGGCCTCTTATAGTCAAGCCCAATATGCGTGTCCCGTCACTCGACTTGAGTCGAGCCCACAAAGATACGTTTGGGATATTGGTTGAAATGGGCCCCCACAAGCTACCACCTAAGCTTGTAATTTCTAGTGAATCCCACTTAACCCTTTTACCATGTCCACTTACATGTTATATATTTTGGTTAAGTAATTAATCATATTTCAATTGCCTCTTAAGGCACCCACTAGATCTCCACATGCCACCCAAAGCACTTACTTAACCCTTTACCCATGTTTAATTACATGTTCCACTTTGGTTAAGTATTCTAATCATATTTTCTATTGCCACCCAAGGCAACCCACTAGTTTCCTCATGCCACCCAAGGCACCCTACTAGTTACTACAAGCCACCTAAGGCACCCACTTAACCCTCATGCCCCACTACATGCTTATATGGTTAAGTGTTTCTTAATTAATTCAGACCGTGATCCTCATAAAGACCTCTCACATTAGACTATCTTTTATGACCGCTGGTTAAGCCGGTTGGGTCCGGGCAGCCTTATGTCATAACCGAGTCTAACCTCGTGTCTTTACATTAATCACGTATTTAGTTTGTGCCTAAGACCTCTCACATTGGGCTAACATTTGTAGCAACTGGTTAAGCCGGTTGGGTCCGGGCAGTTTTACGCTACAACTGAGTCCAACCTCGTGTCTTAGTCGATTAATTACACCTAATTAATCACCCCCATAATTTATATTAATTATCCCTAATTAATATCAAGTTTTTCATAACATGGGTAGACCTAACTCAATAGGTAAATTCCCATGGGGTAGACCTAACTCAATAGGTAAATTCCCACTTATGTTAATTTGTTTTTATGGTATGCTTAATCATACCCAACCATACTTTAATTAACATATTTATTAACCCCATCGTTCCCCACGCAAATCGTTCTCATTTCACGACATAAAAAAAAAAAGATCCATCACAAATATCATGGGTTTTAACCAAATCTTAGCATATAACTTTGTCATGGGTTAAGAGGATGTCAACTTGCATATATGAGCATATATTAACCCAACTACATTTAACTCAAACTTGCATATTATCACACATGACTTGCATAACATATTGCATATGAATTATCATACACATATCTTGCATAACATGTTGAGCTTGCATATAAGCATTCTCACAACTTGCATAACATGTTAAACATGCATTTAAGCATACACATAACTTGCATAAGCATTCACATACTTGCATAAGCATTCACATACTTGCATAAGCATTCACATACTTGCATATTAACATACATGTAACTTGCATAGCATATCTTGCATATTAACATACATGTAACTTGCATATTAACAAACATGTAACTTGCATAGCATATATTATCATACATGTAACTTGCATATGAACTTGTTAAACATGCAAAAACCCACTTGTTAAATATGCATAAAACAACTTATTAATCATGCATATTATCACATACTTAGCATGCATAGAATCACATACTAAACTTGCATAATATCATATACTTAGCATGCATAGAATCACATACTCATCATGCATAATATCACCTACTTAGCATGCATAGAATCACACACTCATCATGCATAAAACCACATACTTAACTTGCATAAAATCAATTACTTATTATGCATAAACCCACATATCCAACTTGCATAAACTCTCATATTCAACTTGCATAAACTTACATATTCAACATGCATAAACTCACATATTCAACTTAGGATTAATATTATACATAGATTAGCATATCATTACAAATGATTCAAACTCACAAATCCGCATTCAAGACCATAAGTCTCATTACACCCAATCTACTTATCTTAACAATTGATCATCAAAGTGATAGAAACTCACCAAAACACAATTAGCAAGCTAATGAAGAAGATTAAGATACTTAGAATGGATTAGAGGTTGATTAGAGAGGTTGATTAGCTTGCTTTCCTCTTCATTGATTTGTGGAGGCCATGACCAAGTTTCATTTTGCCATAGTTTAGTTACAAGATCTAATTATGAATGAATTAGGATAGGGTTAGGGTCTTATTTATAGGATTAGGTTGCATTTTAGACCCTTAGATTAACCCTAGATAGGATTAGGACCATCAGATCCAAGAAGCTTCCAGAACCAGCCCTCCAAGCCAGCCCAAGAACCCAAACTGGTGCACCCAGTTCCACTGGGCGCCAGGCCCCTGTCGACAGGCAAGTCGACAGGCAAGTCGACACCCATGTCGACAGGCCTGTCGACAGCCCTGTCGACATGGGTAGGGCGGGAATCTTCCCGCCTGGCCCCGCCTGCTCTATTTTAAAATCTGAATTTTAAATTATAAATCTGTTTTTAGTTTCAAATTTTCTGCAAACTTCATCGGGCCATAACTGGGCCATACGGACTCCGATTTTCGAAAACTCGGACTCTATTTCGCGTATTTTTCCGAGACGAACGCAATGACGCAGCCCGTTCCCCCCAATTCTCACATCTGAGATTATATATTTTGTAATTAGTGAATTTTAGCATTAACCGAAATTCGGGGTGTTACATTCTCCCCTCCTTAAAGGATTTCGTCCCCGAAATCTCTAAGCTAAGGAGAATGCATATCCTACCATCCAAACAACCATCTACTCAATCCATCAAACATGGGCATCCATTGTCCTTAAACAGTTTCTAATGATGTATGAGCATATGCAAACAGTGTGTGTATATGTTCCCTATCTAATGTACGAACATATGCAAACCATGATAGTGCCATGCATCCAATATGTATGCGAGATAACCCTATCGACACATACAGTATCTATATGAGTGCACAATCATTCACCAAAATGCATCATCCATATGATAACACAATCATTATACATTCATAAATATAGCTAACTACACACAATTATATGCAATATGCAATATGAAGTGACTGAGCCGATCTAGTGCCTAGAGTGTGTATATATGCATCCACGAGCAACCACTAGCAAACACTTGCATCCACTTGCATCCATCAACCATAACATGTCTCAAACACATGTTTCAACCATAGGTTTACCCTATCTAAAGGTCAAACAGTACTAACGAGAGGACATACTAAAGATAAGGTAAGTACTAAGCAAGCGATAAAGGAGAAGTTAAAAGACATACTCTCCAAAAAGAAATGGATACAAAGAACGCATCTTCGCTTCCGTCTCCCAAGTAGCATTTCTTTCGTCATCTCCCCACTGCACTCTAGCTAGCTGAACTTCTTTGTTCCTCAACTTCCTAGTCTCTGACCCAATGATGCGAGTAGGAGCTCGTTGAATCGTCTCATCGCGCTCTAACTCTGCTTCTTTAAGCAAACTCGTCTCTACCACCTCAGCGGTTTCATGTAAGCACTTCCTCAAATGGGACACATGAAATACACCCGGTATACCACTAAGTTTGTCAGGCAACTCCACTCTATATGCCATCTGTCCAATTCTTTCCTTAATGGGAAATGGTCCTACAAACCCTGGTACTCACTTCCTATCAGATCCAAAGTGAACCACATTTCGTAACGGAGATACCTTGATAAAACCATGTCCCCAACTTCAAACTCAAGATCCGTCCTTCTCTTGTCCGCATAAGATTTTTGCCTATCCTGCGCTGCTTTCATCCTTCTTTGAATCAAGTCAATCTTCTCTGAGGACTCTTTAATCACATCGGCCCAACCAAGATCTTATCCGTAGATTCCCACTAACATGTAGGTGATCAACAAGGCCTTCCATAAAGAGCTTCAAAAGGAGCCATACCACTACTGGACTGAGAGCTGCTATTATATGCGAACTCCACCTATGGAAGATGCTCTTCCCATGTACCTCCAAAATCCAAAATACATAACCTCAAAAGATATTCTAAGATACGGTTCACCCTCTCGGTCTAACCGTCCATCTGAGGATGATATGCGGTGCTCAAACACATTTGAGTCCCTACCGCCCTAAAATCTTCCAAAACTCACTAGTGAAGATAGAATCTTGATCACTCACAATGCTGGAAGGTACACCATGCAATCTAATAATCTTTCGAAGGTAAACTGAAGCTAGACATGTAACAGTCCTCTTGCTCCTCACGGGTATGAAATGGGCACACTTAGTAAGTCTATCTACCATAAGCCCAATCCCCGTATTACCCTTCCTTGATTTCGGTAATCCAATGAGACACTATCCCACTTCCTATTACGGAACTTCTAACGGGTGAAGCAACCCTCCGGGTTTCTTCTGCTCCGCTTCCACTTGTTAGCACACCAAGCATCTAGCGACATACTTGGCCGCATCTTTCTTTAGATTGGCCAAAAAGAAAATTCGCTTTATGTCTTGGTACATCTTGTCCCTACCGGGATGAATGGTTATCTTCGACTGATGTGTATCATCAAGTATAGCCTTCCTCAAACTCTCATCTTGCGGTACACAAAGTCTACCGTCTCTACACAACCACCCCTTACTATCTAGGGTGTACCTACTCAAATGGCTGGACGACTCCTCCCCCTTATGAGCTTCTCTCATAGCTCAACCAACTGTGGGTCGTCTTGCTGTGCCTCGCCACCCCATCCCAAAAGAGTAGGCCTAACCTCCAAGGAGGCTAGCAAACCGGGTACAAAGTCAACGGAAGGTCTAAAGTCAAACATAGAAATAAACCCTAAGCTCCGTCGTTTAATCGATCAATGAACTCAAGGACAACCTTTTCTTCTTAAGGCGTCCGCTACCATGCTTCCCTTGTTAGGGGTATACGCTATCTCAACACATAAGATGCTAAGAATCCTATCCAAAATCGTCACAACTGTCCATCTCTCACGCAGACCACCCTAGTCGAATTCGACATCCCCCAAATGCAAGCCCCAAAGGCCGAAACCAATATCAGACAAACACCCAAGGGATATCTCCTTCGAGTTCAGGCAACCTACATGAGATGATACTAAAAATAATAATAATAATGGCTAAACAATTAAGCCTTTGACCAACTTTGGATGTCCTTGCCAGTCTCGCTCCAAAACCACCGTTCTTCCCATAACTGGCTTTGCTCACCCTATTGAGCACATACGAAAACTTATTATGCTCCTTGAAAAGACCTAGATGTCATTTACAAACCTATTTAGGTACTCCCTGAACACCCTCCTCATCGAACCAATATGCGGGGCGTTCGTCAAACCAAATGGCATCACTAGCCACTCCTAAAATCTATCCGGAGTCCTAAGGCAGTCTTCTCTATACTATCGTCAGCCACTTCCAACTGACGAAACCATGTGGCTTAGTCCAACTGCGAAAATACTGAGGCGCCAACCAACTGATCAAAGAGATCATCAATCTTCGGCAATGGGTGTCTATTCTTCTTTGTGAGTTTATTTAGTTCTCTTTAGCCTACACAAAGTCTGAGGGACCTACCCGCCTTCGTGACAAAAACTACTTGGAGCACCTCACTCCGATACACTTCGTCTTATGAACCCCTTCTCAAGCAAATCGCCTACTTACTTATGGAGTTCCCTCCTCTCACGAGGAGCCACGTGGCTCACTGGCCAAGATACTGGTTTAGCATTGTCTACCAGATATATTTGGAAGTCAATCTCCCGCTCCGGAGGTAAGCCCTTCACCTCCTCAAAACACATCCGAGTATTTCCGGACCACTCTAACAGATCGCAAACTCTAGACCGACGTGTCAAGCGATTCTAGATAACTTAGCATAACAGATTCTATGGGATTACAAGAGATCTCGAGAGTGTTACCCAAGCGGGTCATAAGCCTAACAACTCTCTCATCAAAATCAAGAACGGCACCCCTACTGGATAACCAGTCCATGCCCCAAGACTAACCCATAGCCCGTGAAGCCCAACAAGCATCACATCCGAACTCAACGCTAAGTATAGAAACTTTCAAACCCAAACACATCATGGAGCCCAATTGGGTTTGAAAGAACTAAGGGATCATCTACCAAACTGGTGTCTAAGTGCAGTGACTCTACTAACAATGATGAGATAAACGAACTCGATACATCAGAATCAAATAAAGTTTGGATCGGATAACAAAGAAATCCAAATTCCAACCTAGACGGTCTTATCCCCATCCGGCATCCTAGCCGTGAGGAAATATAACTATTCTCCAGAAGATTCCATACCTTGCCCTTGCTTCTTTGGACAATCCTAATAAGGTGTCCTATTCCTCCCAAAGGATAACTACTAACCTTCTTCTTCTTCCTATTTTCCATTCGTAACCTCCCACCAATGAGGTTTCATCCTTTATTAACCAAACAACTATTTGAGCCTTCCTCTCCTCGTCTATCCTATATGTACCTACCAGTCCTCCTCCTTCTTGAACCCACTTCTAATCTGATTTACGTCTAATTCCCTTGAAGCGGTTTTCCATTCTTATCTATCTTAGAAAGATCATCTACACACGGAGGGGAAACTCAAACCGAGAGAGAAAGAGATTCAAACGGAGAATTCGAAAGATAAAGATATGGCTATCGGGGATTATGCTTTTCTTTCAAAAACTTTTCTCTTAAAAGACATGTTTTTGAAAATACTCCTTCAAAAATTTTCTTAGAAAAATAGTTTTTCTAAAAATTTTATCTGTTCCGGTAACCTTAAGCTCTGATACCACGTGTAACACCCCACATCCGCTAAGGTCACTCATACTAGGGGAATGCCTTAGTTTCGGTGAAGTATTTTAAGTGAATATAGAACAGTAAAATTACAGCAAGACAGATATAAGTAATACTTGAAAATTTAAATCATCATTTCATTGCAACGGAAGGTAATACATGTTTGGTTACATCACAAAAACCATAAACCAGAGTCAAGTACATAATATCCATCTTGATAAAATAGAAGTACATAATCCCACTACATAACTAATAGCCATAAAAGGAAAGATAAGCTCGGCTTCACTCCAGAGGTCCAAGCTCCATAGGATAGATACAGCAATCAGATCAAAGCCCACTAGCACCAGGCCCACTCTAATAACCTGGGGTTGGGGGAAAAAGATAAAAACAACGGGGTCAGACATAAGTCTGAGTGAGTCCTATAACCCTAACAATACAATTATTAAAATAACCAGAGAAGACATAAGTTGATATACGGTAACGACTGGGGATGAATGGCTACACTAAGCAGCTTGGTAAACTTAGGATAACTAAGATCACCGTAAAGACGCATTTATCCACCCAAGGATAATTACTAGATTACACCGCCCCAGACTTATCCACCCAAGAGTAATTCCTACACTGCACCACACCAGTTCTACCTACCCAAGATTAGTTCCTACTTAAAGGTTGATCCCACTAAATGTACTTAGTAATTTTTAACCAGTAGTTTCTTTTACCCCTACATAGGTGCCGTCCGCCCCTATCTTTACTAGGTGTACCCACTACTCCCAAGCGATCGGCTCCCTAACGTAGATATCCGTGCTGGCCCCACAGTGGGATGTATCATTTCCCAAAGTGGCAAGCCTGATTTTGGTGCACGGGTTATACCTACACGATGCAACAACGTCTTACTTACTAGCCCGGGCCCACACACGCATATGAAACCCGATGGACTTGCGTTGCCACCGCTAATCCGTTTTGGCCTCTTATAGTCAAGCCCAATATGCGTGTCCCATCACTCGACTTGAGTCGAGCCCACAAAGATACGTTTGGGATATTGGTTGAAATGGGCCCCCACAAGCTACCACCTAAGCTTGTAATTTCTAGTGAATCCCACTTAACCCTTTTACCATGTCCACTTACATGTTATATATTTTGGTTAAGTAATTAATCATATTTTAATTGCCTCTTAAGGCACCCACTAGATCTCCACATGCCACCCAAAGCACTTACTTAACCCTTTACCCATGTTTAATTACATGTTCCACTTTGGTTAAGTATTCTAATCATATTTTCTATTGCCACCCAAGGCAACCCACTAGTTTCCTCATGCCACCCAAGGCACCCTACTAGTTACTACAAGCCACCTAAGGCACCCACTTAACCCTCATGCCCCACTACATGCTTATATGGTTAAGTGTTTCTTAATTAATTCAGACCGTGATCCTCATAAAGACCTCTCACATTAGACTATCTTTTATGACCGCTGGTTAAGCCGGTTGGGTCCGGGCAGCCTTATGTCATAACCGAGTCTAACCTCGTGTCTTTACATTAATCACGTATTTAGTTTGTGCCTAAGACCTCTCACATTGGGCTAACATTTGTAGCAACTGGTTAAGCCGGTTGGGTCCGGGCAGTTTTACGCTACAACTGAGTCCAACCTCGTGTCTTAGTCGATTAATTACACCTAATTAATCACCCCCATAATTTATATTAATTATCCCTAATTAATATCAAGTTTTTCATAACATGGGTAGACCTAACTCAATAGGTAAATTCCCATGGGGTAGACCTAACTCAATAGGTAAATTCCCACTTATGTTAATTTGTTTTTATGGTATGCTTAATCATACCCAACCATACTTTAATTAACATATTTATTAACCCCATCGTTCCCCACGCAAATCGTTCTCATTTCACGACATAAAAAAAAAAAGATCCATCACAAATATCATGGGTTTTAACCAAATCTTAGCATATAACTTTGTCATGGGTTAAGAGGATGTCAACTTGCATATATGAGCATATATTAACCCAACTACATTTAACTCAAACTTGCATATTATCACACATGACTTGCATAACATATTGCATATGAATTATCATACACATATCTTGCATAACATGTTGAGCTTGCATATAAGCATTCTCACAACTTGCATAACATGTTAAACATGCATTTAAGCATACACATAACTTGCATAAGCATTCACATACTTGCATAAGCATTCACATACTTGCATAAGCATTCACATACTTGCATATTAACATACATGTAACTTGCATAGCATATCTTGCATATTAACATACATGTAACTTGCATATTAACAAACATGTAACTTGCATAGCATATATTATCATACATGTAACTTGCATATGAACTTGTTAAACATGCAAAAACCCACTTGTTAAATATGCATAAAACAACTTATTAATCATGCATATTATCACATACTTAGCATGCATAGAATCACATACTAAACTTGCATAATATCATATACTTAGCATGCATAGAATCACATACTCATCATGCATAATATCACCTACTTAGCATGCATAGAATCACACACTCATCATGCATAAAACCACATACTTAACTTGCATAAAATCAATTACTTATTATGCATAAACCCACATATCCAACTTGCATAAACTCTCATATTCAACTTGCATAAACTTACATATTCAACATGCATAAACTCACATATTCAACTTAGGATTAATATTATACATAGATTAGCATATCATTACAAATGATTCAAACTCACAAATCCGCATTCAAGACCATAAGTCTCATTACACCCAATCTACTTATCTTAACAATTGATCATCAAAGTGATAGAAACTCACCAAAACACAATTAGCAAGCTAATGAAGAAGATTAAGATACTTAGAATGGATTAGAGGTTGATTAGAGAGGTTGATTAGCTTGCTTTCCTCTTCATTGATTTGTGGAGGCCATGACCAAGTTTCATTTTGCCATAGTTTAGTTACAAGATCTAATTATGAATGAATTAGGATAGGGTTAGGGTCTTATTTATAGGATTAGGTTGCATTTTAGACCCTTAGATTAACCCTAGATAGGATTAGGACCATCAGATCCAAGAAGCTTCCAGAACCAGCCCTCCAAGCCAGCCCAAGAACCCAAACTGGTGCACCCAGTTCCACTGGGCGCCAGGCCCCTGTCGACAGGCAAGTCGACAGGCAAGTCGACACCCCTGTCGACAGGCCTGTCGACAGCCCTGTCGACATGGGTAGGGCGGGAATCTTCCCGCCTGGCCCCGCCTGCTCTATTTTAAAATCTGAATTTTAAATTATAAATCTGTTTTTAGTTTCAAATTTTCTGCAAACTTCATCGGGCCATAACTGGGCCATACGGACTCCGATTTTCGAAAACTCGGACTCTATTTCGCGTATTTTTCCGAGACGAACGCAATGACGCAGCCCGTTCCCCCCAATTCTCACATCTGAGATTATATATTCTGTAATTAGTGAATTTTAGCATTAACCGAAATTCGGGGTGTTACATAAGGTGAAGACTGGGAATGTTGTCAGAGCCCTCTTTAGTTGTTGGAAAGCAACGTCACAGTCTATGTCCCATGAAAATACCAAATTCTTCTTTGTCAGCCTAGTGAGAGGGGCTGATATCTTTGCGAAGTCCTTAATGAACTTCTTATAATAACCTGCCAACCAAGAAAGCTTCTTACGTCAGTTGCATTTTTAAGAATATGCCAATCTTGCACTACAACCACCTTGGCGGGATCTATAGCTATCCCTTCTTTGGAGACTACATGCCCTAAGAATCACACCTCTTTTCTCCAAAAATGGCATTTGGAGAACTTTTCCTTAAACTGATGGTCACAGAGAGTTTTCAAAACTTCTCTCAAATGTTGGGAATGCTCGTCTTCACTCTTGGAGAAGATCAAAATATCATAAACAAAGACTACGACAAATTTGTTTAGGAACTATCGAAACACCATACTCATCAAATCAACAAAATAGGCGGGTGCATTTGTCAACCCAAAAGGCATAACTAGCCATTCAATGAAACTGTCCGGAGTTCTGAAAGCAGCCTTATCATGCTATCCTCAGCCACCCTCAACTGATGGAATCCCGTAGCTAAGTCAAACTGAGAAAATACTGAGGCACCAACAAGATAATCAAATAAATCAGCAATCCTCAGAAGTGGGTGCCTATTCTTCTTGGTGAGCTTATTCAATTCTCTATACACAAACGAACTGAACCATCCTCTTTAGTGGCGAATACTACTGGAGCACCCCATTCAGATATGCTTCGTCTGATAAACCCTTTCTCAAGTAGCTCCCCCACTTGCTTACTCAGCTCCCTCCTTTCCCTTAGAGCCATGTGGCGTACTGGTAATGCAACTGGCTTTTCACTGTCTACTAGATATATGCGGAAGTCAATCTCGCGCCTTGGAGGTAAACCCCGTACCTCATCAAAAACATCGGAATAATCTCGAACCACTGGAACAGACTGCAAATCATCTCTGGATGCATCTAGAGACTCTAGAAAGCTAAGCATAACAGACCCTTAGGGGTAACAAGAAACTTCGAGGGTCTTCCCATGACAACTCAAGAGTCTAACAACCCTCCTCTCACAATCCAGAATGACCCCATACGTGGTAAGCCAATCCATTTTTAGAATCAACCCGTAGCCCATAAACCCAAGCACATACGCGTCGCATTCAAACTCGACGCCTAACACAGATATTTTCAAACCCCGAAAAATCATCGATAAATGAGTCGAACCACCAATAGGGTTTGAAACAACTATGGCATCTACTACCATACTAGTAATTAAGTGCAGAGATTCAACCATAGAACTAGATATAAACGAGTATGAAGCACTAGAATCAAAAAGTGTTCTAACTGGATGGTTTGAAAGAGAAACTAAACTTTCTACGGAAAATTTTCTACCTCTTTCAGGAGCATTGATCGCGAGAGCATGCACCTGCCCTCCAGAAGTCCCTGCTCTTTGACCTTGTCCCTGCGATCCCTGTTTCTTCGGGCACTCTTTAGAGAAGTGTTCGACCTCTCTGCAATTAAAGCAATTGGCCTTCCTTCTCTTACAATCTTTGATCAAGCGACCCTCATTTCCACAATTGTGACATTTTCTCTTATCCTTGCCCTTATCATCTTTCCCTCCTTTCTTCTGCTGTTGTTGCTGCTGTTGTTGTGGTTGCTATTGTTGCTGCCCCTTCTTGGGCCATACCTTTCTATTCTGCGATGTCCCCTTAGTCTTTGGTTCCTTATTCTCTCCCTTGTCCTCCTCATGCATTAGGGCTATATCAACAAGCTTTTCAAAAGTGGCCAATGTTGGAATATGGGACATGGCTAAACCATGCAGAGGCTCATTCAGCCCTTTAGCAAATCGCAAAGCCCTTTTGTGTGGTGTATCTACTAACTCTAAACCAAACCTTGCCAGCTGGTTGAACTTGTTCACATGCACCGTTACCGTCAAATTTCCTTGTTTGAGTGCTAAGAACCTCTCCATATGTATGCCTCTCTCAGCTTGGGAAAGAAATTTCATTTCGAACCTCTATCTAGAATCTTCCCAAGATTCCACCGGACGTCCAGCTTGGGTGATTTCCCACCAAAATGAGGCTTCGTCCTTTAACAGCCAAGCAACTAACTGAATCTTTCTACGATTCTCCACTTCAAAGATTACAAATAAGTCCTCAGTCTCCTTAAGCCAATTCCGAGCTTCTACGAATGTCTCGTTCCCATGGAATAGGCTTCCTCCCATAGCCCAGAAGTCTTTGCAGATCTTGGAAAAGTTGTCAGCTCTTGGAGGGGGAGGAGAAGGAGGAATGACTGGTGCAGCTGGGGGAGGAACTTCTCTTTAGCCTTCGGCCGGCGCCGTGGCCTCTAAATACCTATGGAACCATCCAGGTATTGTGACGCCCTTAGGGATATTAGTGATGTTTTGTTCCCCATACATGCTGAAAAGGGGAAAAGGTAGAAATTTAGATAAAGGACCGAAGGGTACTACATATGGCTTTTTGGGAAATGTTTTTCACAACAGACTTTTCGTTTGAAAATACTTTCTTTTAAAACCTTTTTTTTAATTACTTTCCAAAAACTTTTATCTAATCTGGTAACCTTCAGCTCTGATACCAAGTGTGACACCCCACGTCCGTTAATGTCACTCACTAAGGGAATGCATTAAGTTTCGTGAAGCGTTATAGGTAAATAGACAGAGAATAATTACAAGACAGATATAAATAAGATAGCAACGGAAATTTTTAAATTCTTATTCCAAACATAAATCATAATGTCGTGGTCCATAATATCATAAGTCACAAAAACCATTACAATAAAACAACTTCTATCTTGCATCATTAGAGTACATAATAATATTAAAAGCATAATTCCCCAATTAAAAGAGTTAAGCCACAGTAAAGACAAGAACTTGAGCCATACTTCAGAAGTAGCTCCTAGCAAGATGATATCTGAGTCCGGGCTAAGCCTGAGTATTTCCTCCTTAAGAACCTTAAGGGGGGAACGGACGAAAGAAGCAGAAGCAAAAGGGTCAGAATAAAGTTTGGCGAGTCTAGTTACTTTTAGCCAGTAAATAAATAAAAGTAACATGATAGGCATATAAAGTGGATAAAAGAGAGGTCACTGCATAAATGGCAGGTGTGACATGGTAAGCAAGATAAGGTGTATGTGCCTTACTAATGATTACTCTACACTATTACTATTATAACTAAAATGAGATGATCCCTTCTACTATAAGTTGGCAGACTTAGGGCTTACGTCCGAGTGTACCCTAACCACTACCCTAATCGATCGGCTCCCTACCCCGTAGATATCCTATCCTGGCCCCACAATAGAAGGTATCACTTCCTAAAGTGGGAACCATTAAGATGTGCACAACCATACCTACTGGTGTCACAGTCGTCTTATCCCTTCTGCCCAGCTCATGCATGCACATGGCCTAGTCGGTTTGCGCTACCCACACCGTCCGTCTCGTTTGGATCTCTTATAATCAATCAGTAAGCATGCCCCTTCTCCGTCTAGTACGGGTTTCTTTATTTGATACCAACTCCGGGTTATTGACTGAAATGGCTCCCACACAATATGATATAAGTTGTCAACTTTGTCTTGTATCCCCACTAGGTTTTTCACTGACTATGTATACCCTTAGGTGTCTTTAATTACATAGACCTATGTCAGTTATGCTTACCCTAAAAGGGTGTCTTTAATTACATAACTTTATTATATTTTTTCCACTGGTTATGTATACCACTAGGTGTCTTTAATTACATAACCTTATTGGGTTAAGTTCGTGGGCCTATATGTAAATATTACCCACCCCCTCTAATTTACTTAACCCACCCACTACCCATCTGATTTTACTTAACCCTAACTTAAGTTCAAAATCATACAATCCTTATGGGTTAAATTAGGTTAAGTAATCCAAATCAATACCATGTCCAATTATGGTTATAATGGGCTAGACCTCCCACATTAGGCCTATTACGTGTGGAAGTTGGATATGTCGGTCTAGTCCGGCCAGTCTTATTCCACAGTTGGGCATAACCTCGTGTCTTATCTCAATTCGTATTTGCGCACTTAGACCTCTCACATTAGGTTCAACATTAGTTGCTGCTGGATATGCCGATCGGGTCCGGGCAGACTTCCGCCACTAATGCAACCTAACCTCATGTCATAAGAGCAATTACAATTCCTAATTGTAATTACTAAATATTCCATTTTTTATCCAAATCTACCTATGTCATTATAGGTGATCATTTCTATGTTTCCCCATTTGAATTATGTGTCCAATTCATATAAAATATTACATAAATTATGCCAATTATAAATCCCTTTTCCCCGTTTCCTAACTAACGTATTCGCACGTATTTTGGAGGAATCTAGGCTATAAAGTAGCCTAACCATAACAATGAAAAACAGAATATGACAAAGGTGATAGTTTCAACATATCTTGGCATAAACTAGCATGATAACAAGGTGAATGGATATGTAATTAACACCATCACAAGGTGGATATAAAATTAATAACTTGTGGCCATTACTATGATGTCAAAGCAAGCATAACGAGATCTAAATTAACTATTTTAGGTGTCCAACTAATTAGATCTAGCATAATTAGGGTGACGTAGTAACATGTTAAGATCTAAGGGTGGATTCACATGTCTAGTCTACAACATATCTAAACTGATCATAATATGACAGGTGAAGGGTGATTTACATAAAGAACTGGATCTAACTAATGTTACAACTATCCAATTTAATAGATGTACATTCACCATAATATAGTTACAAGTCAAGATCCACATAGGCAACATAATCGAATAACCACAACTGTATTAGATCTAGGGAAATAGATCTTTCATGACATAGTATAGAATTTAACACTAGCACAGAATCATACTTTATGACATATCCAATTCACAGTCTTTCATAATTCACTTTTATTTATCTAAACCTAAAAACAACTTGAAACTCACAGCGTTAGGTTTAGAGAATTGAGAAAGAACGGATCTTGAATTTCTGAATTTGATTTGCAAAATATGTTATTGTAGAAAACGGTTCAGTTCGCACTCCACTAGCATATGGCCTCCATGATTTCCAATGAAGAAAATAAGAGAATAGGACACATATATATAGCTGCCAGACCCCCTGAAACCAAGTGCCACATCAGCCCTAGGGGTGTCATCACCCCTGTGGGTGGGTCGACCCCTAGGCCGACACCCCATAAGAGGGGTCGACCCGTAGGCCGACACTCCTCTACGGGGGGCGACCCCCTAGGGAGGGAATTTTGCCGCTCTACCGAATTTTTTGAATTTGAATCATTCTGGATAAAATTCTGACTCATGCATATATATATAATTTTTCTACACGTATACAAAATTAAAACCCTCATAACTTCCTCATATGTTGTCTGTTTTATGCATAGCATATGTTTATCTTGACCAGAATTTCGAGGCGGACGCAATGGTGTAGTCCGTTTCCTCTAATTCTGTATATTAAATTAATTATTATATAGTTTATCTCTTTTAGTGTTGGTACAAATTCGGGGTGTTACATACCCCATGAAATCTCACTATCCATTTCATATACAGTTCTGCTAACTTAGTTGTCGTTCTATTCGACTTGACTGGTATAAACCTTGCACTCTTGGTCAATCGATCCACAATCATCCAAATACTTCTTGACCCGATCTCGTCCTTGGTAAACCATCAATGAAATCCATTGAGACTTGTTCCTATTTCCATTCATATAATTCTAATGGTTGTAACAAACCACTAGGCTTTTTTTTCTCGGCTTTAACTAACTAACAATTCATGCACTTGGATATAAACTTCCCAACGTCTCTCTTCATCCCTTCCCAGTAGTAGATCTGCTTCATGTCTCGATACATCTAGTTAACACCAGGATGTATAGTTAGTTTCGAGTGATGACACTCTCTGAGCACTTCTCTTAATCCATTTACATTGGGTACAACCAACCTCTCATTCTTTCGAATCCATCCTTCTCTATTAAGTCCATACTTGTTCATCTACTCACAGTTGGTACCCATCCCTAATTTGGAGATGATTTCCAATAGATTAGGATCGTCCCTCTGACTGGAGCCGATCCGCTCATCAAAGTCGGTCATCAAACTTGCTAACATTTCTGTATCCAATTCACACTTAGGTCTGAAATCATATCCCACGATATATTGCAGTTGCTTCCGTTCAAGAAACATAGCCCCCGAACTGGCGTGTCTCCTACTCAATGCATCAGCCACCGCATTGGCTTTCCCGGGTGTGTATGCGATATTGAAATCATATGAAGCCAAAAATTCTAACCATCTCTTCTGACGAAGTTTTAAATCCTTTTGAGAGAAAAGATACTTTAATGACTTATGATCGGTAAACAATTCAAATCTTTCTCCCAAGAGATAATGTCTCCACATTTTCAATGTGAACACAATTGCTGCCAATTCCAAATCATGGGTAGGATACCTTTTCTCATGCGGTTTCAGTTTCCGACTAGCATAAGCTACAACCCTACCTCCTTGCATCAGTACATCACCTAGTCTGGTACCACAAGCATCCGTGTATACCGTCATCTCTTCATTCCCTTTAGGAATAACTAACACTGGTACACATGTTAACTTTTCCTTTAGGCTCTTAAATGCATTCTCACACCTTCCGTCCCAAACGAAAGCTTGATTCTTCTTGGTCAACTGAATTAATGGTGCTGCTATATTGGAGAAATCTTGGATAAACTTACGATAATATCCAGCTAACCCAAAGAAACTTCTCACGTTCATTGCATTCTTGGGCATATACCAATCTTGCACCGTAGCCACCTTCGTAGGGTCTGCGACAATACCATTCTCTGAAACAACATGGCCCAAGAATCTCACTTCCCTCCTCCAGAAGTGACACTTAGAAAAATTCGCTTTCAATTGGTGTTTCCTCAACACCTCCATTACTATCCTCAAATGTTCCTTGTGTTCTTCCTCTGTCCTCGAGTAAACCAAGATATCGTCCATGAACACAAGTACAAACTTATTCAAGTGATCTCTGAAAACCCTATTCATAAGATCCACAAAATATACTGGTGCATTAGTCAACCCGAATGACATGACCAACCACTCATAGAATCCATACGGCGTCTGAAATGTCATTTTAGGTATACTCTCAGCTACTACTCGGAGCTGATGAAAACCTATCGCGAGATCTAACTGGGAGAACACTCTCGCTCCATTCAACTAATCAAACAAATCGTATATCCATATAAGAGGATACTTATTCTTCCTCGTCACTTTATTCAACTCGCGGCAGTCCACACCCAATCGAAGGGAACCATCTGCCTTAGTAGCAAATACAACTGGTGCTCCCCACTCGGAAACATTTCTTCGGATAAATCCCTTCTTCAAAAGATCACTTACTTGCACCACGAGCTCTCGCTGCTCCCTTGACGCCATACGATGAAGTGGCATCACTATAGGTCTGACATCTTTCACTAAATCAATACGAAACTCGATCTCTCTGTGTGGTGGAAGTCCGGTCACTTCCCCGAAGATGTATGGATACTCGCCAGCAATAGACACATCTGACAACTCATCATGCGGGATGTCGAGGGAATTTATAAAACTAGCCATCACCCATCACTAGGTAGGCAACCAAACAGTACCCTCCGCCCATCGTCCGCTCTAGTGGTCACCGAAGACCACTCACAGTCTACCACCACCCCCATACCTTTGGAGCCACTCGACTCCCAAAATAATGCCAAACCCAGTAAAGCCCAAAACTAAGCACAAACAAACATGCATCCATGACTCGATAAGACCAAAGTACGACAAATCATACTAAGGCTAGTCGAACCACCAATCGGATTCATCACAACTAAAGGTCTATCAACAACCTTGGGTTCCAATCCCAACCTATCTATCGGGTCACTAGATACGAAGGAATGGGAAGCCTCGGTATCAAACAATACTCGAACAGGAACATTATAAACAGAAAGCATACCTTGAATAACGACACCCTTTCCTTTCTCTGTCGCAGTTGGGGCATTCGACGAAGAAGGAACAACGTTGATAGCATATGCTTTCACAATCTTCTTCTCTTTAGGAGGTTGTGAACATTTATCCTTGTAATGTCCCACTTGGCCGCAATTGAAGCACTTCCTGTCCGTTGGCTTTGCTTGACAATCTTTAGCATAATGGCCCTTCTTGCCATAGCTATAGCACTCAACATATTCTCTATTCTTCTTCTGACCATCCTTAGCATGGTTCTGTTTCCTCTTATTCTGTGAATTATTCTTACCTCCACCACTTTCCTACGGCTTTGGCTACCCTGCAGATGTAATAGCAACCTCGGCCTTTGACTTAGGGTAAAGGCTCCCCGAACTCAATGCCTTTCCCACTATAGATTCGAAGGCCTCATCGATGTGGTTCATAAGTCTTTCTTCCAAGTACTCATCTAGGCCAGTTATGAAGTTCTCGTTCTTCTTCTTGGAAGTATCGATAAGAGATAATCAAAACTTCGATAAAGTATCGAACTCAGCAATATATTCCGAGACTGCCTTACTATTCTGCTTAAGCTCCAAGAATTACCTAAACAATTCTGATTTCTGAGCAGCTGGGATAAACTTGTCATTGAAGTGAGTTTTAAACTAATTCCAAGTAACTTGATCCTCGGGAGTAGCTGCTTTAATAGCATTCCACTAATTCGTAGCCTATCCTTGAAGTTGACGTGATGTTAACTATCTTTTCATTGCATCATCGATTCCCAAATCCTCGAAGATGCGCTCACAACTATCAAGCCAATCTTGAACTTTTGTTGCTGATTCTGTTCCGTGGAACGGCTTCCCTCCAAGACTAGTATAATCCTTGTTAAGCTTGGTGAAATCAGCTCTAGGCACCTGCACTACTGCACCACCATCGTTAGCAGCATTAGGAACTGCTCCCTGAGCATCCCTAAGCATCTCTCGCATGAAGGTAGTAAACATCGTCCTCATTCAGGGACATTCCCATGGTTCGCTCTTGAACCCGTACTCCTAGTATATTGGCTCGTCGTTCAATCTGTAAAGAGAAAACGATTAACCATCTCCATAGTGGTGCCAGTGCAGTGCAACTTCATCCGTAGATATACTAATAGTATACATATAGCTTTTTGAAAACCAAAATATCACAAATACGCGCTCTCATATACGTATATTATCTCTCCTTGGTGTCTTCCCCCAGGTTAACAACGCAACCTAGGCTTTGATACGAAGTGTGGCGACCCCCCCTCCCGCACCAGCCGACATTTCCCTGTCCAACTAGCATGGGACGGTCGTCAAAAGAAAGGGATTTGAAGCTATGAATCACCAGAGAACCTGTAGTATATCTCACAGCGCATGGAATAAAGTATAATAATAACATAACTTGACATAAAACAGGCGAGACAGTGCATAAGCTGAAAACTAAACCATCATAACAATGGAATCCGAAATACAGCTTATGATCCAAACTATCATTATTACAACTTCAAAATACTATCTGTAAAGCAAAATAGAAAGGGTACACTACTAATGCTCAAAGCAGTGACCATCAACAACACAGGGAGAATATATTGAAATAGTACGTAGAAGCCTCCTGCTCATCTCCGGACAGTTACTCGTGCATAACCACCTAACCTGTCTCTAGTCTGCTCGTTTAGCAGCACCCAGAGTAATAAGAAGAGAGATAAAACTCCATATCAGACAAAAGTCTGGTATGAGTGATAGCAGCAAAATAAAGCAATAACAAGTATAAATAATCATACCTGAACCTGGACATGCAACCAAAGAGTTAGCACAACAAGATGTACAATACTCTAAGGTAACACTAACATAAAGTGTAAAATGGGAGTGTGCATGTCATGGTGATAGCAAACATCAAACATAGCAATCAACCTCACATCTCTCACTCAATGCGTAAAGTATACGATATCCACCACTTTGATCAGCAAATCCTTTGCTACGACCACTTTGCCCTTGGGGTCTTAATGATCCCATTGCAATGGCCCATAGCCAATAGTTCCTTGCTACGATCACCTTGCCCTTGGGAGTCCTAATGGCCCCATTGCACTAATCCATAGACATGCTACGATCACTTGCGCTTGGGAGTCTTAATGATCCCATTGCGCTAATCCATTGCCATTAATCCATCTTTGAGTGATGAACTAGAGCAATAGATATCGATAACCTCTTTGCACATGTCCCGTAGGAAAGCCCAACTCATGAAGTTAACTTGTTGGTTCCCATCTAGATCCTGAGTTCTAACTTCCTATTTGGACTACCTTTGCATCTCGGGTTTCTAATCGAATTGGTGTTCAAGTCCTCAGCTTGGTTCGTGACTCCGAGCTTCTATTCATGCTCGCACTTCGGTTCGGATATGCGCGGTTCATGAGCCTCCAGTCTGGATCGTGATCCTCCTTTCCTGCATCGGCTCGTGGTCCGGCTCGTGAGTCCCATTCATCTAGTGATCCTGTTTGGGTCGTCGTACATGCTCGCGGTACTCCTCTCCTGGATCAGTTCGTGACTCCAACTCCGGGTCATGACCAAGCTTCGCGGTTCGGGTGTGCTTCGGTTCGGTCGATTCGGGATTCATGACCCGATCCGATTTTCTGCACTTCCTACAGCAAGCTTTTTAAGCCTCACGACGGCGTTTTCGACCATTCTAACTTTCCTATGCACTCACAAATCATACGAAACAGTAATAGCAACATATAAGATCAACCATAAACATCAAGACAATGAATAAGCATGTAAATATGGATCAAACATACCCAAAACCCATGTTTTCCCCGTAATCTCCTTAAGCATGTTTTAACTGTAGGATTAGCAAACTTATTCCAAATTATCCCAAATTTTTATCAGTAACATAAAATAATATTTTAGAATTATTACATATTTTTCTGAGTCATAATTTTGCTAATTATCACTAATCACCCCTAATTAGCCGTAATTAGTGAAGAAACTTGCTAATCACTCACCTTAGCCACAAATAAATTTTAGATATGAAACTCTAACTGATTTGGCATGGATCCCAATGTATTCCAGCAGCTCTATCTCGATTTCTATGCTAATCCGCCTTAATTCGATGTAGATTTGGCTAATATGTGCTTAGAAAGTGATTAAAGATAAATTTAGAAGGTGGAGGCCATTGTTAGGATTCAAGGAAGGTTAGTGGCGACTGGAAAACTAAAATGAAAAGTTTCCCCAAAACCTTTCAGCCCTCGCATAACCCTAATCCCGAAATGGTTTATGGGTCTATCTGCTAATTACCCTGTTAAGCCCAATTAAGTTGTTTTTCACCATCCAAACCTTATTTCAGCCATATCTCCTAAACAGTAAGTCTGTTTGACAAATATGACCACTCTACGAAAAGGTAAACCAACATTTGAATCCAACGGTAGTGGTTTCAGATTAAAACTCCTTACTGATCAAAAGTTATAGGCGAAACAAGATTCGCCAGGGGCAAAATGATCATATAAAATTCGGCAAAAATCGTGAACACGGGAAATGACCCCAATAGTCGTTTCCCAAAGTTACACGACCATACGACTTCCTATGAAAATAAAATAAATATTCTACGATCCTCCGACACGTAGAATGCGGGTCGTTCCATTAATATTGGAATTTTAATTTATATGTTTAAGGGAAGGCCAATTAATCTTGTCCTCCCCATAACAATTATACAATAAATAATAATTGGACCTCCCCTTAACCAAACGTGGCGTCCCTTTAACAATGCCCATATTGTAAAGTAAGTGAAATAGAAAACGAAATGCCTGATTGTTATAGTAATTAATATACTTATAATGAAAATTTATTTACAAGTTTAAAATGGGAAAAAATTTAAGGGGACGAGTGCAAATTTTCCCTTAAATTAAGGAAAGATGAGCATTCTGAATGAGTGAGAATAAGAAGAAAGGATGCAAACAGTTGCATATTCTACTTTATATATAATAGAACACATACAATAGAATATATATACAGGTGCTTGACAACAATTTGAGATTTTAGATGATGAAAATATAGAAATGAAAACATCTAAGTATTAATTGTTGAATTTATATTTGAATGGAGTAGTGTTACAAAGGGTGAAATGTGGAGCCAAACTATGAAGAAAAAGTGTTTAGGTCTAAAAGAACTAAAATTAATTTTATTTAACTTTATGTATATAAAAAAGTAATAATAAAAATGATAAAGAAGAATTCAATTGACAATGATTTTAGCAAGTACGCGAAAATGCTTTAGGGGTATGACTTGCTAACATTAATTGGGGAGTTTTATTATTATGCATGTTTCAAGTGTGTGGAAGGAACGTTACTATAGAAAACCGAGGGACATGCATGTTTAAACACACTTTTTCACCATTAATCTATTTCTCTTGACACATGTCAACGTATTATTTTTTGACAAAAATGGAACTGAAAGATCTCTAGAAGAAGATTGAGCTTTCGTATAATATAAGAGATTATTTTATGATACAAGGAAGGTATACAACAACTTTTGTATTTTGGCACCTATGCATATTTGATTTGAGATAGTTTCGGTTTTCATTAATGACGGATCTATGCACATGGGTATTTTAAAGTGCATGTAAATATGGATGGCACATTTGGGATTTATACGGATTTTTGTTCTATGTTATCTTTTGTGTTTTTCATTCTCTTGAAATGTGAACTTTTTTGATTTTGAATTGAAAACAAAAGTGCCACTTTAAAGGTATGGGGTTTCCAAAATAAGCCATACCTATGAAATATATTTTCCCACTTCTCTTTTAGAGGATTTTATTGTGAAGAACAACTTTCATAACTTTTTTAAGCCTAAGAACAACCTATCAAAAATTTATTCTTTAGGACAATATACTGTAAAAATGATTCCATACACACTGTAAAAATGATAGTTAAATTCTTATACTATACATAATGTAAAACTGATACTTAAAAATCTGGTAGTCCAATTATGATAACATGCATACTATAAAACTGATATCTAAAATTTGATGTTTTATTCTTTGAAATAAAATTTCAATAGGTCGTCCTTACGGCTGAAAAATCCCATAATTTTGTCCTTAACACTATTTTCCTGTTTCTCTTATTTTGCCATGTTTTTAGAAATAAATCTTAAAAGGCCTTAAACAGAAACAAACTTACGTTATTTCCTTTTTTTCCACTATAGGACATATGCACAATTATTGATTTATTACGATCAAGTAATATTTCCAATATTTAATGACCATCGCATGTAATGAAAATCAAATATTGCACATAGATATTTCTACTAATTGTACGACACCACAACCAACACGGATACACACACACACATATATATATATATACACACACACGTATATACGTATATATATACACACATATGTATACACACACTACATGATAATTGCACATGCACATCATTACAAACTAAAAATATATAGCCATGTGGTATATAAATTTCTTTATTTTTTTAGATTCTATTTTCTAAAAAGTTTTGTAACGACCCAGATTTTATTAAGAAATATTTAATAAATATTTAAAACAATTTATTTTAAGGAATAATGACTTGGAATTTATATAACTCGAATTAAAACAAGTTCGAATGTATAATTTACTACGTAATTAAAAAAAACGAGCTTGCAACGGCATGGTATTTCGTAATATTATGTTTTGAACTTTAAATGAATGTATAGGATCCAATATAAGTCAGAATTGGTTGGAATAAGAAACATCTGAATCTACTGAACTATAGTTTTCTAACGACAGTGAAAAAAATTAGTTTTTGTCCTGTAGATTGTGAGTTATGTCCAAACGAAATTTTCAGAAAAGTCGCTATAGAACCGTTTATAAATCATAATGGTTTATTTAATAAAATTAAGGAATTATACTCTAAAATGAATATCGATTTACCTTGAAAATGGAACTATCGAGTTATAAACCTAAGTATGTTTATTTTAGAGCTATATGATGTTCTATTTAGATATATACGATAATGTTAATTTATTATTATTTAATCTAAATTATTTTTTAATTTATTAATATTTTATTGGTTTTATGTAAGCCTTAAAACAAGCCATTTTGCAAATGATCTCGGATTTTGACCAAATCAATTGTTTCGGATCCATAATGATAAGTTATTGTAAATTTTCAAATTTTCCGCCAGTCCGAGTTAATATGTGACTGTGTGAACTATAAACGCTCAATATGAATACATATGTCAATAAATTGAGCTCGAACTAGCACAATTTGAGCAAACGGACTCGAATTTCGAGAAACAATTTTCATTAGGACCGTAATGATAAACCATAGTTGTATGTCAATTCCCACCACGAACGGAGTTCGTATGTTCCCGTTTTAATCTTTGAACGATGAATAGAGGTAGCGATTGAATAAAAATTAACAAGATAATGTACGAGGCTTCACTACAAGCTAAACTCTCCCCTATAAGTACACCCCTCCTCCACCCTAAATCTTAACCCCAAATTTCATCCTCGATTTTGCAAATAAGTCACTCTCCTCTTTTGATTTTTTTCTTCCAAACTATCACGAATTGGAGGAAGTCACCAACATGAAAGTTGGAGTACTCGGTTAGGGATACCTGCTACAAAAATTTGGTTGTGACTGGAGGTCGAAGGTGGTCAGAATCTGGCTCGAAGCATGATGTGATGACATTCTAATTATGGGGTTTTATGAGCAAATGAAGAGGAATTAGCCAAAATCCCTAACTAGGAAGTTGGAGAAGGGAGCGAGGGCTAAAACTTTGTAGTTGGTTTGGCCTGAAAGTGTCGTGGTGGCCTCTTTTTTGACATAATCGGAGATGGGCTGTTTTTGGGTGCAACGAATGGAAAGACGCAATTTCTGCAGGCAAAGTGAACAACTAGAGAAATGTCTGGTTTTTAAGACCTTGCCATAGGTCAAATTTGGTGAGGGTACGATGGCTTGAGGTAGTGGAGGCGACGGTCGAAGCGATTATGGTTCGTGGAGGAAATTCCGGCGATCGGGGAGATTTGAGGGTGCACGCGGTTTGAGGCAGCTGGAGGAGCGCCGTGGATTGGAGGAGGCAGTGTCGGGGTTGGTTCCATCTTCGGCCGATCATGGGTGCCGCAACAAGCTCGAATGTGGGTGGAGCTATAGGTGATGAATAGGGAAGAAAGGTTATAATATTTAATTGTTTAATTAATGTATTCATAGTTTGAATTATTGTAATTTGTTCATATGAACTCAGAATTGGATGAAACGTGATCCGTTGGGAGCATATGGACGTAGGCTACATGTACAAACTAGTTTGGACGAGATTGTAACTATTTGGTATTTTGGGTTAGATTAAACCCACATTTAATTTAACTCAAAAGTGATTGTTATTATAGTGATCAAAAATCATTGTGAGAACTCCCTGAACTAATTAAATGAAACGACCCAAACTTCCCATTACGGGAAAACCCGGATTTCTAACACGATGCATCAGAACACCAACACTAGAACGTTTCATTGCTATTACAACAATTGTAACGACCCGCATTCTACGCATCGAAGGATCGTAGAATATTTATTTCTTTCACATACGAATTCGTATGGTCATGTAACTTTGGGAGAAGACTATTGGGGTCATTTCCCATGTTCCTGATTTTTTCCGATTTTTGAATGACCATTTTGCCCCTAGCTGGTCTTTCGGCCATAACTTTTGACTGGAAAGGAATTTTAACTTGAAACCACTCCCATTGGATTTGAATGATGGTTTACAATTCCGTAGAGTGGTCACATTAGCCAAACGGGCTCACCGTTTGGGAGATATGACTGAAACAAGGTTTAGACAGTGAAAAACAGCTTAACCGGGCCTAATTTGGGTGATTAGTGAGTGGGCCCATAACCCATTTCGGGATTAGGGTTATGGGAAGGCTTATAGGGTTAGAAAATTCAGTTTGTATCATTTTCCAGCGCCACTTTTTGTGTCTTCAAGTTTAGCCATGGCCTCCACTTGCTAAAACACCCCAAATCACCTTCTAATCGCTAATTAAGCCAAATCTACATCAAATCAAGGAAGATCTTCACCAAATTAGTATTACGACTGCTGTATTGCCTTGGTATTTGCGCCCAAATAGAGAATCATTTCAGATCTAAAGTTTATTTGTGGTTAAGGTGAGTGATTTGCATAGTTCCTCACTAATTATGGCTAATTAAGGGTAATTAGTGATAATTAACGAATTTATACATGTTAAAAATCTAGAAAAATGTTCATTAATTTCGAAATATTGTTTTTGGCCTCTGTTAGAAAATTTGGTTGATTTGGTTAAGTTTTACTAATCCTATCATTAGTTTTGCTTAAACATGCTTAAGGGAAAATATGGGATTTTGGCTATGTTTGATCCTTTTTAACCTATCAAATTATTGTTTTGGTGTTTGTGGTTGATTATACATGTTGCTATGACTATTTGGAATGATTTGTGATTATTTAGAAAAGATAAATTAGCCAAAAAAGCCGTCAAATGGCATAAAACAGTTGCTGAAAAAAGTTGCAGAAAGTTGTGCAGTGTTTCGGGTCGGATCAGATCGGTGGACTGGGCAAGAGAGTACGGATCGGACCGGAACCTGGCACAAGAGGATGCAAGGGAAAAAAGGAAGGCCATTAAAACAGAGTGGAGTTGGGGTCGGATCGGAACGGCAGGAAGGTGTGGGATCGGATTTACGTGGACCGAACCGAAGCGAGAGAGGCACTCGAACCGAACCGAGTTGGAGAGTGGTGTCCGAACCGAACCGAATGAAGGAGCTGAGCCAAACCACGATGGGGAATCCGAACCGAACCGGGTGGGGAGACCAGAGCCAAACCAGAGGACCCGAACTGAATGAGAAAGCTGGAGATGATGTATAGCCGAACCGAACCAGACTTAAGCTACTTCTACGCGGCGACTCTTTTGAAGACCAGCTCCAACTCGACCAAAATCTGAGATGCAAAGGAAGTCCAAATAGGAAGTAGAGCTCAGGATCCAGTTGGGAACCAATGAGTTAACTTCATGAGTTGGGCTTTGCTGCGGGACGTGTGCTAAGGGGTTGTCGATATCTATGACTTTTGATCACTATGTATGGGAGGTACGTGGACGGATTCAGGGCCACAGTGGCCTAGGTACGACTAGTGGGCTATAGACCAATGAAGTGGGGTCATTCAAAAAGGTTTGGTCCTGATCCCATGGGATAAGCTTGGTGGTAGCAGTAGTTGTACAAGTCAAACTCCGCCATTACCTCGATGCGTCAAGTGATCAAAGTGGCGGATATTGTATGCTTTACGCACTGAGTGAGAGATGTGAGGATGGTTGTTATGCTTGATTTGTTTGCCATCACTATGACACGCACACCCCTACCCCGTATTCTTTACACCATATGTTAGTGGCACTTTAGAGTATTGTACAATATGTAGTGCTAACTCTTTGGTTGCAGGTCCAGGTTCAGGTATGGTTTAGTATACCTGTTATTGTTCTGCTTTGCTGCTTATCGCTCATACCAGACTTTTTTCTGACCCAGAGTTCTATGTCTCTTCTTGTTACTCTGGGTGCTCTCACGAGCAGACTAGAGACAGGTTAGCTAGTGAAGCACGACTAGCTGTACCGGAGACGAGCAGGAGGCTTCCACATATGATATATATATATATATTCTCCCTATGTCGCTGCAGGGTCACTACTTTGGGCATTAGTAGTGTACCTTTTTCCTTTGCTTTACTTTAGAGCCAGTTTGAAAAGTTGTAATAATGGTGATGTGGAACATAAGCTGTACTTGGATTTCCGCTGTTATGATGTGTAGTTCTAGTTTTCAGCTTATGCACTGTCTCGCCTGTTTTATGTCAAGTATGTTGTTATTATATTTTATCCCATGCGCTATGAGACATCCTACAAGTTCTTGATTAATTAATTCTCTTCTTTTCTTTCTTTGGCGACCGTTTCGGGCTAGTCGGACATGTATACAGCGCACTCTCGGAGGAAACGCCGACTGGTGCGGGGCGGGCCGTCACAACAATTACACCGGAGTACAAGAATATATCAGAGTTCAAATAATTTACAGTAGAAAAATATCAGAGATTTAATTACATAACAGCGGAAATGTATACATAAATATAATGTGCAGTGGAAATCATCTACAACCACAACTGAATGAGATATATAGATACAAAGCTTTCCGAGTATAGCTCCAGCTGTAATCCAGGATCTTGTGAAAAGAAGTATCTACGAAAACCAAAAACTACTAGCTGCCCATGTGGAAAATATGGGCACCCAGAGTTTAGATAGAAACAATAAACTCCGAGTCAATCATGGGACCGGTGTGAGAACTAAAACAGTTATTAAATCATTACTTTAAAAGTGGGAAAAATCATGGGACCACGTCATATGACACGGAACGGGTTTACTCCACATGAATCTCAATTTAAAATAAAACAGCGCAATGCTTTTTGGAAAATGAAGTTATTATAAGACTCGGGTCCCATCACATAATGCAACGCAAGCCGGAGGATAGAGTTTTCCCTTATAATAGCCAAAATGCTTGGTACGTTTAAAACGAATCATTTTGATATTACTATAACTGTATAGTGTCAAAACATTATCAAACATAAATGTATCAATCATAGACGACATGAGTTCCCCATCCCACTATGTCGCAATATAGGTTTACAACTAAAACCGAAAAGTCACGTATTGGAAATTAGATTCCATCTATGAGTTGAGGCCAAGGACGGCTCCTCTCCGATTCGAGACACTTTAGCAAATGCCTCAGGATTACACACCTAGGGCTACCCTGTGAACAGCAGGGCCGGTCCACACATACTTTAGTGGATTAATTATTCCTAAACAATACGTTTCCCGGTCCTATCGGACCTCCAAACAGGCCAGTACTTCGACCCTATGAGCATATAGCCCTATATCTGAGGCGCCTCGCAATCCATCATCCACATAAGTAAAAATGTCTGGGCTCCATACCATGACACCACTTCTAGCTAGAGAGAAACACAAGTTCTCCCTACGGTCACGAACCCATTTTTGACTCATACTAGGTGTGAGGCTCGTGAATTAACGCTATACACAAAGCTATGCTATTTAAAGCCGTGCCTTGATCATCAACCACAAGACTCTGCTTTTCAAAAAAATCCTTGATCATTTGCCTCTTAGCATGCCACACTGACAATTCACGCCATACAACTGATCTCTATCAATATATAACCTCTAAACTCATACGTCTCAGAGAAGGGTGTCAAGCAAGAGAATAAATTCTCCGGCGCCAAATAGATATATATTTAATAGAAATCAATCAACACAAAATGAAATCCAATGTCAGACACACATCCATTTACAAGTCCGTTCTAGGTCTGAACGAAACCGAAGGCACCTTATTCCTCGTCCTATATGTCCAATACAGGAGAGAGGTCCTCACATATCTGGTCGATCTCCAAGTACGTTTGGATGATCACCACTTATCACCTTGTCCTGGGTGTACAGCCTAACCAAGACATCAGTAATCATCCAAATGATATGAAAATCTCCGATCTTCAACCACCGTCTTCATCGTCGACATTTAGTCGTTGTATCAGTTATTCAGAATGGGATAAACCCGTTCTTTTCGAATAACTCACATATTTTATAATCAATGATCAAGTTCTATAAAAACACATCATATGCCTCATTCCAATTTAGAATATACTTTTATTCAAATATTCACATTTTTAGGGAAAAGTTCCCATTAATTTTATCAAAGATAAATCAATTTAAATTTATTCTATGATCTTCCTTTTGATATCAATTTCAAAAGATTTTATTTTATTCTTTATCAATTCTAAACCAAGTTAAGGTTTATAACGCTAGTCGGGATTATTGAGCCTTACCGAAATAATTTTTTATTTTATTTTTCAAATCCCAACCTATTCACCCTATGGAGCAAAACTGGTGGTAGCCCATATCTAACACCCTCGGTATTATCGGTAAATTTAAACACCATTTTGCGTTCAAATCTAATTAAATATTTAACTACCGCCTGGAGTAAAACTGGTGGTACTCCGTTCTCAATCATTCCATGAATTCGATAAATTTAATTATCTTATTCCCGTTTTAATCTAATTAAATATTCATTAAAAATCCAGTTTAATTTTAATAAAATTATTACTTTACGATTATTCAATTTTATGGAAATTAGTCATGTCGTTAACTGTGTTAAAAAATCAATGTCATTTAAAACAAAGTTCATCATAAACCCAAAATCATCTTCCATCAAAATGGGATCTTCACGGAAATCATAACAGTATATAATAGATATAAATTCCCATATCATACTAATAATATAAGTGGAATAATCGAAAAGCCTTTTAAATTCCATACATAGTAACGGTCTTCCTTTATAGAAGCTCATCTCGATTATTACCAAATCGAATTTCATTCAATTCCAATTTAATATATTAAATTGGAAAAATTTACTTTGGACATTTTCCATTAAATCTTAATAAAAAGATTTATAAATTCCAAATCATCTCTTTACTTGTTAATTGGGTTAAAGAAAAAATGTTATTTAAAACATCGTTCATGATAAACCCAAAATCCAATTTCAATTCAATTCCAATTAAATATTAATTAATTGGTAAATTTCTCTAGATCTTATTTAAAAGATTTATTCTTATCTCAACTGGGTTTAAGAACAGTGTTATTAAAGACACCATTCACGACAAACCCAAAATCCTATTTGATATTAAATACAAGGCTCTAAATAGAGAATAATATCGGGTTATATTCAATATCAAATTCTGAAACCAACGGATATCGTATTGGGAATAACGATATCTGTATCTTCCAAATTTCCACAACAATATCCGTATAATCACGGAATCTAATATCGAAATATTCCAAATATTATTTCCATTTAAATCTGTTCCAACTCATACATTGGAATTCTTGGTTATTTCAAAACCATTTACAGATCCAATTTATTTATTTAAAAACCTTAGATTTATTATTTTAGTTAAAAACTAGTTCATCTCGATAAAAATATCGTTTATCTTTTCAAAACTTGGATTTTTTTCATCCAAAATCTTTCCAAATCATTTATTATGATTTTACATAATTTTTTCATATTTTTAATAATTTTATTAAGGCCCTTACAGTCGGTTTCCAATAACGGCCACCGAACTGTATCCATAGCGACCTTTTCTGAAGTTGATTTGGACATATCTCAAAATCTAACCATTAGATTTCAAATTTCTTATATTCACTGGAAAGACCTTTTCGATACGAACCCAACGGTTCCAGTTTTAGGAGAATCCAATGGCCGAACCTCCCGTTGCTTCCATTTGAAGTTAATGGTCGGAATTCGCGAACAGTCGCTGCGCGGCGCGTTCTATTCAGGCCACTAAATATATATATATATATATATATATATATATATATGTATATAATATGATCGATTTCTAATTAAAACGTCTTTTATAAATTCGTTTCAAAATGATTTCAACTTCATTTTCAATTTTAAATCAAAATTGAATATTCCATATCATTATAATATTAAAATGATAATATTTTCAAAATATCAGACTTTGAGATCACTTCCTTAAAATGAATAAAATCGATAAACAAATTAGTTCAAGCTAAAAATGGCTTAAATACTTGACTCGGCTTCCATATTTCAATATTTTCATGTCCATCCCAAATCGGATATCAAAATCTTATTTTGATTATTCACTGAATATTATTTTAAAATATTCGTTATTTTAAAATATTCTTTATTTCTGAATCGGAATTCTACTCAATCAACTACCATATAATTTCAGTTATATGGATTTCATACATCGCATGTATTCAACAATAATGGTAAATATTCATCAAGCAGTCAATCATCATCAGAGTGCATTTTACAACTGTATAAGCATTAAAATAAATAAATAACGCTCATCATAGCGTCAACCCATCGATTGACATACAACTAAATATTGGGATTTGTGTATGTCAAATATCATCCTAATACCCGTGTGGGGGTTTCAAACAACAACAGTCAATTTAAATAAATCATTGGATATAAATTTAACTAGTTCGAATTCGGTTTGAATTAATTTTCTATTTAACCAATTTTCACTGTTTAAATTCTAAATGGATATTTATAATTTAATTTCAACTACCACATTAATGTTAATATTATTTTTAATGCGTTAAACATTTCAACATCACAAACAACACACAATAAAGTCAATTTAAATCATCCATGGTCTGTGGACAAGGGAGGTGAGCTAACAAGCACCGTATACAATTTATAATGATTAAAACTGATAAAAATCTATATTGGCAATTCTATATATTTTTATACATGAATACAATAACATGATAAAAATATAATTGAGTGAGAAGGAGTTCTTACACTGGTCTCCACTCTGTCAATTTTTATTTCTGAATTACTGTTCTGATTTGATTTAAAATCGCCTCAAATTCTAATTTGCTCCAAATTGCCTCTAGTAAGTTCCATCGCAAAGTTCTCCTTACTGCGATTCCAATGCTTCTGAAATTGCGTGATTTCGTGCTTGTATGAAAAAGATATGACATTTTAAACATTAATGACATTATTTAAATAATTAAATCATTAATTAAATTAAATTTTTCTAACCAATTTCTTAATTACTCCTCTTTCCCTTCGTTAATTTCAGCACGTCAAACCTATTACCTCGTCCAAATCCCTTGCGTGCGCGCCTTCACCAGAGCCGCCATCACATGATCTGACATCGCCATCTCGAAGCCCTACCCGACGCCTTCCTCCACCATCAACCCAAGGGACTCGATCACACTCTCCAGCCAGAAAACGGCTTCGAAGTCGGCTACTTTGAAGTGGAAATCCGACCAATTCTTGCAACGATATTTCATCAAACTGATTAGATTTGAAAATCAGAATTTGCCCGTTGAATTTTGTTTAAGAACTACGATTTAATTCAACGTGGATTTAGAGATTTTTATGATTAAAAATCGCAGCTTTTAGTTCGTTTAACGAAGGCTGGCGGCGGTTTGTTGAGGGCTAGGGTTTTGATTTAGAAAAGGGGATATTTATATAGAATTATATTATTATTTATTATTTAATTCAACAAAATAGTTTGTTTAACCATCTGAACTCCAAATCAAACCCGATGACTGTTGTCCCTAGCTAAATACCCCTATTCTGAACACAATGGGATATGTTTGGTAAGCCAATTCGACCATTTCAAGTAGTTTTCATCAAAATCAAAATATAAATCAGTATATATTAAATTTGAACGTACATTTTAATTTACCGGGGCCACATATTGACTCCAAAAATTACATAAAAATAAATCTAGCTATGTTTTGACGATACAATCTTAACAAAACTAGTTTCGTCGAATTCGGAGATAGTTTGAAAATGGCCTTTTAACTGGTCAGTTAAATTTAAACTAAAATTGGAAACATGTTTAAACTTACTACGCTCACATATTAATTCCAAAAATTATGAAATTTGAAACCTGACAATAAATTGATATTCCGGATCCAACATAAGTGGTTTCATCGAAAACGGAGGTCGTTTGCAAAATGACTATTTTTAAGGGCTATATATTATATTAAAAAATATATATTCCATAGCGACTATTTTGAATTATACACTGGACATAACTTTCAATTTATAAAGTGAAATGTAGTAGCCCGGAACTTCCCCGTGAAGGAAAGAGTGGATACTTTGAGAACAACACACAAAAGAACGCAGAGGGAAGAACATTTCATTGTATATTACAACAATTCCATCAGATACAAGAATATACATAGTATGAATAAATATACATTCTACAAATATCAGAGATTAAAATAAATTTCATAGCAGCGGAAAATAATACAAAGCACAACTGAAGGTGATATACGGATACAGAGCTTTCCGGATATCATTCCAGCTGTAAACCAGGATCTTGTGAATATAAATCTGCAAAACCAAAACTACTAGCTGCCCGTGTACAAAATAGGGGCACCCAGAGTTTAGGTTAAAACAATAAACTCCAGGTCAGTCATGTGACTGGTGTGAGAACTAAAACAGTTATTAATCTTTATTTTAAAGTTCGGTAAATCAAGGGACCACGCCGTATAACACGGAACGGGTTTCCTCCCAAGAATACCAGTGCATAAAACAAACAGCGCAATGCTAAATAAAGAAAAATGAAGCTATTATAAGACCCAGGTCCCATCACACAATGCAACGCAAGCCGGGGGATAGGGTTTTTACCTTATAACAGCCAAAGCATGCTTGATACGTTAAAAACACATTATTTGATACTATAATAAATGTATAGTGTCAAAACAATTTCAATCATAAATATCAATCATAGACGACATTAATGGCCCATACCACTATGTCGCCATACTAGGTTCTACAAATAAAACCGAATTATCACGTATTGGAAATTGGATTCCATCATGAGTCGAGGCAAGGGGCAAGCTCCTCTCCGTTCGAGACACTCTAGCAAATGTCTCAGGACCACACACAGCAATCCTTGGATCTTCAGGGCCGGTCCTCTCTTACTTTTGAGGATTAGCAATTCCTGAACACACGTTTCCCGGTCCTTATAGACCTATATCCGAGGCGCCTCGTATCCAATAACCACATAGGTGAAAAGTATATAAATGTCAGGGCTGGTAGGTCGCTGACACCACCCTAGCAAGAAAGAAACGTCGTGCTCTCCCTGCAGTCACTATCCCATTTTTGACTCATACCGAGGTGTGAGGCTCGCGAATCCACGTTATACACAAACTACGCCACACAGGCCATGCTTTGATCATCAACCACAAGACTTTGCTTTTCAACAGAAGCCTTGATCAATTGCCACTTACGCATGCCACACTGGCAATTCACTCCATGCGACTGATGTCCATCGATATACAACCTCTGAGCTCGTACGTCTCAGAGAAGGGCGTTAAGCAAGAGAATAAATTCTCCGCCGCCAAACATATGTATATTTAATAGAGATTAATCAACACAGAATAAAATCCAATGTCAGACACACGATCCATTTACAAGTTCGTTCTGGGTCTGAACGAAACCGGAGGCACTTTCCTCGCATATCCATCCATCTCCAAGTACGTCTGGACGATCACCAACTGTTTCCCTCATCTTGGGTGTACAGCCCAATCGAGATCATCAGTAATCACCCAAACGATGTGAAGACTTCCGGTCTTCAACCACCATCTTCTTCTTCGAATTATCGCCGAATCGGTTATTCAGAATGGGTATAACCCGGCCTTTCTGAATAACCCACGTATATAATAAACAAATGTTACACAAACACAACGAACGCCTCATTCCAATTAAGAATATTCTTTTATTCAAATTTTCACACTCTTAGGGAAAGGTTCCCATTAATTTTATCAAAGATAAATTTTGCTAAATTTATTCTTTAATCTTCCTTTGGATATCATTTCAAATCATGTTATGGTTTTCCAAACTAGTCGGGATTAGCGAACCACACCGAAGTAATTATTTATTTTATTTCCCAATCCCAACCTATTCATTCCATGGAGCGAAACTGGTAATACTCCATACCTAACACCACGGTGTTATCGGTAAAATTAATTACCATTTCACATTCAAATCTAATTAAAGATTTAACTATCGCTTTGGAGCAAAACTGGTGGTACTCCATTCTCGATCACCTTTCAGATTTGATAATTTAAATTATCAATTCACATTTCAATCTAATTAAAGGTTCATTAAAACTCCACTTTGTTTTAATCTTTTCAAAAATCAATATCCTGTCTTTAACTGGGTTAAAGAACCATTGTCATCTAAAACACGATTCACGATAAACCCAAAATCACACTCTATTGTTAATCGGGTTAAAGAACAGGTGTTGTTCAAAACACCGCTCACGATAAACCCAAAAAACCAATTCAAATTCAATTCCAATTAAATATTATTTAATTGATACACTTCATTAAATCTAAATAGAAAGATTTAATCTTTTTCTCTATTGGGCTTAAGAACAGTGTTAATGAAGACACCATTCACGACAAACCCAAATCACATTTGATATTAAATACAAGGCTCTGAATAGAAAATATACCGGCTTATATTCAATATCAAATCCTGAAACCAACAAATATCGTATTGGAAATAACGATATAAAATATATCTTTCAAATTCCCATAACAATATCTGTATAGTCACGAAATCCAACATCGAAATATTCCGAAGATAATTTCGATTCAACTCCAGTCCAATTCACATATTGGGAATATTGATTGTTTTTAAAATCACTTTCAAATTCAATTTATTTATTTCAAAAATAAATTGATTTTAATTCTAGTTCAAAACTAGTTCATTTCGATAAAAATCTATTTTTATCTTTTCAAATATGGAGTTTTTCACCCCAGTTCTTTTCAAATCATCCCTTATGATTTTACACAAATTATTGATATTTTTAATAATTTTATCAAGGCCCGTACAGTCGATTTCCATCAAAGGCCATCGAACTGCACTTACAGCGACCTTTTCCAAATTTTATTTGGACATAATTCCAAATCCAACCATTAGATTTCAAATTTCTAATATTCATTGGAAAGCTCTTTTCGATACGAACCCAACGGTTCTGGTTTTAGGAGAATCCGACGGTCGGATCTCCCGCAACGTCAATTCGAAGTCAATGGTCGAAATTCACGAACTGCCGTGGCACGGCGCGTTCTATTCAGGCCATTATATAATATATATATATATATATATACATATATATTATATTTCGTCGATTTCCTTTTAAAACGTATTTTATAAATCGTTTTAAGTTCGTTTTCAAACAATTTCAACTCTATATTCAATTTCTAATCAAAATTGAATATTTCATATCATTACTATATAAATGATAATATTTTCAAAACATTATATTTTGAAATCACTACCTTTTCTATATTCATTATAAAAACGAATATAATCGATATAAATATCGTCCACGTCAAAATAGCGCAACTCTAATCAACACGGCTTTATATATTTCAATAAATTCGTTATTCTGTTCAACAAATGGATATTTCTTTCAACACACGACTAATCTCAACACATGAGTACTGTCAACACACGACTATTTTTGTTATGTAATATATTTTATAAAATTATGGTATCTATCGTTTGATTTTTAATCAGACTCCACTGTAAAGTAGTTTCAAATCTCAAATATGATAAAGATGTAAATTTTATTGTTAAAATATTTTACTCAACACATGAATAGTTTCAACACATAAATATTCTCAACACATGAGCATTTATTCTATTCAACACATGAATTTTCTTTTATAATATTCATTATTTTCCCGATTGGAATGAGGCCCAATCAATTACCATATAACGTTAATTATATGGATTCCATACAACACATGTATATAATAGCAACGATAAATAATCAACCATCATCCAAAGTGCACCACACAACTGCATAAGCATTAAATATAAATAATTAACGCTTACACAGCCTGTCGACCAATCGATCGACATACAATTAAATAATTGGGATTAATGTACGCCAAATATCATCCCAACACCCGTGTGGGGTTTCAAATCAACAAACACAGATTTTTATTTGTGCAGTTGGGCGATGTGTAAAATTTATCATCCCAATCAATATCAGTCAAATCAGTGTATATAAAAAAATCGGCCAATTTGTTTATAAATATTCATTTATTCACATTCACGTTAAAAATTATATTTTGAACGATAATTTATTTATTTCAACACATGAATATATTTCATTATCTATTTCAATTCAACATCACAAACAATTTTCACAACACATCAATCAAACAAACAAGCCGTCCATGGTCTGTGGACGACGGGTGTCGGGTGCTACTAAACACCGTCTGCATCCTAGTATATATCATAACTAGAAAAAGGAAATTTAAAGTGAGAAGTTCTCACAGAGGGTTCCACTCCGCCGTGCTTCCAACGTAGTCTTCTCCACGCTGTTCATATTAAAATCGCATTTTTAATATGATGTTCTATACATTAAAAATCAATTTTTTTTTATACTCTATCAATATAAAAATCATATTTTTATCCTTTCTATAATATAAAAACCATAATTTTATTCTTCCTATAATATAAAAATCATATTTTTATTCTTCCTATAATATAAAAATCATATTTTTATTCCGCTATTCCTTATATAAAAATCTAATTTTTATATCGCTATTTCGATTATAAAAATCATATCTTTTCTTATATAAAAATATAATCTTTCAACATATATAAATATAATCTTTCCACTTATATAAATTCAATTTTTCAACTTATATAAATTCGACCTTTTATACACTAAAAATCCGACCTTTTATGCTCTAAAAATCCAACCTTTTATGTAAAATTATATTCTTTATATAAATTACAATCATACTTTTATATTTATAAAATCAAGTCTATTTCTATATCTTCAACAAAAATTTTATAAACATAAATCACATTATATTTTTAGACAATGTTATTATATAAAAAAAAAATTAAAACTGAACTTCCTACTATGTTTTATCATACAAATAAAAATAAAATAATATAAGCTTACTGCAGTTTTTTTTATTTCCAGAGGAGTGGAGCTCTCGGTGAACTAGAGGGGGCTGCGTCGAGATGGTGGCTGGTGGAGGGCGGAGGGCGTCGGTGCTGGGCGGCGCGGGCTTCGAGGGTGCTGCAGGCGGTGGCTTCTTTCTAGGGGTACGGGTTTGGCAGCTTCATTTTGGGGGTTAGGGATTGGGAAGGGGTTCGGATTGGAGATGAAGGGGGAGGAGGAGAGAGAAAATGGGGCGGCGCCGCCACTACTGGGGGGGGCGATGAAGTGGCGGCGGCGATGGATCCCCCCTCCCCACCCCCGTCGCCCTTTTTTATTTATTCGTTTGAAATGAAACATATGGGGGGCCAATATATAGTAATATATTTTTATTTTTTTTAATCCAAAAAGTAGCTTTTATTTTCGAACTCGAAATCAAGCCCACCACCTGTCGTCCATAGCTAATTACCCCCATTCCGAACACAATGGGATATGTATCGCAGGCTAATTCGATCGTTTCGATCAGTTTTCGTCAAAATCAACATATAACTCTATATATTGATTTTGAACGCGCATTTCAATTTACTGGGGTCACATACTAACTAGAAAAATTCCAGAAAAATATTTTCTAGCTTCATATTGACCATACGGTCCTAACAAAACTAGTTTCGTCGAATTCTGAGACCGTTGGAAAAATGGCCATTTTCCAGTCGATTAAAATCAACTGAAACTGGTCAAACGCATTTTCCTTTGCCACGCTCACATATTGATTCGAAAAATGACGAAATTTGAAACCTAGCAATAACTTGACATCACGGATCCAACAAAAGTGGTTTGTCGAAATCCGAGGTCGTTTACAAAATGGCTATTTTTAAGGGCCTGAATTCCATAGCGACTATTCTAAAATTTCAACTGGGCATATCTTTTTACCCCCACTATGAAATTTAGATTTTTCGGATTCGTTGGAAAAATATTATCAAATAGATTCAATTATTTTTGGTTTCACTAATATCCGGTTTATTTTGCACCCGGTACATTCAATTGAAGTTTGAAATCGAATTATCGAACTACCGCGCCATTTTCAATTCTATTTATAATTATATATAATTATTTATATTCTAACGACGACGTATATAAATATATACGTTCTAAATATATTCAAAATAAATTTCTCATTGATATTATTTAAAATAATTCATTTTAAATGTTCAAAATTCATTAAAATTGCCAAAATAAAAAATTTAAATTGGCTCGCATTTCCGGGTTGTTACAATCTCCCCCACTTAAAACTTTTCGTCCCCGAAAAGGAACGAAGCCGAAAGTTGTTTAACAAATCAACTCAACTTTCATTATTTTCGTTACGGCTTAAGTTCTTCAACTTTTCAGTTTCTAAGAACTTTTCAAATTTTTCAAAAATTTGGCTAACACCCTAAATTTTCGAAAAATTTCGCCATAACCTCCCATGCACCGGGGGCACCGGGAAAATCCCGAAATTGCCATATATGCCCTCTGATCTCAAAAAGAAAAAGAAAAGGCCAAGCGGCTCATAAAATCATCATCACCCAAACAAAACAGTAAATTATGTTAAACATGTACCTATTTGTCGGGCAAACAAATTTTATTCTTCTGCTCTAGCCTCCTTGCTATGACCTATTCAATGTAAGTACATGTATATGCAAGCAAATGCGACCAATTTTCAATACAATTCAATATTTGATTTAATTAGGCTAAATGGTTCAAAATTATCAAACAAATAAACAAACAACACAAACATCAATCAATTAGTGGATTAATGTTTCAAATTCATAATTTTGATATATATAAAAAGTCAAGTTTTTGATGCCAAATCACAACAAATAGTCCTAAGTAAATTTTGGTTCTCACACCAGTCTAATGGAAATATATAGAAATCACACCTTCGAAACACGAACATAAATACTGATGATGATGCACCATCATCAGAATCATCCTCGGGTACCTAGAATGTGATTCTATATCTATCTAGTATATTAAAACTTCGAATATACGTTCATGACGCGTGTATGCAAAATCTTTATATATTGGATTGTCCAAATTTAAAATAAATAAATATTCAAATACGTTTAAAAGGGTTTAAATTTTCAAAACGATATTGTTTTCATTTGAAAAATATACTCTTCACTCGTTTTAGGATACTACTGATCCTATCTCCAACGAGTCATTCTAATCGGATATTACTAATCCTATATCTGATGAATTCTTTCGTTTGGTTCTAATGTGTCTAGTTCTCGAGCTCTGTAAACCAAAGCTTTGATACCAACTATAGTAGCCCGGAACTTCCCCGTGAAGGAAAGAGCGGATACTTTGAGAACAACACACAAAAGAACGCAGAGGGAAGAACATTTCATTGTATATTACAACAATTCCATCAGATACAAGAATATACATAGTATGAATAAATATACATTCTACAAATATCAGAGATTAAAATAAATTTCATAGCAGCGGAAAATAATACAAAGCACAACTGAAGGTGATATACGGATACAGAGCTTTCCGGATATCATTCCAGCTATAAACCAGGATCCTGTGAATATAAATCTGCAAAACCAAAACTACTAGTTGCCCGTGTACAAAATAGGGGCACCCAGAGTTTAGGTTAAAACAATAAACTCCAGGTCAGTCATGTGACTGGTGTGAGAACTAAAACAGTTATTAATCTTTATTTTAAAGTTCGGTAAATCAAGAGACCACGCCGTATAACACGGAACGGGTTTCCTCCCAAGAATACCAGTGCATAAAACAAACAGCGCAATGCTAAATAAAGAAAAATGAAGCTATTATAAGACCCAGGTCCCATCACACAATGCAACGCAAGCCGGAGGATAGGGTTTTTACCTTATAACAGCCAAAGCATGCTTGATACGTTAAAAACACATTATTTGATACTATAATAAATGTATAGTGTCAAAAAAATTTCAATCATAAATATCAATCATAGACGGCATTAATGACCCATACCACTATGTCGCCATACTAGGTTCTACAAATAAAACCGAATTCTCATGTATTGGAAATTGGATTCCATCATGAGTCGAGGCAAGGGGCAAGCTCCTCTCCGTTCGAGACACTCTAGCAAATGTCTCAGGACCGCACACAGCAATCCTTGGATCTTCAGGGTCGGTCCTCTCTTATTTTGAGGATTGGCAATTCCTGAACACACGTTTCCCGGTCCTTACAGAGCTATATCCGAGGTGCCTCGTATCCAACAACCACACAGGTGAAAAGTATATAAATGTCAGGGCTGGTAGGTCACTGACACCACCCTAGCTAGAAAGAAACGTCGTGCTCTCCCTGCAGTCACTATCCCGTTTTTGACTCATACCGAGGTGTGAGGCTCGCGAATCCACGTTATACACAAAGCTACGCCACACAGGCCGTGCTTTGATCATCAACCACAAGACTTTGCTTTTCAACAGAAGCCTTGATCAATTGCCACTTACGCATGCCACACTGGCAATTCACTCCATTCGACTGATGTCCATCGATATACAACCTCTGAGCTCGTACGTCTCAGAGAAGGGCGTTAAGCAAGAGAATAAATTCTCCGCCGCCAAACAGATGTATATTTAATAAAGATCAATCAACACAGAATAAAATCCAATGTCAGACACACAATCCATTTACAAGTTCATTCTGGGTCTGAACGAAACCGGAGGCACTTTCCTCGCATATCCATCCATCTCCAAGTACGTCTGGACGATCACCAACTGTTTCCCTTATCTTGGGTGTACAACCCAATCGAGATCATCAGTAATCACCCAAACGATGTGAAGACTTCTGGTCTTCAACCACTGTCTTCATCTTCGACTTATCGCCGAATCACTTATTCAGAATGGGTATAACCCGGCCTTTCTAAATAACCCACGTATATAATAAACAAATGTTACACAAACACAACGAACGCCTCATTCCAATTTAGAATATTCTTTTATTCAAATTTTCACACTCTTAGGGAAAGGTTCCCATTAATTTTATCAAAGATAAATTCTGCTAAATTTATTCTTTAATCTTCCTTTGGATATCATTTCAAATCATGTTATGGTTTTCCAAACTAGTCGGGATTAGCGAACCACACCGAAGTAATTATTTATTTTATTTCCCAATCCCAACCTATTCATTCCATGGAGCGAAACTGGTAATACTCCATACCTAACACCACGGTGTTATCGGTAAAATTAATTACCATTTCACGTTCAAATATAATTAAAGATTTAACTATCGCTTTGGAGCAAAACTGGTGGTACTCCATTCTCGATCACCTTTCAGATTTGATAATTTAAATTATCAATTCACATTTCAATCTAATTAAAGGTTCATTAAAACTCCACTTTGTTTTAATCTTTTCAAAAATCAATATCCTGTCTTTAACCGGGTTAAAGAACCAATGTCATCTAAAACACGATTCACGATAAACCCAAAATCACACTCTATTGTTGATCAGGTTAAAGAACAGGTGTTGTTCAAAACACCGCTCACGATAAACCTAAAAACCAATTCAAATTCAATTCCAATTAAATATTATTTAATTGATACACTTCATTAAATCTAAATAGAAAGATTTAATCTTTTTCTCTATTGGGCTTAAGAACAGTGTTAATGAAGACACCATTCACGACAAACCCAAATCACATTTGATATTAAATACAAGGCTCTGAATAGAAAATATACCGGCTTATATTCAATATCAAATCCTGAAACCAACAAATATCGTATTGGAAATAACGATATAAAATATATATTTCAAATTCCCATAACAATATCTGTATAGTCACGAAATCCAACATCGAAATATTCCGAAGATAATTTCGATTCAACTCCAGTCCAATTCATGTATTGGGAATATTGATTATTTTTAAAATCACTTTCAAATTCAATTTATTTATTTCAAAAATAAATTGATTTTAATTCTAGTTCAAAACTAGTTCATTTCAATAAAAATCTATTTTTTATCTTTTCAAATATGGAGTTTTTCACCCCAGTTCTTTTCAAATCATCATTTATATTTTACACAAATTATTGATATTTTCAATAATTTTATCAAGGCCCGTACAGTCGATTTCCATCAACGGCCATCGAACTGCACTTACAGCGACCTTTTCCAAATTTGATTTGGACATAATTCCAAATCCAACCGTTAGATTTCAAATTTCAAATATTCATTGGAAATCTCTTTTCGTTACGAACCCAATGGTTCCGGTTTTGGGAGAATCCGACGGTCGGATCTCCCGCAACGTCAATTCGAAGTCAATGGTCGAAATTCACGAACTGCCGTGGCGCGGCGCGTTCTATTCAGGCCATTATATATATAATTTACATATATATATATATATATATATCATCGATTTTCTTTTAAAACGTATTTTATAAATCGTTTTAAATTCGTTTTCAAACAATTTCAACTCTATATTCAATTTCTAATCAAAATTGAATATTTCATATCATTACTATATAAATGATAATATTTTCAAAACGTTATATTTTGAAATCACTACCTTTTCTATATTCATTATAAAAACGAATATAATCGATATAAATATCGTCCACGTCAAAATAGCGCAACTTTAATCAACACGGCTTTACATATTTCAATAAATTCGTTATTCTATTCAACAAATGAATATTTCTTTCAACACACGACTAATCTCAACACATGAGTACTGTCAACACACGACTATTTTTGTTATGTAATATAATTTATAAAATTATGGTATCTATCGTTTGATTTTTAATCAGAATCCACTGTAAAGTAGTTTCCAATCTCAAATATGATAAAGATGTAAATTTTATTATTAAAATATTTTACTCAACACATGAATAGTTTCAACACATAAATATTCTCAACACATGAGCATTTATTCTATTCAACACATGAATTTTCTTTTATAATATTCATTATTTTCCCGATTGGAATGAGGCCCAATCAATTACCATATAACGTTAATTATATGGATTCCATACAACACATGTATATAATAGCAACGATAAACAATCAACCATCATCCAAAGTGCACCACACAACTGCATAAGCATTAAATATAAATAGTTAACGCTTACACAGCCTGTCGACCAATCGGTCGACATACAATTAAATAATTGGGATTAATGTACGCCAAATATCATCCCAACACCCGTGTGGGGTTCCAAATCAACAAACACAGATTTTTATTTGTGCAGTTGGGCGATGAGTAAAATTTATCATCCCAATCAATATCAGTCAAATCAGTGTATATAAACAAATCAGCCGATTTGTTTATAAATATTCATTTATTCACATTCACGTTAAAAATTATATTTTCAACGATAATTAATTTATTTCAACACATGAATATATTTCATTATCTATTTCACATCAACATCACAAACAATTTTCACAACACATCAATCAAACAAACAAGTCGTCTGTTGACCCGCTTTTTAGTCAAAGCAGTCACACATGGAATCTCTTCTCAACAATACGCTCAAGTGTTGGAAATACCGTCGGAAGACAGCAAGCGATTTGGTTGAAGTCGCATCACAAACAAAGAATGGCCCGGAACTCCTACAAGATGACCTTTTCTGGGCCCGAAAACAGCGATTACGGAGCTAAGCTCTGTAACTCTTGTAGCTCTCTGAATTAGCTTCAGTTTGAGCTTTGGTTCAGCTCAATCGGACTTACGATTTGAAAGTTATGCCTGTTTCCGTGAACGCATACAGAACCGGAAACTTGGAATTTGGAAATTGGCTTGACCTCCCGGATCGGATCGGACCCGCTCCGACTCCACACTTCGAAGATGCTTAGACTTGGATTCCAGCTCACCTCGGTTCGGATCGGATCATCCGAACCCGACCCGCCTTACACACTGCACTGAAGTGCTTCCACTCTTCGGATCGAAGACACCAACTCAGTTCGGATCGGAAGTCCGAACCGACCCGCCTTGCACCAGATGTATAGCAACACGTCTCGCCTTCGGTTGGAATGCTCCGGATCGGTTCGGAAGGAAGAGGACCCGAACCGAACCGCTTCGACCTGCTGCTACACCTCAACTTTGACCTGTTCTCAAGGAGTAACTACTTCCTATTAATCCGGATCGAGCTCCACCTGTCCTAGCACGCTCTGAAGACCATTTCTCCACTGCTTTCGAGATCACCTCAGGGCCTGCCACGTGCCCCTCCGATCCGATCCGATTCAGGACTCCCAGAGGCTCCTCTACACCTATAAATACACCACAACATGGCTATTTCAAAGGACTTTTGGAACTCTAACTCTTCATGGCTTCAACTATGGTTCTTCGCAAGGCTATTGCATAACCTAGAAGTTGAATTCCACATTACAACACGAGGATTTCGTGTATAATCTCCCATTTAATCTCCTCTTCTTCATTGTAAACACGAGGATTTCGTGTATAAACTGCAAACAAACAACATTGTAATAGCTTCTTAGGATTTAAGAAACTATAAAGTGGACGTATGCTTGGATTGAGCCGAACCACTATAAAAATCTCGTGTGTCTCCTCTAATTTTACTGCTTTTTCTGCATTAATCTGTGATTGTGAGGTTTTCACATAGATTTTTGGGTGTTAGGCCCAGAATTTGGTCTAACACCGTCCATGGTCTGTGGACGATGGGTGTTGGGTGCTACTAAACACTGTCTGCATCCTAGTATATATCATAACTAGAAAAAGGAAATTTAAAGTGAGAAGTTCTCACAGAGGGTTCCACTCCGACGTGCTTCCAACGTAGTCTTCTCCACGCTGTTCATATTAAAATCATATTTTTAATATGATGTTCTATACATTAAAAATCGATTTTTTTTATACTTTATCAGTATAAAAATCATATTTTTATTCTTTCTATAATATAAAAATCATATTTTTATTCTTCCTATAATATAAAAATCATATTTTTATTCTTCCTATAATATAAAAATCTAATTTTTATTCTGCTATTCCTTTTATAAAAATCTAATTTTTATATCGCTATTTCGATTATAAAAATCATATCTTTTCTTATATAAAAATATAATCTTTCAACATATATAAATATAATCTTTCCACTTATATAAATTCAATTTTTCAACTTATATAAATTCGACCTTTTATACACTAAAAATACGACCTTTTATGCTCTATAAATCCAACCTTTTATGTAAAATTCTATTCTTTATATAAATTACAATCATACTTTTATATTAATAAAATCAAGTCTATTTCTGTATCTTCAACAAAAAATTTATAAACATAAATCACATTATATTTTTAGACAATGTTATTATATAAAAAAAATTAAAACTGAACTTCCTACTATGTTTTATCATACAAATAAAAATAAAATAATATAAGCTTACTGCAATTTCTAGGGGTACGGGTTTGGCAGCTTCGTTTTGGGGGTTTGGGATTGGGAAGGGGTTCAGATTGGAGATGAAGGGGGAGGAGGAGAGAGAAAATGGGGCGGCGCCGCCACTGCTGGGGGGGGCGATGAAGTGGCGGCGGCGATGGATCCCCCCCTCCCCCCGTCGCCCTTTTTTTTAATTTATTCGTTTGAAATGAAACAGATGGGGGGCCATTATATATTAATATATTTTTATTTTCTTTTAATCCAAAAAGTAGATTTAATTTTCGAACTCGAAATCAAGCCCACTGCCTGTCGTCCATAGCTATTTACCCCCATTCCAAACACAATGGGATATGTATTGCAGGCTGATTCGATCGTTTCGATCAGTTTTCATCAAAATCAACATATAACTCTATATATTGATTTTGAACGCGCAATTCAATTTACTGGGGTCACATACTAACTAGAAAAATTGCAGAAAAATATTTTCTAGCTTCGTATTGACCATACGGTCCTAACAAAACTAGTTTCGTCGAATTCCGAGACCGTTGGAAAAATGGCCATTTTCCAGTCGATTAAAATCAACTAAAACTGGTCAAACGCGTTTTCCTTTGCCACGCTCACATATTGATTCGAAAAATTACGAAATTTGAAACCTAGCAATAACTTGACATCATAGATCCAACAAAAGTGGTTTCGTCGAAATCCGAGGTCATTTGCAAAATGGCTATTTTTAAGGGCCTGAATTCCATTGCGACTATTCTAAAATTTCAACTGGGCATATCTTTTTACCCCCGCTATGAAATTTCGATTTTTCGGATTCGTTGGAAAGATATTATCAAATAGATTCAATTATTTTTGGTTTCACTAAAATCCGGTTTATTTTGCACCCGGTACATTCAATTGAAGTTTGAAATCGAATTATCGAACTACCACGCCATTTTCAATTCTATTTATAATTATATATAATTATTTATATTCTAACGACGACGTATATAAATATATACATTCTAAATATATTCAAAATAAATTTCTCATCGATATTACTTAAAATAATTCATTTTAAATGTTCAAAATTCATTAAAATTGCCAAAATAAAAATTTTAAATTGGCTCGCATTTCCGGGTTGTTACATGAAATCTCAATTTCTTACATTCGTTAGAAAAATATCAATTAAACAGATTCAAATATTTCTGGTTTAATTCAAATATTGAATTGTGTACTATCAATTGAAATTTAAAATCGAATTTTCAAACTACTACGCCGTTTTAGGATCTTTTTATAATTAAAATAAATTTATATGTTCTAACTTCGATTTAAATAAATTTTTAGTTGTTATTACTTAAAATAAATCTAAATATTCAAAACCCATTAAAATAACTAAAATAAAAAATTTAAATTGGTTCAGAATTTTCGGGTTGTTACATTAAAAGTTATTGTAATCTTATCTGATTATGTATTGATTGATTTTGGTTGCTATGATTGCTTCGTGGATGTTGGATGTTTATTACAGTTATTTATTATTTACGTATATTTAAGCATTAACAGTTATAACGCTAATATTATGACTGATGATTGATAACCTTTATGGTTGTTATTATTATTGCTCACACAATTAACACCAAGAATATGAAATTATTTGGGAACTAACTTAGTTGGATTCCATTGGAATGTTAAATTAATATTATACTCATTTAAATGGAATAAGGCATGAAAATTAAAATTGGATTTTTATATCCAAAACGATTTGGAAATTAAATTGAAATGATTTTAAAACTATTGGAAAGACTGAAAAGAATTTGGAAAATAGCTAGTTCTAATTTAAATTAGATTTTGAATAGTAAATTCAAAAGTGAATTCGACTTAGATATACAAACGATATTTTTAACTCGAATGGATGGTTCCAATGATCTTATTTAATTTTATAATTGATTTCGGGAAAGTTTTGATTTCAATATATTATATTTTCAAAAATATAACTATTTTAATATTATAATAATATAAAATATTCAATTTTGATGTATAATTGAATTTGAAGTTTGAATCGTTTTTAAATCAGTTTATAAACGTTTAATAAAATACGTTTGGACTAAATTGACGAGTTCGATTTTAAATAATAATATAGTTTGAATGGGACGAGTCGCGCAGCGATAATTTGCGAACTTCAACCATAAACTTCAAACGAGCATAACTAATGCAATTTTAATCGGATTTCCCCGAAACTGGAAACGTTTGGTTTCCATTATTCGTAGATATTAAATGAAAGAAGATTTTTTAATTTTAACTTATAGATTTAAAGTTATGTTTAAATCTATTTTGAAAAGGTCGTTGTAAACGCAGTTCAATGACCGTAATTGGAGATCGTTCGAAATGGCTATACAAAAATTATTAAAAATATGGAAAAATTATGATAAATCATAATAAGTAATTTTAAAGAGTTTTGGAAAAGAAATATGAAGTTTTAAACTATATTTCAATTTTTTGTGTTTTCAACCTAACTTTCTGAATACAGTAAAACAACGTTTTGGGAATTAAAGTTAAATGGACCAAAGATTTCCAAATATTAGTTTATTGGATTTGAAAGATGAGACTTGAGAAATCTTTTAATTAAGATTTACTAAAATATGTATTTGGATAGAAATGATCTTCAGATATTTAACATTAGTCACTGTTGTCTAGACATTCACTATTTGAGGAATTTGGAAGATGTTTATATCGTTACTCCACTTATAGTATTCGTTGATTTCGAGAATTGGTATTAAATATAAGTGGATGTAAATTATATTTAAATCTTATTTTTAATATCAATTGGTTTAGGAATTGTCACGAATTGTGTCTTCAATAACAACATTCTTTAACCCATGTAAAGGAAAAGATAATTTTCCAAGATGAGTCGAAATGAAATCTTTATTTAGTTCGAATATAAAGATTTAATGAAAGTGTTTTCCCTAACAAACGATAATGAAAACGAGTTTGAGAATCGCTTAAAAGGAGGTAAACGTATTTTTCGCGTAAGCGATAATATTAAGAAACCATAAGCATGTTTTTGGGTTTGCGATAAATATGTTTTCCCATATAGATAATTGAATTCCTTAATCAGATTTGAAATGAATGAAGGTAATTAAACTTACCAGAATACGCGGGTATTAGATATGGAGTACCACTTTTTTTGCTCTATGGGATGAATAGGATGGGAATGGGAATGATTTGAGAAAATACCCTTTTCACGAGATTTAATAATCTCGATAAAGCATGGAAAACACGATTTGAGTTAAATTTGTGAAATAAGATTATATATTCTTTTGAAATAATTTCCGTGGAAAGATTTAAATAAGAAGTTTAAAGAATGTAAATCTTTGATAAGATCTAAGGGATTAATTCCCAATGTTCAAAAGAATATTCTAACACAGAATGAGAATTATAATGCTTTATATATCAATTATGGTTTGCAAAGATGCGTTAGCTATTCGAAAAGACTGAGTTTCGGCCCATTTTGAATAACTATATGATGAGTATTAGAGATAATGAAGACGGTGGTTAAAGACCGGGGATTTTCACATCGTTTGGATTATTGTCGATGTCTCGATTGGGAAGGTACGCCCAAGACGAGGTTATAAGTGGCAATCGTCTAGACGTACTTGGAGATTGTATGGATTTTCAGGGGCCTCTCCTTTATTAGACGAGGAATAAGGTGCCACCGTTTTTGTTCAGACCCAGAACAAACTTGTAAATTGATGTGTGTCTGACGTTGTATTTTACAGCATAACCAATTGGTTTCTATTGAAGTTATATCTGTTGGTAGCAGAGATTCACTTAGCTTAACACCCTCTTATGAGACTTATGTATTCATAGGGTTATACATTTATAGACACCGATTATATGTTATGAACTGACAATGTGGCATGTTAAGTGCGGAGACGATCCAATTTTTTTTTTGAAAGCGGAGCTTTGTCGATGATAATCAAAGAATGGTTGAGATAGCATAGCTTTGTGTTGAAACGTGACTTTTGAACCTCACTACCCATGAATGGCTGAAAATAGGATGATGGACGGTAGAGATAAGGATATACATACCCTTCTAATTTAAAAGTGACGCTATGATATGGAGCCCTAGTAAGTTTACTTATGTGGATAATAGATCGAGGCGCCTCGGATGATGGTCAATCACGACTGGGGACGTTATGTTCAGGAAAGATTCCAATTAGCATGTTAGCATTGGTCGGCTCTTTTGGTCTGAAGGACTCATTTTTTGACTTCTGGGACATCCCGTGAGGTCTTCCGAATGAGGTTAAGGAAGATCCTTTGCCTAGGTCATTGTTGGAATCCAACTTCCAATACAAGCTTTGCATTTTTAGATGTAACTTTTTTTTAGAACCAAAATGTGTGATCTTCTAAATAGAAGAGTGCACACATATAAAATAACTTAAAAAACAGTTTATAAAATCAGTCTACGGATTAGGAAGGCAATCAAAAAACAACAAAAGACATGCCTATAAGTATGTAGGATAATTGATAGATGAGATCCGGATAAACCACCGCCCATCATACTTCAATATCGAATTCCGGTAAGGCCACCACCCGATATTGAAGTATATCTACTCCTATACAATAAACAAGTCACTCCAAACTAAATATAACGAATACATAAACAACAGAACAAACAAAAAGCCCAGCTCCAAAACAGCACTAAAGAATACTCCAAAGCAAAGAAATCAACCATCTAAAACAAAGCTATCGAAAAAGCTCTTCGGTTACAATCAACTACCTGCGACCTGAAAAAACTAACCAAACCATAAGCTGACGACGCATATATATATATATATATATATATATATATATATATATATATATATATATATATATATATATGAGCGTGTGTGTGTGTGTATATATATCGAAGTATATATATACATGTAACTGTCCATGTTACTAATTCTGGAGGATTCTCTTTGTTTATCTCAATAATATATGCAAGTAATTCTTTCCAAGAGAGGCAAATTCTGTGGCAACACATAATTCATGAGGCATAATCAATTGATAAATAGTGGGTTCTAATGGGCGATTTCAACAACTCTACTTCATATCTTGATAAGAAGGGTGGCCTTCCCGTTCCCTTACGGCATATGAGAGCTATTAATAATTGTATTTCTCAATCTGGTCTTTTTGAAGTGAAGGTAGTGTGTTTCAATTATACTTGGAGGAAGCGTGGAATGGCAAATAATATTGATAATTTTTTTATTAATTATGCTTGCTTACAGACCTTCACTGAACTCAAAGCCTTATCTGTTTCTTGACTCTCAAGTGATCATAACCCATTATTGTTGCAATTGATTCATAATGAAGTTAAAGGTGTCCCATTTAGATATTCAAATGAGTGGTTCTTGAAGCATGGTTATACCGAATGTATACACAGAGGATTAAGTATGAATGCTGGGGGTTTTGCAAGTTACAATTTCATGAAGAAATTATCATTTTGTAAAATTGAGCTTAAGGAATGGAATAAATCAAGGCCAAATAATAATGCTTCCCTCTTAGAAACTGAAAACATGTTCAGAGAAAAAGAATTAGAGTCTGATGCAGATCCAGATAATCTTGAGATTTTTGATAGCATGCTTCAAGCTAAACGAAATTTGCATTTGCAGAAACAAAATTCATATGATGAGTGCAAGACAAAAAGAAAAAATTTCCTAGCAGCAAGACGGTGACACTAATTCAAGTTTTTTTTTCATTCTAAAATGTCAACCAGGAAATACACAAATCACTTGAAGGCTTTTTTAAATTCTGATGGGGAGCTAGTGTTTAAATCTGAAGAAGTTGCAAATGAAGCAATATCATATTATACTGATTTATTCAATGGCGAAGTGATTAAAGAGGTTCCAGTTTTTCAATCTTTATACACTATGAATGATCATGGAAAGCAGTCCCTTCTTCAACCTATTTCTCTAGAAGAAATTAAGAACGCTATTGATTCAATTCATAATGACACGAGCCCTAGACCTGATGGGTTTAATTCAAAGTTTTTTAAACTTCATTGGGAGGGGATTAAATTGGATTTAGCAGCTGCTATGCAGGATATTTTTGGATCTGGAAAACTGCCCAAAGGTATTAATCACACTTTTGTTACTTTAATACCTAAAGTTAAGGCCTTCAGATATATCCCACTATCGTCCAATTTCTTGTTGCAATCTGTATTATAAATTTTTTAGCAAAATACTTTGCAATAGGATGAAATAGTACTTAAAATAATTAGTCTCCCCAAATCAATATGCTTATATTCCTTCCCGGATTATTGGAGACAATATTTTGTTGGCACATGAACTACTTAGAGATTTTAAAAGACCAGGGGTTAATAAGTTTTGTGTTGAAGTGGATTCAAACAAAGCTTATGACAAGATTTCAAGAGAATGCATTTTCCATATCATGTTAAAAATGGGTTTTCCAATACATTTCATAAACATCGTTATGAATGTATTTCTACACCAGCTTTTTCCATCATCATTCAAGGTGTGCCGAGGGGTTTTATATATTCAAATAGGGGCATTCGTCGGGTTAATCCGTTATCCCATTATTTGTTCTCAATGACTATGGAATATTTCGGTTATTGCATGAATGAGGTGACTGTGCAAAACAATTTTTTTTCCTATTCAAAGAAATGAGCCTGCTATTACACATCTACTCTACGCAGATGATTTAATGGTTTTTTGTAGGAATTACTCCATATTTGCTATTTCTTTGAAAGACACTTTTGGCAGGCTAAGACAGTATAGTGGCTTAACTGTGAGTGATTTAAAAACTAAGGTATATTTTAGTGATTTTGCTAGGAACATTGGTGATACAATAAATATACTTGGTTTTCAGTTGGATCAGTTACCTGTTAAATACCTTGGAGTCCCTATTTCTTCAAATTATATCCATTATAATGATTGTCAAAGCCTCTTGCATAGAGTTCAAAGTAAATTTCAGTCTTGGGATGCGAAGTTCTTCAGCTTTGCAGGTAGAGCAGAACTCATTAAGTCAGTAATTACTCCTACTGTCTTATACTGGTTGTTTGTATATCAGCTACCCGAACATGTTCTAGATAAGTTGAATGTTATGTGCTCTGACTTTTTTTGGGGTGGAGCTGCTCACAAAGTTAGATGGGAGAAACTTTGTTTGCCAAAAGAAGAATGGGGTATTGGATTGAAAGTTTTCTCTGAATAGAAAAAGGCTGCTTGTATTAAACTTATGTGGAGGTTTTTATCTTCATCGCCACTATGGAGTAGTTGGATGCATTCAAAGTATTGTCAAGGCAAACAGTTTTGGTGTATGGAAGCTGATAATAATGCCTAGAGTACTTGGAAGGCTATGTTAAGATTAAGGTCTTTTGGCAAGAAGTTCTTCAACAAAGTCATAGATAATGGTGCTTCTACGTCATTATGGTTTGATCCTTGCATCAACTGCAAATGCCTGGTAGATATGCTTGATTTTTCTAGATTCAACACATTGGGGAATAGTGATGAAATGGTATCTTCTATAATAGTGGATGGTTCTTTAAATTGTTTGATGCATCCTGCCACTAGAGAAATACAGCATGAAGTTTATCAAGTTCGTGTCCATGCCTCTGGACATCAGGATTTCTTTGAATGGTGTGAGGGGGGTACTTTCTCATTTCATAAGGCGTGGGAGAAAATTAGAAGAAGAGATAGTACCGTTTCTTTTCATAAAGTTATTTGGCATGCTTAAAATGTAAATAAAATGTCTTTTATTACATATTTAGCTTTAAATGATAGGTTATATACTAAAGATAGAATGGTTTACTTTGGTATGATGGAAGAGAATAGCTATTGCTTGTGTGGTTAGTTTGAAGAATCTGTACATTATTTGTTTTTTGAATGTACGTTTTCTGCATTCATTTGGAGTTCAACTGCCTCAAAACTGGGTTTGGCAGTAGATGATCCAAGTTGTTCTTGAGCATGATGCAGTAAAGATAATGAATGGTTTCAAAGAAAAAGATCAGACATTAGATGTTGTTTGTGCGGCATTTACAATTACTGTTTATCAAATATGGATGGAGAGGAACTCTCGTATTTTCAGTAACAAGTGTTTGGCAAAAGAAGACATATTGGGAATTATTGAAAGAGAAGTGCGGTTTTTAGTTAATGGCAATGGATCAAAAACTAAGAGAAGTTTTGTAAAAGTTGAAATGCTGAAGAAGTGGGGTGTGGATCTCGTTGATACTGGTTGATTCCTCTTTTTTTTCCTGGTTTTTGTGAGTAACGGGTAAATGGATGAGAGTGATGTAATGTTGTATGAAATTGGTATATGCAATAAAGGTTACCAATTTTCAAAAAAAAAGTATACATATATATATATCCATACATATATGTGATAGAGAAATAAAAAGGAAAAAAGAAACAAGCAAGAGCCATAAAAAGCATAAATCAATAACAAATGCAAATTCTATCACAACTAAAATACCTATTAATTCTAATAAACAAACTCAAATTATACTTACCTTTTTCAAGTATCTCTCAAAAAGAGCTTCTCTATATAACTTATAATGAGAGTTATCCATCCAATCTAGACATAATGTAACAATCCTAAAAACCAATTTATCAACAGAAACAGAAATAGAGTGAAACAAGGTTTGATTCCTCTCTCCCTAGATGAACCAACTAATAATAGACACTAAAGAATCCAACACATATCTCTGACCGTAATTAAAAGCAAATCTACTACAATTCCAATAATGATCAATATTACTAAAAGTAACTAAACAACTAAAAACAAAAATTCTCAAAACCATATTTAAAATAACATTAGTAATAGAACAAGAGAAAAATAAATGATCAACATCCTCATCCAAAAAACCAGAAAAACAACACTTAACATCAAAAATAATATTTTTTTTCCCCTTTAAAAGCTCAACCATATTAAGTTTCGTATGAATAATCAACCACATAAGAAACTTGGCTTTAGGCGGAGAGCTAGACTACCAAAGATAACTAAAAGGAAACATAGTAACACCAAGAAAATTATACAAAGAATTAGTATTGTACAAAAGATTCTTATCAAGGCCCCAACAAATAATATCACCATTCTCATCCAAATGATACATAGCCAACTTAGCTCTTAGTAAAGCAAATAATCTCAACACCACCCCTTCTAAAGAGTTTTCAAAGGTAAACTCCCATGGGGGATCTAAGTTACCTCTATGAACATCGATGATCAAAGCATCTTTAAAGCAGCAAATCTCAAAAAGCTTTCTAAATTCAATTTTAAGAGGAATCCTAGAAATCTAAGCATCATGCCAAAAGAAAGTTACCCGAATGAACAGTCAACTTACAACCTAAATTTAAAAAAAAATCAAAACATTTCAAAACAGAATTCCAAAAATAAGATAATCTATTCATTCAACTATAACTAGAGCCAACTAAAAATTCACCCCTAGAATAATAAAATTTACAAACAATTTGCTTCCAAGTAGCCTTCACATCTGGGCACTTAAATCTCCATATCCACTTGGCTAACAAGGAAGAGTTAAAATTATAAAGATTTAACATCCCAAGATCCCCATCTTTCTTGGATCTACAACAAACTTCCCCGCTAACTAAACATTTATAACCTCTACAAAAGTTATCTCCATTCCAGAGAAAATTGAGCCCAATTCTGTCGATTTTCTCAATAACCCATTGAGGAAAACAATGAACGGCCATCCAATAAGTAGGAATAGCAGACATCACAGAGTTAACTAAAACTAATCTACCAGCTCTTGAAAGAAATCTGCTATTCCAAGCAGATAATCTATTATTAATCTTATCTATAAGTAGGAATAGCAGACATCACAGAATAAACTCAAGTAGATGGAAAGATGTAATGTGGGTGCGATAGTACATTCGATTCTAAACGCCACCTCCTTAGCTTGTGACACTTTCCTATTTTCAGTATATATCTATCATGCCCTTTTCTTATTCACATACTGAAGAGTTACTAGATTTACTCAGGCTTTATGTCTGACCCTATTTTCTTTTCGTCTTCTTTTCTTTCGTTCCCCCTAGGTCCACAGGGAGGAAACAGCTCAGCCCAGTCAGGCTCTTTACAAGCTCCAAGAACATAGATGCATGATTTGGATCTCTTTTGCTTGGATTATGGCTTTGGATATCACTTTGGGGATTTTTGTCACTTTATTTATGTTTTATGCTTCTTTAATAATCAAGACAGTTATGAGGTTGTAATGATGGAAGTATTTTGAGACAATTATGGAATGTTTTGTTTTGAACACGTATGGATGAAATAAAAGTCTGTTTGGTTTCCGCTATTTAAAATATGTGTATTTATATGTGTCTTGATTTTATCTGTGGCCTTTTACTTATAAACCTCCACCAAAGTTAAGGCATTCCCTTTATGAGTGACCTTAATGGAAGTGGGGTGTTTCACTGTGTATCAGAGCATAGGTTTACCAGATAAGATAAAAGTTTTTGAAATTGTTTCCAAAAAGAAACTTTAAAGAAGCATTTTTCAAGAAAAAGTGTTATATTTTTAAAAAGACAAAATCCCCCAAAGCCATGTGCCCTATCTATCTCTCTCTATCCTTTGTTTTGAATTTTTCCTTTCTGTTTCAGCATGTCTGGAGACCTTAACCTCCCGGAAGGAGTGTCGATTCTCGGCTGGTTTAGGAGGTACTTAGAAGTAAGGGCCAATGGTGCGGGCCCACCAGACATCCCTCCTCCCATGGTCGTGGTTCCTCCTCCACCTCCTCGTGGAAATGCCTTCGCAAAAACATGTAGAGACTTTTAGGCTATGGGTGGAAAAGACTTTTATGGAACAGAGTCCTTTGTAGGGGCAAGAAACTGGCTAAAGGAGACAGAGGATCTGTTTGTCATCTTTTGAGTGGATGACAGGCAAAAGATACAACTAGCGGTATGGTTGCTTAAGGATGAAGCTTCCTATTGGTGGGAAGTTACCAATGCTCAACGGACGGTGGAAACATGGGAGGATTTCAGGACAAGGTTTGAGATGAAATTCCTCTCCCAAGCAGAAAGAAGCCTGCAAATGGAGAAGTTTATAACTCTAAAACAGGGAAGCATGACGATCAGGGAATATGTTAATCAGTTTAATCAGCTGGCCAGATTTGGGTTAGACTTAGTAAACACCCAACACAAGAAGGCACTTTGCTTCGTCAAGGGTTTGAATGAGCCTCTACACAGCCTTGTCATGACCCAGGTATCCACGGGAGCGACTTATGAAAGCTTGGTGGATATGGCGTTGCTACACGAGGAAGACCACGGCAAGAAAGAAACTAAGGGGGAAGAGAAGAAAGAGGGTCTACAAGTAAAGAAAACAGACTTCAAGAAAGGAGGGAAGAACAATAAGCCCCGTGAGAAGAGAAGGTGCAATTTCTGTGGCATTGTGGGACATATATCAAAAGAATGCCGAAAAAGGAAGGCGAAGATGGGTGGTTGCTTCCATTGTGGAGAGACTGGGCACCAAGCTAAGGACTGCCCAAAGAAGAAAGGACAGGGACAGAAAGCCGGATACACATTAGGGGGTCAGGTTCATGCGCTAGTGGCACCTCAGCAGGAAAGAGGTAGTAATATTTCTATAGAAAGTGTAGTCTATATTTATGATCATCCAGTTCGTACACTTTTTGACTCTGGCGCATCACACTCTTTTATTTCTTCTGCCTTAGTAGAATCTCTGCATCTAGACACTATTATGGTAGAAGATCCCTTAGTACTTTCAAATCCAATTGGGGGCTCCGCTTACTTGTCAATGGTTTGTTTGGGTTTGAAAATCTCTATTCTCGGCGTTGAGTTTAGCTGTAATGCCTTTGTCTTAGGCTTCTCGGGATATGGTTTGATCTTAGGCATGGACTAGTTATCCAGTAATAGTGTCATTCTTGATTGTGAAAAAAGAGTAGTTAGACTCTTAACTCGGCTTGGTAACACTCTAGAAATTTCTTGTAATCCCTTGAATGGTGTTATGCTTAGTTATCTAGAGTCGCTTGATGCTTCTGATGAGAATTTGCAATCAGTTAGAGTAGTCCGGGAATATCCAGATGTCTTTGAGGAGGTGAAAGGCTTACCTCCGAGGCGGGAAATAGACTTCCGCATATATCTTGTGGATAACGCAAAGTCTGTAGCTTTACTTGTCAGACACATGGCTCCAAGGGAGAGAAAGGAGCTCAGTAAGCAGGTTAAAGAACTTCTCGAAAAAGGGTTCATTAGATGGAGCATTTCGGAATGGGGTGCTCCAGTGGTGTTCGCAACCAAAGCGGACGGTTCGCTTCGCCTTTGCGTCGACTATAGGGAGTTAAACAAATTGACCAAGAAAAATAGGCACCCTCTTCCCCGAATCGATGATTTGTTTGATCGGCTTGTAGGTGCGACGGTCTTCTCCCAACTTGATCTGGCAACTGGGTTCCATCAGCTAAGAGTAGCTGAAGATAGTATTGATAAGACAGCGTTCAGAACCCCAGACGGTTTCTTCGAGTGGCTTGTCATGCCTTTCGGCTTGACAAGCGCACCCGCTTATTTCGTAGACCTAATGAGCAGGGTGTTCAGAGAATTCCTCAACAAATTTGTGGTTGTCTTCGTAGATGATATCTTAATCTTCTCAAAGAGTGAGGAAGAGCATGCTTAGCATCTGAAAGAAATCATGGAATCTCTCCAAGCCCATCAACTAAAAGCCAAATTCTCCAAAGTGTCACTTCTGGAGAAAAGAAGTAAGATTTCTGGGACATATAGTGTCCAAAGATGGGTTGGCTATGGACCCCGCGAAAGTGGTGGCAGTGCAAGATTGGAAGACACCAAGAAATGCAACCGAAGTTCGAAGCTTTCTTGGGCTAGCCGGTTTTTACCGAAAGTTTATTAGGGATTTCGCGAAAATCTCAGCCCCACTCACAAGGCTAACAAAGAAGAATCTGGCGTTCACTTGGGATTTGGATTGCGAGTTTGCTTTCCAACGATTGAAAAGGGCTCTTACAACAGCCCCGGTTCTAACTCTGCCTGACAGAAGCAAAATATTCACAGTATACACGGATGCATGTGGAACGGGACTAGGCGTTGTTCTAATGCAAGAAGGAAGGGTAGTAGCTTATGGCGGAAGGCAATTGAAAGTTCATGAAAAGAACTACCCAACCCACGATCTTGAGTTAGCCGCCATCGTCTTTGCACTTAAGTCTTGGCGCCATTATCTCCTAGGTGAGAAGTTCGAATTATACACTGACCATAAATCGTTGAAATATCTCTTCTCGCAGAAGGATCTTAACTTGAGGCAGCAAAGATGGATGGAGTTTCTTGCCTCGTATGACTTTGAAATTTCCTATACTCCTGGCAAAGGCAACGCAGTAGCAGATGCGTTGATCCGAAAGAAACTGACCTTAAGCCCACTCTTCGTAGAGTGGCAAAGATTGGAGTATATAGCCAGTTTTAACTTTAGGCCCTCCTCAGATTTTGTACCGGGTTTCTTAGCATCTCTCGAAGTACGCCCTACTCTCTTAGACTCAATAGGGGCTGCACAACGTGAAGACCCTCAGCTTGTTGATGTGATTGATAGACTTATTAGGGATTAGACTTCTAGTCACCTCAGTAAGTACGCCATCGATGATAAGTGTTGGCTGAGGCGAGATGGAAGATTATGCGTCCCACAAGCAAGGGGGTTGACAAAGAAGGTTCTCGAGGAAGCGCATCATTCCAAGATGACTATACACCCTGGTGGTGATAAGATGTACAAGGATATAAAAAGGACTTTCTTTTGGAACGGCATGAAGCAAGACGTGGCAGATTTTGTTTCAAAGTGCATGACCTGCCAACGGGTCAAGGCAGAACAGAAGAAACCTGGAGGACTACTTCACCCTTTAGAGGTCCCACAGTGGAAGTGGGATAGCATTTCAATGGACTTCATTGATGGACTACCTTGGTCGAGAAGAGGCAACACTAGCATTTGGGTAATAGTGGATAGGCTTACTAAAAGCGCCCACTTTATACCTATCAAGAGTAGAAGGACTGCCGCATCTCTAGCATCTCTTTATCTCAAGGAAATAGTTCGACTCCATGGGATACCCTCCAGCATTGTTAGTGACCGAGACCCTATCTTCACAAGCGAGTTTTGGCGGAGTCTGCAAGAAGCTGTAGGCACACAGTTATGTTTGAGCACGACATATCACCCCCAAACTGATGGCCAGACGGAAAGGGTGAATAGAGTTTTAGAGGATCTTTTGAGACTTTGCGTTCTTGACTTTGGAGGGACTTGGGAGGACCACCTTCCTTTAGTGGAATTCGCCTACAACAACAGCTACCAAGCTACCATCGGTATGGCGCCCTTCGAAGCCTTGTATGGAAGACCGTGCACATCACCAACTTGTTGGTGGGAGTCTACAGATAAGCTTATACTTGGGCCAGACATGATTCGAGAGACTTCAGAGAAAGTGGACTTGATACGTAGAAGGATGAAGACAGCCCAAGAAAGACAAAAATCCTATGCCGACAAAAGAAGGACCGACCTTGAGTTTGAGGTTGGGGACAGGGTTTTCCTTAAGGTATCACCTTTAAGGAACGTCGTTCATTTTGGATCCGCAGGAACGCTAGCACCAAGATTTGTAGGACCGTTTCCTTTCATCGAGAAGGTTGGGAAGATGGCCTATAGATTAGAGCTACCCAAGAGACTGGCCGGAGTTCACAACGTCTTTCATGTTTCTCACCTCCAAAAGTGTTTGCATGAGTCTGCGGAAGTGGTGGAACCTAGCATTCTAGAAGAAGCCGAAGTGGAACGTGAAGCAACTGTGAGGCGAGTTCCAATCCGCATCTTAGGAACTGAAGTGAAAAAGCTATGCAACCGCGAAGTCAAACTCGTTAAAGTTCAGTGGAGCGACGCCGAGGAAGACGCGGCTTGGGAAACTGAGGACAGAATACGTGCTGCCTACCCTCTTCTTTTTGAGGGTACATCTTTGATCTCTCTTTTTCCTTAAGTTATGCTTTATCTATCTTTTTAGGTATATCTCCTCGGTCCTTTTCCTAACTCCTTAGGTAGAAAACAAATGGATGCAAACATGTATTCGAAAACATGTTATGGATGATGGCTGCAAATGGTTGCTAGTGGTTGCTCGTGGATCCATATACACACACCCTAGGTTATAGATCAGCTCAGTCACTTCATATTGCATATGCATATATGTATTCTCATTTCTGTATGGTTGAAACTTGATATGCTGTCATATGGTCGTCGCATTTGTATGAATAGTTGTGCACTCATATAGAATTTTGAATAGGAAAATTTTGCATACATAATGGATTCATGACACTTACATGATTCGCATTAAGGAGGTCAACTGAATCAGTAGACCGCCTGATTTCTGCATTAGATAAGGACATGTACACACACTTTGCATATGATCATGAAGCATTAGAAGTCTTTTAAGTACAATGGACGCCTGTGTTTGTTGGTTGAGTAAATGGACTGTTGGATGGTAGGATATACGTTCTTCCTAACTTGAAGATTACGAGGACGAAATCCTTTTAAGGGGGGAGAATGTAACACCCTGTGAATTCTATAACGTTAAGCTTCACAAATTAAAGTATAATTAATTCTAAATGAAAGAATTAAGGGAAATGGGTTACTCCATTGCGTTCGTCTCGGAATTCTGCTTGAGATAGAGTCCGAGTTTGGGCGAATCGGACTCCGTATGAAGGAGTTATGGCCTTCGGAAGTTTCAGAATAAAATTTAAATTCAAACAGCTCAGTTTAAATTTCAAATTTCGAATTTCAGGTTCAAACTGGGCTGGGCGGGAAAATTCCCGCCCAGAGACCAGGTCGACCATAGGGTCGACCATGGTGTCGACCTGGTCACCCCAGGTCGACCATAGTGTCGACCTGGTCCCCCCCCAGGTCGACCATAGTGTCGACCTGCCTGGTCGACCTGGCTGTCTAGGTCTGGCTCTGGCTCGAATTTCTGTGGCTCTGTGTGTCACTAGGGCTGACGTATCACCTTTTGATTGTCTCTTTGAACTGTGAATGGTCTAGATTCCTCCTGTCTTCATCTGATGGCTCAAAACAACTTAAAAATCCAACTGAAAATTCACACACAAAAATGAGAAAGGAGTCGTCATGCCGCTAGGGAGGAATTGAACATAGCCGCCAAGAGAAAAGCCTAGATACGAATCAAATTAAGAAGAAGATTAAAGTTTAATCAAACTAATCAACGCAACGTTAGTCTACCCAAAGGAGCGCATCTCAATTTCAGAATTCAGAATCCAGAATTCAAGATTTTGCATTCGTTGTAAGTATAGTGACCTTTCAGAATATGAATAAAAATTGTGATGTGATTCGATGTGAATGAAAATAGAATTGTGTTATTGTATTGTATAAAATTCTATGTATTGAATTGGTTCTATCATGACTTGTGTATTGATGTTTGTGGCATAAATTGATTAATGCAAGCCTATTGAACAATTGTATATGAAAACAATGGCACTTGCAAGTTTGTGGCAAAAACTAGAATTTGATCCCTTTACGTTTATGCCTATGACATGAACCTTATACATTCACTAAGTCTAAATTAAGGCTTATGTAAACATGTTTTAGACTTGAAACCTCTTATGCCTACATGACCCAAAACCTATGATATCATTTCCATGTTTATTTGCAAGTATAATTGGATCTATGTTAAGTATTGTTTGGGTTTCATAAACTATGCAAGTTTATGTTTATTTGCAAGTGTAATTGGATCTATGTTAAGTATTGTTTGGGTTTCATAAACTATGCAAGTTCATGTTGAAATAGGCTATGTGATTAGATGTTATAATTGGACATTGTGGTGAATATACAACATGCTAGTTTTGTGTTTGACATTATGCCAAGTTCAACATGTTTAAACAAAAGTTTGTATTAGCCTAAACCATGTCATTTCATATGTCACCTACTTAGTTATACTTTGATTTGAATGCAAGTTCACATGACCCATCATTTATGTTAGTATCGCAAAATTGCAAGTTCATGAGCCACACACCCTTATATGTTGTAAAATATTATATGTTCTTGATTTTCCCTTTTCTTACGCTTATAAAGTTGGGTTGAATTGTGTCGAGCCCAACATTTGTTATAACGTTGCGAACGTATAAACGGGGGGGGGGGGGGGGGGGTAATAACGTTGGGTGTAAAACATTGAAAAGTATATGTTGGCATGTTTGGCACATGCCAACGACAATGACATTTAAAGCGGTATGAATTGTTATACCCAAGAATAAAAGATATGACATTTACATATATAATAATAAAATATGTAAATTTAGAAAACACGATATGCTTAACCCGAAGTTGGATTGAATTGTGATGTAAACCTGCCCGGAACCGCCTGGCTGTCCAGTAGTCACAACAATACCTACCCAATGTGGGTGGTTAAGCATTGAGCCCAATAATGACCCGAGGTTAGACTGACCTACGGTGTAAACCTACCCGGAACCGACCGGCATATCCAGTAACCGTAGCAATACCTGTCTAATGTGAGTGGTCAGGTGCTCCTAAGAGGCTAAGGACAGATGGTAGGGTTAAGTCAACTATAACACTTAACCAAATTCAACATGTTAACAAGAATTGATGGGTGGGGTTAGGTAAATGCAGACACTTAACCACTTAACATGTTTGACTAGAAAATCCTGGTAACGAGGGACCCGTTTCAGCAGTAACCCAAGTTAGGTATCAACGGTACCCTGAAACTAGGCAGGGTGGGGCACGATTACTGAGCTGATTGTAAGCGGTCAAACGACGGCGGTGGGTGCACAGTGCAGGTCTAACGGGGTGCGGGCGTGCACACACTCCGGAGCAGACAACCAGGGCACTGGGGACACCGGTAGTATAACCTATGCCTCCTAGAATTTGTGTCGGGGCCGCCACCATGGGTCTTGATACACCCCATGGTGGGACCAGCATAGGTATCTACAATTCTTGGGGGCCGTATGACACATGTTAACGCGAGTAGGAGCCGATCTTTCGAAAATGGGGATCACTACACCCTCACCATGGGGTGCCAATTAGAATTAACTCAAGTAGATGCAGAGATGTAATGTGGGTGCGATAGTACATTCGATTCTAAACGCCACCTCCTTAGCTTGTGACACTTTCCTATTTTCAGTATATATCTATCATGCCCTTTTCTTATTCACATACTGAAGAGTTACTAGATTTACTCAGGCTTTATGTCTGACCCTATTTTCTTTTCGTCTTCTTTTCTTTCGTCTCCCCCCTCCCTCCCTCCCCACTCCCCCCCCCCCCCCGCAGGTCCACAGGGAGGAAACAGCTTAGCTCAGTCAGGCTCTTTACAAGCTCCAAGAACGTAGATGTATGATTTGGATCTCTTTTGCTCGGATTATGGCTTTGGATATCACTTTGGGGATTTTTGTCACTTTATTTTTGTTTTATGCTTCTTTAATAATCAAGACAGTTATGAGGTTGTAATGATGGAAGTATTTTGAGACAATTATGGAATGTTTTGTTTTGAACACGTATGGATGAAATAAAAGTCTTTTTGGTTTCCGCTATTTAAAATATGTGTATTTATATCTGTCTTGAGTTTATCTGTGGCCTTTTACTTATAAACCTCCACCAAAGTTAAGACATTCCCTTTAAGAGTGACCTTAATGGAGGTGGGGTGTTTCACCCTAATTTTATAGAAAAACTAGAAAACTAATGGATCGGTTACAAAAGAAATATAAAAAACAAAACAATAAAATAAAACAAAACCCCCCTTTTAAAATAAAATGGCCGGTCTCTTTTCTTTGCTACTCAAAAGAATGACGACTTCTTTTTATATCCTCAATAGCAGCCGAGTATGGAATTAGGGTTTTGTTGCCTTCAAATCAAATCGTGATTTCTGTTGCTCTGAGATTTTATTCTCTAAAGCTTGGAATACATGTTGGTTTGCTTGTCAATCTGATTTGGGTCTTGCGATCGAAACCCTTATGAGTTCTCTGAATTGATTTTCTTTTCCACTCAAATTTTGTTGCTTTGGTTTCGATAATTTGCCTGTGTTATTTATAGGGTTAAAAAACCTTTTCGATCTCTGATTTCACTAATTGGCTTGACCTTGATTTGTGCATTATTATTTCTTGATTAAATGATTGATGAAATGTTGTGAATCCCTTGTTTGGTTTTCTAAGTACACGTGATTTAATTTATGCGCAAAAAAGATTCATTCGTCGCTTAATTTGTGGGATTTGAAAACTTTCCAGAAATGCTTGCCAATTTCACATTTGCCAAAATTGCAAATTATGTCTTTCCATACATTTTGAACCATTGACATTAAAATCGCTTTTTGTTTGAGTCCGCTCAAATATCAATTTCGTTTGCACTTGCGTCTTAATCTGACTTGGCTTGCTTCATGTCAGTATACTGTGTGTATCATTTGCCACTTTGCTTCCATATATATATATTCATGCTAAAGGGTTATATACACCATTTTGTTATGTTCACCAGGTTCTGGTTATGTACTGAGCTTGACTCTATCTAGTTTATACTACTAGTCTTGATTTTGTGCACAATGCTCATGCACATATGCTCCATGTTGTTGTTTGCATTTGTCATTGTGTGTTTCTTGCATCTGGAATACTTCTTTTTGGCTTGTTATAATGACCACCCCATGTTGCATATGCCATGTAGAACCATGTGTGTGTGTGTGTGTATATATATATACACACACACACACAAACATGTGTGTGTGTGTGCGTGACTTGGCTTTTGTAGTAATCATGCTTACTGAGAATTGTTGGCTTGCTTCATGTGTATGTTGCTATGTACATTTGTGTACTGCCATGATATTTTGTCCAATCCTTGTTTCACTTGAATTTTTGAGTCTGAATTTGTTGTAGATGTTGAGCATTGTACTTGCATTGAAATAGTGCTTCTTCATTTTTCTTATTGCACCATATACAACAGTTATGTCTTGTGCATTACCCATGCTTGCTCTTATACCTGTATGGTCTGCCTTGTTATGTACGTTTGTACATTGTTCCCCTTGCCATTTATACTAGTGTACTTTGCCATCTGATGCTTGAGTATTTGTTGTAAACACATTGTCTGAACCTGTAAGAGTTGTTGTACCATTTTGTGCACAACTTCCCGTTTCAAGCATATTTGTTGCGCACACCATTATATGCCACCTTGATCCACTTTGACCATGTCACTTGACTTGCCGTATGAACCTGAACTTGTGATAGCTTGGTTTGCATGTTGCTGTGTACTTGAGCAGATTTGTTCTTGCTGCACCTATTGCTTGCACTTGTCTCTTTGTTTCCTTATCACCTCTTCTTGTTCCATATGCATATGCATATATATGACACTTCTGGCTTGTGATTATGTCCATTTTACTTTGGCTAGTCTGGCCCGGTGTGTTCATGTGCACTTCATTATTGCCTTGTGATGCTTGACTTGTGTATGTGTTGCTCGGCAATGTTGACCTACTTTATATTCATTGTTTTCTTCTCTAGTTTGACCTTATATACTTGTGCATTCAAACTGCTTCATGTATTCCCCTGCACATTATCAATATATATGTGTATTTACATACACATGTATGTGTATACATGTATCGTGTATGTGTAATTTATATATGTGAGTTGTTTGAATGGAAGACATGAATTTTCTATCAGCATACCACTATAGCTGATTTGTGACAGTTAAGAATCAGTAAATTTTAAATGTTGGTTCTGATCAGTAAACCAGTATGGATGTGTCGAGGCTGGTTTGTGTGCATTAGAGATACAATCTGCCTTGTGGTATTTGCAGTGAATACTGTGAATATCACAAGTAGTGTAGACATAGATGGATGTATATACAAATCAGATCAAGTCAAGAAATATAATGAGAAATACATTAAAATTATGAGGCAAATAAAATTTAAAATAAATTTATCTCTACTAGAATGTAAATCAATTTATGTTCCAGCTTACTGTGTATGTTTCTATGACAGGTTTGCAGGTGACTGGACTGACTCTGAAGCACATTGAAGTCAAAGCGAGTGTCAGTGAGTGAACGAATGTATATGAGCGAACTAAGTGAAATGTAGTGAGGAGCTATGTATAAGAAATTGTATATGACACTGGAAATGTAATTGAGTGATTGTGAATGTACATGAGTCTTTATGTGTAAACTGAGTGAAACCTGAGTGTTGTGAGAGATGAATGTAATAGTGGAATTTGAATGTATTATATCACTGAGATGCACAATAGTGGAGTTAGAAAATTTGTATTATTCCAAATGTTGAAATAAAATATTATATTTAAATAAAATACTATTTGAATATTTAATTTCTTGTGTAGCAGTATTCTATTCAAATATAAATATTCATTTCTGCATGTGATGTAGTAGAATAGTACAGTTGCAGACATATTTATAATTATATATATATATATATGTTTGTTATCATCCAACAAAAATCATATTATTATATATAACAATCTCCCCGTTTTGATGATGACAAATATATAACAAGATTTTAAATACAATAAATGTGTTTACAATTAAGTGTAGAACTCCCCCTATATGTATGCTCCCCCTATATGTGTGCACATGAGTGAGGGAAAAATAAATTGAACTTCCAATATCAAAAATATTCATGAAATATTCACTTATCAATCAAAACCTTAACCATTCTCCCCTTTTTTTATCATCAATAGGATATGGAAATCGAATAGTGATGAAATATAGACTAGAAATATAAAATGGTCAAGAGAGAGTGTACATCATAGATCTCATTCAATCAGGCAAAAATCATAATATTCTTCAAACTAGAGGCATATTTCACATTGTAGAACGATGGGTTTACAATGAATTTTATAAAATGGAGAGAGTTTTTAAAACTTATGAATGTTAATATTTTCAAATAAATTTTTAAGAAAAATGATCACAAAATAGCAATGGATTTGGAGTATGGTTATAAATTCATATCAAGTGACAAAATCAAATAATCGCAAATCCCGAAAAACTATTAATCAAAAAAATCAGAAAATATCATAAAATAGAAACACATTTCACAATTAAGAATATGGATTGATAAATTGGTTTTTACATAGCAAGGAAGATTTCATATGTATATATATAATATTTAATTACTTTTCCTTTTCTTTTTATTTTAAGAGCACATAATCATGCATAGCCTATTAGGACTTTTAAATGGGATCAGTCGCAACTTAGATTATAAGTAATCTCTAACCATGCATGAATACATCTATGTTTTTTAAAATAAGATTAGAGAAACATTTATTATACAAAATCTCCTTAGTATATAAAACCAAAATGAATGATAAAAATATGGTAGAAACAGAAATGATCATGAAATAAATTTCTAATTTAATTATATTACGAAATATGATCCACTTGGGATCATAGAGGTTAGGTCTGCATGGTTACGAACTAAGGGTATGCCTTGGTTGCAATAATTAGAAGGCAACCTAAAGACTAGGATGGACCAACGTGAGTCGGCGAGACCATTTAGTGCCCTGTGATAGCAACTCGTCGTCTACCTACCATCTTCAGTCAGTACGAAAAGCGGAAAGGCAGAGAACTCCAAAAGACCGTATACTTGCTATATACTTATGGATGAGGTAAGGCCAATAGGGAAGGGCATAGAGGGCCAAGTAGTTGTGCCAGGGAAAGTTCTCATTCTTGATTTTCATGGGTGCCTTTTTTTGTTAGTTGAGGGAGGGGTCTAGTGGGACCATAGCCACTGTAAAGGCAGACCTTAGCATCTGCATCGGCAGATATCTTAAAGCTCCCGACCGAGTTCCGTGTTTCTTGATTAGCCCTGCCACGGGACTCGGATTCGCACATATAGAGAACATGTGCAAGTAGACAATAAGTACGATTGACGATACGTATGTGGGAAAAAGTCTAAGTACATACACATCGCTCTGGGTGGTGTATCGTAGACTAGGGGGCATTACTCGATGACAGAACCTAGTCGAACCTAGGGTGGCAGTCCAAACGCTTACGTAATATAGTAAAAAAGGTTCTGTGCAGATGTAGCGTTGGTATACACATACATATATATATATATACGTGAGATTCTGTACGACATGTGGCATTGGATAAGGGACTACATACATACGGAGGAGACCGTGCGAGTGGGATATACCTTAGTTGGGGGTAGCTACATATACACTATATTAGGTTGATCTACTAGGAAGTAGATGGATGTGACGTGAGTACATGCCATAAGGGCTATCAACACAAATAACCTAATAAACAAGAAAATACAATAGACCAGTATATGCAGGGTTATTCAACATTTGTAGTATAAACCCATTCACACAGAACTTATGTTCTGACCCCCCTCCTCATTTCATACTCACAGGTTAGGTAGTGACAGGGATACGATAGCTTGGGATACTGGTTAAGCAGTATGTTTAATAAGGTAAAGCTATATTAATTACAACATATTTTATTCCTTCCGCTTTGAGATGCTTTACGAGTTCTGACATGTTTCTTTATCTCTGTCTTTTCTGTAGGATACCAGAGCAAAACAGCTTGGGTCTCGATGGATTGGAATTTTGGAAAAAAAATCGATCCGTCGGAACCCGGGTTGTTACATCTGGTATCAGAGCTTCGGTTTAGTGATCTTATGGAGATAATGAGTGAATGTATTTGTATTTTCTAAAATATAAATATATTATATATATAAACCTAAATCCATAAAGTAGCCCACTAGGAATGGAAAAAGTTGGGATAGCTATTTTATACACTAAAGGAATGAACCTAGAAATTTTAAGACCCTTAGGTGGTTTGGTTGGAAAGTGTACAATATGATTTGGTATTGGAGAAAGAAAGTATCCCATAAGAATTAAAACTGAAATGTTGTTATTTCAGAGTAGTGGGTTTAGAAGTGAAACCTTATAAGTTAGAAAAAGGTTAAAATGTGGAAAATGGATTAGGAATATATAGTTGATAGAATTGGTTTGGAAAGTGCCTAGGAAAGCCTGGTTGAGTTGAAAGACCCACTTTGAGTCTAACCCAATAATAAACTTTTAAGAACTTGAATTTGTAAAAGAGTTTGTGGTGTTTTTCAAGTTTTAATCTTAAAAGTATTTTTGATGTTTAAGAAAAATACGTAAAGGACATATTCAGTGCATGTTGGGTTTTTAAAGTAAAGTGGTGTATACTTTGGTAAAATAATGATTTTTTTTGTTTTAATAGAACTCTCTCATTAAAAAGTGCATAATATAGAGCATATATAGCTCGCTAGTTTTCATATTATAATATATGAAAGGATTGAAAAGAAGGTTTTGAAATCTCTACTCTATTGATTATAAATTTTGATTACTGATTTAAAAAGAAATTTTGTGGGTAGACAAAATAAGTTGAAGGAACTAAGAGTAGAGAAGGTGATTACACCTAGTACCAAGTAGCTAGATTAACATTGTAAGTAGGAACAACGTAAACCAGATAGTAGCCCTTGCCTACTCCAGTTTTGTGATTTGAAAAAAAATGTTTTGCATTTTATGATATTATTTTTATGGTTTGGCAAAAGCAAGATTTGGAAAAGAGAATAAAGTTTTACCACATTTTGAAAAAAAAAATGAGGCCAAACCATGTTTTAAAAAGAATGGAGTAGGTGAGGGGTACTATCTAGAAAGAACAAGAAAAATATTAGGCTATGAAGTAAATAGCAAGGACTGTCTTGGAATAATAATAAAAATAAATTCCCGTAGAATGCATAAGCATTGAGAAGCCTAGAATTGTTGCTTAAAAAAAAGTAAAGTATAGGCTAGTGATACACAACATGGACTAGTAGTAACTACTAGGTAGTGAAGGGCAAGCAAGTATATAGATCCTGTTGTGTGGACTCGCAATTATCGAAGGTGACAAAGTCCTAAGATTCTTAGCCCATAATAGTAGTAGTGTAGGATAATGTTTGAGTTGAAAACGGAAAAGCTTATTTGAAAAATAAACTTGAGAAATTAGACTGAGCCAAATAAGCTAAGAAAGAGAATAGGCTAACTAACAAGAAACCAACAAATTCAGTGAAGCAACAAAACAAGACGGGAAAAAAGAAATGAAAATCTTAAGACAAAGATGAACAAAAATGAAAACTTTTCAAGATAATTGAAGAAGGAAAAGAAAATTTCTTATGTAGTTGTGCTTGGATTGGAAAATAGGAAATCTATATAGAATAGTTATGTAAAAATTCCGAGTACAATCAGAAAAGGTACCTAAAAGAAAAATGGATGATGAGAATTCTTCCATTTTATACCTTTTTGTGACATAAGAAATCAGAGTTAGAAAATTAGATTTTTTTTCTTCTAAAAATCGAATTTAATAATGGTTGGTAGGGTTTTGGATGCAACAATTGGGTGAGCTATGCTCTTATTCTTTAAGAGTATGGGAAAATTTGGATGAATTTTTTTTTGATTTTCAAAAGTATTGCATTCATATAGAACTGCAAGTATATTTAGGATGTGAGCATCATGTTTTGAAAGAGTTTTTAAAAGTCTGCATACATGTTGGTGGATCCAAATTAGGCATACATGCTTTACTATGATGTATTTCACTTTGCACGTGTGCACAATGTTTGCAATAATTGGATGCACACTTGATGGATGAATATTGCGAGGGATTATCTATTTTACTCTTATCGAATTTCGGGGACGAAATTCTTTAAGGGTGGGAGAATGTAACACCCCGCATTTTTAATATAATTAAAAATAAGATATATGCATAGATAGGTTAATAATGGTGATGTACAATGAAAATTAATCAATACATGAAAGAAAAGGAAAGATTAATTAAATAACAGCGTGTGTAACAAAGAAGATAATAAAGTACAGATAATTAATTCAAATATCAGGAATTAAGTAAAACGGGCATAACCATTGTGTTCGTCTCGAAATTTTACATGGAATAGAGTCCAAGTTTTCGAAAACCGGACTCCGTATGAAGGAGTTATGGCCTTTAGAAGAATCACAAAAATTCAAAATAGTTTGAAATTCGATCCGTCGGAACCCAGGTTGTTACAGAGATCATGCCTGATTCCCAGTTGATGTTGTGGATCTCCAACTCGAGAATTTTGGCAAAGGAACATATGTCATATGGAGCAACCTTGACTCTTCTAGAAAGTTGTTCCTCAGCCAACCTCCGGTACCTAGGTGTTTATCGGATCGAGTGGTCTAACAAAGATCGTTTTACCACTCATAGCTTCGTTTACATGTTTTGGTACTCAAACCCGTTTGTATAAAAATCCACCATAATTTACCATTACGCCCTTAACCCAAATTCGTTTGATCTTACTTGAATTCATTTTTTATCTTTTGGGATCCAAATTCATTTAAGTGGATAGTTACAAAACAAGTTCTCATTTTGTTTATGATATAAAAATCCTTTGATATTTTTTGAGTCTAAATTTTCAAATCGATCTTTTTTAAAGATATTTGAAGGATTTTTAAAATCATTTGAATTTCTCTTTTGGACAAATTTATCAAGTTTGCAAAGCCAAGACCACTTTTATTTCCAACAGAAAATTGGTTTTGCAACAACATATTCAACGATTTTCCCCATTAGAAAATTTATTCGGAGTCAATTCTAGTCGTTGACTTTTGGATTTAAGATCACTATATTCTTTCGTCAAAGTGGAACAACAATTTATAATGACCTTCTTTTCAGCATCAGATTGTTTCAAACCAAATTTTCATTTTCAAGTATTTTAATTTTGGTCTTTGACTCAGAGGTCTCAACTTCAAAGCTTTTTTGTTTTTCAGATTCGATTTTTTTAAGTTTCTTGAATTTTTCAATCTTGTTTTTAAGCTCATTCAGAATTGATTCTATTTTTAGCAAATTTTGTTTATCAGCAATTTCATGTTTGGAATTTTTGGTAGTCTTAAAATTTTCCAATTCCTTTTCCAAAAAATTGTTTGTACTTTTTAGCTCAATCTTGTTCTCTTTTAAGATTAGAATTTCATTTCCAAGCTTTTGAATATTTTCATTTAGACGAACAAGATTATTTTCCAAATTCAAACAATTTTTATAGTTAAAGTTTAAAGAATTTTTAGAGTATTCAAGTTTTGATTCTAAATAATTATTTTTGCATCGCAACTCAGAGTTTTGATTCTTAAATTCGGTTCATTTCAAGATAGTATTCAAGTTGGGTTGTTTGATTTTATTCTTAATGATTCAAATTACATTCAAATCACCCATTTATTAAAGTTCATATCAATTGGATTTAAATTTCCATTTAATCGATTATGAAATTTTAACTTCAATTACATTTAGATTCAAAACATTTACTAAATAAGATATTCTTAAATCACCACCTTTAGTTTCATAATCGTACTTAATTCATAAACCCGTTCACTAAAATAAATTCATGTCTTAAAATTGATTTATCTTACTTGATAAATTACATTTCAAATTATGTGATTTAACAAATCAAGTTATCAGTAAATTTCCATGTTCTCTTTAAATCTTTTATATACTTATATTTTATAAAAATCTATCTTTACATAGTTTTAACATTTAATTAATATTTATACTATAGTAAAAAATCGTAAATTTTCATATAAAACAATTTATATTGTTTAAATTTTAAAACTAAGTAATATTATAATCTAAAGTTTTAAACTTGTTTTAAAAAAAAAAATATTAGCCTATATATATATATTAAAAAATCATAACATATAATTTTATTTTTAAAATCTTAATCGATCTCTTTACTAAATTACAAAAATATAACTTAACTTAAATTCGAAATTTAAATTTCTAAAGACTTTTGTCAAATCCGAATATTTTTATAAATTCAGAAGATACTTTCAAAATAAGGCAACAGTATCCATATATAATTTTCTACCTAGACCAAGTAATACAAATATATGTTATTTAAATCCATTTAATTTAAATTTATAACTATTTATCATTTCAACCAACATCCCAATAAATTAGAGTTTTAAATTCCAAAATCCACTCAGCGATTCAGGTACATATCATTTCAACCTATAATGGTTTTGCAAATGTATATGAAACTCGCAGTGTAGAAACAAATAATATAGCATTTCAAATGAAACATCCATATCGGAACAATTCATCACAATCCATTTTGTGTTATATATGTCGTAAGCGTGTGTGTCACATGTGCCCAACAGTAAAGTTAACATTTCATATGTCATTTCAAACGATGTCAATTTACACATTAAAAATGATCGTAAGTAAGGATTCTTACCTTGCATGGAAAAATAGAAATAGACTGCATAGGCTAAAACGGACATGGAAGTTGACATGAAAACTGACATAGCATGATCGAATCAACAAACTAAATCACTAACTTGAATCATCCCATTAAGAAATTTTCCTAAATAAAAAATGTGGATAAGTAGTTCATAATATACAATTAGAAATACATAAAGTGGCAAAAGCACAATGAGATTATTGGAGCACATGTAGTATCAACAATATGCTAATTAATGCCAACGGCATAATAATTTCAAAAATAATTTAATTATTTTCGGATTGAAGAAGAATTTCAACATTTAAAACACTTCAAATATATAAATATTGATAAATCATCATAAATAATGAAAATAGACTAGTTATTAAAGAATATTGATAACTTAGGCAAAATACAAAGACTAATGAGTAAATATTACAACAATTTTTAAGTATTGTTGTAGTGAAAACCTTGACGTAATCTATGATCAGTAGATTACTTCCTGCTTTTAAGTCTTGTGGTAATGAAACCCTTAATATCCATCGATGGTTCTAGTTGTAATAAGAAAAACTGATGTAAAGCACAAAAAATGAAAGTGATTTGGTGTTTTCCACAAACTTGAATACATAAGTATATCATAATGTACCTTTTTTCTTTCACTCAGATTTTTTTTTTTCCATATTGGATATTACTTTGTAAGGTTGTAACAAGGCATTATGTTAATGTAGAAATATCAAATCATATTTTATTTAGTAAACTATTGAAATATGATATTTTATATTTTATCTTTTTCCTTTATTAAGATTTTCGAACAATTTTTCTTAGTAAGGTTTTACAAGGCAGTATCTTGATCCAAAAGTATCAAACATCTATTGATGCAATAAACTATTATTTATGCAATTAGAGTTTGGGTTTGGTTTATTATGTAAGTGCTTGGTTGGATACTGATTTCTTTGTGTTTCGTTTTGTTCTTCTCTCTTTTTCAACTTCTTCAGAAATTGGTTTGGGTTCCCTTTCTACTGGTTAGCGGATTGGCTTAGATTCTTGACGTCGTTGCAACCATGGATGCGCTAAAGTTCTGTTAGGAAGTTTCTTTAGGCTTCTAGTATAGGTCGAAGTTATTTTTAAATCTACTTGGTTAGTTCAAATTTATGTCATACTGCTACTTGCAAAATTAAGATCTATTCTATAATATCTTATGTGGTGATTTATACTTTGCTGATCTTTCTTGAAAAAATCTATTGTTTTGTAGTAGCTCTGGTAACTCATCATGTACTTTTTCTCTTTATGCAATTGGCAATATTTTTATGTAACATTTGCTTTCTATAGCTTGGCCTGTGCGTAAGGTCGTCATTTGGCAGCGATCAACGGCGCATAGTCGGAGAGGAGAACCCACTAGTTATGCTATCTTGTTATTATTTGGCTTTCCTTGTCTGTTGTCTGCTATTTTGTGGTTCTGAATTGGAACTGTTTGGCAGCTAGTTAGAGGTGTTCTGTGAGTGTGAGTTCTGTTTGTGGACAGTCTCTGATGTAATTATTGTTAGTTTTCTTGCTTTTCTAATTCAGGGTCGCACCCTGCATAGTGCACATCCAGTATTTTAAAGATGAATTAGTTGTTGCATTAACACCGTAATATATCAATAGCAAAAATGCAATTTTCCTTTCTCCTGTGGTTTTTTGTACTTAGTATTTGGTATAACAAAAAGTGGATAGTTCACTTTAAAACCGATTGGTCTTACAATAAAACTACTATGTATGAATACATTGCAACTTGTGTGGCTCAAATTCAAATATGTTATATCAAGAGTGATAGAATAATCTATCACTCTTGTTCTATGAGGTTTTTACAGTGGCTTTTGATGTTGATTATTTTGTTGCCTGGTTAGTGGTCTTTTCTTATGCTAGTTGTTGCTTATTTAGTAGCCTGCTTGATTTTCTCGGTTGGTTTTGTACGGTGCCGCTAAGTGGTCTGCAGTTGGCTTTCAGTTCCTGTTTTGGTAGGTCTACGGTATAGGTTGGTTTTGTTATTGCATCTCGGTTTTTCAGGGAACACAACACGCTTTATAGTGGATTTTGCGTTCAATCCTGTTTTAGTTGTCTTCCGTGGTCGTTCGGTAGGGCCTGCTGATTTGTCCCCAGGCATGGGATTAGGTTAGGCGTGTGTACTCACCATATAGTTAGCACAACTGCTGCTAGCTATATGGGGACTACATGTACAACTAGTCCACTGTCAGCGTAGTTGATTGGACCGTTGGTTTTATCGTCGGTTAGCGCTTGGTAAGATCAGCTCTTTGTTGGCTCTTGTTGTCCCACCTTCAGAACTTTACCTTTTACGTGGGGATTCCAGTCTCATGACAGCTCAACTTTGGTCAAGTTCTCACACAACCAGTGCTGTCACCTTGGAGAATCCCAACATCTTTCTTTTCCTTGGTTTTTTCTGTGTTTGTCCCTGTTGATCCGGTGTGTTCTTCCCCGTCTCTGAGTTGTCCTGATTCTTCTGTCTCTGTCTCGTCTTCCGTTCTTAGTAAGGAAGAGATAGCGATCATTAATGATCGCCTATCTCGACTTACTATGAATTCATGCCCTTTACGGTCTGGTGGGTCGGATTTTTATCCGAAAGATCAGGATCACGACCTTTTTCTGGTTTTCCCTAGGTCCTGTAAGGATTTTGTTCGCTCGTCTACTCACTCGTCGCGTCGTAGTCTTCGATCGGCTCCTCGCACCCCCTCTCCCCCCCCCCCCCCGGGGACCATTCGCATATGCTCTATAATGGCATCCGAGCAGATCGTTAGATCCACTTGACACACGCTTTATCTTATCTGAGTTTCATGTTTGGCCCTTCTCCTTGTTGGAGTGTGGTCCTTCTTGCCTGTTCGTCTGCTTTTTTCCTTCTTCTTTTACGGTGAATTTCCTTTTCTGGAACTTTAGGGCTATAGGCAACGATGTGCCGGTGGCTAGACTCAGACGCATGGTTAAGAAACATTATGTTTGTTTAGCGGCGCTTTTGGAACCCTTTGTGGGTCTAGAGTAGATCACCAAATTGGTTATGTCGATTGGCTTCGGTGGAGCCTTAGCCAATGTGTCCGACAAGATTTGGATCATTTGGTCCAAAAGTGTTGTTGTTCACCCTATCTTTGATTCCGATCAGCTATTATCTGTAGCCTCTCGTGTTCCGCTTTCTCCACCTCCTTTTTGTTGTCGGCGGTCTGTGCTAAATGTGTTAAGATCGAGAGATTGTCCCCTTGGTTAGACATTTTCGCTCTTAACCAATTGGGTTTCTTCGTTTCAGTGTTGGGATGTGACTTTAGTGTCGTCGCCTACCAAGTCGAGAAACAGGGAGGCAATGCTATTAACCGTTTGGCTGTAGCACATATCAATGCCTTCATCGTTAATTCGGGTCTGTCTGAAGTCACCTTTGCTGGTTCGGCTTTTATTGGTGTAATAACCAAGACGGGCAAAACGAATTCTTTTGCATCTGGACAGAGTCTTTGGATCAGAAGGTTGGTTCAATCTTCCATTCAACCACACTGTTTCACATCTGCATCGCACCTTCTCGGACCATGCTATGATGATTCTTAGCTATCGTCCCCTTTCTCTCTCTGCCCGTGTTCTTTTCGTTTCCAGAGGATGTGGAGAACACATCACACTTTCCATGGTGTAATGGAAGAATCCTGGAACTCCCTCTTTCTTGGTTCCCCGTATGTAGTGTTCTTTCGTAAACTGAAGCGCTTTAAGACTTGCCTAAAGGCATGAAACGTTCTTGTTTTCAAGAATATCTTCGACCACGTTCAGGAAGCCAAGAAATTCTTGTTTTAGCAGAGGCGTTGTTCGATGAGGTCCTTCCGCCAAAAGGTGAGGATCAAGTGGATTGTTGAAGGTGATACGAACTCCAAATTTTTCCATTCTTCTATCCGTAAAAAGAATAGGCTTGTTACGATACATCATATCCAGCGCTCAGATCTCCCTATGGCTTCAACGCCGTGTGAAGTCAAAGATGCTATTCTGTCTCACTTTCAATCCTTTCTCGGCTCTCCTTCTGTGACGGTATCTGACCCGACTCTACTAGCTTTCATCCCTAGACAGGTAACTCCTACAGAGATCTCTAATCTTGTCGCACCTCCTTCCTCATAGGAAATACATGCTTGCGTATTTGCACTAAGCAAGGACAGTGCGAGCGGGTCTGACGACTTCAACGGGTTTTTTTTTCGGTAGTGTTTGGCCGATTATTCAAGCAGAATTTTGTCTGGCTATTCGGTTTTTCTTTTTTGGTGGTGACCTACCTAAGGGTTAGACATCCACTAATTTGATTCTTATTCCCAAAATCGAAAATCCTTATACTTGCATGGATTTTCGTCCGATCATCTTGTGCAACTTCTCTAACAAGGTTATCTCTAAGTTACTAGCCTATAGACTAGCACCGTTTTTCGAATGCGTTATTTTTTCTTCTCAGGCGGGGTATGTAAAGGGATGTTTGATCACTGATAATGTCCTTTTAGCTCAGGAGCCAGTTTCTCAGATCGATAGGAAGATCCAAGGTTCTAATGTGGTCGTAAAGATGGATATGGCAATGGCTTACGATTGCGTGTCATGGTTTTTCGTCATCAAGGTCCTGAGGGCTTTCAAGTTTCCAGAACCCTTCATCGATCTTATTTGGAGGCTGATATCCAACTGCTGATTTTTCGTTCTCATAAACGGATTAGAAAATGATTATTTCAAGAAAAGGGGTCTTCGCCAAGAAGACCCGCTTTCCCGTTCTCTCTTCGTCTTCACTGCCGAGGCTTTTGCATGTGGATTGCATTCACTTCCTATAGCTGGGCAAACCCACCGATTCTGCCTCCCCAAGGGCTGCCCTCTGATCTATTCTTTATCTTTCGCTGTCATTATTTTCACTAATGGAAGTAATCGCTCTGTCTGTCACCATATTGGCCTTATTCAGCAGTACTAGAGATCTATCTCCGATTAGACCCGACGACATCATTATTCTCACTCTGTTTCGACCCGACGAAAGATCTGTCTCGGATTAGATCTACCTGGATTGAGATCTTCACCAGGTTCAAGGCTGCATCTCATCCCTTAGCCTATCTTGGAATTGTACTTTACCGAGGAAGGAGCTTAACGCTATCTTTGATCCCCTAACTGATAAAGTCAGGAGTAAGATAATTCTCTGGAATGCGACTCTTTTTTCTCGGGAAGGTAGACTTGTTCTCTTAAAGTATGTTCTAGCACTACAAGAAAAGTACTATTTTACAACACTGATTCTGCAACACTTCTCCAAAGTGTTGTAAAAGTTGTAGACTTTTTATAACATTTATTAAGAGAAAGTTTATAATTTGTTTTTCCTAACAACATTCTTTGTACTATTGTTAAAAAGAAAGTAGTTTACAATATTTGTTCCAAACATTGCAGCAAACTATTTTTAACAATGATTTTATTACATTATATTATATCTTTTTTTATAATAAGTATGTAATGTTGTTGAATGTGTAAATAAAACCATGTTCTTTTATCGTTGCAATTTAATCATATATTCAACAAGATCCACAAAAGTTTTGAATTCACGGCTGAAATATATTTGTAAATTCTATGTAAAATTTATTTTACAACTTCTTCTTAGTGTCATCACACTTTTTTTAAAACAATGATTATTTCATACATCACCAACACTATATTTAACAACTTTGGATTGTACAGTTAATTGTCATATTTCAACAATATATTATTAACAATGCAACAAATATGTACCATAACGTTTGTATGTTATCGTTGAATATTCACTACAATAAATTGACCATATTACAACAATGGAAAACAGTTGTAAAATACTTTTTACAACCGTGATGCAACCGTAGTGTATTAAGAAGTTGTAATAGACTAAAATCTTTTACAACTGTTTTGCACAGTTGCAACACCGTTGTGATTTTGTATATTTTACAAGTATTTTTCACTGTTGTAATAAACTTTATTACAACTGTTTTGCATGGTTGTAGTAATCCCTACTACAACTGTTATTAGGGCTGTAACGGTAACGGTTACCGTTACCGTTATACGAATACCGTTACCGTACCGATGTCGTCGGTAAATCAAAAATGTCTACCGTTACCACTACCAATATTGTCGGTATACCGGTAGTCGGTATACCGAAACATCGGTATACCGATAGTCGGTAACGGTAAATTACCATTACTTAAAACATTAAAATGTTGCAATATTTTTTTATCTTAAAGTTTCAGCACTAAGCTTCGCTACGTTAACAGTCTTTTACATTAACCTAAAAACACAACTTTACAAGCCAAAACCTGATCAGTTTCTCAATATCATTCATATAATGAAGTAAAATAGAAAATAAAACAAGTTTTTACAGAAATCAAAGGGCGAGCACATTACAAAAATCATATGAAATAATAAAGAACAAACAGGGTCAAATAAAAGGCCTTAAAAGTAGACGCATGGTGTCAATAAAGAGAGCTTTAAGATGGCAAACTGAAGGAGCTTTATCACTCTGGTCTGCAAATGGCCCAGAATGTTGTATGTATAATAATTAAGATGCAAATTTTCGGTAATTTACCGATACCGACGGTTTGAGGAAAAGCTTACCGCCGTTTTTACCACTTCGAACGGTAATATTACCGTTACCGTACCGACAGTATCGGTACACCATTTTGTTGTATTATTGGTAACAAATTTGTCGGTAACGGTATGGTAACGGTAATTTTACCGTTACCATAACAGCCCTAACTGTTATACACCATTGTGATTACGTAATTTTTACTATTATTTCTATCAATTGTAATACACTTTATTACGACTATAATTGAATACATTTTATAAGTGCAACAAAAGCTGGATAAACAGAAAACAAATTGATATAAATTCATAGCATCGGATCCATTCATACAAAAAATGTTACAACTTTATATTCAAAATACAAAACTAATGAATCATACATCATTACAGTGATATATACCAATTCTTCATTACAAATGATGTTTACAAAAACTAACATCCGCTTGAAAGACATCTACTTGTCCAAATTTATAGCAACAAGTAACCTGAAATAAATTAGTGAACTTATAACAAAAGATCATACCTAGCAAAACCAAGTCATAAAATGTAGGATTATGTCTTAACATACCTAGTCATATATAAGTCATAAAATACTGGATTGTAAATCCAATGGTGCCTGTGTCTTTTCTTTGTGGAACACTACTACAACGCTACTTTTTTTGGTGCCTTGCTTGATTCCAATTCATTGGTCTCAACTGCAGTTCTCTTTTATTGTCCTTGCAAATGTTAAATGTATTCGATTGCATCCCGCAAATGTTGAATGTATTCGATTGCATTCTTCACTATGGATGCCTTGTCCATCTAAACCCAAATCATAATATTCAACCACTATTTTTAGTTAAGGGGATTGTTAATGACACCCCGTTTTTGGTTAAGGGGTGTCACGAAAATCACTTTTTAAAATTTTGTTAAGGGGCGTACACTACAGGCTAGACACCCCTTAACAATTCGCAATAATAAGACCAAAATACCCTTAATCTGAAAACGGTATACTCTTGCCGTTTTCGTTGTTTGTTAAAGTTTCTTATAAATATAGAAAAAATGGTCTAATGAAACCGTTTTTATTAAATAAAAACGGTATACTCTTACCGTTTTTACAGGGTTATTTTTGTCCTGTAAAAGTTTGTCTGATGTTGCCCCTTAACAAATTTTCCACCGTCGGTTTCCCCTTAACAAAATGACACCCCTTAACCGAAAAAGGCGTGTCATTAACAATCCCCTTAGTTAACTCATGGTCCATACACAATTTGTATTGATTTTGGTTTTCCTACCATTTCAAGTTACACAAACTACCAATACACGATATGCACATAAAGCGGAAGCTGGATCTGACCTTTTTTTTACTAAAAGTTTAACAGTCGAAGATTGAAAGTTGATCATGCTGAAAATCATCAAGTAAACTAGGTAGCAGTAATCAAGTGCATTTTCGTAAATTTTTGAGCAAAATCGATAAGTAAACTTGTTGGTTGTTCTTTTGCCAGCATGTGAAGCAGGAGAACCCCAAACGACTTGAATAAACATGACCATATATGATGCAGTCAGGTTAAAAAAGACATCGTTATCTACTAGTCCATATACTTAAATGCTTATCCATGAGTTGATCAGATATCTTCTTGCACATGAACAAAGAATCAACCGTTCAAATAATTCTCCAACCGAACAAGAATTCCAATCAAAGAAAATATGAAGACCAAGCAAGAAAAATCAAGTAGATAAGGGAGGCCTACGTAACTACAAAGAGAAGGTCTCCAAGTGAAGGGAAAATAAGAAAGACAATTAGAAACGCAAGCCACTGCAAAATCCCCGTTACAACTCTATTTGATTTATCTGCAAGAAGTCCAGTATTGTGTCCAAAGACTATTTCTTTAAGTGGAAAACACGAAAAATCCTAATAATTTTCAGAGCGATTGTTGATTTCGAAACAAAGAGAAAATTGAAGACAAAGAAGAGGTGGGATTCTTGAAAGAATCAAAAGAAGAATTTTGTTCTATTATAGTGATTATCAACTAGAGTATTCAAACTGACACAAATGCCATGGAACTGAAAATCAAGTTGCAACAAAATAATTAACAGAAACTATTCTTTACACATATATAATTGCAACTCAAGCTGGCACTAAATATATCTAATGAGAACAACCAAGTTATTGACTGTTGTGGTTTTGCTTTGGATATCCCTTTCCGCCTCTTCATTTTACCCATAATTTTAGGTTTGGTAGCCATCTTTTCAATCGAAACAGGCTTCGCAAATTGAACGGTGGTTTGAATTTGGTAAAGTCGCCACTTGCGCCCACTCTCTCCAATTGGTTGGAAAGCATCTTCTTCAAATTTTCTGGCAGGCCCTTGTTTTTCTCCCCCTTTGTACTTAGGAATTGCGACATCGCTAGATCTGATTCATTCTTTCGGCGCTAGTATCGCCTCTTGGATCATCTCGCGATGTTTGGGATGAGAAGCGCAGTTTTTTTGTAGCCACTTATAAATTTGAAATTAGGGTTAAAAGGAGGAGATTTCAGTTGCCTGGAGAGGATGAGATAGGAATAAATTGTGAAATTGGTTCATCAAGCTGTACGAAAATAACGTTTCTCGCAGCGAGAATTTCGCTAGTAGGAGCCAAACATTTGGGCTTTGGAGCCAAAACTTGTACTTTGGAGCCAAAATGATCTATGAAGTAATACAAAAGTGAATTTGGATGCATTTGAGAATAGGGGTCTATATATATACTATATAGGTTTCAGTGCACTTTGTACCATAGTTACTAGAAAAATATTTCAAATTTAATTCTTTTTACGAATTTCTCTAAAGTATTGGATATTATATAAATTTTAACTTTATTTAATTCTAGTGAAAGTAAAAAAAAATGTATTTCTAAATTTTCTGAATATTTTAAATCAATTTAAAAAAACTCAGAATTTTACATTTTTCAAAATTAAACATTGAACGTACTATTAAATAATACATATTGCTTAGAAGTTAATTTGGAATATTTAATAAAAAATTAACATTTTACGAAACATTAAATATTTTACAAAATTTACCATTATAATTTTTTTCGTTTTTGAATTTTGTGATTTTAAAATTTTATGCATGTTTTTGAATTTTAAGAAAAATTTAAATATGTTCTAAAAAAATCATAAATTAACATTTAATTTTAAATAAAATTATCAATTTTAATTATTAAAAATTAAAATAAAAAACATCTATTACAAGTAAAATAATAATAAAAGTTACTGAATATAATCATCTATTACAACTGTCATAAACGAAATGTTGTAAAGACGTTTACTACAACTGGTAACGTAAAAAAATTGTTGTAAATGAGTTTATTACAACTTTCTAAAAAAGAGTTATAAAAAATCTTTATTACAACTATCAATCTGTGACGGTTGTAAAAATACGGTTGTAATAAGGTCTTTTTGTTGTAGTGATTGTCATAAAGATAACTGTTCATATCATTAAAAAAAAACATTTAATAACTTTAACTTGATGTTGCAAATTTTTATAGTACGCAAATGTTGCAGTAGTATTGCAAATATTTATATTTGGCATTTGATAATGTTTTTCTGATAGTGTAAAATACGTCGGATTTGATTAAATCACAATCGATAAAAGTTATATAATATTGTAAAATGTTTTTTTAACTAAAAATGCTTTATTAATAATTTCAATATTTAGTTTGCATTTTTCAATTTCACCAATATTTTAATATCCATCCAAAATATAAATTTAATAAGATATAAACTTTTACCATAAGAAATATACTTTCAAAATCGAAATTTTCTAAATCTTATCTTTTGGTGCATTGAACTGATGCAATTTCAGTTTAACCAAAGAGATGGCAGCTTAAAGCATTGACTTGACATACTTTGACTTCATCTAAATGATGCTACTTGAACTATATTAACTTGCATTGGTTCTCTAACAAGAATTGCAAAAGAACTTTTATAAAGTTCGTTTATGTTACATTACTGTAGTAGAACATAACAAAAACAAGATACATAATTTAGATAACAAAATTTTTAACCTTGGTTAGAATTAAATTATGGCTAAACAAAAGTGGTTCTTTATTGAAGTAGAGCCTTCATTTATTATATGAATGATGAAAAGATAAGACCTTAAGAATTCTAGTTTAGAATGTTTCGCCATTATTATATGAGTTAATGATCCGTGACCAATCGGATACTCTATTTTATTTTATTTTTGTAGAATTTAGAAATATGCTTTTTGTAAATACCAATACGATGGAGGACTCGAAGAGTCACATTTCTTTGATAAGAGTCATTTTTAAAAGTACAAATATGTGCATTTATCTACTTTTTCCCACCGAGCTTCAGAGTACTCACAACAATAGGAAAATCAACAATTTATTTCATTAAAATACAATACAAGTAGTTTGAATGCAAAAGAAAGAAGATTAAAATTCAAGTATTCCACATATGAACTGATATTGATACTCAGAGACGGCATTATATTGATCTGACCACCTACACGGCAGATTTCATAAGTTCATATGCCAATCGGCGTTCTACATTGGTCCAAGATAGAGGCGATTAAAGTAAGAGAAAAAGTCCGCGTAAGAGTGAAAGCAGCTGCAAAATCAGTGAAACTATTGCATGAATGATTGGAAAAACGTAATGCTAAAAAGCAAAGTTGCCATTAAAAGTGATCAGCAATTCATAAAGCAAATATTGAGAGGAAGCTATGACCTTATTCAAAATTTTCTGCTTGTAATTAAATTTCAAGGCTTGGGATGTACTACAAACCTGTTTGAGTTTTACTAAACTATATGGCATTAAAAGTTTTCAGTGCATCAACTTGTTTCCAGTTAACTAACATTTCATTTATGTTTATAGCATGGCAACTTAAAGCAAGCAAATGCTGCAAGAAACAATGAATCTAAGCTTCCAAGCAGGTTAAAATTAAGAATGGATGGCTATGTCCGATCACAGCAAAACAAACCCATCCCTGAACTCATTGACCAAAGCAAAATAATGATTCCATTATAATATTAATTTTTATGTACACAAGCCGTGTATCTCTACTTCAGTTTTCTAGAAAAGCAAACATCTAAACCATATATAAATTCATAACATTTGTGAACTTGTGTATTGTTATGTATCCAATTGTATATTTTCCTCAATGTTTAAACCTAAAATATGTCCTTGTCATAATAATTTACAGTGAACTTCTTATTCAAGCCAAAACATATATTAATCAAATCTATTGCTACGGTACACAATGTATTAACAGTTCACAGTAGTTAACAATGCAGCTGCTTGAAAGAACAAGGACGAGAATAAGCAACTGAATTGTTTTCATTTTGAATACAGATTATTATTTTATTATTTATCCACTGTGCACTGCTGCTTGGTATTTATATTGATGGTTAATACTACGAGATGAACTTTTAAATCTTAATAATTAACTGGCAAAAGCAGTGCAGCTTGCGCAGATAGAAAGAACGGTACTAACACATCCTAGTAAAAATATCAACCAATTGATCTAAATAAAACTCACCACATCGACATCATTTGAAATTCAACAAATAATAAACTCAAAAGAGCTTATAGGAAGATAAAGCATCAGGTCTAGGGAGTGGATGAGGCAAGTCAGAACCAAAGCCACCGGCATTAACAAGTATGTAATTCCTCATCAGTTGAAGAGGCTGAATATAAGAGCAGAATATTTAGTACATTGTTGATTCAATTCATCACCCCATCTAAACATTTAATCATGTACTGGTCCTTTTAACAAACATCAGATCATTCAGTATATTATTTTATGGATTCTATCCTATGAATAATTATTGTATTTCTGAAACTTTTGGTCCATGGATCATCAAATGATAATCATGAAATGTTTTGCACTTCGGAGATTGGTCTTAATGTAACAAGTGCTTTGATGTCGTTAAACAACAAAAGTTTTTCAAACAAGTGATCGGACATCTAATTGGAAGCAAATATAGCATACAAGTTAATTCAATCCTGTATTGTTTAGAAGTCTCAAACAGTTGAATACCCTGCATCAGCAGCCATGGTCGTCGACATTGATGCTGCTGTTGCAGGTTGCGTTGTGGAAGGCGATGCCTTAGATGATGGAGCATCAGTTAATCCAAGAACCTTGGCTTTGTCAGTCATTAAGTCTTTGAGAAGCAAAAAGGAAAAAGGCAAAATTATTGACTATCTTATTTTAAAAAAGTACTTCTCTCATCTAGGGATCACTCTAACTAAACTCGTTAGGATGAATGATGGTTTGGGCTCGACCACCCCTTTCTCTGTCATAGAGCCAACCAGTATGAAAATTAATTAATTCAATGAGCAAGGTAATGCATTTTGAGACTATCTGAATAATGGTATGCATCAGAAGGCAAAATATACAAACAAAATGCAATGATGCACAACGAAGATGTATATCACGTTAGTACTAGGCATTCCTAAGATATTGAGCTTGAATTCAGTCTACGGGAATGTTAAAATTGTTTTCAAAACAAAAGGATGAATTATTAAAAAAAAAATGATTAAGTGTCAAATTACTTCTATATGTAAATAGTCCCACATCTTGAGACAATATGAGAGAAACAAGTATTTACATTTGATTCTAAAAAGCCATGTTGGGGCTTTGGGGATCCCAATACATGCTATGTTTTGAGGAGGTAGAACATGCATGACCAGCACACACTCGCAACCGGCCGGCTTCGGCTTGGTGTTGTAGACACTTATATTCTTGGACCGAAAAACCTTGTTTTTTTTTAACCTTTTTTTTAAACGTAAACTTTTGATCCGCTTTTTCTGGATTGGATCCGACTTTCTCCTGGTACCCAGTAACTGTTCGTCACAATCATTTTTTATCTATAATATCTTCAGATTATAGACGAGAAAAAATACCGAGCGATATTTTCTTACTTCCACCATTAAAAAATTTAAAAAACCGAGCAGTTATTTTTGTCTTCGACAGTGCAAATCTGGATTGATTTGTTGTGCAAGCAAATCAATTATTCTTCGAGGTTGTTTTATTCCAGAGGGAGGCGGTGGCGATACATAAGAATTGGTTTGCATCGTCAGCCAAATCGCCGAATCGCCTTCAAGAGAGCGACAAAGTTCGTGATTCAGTCATTGTCCAAACAGTTTGAAGATGATTTGAAACAATGACTTTGACTGCAACCCTAGATGACGTTGCTCCTTCCTCTGCCTTCCAGAACCTACTGGTAACTGCTGCCCCATTCAAATTCGATGGTATGCACTTCAAGCGATGGCGTCGGAAAATGGAATTCTCTCTGACAATGAGAAAGGTAGTTGATGCACTAACTAAAACTGCAACTTCTAGAAAGAACCGACAAAGCTGATGCAGCACAGATGGCTTCTTGGACTGACCAATCGAAACAGTTGCAGACCTGGATTGAGCAGGACTACCTGTGCAAGAAATTTATTCTCAAAGACCTCAGCGATGACCTATACGACAACTATAACTCAGACGACAAGACAGCAAAGAAGATTTGAGAAGCGCTGAAGAAGAAGTACGACACAGAGGAAGCAGGAGTAAAGAAGTATGCAGTCAGTCGTATTGGTAGGAGAAAAGAAGCATACCTCAAGTACTAGATGACGGATGACACGTCAGTAGAGATGCAGTCTCATGAGCTTCAGAAAATAGCTTATGAGATCATCTCCAAAGGTATGACTTTAGACGAACAATTCCAAGTTGTTGTGATCATTGACAAATCGCCCCCAGGATGAAAGGATTTTAAGAATGTCTTAAGGCATAAGATTAAGGAATTTTCCTTAAAAAGCTTGATCACGCGCCTCCGTATTGAACAGGAGGCTCGCAAGCAGGACCAAAAAGAAGAAGTGTTTGTTGTCAATAACAACAACACTAAAAGACCAAACCTACGGTTCTGAAACCAAATTCAAAGTCCTTTAAGAATCAGAACCGGCACAACAAACAGAATGGGAATCTGAAGGGAACCAGAAAGGACAGCAGCGACAAACCGAAAAGAATGATTCCGAACAGTTGTTTCTATGTTACAACTAGGGAAAATCACATAACGGACGAAAGTGTTGGAACAGGCCAAGCCCTGCACCGTAGTTTAACCAGACTGAGGACCTCTTACGACTATGATTACTGAGATTCACCTTGTTGGTAGATCAGTGGGTTGGTGGGTAGACACGGGTGATTTTCACCATGTCTGCTATGATCGTGATATGTTCACTACATACATGGCTGCTGATAATCCGAAAGTGTTGTTGGGAGATTCTCACAACACTAAAGTTGTAGGGATTGGTAATGTGGAAATAAATTTTACCATCGGAAAGATAGTGATTCTAAAAGATGTGATGAATACTCCAGAGATGAGGAAGAATCTGGTTTCTGGTTTTCTCCTTAATAAGGCCAGCTTTACTCAAGTTATTGGGGCTTATTTGTATACCTTAACATATAAGGGAGCTTTTGTGGGAAAGGGTTATGCTTGTGAGAGGATGTTTAAGTTGAATGTTGAATCTAATAAAGTGACTAGTTCTGCTTATATGTTGTGTGATATTAGTATTTGGCACTCTAAATTATGTCGTGTTAATAAATGAATAATTCAAAACATGAGCACCTAAGATGTGACGACCCGCCCCGCACCAGCCGACATTTCCAATGAAAGTGCGCTGTGCCTATGCCTGACCAGCACGGGACGGTCGTCAAAGAAAGGAAAGAAGGGAATTTGAACTAACAAGGAACCTATAGAATGTCTCACAGCGCATGGAATAAAATATAATAATAACATACTTGACATAAAACAAGCGAGACAGTGCATAAGCTGAGAACTAAACCATAATCATCATAGTAGCAGAAGTTCAAAATACAACTTATGTTCCATATCATCATTATTACAACTTTGGAGAACTGTCTCTAAAGCAAAATAAGAAAGGTACACTACTAATGCCCAAAGTAGTGACCAGCAGCGACACAGGGAGAATATCTACATATATCATATGTGGAAGCCTCCTACTTGTCTCCGGTACAGCTACTCGTGCATACCACCTAACCTGTCTATAGTCTTCCCGTTTAAGAGCACCTAGAGTAATAAGAAGAGGCATAAAACTCTGGGTCAGACAAAAGTCTTGTATGAGCGATAAGCAGCAAAAACAGAACAATAACAGGTATACTAAACCATACCTGAACCTGGACCTACACCCAAAGAGTTAACACAACAAAATGTACAATACCCTAAGGTGACACTAACATATGGTGTAAAGGTACGGGGGAGGGGTGTGCATGTCATAGTGATGTCAAACAATCAAGCATATCAACCATCCTCACATCTCTCACTCAGTGCGTAAAGCATACGATATCCACCGCTTTGATCACCCAAATCCTCGCTATGATCACTCTGCCCCATGGAGTCATGGTGACTCCACTGCACTGATCCATAGCCACTAGTCCTTGCTATGTCCACTCTACCCCATGAAGACTCCACTGCACTGGCTCATAGCCATGCTATGATCACTCTGCCCCATGGAGTAGTAACTACCCCACTACACTGATACGTAGCCTAACATCCATCTTGGTGGTGAATCAAAGTTATAGACGTCGATAACTCCTTCGCACACGTCTCGCAGCAAAGTCCAATACATGAATTTAACCCGTTAGTTCCCATCAGGATCCTGAGTTTTACTTCCTATTTGGACTTCCTTTGCATCTCGGGTTTTGGTCGAATTGGAGTTGGTCTTCAAAAGAGTCGCCGCGTAGAAGTAAGAGTATACATCAGGCTCGGTTTGGTACTCCTAACCCGGTTCGGTTCAGTACTCCTAACCCATGCCTTGGTTTGGTTTAGGTATGCGCAGTGCTCCATCCCTCCTTGGTTCGGTCCAGTCACACTTACTTGGTTCGGGTCGGAGGTCACCTCCATCCAGTTCGGTTTGGTTACGACGAACCGATCCCATCCGTTGCTCCAGCTCCACTTCTCCGATCCGATCCGCAGCCCATTCCTTACTTCCTACCCGAACCCAACTCCAACTCTAATGCAAATGGTCTTTCTTCTTGCCAGGCCTCCTTTGGTGCCAAGTTCTGATCCGAATCGAATCCCCCTTGTCCAGTTCTCTTATCCGATCCGAGCCCCATATCTGACCCGATCCGATCTGAAACCCTGCACATTTCCTGCAACTTTTCCAGCGACTGTTTTACGCCACATGACGGTGTTTTCGATCATTCTAACTTTTCTAATCAATCACAAAGCATACCATATAGTCATAGCAACATATAGAATTGACCATAAACACCAAAACAACAATTTGATATGTCAAAACGGATCAAACATACCCAAAACCCATATTTTCCCCTTAAGCATGTTTAAGCAAATCTAATGATAGGATTAGAAAAACTTAAACATATTAACCCAAACTTCTAACAAAGGCTTAAAATAATATTTAAGAATTTCTAAACATTTTTCCAGATTTTTAACATGCATAATTTCTTTAATTAACACTAATCACCCTAATTAACTGTAATTAGTGTAAAAACAATGCTAATCACTCACCTTAGCCACAAACAAACTATAGATCTGAAATATTATCTGTTTTGGGTCGAATTCTAATGCAACACAGCAGCTCCAACTCTGATTTGGTGTTATTTCCCCTTGATTTGACGTAGCTTGGCTTAATCTTCAATTAGAAAGCGATTAGGAGCGATTTGGGATGAAATTAGAAGGTGGAGGCCATGGCTAGGGTTAGAGAAATGTCTTAGGCAGCTGAAAAATGAAATAAAAATCGTTTTCCTACTATTATCAGCCTCCCATAACCCTAATCCCGAAATGGGTTATGGGCCCTCTTGCTAATCACCCTAATTAGGCCCAGTTAAGCTGTTTTCCACCTTCTAAACCTTGTTTCAGCCATATCTCCCAAACAGTGAGTCTGTTTGGCTAATGTGACTATTCTACGAAAAGGTAAACCATCATTTAGATCTAATGGAAGTGGTTTCAGGTCAAATCTCCTTAACAATCAAACGTTATGGCCGAAACAAGATCAGCTAGGGGCAAAATGGTCATTTAAAAATCGGCAAAAATCATGAACATGGGAAATGACCCCAATAGTCGTCTCCCAAAGTTACATGGCTATACGACTTAGCATGAGAAAGAAATAAATATTCTACGATCCCCTGATGCGTAAAATGCGGGTCGTTATATTCTTTCCCCCTTAGGAAATTTCGCCCCCGAAATTCCTTAACTAAGAAACAAGCAAAGGATCTCGCATGCCTACCAACCATTCACAACAATCAAACATACAAAATAACAAACAAGTCTATCTTAGCATGCGTAAAACTAAATTGCAATTAAAATCTAACCTGGCAAAGAGTTCTGGATACGTCTTCCTAATGCTCTCCTCTGTCTCCCAAGTACAGTCATTCTCATTCTCGCCCCACTAAACTTTGACTAGATCCACCTCTTTCCTTCGAAGCTGCTTCGTATCGTGCTCGACAATATAAATCGGCTTGTGGTTCCCAACCGCCTCGGGTTATACTTCAATATCATCCAACTGATCAGGTGAAATAGTCATATCGGGGTTGTGCACGAATTTCCTTAACTGGGAAACATGAAATACGTTATGAACTCCTACCATCTTCTCTAGTAATTCAACTTTATATGCCAAATTCCCAACTTGCTCGAGGATTGGGAATGGACCAACAAATCTTGGCGCCAGTTTTCCTCTCCTTCCAAATCGAATAACATTCTTTAATGGAGAAATCTTGACAAACACCAAGTCGCCAATGGAGAATTTTAAATCTCTTCTCCTCTTATCATCATAACTCTTCTGCCTACCTTGGGCAGCCTTCATTTGTTGTCGGATAACCTTGATCTTATCTGAGGTTTCTCTTATCACATCTGGCCCAAGCACAAATTTCTCACCTGTTTCTAACCAACATGACGGTGAGTTGCACGGTCTTCCGTACAAAGCTTCATATGGAGCCATACCAATATTGGACTGATAACTATTATTATATGCAAACTCTACTATATGCAAATGGTCATCCCATGATCCACAAAAATCCAATATGCAAGCTCTCAAGAGATCTTCTAATACTCGATTCATCCTCTCTGTCTGACCGTCAGTTTGAAGATGGTACGCAGTACTGAGATATAATTCTGACCCTTGAGCCTCTTGTAAGCTCTTCCAAAACCCACTAGTAAACAACGGATCTCGGTCACTCACATTGCTTTTAGGTACTCCATGAAATCTCACTACCCACTTCATATATAGTTCCGCTCACTTAGCTGCCGTTCTATTCGACTTGATAGCTATAATCCTTGCACTCTTGGTCAATTGATCCACAATCACCCAAATGCTATCATGGCCCGATCTAGTCCTTGGTAACCCATCAATGAAATCCATTGAGACTTGTTCCCATTTCCATTCTGGAATTTCTAATGGTTGCATCAAGCCACTGGGCTTCTTTTGCCCAGATTTAACTAGCTGGCAATTTAGGCATTTGGATATAAACTTCCCAACGTCCCTTTTCATCCCTTCCCAGTAGTAGACCTACCTCATGTCTCGATACATTTTGTTACCATCGGGATGTATAGTCAATCTTGAGTGATGACATTCTCTAAGCACTTCATCTCTCAATCCATTGACATTAGGTACAACTATTCTCCCATCCTTTTTAAGCCATCCGTCTCGATCAAGCCCATAATCGTTCATCTCCTCGTCGATACCCATCTCTAACTTGGAGATGATTTCCAATAGGTTAGGATCGTCCTTCTGACTGAAACCAATCCACTCAATCAAAGTGGGTTTGATCGTCAAACTTGCTAACATCTCTGGATCCAATTCGAACTTTTGTCTGAAATCATACCCAGCGATGTACTCCAGTTGCTTCCACTCCAGAAACATAGCCCCTAAACTGGCATGTCTTCTACTCAATGCATCAGCTACCGCATTGCCCTTTCCTGGTGTATATGCGATATCGAAATCGTAGGAAGCCAAGAATTCTAACCATCTCTGCTGTCAGAGATTTAGATCCTTCTGGGAGAAAAGGTACTTTAACGATTTATGATTAGTAAACAACTTGAATCTTTCTCCCAAGAGATAATGTCTCCACATCTTCAATGCGAACACGATCGCTGCCAATTCCAAATCATGGGTAGGATATCTTTTCTCATGCGGTTTTAGTTGCCGGCTGGCATAAGCTACAACCCTACCTCCTTGCATCAATACAACACCTAGTCCGGTACCACAGGCATCTGTGTATACCGTCATCTCTTCATTACATTTAGGAATGACTAACACTGGCGCACATGTCAACTTTTCCTTTAGACTCTTAAATGCATTCACGCACTTTTCGTCCCAAACAAAAATTTGTTTTTTCTTGATCACTTGAGTCAACGGTGCCGCCATCTTGGAGAAGTCTTAGATAAACTTACGATAATATCCAGCAAATCCCAAGAAACTTCTTACGTCTGTTTCACTCTTGGGCGTAGACCGATCTTGTACCGTAGCCACCTATGCAGGGTCCACGGCTATACCATTTTCTGAAACAACATGGCCCAAGAATCTCACTTCCCTCCTCCAGAAGTGACACTTAGAAAACTTTTCTTTCAATTGGTGTTTTCCCAACACCTCCATCACTAGTTTCAAATGTTCCTTGTGTTCTTCCTCTGTTCTTGAGTAGACAAGTATGTCGTCCACGAACATAAGAACAAACTTATTCAATTGATCTCGGAATACTCCATTAATAAGATCCACAAAATATGCTGGTGCATTGGTCAGCCCGAATGGCGTGACCAACCACTCATAGAATCCAAACGGCGTCTGAAAGGCCGTTTTAGCTATACTCTCAGCTTCCACCCTAAGCTGATGAAAACCTGACGTGAGATCCAACTGGGAGAACACTCTCGCGCCACTCAACTGATCAAATAAATCATCTATCTGCGGGATACTTATACTTCCTCGTCACCTTATTCAACTCGCGATCGTCCATACACAATCGAAGCGAACCATCTTCCTTGGTAGCAAACACAACTGGTGCTCCCCACTCAGAAACACTTCTTCTGATAAACCCCGTCTTCAACAGATTGCTTACTTGCACCCCGAGCTCTCGCTGCTCCCTTGGCGCCATACGACGAAGTGGCATCACTACAGGTCTGGCATTTTCACTAAGTCAATATGAAACTCAATCTCTCTGTGTGGTGGAAGTCTGGTCACTTCCTCGAAGATGTCCGAATATTAGCCAGCTAAGGACACATCTGACAACTCATCATGCGGGATGTCGAGGGAATTTATAAAACTAGACATTACCCCATCACCAGGTAGACCACAAAACACTACCCTCCGCCCATCATCTGCTCTAACTGTCACCAAAAAGCCCTCACAGTCTACCACCACCCGTACCTTTGGAGCCAATCGACTCCCAAAATAATGCCAAACCCAGTAAAGCCCAAAACAAAGCAATCACAAACAACATGCATCCATGACTCGATAAGACCACATTACGACAAATCATGCTAAGGCTAGTCGAACCACCAATCGGGTTCGTCACTGCTAAAGGTTTATCGACTATCTCGGGTCCCAATCCCAACCTATCTACCAGGTCACTAGCTATGAAGGAACGGGAAGCTCCGATATCAAACAATACTCGAACAGGAATATCATAAACAGAAAGCGTACCTTGGATGATGACATTCTTTCCTTTATCCGCCGCGGTTGGGGCATTCGACGAAGAAGGAACAACATTAAGAGCATATGCTTTCACAATCTGCTTCTCTTTAGGGGGTTGCGGACATTTATCCTTGTGATGTCCCACTTGGCCGCAATTGAAGCACTTCCTGTCCGCTGGCTTCGCTCGACATTCTTTAGCATAATGTCCCTTCTTGCCACAGCTAAAACACTCAACTTCTTTCTTATTCTTTTTCTTCTGGCCATCCTTGGTCTGATTTTGCTTTCTCTTATTCTGAGAACCATTCTTGCCTCCACCGCTTGCTTGCGGCTTCGGCCCCTCTGCTAATGCAACAACAACTTCAGTCTTGGGCATAGGATAAAGGCTCTCTGACCTCAATGCTTTCCCAACAATCGATTCAAAAGTCTCATCAATATGGTTTATAAGCCTTTCTCCCAAATACTGATCTAAACCAGTTATGAACTTTCCATTCTTCTTATCGGGAGTGTCGATAAGGGATAATCCATACTTCGACAAAGTATCGAACGCTGCAATATACTCCGAGACTGCCTTACCATTCTGCTTAAGCTCCAGAAATTTCCTAAACAACTCTGATTTTTGAGCAGCTGAGATAAACTTATCACCGAATCGGGCCTTAAACTGATCCCAAGTAGCTTGATCCTAAGGAGTCGCTGCCTTAATAGCATTCCACCAATTCATCGTCCGTCCTTGCAGCTGACGGGATGCTAGCTTTCTCTTCGTCACATCCTCGATACCCAAGTCTTCGAAGATACACTCACAGCTATCCAACCAGTCCTGAACTTCTGTAGCAGATTCCGTTCTATGGAACGGCTTCCCACCAAGACTAGTGTAATCCTTGCAAAGCCTGGCGAACTCGGCTCTAGGCGCCTGCACCACTGCACCACCACCATTTGCAGCATTAGGAGCTGCCCTCAGAACATCCCTAAGCATCTCTCTCATGAAGTCAGTGAACATTGTCCTCATATCAGGAGCATTCCCATTATTAGCTCCTCTACTAGTACCCCTAGTATATCGGCTCATCGTTCAATCTGTAAGGAGAAAATGATTAACCATCTCTTCAGTGGTGCCAGTGCAGTGCGACTTCATCCTTAGATATACTAATAGTATATATATATATATATACATAGCTTTTGAAAACCAAAATATAATAAATACGTGCTCCCATATACGTATACTATCTCTCCCTGGTGTCTTCCCCTAGGTTAACTACGCAACCTAGGCTCTGATACCAAATGTGACGGCCCGCCCCGCACCAGCCGACATTTCCAATGAAAGTGCATTGTGTCTATGCCTGACCAGCACAGGACAGTCGTCAAAGAAAGGAAAGAAGGGAATTTGAACTAACAAGGTGTGACACCCCATCTCCATTAAGGTCACTCACAAAGGGAATGCCTTAATTATGGTGGAGCGTTTATTATGTATAGAACAGAAAGTAAACAAGACAGATAAATATATTAGTACTTGGAAAATAAAAACCACTTTTATTGCAGCGGAGAAATAGTTTGGTTACATCACATCAAAAACCAATTACAAAACCAAATACACTTGTTATCCATCTTGACAAATAAGTTCTGAGTACATAAAATAAAAGACATAACCCCAACATAAAATATCCATAAATAAGATAGGCTGAACTTTACTTCAGCAATCCAAGCAACTTCCAAAAGAAAGGGATAAAGCTGTCCAATCAAGCTCCACTAGTACTAGTCCCACCCTGAGCACCGGGGGGGGGGGGGAAGGAAGAAAAGAGGTGGAAACAAAGGGGGTCAGACATAAAGTCTGGCGAGTGCAATAACTTTAACAATATAATCATTAAGTAACTAGGATAGGGCATAAGCTGGAAAATAAGGAAATGACGTGAACAATGGGCATGACAGAGCAAACAAAGGAAATAAGATGAACAAAGTTAACATAAAAGGCGCACCTAATCACTATAAGATAATTACTACATTGCACCACACCAAACACCCTAAAAGTTGATCCCACCTACAGAACTTAATAATGATAATGGTAGTTTCGTGTACCCCTAGCTGCCTTCATAGGTGTCGTCTGCCCCTATCTCCACTATGTGTACCCACTACCCCCATTCGATCGGCTCCCTAACTCGTAGATACCCGTGTTGGTTCCACAGAGGGGTGTATCACTCCCCAAAGTTGCAACCTGATACCACCAAAAATGCACGGCTTATACCTACATGATGCAACAACGTCTTACCTACCAGCCCGGGCCCACACACGCACATGACCCCGTTGGACTTGCGTTGCCACCGCTAACCCGTTTTGATCTCTTACAATCAAACCCAGTACGCGTGTCCCGTCCTCGACTTGGGTCGAGCCCACAAAGATACTTAATGGGTTACTGGTTTGAAAAGGGCCCCCGTGCATGACACAAGCTTTCCACCTATGCTTGGTCCCCTCTAAGGTTTTCCCCACGTAACCCCATTCTTATTCATGTCTTCTTACATGTTTCAATCTTGGTTAAGTGCATCTAATCGTATTTCACATGCCACCCAAGGCACCCTCTTAATTTCACATGCCACCCAAGGCACCCACTTAACCCCCCATGTCCCACCACATGTTTATCTGGTCAAGTGTTTCTTAATTTGTGGCTGCTGGATTTGTCGGGCGGGTCCGGGCAGTCTTACACCACAAACGAGTCTAACCTCGTGTCTCAGGAGGTTAATTATTAAATATCTTTACTTAACCCCAAAGTGAATTTATATCCCTATTCAAATTTGTCAATAAATTCCAAATATACTTATGTCCATAATTGTCACCTAAATTATGTCCATTTATTTCAAGTATAACCAATTTTAATTTTTTCCTCAAATTAATTGTATGCCTTTTAAGGCCATTACGTGCCAATTCACAATATGAGTATATTCAATATTACCCCAATCATCCCCACGTTGTTCGTTCACTTATCATGATATATATATATATATATATATATATATATATATATATATATATATTAGACTAGCAATTAGTCTAATCACATAAAAGGGAAGAAGCAACGCGAATTTGCATAACACACAAAAATGGATCTAACTTACAAATAAGGATTCCAACATATCTTGCATAAACTTTGTATTGTCATGAATCTAAACATAGACCTAAAGGTGTGAACTTGCAGGTATGAACATAGTTTTCACCCAAACTTGCATAGGCCATAGTCACAAACTTGCATAAAACTATGTATGTCATAGATCTAAATCTAAAGGTGTAAACTTGCATATATGTGAATCCAATTTCTACCTAAACTTGCATATAGTCATTTTACTTGGTTCACATGTAAACTTGTGTACAATTTACATAGAAACTAGCATATAATCTACACCCAAACTTGGATATAAATTGATGTCAAACATGAATCAAGTTGAACATAGGTGATTGGGCATACAAAAAGGGATCCACAACAAAACTATCATTATGAACAACTAGCATATATTCACAAAATACCACATTTTTCCAATGATTCACAAACATAGCCATATAGCCCAAATTATAACTCAACCTAATTAACTTGTTGATTATCTTATTAAAGAAATCAAACTCACAACTCAAAGAAGGTCTTGAGTTCTGGGATCTGTTCTGAAATTGATTTAGCTCGCCTTTGAAGTAGACAAATTCGTTTTTGTCGTTGTTGTTATAGACTTGAGTTGAATTGAGTTGATTTGCTTTACTTTTCCTCCACTTGTTGGTGGCTACTTTAGGTTGCGGGGTGATAGCATGACGGCCATGGTTCTAATTTTGATTAGGTTTTAGGGTTTGAGTCTACATGCGTTTATATAGAGATTAGGACTAATTTAGGCCATCCGATCAACCTAGAATCAATCAAGACCATCCAGTCAAGATAGAGTGACACCTCAGCCCTAATGACTCAGCACTGAATCACAAAATCGTCATCTTTCAGATCTGTCCGGGGGGCAGTTCGACCCACAGGTCGACACTAGGGTCGATCTGTATAGGGGGAGGTCGACACTAGAGTCGACCCCCAGGTCGACCTGGCCTAGGGAGGGAAATTTCCCGCCCTGCCCAGTTCTGAGTTTGAATTCGTTTTTGAATTTAAATTTGAATATCTGGAAACTTCCGACAGCCATAACTTCTTCATACGAAGTCCAATTTCCGCAAACTCGGACTCTATCTAAACCAGAATTCCGAGACGAACACAATGGCGTAACCCATTTCCCCTTGATTCTCACATTTGAAATTAAGTATTCTTTCATTTGTTAACTTTAATATTTAAAATTACGGGGTGTTACATTCTCCCCTCCTTAAAGGATTTCGCCCTCGAAATCTTCAAGTTAAGAAGAATGCATATCCTAACATCCAATCATCCATATGCTCAACCATCAAACACGGGCATCCATTGTCCTTACAATATTTCTAATGTTGTATGAACATATGCAAAAAGTGTGTGTATACGTTCCTTATCTAATGCAAAACCAGGTGGTCTACTGATTCAGTTGACCTCCTTAATGCAAATCATGATAGTGCCATGCATCCATTATGTATGCGAAAGAATCCTATCGATACATATTATTTCTACATGTGTGCACAACCATTCATCAAAATGCATCATCCATATGATAACACAACCATTATACATACATTGATTTAAATATGCACACACATTTATATGCAACATGAAGGTGATTGAGCCGATCTAGTGCCTAAGGTGTGTGTACATGCATCCACGAGCAACCACTAGCAACCACTTGCATCCATTTGCATCCATCAGACATAACATGTCTCAAACACATGTTTCAACCATAGGGTTCTTCCTAACTAGAGATCGAAGACGTCATCGCAAAGATAATACTAAAAGATAGGACAAGTATCAACAAAGCGGTAGAAAAAGGAGAAAATAAAACATACCCTCAAAAAGGAAAGGGTACAACGTACACATCTTATCTTTCGTCTCCCAAGTCGCGTCTCTTTGATCATCTCCCCATTGCACTTTGACCAACTTGACCTATTTGTTGCGAAGCTTTTTGACCTCCGATCCGAGAATGCATGTAGGAGCTCGTCTGATCACGGCATTGCGCTCTACTTCCACTTCTTCGAGCGTGCTAGGCTCTACCACTTCCGCCGTATCATGTAAATACTTACGCAAATGTGAAACGTGTAACACGTCATGAACTCCGCTGAGCTTCTCTGGTAACTTTACTCTGTACGTCATCTGCCCAATCCTCTCCGTAATTGGAAAGGGTCCTACGAACCTTGGTGCCAACTTCCCTACTGATCCAAAACGGACTACGATTCTCAACGATGACACCATAATAAAAACCATGTCCCCAACATTGAACTCAAGATCGGTTCGTCTCCTATCAGCATATGACTTCTGTCGGTCCTGCGCCATCTTCATTCGTCGTCGAATCCTGCCTATCTTCTCCAAAGTCTCCCTAATCATGTCGGGTCCAAGCAAAACCTTATCCGTGGATTCCCACGAACATGTAGGTGATCGGCACGGTCGTCCATAAAGAGCCTCAAAAGATGACATGCCAATGCTAGCCTGAAAACTATTATTATAGGCGAACCCTACTAGTGGAAGGTGCTCTTCCCATGTTCCTCCAAAGTCTAGGACATATAGCCTCAGAAGGCCTTCTAGAATCTGATTTACTCTCTCGGTCTGGCCGTCCGTCTGAGGATGATAAGCGGTACTTAAGCATAATTGCGTTCCAACTGCCTCTTGTAAGCTCTTCCAAAATTCGCTTGTGAAAATGGGATATCTATCGCTCACAATGCTGGAAGGTATGTCGTGTAAACGAACTATCTTTCGAAGGTAAACAGATGCTAACCATGCGGCGGTCCTTCTACTTTTAACGGGAATAAAATGGGCACTTTTAGTAAGTCGGTCTATAATTACCCAAATCCCCGTATTACCCTTCCTTGATGTTGGTAACCCATCTACAAAATCCATGGAAACACTTTCCCATTTCCAAAGCGGAATCTCTAAGGGATGGAGCAATCCTCCAGGCTTCTTTTGCTCCGCCTTGACTTTTTGGCACACTAAGCATCTAGCAACGAACTCGGCCACGTCCTTCTTCATTCCGGCCCAAAAGTAACTCGCTTCATATCCCTATACATCTTATCACCACCGGGATGTATGGTCATCTTAGAGCGATATGAGTCTTCAAGAATTGCCTTCTTCAAACTCTCGTCTTGTGGTACGCAAAGTCTCCCATCTCTACGTAGCCAACCGCTCTCATCTATAGCATATCTATCAAGATGTCATGAGGACTCCCCTCCTATAAGCTTGCCTACTATCTCAACCAACTGTGGGTCGTTTCGCTGTGCCTCTCCAACTCGACCCAAAAGTGTAGGTTACATCTCTAATGATGCCAACAATCTGGGTACATAACCGACAGAGGGTCTGAAGTCAAAGGAAGATATATACTCCAAACTCTGACACTCTATGAACAGAGGACTTAAGGTTAACTTCTTTCTACTTAAGGCGTCAGCTACAACGTTATCCTTGCCAGGTGTATAAGCGATCTCAAAATCGTAGGATGCTAAAAACTCCATCCATCTTTGTTACCTCAAGTTTAGGTCCTTCTGAGAGAATAAGTACTTTCGCGACGTATGGTCTGTATACAACTCAAACCTCTCGCCAAGCAAATAATGACGCCATGACATAAGCGCAAAAACTATGGCCGCCGACTCTAAGTCATGGGTAGGGTAATTTTTCTCGTGGGCTTTCAACTGTCTTCCACCATAGCATATCACCCTTCCCTCTTGCATTAAAAGTGCGCCAAGCCCTATCCCGCAAGCATCAGTATATACAGTGAATGCCTTACTCCCGTCTGGCAAAACTAAAACTGGAGCTGTCGTCAATGCCCTCTTCAGACATTGGAAAGCATCATCACAGTCAACGTCCCAAGTAAAAGTCAAGTTCTTTTTCGTTAATCAAGTGAGAGGGCTGATATCTTCGCGAAGTCCTTAATGAACTTCCTATAGTAACCAGCCAGCCCTAAAAAGCTTCTTACTTCTGTTGCATTCTTAGGGGTTTTCCAATCTTGGATTGCCACTATCTTAGCGGGATCCACAACTATCGCTTACTTAGAGACCATTGTCTTAAGAACCTCACTTCTTTTCTCCAAAAATGGCACTTGGAGAACTTAGCTTTAAGATGATGAGCTCGTAGGGTCTCGAAGACTTCCCTAAGATGTAGGGCATGCTCTTCTTCATTTTTAGAGAAAACCAGAATATCGTCTACAAAGACTACCACAAACTTGTCCAGAAACTCCCAAAACACCCTACTCATTAAGTCAACAAAGTATGCGGGTGCATTCGTCAAACCAAAAGGCATGACAAGCCACTCGAAGAAACCGTCAAGAGTTCTAAATGCAGTCTTATCGATGCTATCCTCAACCACCCTTAGCTGATGAAACCCTATAGCCAAATCCAGTTGCGAGAAAACTGAAGCACCCACCAACTGATTGAATAAATCGTCTATCCTCGGTAAAGGGTGTTTGTTCTTCTTGGTTAGCTTATTCAGCTCTCTATAGTCTATGCACAATCTAAGTGAACCATCAGCTTTTGTAGCAGAAACGACTGGAGCACCCCACTCCGAAATACTTCTTCTTATGAACCCCTTCTCAAGCAATTCTTTCACTTGCTTACTGAGTTCACTTCTTTCTCTCGGAGCCATGTGGCACACTGGTAATGCAACTGGCTTTGCATTATCTACTAAGTATATTCGAAAGTCTATCTCACGCCTCGGGGGTAAACGTTGAACTTCATCGAAGACATCCCAGTATTCATGGACCACTCTAACAGACAGCAAATTCTCAACAGACGCGTCAAGCGATTCTAGATAACTTAGCATAACAGAATTCATGGGATTACAAGAGATTTCGAGAGTGTTTCCCAAGCGAGTCATAAGCCTAACCTCTCTCTTTTCACATTCTAGGACGGCTCCATTACTGGATAACCAATCCATGCCCAGAATTAACCCATAGCTCGTGAAGCCCAAAACATAAGCATCACATCTAAACCCAATGCTAAGTATAGAAATTTCCAAATCCAAACAAATCATCGACAAATAGGCTGAGCCCCCAATTGGATTTGAAACAACTAAGGGATCCTCTACTATGCTGGTGTTTAGGTGTAGTGTCTCAACTAAAGCAGTGGATATAAAAGAGTGCGATGCACCAGAATCAAAGAGTGTGCGAACAAGACGATCAAAAAGATAGACTAAACTTTCAACGGAAATCGCTCTACCTCGTTCTTGCAGCGGTGGGGCCACGAGAGCCTGGACCTGCCCTTTTGCCTGCCCTGGTGCCATGAGAGCCTGAATCTGCCCTCCAGGGGTAGGCCCTGCCCTCTTCCTTTCTTTGGGCAGTCCTTAATCAGATGTCCTGCCTCGCCACAATGGAAACAACCAATCTTCTTCTTCTTCCTACAGTCTTTGCTTAGATGGCCTGGTGTCCCACAGTTAACGCATCTTTTATTTCCCTTGCCATTGTTGTCTTTACCACCCTTCTTGTTCTACTATTGCTGTTGTGGTTTCTTTTGATCCCCTTTCTTCTTAGGTGCCTTATTAGCGTTGGCGCCTTTCTCTTCTTCATGCATAAGCACCATGTCAACTAGTATCTCAAAGGTGGCCCCCATTGGGATGTGGGTCACAGCTAACCCATGTAATGGCTCGTTCAAACACTTAACAAATCTCAGGGCCTTCTTTTCGAGTGTATTCACCAAGTCCAAGCCAAATCTCGCCAACTGATTGAACTTGTTGACGTACTCTTTCACTGATAGATTTCCCTGCCTCAATACCAAAAACCTTTCCATGTATAGATTCTCTTCAGCCCGTGAGAGAAACTTTGCCTCAAACCTATGCCTGAAATCTGGCCATGTATCAATTGGACGCTCTCCATTAGTGACCTCCCACCAAAACGAGGCCTCATCCTTCATTAACCAGGCAGCTAACTGGACCTTTCTCCCATCTTCTACCTCAAATATTCCAAACAATTCTTCCACCTCCTTTTGCCAATTTCGAGCTTCAACAAACGTCTCCGACCTGCGAAAAGGTTTCCTGCCCATTGCCCTAAAATCCTTGCATATCTTTGCAAAAGTATCAACACGGGGAGGAGGAGGAGGAGGGGGAGGAGGAGCATTTACCTGGCCTGCGACATTGGCCCTAGCTTCAGAATACCTTCTAAACCATCCTGGTATCGGTATCCCCTCGGGTATCTCGGGAATTCCAGACATGCTGAAAAGAAAATGAAGAGATTCAAACGAAGAATTCGAAAGAAAGATATATGGCTCTTGGGGGTTATGTTTTTAAAATAAACTTTTCTCTTGAAAATACTCTCCTTAAAACGTAATTTTGAAAGTATTTCTTTATAAAAATGCTTTTTGAAAAATAGTTTTTCAAAATTCATATCTGGTCTGGTAACCTTCAGCTCTGATACCACGTGTGACACCCCATCTCCATTAAGGTCACTCACAAAGGGAATGCCTTAATTTTGGTGAAGCGTTTATTGTGTATAGAATAGAAAAGTAAATAAGACAGATAAATATATTGGTACTTGGAAAATAGAAACCACTTTTATTGCAGCGGAGAAATAGTTTGGTTACATCACAACAAAAACCAATTACAAAACCAAATACACTTGTTATCCATCTTGAAAAATAAGTTCTGAGTACATTAAAAGACATAACCCCAACATAAAATAGACATAAATAAGATAGGCTGAACTTTACTTCAGCAATCTAAGCAACTTCCAAAAGAAAGGGATAAAGCTGTCCAATCAAGCTCCACTAGTACTAGTCCCACCCTGAGCACTGTGAGGGGGGGGGGGAAGGAAGAAAAGAGGTGGAAACAAAGGGGGTCAGACATAAAGTCTGGCGAGTGCAATAACTTTAACAATATAATCATTAAAGTAACTAGGATAAGGCATAAGCTGGAAAATATGGAAATGACTGTGAACAATAGGCATAACAGAGCAAACAAAGGAAACAGCCCACAAAGATACTTAATGGGTTACTGGTTTGAAAAGGGCCCCCATGCATGACACAAGCTTTCCACCTATGCTTGGTCCCCTCTAAGGTTTTCCCCACTTAACCCCATTCTTATTCATGTCTTCTTACATGTTTCAATCTTGGTTAAGTGCATCTAATCGTATTTCACATGCCACCCAAGGCACCCTCTTAATTTCACATGCCACCCACTTAACCCCCCATGTCCCACCACATGTTTATCTGGTCAATTGTTTCTTAATTCAATAAAACCGTAACCTCGTAAAGACCTCCCACATTAGACTGGCATTTGTGTCTGCTGGATTTTCCGGGCGGGTCCGGGCAGTCTTACACCACAAACGAGTCTAACCTCGTGTTTCAGGCGGTTAATTATTACATATCTTTATTTAACCCCAAAGTGGATTTATATCCCTATTCAAATTTGTCAATAAATTCCAAATATACTTATGTCCATAACTGTCACCTAAATTATGTCCATTTATTTCAGGTATAACAAATTTTTATTATTGCCTCAAATTAATTGTATGCCTTTTAAGGCCATTACATGCTAATTCTCAATATGAGTATATTCAATATTACCCCCGTCGTCCCCACGTTGTTCGTTCGCTTATCATGACACACACACACACACACACACACACACACATATATATATATATAAGTCTAGCAATTAGTCTAATCAAATAAAAGGGAAGAAACATCGCAAATTTGCATAACACACAAAAATGGATCTAACTTACAAATAAGGATTCCAACATATCTTGCATAAACTTTGTATTGTCATGAATCTAAACATAGACCTAAAGGTGTGAACTTGCAGGTATGAACATAGTTTTCACCCAAACTTGCATAGGCCATAGTCACAAACTTGCATAAAACTATGTATGTCATAGATCTAAATCTAAAGGTGTAAACTTGCATATATGTGAATCCAATTTCTACCTAAACTTGCATATAGTCATTTTACTTGGTTCACATGTAAACTTGTGTACAATTTACATAGAAACTAGCATATAATCTACACCCAAACTTGCATATAAATTGATGTCAAACATGAATCAAGTTGAACATAGGTGATTGGGCATATAAAAAGGGATCCACAACAAAACTATCATTATGAACAACTAGCATATATTCACAAAATATCACATTTTTTCAATGATTCACAAACATAGCCATATAACCCAAATTATAACTCAACCTAATTAACTTGTTGATTATCTTATTAAAGAAATTGAACTCACAACACAAAGAAGGTCTTGAGTTCTGGGATCTGTGTTCTGAAATTGATTTAGCTCGCCTTTGAAGTAGACAAATTCGTTGTTGTTGTTGTTGTTGTTGTTGTTATAGACTTGAGTTGAATTGAGTTGATTAGATTTACTTTTCCTCTAGTTGGTGGTGGCTACTCCAGGTTGCGGGGTGATAACATGACGACCATGGTTCTAATTTTGATTAGGTTTTAGGGTTTGAGTCTACATGTGTTTATATAGAGATTAGGATTAATTTAGGCCATCCGATCAACCTAGAATCAATCAAGACCATCCAGTCAAGATAGAGTGACACCTCAGCCCTAATGACTCAGCACTGAATCACAAAATCGTCATCCTTCAGATCTGCCCGGGTGGGCAGGTCGACACTAGGGTCGACCTATATAGGGGATAGTCGACACTAGGGTCGACCCCCAAGTCGACCTGGCCTTGGGCGGGAAATTTCCCGCCCTGCCCAGTTCTGAGTTTGAATTCGTTTCTGAATTTAAATTTGAATTTCTGGAAACTTTTGACAGCCATAACTTCTTCATACGAAGTCCAATTTACGCAAACTCGGACTCTATCTCAACCAGAATTCCGAGACGAACACAATGGCGTAACCCGTTTCCCCTTGATTCTCACATTTTAAATTAAGTATTCTTTAATTTGTTAACTTTAATATTTAAAATTACGGGGTGTTACATAAGGAACTTGTAGAATGTCTCACAGCGCATGGAATAAAATATAATAATAACATACTTGACATAAAACAGGAGAAACAGTGCATAAGCTGAGAACTAAACCATAATCATCATAGCAGCGGAAATTCAAAATATAGCTTTGTTCCACATCATCATTATTACAACTTTGGAGAACTGTCTCTAAAGCAAAATAAGAAAGGTACAATACTAATGCCCAAAGTAGTGACCAGCAGCGACACAGGGAGAATATCTATATATATCATACGTGGAAGCCTCCTGCTCGTCTACGTTACAACTACTCGTGCATACCACCTAACTTGTCTCTAGTCTGCCCATTTAAGAGCACCCAGAGTAATAAGAAGAGACATAAAACTCTGGGTCATACAAAAGTCTGGTATGAGCAATAAGAAGCAAAAGAGGAACAATAACAGGTATACTAAACCATACCTGAACCTGGACTTGCAACCAAAAAGTTAGCACAATAAAATGTACAATACTCTAAGGTGACACTAACATATGGCGTAAAGATACGGGGGAGGGGTGTGCATGTCATAGTGATGTCAAACAATCAAGCATAGCAACCATCCTCACATCTCTCCCTCAATGCATAAAGCATACGATATTCACTGCTATGATCACCCAAATCCTTGCTATGATCACTCTGCCCCATGGAGTCATGGCGACTCCACTGCACTGATCCATAGCCACTAGTCCTTGCTATGTCCACTCTGCCCCATGAAGTCATGAAGACTGCACTGCACTGGCTCATAGCCATGCTACGATCACTCTGCCCCATGGTGTAGTAACTACCCCACTGCACTGATACGTAGCCTAACATCCATCTTGGTGGTGAATCAAAGCTATAGATGTCGATAACTCCTTAGCACAGGTCCCGCAGCAAAGTCCAATTCATGAAGTTAACCCGTTAGTTCCCATCAGGATCCTGAGTTTTACTTTCTATTTGGACTTCCTTTGCATCTTGGGTTTTGGTCGAATTGGAGTTGGTCTTGAAAAGAGTCATCGCATAGTATACATCTGGCTCGGTTCGGTACTCCTAACCCGGTTCGGTTAAGTACTCCTAACCTACGCCTTGATTTGGTTTAGGTATGCGCAGTGCTCCATCCCTCCTTGGTTCGGTCCTGTCACACTTACTTGGTTCGGGTCGGTGGTCACCTCCATCTAGTTCGGTTTGGTTACGACGAACCGACCCCATCCGTTGCTCCAGCTCCTCTTCTCTGATCCGATCCGTAGCCCCTTCCTTGCTCTCTATCTGAACCCAACTCCAACTCTTACGCAAATGGCCTTCAGGCCTCCTTTGGTGCCAAGTTCTGATCCGAATCGAATCCCCTTTGCCTAGTTCTCTTATCCGATCTGAGCCCCATATCCGACCCGATCCGATCCAAAACCCTACACATTTCCTGCAACTTTTCCAGCGACTGTTTTACGCCACATGACGGCGTTTTCGACCATTCTAACTATTCTAATCAATCACAAAGCATACCATATAGTCATAGCAATATATAGAATTGACCATAAACACCAAAACAACATTTTGATATGTCAAAATGGATCAAACATACCCAAAACCCATATTTTCCCCCTAAGCATGTTTAAGAAAATCAAATGATAGGATTAGCAAAACTTAACCAAATTGATCCAAACTTCTAACAGAGGCTTAAAATAATATTTAAGAATTTCTAAACATTTTTCCAGATTTTTAACATGCATAATTTCTTTAATTAACACTTATCTCCCTAATTAACTGTAATTAGTGTAAAAACAATGCTAATCACTCACCGTAGCCGGAAACAAACTATAGATCTAAAATATTATCTATTTTGGGTCGAATTCTAATGCAACACAACAGCTCCAACTCTGATTTGGTGTTATTTCCCCTTGATTTGACGTAGCTTGGCTTAATCTTCAATTAGAAAGCGATTAGGAGAGATTTGGGATGAAATTAGAAGGTGGAGGCCATGGCTATGGTTAGAGAAATGTTTTAGGCGGCTGAAAAATGAAATAAAAATCGTTTTCCTACTATTCTCAGTCTCCCCATAACCCTAATATCGAAATGGGTTATGCGCCCTCTTGCTAATCACCCTAATTAGGCCCGGTTAAGCTGTTTTTCACCTTCTAAACCTTGTTTCAACCATATCTCCCAAACGGTGAGTCTGTTTGGCTAATGTGACCACTCTACGGAAAGGTAAACCATCATTCGGATCTAATGGAAGTAGTTTCAGGTCAAAACTCCTTACCAATCAAAAGTTATGGCCGAAACAAGATCAACTAGGGGTAAAATGATCATTTAAAACTCGGCAAAAATCATGAACATGGGAAATTACCCCAGTAGTCGTCTCCCAAAGTTACATGGCTATACGGCTTTGCATGAGAGAGAAATAATTATTCTACGATCCCATGATGCGTAGAATGCGGGTCATTACATAAGACATAATTCCTAAAGTATCAGAATCTGAACTTGATAAATGTGAATTATGTACTCAAGCTAAAATCACAAAGAAACCTCATAAATCTATTGAAAGAGTAGCTGAACCCTATGACGTGATTCATTCTAATATATGTGAGCTTGATGGGAATTTGACTAGACATGGACATCATTATTTTATCATTTTTATTCGTGACTGTTTTGATTTCACCTATGTATACCTTATGAAAAATAAATGTGATGCATTTGACATGTTTAAAACATTCAAAACTGAAATTAGGAATCAAGTAAATAAGAAAATTAAGAGATTTCTACATAGTGATAGAGGAACGTAATATGAATCTACTTCAATTCTGGATTTTTATAAATTACATGGTATATTACATGAGAGAAATGCACCCTATTCACCTGAAATGAACGGTATAGCTAAAAAAGGACCTTTACCGAATTAGTTGTTGTCATTTTATTTGATTCTGGTGCAGCAAAACATTAGTGGGAGAAAATATTATTAACCGTATGCTATGTTTTGAATAGAATCCCTAAATCTAAGAATAAAATTTCACATTATGAAATTTTGAAGAATTATAAACCTAATGTGTCCTACTTTAGAACTTGGGGGTGTTTAGCATATGCTCGCATTCCAGAACCTATGAGAATATAATTGGCAAGTAGAGCATATGAATGTGTATTTATATGCTATGCTATTAATAGCAAAGAATACAAATTTTATGACATAAATACACATAATATAATTGAATCAATTGATGATGATTTCTATGAAACAAAATTTCCTTTTAAATTAAGGAATAGTGGAGGCACTGCAAGTATGCCTATTAGAACAGAGCTTGATGAAAATTCTGAAACTGAACCTAAAAGAAGTAAAAGAGAAAGAACCGTAAAAGATTAAAGTTCAAATTTTTGTGCTTTTACCATAAAGGAGGATCCCTCAAACCTTCAAGACGCTTTATCTTTTTTGTATGTCATCTTTTGGCAAGAGGCTATAAATGATGAGATGGATTCTTTGGAATCCAATAAGACTTGGCATTTGGTAGATTTACCCCCTGGTTGTAAATCTATAGGTTGTAAATAGGTACTTAAAAGAAAATTAAAACTTGATGGCACTGCTGGTAAATATAAAGCACGATTAGTAGCTAAAGGTTTTAAGCAAAGAGAAAATGTAGACTTTTTGATACCTTTTTACCCGTAACTAGAATTACATCCATTCGAGTTTTGATTTCACTTGCATCTATTCAAAATTTATTAATTCATCAAATGGATGTTAAAACCGTTTTTTTAAATGGTGAATTAGAATAAGAAATTTACATGGACCAACTTGAAGGTTTTGTATGTGGATGATTTACTTATTTTTGGATCAAACATTCATGCCAAAAACACAGTCAAATTTTTATTAAGTGCCAATTTTGATATGAAAGATCTAGATAAGGCGAGTGTAATCCTTGGTATTAAGACTACTAGGTCATAAAAAGGAATTTCTTAGGATTAATCTCATTATATTGAGAAGATACTAAAGAAATACAGTTACTTCGAATGTAAACTTGCATGTACACCATATGATCCCAGTGTAAAGTATTTAAGAACACCGGTGAAGGTGTAAGATAGTCTGATTATGCGAGCATTGTCAATGTAAAGTATGCCAATGATTGTACTAGACTTGATATTGTCAATGTCGTAGGATTATTGTGCAAGTATACCTAGTATAGAGCATTGGCATGCTATTGAAAGGGTCATGAGATACCTTAAACAAATTATGAACCCTGGATTACATTATGAAATTCCAGCTGTACTTGAAGGATATTCTAATGTAGACTAGAATATTTTATCTAATGACTATAAAGCGACCAGTGGCTATATATTTAGCACCGCAAGAGGATCTGTTTCTTGGAAATCCAAGAAACATACTATTTTGCTCAGTCCACTATGGAGTCTGAGATGATATCACTAACCACATCTAGTGAAGAAGCAGATTATTTGAGAAATCTGCTAGCAGAGATTCCCATATAGGAAAAAACTGATTTCAGCTGTGTAGATTCATTGCAATAGTACCGCGGCTATTGCAAAAGTTCATAACCTTTATTATAATGGTAAGAGATGACATATATGTCGTAAGCACAGTACTATAAGAGAGTTACTCTCTTCAGGCAATGTTATAGTGGATCACATACGATGTGACTAAAATTTGACAGATCCTTTGACGAAAGGACTGTTTAGAGAGAAAGTCCTTAATACTTCTAAAAAACAATGGGACGATTGCCCTTAGATTGTTGAATCACGCCCAATGGTAACTCGACCTAATGACTGAAGATCACAAAAATTACGTTCAATAGGTAAAAAAAAGTTGTGTAGTGATAGTAGTTGAACATGCTATTTAATATACCAAGAAGCATATATTCCTGAAGTGATTAAAGGATGAGTTGATCAAAATTCTTAATGAGATTTATATTCTATTTGGAGTGGAATACCTACTATCAAGAGTACTCTTGATAGAATCATCTATGTGAATGTGGAAATGTGGTCGTTTCCTATGGATTTTTGGACAAAACTTCTAGAGCATTCACTAAACTGGGATAGACGTGCATGACCATAAATGCACATGATTATTTGATTGCACTATCGAAAAGGTAGTGTGTGGTCTGATGTTAGCAATAGAGTTCAAGACCACATGTCATTCTAGTAAAAATCTGAATCTTATCGCTATACAAAGGTTCAAATCGGAAGACACCTTTGTTTATGCACAATCTTACTTTTTTTTATTGAAACTACTCGAATTTTTTTCTAAAAATTTCAAGTGGGGGATTGTTGGAAATTGTTTTCAAACAAAAGGGTGAATTATTAAAAAATAATGATTAAGTGTGAAATGGATCCGATATGTGAATAGTTCCACATCTTGAGACTATATGAAAAAGCAAGTATTTATACTTGATTCTTAGAAGCCATGTTAAGGCCCTGTGACTCCCAATACAAGTTTTGTTGTTAGGAGGAAGACCATGCGTGACCACCACACACGTGCGCGCAACTGACGGACTCGACCCAGCCCGGTTCGACGTGGGCTTGGGCTTGGCTTGGTGGTGTAGACACTTATAATTTAGGACTGAAAAACCTTGCGTTTTCTGAACCGTTTTTTTTAAGCTGATAAACTTTTGATCCTCTTTTTCTGGATTGGATCCGACTTTCTTCCACTACCCAGTAACTATTCGGCACAATCATTTTTCGTCTATAATATCTTTAGTACATAGACGAGAAAAAATACCGGGTGGCGTTTTCTTTTTCTTCCACCATTAAAATTCTTAAAAAACCAAATAGTTATTTTTTGTCTTCAAAAGTCCAAATTTGCATTGATTTGTTATGCAAGCAAATCAATTATTCTTCAATGTTGTTTTATCCTACAGGCGGCAACGATACGCAAGAACCGGTTTGCACCATCGACCAGATTGTCGAATCGTCTTCAAGAGAGCGACAAAGTCCGTGACTCTTTCGTTGTTTCCTAACAGTGAACAACTTCATGAGTGAAGATTCTTATTCGCTAAATCTAGAACAACATTCGAACTTCAGTCATTTCTGGATATTGGATAACATTCCAATATTTGCAACATTTTCTTTAAAAACTCCTCAAAATGCTAGATATACCATATAAAAAAATAAATATGCAAATTACACGGTTGCCAAAATTGAAAAAGCTAAGTCTCAAAGTTGAAGTTAACGTCATATTGTGATTCACTTTAGATCCATTTCGTTCACAACGTTTCCATTTGAACTTTTCTTAAATAACAGCCTCTTATTATGCTCAGAAATTATATTGCTTTAACCATTCAAATATTAGACAATGAAACAAAATATTAGTAGTAGTCTAGTCTACTTTACAAAAATGATTATCAAATGGAGATGGGTCCAAATGTTATAATGATTGCCATAATAATTGATCCACTTACTCAAAGAAATCTCCAAGAGTAAATGATAGAGACATGCATTATGGTAGATATCGTGTCAATAGAAAACGAACCTGAAAATTTGATAAGTTAGCAATTTTAGTTTTGCTTCTTCTTTGGAAAATTATTGGCTATTAAATCTAATGCTTCATTCTAGTCATTTTCATAAAATCAAGAAATATATTCAATCAAACATTCAAATACAAGGAAATTATTCATAAATTAGATACAGATAAAAAGAATTGGATTGAATTTATTCAAATACATAATATTGTTGAAGAAATTTAGATTTGAAATCCATTAAGTAATCACAATTGTCACAATTTACCTTACATACTCAAATCTATAATATTGATAAAAAATGGTGATTGTAATAGGGTTTAACATGTGTATGCTAATTTGAAAAGAACCTAATCAAATTCGTAAACAAATTTAAATCAGCTTAATAATTTCAAAATCTATAAATTACAGACTTATAAGGCCTAATAATGAGTGTGTGCTAATAAGTTGTTATAAAAAGATTGTAAAACATATATATTTTATAGATATAACATATGAACTGGCAAAATCAATCTACTAAGTTTGCATAGTGTACTGAGCTAATAATGTGAGAAACAAAATAGTCATATACCACATAAATAAATACTATGGAGCATGATACATCTAAAATAATACAGGACAACAGCAAAGATGTCTCAAACATGACCATAACTACTTCAAAATGATGTAAAAGCAATTTTATTATACTGTATATGTCATCATTGATAAATCTCATACCTCAAATAATGAAAGAAGTGAAGCGGTATAGGAAATTCCTCTCCATTCATTGATGAAAGAGCATATCCCAAAAAACAAGTAAGCGTTTAATGAGCTAGTCAGCACTTCATCTACTCCAGCCAAACTGCCATGAAACAGAATGATTAAAAAATGCAGCAAGAAGTTACCAAAATGGAAGGGCTTAAAGAAAATTAATTTTTTACCACATATTGTAACAGATGACTAAGAAAGATAACTGAATTGGTAGTGACCCATCCTAGGTACACTAATCTTGTATCAATGCTGGAACCTAAGACAAGAATCATAAAAAGAAAGATACCTCAGATTTTTTTATGTGTGTGTGTGTATACTACATATGTTTTCTTCACTAACGCCAAAACATTCACTGGTCCACAAATACAATATAAACATCATACCTAAGCATTGGTTTAGTGGTATCTTACCCTTAATGTCGTTAGGTGCATCTCCAATGTGTGTATCAATATATATGAAAACTTGCAAACCAACTACATAAGTCTAATTGTGACTGAAGGAAGGTAGAACAATTACTGAACGAAAATGATACTAGGACAAATAATTTACTAATTATATTGGTCACAACATTAAAGAATACCAAAAATGATGGTCAATTAATTCTTCTATAAACGACAACGACATTCAAGGAAAATATATTCTATTTCATTTAAGAGAAAGGCTCTTCATTCATAATGGATTTCAAATGGTACATATGGTACGTATATATGCAATATATGACAAAATAAAATGAAAACAGGGTAGTACTGAACCAAATTATCAAAAAAAAAATTGAAAATAAAATACGATCAATGGAGATTAGATTCACCACATGAACATATGGCTATTCCAACGGCAATTAGCCATTGGCGGCTGTTGGAAGCCGTTGGAATATCCGTTGGAATAGTGTTCACGCCTTCCAACGGCTTCCATCGGAGCCGACGGATCATTTCCAATGGCTGCTCTAACGGCTTCCAACAGATTATACTGTTGGAAACTGTTAGAATATAATGTCCATATTGCCGTTGGAAACCGTTGATGGTCGTTGCAAATAGTGGGTACTTTTTTTATATAACAGCAAGCCAGCTTCCTTCCAGCCTCCCCAACTCATTTCATTTCTATTCCAATTCCATTTCCAATCTATTTCCAACCAATTCCACAACTATGCGACACATATATACCACTAACACCACAAACAATCAAAATATAATGCATATATAAATATATGCAACAAAAACTATTTACACATCCAAAAAATCATTCAAGCATGTCCACAAATCCAACCAACATATACAAACATTCAAAACAACCATCCAAACGTGTCAACATAGCGTACCAGTATATACAATAGATCAAAACACATCCAAACTTATCTCATTATACATCCAAACAAAAAACATCCCCAACCGAGCATCAAAACACATACCTCAAGATCCATCGTCGCTACGATTACTAGAAGCAGACGATGAAGGAACATCACCATGATTATGCACGTACTCTGCAACCTTTTGATTCAGCTGCTCAATCTGCATACCCTGCACGCAATTTTGGTCCTGCAGCTGATCAATCAACGCTCGGAACTCCTTAATTTCTTCCTTGTCCTGTGCCTTCTTTTCTTGTCGAACCTGCAAATACAAGTAATTTTTTATACAAGCAATTTTAATAAATAACTTTTATTTACAAGTAGTTGTTATATAATACAATTTTAAAGTCATTTTAACAATGCTCAATCTTGGCAAATGTAGCTACATGAGCATTTCGCCTTCACATGTTTTTTTTAATAAATACCATAATACATAAAGCAATACTCCTAATTATCTGAAGATCAATACATATAAAAATGCATCCCTTATTCCTTGTCAATATTTTGTCTTTTTAATACTTTTATTATTAAGTGTATTATACAGTTGTAAACTTTAGGTAATACATCAACGTTTGCACATTAAAGCCTTCTATATCCAAACTTTGGATTATGACGATAATGTCGTTCAAAGAAAATACTTCTAAGAGCTCAACTTTTAATAATAGGATGCTTACAAATAAAAAAAACCTAAACTTCTAAATAACTTGTCAAGAAAAAAAAACTAATTTTCTATTTGTTTTATGTGTATGCTTCTCTTAGAGTAATAGGTTTCACATATAATTTTCATAACATGCAATTTTTATAACATGCAATATTACCATCAGGTTGCTGAATCCATAGCGTATGCTCTACTATGTTTTTTCTAGGGCTGTTATGTTAATAGTAAATTTACCAGTACCATACCAATACCAAGTAATTGGTTAAAAAAATTTGAGACACTTTGGTTACCAATGTTATCGGTATGGTAATGGTAAATTTACCATTGTTAACGGTAAATATAGCGGTAAAGAAAAGTCAAAACCAGTGGTAACGGTAAATTTACCAATCATATTAAATTTATTTTTCACTATTAGATTAAACCTTAACTATAGACACTTTTAACGATACGTCGTTGTTTTTAAGAAGAATTTGTAGTATTATTTATGATGATGATTCTTTTTAAGTTTTGTTAGGCTCAAAGTGTGAGAGTATAAATGTTATTATCTCATATTGTTGTAAGTAAGCTGTGATGGCTTAAGAAATTCTTAGATGTCAACTAAAACATGTTAATACTAATATAAATATCATAGAGTAATAATAAAAAACAAGATAATTGCTTTTTTTCCGAATTTTAGTGCAACAAAATTTGAATGTTTGTTGTACTGGTAAATTTCCCATTACCAGCCAACAGTATACCAATTTATAGGTATACTAATGAATATTTTACCATTGGTAATGGTAAATTATCGATAACTATTTTTGACTTACCAGTAATACTGGTACGGTAATGGTCCTCATGTATCGGTAGCGGTTATCATTACCATAACAGCCCTAGATGTTTCCATAACAGCATCAAATAAGTTGTCTTCCTCCTCCTGTGTCAGCTCATCACGGCCCGAACCCTCAAGAACATGAGCCCCTGCCTCCTGGAATTTTGCCTGTAATGATAAAAAAAATTCATTTGACAAATAATAAAATGATGATTTTATTTTACAATAAACTAATCAATTCATGCTTGTAATATTTAAAATACACATACGTATGCCTGTGTTGCCTTGTCCTGATCTTCCCACTCATACGTGACTCTGCCAGCCTCGTCTACCTTCCTAGATGCATGGGTGTGAGTAAAGACATCCATGTATGACACGGGATGTCCATAAAATCGTTCCTACAGTTGGTAATTTGAATAATTAATTCCACATTGTCAATCACTGAACTAATCAATTTACAAATGTAATAATTAACAAATTTACCAAGTCCTCGCGGTGATGCTGGAAAGACTTAGATCCCCCATGATGAGTTACATGATTCTTGTTCCTGTTTGCAGAGTTCATTTCTGACTCAGCTTGAAAATGTACATTTACAAATTATTTAAAATTGGCAAAAAATAAATTAGATTCGTTATAAATTTACCTTGAACTCAGGCGTGTCCCACCACGCAACCATCTTCTCAAACACTTCATCGTCCATCCACTTTGATTGCTTTCCATGTTTCTTAAGCTCATTCATCTTCTCTCTATAATTTTTGGTGACCTTCGGGTTCCAGTGTCGCTGAACTAGCTTCATGTCGGTCTCCTATACATCTACTGCTCCCTGTATAATAAGAAAATCTTACTAATCTCATTTGTTTGTGTTTAAATAATTAGTCTCTTTGACGTACCACCAAGCGGTATAAATGTATTAGAAAATCCTACTAGATAGTCTCTTTGACGTCTGCTATGATCTTGCTCCACTTAGGCCAGAAATCGCTCATTCTGGCCATATACACCTCCTTGGAGATATCTAAAACAGTCTGAGACGGCTCTAACTCAAACCCCCGGCGTTAAATATAAATTAGAACTTTATATAGTTAATTATAGTATGTAAAAAACATTAAATTGTTATTCTGCTAATTTTTATACTTACGTCCTGTCAGCCTTAGGCTGCAAATAAACAACCGGACGAGCTAGCTGTCCGCTACTACCCTCAGCATGAGGGGTAATGCTACGTCGTCTAGAGGCAAATCCCGAGCCAGAGCCCGAGCCAGTGCCAGAAGCAGGGTCAAACGACATAATTAATATACCTGCAACATACATGAATATGTAATTAGCATTGACTTTGAGAATATGTAATTAAAATGCGCATATAATATGGATATGAATATGAGCAACACAACATGAATGAATAGAGATGCATTTTGAGAATATTTAAGTAGAAGAAGATAGATAATATGCTATATGAAAACTTCAAATTTATTTTACTTCAAAGTTATTTAAAAAATAAATTTATACAAAAACATAATATATCAAAACTATAAATTTATTTGTTTTAAAAGAACTACGTATGCATAAATCATTGTTCACCATTCAATCACAAACTTCAAATTTTTTATATATTATACAAATATGACATATGTTGACTTGGTACAAACGAACTATACAAGCTCATTCATAAATTTCATGGCATATTTGACTAAAGTAAATTTATTTGTTTTAAAAGAACTATGTATGCATAAATCATTGTTCACCATTCAATCACAAACTTCAATATGTTTATATATTATACACATATTACATATGTTGATTTGGTACAAACATACTATACAAGCTCATTAACAAACATATTATACACATATGACATATGTTTTCACAAGTATATGACATATATATAAATCATTCAATCCAACGAATTTGACAATTAGGGTGATAACAATAGCAATTCAAGAATAATATGATGTGATATACGTATGCAAACAACTAGAAATCAAATCAAAGACATATTAAGAACAAATTAGTGGTAACCCTAAAAATTAGGTTTAGGAATTTCACCTAAATTCAACAACAATAACGGAGTAGGAGGGCTGGAGGACCTCACGGTGGACGTCAGAGGCGATGACGGCGGTTGTTTGGGTGGAGGAGTTGAAATTGGACGTTGTGAAGGGGTGATCAAGGTTGAAAAATAGAATTTGGGGAGGGGTAGAGGGAAATGAAGAAGCAGGTCGGGTCTTTGGAGCATATGCAGGAAAATTTCCAACGGTTTCCAATGGCCGCCAACGGTCTTTATTTCATCGGTTTCCAATGACTATCACGGATTCTAATTCGCCGTCGGAGGTTGTAACACCCCGTGAATTCTATAACGTTAAGCTTCACGAATTAAAGTATAATTAATTATAAATGACGAAATCAAGGGAAATGGGTTACGCCATTGTGTTCGTCTCGAAATTCTGCTTGAGATAGAGTTCAAGTTTGCGTAAAACGGATATCGTATGAAGAAGATATGGACGAACGAAGTTGGGCAGAAAAACCGGAAAACGGGTCAGAATGCACTGGCGCACTTGTGAAGTGCGCCAGAACAAAGTTGAACTGGCGCACTTGGGAAGTGCGCCAGTACAATTTTGTCTTGGCGCACCTGCCAAGTGCGCCCAGGTCAGAAAGACCTGCTGGTCAGGTCCTGGCTGGCCTGGTCATGGTCTGGTCGAATTCTGATGCTTGGCTGAGTCACTAGGGCTTACATGTCTCTTTCTTATTGGCCTCTCTTGAGATGGATGGTCTGGATTCACCCTAGCTTCATCGACGGCTCAAAACAATTTAAAATTATATAAATATAACTCAAGTCTAACCCTAATTTCACACAAATAATAGAATACAAAAGCCGTCATGCTGCTGGAGAGGAACTAGGAATGGCCGTCAATTAGAAAGCCTAGAGACAAGCCAACACCAAAGCCTAAGAGACGAATCAAATTAAAGTTTAATCAAATCAATCAACGCAACGTTAGTCTACCCAAAGGAGCGCATCTCAGTTTCAGAATTCAGAATCTAGAATTCAAGATTCTGCATTCGTTGTAAGTATAGTGACCTTTCAAAATATGAATAAAAACTGTGATGTGATTCGATGTAAATGAAAATAGAATCGTGTTGTTATAATCTTTGTATTGTGATGGTTCTATCATGACTTATGTATTGATGTTTGTGGCATAAATTGATTGATGCAAGCCTATTGAACAATTGTATATGAAAAACAATGGCACTTGCAAGCTAGTGGCAAAAACTAGAAATTTATCCCTTTTTGTATATGTCGATGGAATGGACTATGTATATTCCCTTAGTCTAAATTAGAATTTGTGTAAACATGTTATAGACCTTTTATGCCTACATGACCCAAAACCTATGATATCATCCTTATGTTTATTGGCAAGTATAATTAGATCTATGTTTGCAAGTAGAATTGGATCTATGTTTCATAAACTATGCAAGTTCATGTTTATTTTTAAGATATAATTGGTTCTATGTCAAACATCGTTTGGGTTTCATAAACTATGCAAGTTCATGTTGAAATAGGCTATATGATTAGATGTAAAAATTGAACATTTTTGTGAATATACAGATTGCTAGTTTTGTGGTTGATATTATGCCAAGTTAACATGTTTAAACACAAGTTTGTATTTTCCTAAACAATGCCATTTCATATGTCACCTACTTAGTCATACTTTGATTCGAATGAAAGTTCACATGACCCATGTTATATGTTAGTTGAATCGCCAAATTGCAAGTTCATGCGCCACACTCCTTTATGTACTACATGTTCATGATTTCCCCTTTGCCTCACGTTTATAAAGTTGGGCTAAATTGTGACAAGCCCAACACATGTTATAACGTTGCGAACAAACGGGGGTAATAACGTTGTGTAAAATATGAAAATATATGTTGGCATGTTTGGCACATGCCAATGATTATGACACATAAGCGGTATGAATTGAAATACCCAAAAATAAAAGATATGACATTTACATATAGTTGAGAAGTAATAAAATATGTAAATTTAGAAAATACGATATGTTTAACTCGAGGTTGGATTGAGTTGTGATGTAAACCTGCCTGGACCCGCCCGGCTGTCCAGTAGTCACAACAATACCTATCCAATGTGGGTGGTTAAGCATTGAGACCAATAAGGACCCGAGGTTAGACTGAGCTACGGTGTAAACCTGCCCGGAACCGACCGGCACATCCAGTAACCGTAGCAATACCTGTCTAATGTGAGTGGTCTGGTGCTCCTAAGAGGCTAAGGACAGATGGTAGGGTTAAGTCAACTATAACACTTAACCAAATTCAACATGTTAACAAGAAATTGTGGGTGGGGTTAGGTAAATACAGACACTTAACCACTTAACATGTTTGACTAGAAAATCCTGGTAACGAGGGACCCGTTTCAGCAGTAACTCAAAGTTAGGTATCAACGGTACCCTGAAACTAGGCAGGGTGGGGAACGATTACTGGGCTAATTGTAAGCGGTCAAACGACAGCGGTGGGTGCACAGTGCAGGTCTAACGGGGTGCGGGCGTGCACACACTCCAGAGCAGACAACCAGGGCACTGGGGACACCAGTAGTATAACCTATGCCTTCTAGGATTTGTGTCAGGGCCGCCACCATAGGTCTTGATACACCCCATGGTGGGACCAGCATAGGTATCTACAATTCTTGGGGGCCGTATGACACGTGTTAACGCGAGTAGGAGACGATCTTTAATAAGAATGGGGATCACTTCACCCTCACCATGGGGTGCCAGTTAGAATAAACTCGAGTAGGTGCAGAGATATAGTATGGGTGTGATAGTACATTCGACATTTCCTTAGCTTGTGACACTTTCCTATTTTTAGTTTATATCCATCATATCCTTTTCTTTTTCACATATTGAAGAGTTACTAGATTTACTCAAGCTTTATGTCTGACCTTATTTTCTTTTTGTCGTCTTTTCTTTCGTCCCCCCCCCCCCAAGGTCCACAGGGAGGAAACAACTCAACTCAGTCAGACTCTTTACAAGCACAAAGAACGTAGATGTATGATTTGGATCTTTCTTGCTCGGATAATTGCTTTGGATATCACTATGGGGATTTTTGTCACTTTATTTATGTTTTCATGCTTCTTTAATAATCAAGGCAGTTATGAGGTTGTAATGTTGAAAGTATTTTGAGACAATTATGGAAATCTTTGTTTGATACACGTATTGATGAAATAAAAGTTTGTTTGGTTTCCGCTGTTTAAAATATGTGTATTTATATCTGGCTTGAGTTCATCTGCGGCTTTTACTTATAAACCTCCACCAAAGTTAAGGCATTCCCTTTGTGAGTGACCTTAATGGAGGTGGGGTGTTTCACTTGGTATCAGAGCATAGGTTTGCCTGACAAGATAAAAGTTTTTGAAAATTGTTTTCAAAAAGAAAGTTTAAAGAAGCATTTTTTTTAGAAAAAGTGTTACATTTATAAAAAGACAAAATCCCCTAAAGCCATGTGCCCTATCTATCCTTCTCTATCCTTCGTTTTGAATCTTTCCTTTCTGTTTCAGCATGTCTGGGGACCTTATTCCCCAGCTACAGATGCTTTTACTCCTCCTCCTCCTCTACGTGAACCAGCAAACGGAAGAATCGCCGAACAAGAAGACGGATAATAGTCAAGTAGGAAAGGACCACAACAATAATAACAAGACACGTGAGAAAAGGAAATGTTATCTCTGTGGCGTTGTTGGGCATATATTCCAGGATTGTAGAAAGAAGAAGAAGAAGATGGGGGCATGCTTTCAGTGTGGTGATACTTGACATATCAGTAAGAACTGCCCTAAGAAGCAAGGGCAAGGCCCGCAAGCAGGACCTTCTGGGGGTACCTCTTTAACTTCTTCTCCTAGATGCTTTGTTTTATCCTGCTTATCTTCCCAATCCTATCTTGAGAACTTTAGGTAGTAATATTTCTGTAGAAAGTGTAGTCTATCTTTATGATCATCCAGTTTGTACACTTTTTGACTCTGGCGCATCACACTCTTTTATTTCATCTGCCTTAGTAGAATCTCTGCATCTAGACACTAGTATGGTAGAAGATCCCTTAGTAGTTTCAAATCCAATTGGGGGCTCCGCTTACTTGTCAATGGTTTGTTTGGGTTTGAAAATCTCTATTCTTAGCGTTGAGTTTAGTTGTAATGCCTTTGTTTTGGGCTTCTCGGGGTATGGTTTGATCTTAATCATGGACTGGCTATCCAGTAATAGTGCCATTCTTGACTGTGAGAAAAGAGTAGTTAGACTCTTGACTCGGCTTGGTAACACTCTAGAAATTTCTTGTAATCCCTTGAATGCTGTTATGCTTAGTTATCTAGAGTCGCTTGATGCTTTTGATGAGAATTTGCAATCAGTTAGAGTAGTCCGGGAATATCAGGATGTCTTTGAGGAAGTGAAAGGCTTACCTCCGAGGCGGGAAATAGACTTCCGCATATATCTTGTGGATAACGCAAAGCCTATAGCTTTACCTATCAAACACATGGCTCCAAGGGAGAGAAAGGAGCTCAGTAAGCAGGTTAAAGAACTTCACGAAAAGGGGTTCATTAGACGGAGCATTTCGGAATGGGGTGCTCCAGTGGTGTTCGCAACCAAAGCAGACGGTTCGCTTCGCCTTTGCGTCGACTATAGGGAGTTAAACAAATTGATTAAGAAAAATAGGCACCCTCTTCCCCGAATCGACGATTTGTATGATCAGCTTGTAGGTGCGACGGTTTTCTCCCAACTTGATCTGGCAACTGGGTTCCATCAGCAAAGAGTAGCTGAAGACAACATTGATAAGACAACGTTCAGAACCCCAGACGGTTTCTTCGAGTGGCTTGTCATGCCTTTCGGCTTGACAAACGAACCTGCTTATTTCGTAGACCTAATGAGCAGGGTGTTCAGAGAATTCCTCAACAAATTTGTGGTTGTCTTCGTAGATGATATCTTAATCTTCTCAAAGAGTGAGGAAGAACATGCTCAGCATCTGAAAGAAATCATGGATACTCTCCGTGCACATCAACTAAAAGCCAAATTCTCCAAGTGTCACTTCTGGAGAAAAGAAGTAAGGTTTCTTGGGCACATAGTGTCCAAATAAGGGTTGGCTGTGGACCCCGCAAAAGTGGTGGCCGTACAAGATTGGAAGACACCAAGAAATGCAACCGAAGTTTGAAGCTTTCTTGGGCTAGCCGGTTTTTATCGAAAGTTTATTAGGGATTTCACGAAAATCTCAGCCCCACTCACATGGCTAACAAAGAAGAATTTGTCGTTCACTTGGGATTTGGACTGCGAGTTTGCTTTCCAACGATTAAAAAGGGCTCTTACAACAGCCCCAGTTCTGACCTTGCCAGATGGAAGAAAAATGTTCACAGTATACACGGATGCATGTGGAACGGGACTAGGCGCTGTTCTAATGCAAGAAGGAAAGGTAGTAGCTTATGGCGGGAGACAATTGAAGGTTCATGAAAAGAACTACCCGACCCACGATCTTGAGTTAGCCGCCATCGTCTTTGCGCTTAAGTCTTGGCGCCATCATCTCCTAGGTGAGAAGTTTGAATTATACACTAACCATAAATCGTTGAAATATCTCTTCTCCCAGAAGGATTTTAACTTGAGGCAGCAAAGATGGATGGAGTTTCTTGCCTCGTATGATTTTGAAATTTCCTATACTCCCGGAAAAGGCAACGTGGTAGCGGACGCGTTGAGCCGAAAGAAACTGACCCTAAGCCCTCTCTTTGTGGAAAGGCAAAACTTGGAGTATATAGCCAGTTTTAACTTTAGGCCCTCCTCGGATTTTGTACCGGGTTTGTTAGCATCTCTCGAAGTACGCCCTACTCTCTTAGACTCAATAGGGGCTGCACAACGTGAAGACCCTCAGCTTGTTGATGTGATTGATAAACTTATTAGGGGTGAGACTTCTAGTCACCTCAGTAGATACGCCATCGATGATAAGGGTTGGCTGAGACGAGATGGAAGATTATGCGTCCCACAAGCAAGGGAGTTGACAAAGAAGGTTCTCGAGGAAGCGCATCATTCCAAGGTGACTATACACCCTGGCGGTGATAAGATGTACAAGGATATAAAAAGAACTTACTTTTGGAGCGGCATGAAGCAAGACATGGCAGATTTCGTTTCTAAGTGCATGACGTGCCAACGGGTCAAGGCGGAACAAAAGAAGCATGGAGGACTACTTCACCCTCTAGAGGTCCCACAGTGGAAGTGGGATAGCATTTCAATGGACTTCATTGATAGACTGCCTAGGTCGAGAAGAGGCAACACTAGCATTTGGGTAATAGTGGATAGGCTTACTAAAAGCGCCCGCTTTATACCTATCAAGAGTAGAAGGACTACCTCATCTCTAGAATCTCTTTATCTCAAGGAAATAGTTCGACTCCATGGGATACCCTCCAGCATTGTTAGTGACCGAGACCCTATTTTCACAAGTGAGTTTTGGCGGAGTCTGCAAGATGCTATAGGCACACAGCTATGTTTGAGCCCGGCCTATCACCCCCAAATAGATGGCCAGACGGAAAGGGTGAATATAGTTTTAGGGGATCTTTTAAGACTTTGCGTTCTTAACTTTGGAGGGACGTGGGAGGATCACCTTCCTTTAGTGGAATTTGCCTACAACAACAGCTACCAAGCTACCATCGGCATGGCACCCTTCGAAGCCTTGTATGGAAGACCGTGCAAATCACCAACTTGTTGGTGGGAGTCTACAGATAAGCTTATACTTGGGCCAGACATGATTCTAGAAACTTCAGAGAAAGTAGACTTGATACGTAGGAGAATGAAGACAGCCCAAGACAGACAGAAATCCTACGCCGACAAAAGAAGGACCGACCTTGAGTTTGAGGTTGGGGACAGGGTTTTCCTTAAGGTATCCCCTTTAAGGAACGTCGTTCGCTTTGGATCCGCAGGAAAGCTAGCAACAAGATTTGTAGGACCGTTCCCTATCATCGAGAAGATTGGGAAAATGGCTTATAGAGTAGATCTACCTGAAAGATTGACTGGAATTCACAACGTCTTTCACGTTTCTCATCTCCGGAAATGTCTACAAGAATCAGCGGAAGTGGTGGAGCCAAGCATTCTAGAAGAAGCCGAAGTGGAACGTGAAGCAATTGTGAGGAGAGTTCCAAACCACATCATAGGAACTGAAGTGAAAAAGCTACGCAACCGCGAAGTCAAACTCGTTAAAGTTCAGTGGAGCGACGCCGAGGAAGACGCGATTTGGGAAACTGAGGATAGAATATGCGCTGCCTACCCTCTTCTTTTTGAGGGTACATCTTTGACCACTTTTTTTCTTAAGTTGTGCTTGTATCTATCTTTTTAGGTATATCTTCTCGATATTATCCTTTATCCTTAGGTAGAAACCCCTTTGGATGTAAACATGTATTTGAAACATGTTATGGTTGATGGCTGCAAGTTGTTGCAAGTGGTTGCTAGTGGTTGCTCGTGGATGCATATACACACACAACCTAGGTCTTAGATCGGCTCAATCACTTCATACTGCATATGCATATATGTATTCTTATTTGTATATGGTTGAAAACTTGATATGCTGTCATATGGTCGTCGCATTTGTATGAATAGTTGTGCACTCATGTATAATTATGAGTAGGAAACATTTGCATACATAATGGATACATGACACTTACACGATTCGCATTAAGGAGGTCAACTGAATCAGTAGACCGCCTGATTTCTGCATTAGATAAGGACATGTACACACACTATGCATATGATCATGAAGCATTAGAAGTCTTTTAAGGATAGTGGATGCCTGTGTTTGTTGGTTGAGTAGATGGACTGTTGGATGGTAGGATATACATTCTTCCTAACTTGAAGATTTCGGGGACGAAATCCTTTTAAGTGGGGGAGAATGTAACACCCCGTGAATTCTATAACGTTAAGCTTCATGAATTAAAGTATAATTAATTATAAATGATGAAATCAAGGGAAATGGGTTACACCATTGCGTTCGCCTCGAAATACTGTTTGAGATAGAGTTCAAGTTTGCGTAAAACGGATATCGTATGAAGAAGATATGGACGAACGAAGTTGGGCAGAAAAACCGGAAAACGGGTCAGAAAGCACTGGCGCACTTGTGAAGTGCGCCAGAACAAAGTTGAACTGGCGCACTTGGGAAGTGCGCCAGTACAATTTTGGCCTGGCGCACCTGCCAAGTGCGCCCAGGTCAGAAAGACAGCTGGTCAGGTCCTGGCTAGCCTGGTCATAGTCTGGTCGAATTTTGATGCTTGGCTGAGTCACTAGGGCTTACATGTCTCTTTCTTATTGGCCAATCTTGAGATGGATGGTCTGGATTCACCCTAGCTTCATCGACGGCTCAAAACAATTTAAAATTCTATAAATACAACTCAAGTCTAACCCTAAATTCACACAAATAATAGAATACAAAAGCCGTCATGCTGCTGGAGAGGAACTAGGAATGGCCGTCAAATAGAAAGCCTAGAGACAAGACAACACCAAAGCCTAAGATACGAATCAAATTAAAGTTTAATCAAATCAATCAACGCAACGTTAGTCTACCCAAAGGAGCGCATCTCAGTTTCAGAATTCATAATCTATAATTCAAGATTCTGCATTCGTTGTAAGTATAGTGACCTTTCAAAATATGAATAAAAACTGTGATGTGATTCGATGTAAATGAAAATAGAATCATGTTGTTAAAATCTTTGTATTGTAATGGTTCTATCATGACTTGTGTATTGATGTTTGTGGCATAAATTGATTGATGCAAGCCTATTGAATAATTGTATATGAAAAACAATGGCACTTGCAAGCTTGTGGCAAAAACTAGAAATTTATCCCTTTTTGTATATGTCGATGGCATGGACTACGTATATTCCCTTAGTCTAAATTAGAATTTGTGTAAACATGTTATAGACCTTTTATGCCTACATGACCCAAAACCTATGATATCATCCTTATGTTTATTGGCAAGTATAATTAGATTTATGTTTGCAAGTAGAATTGGATCTATGTTTCATAAACTATGCAAGTTCATGTTATTTGCAAGATATAATTGGTTCTATGTCAAACATCGTTTGGGTTTCAAAAACTATGCAAGTTCATGTTGAAATAGGCTATATGATTAGATGTAAAAATTGTACATTTTTGTGAATATACAACATGCTAGTTTTGTGGTTGATATTATGCCAAGTTAACATGTTTAAACACAAGTTTGTATTTGCCTAAACTATGCGATTTCATATGTCACCTAGTTAGTCATACTTTGATTCGAATGCAAGTTCACATGACCCATGTTATATGTTAGTTAAATCGCCAAATTGCAAGCGCCACACACCTTTATGTACTACATATTCATGATTTCCCCTTTGCCTCACATTTATAAAGTTGGGCTAAATTGTGACAAGCCCAACACATGTTATAACGTTGCGAACAAACGGGGGTAATAACGTTGGGTGTAAAATATGAAAATATATGTTGGCATGTTTGGCACATGCCAATGATTATGACACATAAGCGGTATGAATTGAAATACCCAAAAATAAAAGATATGACATTTACATATAGTTGAGAAGTAATAAAATATGTAAATTTAGAAAACACGATATGTTTAACCCCAGGTTGGATTGAGTTGTGATGTAAACCTGCCCGGACCCGCCCGACTGTCCAGTAGTCATAGCAATACCTATCCAATGTGGGTGGTTAAGCATTGAGCCCAATAAGGACCCGAGGTTAGACTGAGCTACGGTGTAAACCTGCCCGGAACCGACCGGCACATCCAGTAACCGTAGCAATACCTGTCTAATGTGAGTGGTCTGGTGCTCCTAAGAGGCTAAGGACAGATGGTAGGGTTAAGTCAACTATAACACTTAACCAAATTCAACATGTTAACAAGAATTGATAGGTGGGGTTAGGTAAATACAGACACTTAACCACTTAACATGTTTGACTAGAAAATCCTGGTAACGAGGGACCCGTTTCAGCAGTAACCCAAAGTTAGGTATCAACGGTACACTGAAACTAGGCAGGGTGGGCACGATTACTGGGCTGATTGTAAGCGGTCAAACGACGGCGGTGGGTGCACAGTGCAGGTCTAACGGGGTGCGGGCGTGCACACACTCCGGAGCAGACAACCAGGGCACTGGGGACACCAGTAGTATAACCTATGCCTTCTAGGATTTGTGTCAGGGCCGCCACCATGGGTCTTGATACACCCCATGGTGGGACCAGCATAGGTATCTACAATTCTTGTGGGCCGTATGACACGTGTTAACTCGAGTAGGAGCCGATCTTTAATAAGAATGGGGATCACTTCACCCTCACCATGGGGTGCGAGTTAGAATAAACTCGAGTATGTGCAGAGATATAGTATGGGTGTGATAGTACATTCGACATTTCCTTAGCTTGTGACACTTTACTATTTTTTGTTTATATCCATCATATCCTTTTCTTATTCACATATTGAAGAGTTACTAGATTTACTGAGGCTTTATGTCTGAACCTATTTTCTTTTCGTCTTCTTTTCTTACGTTCCCCCCCCCAGGTCCAGAGGGAGTAAACAGCTCAACTCAGTCAGACTCTTTACAAGCACCAAGAACGTAGATGTATGATTTGGATCTTTCTTGCTCGGATAATGGCTTTGGATATCACTATGGGGATTTTTGTCACTTTATTTATGTTTTCATGCTTCTTTAATAATCAAGGCAGTTATGAGGTTGTAATGTTGAAAGTATTTTGAGACAATTATGGAAATCTTTGTTTGATACACGTATTGATGAAATAAAAGTTTGTTTGGTTTCCGCTGTTTAAAATATGTGTATTTATATCTGTCTTGAGTTCATTTGTGGCTTTTACTTATAAACCTCCACCAAAGTTAAGGCATTCCCTTTGTGAGTGACCTTAATGGAGGTGGGGTGTTTCACTTGGTATCAGAGCATAGGTTTACCAGACAAGATAAAAGTTTTTGAAAATTGTTTTCAAAAAGAAAGTTTAAAGAAGCATTTTTTTATTAGAAAAAGTGTTATATTTATAAAAAGACAAAATCCCCTAAAGCCATGTGCCTTATCTATCCTTCTCTATCCTTCGTTTTGAATCTTTCCTTTCTGTTTCAGCATGTCTGGGGACCTTACTCCCCAGCTACAGATGCTTTTACTCCTCCTCCTCCTCTACGTGAACCAGCAAACGGAAGAATCGCCGAACAAGAAGACGGATAATAGTTAAGGAGGAAAGGACCACAACAATAATAACAAGACACGTGAGAAAAGGAAATGTTATCTTTGTGGCATTGTTGGGCATATAGTCCAGGATTGTAGAAAGAAGAGGATGAAGATGGGGGCATGCTTTCAGTGTGGTGATACTGGACATATCAGTAAGAACTGCCCTAAGAAGCAAGGGCAAGGCCCGCAAGCGGGACCTTCTGGGGGTACCTCTTTAACTTCTTCTCCTAGATGCTTTGTTTTATCCTGCTTATCTTTCCAATCCTATCTTGAGAACTTTAGGTAGTAATATTTCTGTAGAAAGTGTGGTCTATCTTTATGATCATCCAGTTTGTACACTTTTTGACTCTGGCGCATCACACTCTTTTATTTCATCTGCCTTAGTAGAATCTCTGCATCTAGACACTAGTATGGTAGAAGATCCCTTAGTAGTTTCAAATCCAATTGGGGGCTCCGCTTACTTGTCAATGGTTTGTTTGGGTTTGAAAATCTCTATTCTCAGCGTTGAGTTTAGTTGTAATGCCTTTGTTTTGGGCTTCTCGGGGTATGGTTTGATCTTAGGCATGGACTGGCTATCCAGTAATAGTGCCATTCTTGACTATGAGAAAAGAGTAGTTAGACTCTTGACTCGACTTGGTAACACTCTAGAAATTGCTTGTAATCCCTTGAATGCTGTTATGCTTAGTTATCTAGAGTCGCTTGATGCTTCTGATGAGAATTTGCAATCAGTTAGAGTAGTCCGGGAATATCCGGATGTCTTTGAGGAAGTGAAAGGCTTACCTCCGAGGCAGGAAATAGACTTCCGCATATATCTTGTGGATAACGCAAAGCCTGTAGCTTTACCTGTCACACACATGGCTCCAAGGGAGAGAAAGGAGCTCAGTAAGCAGGTTAAAGAACTTCTCAAAAAGGGGTTCATTAGACGGAGCATTTCGGAATGGGGTGCTCTAGTGATGTTCGCAACCAAAGCAGACGGTTCGCTTCGCCTTTGCGTCGACTATAGGGAGTTAAACAAATTGACCAAGAAAAATAGGCACCCTCTTCCCCGAATCGACGATTTGTTTGATCAGCTTGTAGGTGCGACGGTTTTCTCCCAACTTGATCTGGCAACTGGGTTCCATCAGCTAAGAGTAGCTGAAGACAACATTGATAAGATAGCGTTCAAAACCCCAGACGGTTTCTTCGAGTGGCTTGTCATGCCTTTCGGCTTGACAAACGCACCCGCTTATTTCGTAGACCTAATGAGCAGGGTGTTCAGATAATCCCTCAACAAATTTGTGGTTGTCTTCGTAGATGATATCTTAATCTTCTCAAAGAGTGAGGAAGAACATGCTCAGCATCTGAAAGAAATCATGGATAATCTCCGTGCACATCAACTAAAAGCCAAATTCTCCAAGTGTCACTTCTGGAGAAAAGAAGTAAGGTTTTTTGGGCATATAGTGTCAAAAGAAGGGTTGGCTGTGGACCCCGCGAAAGTGGTGGCTGTACAAGATTGGAAGACACCAAGAAATGCAACCGAAGTTCGAAGCTTTCTTGGGCTAGCCGGTTTTTATCGAAAGTTTATTTGGGATTTCGCGAAAATCTCAGCCCCATTCACAAGGCTAACAAAGAAGAATCAGGCGTTCACTTGGGATTTGGACTGCGAGTTTGCTTTCCAACGATTAAAAAGGGCTCTTACAACAGCCCCAGTTCTGACCTTGCCAGATGGAAGAAAAATGTTCACAGTATACACGGATGCATGTGGAACGGGACTAGGCGCTGTTCTAATGCAAGAAGGAAGGGTAGTAGCTTATGGCGGAAGACAATTGAAGGTTCATGAAAAGAACTACCCAACCCACGATCTTGAGTTGGCCGCCATCGTCTTTGCACTTAAGTCTTGGCGCCATTATCTCATAGGTGAGAAGTTTGAATTATACACTGACCATAAATCGTTGAAATATCTCTTCTCCCAGAAGGATCTTAACTTGAGGCAGCAAAGATGGATGGAGTTTCTTGCCTCGTATGATTTTGAAATTTCCTATACTCCCGGAAAAGGCAACGTGGTAGCGGACGGGTTGAGCCAAAAGAAAATGACCCTAAGCCCTCTCTTTGTGGAAAGGCAAAACTTGGAGTATATAGCCAGTTTTAACTTTAGGCCCTCCTCGGATTTTGTACCGGGTTTGTTAGCATCTCCCGAAGTACGCCCTACTCTCTTAGACTCAATAGGGGCTGCACAACGTGAAGACCCTCAGCTTGCTGATGTGATTGATAAAATTATTAGGGGTGAGACTTCTGGTCACCTCAGTAGATACGCCATCAATGATAAGGGTTGGCTGAGACGAGATGGAAGATTATGCGTCCCACAAGCAAGGGAGTTGACAAAGAAGGTTCTCGAGGAAGCGCATCATTCCAAGATGACTATACACCCTGGCGGTGATAAGATGTACAAGGATATAAAAAGGACTTTCTTTTGGAGCGGCATGAAGCAAGATGTGGCAGATTTCGTTTCTAAGTGCATGACCTGCCAACGGGTCAAGGCGGAACAAAAGAAGCATGGAGGACTACTTCACCCTCTAGAGGTCCCACAGTGGAAGTGGGATAGCATTTCAATGGACTTCATTGATGGACTGCCTAGGTCGAGAAGAGGCAACACTAGCATTTGGGTAATAGTGGGTAGGCTTATTAAAAGTGCCCACTTTATACCTATCAAGAGTAGAAGGACTGCCTCATCTCTAGCATCTCTTTATCTCAAGGAAATAGTTCGACTCCATGGGATACCCTCCAGCATTGTTAGTGACCGAGACCCTATTTTCACAAGTGATTTTTGACGGAGTCTGCAAGAAGCTGTAGGCACACAGCTATGTTTGAGCACAGCCTGTCAACCCTAAATAGATGGCCAGACAGAAAGGGTGAATAGAGTTTTAGAGGATCTTTTAAGACTTTGCGTTCTTGACTTTAGAGGGACGTGGGAGGATCACCTTCCTTTAGTGGAATTTTCCTACAACAACAGCTACCAAGCTACCATCGGCATGGCACCCTTCGAAGCCTTGTATGGAAGACCGAGCAAATCACCAACTTGTTGGTTGGAGTCTACAGATAAACTTATACTTGGGCCAGACATGATTCTAGAAACTTAAGAGAAAGTAGACTTGATACATAGGAGAATGAAGACAGCCCAATATAGACAGAAATCCTACGCCGACAAAAGAAGGACCGACCTTGAGTTTGAGGTTGGGGACAGGTTTTTCCTTAAGGCATCCCCTTTAAGGAACGTCGTTCGCTTTGGATCCGCAGGAAAGCTAGCACCAAGATTTGTAGGACCGTCCCCTATCATCGAGAAGATTTGGAAAATGGCTTATAGAGTAGATCTGCCTGAAAGATTGGCTGGAATTCACAACGTCTTTCACGTTTCTCATCTCCGGAAATGTCTACATGAATCAGCGGAAGTGGTGGAGCCAAGCATTCTAGAAGAAGCCGAAGTGGAACGTGAAGCAATTTTGAGGAGAGTTCCAACCCGCATCATAGGAACTGAAGTGAAAAAGCTACGCAACCGCGAAGTCAAACTCGTTAAAGTTCAGTGGAGCGACGCCGAGGAAGACGCGACTTGGGAAACTGAGGATAGAATACGCGCTGCCTACCCTCTTCTTTTTGAGGGTACATCTTTGACCACTTTTTTTCTTAAGTTGTGCTTGTATCTATCTTTTTAGGTATATCTCCTCGATATTATCCTTTATTCTTAGGTAGAAACCCCTTTGGATGTAAACATGTATTTGAAATATGTTATGGTTTATGGCTACAAGTGGTTGCAAGTGGTTGCTAGTGGTTGCTCGTGGATGCATATACACACACAACCTAGGTCTTAGATCGGCTCAATCACTTCATACTGCATATGCATATATGTATTCTTATTTGTATATGGTTGAAAACTTGATATGCTGTCATATGGTCGTCGACTTTGTATGAATAGTTGTGCACTCATGTAGAATTATGAGTAGGAAAAATTTGCATACATAATGGATTCATGACACTTACACGATTCGCATTAAGGAGGTCAACTGAATCAATAGACCGCCTGATTTCTGCATTAGATAAGGACATGTACACACACTATGCATATGATCATGAAGCATTAGAAGTCTTTAAAGGACAGTGGATGTCTGTGTTTGTTGGTTGAGTAGATGGACTGTTGGATGGTAGGATATACATTCTTCCTAACTTGAAGATTTCGGGGACGAAATCCTTTTAAGTGGGGGAGAATGTAACACCCCGTGAATTCTATAACGTTAAGATTCATGAATTAAAGTATAATTAATTATAAATGATGAAATAAAGGGAAATGGGTTACGCCATTGCGTTCGTCTCTAAATTCTTCTTGAGATAGAGTTCAAGTTTGCGTAAAACGGATATCGTAAGAAGAAGATATGGACGAACGAAGTTGGGCAGAAAAACCGGAAAACAGGTCAGAATGCACTGGCGCACTTGTGAAGTGCGCCAAAACAAAGTTGAACTGGCGCACTTGGGAAGTGCGCCAGTACAATTTTGGCCTGGCGCACCTGCCAAGTGCATCCAGGTCAGAAAGACCTGCTGGTCAGGTCCTGGCTGGCCTGGTCATGGTCTGGTCGAATTCTGATTCTTGGCTGAGTCACTAGGGCTTAATGTCTCTTTCTTATTGGCCTCTTTTGAGATGGATGGTCTGGATTCACCCTAGCTTCATCGACGGCTCAAAACAATTTAAAATTATATAAATATAACTCAAGTCTAACCCTAAATTCACACAAATAATAGAATACAAAAGCCGTCATGCTGCTGGAGAGGAACTAGGAATGGCCGTCAATTAGAAAGCCTAGAGACAAGCCAACACCAAAGCCTAAGAGACGAATCAAATTAAAGTTTAATCAAATCAATCAACGCAATGTTAGTCTACCCAAAGGAGCGCATCTCAGTTTTAGAATTCAGAATCCAGAATTCAAGATTCTGCATTCGTTGTAAGTATAGTGACCTTTCAAAATATGAATAAAAATTGTGGTGTGATTCGATGTAAATGAAAATAGAATCGTGTTGTTATAATCTTTGTATTTTGATGATTCTATCATGACTTGTGTATTGATGTTTGTGGCATAAATTGATTGATGCAAGCCTTTTGAACAATTGTATATGAAAAACAATGGCACTTGCAAGCTTGTGGCAAAAACTCGAAATTTATCCCTTTTTGTATATGTCGATGGCATGGACTATGTATATTACTTTAGTCTAAATTAGAATTTGTGTAAACATGTTATAGACCTTTTATGCCTACATGACCCAAAACCTATGATATCATCCTTATGTTTATTGGCAAGTATAATTAGATTTATGTTTGCAAGTAGAATTGGATCTATGTTTCATAAATTATGCAAGTTCATGTTTATTTGCAAGATATAATTGGTTCTATGTCAAACATCGTTTGGGTTTCATAAACTATGCAAGTTCATGTTGAAATAGGCTATATGATTAGATGTAAAAATTGTACATTTTTGTGAATATACAACATGCTAGTTTTGTGGTTGATATTATGCCAAGTTAACATGTTTAAACATAAGTTTGTATTTGCCTAAACTATGCAATTTCATATATCACCTACTTAGTCATACTTTGATTCGAATGCAAGTTCACATGACCCATGTAATATGTTAGTTAAATCGCCAAATTGCAAGTTCATGCGCCACACACCTTTATGTACTACATGTTCATGATTTCCCCTTTGCCTCACGTTTATAAAGTTGGGCTAAATTGTGACAAGCCCAACACATTATAACGTTGCGAACAAACGGGGGTAATAACGTTGGGTGTAAAATATGAAAATATATGTTGGCATGTTTGGCACATGCCAATGATTATGACACATAAGCGGTATGAATTGAAATACCCAAAAATAAAAGATATGACATTGACATATAGTTGAGAAGTAATAAAATATGTAAATTTAGAAAACACGATATTTTTAACCCGAGGTTGGATTGAGTTGTGATGTAAACCTTCCCGGACCCGCCCGGCTATCCAGTAGTCACAATAATACCTATCCAATGTGGGTGGTTAAGCATTGAGCCCAATAAGGACCCGAGGTTAGACTAAGCTATGGTGTAAACCTGCCCGGAACTGACCGGCACATCCAGTAACCGTAGCAATACCTATCTAATGTGAGTGGTCTGGTGCTCCTAAGAGGCTAAGGACAGATGGTAGGGTAAAGTCAACTATAACACTTAACCAAATTCAACACGTTATCAAGAATTGATGGGTGGGGTTTGGTAAATACAGACACTTAACCACTTAACATGTTTGACTAGAAAATCCTGGTAATGAGGGACCCGTTTCAGCAGTAACCCAAAGTTAGGTATCAACGGTGCCCAGAAACTAGGCAGGGTGGGGCACGATTACTGGGCTGATTGGAAGCGGTCAAACGACGGCGGTGGGTGCACAGTGCAGGTCTAACGGGGTGCGGGCGTGCACACCCTCCGGAGCAGACAACCAGGGCACTGGGGACACCAGTAGTATAACCTATGCCTTCTAGGATTTGTGTCGGGGCCGCCACCATGGGTCTTGATACACCCATGGTGGGACCAGCATAGGTATCTACAATTCTTGGGGGCCGTATGACACGTGTTAACGCGAGTAGGAGCCAATCTTTAATAAGAATGGGGATCACTTCACCCTCACCATGGGGTGCCAGTTAGAATAAACTCGAGTAGGTGCAGAGATATAATATGGGTGTGATAGTACATTCGACATTTCCTTAGCTTGTGACACTTTCCTATTTTAGTTTATATCCATCATATCCTTTTCTTATTCACATATTGAAGAGTTACTAGATTTACTCAGGCTTTATGTTATGACCCTATTTTCTTTTCGTCTTCTTTTCTTTCGTCCCCCCCCCCCCAGGTCCAGAGGGAGGAAACAGCTCAACTCAGTCAGACTCTTTACAAGCACCAAGAACGTAGATGTATGATTTGGATCTTTCTTGCTCGGATAATGGCTTTGGATATCACTATGGAGATTTTTGTCACTTTATTTATGTTTTCATGCTTCTTTAATAATCAAGGCAGTTATGAGGTTGTAATGTTGAAAGTATTTTGAGACAATTATGGAAATCTTTGTTTGATACACGTATTGATGAAATAAAAGTTTGTTTGGTTTCCGCTGTTTAAAATATGTGTATTTATATCTGTCTTGAGTTCATCTGTGGCTTTTACTTATAAACCTCCACCAAAGTTAAGGCATTCCCTTTGTGAGTGACCTTAATGGAGGTGGGGTGTTTCACTTGGTATCAGAGCATATGTTTACCAGACAAGATAAAAGTTTTTGAAATTTGTTTTCAAAAAGAAAGTTTAAAGAAGCATTTTTTTTATAGAAAAAGTGTTATATTTATAAAAAGACAAAATCCCCCAAAGCCATGTGCCCTATCTATCCTTCTCTATCCTTCGTTTTGAATCTTTCCTTTCTGTTTCAGCATGTCTGGGGACCTTACTCCCCAGCTACAGATGCTTTTACTCCTCCTCCTCCTCTACGTGAACCAGCAAACGGAAGAATCGCCGAACAAGAAGACGGATAATAGTCAAGGAGGAAAGGACCACAACAATAATAACAAGACACGTGAGAAAAGGAAATGTTATCTCTGTGGCATTATTGGGCATATAGTCCAGGATTGTAGAAAGAAGAAGATGAAGATGGGGGCATGCTTTCAGTGTGGTGATACTGGACATATCAGTAAGAACTACCCTAAGAAGCAAGGGCAAGGCCCGCAAGCAGGACCTTCTAGGGGTACCTCTTTAACTTCTTCTCCTAGATGCTTTGTTTTATCCTGCTTATCTTCCCAATCCTATCATGAGAACTTTAGGTAGTAATATTTCTGTAGAAAGTGTAGTCTATCTTTATGATCATCCAGTTTGTACACTTTTTGACTCTGGCGTATCACACTCTTTTATTTCATCTGCCTTAGTAGAGTCTCTGCATCTATACACTAGAATGGTTGAAGATCCCTTAGTAGTTTCAAATCCAATTAGGGCTCCGCTTACTTGTCAATGGTTTGTTTGGGTTTGAAAATCTCTATTCTCAGTGTTGAGTTTAGTTGTAATGCCTTTGTTTTGGGCTTCTCGGTGTATGGTTTGATCTTAGGCATGGACCGGCTATCCAGTAATAGTGCCATTCTTGACTATGAGAAAAGAGTAGTTAAACTCTTGACTCGACTTGGTAACACTCTAGAAATTTCTTGTAATCCCTTGAATGTTGTTATGCTTAGTTATCTAGAGTCACTTGATGCTTCTGATGAGAATTTGCAATCAGTTAGAGTAGTCCGGGAATATCCGGATGTCTTTGAGGAAGTGAAAGGCTTACCTCTGAGGCGGGAAATAGACTTCCGCATATATCTTGTGGATAACGAAAAGCCTGTAGCTTTACTTGTCAGACACATGGCTCCAAGGGAGAGAAAGGAGCTCAGTAAGCAGGTTAAAGAACTTCTCGAAAAGGGGTTCATTAGACGGAGCATTTCGGAATGGGGTGCTCCAGTGGTGTTTGCAACCAAAGCAGATGGTTCGCTTCGCCTTTGCGTCGACTATAGGGAGTTAAACAAATTGACCAAGAAAAATAGGCACCCTCTTCCCCGAATCGACGATTTGTTTGATCAGATTGTAGGTGGGACGGTTTTCTCCCAACTTGATCTGGAAACTGGGTTCCATCAGCTAAGAGTAGCTGAAGACAGCATTGATAAGACAACGTTCAGAACCCCAGACTGTTTCTTCGAGTGGATTGTCATGCCTTTTGGCTTGACAAACGCACCCGCTAATTTCGTAGACCTAATGAGCAGGGTGTTCAGAGAATTCCTCAACAAATTTGTGGTTGTCTTCGTAGATGATATCTTAATCTTCTCAAAGAGTGAGGAAGAACATGCTCAGCATCTGAAAGAAATCATGGATACTCTCCGTGCACATCAACTAAAAGCCAAATTCTCCAAGTGTCACTTCTGGAGAAAAGAAGTAAGTTTTCTTGGGCATATAGTGTCCAAAGAAGGGTTGGTTGTGGACTCCGCGAAAGTCGTGGCTGTACAAGATTGGAAGACACCAAGAAATGCAACCGAAGTTCGGAGCTTTCTTGGGCTAGCCGGTTTTTATCGAAAGTTTGTTAGGAATTTCGCGAAAATCTCAGCCCCACTCACAAGGCTAACAAAGAAGAATCTGGCGTTCATTTGGGATTTGGACTGCGAGTTTGCTTTCCAACGATTAAAAACGGCTCTTACAACAGCCCCAGTTCTGACCTTGCCAGATGGAAGCTAAATGTTCACAGTATACACGGATGCATGTGGAACGGGACTAGGCGCTGTTCTAATGCAAGAAGGAAGGATAGTAGCTTATGGCGGAAGACAATTGAAGGTTCATGAAAAGAACTACCCAACCCATGATCTTGAGTTGGCCTCCATCGTCTTTGCACTTAAGTCTTGGCGCCATTATCTCCTAGGTGAGAAGTTTGAATTATACACTGACCATAAATCGTTGAAATATCTCTTCTCCCAGAAGGATCTTAACTTGAGGCAGCAAAGATGGATGGAGTTTCTTGCCTCGTATGATTTTGAAATTTCCTATACTCCCGGAAAAGGCAACGTGGTAGCGGACGCGTTGAGCCGAAAGAAACTGACCCTAAGCCCTCTCTTTTTGGAAAGGCAAAACTTGGAGTATATAGACAGTTTTAACTTCAGGCCCTCCTCGGATTTTGTACCGGGTTTGTTAGCATCTCTCGAAGTACGCCCTACTCTCTTAGACTCAATAGGGGCTGCACAACGTCAAGACCCTCAACTTGTTGATGTGATTGATAAACTTATTAGGGGTGAGACTTCTAGTCACCTCAGTAGATACGACATCAATGATAAGGATTGGTTGAGACGAGATAGAAGATTATGCGTCCCATAAGAAAGGGAGTTGACAAAGAAGGTTCTCGAGGAAGCGCATCATTCCAAGATGACTATACACCCTGGCGGTGACAAGATATACAAGGATATAAAAAGGACTTTCTTTTGGAGCGGCATGAAGCAAGACGTGGCAGATTTCGTTTCTAAGTGCATGACCTGTAAATGGGTCAAGGCGGAACAAAAGAAGCATGGAGGACTACTTCACCCTCTAGAGGTCCCACAGTGGAGGTGGGATAGCATTTCAATGGACTTCATTGATGGACTGCCTAGGTCGAGAAGAGGCAACACTAGCATTTGGGTAATAGTGGATAGGCTAACTAAAAGCGCCCACTTTATACCTATCAAGAGTAGAAGGACTGCCTCATCTCTAGCATCTCTTTATCTCAAGGAAATAGTTCGACTCCATGGGATACCCTCTAGCATTGTTAGTGACCGAGACCTTATTTTCATAAGTGAGTTTTGGCGGAGTCTGCAAGAAGCATTAGGCACACAGCTATGTTTGAGCACAGCCTATCACCCCCAAACAGATGTCCAGACGGAAAGGGTGAATAGAGTTTTAGAGGATCTTTTAAGACTTTTCGTTCTTGACTTTGGACGGATGTGGGAGGATCACCTTCCTTTAGTGGAATTTGCCTACAACAACAGCTACCAAGCTACCATCGGCATGGCACCCTTCGAAGCCTTGTATGGAAGACCGTGCAAATCACCAACTTGTTGGCGGGAGTCTACAGATAAGCTTATACTTGGGCCAGACATGATTCGAGAAACTTCAAAGAAAGTAGACTTGATACGTAGGAGAATGAAGACAGCCCAAGACAGACAGAAATCCTACGCCGACAAAAGAAGGACCGACCTTCAGTTTGAGGTTGGGGATAGGGTTTTCCTTAAGGTATCCCCTTTAAGGAACGTCGTTCGCTTTGGATCCACAGGAAAGCTAGCACCAAGATTTGTAGGACCGTTCCCTATCATCGAGAAGATTGGGAAAATGACTTATAGAGTAGATCTGCCTGAAAGATTAGCTGGAATTTACAACGTCTTTCACGTTTCTCATCTCCGGAAATGTCTACATGAATCAGCGGAAGTTGTGGAGCCAAGCATTCTAGAAGAAGCCGAAGTGGAACGTGAAGCAATTGTGAGGAGAGTTCCAACCCGCATCATAGGAACTGAAGTGAAAAAGCTACGCAACCGCAAAGTCAAACTCGTTAATGTTCAGTGGAGCGACGCCGAGGAAGACGCTACTTGGGAAACTGAGGATAGAATATGCGCTGCCTACCCTCTTCTTTTTGAGGGTACATCTTTGACCTCTTTTTTTCTTAAGTTGTGCTTGTATCTATCGTTTTAGGTATATCTCCTCGATATTATCCTTTATCCTTATGTAGAAACCCCTTTGGATGTAAACATGTATTTGAAACATGTTATGGTTGATGGCTGCAAGTGGTTGCAAGTGGTTGCTAATGGTTGCTCGTGGATGCATATACACACACAACCTAGGTCTTAGATCGGCTCAATCACTTCATACTGCATATGCATATATGTATTCTTATTTGTATATGGTTGAAAACTTGATATGCTGTCATATGGTCGTCGCATTTGTATGAATAGTTGTGCACTCATGTATAATTATGAGTAGGAAAAATTTGCATACAAAATGGATTCATGACACTTACACGATTCGCATTAAGGAGGTCAACTGAATCAGTAGACCGCCTGATTTCTGCATTAGATAAGGACATGTACACACACTATGCATATGATCATGAAGCATTAGAAGTCTTTTAAGGACAGTGGATGCCTGTGTTTGTTGGTTGAGTAGATGGACTGTTGGATGGTAGGATATACATTCTTCCTAACTTGAAGATTTCGGGGACGAAATCCTTTTAAGTGGGGGAGAATGTAACACCCCGTGAATTCTATAACGTTAAGCTTCACGAATTAAAGTATAATTAATTATACATGATGAAATTAAGGGAAATGGGTTACGCCATTGCGTTCGTCTCGAAATTCTGCTTGAGATAGAGTTCAAGTTTGCGTAAAACGGATATCGTATGAAGAAGATATGGACGAACGAAGTTGGGCAGAAAAAACGGAAAACAGGTCAGAATGCACTCGCGCACTTGTGAAGTGCGCCAGAACAAAGTTGAACTGGCGCACTTGGGAAGTGCTTCAGTACAATTTTGGCCTGGCACACCTGCTAAGTGCGCCCAGGTCAGAAAGACGTGCTGGTCAGGTCCTGGCTGGCCTGGTCATGGTCTGGTCGAATTCTGATGCTTGGCTGAGTCACTAGGGCTTACATGTCTCTTTCTCATTGGCCTCTCTTGAGATGGATGGTCTGGATTCACCCTAGCTTCATCGACGGCTCAAAACAATTTAAAATTATATAAATACAACTCAAGTCTAACCCTAAATTCACACAAATAATAGAATACAAAAGCCGTCATGCTGCTGGAGAGGAACTAGGAATGGCCGTCAATTAGAAAGCCTAGAGACAAGCCAACACCAAAGCCTAAGAGACGAATCAAATTAAAGTTTAATCAAATCAATCAATGCAACGTTAGTCTACCCAAAGGAGCGCATCTCAGTTTCAGAATTCAGAATCCAGAATTCAAGATTCTGCATTCGTTGTAAGTATAGTGACCTTTCAAAATATGAATAAAAACTGTGGTGTGATTCGATGTAAATGAAAATAGAATCGTGTTGTTATAATCTTTGTATTGTGATGGTTCTATCATGACTTGTGTATTGATGTTTGTGGCATAAATTGATTGATGCAAGCCTATTGAACAATTGTATATGAAAAACAATGGCACTTGCAAGCTTGTGGCAAAAACTAGAAATTTATCCCTTTTTGTATATGTCGATGGCATGACTATGTATATTCCCTTAGTCTAAATTAGAATTTGTGTAAACATGTTATAGAACTTTTATGCCTACATGACCCAAAACCTATGATATCATCCTTATGTTTATTGGCAAGTATAATTTGATCTATGTTTGCAAGTAGAATTGGATCTATGTTTCATAAACTATGCAAATTCATGTTTATTTGCAAGATATAATTGGTTCTATGTCAAACATCGTTTGGGTTTCATAAACTATGCAAGTTCATGTTGAAATAGGCTATATGATTAGATGTAAAAATTGTACATTTTTGTGAATATACAACATGCTAGTTTTGTGGTTGATATTATGCCAAGTTAACATGTTTAAACACAAGTTTGTATTTGCCTAAACTATGCCATTTCAAATGTCACCTACTTAGTCATACTTTGATTCGAATGCAAGTTCACATGACCCATGTTATATGTTAGTTGAATCGCCAAATTGCAAGTTCATGCGCCACACACCTTTATGTACTACATGTTCATGATTTCCCCTTTGCCTCACGTTTATAAAGTTGGGCTAAATTGTGACAAGCCCAACACATGTTATAACGTTGTGAACAAACGGGGGTAATAACGTTGGGTGTAAAATATGAAAATATATGTTGGCATGTTTGGCACATGCCAATGATTATGACACATAAGTGGTATGAATTGAAATACCCAAAAATAAAAGATATGACTTTTACATATAGTTGAGAAGTAATAAAATATGTAAATTTAGAAAACACGATATGTTTAACCCGAGGTTGGATTGAGTTGTGATGTAAACCTGCCCGGACCCGCCCGGCTGTCCAGTAGTCACAATAATACCTATCCAATGTGGGTGGTTAAGCATTGAGCCCGATAAGGACCCGAGGTTAGACTGAGCTACGATGCAAACCTGCCCGGAACCGACCGGCACATCCAGTAACCGTAGCAATACCTATCTAATGTGAGTGGTCTGGTGCTCCTATGAGGCTAATGACAAATGGTAGGGTTAAGTCAACTATAACACTTAACCAAATTCAACATGTTAACAAGAATTGATGGGTGGGGTTTGGTAAATACAGACACTTAACCACTTAACATGTTTGACTAGAAAATCCTGGTAACGAGGGACCCGTTTCAGCAGTAACCCAAAGTTAGGTATCAATGGTGCCCAGAAACTAGGCAGGGTGGGGCACGATTACTGGGCTGATTGTAAGCGGTCAAACGACGGCGGTGGGTGCACAGTGCAAGTATAACGGGGTGCGGGCGTGCACACACTCCGGAGCAGACAACCAGGGCACTGGGGACACCAGTAGTATAACCTATGCCTTCTTGGATTTGTGTCGGGGCCGCCACCATGGGTCTTGATACACCCCATGGTGGGACCAGCATAGGTATCTACAATTCTTGGGGTCCGTATGACACGTGTTAACACGAGTAGGAGCTGATCTTTAATAAGAATGGGGATCACTTCACCCTCACCATGGGGTACCAGTTAGAATAAACTCGAGTAGGTGCAGAGATATGGTATGGGTGTGATAGTACATTCGACATTTCCTTAGCTTGTGACACTTTCCTATTTTTGGTTTATATCCATCATATCCTTTTCTTATTCACATATTGAAGAGTTACTAGATTTACTCAGGCTTTATGTCTGACCCTATTTTCTTTTCGTCTTCTTTTCTTTCATTCCCCCCCCCTCCAGGTCCACAGGGAGGAAACAGCTCAACTCAGTCAGACTCTTTACAAGCACCAAGAACGTAGATGTATGATTTGGATCTTTCTTGCTCGGATAATGGCTTTGGATATCACTATGGGGATTTTTGTCACTTTATTTATGTTTTCATGCTTCTTTAATAATCAAGGCAGTTATGAGGTTGTAATGTTGAAAGTATTTTGAGACAATTATGGAGATCTTTGTTTGATACACGTATTGATGAAATAAAAGTTTGTTTGGATTCCGCTGTTTAAAATATGTGTATTTATATCTGTCTTGAGTTCATCTGTGGCTTTTACTTGTAAACCTCCACCAAAGTTAAGGCATTCCCTTTGTGAGTGACCTTAATGGAGGTGGGGTGTTTCAGAGGTCGTTGGAAACACGGCGTCGGAATACACTGTTTCTCTAGTAGTGATTTTATCTCTTTCGAAAATGGAAGCACCGAGGTTGACTTTTTTTTCCTTAACTTCCTTGCAAAAGACAACTGTCCATTTGGTATCCGGACAGTAAAGTTTCCATGCAACAAATAAAATCATATGTGAAAGGAGTGACTAAAATTTCAAATTACGTTGCCTTTTTTACTGATTTAGATTATAACACTATACTAACCCAACCATTAACTGCACTTGGCTAAAAATTATGAATAGCTAAATATATGTAAAGAAATTTTCATACTATTATTTAGAGTTTCCTTTTTTATAATCATGATTTTGATGAAAGCTAATAAGTTACTACATTTTCACTTGCTTGTAATGAGAATGCTAATTTTAGTTTGATATCTTTAACTAGTATTTTTTATTAGAAATAACATGCACACAAAACCAAAAAATAAAGTGACGGGTAGTAAAATTGATTACACTATTTTTTTTTACATAGTCTGTTAAGTTAGATTATGAGTTGAATAAGAAAATTATAGCGCAATTTTTGAAATATATGTCTATAAAAGAACAATGTTTGCTGCAAATGATAATAAAATAGAAAAACGTTCATCTATTACGTTAGAACCCGTCACTACTCAGTCTGAAATTTTGAATTCTTCCTTTTGCAAAGTGTGATAACATTTATGATATATTTATCCAATATCTGTCATAGGCCAAAGAACAACACCATGAGTATGTTTGACCAAATTAAAGAAGATTAAATTTATGCCTAGAATAGAAAAATTCCCAAACAAAACGATGTGTACTTTCCCTAACTGATCCCATATTGTGAAATTTAATCACACATTTTGTTCTTTGCTCTTCGTTTAAAACCACCGCTAGAAGTTGTTGAAGTACAGTGCAATGGGGAAAAATTATCAAATCAATCTAGTTACTATAAGTTTCACAATTTGAAAATGAAGATTGCAAATTTCAAAACATAATAAGAGAAAAGAATACAACTCAGCATAATATCATATAAAGTGATCAAATAAGATTACCTTATAAGCAAGCTCTTTGAATAAATGCACTTATCATCTTTATAGACACTAAATAGTTGTTTGTTTTCCAAAATGAATGACAGGATCTGCACTCTCCCCAGTAAGTTGCTCATTTCTTATTTTAACTTACCTTATATTACAGTAAGTTTCACAAGGTAGAGAAAATCACATGCACTTGTTATTCTAAAATACATTAAAAATAACGCAAGCTGGAAGAAATTACCTTCATGATATCACTACTACCGTCTTTCGGTATTTTGGGCTTGTATCAAGTCAAGAATGCATAAGGATCCCATCACAATTTCAATATGTTGAGTAAACATTTAAATACACAAACCATGGGAATTAATGCTAATACAAAACCCCTTTATGAGAAGAAGTAACTAATATAAACAATATATGAACAAGTAATAGAATATAACTGTTTTAATTTTGGAACTCAAAATCTGAGGAAATGGCGACTGAAGATAACTAATTGTCAAGGCAAGGTTGAATCAAATATATGTATATTTATTACAAAGTAAACATCGACAGATTACAGTTAAAAAGGAATATTAAGACTAAGAAATAAACCTTACGAAAGAAGAAATTATAATCCAATTCACCAAATTTGCACCAGAAGACGGATGAGGGATGGGGCAGGCCTTATGAGAATTTGTAGATTTCAGTTTGGGGAAGCGAGAAGAGAGAATTTGATTAAATGGCCGAATTAAGTGTCGTTTATTAACGCGCCCAAATCTACCGCTTTAATTGTAGTGGACGCTTTCTGCAAAGTTTTCTATTTTAGCCAAAACATTTACCGAGAAATAAAAAATTTGTTAACACTAGGAAACGAACATGCCGAAAAATCCTGAACGAACATGCCTAGAAACCCTGAATAACCCTAAATATTTATATACTAAGGAAGTGATATATGCGTATGTATTTATGGAATAATACTAAACAATTGTTGACCAAGTATTTAAACTATGTTCGATCTCAAATTATCAAAATTTAAACAATTCTTCCAATATCAGCATTTTTTTAGTTTTAAGTTTATGATATTCAAATTTTAAATTTCTAAATTTATCGATTGTAGATTTTTCGAATTTTCAAAATTTGATGTATCAAAATCTAGAATTTATATTTTCTAGATTTCGAGAAGGCATGACCTGAACTTCCCCGCGAAGGAAAGCACGGATTAAGTTGAGAACAAGCCACATCGGGACACAAACAGAAGAACATTTCATTGCTTATTACAACAATTTCATCAGAATACAAGAATATACAGAGCATGAATAAATATTACACATCAGAAAAATATCAGAGATTTAAATTACATTACATAGCAGCGGAAAAATAATATGATACAGAACTAAAAGTGATAAACGGATACAGAGCTTTCCGGATATCGTTCCAGCTGTAAATCAGGATCCTGTGAATATAAATCTGCAAAACCAAAAATACTAGCTGCCCGTGTGGAAAATAGGGGCACCCAGAGTTTAGGTTAAAACAATAAACTCGAGGTCAGTCATGTGACCAGTGTGAGAACTAAAACAGTTATTTAGAACTTTACTTTAAAAGAGAGTAATTCAAGGGACCATGCCATATAACACGGAACGGGTTTCCTCCCAAGAATACTAGTGCATAGAATAAACAGCGCAATGTGTTTTGGAAAAATGAAGCTATTATAAAACTCAGGTCCCATCGCACAATGCAACGCAAGCCGGAGGATAGAGTTTTACCTTATAATAGCCAAATAATGCTTGATACGTTTAAAACAAATTAATTTGATACTATTATAGTATAAAGTGTATGAAAACAACTTCAAATATAAATGTATCAATCATAGACGGCATATTGCCTCATACCACTATGTCGCCATACTAGGCTCTACAATCAAAACCGAATTGCCACGTATTGGAAATTGGATTTCCGTCATGAGTCGAGGCCAGGGACAAGCTCCTCACTGCTTCGGGACACTCTAGAAAATGCCCCAGGACTACACACTCTGGGTAGCCCTTGGAATCGGCTAGGCCGGTCCGCCATTACGTTTGAGGATTGGCAATTCCTGAACACATGTTTCCCGGTCCTATCAGACCTATATATGAGGCGCCTCGCATTCCAACATCCACAAAGGTATAATAATCAACTATGTCAGGGCTAGTAAAACACTGACACCACCCATAACTAGAAAGAAACGTCGTGTTCTCCTAGCGGTCCATATCCCTTTTTAACTCATACCGAGGTGTGAGGCTCGCGAATCAACGCTATACGCAAAGCTACGCCACAAAGGTCGTGCTTTGATCATCAACCACAAGACTCTGCTTTTCAACAAAAGCCCTGATCACTGCATCTCAGCATGCCACACAGGCAATTCATGCCATGCGATCGATATCTATCGATATATAACCTCTGAGCTCGTACGTCTCAGAGAAGGGCGTTAAGCAAGAGAATAGATTCTCTGCCGCCAAATAGAAATATATTTAACAGAAATCAACACAGAATAAAATCCAATATCAGACACACAATCTATTTATAAGTCCATTCTGGGTCTGAACGAAATTGGAGGCACCTTATACCTCGCATATCCATTGATCTCCAAATACATCTGGAAGATCACCAACTATTTCCCTCCTCTTGGGTGTACAACCCAATCAAGATCACCAGTAATCGTTCAAACGATGTGAAGACCTCCGGTCTTCAACCACCTTCTTCATCTTCAACTTATCGTCGAATCAGTTATTCAGAATGGGATAAACCCGATCTTTCCGAATAACTCGCGTATATAATAAACAAGTGCTACAACAACACAACATATGCCTCATTCCAATTCTGAATATTCTTTTATTCAAATATTCACATTCTTTGGGAAAAGTTCCCATTAATTTTATCAAAGATAAATTCTTTAAAATTTATTCTTTAATTTTCCTTTGGATTTCAATTCAAACTGTATCCCTTTTTAACTGGATTAAAGAACCAATGTCATTTAAAACACGGTTCACGATAAACCCAATATCACATTCCATTTCATCAGCCTTTAACCGTAAATTAGCAAGTGAACAATTCCCTAAGTATTAACCCCGAAGGCCGAAACCAACATCAGACCAATACCCAAGAAACCATTGAACTTAACTAATCTTCAATTAGTTTCTGATTTTCTTAACTCCATTGTTAATCGGGTTAAAGAACCAGTGTTATTTAAAACACCATTCACGATAAACCCAAAGATCAATTTCAATTCAATTCCAATTAAATATATTAAATTGGAAAACTTTACTTTGGAAAAATTCCCGTTAAATCTTAATAAAAAGATTTATAAATTCCAAATCTTATTTCACTGCAAATCGGGTTAAAGAACGAATGTCGTTGAAAACACAGTTCACAACAAACCCAAAATCCAATCAGTCTCTAACCATAAATCAATAAGAGAACAATTCGCTAAGGATTAAGCCCGAAGGCCGAAAACAACATCAGATCAATACCCAGGAAACCATTCAACTTAACTAACCTCCGGTCAGTTTCTAATTTTCTGATCTACAATCGGTTCAAGAACAATATTATTAAAGATACCATTCACGACAAACCCAAAATCCAATTTGATATTAAATACAAGGCTCTGAATAGAAAATATATTGGCTTATATTCAATATCAAGTTCTGAAACCAACAAATATCGTATTGGGATAATGATATATAGATATATATATATATCTTCCAAATTCCTCGACAATATCAGTATAATCACGAAATCCAATATTGAAATATTCCGAAGATGATTTCGATTCAAATCCATTCCAACTCATATATTGAAAATCCTAGTTATTTTTTAAACCATTTCAAACCCAATTTATTTATTTTAAAAATATTGGATTTATTATTCTATTTCAAAACTAGTTCATTTCGATAAAAATATATTTTTTATCTTTTCAAATATGGAATTTTTCATCCCAATTCTTTCCAAATCATTCATTTTGATTTTACACAAATTATTGATATTTTTAATAATTTTATCAAGGCCCGTACAGTCGATTTCCATAAACGGCCATCGAACTGCACTTACAGCAACCTATTCCAAATTTGATTTGGACATAATTCCAAATCCAACCGTTAGATTTCAAAATCCTCATATTCATTAGAAAGCTCTTTTCGATACGAACCCAACGGTTCCGGTTTCAGGAGAATCCGACGGTCGGATCTCCCGTAATGTCCATTCAAAGTCAATGGTCGAAATTCGCGAACTGCCGCAGCGCGACGCGTTCTATTCAGGCCATTACATTATAATATATAATATATATTTCGTCGATTTCCATTTAAAACGCATTTTATAAATCGTTTTGAATTCGGTTTCAAAACAGTTTCAACTTCATGTTCAATTCCATATCAAAATTGAATTTTCTATTATAAATCTGTTTTAAATTCATTTCAAATTGATTTCAATTCAATTTCAATTTCAATTCATTATGAATTCGTTTTAAATCGATTTCAATTCAATTTCAATTACAATTCAATTCGTTTTGAATTCACTTTAAATCGATTTCAATTCAATTTTATATTCATTTCATTCGATTTCAATTCTATTTCAATTCGATTTCAATTCGTTTTGAATTCACTTTAAATTGATTTTAATTCAATTTTATATTCATTTTAAATTGAATTTCAAATTCATTTCAAAATATCATATTTCGAAATCCCTTTTCGATATTCATTATAAAATGAATAAAATCGACCAAATTTCTGTTCGTGTTAAAATGGTGTTTAACTACTTAACACGGCTATACATTTCAATGTTTTCTGAATATTATTTTAAAATATTCGATAATTTTGAACTGGAATCAGACTCAGTCAATTACCATATAATTTTATTTATATGGATTTCAACATCACATGTATACAATAATAACGATAAACAATCATTAAAAATTCATACAGCATCCGGAGTGCATTCTACAACCGTATAAGCATTAAAATAAATATTCAACGCTCATACAGTCTGTCAATCAATCGATCGACATACCGCTGATTATTGGGACTAGTGTATGTCATATATCATCCCAATACCCATGTGGGGTTTCAATCAACAAATAACGAATTTTATTTGCGCAGTTGGGCGATGTGTAAAATTTATCGTCCCAATCATTATCAGCCAAATAGGTGTACATAAACAAATCGTCCGATTTGTTTATAAATATTTATTTTATTCATATACACGTTAAAAATTATATTTTTAATTATAAAATATTTTATTTTCATTTATGAATATTTTATTTATCCATTCCACATCACAACCAATTTTCATAACAACATACAATCAAACAAACAAGCCGTCCATGGTCTGTGGACGACGGGTGTCGGGTGCTGCTAAGCACCGTCTGCATCCTAGTATATATTTTAACTAGAAAATAAAACTGAGGAGTTCTCACCTTTGGGTTCCACTCCGCCATTTTATTTCTGAATTCCTGATCGATTGGATTTTCCCGAATTTCCTACGCCATCCTTTTCGCGCTGTTCACGTTAAAAATCACATTTTTATCTCACTATATATATATATATAATAAAAATCAGATTTTTATTTCGCTACATATATAAAAATCATATTTTTATATTCTCTATCTTATAAAAATCATATTTTTATAATCTCTTTTATATAAAAATCATATTTTTATTATCTCTATAATATAAATATAATATTTTTATTATCTACTTCATATATTTTTACGACGCTTCTTTCTATATAAAAATTATATTTTTATATTCCTACTTCTTATATAAAGATTGAATTTTTATGTTATAAAAATCCTCACTTTATACGTACAAAAATCCTAACACTTCATGTATAAAAATCTAAACTTTTACTATGAAAAATTCTATCTTTCATAATTAAAAATCACTTCTTTTTCTTACTATGCCATTATATAAATTTAAAACAATGTCATAAATACTTTTATGCAATGAAATGATTTAAAAATCATATTTTTATTCACCTAAATAAATAAAAATAATAAAATAAATAAATAAAAAGGCTCACCGGCGGAATTGGCAGCGCCGGAGGCTGAAGGTGATGGGGGAAGGGCACTGGTGGTCATAGGAGGGGGCCAGAGGGGTTGCGGTCTGGTCAGGTTGTCGGGGTTCGCTGATTTGGGGTTTTGGGATCCGCGTCTATCGAGGGGGGAGGAGGACGTCGCGAAGGGGAGGGGGGACTGGAGGAGGCGGCGCCAGCGGCGCGTTGGCCCAGGCAGCCACGGCGGCGGCGGCGATGACCCCCCTACCGCGTTTTTTTTATATTTAAAAAAGTAAACGAGGGGCCTGAGAGGGTATAGAAAGAGAGAGATTATATATATATATATTATTTAATTTCAAAAAGTACCTTTTTATTTTGAACTCGAAATCAAACCCACCGACGTCGTCCTTAGCTAATTACCCCCATTCCGAACATAATGGAATATGTACCGTAAGCTGATTCGATCGTTTCGATCAGTTTCCGTCAAAATCAAAATATAAATCTATATATTGAATTTGAACGCGCATTTCAATTTACCAGGGCCACATACGGACTCTAAAAATTCCCGAAAAATATTTTCTAGCTTTGTATTGACGATATGGTTCTAACAAAACTAATTTCGTCAAATTTGGAGACCGTTTAAAAAATGGTCATTTTCTGGTCGATCGAAATTGACTAAAATGGTCAAAACATTTTTTAGTTCGCCACGCTCACATATTGATTTCAAAAATTACGAATTTTGGAATCTAGCAATAACTTTACATCCCGGATCCAACAAAAGTGGTTTCGTCTAAAACGGAGGTCGTTTGCAAAATTTCCATTTTTAAGGGCTATATTTTCCATGGCGACTATTCTGAATTTTCAACAGGGCATAACTTTTTATTCCCGCTATGAAATTTCAATTTTTTAGATTCGTTGGAAAGATATTTTCAAATAGATTTTAATATTTTTGGTTTCACTAAAATCCGGTTTATTTTGAATCCTGTACATTCATTTGAAATTTGAAATCGAATTTTTGAACTACCGCGCCATTTTCAATTCCTTTTATAATTATATATAAATATTTATATTCTAACGATAATTCAAATAAATCTATATGTTCTAATTCAATTAAAAATAAATTTCTCATCGTTATTATTTAAAATAATCCATTTTAAATATTCAAAATTCACTAAAATTGCCAAAATAAAAATTTTAAATTGCCCCGGATTTTCTGAGTTATTACAATCTCCCCCACTTAAAATCTTTACATCCTCGAAAAGGTACAGAGCTGAAAGTTGTTTTACTAATCAACTCAACTTTCATTATTTTCATTATGGCTTAAGTTCTTCAACTTTTCAGTTTCTAAGAACTTTTCAAACTTTTAAAAAATTTGGCTAACACCCTAAATTTTCGAAAAATTTCGCCATAACCTCCCCTGCACGGGAGCACCAAGAAAATCCCGAAATTTCCATACAGGCCTCTCCAATCCAAAAAGAAAAAGAAACAGCCAAGCGGCAAGCCAATCGGCTCATAAAATCATCCAAACCCAATAAATTTGTAAACATGCACCTATTTGTCAGGCATACAATTTTTTTCCTCTGCTCTAGCCTCCTTGCTATGACCTCTTCAATATATATGCATGCAATTTCCAACAATTTTAAATGCAGTTCAATATTTGGTACAATTTGGCCTAAATTCACCTTTCTTTCATATGTTGGTTTAAATAAATAATCACACAACACAATCATCAATCAATTAGTAAATTAACGTTTCAAATTCATAATTTTGATACATAGTCAAAAAATCAAATTTTTGTTGCCAAATCACAACAATAGTCCCATCTAGTTTTGGTTCTCACACCAGTCCATTGGAAATATATAGAAATCCCACTTTCGAAACTCGAACACAAATACTGATAATGCGTCCGCATTACCAGAATTATCTCCGGGCGACTAAAATGTGGTTCTATATCTATCCATTATATTAAAACTTCGAATATACGTTTGCAAGGCGTATATGCAAAATCTCTATATATTGGACTGTCCAAAATCAATACAAATAAAATATTCAAATACGTTGAATAATGTTTAAATTTTCAAAACAATATTGTTTTCATTTTAAAAATATACTCTTCACACTCGTTCTAGGATACTACTGATCCCATCTCTAACGAGTCATTCTTATTGGATATTACTAATCCAATCTCTGATGAATTCTTTCGTATGGTTCTAATGTGTCTGGTTTTCTAGCTCTGTAAACCAGAGCTCTGATACCAAACTGACACGACCCGAACTTCCCCGCGAAGGAAAGCACGGATTGAGTTGAGAACAAGCCACATCGGGACACAAACAGAAGAACATTTCATTGCTTATTACGACTATTTCATCAGAATACAAGAATACACAGAATATGAATAAATATTACACATCAGAAAAATATCAGAGATTTAAATAACATTACATAGTAGCGGAAAAATAGTACAATACACAACTGAAAGTGATAAACGGATACAGAGCTTTCCGGATATCGTTCCAGCTGTAAATCAGGATCCTGTGAACATAAATCTGCAAAACCAAAACTACTAGCTACTCGTGTGGAAAATAGGGGCACCCAGAGTTTAGGTTAAAACAATAAACTCCAGGTCAGTCATGTGACTAGTGTGAGAACTAAAACAGTTATTTAGAACTTTACTTTAAAAGAGAGTAATTCAAGGGACCATACTATTATAGTATAAAGTGTATAGTATAAAGTGTATGAAAACAAATTAATTTCATACTATTATAGTATAAAGTGTATGAAAACAACTTCAAATATAAATGTATCAATCATAGACGGCATAGTGCCCCATACCACTATGTCACTATATTAGGCTCTACAATCAAAACCGAATTGTCACGTATTGGAAATTGGATTTCTGTCATGAGTCGAGGCCAGGGGCAAGCTCCTCGCCGCTTCGGAACACTCTAGCAAATGCCCCAGGACTACACACTCTGGTTAGCCCTTGGAATCGGCTGCGCCGGTCCTCCGTTACGTTTGAGGATTGGCAATCCCTGAACACACGTTTCCCGGTCCTATCAGACCTATATCGGAGGCGCTTCGCATTCCAATATCCACAAAGGTATAATAATCAACGATGTCAGGCTAGTAAAACGTTGACACAACCCATAACTAGAAAGAAACGTCGTGTTCTCCCAGCGGTCCATATCCCGTTTTTAACTCATACCGAGGCGTTAGGCTCGCGAATCAACGCTATACACAAAGCTATGCCACAAAGGCCGTGCTTTGATAATCAAACATAAAACTCTGCTTTTCAACAGAAGCCCTGATCACTGCATCTCAGCATGCCACACAGGCAATTCATGCCATGCGATTGATATCTATTGATATATAACCTCTGAGCTCGTACGTCTCAGAGAAGGGCGTTAAGGAAGAGAATAAATTCTCCACCGCCAAACGGATATATATTTAACAGAAATCAATCAGCACAGAATAAAATCCAATGTCAGACACACAATCCATTTATAAGTCCGTTCTGGGTCTGAACGAAACCGGAGGCACCTTATACCTCGCATATCCATTGATCTCCAAATAAGTCTGGACGATCACCAACTATTTACTTCCTGTTGGGTGTACAGCACAATCAAGATCACCAATAATCGTTCAAATGATGTGAAGACCTCCGGTCTTCAACCACCTTCTTCATCTTCGACTTATCGTCGAATCAGTTATTTAGAATGGGATAGACCCGATCTTTCCAATAACTCGCGTATATAATAAATAAGTGCTACAACAACACAACATATGCCTCATTCCAATTCTGAATATTCTTTTATTCAAATATTCACATTCTTTGGGAAAGGTTCCTATTAATTTTATCAAAGATAAATTCTTTAAAATTTATTCTTTAATTTTCCTTTGGATTTCAATTCAAACCGTGTCCCTTTTTAACTGGATTAAAGAACCAATGTCATTTAAAACACGGTTCACGATAAACCCAAAATCACATTCCATTTCATCAGCCTTTAACCGTAAATTAGCAAATGAACAATTCCCTAAGTATTAACCCCGAAGGCCGAAACCAACATCAAACCAATACCCAAGAAACCATTAAACTTAACTAATCTTCAATTAGTTTCTGATTTTCTTAACTCCATTGTTAATCGAGTTTAAGAACCGGTGTTATTTAAAACACCATTCACGATAAACCCAAAGATCAATTTCAATTCAATTCCAATTAAATATATTAAATTGGAAAACTTTACTTTGGAAAAATTCCCGTTAAATCTTAATAAAATGATTTATAAATTCCAAATCTTATTTCACTACAAATCGGGTTAAAGAACGAATGTCGTTGAAAACACAGTTCACAACAAACCCAAAATCCAATCAGTCTCTAACCGTAAATCAGTAAGAGAACAATACCCTAAGGATTAACCCCGAAGGCCAAAAACAACATCAGATCAATACCCAGGAAACCATTCAACTTAACTAACCTCCGGTCAGTTTCTAATTTTCTTAACTACATTTGGTTCTAGAACAGTATTATTAAAGATACCATTCACGACAAACCCAAAATCCAATTTGATATTAAATATAAATACAAGGCTCTGAATAGAAAATATATTGCCTTATATTCAATATCAAATTCTGAAACCAACAAATATCGTATTGGGATAACAATATATATATATATATATATATATATATATATCTTCCAAATTCCTCCACAATATCCGTATAATCACGAAATCCAGTATCGAAATATTCCGAAGATAATTTCGATTCAAATCCATTCCAACTCATACATTGGAAATCCTGGTTATTTTTGAAACCATTTCAAACCTAATTTATTTATTTTAAAAATATTGGATTTATTATTCTATTTCAAAACTAGTTCATTTCGATAAAAATATATTTTTATCTTTTCAAATATGGAACTTTTCATCCCAATTCTTTCCAAATCATTTATTTTGATTTTACACAAATTATTGATATTTTTAATAGTTTTTTCTAGGCCGGTAAAGTCGATTTCCATAGACGGCCATCGAACTACACTTACAACGACCTTTTCCAAATTTGATTTGGACATAATTCCAAATCCAACCGTTAGATTTCAAAATCCTAATATTCATTAGAAAGCTCTTTTCGATACGAACCCAATGGTTCCGGTTTTAGGAGAATCCGATGGTCGGATCTCCCGTAATGTCCATTCGAAGTCAATGGTCGAAATTCGCGAACTGCCGCAGCGTGGCGCGTTCTATTCTGGCCATTATATTATATATATATATATATAATATATTTCGTCGATTTCCATTTAAAATGCATTTTATAAATCGTTTTGAATTCGATTTCAAAAAAGTTTCAACTTCATGTTCAATTCCAAATCAAAATTGAATTTTCTATTATAAATCTGTTTTAAATTCATTTCAAATTGATTTCAATTAAATTTCAATTCAATTTCAATTCGTTTTGAATTCGTTTTAAATCGATTTCAATTCCAATTCAATTCGTTTTGAATTCACTTTAAATCGATTTCAATTCAATTTTATATTCATTTCAATCGATTTCAATTCTATTTCAGTTTCAATTTCAATTCGTTTTGAATTCACTTTTAATCAATTTCAATTTAATTTTATATTCATTTTAATTCGAATTTCAAATTCTCAAAATATCATATTTTGAAATCCATTTCCGATATTCATTATAAAATGAATAAAATCGACCAAATTTCCGTTCGTGTTAAAATGATGTTTAACTACTTAACACGGCTTTACATTTCAATATTTTCTGAATATTATTTTAAAATATTCGATAATTTTAAACAGGAATCAGACCCAGTCAATTACCATATAATTTTATTTATATGGATTTCAACATCACATGTATACAGTAATAACGATAAACAATCATTAAAAATTCATACAACATCTGTAGTGCATTCTACAACCATATAAGCATTACAATAAATATTCAACGCTCATGCAGCCTGTCAATCAATCGATCGATATACAGCTAATTATTGGGACTAGTGTATGTCATATATCATCCCAATACCCGTATGGGGTTTCAATCAACAAATAACGAATTTTATTTGTGCAGTTGGGCGATGTGTAAAATTTATCGTCCCAATCAATATCAGCCAAATATGTGTATATAAACAAATCATCCGATTTGTTTATAAATATTTATTTTATTCATATACACGTTAAAAATTATATTTTTAACTATAAAATATTTTATTTCCATTTATGAATATTTTATTTATCCATTCCACATCACAACCAATTTTCATAACAACATACAATCAAACAAACAAGCCATCCATGGTCTGTGGACGACGGGTGTCGGGTGCTGCTAAGCACCGTCTGCATCCTAGTATATATTTTAACTAGAAAATAAGAGTGAGGAGTTCTCACCTTTGGATTCTACTCCGCCATTTTATTTCTGAATTCCTAATCGATTGGATTTGCCCGAATTTCCTACGCCATCCTTTTCACGCTGTTCACATTAAAAATCACATTTTTATCTCACTATATATATATATATATATATAATAAAAATCAGATTTTTGTTTTGCTATATATATAAAAATCGTCTTTTTATATTCTCTATCTTATAAAAATCATATTTTTATAAAAATCATAATTTTATTATCTCTATAATATAAAAATCATATTTTTATTATCTACTTCATATATTTTTACGACGCTTCTTTCTATATAAAAATTATATTTTTATATTCCTACTTCTTATATAAAGATCAAATTTTTATGTTATAAAAATCCTCACTTTATACGTACAAAAATCCTAACTCTTCATGTATAAAAATTTAAACTTTTACTATGAAAAATTCTATCTTTCATAATTAAAAATCACTTCTTTTTCTTACTATGCCATTATATAAATTTAAAACAATGTCATAAATACTTTTATACAAAGAAATGATTTAAAAAGCATATTTTTATTCACCTAAATAAATAAAAACAATAAAATAAATAAATAAAAAGGCTCACCGGCGGAATTGGCAGCGCTGGAGGCTGAAGGTGACGGGGGAAGGGCGCTGGTGGTCATCGGAGGGGGCTAGAGGGGTTGCGGTCTCGTCAGGTGGTTGGGGTTCGCTTATTGGGGGTTTTGGAGTCTGCGTCTATCGAGGGGGGAGGAGGACGTCGCGAAGGAGGGGGAACTGGAGGGGGCGGCGCCAGCGGCGCGGTGGTCCATGCAGCCGCCGCGGCGGCGATGGCGATGATCCCTTCCTATCGCGTTTTTTTTTTATATTTTTATTTTTCGATTTGAAAAAGTAAACGGGGTGGGGGGGGGGAGGGCTGAGAGAGTATACAGAGAGAGATTTTATTATATATATTCTATTATTTTATTTCAAAAAGTACCTTTTTATTTTGAACTCGAAAACAAACCCACCGACTGTCGTCCCTAGCTAATTACCCCCATTCAGAACACAATTGGATATGTATCGTAAGCTGATTCGATCGTTTTGATCAGTTTCCATCAAAATCAAAATATAAATCTATATATTGAATTTGAACGCGCATTTCAATTTACCGGGGCCACATACAGACTCTAAAAATTCTTGAAAAATATTTTCTAGCTTCGTATTGACGATACGGTTCTAACAAAACTAATTTCGTCAAATTTGGAGACCGTTTGAAAAATGGTCATTTTCTGGTCGATCGAAATTGACTGAAACTGTCAAAACATGTTTTACTTCGCCACGCTCACATATTGATTTCAAAAATTACGAGTTTTGGAATCTAGCAACAGCTTGACATCCCGGATCCAACAAAAGTGGTTTCGCCGAAAACGGAGGTCATTTGCAAAATTTCCATTTTTAAGGGCTATATTTTCCATAGCGACTATTCTGAATTTTCAACTGGGCATAAATTTTTATTCCCGCTATGAAATTTTAATTTTTCGGATTCGTTGGAAAGATATTTTCAAATAGATTCTAATATTTTTAGTTTCGCTAAAATCCAGTTATTTTGAATCCTGTACATTCATTTGAAATTTGAAATCGAATTTTCGAACTACCGCGCCATTTTCAATTCCTTTTATAATTATAAATAAATATTTATATTCTAACGATGATTCAAATAAATATATACGTTCTGATTCTATTAAAAATAAATTTCTCATCGTTATTATTTGAAATAATCCATTTTAAATATTCAAAATGCACTAAAATTGCCAAAATAACAATTTTAAATTGGCTCGGATTTTCCGGGTTATTACACGCGATTTCCGTTTTCATATTTTCAAATTTTAATATTTTTGTTCAAATCTAAAGTTTCAGTTTTTAAAAATTCACATATTAAATTACTAGTATTACCGCAAAAGGTGGGAAAACCGACCGTTAAATTATATAATAGTTAAGAAAAAATTGTTATATCTTTTTAAATTATAAACTTAATTATTTTTTATTTTTATTTTATGCCTAAATTTTTTAAAAAATATAAGAGTAGTTGTAAGGTGTAAATCCAATTACACTGAGCTTGTACATGTAAACCATCTTGACGCTGAGAATCTGCTATCAGTGTATTGATATGTCAAGCGCGCGCACACACACATATATATAAATATTTAATAGAAAAATAGAATGAAAAATACATTAGAACTTATCATTACAGAATATACAACCAAATAATACACTAAAGCTCCTTTACAAAATGGCACATAAGCACAGGCGCCAAACACCCACATAATACAATAAACCCTTACCACATAGTCATCACAGCACATCGCACATGTTGGAATTACTCAATGAATTCCAATAATTGGAAGGAAAGGAAAATATAATTAATAAGAGCCAAGCCCCATTATTTTGGAAACATGAAACAGAACACCCACCTGAACATGAAACAGAACAGCTAAAAAATGCTAAATAACTTCTTTGGAAACTTACACATGACCAGACCGAAGCAGGAAGATTGCAACAAATTTATTGTTGACTGGAACAAAAATTAAGCATACAACTAGCAGTTCGTCACACAGTAAATAGTACAGCAAGAAAACATATAATTAAGCATTAAAGCTTATGTTTTAGAGCTTTAAATGCCAATAAGCATTTAAACTCTACTTAAAAATTTTGCATGCATAATTTAATCATCCATATTACAACATTTCTATAATTCATAAAATGCAGATAGTTGGGAATTAATGGTGTTAGTGTGGTAGAACCCTTTTTTGATGTACATACACTACAAGGCAAACGGTGATTAGCGACGGCATATAGCCGTCAGCGGCCGACGCAAGCCGCCACTATATGTCGTTGCTATTATTGTCGTCGCCAACAGGAATAGTAACGGGTATAGCGACGGCTCTGTCACTAGTTTAGCAACGGCTAGCGACGTCTTATAGCCATGTGTCATCTTACATGGCAAGTCGTTTATTTGACCGGGAAGTCATTGCAAAAAGGGCGTTGCTAGCCATCGCTATGTAATGACCATAAAGCCGTCGCTAGCCATCGCAAAACTGGAAGCTAAAATTTACATCATACAGCAATTTCTTTCCATCAAGCCACACAACAACAATTAAATCCAAAAACCAATACCACACCACTATTATCCCATTAATTCACCAATACTCATCAACAATCAATCCATCATACCATACCATCATCAAATATATAAAAAAAACAAAATTAAAAACCCCATCATAACATAACATCATTCAAATAACGTTGTACATGTCAAAACACATCATACCATCGCTCACAAACCGTCATACATGTCCAAACACATCATAGAACATCGTACGTGCGTCTAACATATAAAAACCAAGTGTATGTACATACCAGAGCATAAGTCAAAAAAATGAGCACCAACACTACTCATCCTCGTCTTCCTCATCGTCCTCGTCGTCTTCTTCTTCTGCTTCCTCTCGATGTACAGCAGAATCTTCTCCCTCTCCTCCCTGCCCAGGCATTAACTCATGCTCCTGAAAGTAAGCTGCGATGCGCTCATCTATTTCCTGTTGCATCTGGGTTTTTCGTCAGCCCATCATCTCATCCATCTGCTCTTGCATCTGAGCAATAGTCGCCTCCTCCATCGACCTCTTATAAGCACGGTGAACGACCTATGAAATAAATAAGTTCACATTAAAGTTATTTAAACATATTTTTACTAGTTTTGGTTAAACATGTATATAGTTAGCAATAAAATTTGTTTTTCTTATGTAGAATTGTCAAATATAATATCAATACACATGTATATATCGCACATTTTTTATCATGATATTACATAAAATGATATCATTTATTCCTTGGATATATATGTAACTCTTGGAATAAATATTCAAAACTATCATTTTGCATAAGAATATTATGTATAGGCAAATAACAGTAATGTATATGCATTAGTAAGTGCGCCTTATGTGAAAGTATATTGTTACTTGTTCAAATGATGCTGACTGGCCCAAATTTAGTAACAAAATCATATTCATTGTTGCATGTGTGAGAAATAATATGGAATACTAATTAGTTGACATGATTTACAAATACATGATCATGCCAATTGTTTTTATATGTATATCTGTAGTTGATCCCTTCATTTCTGCTAAATTCTCATTATTTGAATTTTCCCTTAACTCGTATTCTTGGTTTACATATTTATAAACCATCGTGATTGTCATAATTTATGTCTAAAAAAGGTCTTACCTCCTGATTGCCGAAACCATATTGCCTTCCTCGAGTAGGCGGGTCAGCGATAGAATGCCATATGCTATCAGACTCTGCAACTGTAAGCTCCAGTCCACTAGCCTCTATCACTTTAGCAGCCTCTGCATCATACTTCCCCTGCAATGGCAATATAATTTTAAGACAAGTGCTATAAAATTTACTTATATACTGTGATATGGACGAGTATGAAACATTTTAATTTATACGAATAAGAAAATTTACCATTATACGTGCACTCTTCGGATCCGCCCACTCATATGTAACATTTCCTTCCTCATCGGTGTGCTCCACCGTATGTGTGAGTGTCTGAATACATCCGCCAGCGAAGGCTCTCTTCCGTGCTTTATAAACTGAGTAAATATACAGTAATTAAATTATTAAAGATAAGACTGGATTATATACAATAAATTTATATCTGAACATATACTACAAATATTTAAAATTTATACCAAATCCCTTCTGTGCTGTTGAAATGATTTTGAGCCACCGCGGTGTAGAGTAGGATTCTTTTCTGTATTTGCTTTATTTCTAGCTACTACTTTCTATTAAATTTGATACACGATGATGTAAAATAATGCAGTCAATATTATAAATGTGAATATTATCATTAAATCTTACTTTAGCATCTTCTGTGTCCTAGTACTTTTGAAAGTCTGCCCAAACATCATCACTCATAAATTGAGGCTTTTTTTTCTTAGCCCTTGAAATTATCTCTCGATAATTCTTGCGCATCTTCATATTCCAATAACTCAAAAAAGTGGGCATGTCCTGCTCCTCAACACGTTCAACAGCCTGCATATTACATTTATTTTTAATTATTCCCAGTATATTAATTTTTAATATTAGTATAAAAAATACTTACCAATAAATCGGCTAGAATGACATTCTTGATATGTGCTGGGATACTATCCCAATGCGGCCATGTACCCTGCATTCTGCTTGTGTAAGACTGCCTTGATGCTTCTAAAATGAACTCCGCTGGTTCAATCTCAAATCCTCTGTGTAAATGTTAATATAAACATTTCATATATTTTAAATAATCTGCATTGAAATAAATTTAAACATTTACACGGCACTCTTCGGAACAATCTCCGCAACTCGGCAAAGATCTGGCACTGAGATGCTCGGACCTGCTCCCGATCCTGCTCCAGGAGATGGTGAAGGAGTAGGCTGAGATGTACTCCTCGATCGTCGACTATCTCCAGACATATCTGTTACAATCATATAATGTTCATATAAAATAACTTGAATTATTAACATCAGTCATCATTATCATAACATAAATTGTAAATGAGAAGAACAATACTGTATAACATACATAGTCAACATTATCATTACATAAATCATACTAGTACAGAACGTAAGTAAATTCATAGCTAAGAACAATCAACGTCATTATTATTACATAGCTCGGAATAGTACATAAATAACATAAGTACATAACATCAGTCTTCATCATCTTCGGATCCAGACTCAGTCTCATACTCTGTATCGTTTTCATCAGTACTTACAAATGCATCTACTAATACATTCGCTTCATCATTCAACGATCCAACATCAATGTCATCAGCTATTATTATTTCAGTATTTGGCTCAAAATCTGCTTGATACGCTGCTTCGTTTGGAATATTATTTCCATCAAATGTAAATCCTGCCTTTGTTTTAAAAACAACCCGCCAATTTACTTTATCTTTTTTTAAGGATGGATACAGAGAAAAATAGACTTGTAATGCTTTCTTAGCTAACACATAAGGATCATACTTATAGTAATGCGACATATGCCTTATTTTAATTAGCTTATATTCTTTGTGCACATTGATTCCAGAACCAGGAACATTGCTAAACCAGTTGCATTTGAATAGAAATTTTTTCTCTATGAGCTGAACATAATATGTCAACTCTACAACTTGTGTTAAGACATTGTAAAAATCTTTTATATGCTCCTCTGGATCATCACTACCTTTGACAGATACACCGCTGTTATACGTTAATTTTTCAGCTCCGTAGTCATTGGTGTTGAATTTAAATCCACTGACAAACTATATTGGATAAGTTTTCACATTTCTTTTCGGTTCCATAGTAAGATGTCGTAATCCTTCATTAACAACACGGTTTTCCAGATCATGAACATAGTCTGAAAACCATCGAGTGATTCTGTACTGAGATCACCAGATGGATGTTGTGATTCGTAGATACTACATATATGTGTTATGTTCATTTTTTATTAATAGAGACAAATAAATATATATGTACATATAATTGAATTAGACATGAATTTAGTATTACCTGACAAATGGTGCAACTTCCGCACAATTTACACATGTGCCACATTGTAGTCTTTATCGCTTAACCATATATCCACACATTTTCCTGAAGGTCTTCCGTATTGTCTAAAAATAGATACATTGATTGAGAAAACTCCTTCTCAATGACTTGTTCATTACGGGGAACAGTTACAAAAGACAAGTTCACATCTTCACTAAAGTAATAAGAGAAAAAAATGAGGCTTCTTCTTCAAGGTATGATTTGCAAATCAATCCTTCTACTCGAGCTTTTTGCCTAATTTTTTTCTTCAAATGATTCAAGTACCTATATTAAGATTAATTTAATTTATATGTTGTAACAATAATCTAAGTTGTAATCTATCACGATTATTGAAATTATATATAAAATTACCTCTCAAACGGATACATCCATCCATATTGGAATGGACCTCGAAGAAGTGCTTCGGACAGATGATGAATAGGTAAATGCTCCATTACATTAAAAAAACCAGGTGGAAATATTTTCTCGAGTTCGCAGATCAGTACAGGGATTTCTAGTTAAAGCTTACGTAGACGGTCTACCTTTAACGTCGTTGAAAAAAGTTGTTTGTCATAATTCTGTTATAACGCTCCATATTTTTGTAGGCAATAGCTACTTGAAAACCACAGGTAAAAAGTATTCCATCATGATATGGCAATCATGGCTTTTCATTCCACTCAATTTACTGTTTTTAAAGTCCACACATCTACGGAGGTTTGAAGAAATCCCATCAAGACATCGTAATCCTTTCATCCACTTTAGCACGAGTTTTACTTGCCTGTTGTCTAGCTCATAGCATGCTTTAGGTTTTTTATTTTCGTCATACAAGTGCTGTTCCGGCCGTTTACAAAAGTGTAATATATTGCGTCTCGAATTTGCATCGTCTTTGGTTTTACCCTTTACATTCAAAACTGTATTAAAAACGTTATCAAAAATGTTTTTTTCATTATGCATCACGTCAATATTATGCCAAAGTTTTAGATTTTTCCAGTAAGGTGACTCTCAAAATATACTTTTTTTGCACCAATTATGAATGTTCGATTTACCTGGAATTTCAACATGCTTTCCAGTTTCATGTATCTTTGGGTACTCACTTACAACTTCATATATCTCTTCACTTGTCCAAACTTTAGGCGGTACCATAGCCTCTACTCTGTTAGCTTTAAAGTTCTTTTTATCCATTCTAAATTTATGATTAATATGGAGAAAAGAACGATGACAGTCAAACCAAGAATTTTTTTTCCATACTTTAATGAAAATGCTCGTGTCTCCTCCATACAATGAGGGCAAGCTAGACGTCCAGCAGTGCTCCAACCTAAAAGCATGCCATACGCGGGAAAATCACTAATAGTCCATAATACAGAAGCAAACATACGAAAATTTCTTTTTCTTGAAATGTCGTATGTTTCGACTCCTTCATGCCACAATGTTTTCAACTCTTCAATCAACGGTTGTAGATAAACATCAATTTCTTGTGTCGGATCATCGGGACCAGGGACGACAACCATTAAAAACATATATGGATTTTTCATACACATCCATGGGGGTAAGTTACAAGGAGTAACAATGATAGAACATGATGAATATTTACTACCAAACTGAGAAAATGGCGAAAATCCATCCGTGCATAAACCGAGCCTAACATTAGGCTCTCTGCAGCAAATTCAGGATAAGTCCTATCAAAGTGTTTCCATGCTTCACCATCAGACGGATGTATCATAGTTCCTTCTTCTGATGTTCTCACGCTGTGCCGTCGCATATGACACGCTGTAGCAGAAGATGCATATAGCCGTTGAAATCTAGGAGTTATGGGTAGATAATGCATTCTTTTGTATGGAACTACTTTTCCTTTCTTTTTTTCTTGGTTTATATCTATCTTCGTTACAAAATTTGCATTTTCTACGTTGAGCGTCTTCTTTCCAATACAACATGCAACCTTTAACACATGTACTTATCTTATGGTACAATAGTCCAAAAGCAGACATAAGTTTTTCACTTTATAATGACTATCGTACATCAAATTATTGGGTGGCATATGTCATTTTGCAGTTTGTACAACTGCTGTAAATGCCGCTTCTGTAAGATTGAATTTTGATTTCATAGTGATGAATTCGGCGGTTACAGACAATTCGGTTCCGCTTGTACACCCTTCCCACAACGGCCTCTTAGAAGAATTCAATAAATCATATAAAAACATCGCTTCCGCCGTTGGTTCTTCAACATTTCCAGTCTCATCATAGCCTTGCTCAATGTTAGGGAACATTGATCGTGCTGCATCTTGCACCATATTTTCTATCGGATTCGGCATTGTATTATCGTTCATCATTATATTATCGTCCTCTACCACTACAGGGTTAGACGTAGGTTGATCAAGTTCTCCATGACGATCCCATAAGTGATAATTCGACACAAAACCAAATTTATACAGATGTACTTTTACTACATCTGGCTTCCAATGCTTTAGATGTTTGTACTTACTACATGGACAACGAATATCTACGTTACTCCGATTATTAGATTTAGCGAATCTAACAACTTCTTGGAATCCATTACAAAAATGTTCCTTTATCGACCCTTTCTTACCGGTTCGGGGTTGATACATCTATTTGCAAACGGCATTTCTATGGAATTAGAAAACCGTTGACAAAATATTGTAATAATAACCACAAGCGCACGACGTACAATCGTAGTACGTGGCGAATACGGGTCGATCCGTAGGGAAAGAATTTATTCTAATCTTACTCAATCAAATTAAGCCGAAAGCGAGTGAAATTGTTAACTATAAACTAAAAGAAAACTAATGATGTTAAAATGAATACAAATATGAGACTAAGAAACAATTTAGGAGTAGATTCACTATCAACATCAATCTAATTAACATAAAAAATGGCTCTAACACTCTCTTTAATAACTAGCACATTAAGTGTTGTATTCATACAAGCATGATTTATATGCTAGAAAATTCAAGCTACATAAATCATCAAATTTTAATACAAACTTAAAGCCTTAATTATCATATAGAAAATAAAAGTTCTAATAAAAATGAAATATTATGAGTATGTTCTGTATGTTATTATTCACTAACTACATAGAACATTAAGGATGCTTTCACTTTTATTGTCACTACTTTTTCTAAAATGAATTAGATTGTGATAAAGTATGATTCTATTAATGATATGAGTATAACACATTTGGGAATAACCAACCAACATGTGCTATCAATTTTCACCATATAAAATCTTTACTTTATCTATATCCAATTTTAGATTAAGCTCAAATAAAAGAGTTAGAAACATGAAATTCTTATGTTAATTATTTATGAATCATGAGAGCTTCACTACCCCTAAATTGAAGGGGTTTAACTACTCATAATGGATTCAATGATAATATAAAGAGATTTCATTATAAAAGACAACAAAAGAAAAGAGCACTATATTAAAATTACACTAAAAAATTACATAAAAGAAATGGCTAAGAAGCCATGGAAGAGAAATAGAGTTTTTGATTTCAGCCACTCTAAACTAAATAAAATCCAAGATCCTTTTTACATCAACATACAAGAGTTATTTTTACACATGTAAAACCCTAATATGACTTTTAGCGTGCTACCAAGAATGCCCTTCAATAAACTTCCTTTTGTCTTTAGCAATTATGATTCATGAAGCCCTTTTTTTGTCCCCACTAAAGAAGGAGGGAGAGTGGGTGGGGTCCTCCACCAATCTTCTATTTGAATTGATTCCTTCTTCATCGATTGACTTCCTTTTTTGTGGCAAGGCATTGATTTCCTCTTTTTTCCTTTGTATGCATATATATCTTTATGAAGCTCTCTTCCAAATGCACTAAATGTGTACAAAAACAACGAAAAATGTCTAAGTAAAAATTATCAAAATAACTTGAGAACAAAATTGACCATTTTTCGTTTGTTTGATGATGAATGTATGATATTTTGAAATCAACTGAATTATGTTTTAAATGCGATAAAATACCCACATATGACATTTATTTACAGTAAACAAGAATAAATATGTGAATATATATGCATTTTTACGTGCACATCAACATCCAACTACGATCACGAAAATAATCGAATATTTTCCTAATTTGCAACAAATACGTTAGAAAGTTCGATCGAACGTAACACTTTATATTATTTTAAATCTTGTAAAATTTCATTTATAATTATTGCATGCTTTCGGTTTTTTTGGTTATTTCTTTTTTACTTTGACGGCCAGTCTACCTACTTTCGATTACAAATATAATAACGTAAGCATATTTTATAAATCATTTCAGGTTAAATGGTTCAACAAAATTTCGGCAGCACTTCCCTTTGGTCCCTGTATCGTACACAAATGTGTGTATACAGGGAACAAAAAGGAAGTGCCATCGAAACTATGTTAACCGTTTAAACTGAAATGATTAATAAAATATCTTACGTTATTATACTTGTAACTTGTCCAATACTAGGACAAATCCACCGAATATTGTATCAAATGAATATAGATTTCCGTTTTGTGTAAAAACGAATACCCATATAATGATCATATACAACACTTGTCGGACAGGGCCAAATTTATCTAAGGGGTTCACATAAGTAGTCAAAAAAAACATCCAACCTAAGTTTAAACCAAAAAACAATACAAATGAAAAAAGCGCGGTTTGGGCTTTTTGCGCTTCACTAATAGGTGCGCCTTAAACTTCAAATTAACTACTTAGTTGCGCCTTGCGCCTTTTTCCGTCTACGCTCGCACGTTAACTACATAACGTTTATATAATATTTTTCAGTACTTTCAATTTGTAAAATAATATTGACAATGAAAATTATGAAGTATAAATTAGTTTTAGTTAATTTTAGTTTAAAGTACAAATTTGTAAAATAATAATTTTTTTATTAAATATTATAGCAACAAATTTTTTTTATATTGCAAATGCATTCTTCAAATTTGTTTGGACCGACTATCCTTGTATCCAATAGTGACATATTAACAGTTCATGCATAAAGGGACATCATTACACCGTTTCAATAGTCATAATCAAGTTAATTACTACCGCTAAACAATCATGTTTACTTCATTTTTTCTCAAATGATCCTACAACAAAATTAACCTATAACACAATCAACGTAATCCCAATTACATACATGATAGTCCTCGTTTTCATGCTCCTAAATTAAGTACATATGTGATAATCATCGTTTTCAACCTCCTAATCAATTATTTTTATTCTCAAATCAATCTAAAACACAATCAACATCAAATTCATATCATAAGGCAACCAATTTCATATCCATAAACAATCGATTTACAAACCATATAAACATGTAAATTAACCCTAATTAAACATAAAATAGGGTTAAAGGACATACTTGAAGAAATTAGCAAGCTTGGAAGAGAGATTTGGAGGGGGAAATCGGAACAGCGTCGGGATGGGGGGAGACGGAAATTCTTTTTATTTTTTATTTTTGATGAAACAATTTGGGGGAAGAAAGGTTGCAGGTTCTGTTTGTTATCAGGAAAATAAGCGACGGCTAGCGACGACCGCTTTTTTAGCTGTCGCTAGCCGTTGCCCAGACCCGTCACTAATCGGGACGTTTCTTGTAGTGATAGGCATAGATCAAGACAGTTGGCTGCTACAATGGCCATGCAAAAAAACATAAGATGAAAAATAAGCAGTGTCATTGAAAGTGGATAGAAAAGGAACACATCAAGCCATAATACTCTCATTTCTATCAGACAAACCCCAACATGATTTATGTGGCTCTTTTGCTCAATAGACTAGCTCAGTCCTATTCTTGTTATTCTCCATTGTTTCTTGCTTAAAAATTATAACTACCAGTTCAACTCCGAGCATTTTCTAATCATACTACTGTATTAAACCTAGGACTTGATGTGTCAGAAATTCAAAGTACAAAAATTATTTCATATGAAAAGTACAAGTTATTTACTTTTGCATTTTTTTTCTCTTTTTCTTTGATAGAAAATAAAGAACAAATCAGTTCAAAAGTTGAGATGAGATTATAAGGTATAATTAACAAAGGGTAAAAAGCCACATTCAAGATGAGATTTTAAGTGTTCTTACAGTGTCATCGTGGCTTTTGAAATGAAAACCCGAGAGAATTTGCAATTTGCTTATTTTCATTCTACTCCTAAAACCTAACAAAATATTGCTGTCGGCATGTAAGATGTCTCATCGATTCCTCTTAGCCCATTATCAAGGGTTGTCGCTTCCATGAATGACATTTCTGAAAAAGAAGAAAAAAAGAAAATTTATTATTAATTAACTTATGGATTTATGTTCAATCACAGGTTTGATAAAAGAATTGAGAACTCAAACCTTCCAGCCTAAACAGAAAGATCACCACACCTAAATTGAAAATCACAGGTTCAGCTTGTAGAGGGTTAATTGCTCCTATAAGTTTGCGAGCCGATGCAACAACCCCTACTCCTTCCCATGCCTAAATTGAAAATTATATACAAGTACGTTTTCAATGGAAATACATTTACTTTTATATTGGCAAATGAATGATGGGAGCGTTTAGAAGTATACCATGCAAACCACTGGGCCAGATGTAATGTTGTCTATCAGCTTAGGGATAAAAGACTTCTTCTTCAAATCTTTGTAATGCTCCTGCATTGACAAACAAACATATAAACGTTAACATGTTTTTTAGTCCATTAGTATAGTAATTGTCACATAGAGTGGAAACATTTTTCATGTTAGTGAGAATTCAAACCTTCCTCATTATTGTATAATTTCCATTCACATTTTATTCTTCCCATAATTATTTGTTAATTCAAAGTGCCTATTTTTGGCAGAAATCTATCTGTGTTAATTTTCGCTTTTTGATGTCTCATCTTATAAAAAATTCTCATTTAAACAACCTTCAAATATGGTAAGCTTTTACAGAAAAATGTGTCAAAGAATGAGTTTCATCAGCAATGACAGGGTTCAATGTTTTTGTAATGATACCATGATAAATGTTGCACTGCACATATATCAAATTTAAATTTGTAATTTGTGCAAAATTGTGAACGATGCCACTACCATCAATGTAACAACCCGTATTTTCAATAACCTATTATAACGTAAATCGAGGCAGAATTTAATTCTAAAGTCTGAATCAAGGGAAACGGGCTATGCCATTGCGTTCGTCTCGGAAAAATACGCGAAATAGAGTCCGAGTTTTCGAAAATCGGAGTCCTTTTGACCCGATTAAGGCCCAACGAAGTTTTCTGAAAATTTCAAAGTAAAAACAGATTTCAAATTCAAATCTGAATTTGGAAATTGGGGCTATTGGGCCAGGCGGGAAAATTCCCGCCAGAACACCCCAAGTCGACAGCCCTGTCGACTTGGGAGTCGACTTGGTTAGACCAAGTCGACAGCCCTGTCGACTGGGCTGTCGACTTGGCTCAGACGGGCTGTTTAGCCTGGTGCACCATTTTGGGTTTGTGTTGAGCTTGGGGGCCAGATTCGGTTTTGAGGGCTGAGATTGCAACTAGGGTTTAATCCTATGGCCTAAAACACTTGCCTAATCTATAAATAAGGCCCTAACCTAACCCTAAATCATCATTATTCATTCTAGCAACTAAACTATGGCAAAATCAATCCTCTCATGGCCTCCACTCTCTTCATAAAATTCCTAAACAAATTCTTATGAGATTTTCCATGCATACAAGTGTTTTTAAACTTGTATGAGCCTCTTTAGCTTGCATTCAAGTCAAGTCTCTATATTTGCACCATAAAGAAAGAGTTTTGATCAATTTTGCTTGCATTTTGGGGGTTTAATTGGTTGCATAAGGGTCTTCTTACATTTGCTATACTCATTTGAGTCCGCATAAGCATTGTAAGCCCTATTCTACTTTCATACTTAAACTTTAAAGTTAAATGTATGATATGCGAGTTTATATGCAAGTTTACTATGATGTGTTATGCAAGTTCATCAAGTTATGTTATGCAAGTTTGATATGCAAGTTGTCATATGATATGCAAGTTATGTTATGCAAGTTTGATATGCAAGTTGTCATATGATATGCAAGTTATGCTACGCAAGTTTGATATGCAAGTTGTCATATGATATGCAAGTTATGCTATGCAAGTTTGATATGCAAGTTGTCATATGATATGCAAGTTATGCTATGCAAGTTTGATATGCAAGTTGTTATATGATATGCAAGTTATGCATGCTTTTTGAGGCCTAATGCAAGTATATGAACATATGTACATTTCATATGCCACCATGTTGAACTTGTGGCTTCAACACTTTTATGTCATGATTATGCCAAGTTCCATCTTTCTATCCTTTATGCGCTATTGTGATATGTAAGCGATGGGATTGCGTTTGGGGTTGGGTAAACTTAAAAGACATAAAAACATAAGCTTGGGAATTTACCTATTAAGTTAGGTCTACCCATTGGGAATTTACCTATTAAGTTAGGTCTACCCAATTGCTTGAAAACTTGTAATGTGTTTTGGAAACACGATGGACATGGCACTTAGAAAATATAAGTGTGGCCAACTCGAGGTTGGGTTGAGTTTGTAGCGTAAACCTACCCGGAACCGACCGACTTAACTAGTTGCTACAAACAATAGGACCCAATGTGAGAAGTTGATCATGTGGTACCTTGGACCCGAGGTTAGACCAAGTTGTGGTGTAAAGCTACCCGGAACCGACCGGCTTAACTAGTAACCGCAACAAAGTCTAATGTGAGAGGTAAGGCGCATTAATTAATTAATGCCTCATGATTAGGGTTAAGTCATGGTCCATTTAATACTTAACCAATTTGGGCTTGGTAGATTAATCGGGGTTAAGTCGTGAACTCATCGTTACACTTAACCAAGTTAATCCATGATTAGTGAAGGGGTTAAACCGTACTTAACCCACTAGAGAAATCCTAGCAATGGGGGTCCACTCCAGCAGTAATCCCTAGTTTGTATCATCATGACCC